>JAKSZU010000022.1:10573971-11983971 GCA_026018925.1 Tupaia tana | reverse complement strand
GAATAGTCATTATGGCATTATTTATAATATGAAAAGCTGAAAACAACTTAAATTCCACTGTTAGGGAAATGTGCTAAATCAGTTATATCAGATATACAGCCAATGGAATTCTAGGCAGCCTTTAAAAAGAATGAGGTAGTTTATTTGTCATAATGACTAGAAATCATTTTATTTTGGAGAGGAAAAAAGCTTACATGTATATATATTGGGTTGTTGGAAAAGTCATGATATAATATTCTATGTTTTTCAAAGGCCATTTATTTATATAAAGAACAAAGATCAATCAGTAATATATTGCCCATTTTGTTCTATAACATTTTGCCATCTTTTAGTGAGCTTCATAATTCCTCGTTCATAGAAGCACCTACCTTTATTGGTGAAACATTGAACAAAATGCTGGTTTACAGCCTCATCTGAATTGAATGTTATACCATGCAAGGAGTTTTGTATGAATATTCTTTAAAAATAAAGTTTTTTTTTCCTTAGGGTACATGTGCTCGCTGGAGAGAGAGACAGAGAGAGAGAGAAATCACTCCCCAGGGTGGATGGCCACACTGAAATCCCTTTTCCTCCCAGGATCTTGGGCACACGCGCACATGCAACCAGCATGATTTTCAAGACACCAGGTCCAGGATTCAAACCATGGTTGGTCATGACGGAGTCCAGGGGCATAACCACTATATTCTTTGCTGGCCCTGTGCAATAAATTTTTTAAAAGAGATTTTTGCTATAGGGCATGTGTGTTAGCCAGAGAGACAGACAGTGAGAAATCATCCCCTGTGGGGCATGGCCATGACACAATTCCTTCTTCATTCTCCTCTCAGGATTTTGGGCACACAAGCACACATGCCCAGCATGAGTTTTAAGTCACTGGATCTAGGACTCGAACCGTAGTCGCGCATGTGGGAGTCCAGCAACATAACCATTATGCCATCTGTTGGTCCTACGCAAGGAATTTTGAAGAGAGTGAAACAAGTGGACAGCTGACAGAGAAGTTCAGGTGAGTATGGTAGATGTGGCATTCAAGCTCCAGTAATTTTTTTTAAAATTTTCTTTATTCACTCATTTTTTTTAATTTGACCAGACAGAGAGAGAGAGAGAGAGAGAAAGCAAGCCATCAGACTGGAACCATGGTTGGCCATATGGAAGTGTCCAGTGCCTTACCTATCATGCCACTTGCTGGTCCTCCCAAGCTCCAGTAATTTTTGACAGGTGATCAAACTTGTGTGTGGTCTCACATTGTCATGATGGAACACAACTCCTTTACGATTAATGAGCTCTGGATGTTTCTGGATGATCGATTCATTCAAACTGTCCAATTATTGACAGTACATATTTAAATAGATTATTTTGGTTCCTTGGTAGGAACTTGAAAAACATGACACCTTTAAGATCCCACCACACTGAGAGTATAACCTTCCTCCAATAAATATCTGCTTTCGATGTCATTTGAGGCAAATCATCACATTGGGTCCAAGACCATTTATGAACCACATTGCTGTAAACAATCCACTTTTCATCACCAGTTATCAGTTACTTAAAAAAAATGATTGTTTTTCTCACATTTATGAGCATATTGCAGGTGTTTATGCACACTGTCAAATGAACTTCTTTGAGTTTATAAGGAACCCAAATATCGAGATTCCTTATGTATCCCAGTTTCTCCATGTGGTCATGAATGCTTAAATGATGGATGTTAGATGTCTCTGCAATCTCTTGTGTCATGTAACATGGGTTTGACTGGACCAGTGCTTTTACTTTGTCATCATCAGTCTTTGTGGGTTGCCCTAACTGAGGAGCACTGTTGAGATCAAAATCAGCAGCATGGAATTTTATGAACCATTGTTGGCACTGATGTTCTTATAGACTTTTGTCACCATACATTTTATAAAACTTTTTACAAGCTTGATGCACAGTCTTCCCTTTATGGAAGTAAATCAGTAAAATTTGGCAAAAATGCAGTTTGGTATTCCATCTTCAACTTGTAAAATCTCTAAAACCCTACCAAATGGCTTAATTTTTTTTTAGAATAAAGCAAAAATTTTCAGCTGTCAAATGACATAAAAATAAAGATAAGAATGACTCTAGTACTTCCAAAAATGAACTAGTACAATCTGCTGCAAAAATGCATCACAACTTTTCTCTTTTTTTAAAGAATTATTACTTTTATTTTATTTATCATTATTGTTAATTCTTTAATTTGACCAGTGTGAAACAGAAAGTGAGAGAGAGAGAGAAAGAAAGCAAACCACCGGGTCTGGGACTCGAACCATAGTCAGCCATGTGGGAGTCCAGTGCCCTCAATCACCACACCACCTACCAATCTCCATGTCATAACTTTTCTGAAAATCCAATAGATGTTTACAGGTGTAATGAAAAAGTTCTAGAAATTAAGTTTGAGACATGGGATAAAATTGAGAGAATTTGTCTTTAGGTATTTTGCATTAATTCCATTTTTATTAGTATGTATTATTACTTTATACTTTATGAAAAGAAATATATATATATACACATGTGCATCAGCCACTAAACTACTTTAGATGCTCAGAAAAAAAAAAGTCTAGAAGTTCTAATACCACAATATTAATAAAAACAAACTTGGGGAACAGGGATAGAATTATGAGTGATCATAATGTCTTGTCTTTTCGACTAGGTTGCTACTGTGTCATCTGGTAGGGAAGTCAAGGACTAAAAGAGAGGTAAAAAAACTTTCCAACAGAAAAAAAAAATCTTTAAAAGTAGACATATAATTACATTTGTACATTGAGATTTAAAAAAAAAAAAAAGTGAAAGCTTTTAAGCATAAAACCTGCTGGGCCAGCAGGTAGCACAGAGGTTAAGGCACTGGATCTCACATGGCCGACTCCATGGTTTGGGTCCTGGACCGGTGGCTTGAAAATCATGCTGGGTGCATATGTATGTGTGTGTGTGTACCCTAAATCCCAACAGGAGAATGAGGAAAAGGGATTGCGTTGTAGCCATCCTTCCTGGGTAATGGTGGTAGGGTTTCTCACTTGCCCTTTCTCTGTCTCTCTGCCCCACCCAAGTGCGAGGCATTGATTAAATCAGGATATATTCAGCTGAGTAGGGTTAAATATTAAGGGCTAGGCCATCAAGTGGCATGGTGGTTAAGGTGCTGGACTCCCACATGGCTAACCATGGTTTGAGTCCCAGCAGCTTGAAAATCATGCTAGGCTCATGTGCATGCCAAATTCCAAGAGGAGAATGGAGGAGAAGGGACTAGGTCATAGCCATTCCCCCAGGGGGTAGATTTCTCACTTTCACTTTCTCTGTCTCTCTTTGGTGAGTGCATATGCCCTATAGAAAAAAAAAAAAAAAAAAGAAGAAAGAAGGAGGAAGGAAGAGGAGGAAGGAGAAGAAGGAAGGAGGGGGAAGAGTAAGGAGGAGGAGGAAGAAGGAGTAGGAAGGAGGAGGAGGAGAAGGTAGGAAGAGAAGAAAGGAGAAGGAGGAGGGAGGAGGACGGGGGAGGAAGAAGGAGGGAGGAGAAGGAAGAGGAAGGACGAGGAGGAGGGAAAGAAAGGCTGCCAAAGCCCAGCCACAGTGACACAAGCCATGAGTCACCCATGGTCCTGACTGGCTGGGAGGCTGGGGAAAGGACTGCACACTCTCTCTCATTCTCTCTCATGGGAGAAATGAATAAAACACTTTTTAAATAAGGCCATCCATCAAAAATAATATTTAAAAATGATTTAAATGACTGCCAAATACTTTTGAGTCATGATTACCTTTAGTGTCTAATTTTTTCATATCCTTAAGCCAAACTAAATACCTGAGAGTTCTATTAAAAACAACTTAATAGCCATTTATGTCCCAAACACTTAACAGCAGTTGGAAGAATAATTCACATAAATTGTAGGAAACTATTTTATTCTTACTTTTACTCACTAATGTGATGGCTGTGCCTATTGGTTATTGCACAGCTTCTCTTTCTGTGGGATCAGATTACACACTGTCATTCTCATTTTCTGTTCTATGTTAATTTTCACTAGTACTTGTCTTATATCACAGCAATCACCAAAAATCTACCTTCACAAAGATAGGACCTCACTGAAAGGAATGTAGCATGATCTAATGCTGAAACTGTGAACTACCCAGAGCTAGTAATTTACAGATGTTGAGTATAGCTGCACTTCTCTTGAATATTTACAGTATCCTGCAGGACCCCTGTGAATTCTCTTCAGAGCCCCGAGTTACCTTGGTGCAGTTTAGAACAATACATCTAAAGCACAGAGTGCCATTCCTTGTCACCGCATTAGTTCTGCCAGTTGTTTCTGCTTGGAAAACTATTATTACCAATTTAGCAAGACTTGAAGCAAATAAGCAAATTTCCCAGCATAAGGACCTAGGATGTTTATTTTCAAAGGCTTCCTGATTATTTTCAAGGATTGTTTGTTTTATTTGTTTATCTATTATTTTTCACATGAGTTTTGCCTGAGAAACAGAGAGAAAGAAGGAGAGTGAGAAAGCAAGCCATCAGGGCTCCAGGTCCACAACTTGAACTGTGGTCAGCCATGTGGGAAGTCCAGCGACTTAACCACCACACCACCTGCTGCCCCCCACCTTCTGATTATTCTTATATTTGGATAATTCATGCTGCTGCTCTGACATCAATGCTTCCTTTTTTGTCTTTTGAGTTCCCTTTCCTAACTCTACAGCAGCATGAAAAATCTAAAGATGATTTCAAGTCAAAATAATGACCCCTGATGCACCTGCTATATTTAATCCAGGTCTATAGACCATTTAGAACCACCTTTCCAAAACCACCTAAGGAAAGTGAGGAATATACAGTAATATGAACCATATTCTTAATTGCTTTATCGTTGATGTATAAATGCCAGCTTCCTAATCTCAATGAATATATCTGAGCAGTAAGCAAACAGAACTGACAAGTGGGAAAACTATGCAGGAACAGAGTTTTCCTCTCAGCATAGCACAAAATTATCAGCTTTAGGCAAAGAATTAAGAACAAGAAATTATTTTGTGTATCTTTCTGTTAAAACAAACAATCATTCCAAAGCTTGTGTGTAGAAGTAGTAATTCTGAAAGAATTACTGTGATTGCCCTCTGTCCCCAAAACAACTCCCACAAGGTTAACTTCTGAGTAATCCCCCTAACCTAGCTTAATATTACAAAATAATCACCCCACTCAAAAGCTAGCAGTTATAGAGCCCTCTAATATCTAAATAAAAATTAATTTCTGTCCACCAAAGTGGTTTTTAGAACTTCACAAAGTTCCCTTTACTTTTCTCCCATATTATTTACTGTTTGTTTATGAGAATCAAGAAGGACCTCAGACCAACAGTGTTAGTGCTTTTTTGATCTCATTATTCATTATTAGAGCTTTTTCTGCTATAGTACATAATGTCATTTGTCCCTGGCCTGCTGGTCTGTAAAGCTATCATATTCAGAGTGAAGGCTATTTTAAACCATACCCCAACCAAACCAGGAATGAACAACTGGGTCGTCGGGGTGGAGATGGGGAAAGGATAGTGACAGAAATAAAGAGTGACACTCGGAGAGAGGAGAAAGATCAATTGCATGCCAGGACACTCTCACTGGAAATAAGGGCAAGAAACTAAATCTCCTCCCTCTCTTAACACTTAAAAAGCTAGTTACAGTGGGCCATCCAGTGGCATGGTGGTTAAGGCACTGGATCCCACATGTCTGACTGTGTGGTTCAAGTCCCAGGTCCAGCAGTTTGAAAAGTATGCTAGGAGCAAGGCATGACTATGTATGTGCCCAAAACCCCAAGAGGAAAATGGAGGAGAAAGGATTATGGTGTGGCCACCTCCCCTGGGGTGTGATGTGTCACTTTGCCTCTCCCTGTCTCTTGAGAACACACTTAAGATAAAAAACTAAAAAAAACTTAAAAAAAAAATTAAAGCTGTTTACAATTCCTAGAACACTTTCCACCTTTCCTGCCTAATTAAATCTTCAGACCTACCATATGAGACTTGCATTATTATCAACCCCACTTAATGGGTGAGGAAATAGAGTCTGTGAGAGCAAGGATCACACTTAGCCACCTTGGTGTAAACTAGTCACTCACAGATGGCTATTCTCCCATTACTGCTACAAAATTTAGAACCCTTAAATAAGACTGGAAGAAAGAGTAAGACTGGAAGGAAGCTAAGAGTCAGGGTTTAAGACCTTTCCTTCCAAAAAAGTACATGTCTTAATTATATCAATTCTATTCTTGAAAATTTCCTAGGAAACACTCTTTCCCTACTAACTCTGCCCCCTCCCCACCCCAGCACTTCCTCCCCTGTTGTTGACTGAATCTAAAAACCTCTTAACTTGAACCCACTTTCTTTATTGCTATCATCCAAATGGGTTTAAATGTCTAGCTTTAAAGTTTTCAGCCAGAGCATTCTGTGAACTAAATGATGATTTAAAATAGTACCTAGCATAATGGCCCACATACAATAGGTGCTTAGTAAACTTGCATTGAATAACTAAATAAACAGAGGCTAATAAAAAAACTTCCTCATTATAAATGACTCAAGCTTCAAATAAACTGTATTTATCAATAAAAGCAACAGGTCCAGTCACAGTAGCATACAGATAGTACCATCAGGTCCAGTCACAGTAGCATACAGATAGTACCATCTCTTGGGAAGATGGGAGCCACATGGGAGGTCCACGTTCAGTTCCTAGGCCAACCTAAATATAACAGACACAGTTATATGTGTCTATAGTTCAAGCTAACTGGAAGGCTAGGACAGGAGGATAGCAATATGGTGAGATCCTGACAAAAATACCTATGTCTGTCTGTCTCTCACTCATAAAGGAAAATAGATTTTAAAACATTTTTAAAATAAAAACAACTAAACATCTGGGGCCAGCAGGTGACATGATGACTAAGGTGCAGAATTCCCACATGGTCGACTCCATGGTTCATGTCCTAGACCCAGCAGTTGGAAAATCATGTCAGGCATATGTGCATATATCCTCAAAATCCTGAGAGGAGAATGTCTCTCTCTTTGTCTCTCTTTCTCTCTCTAGCGAGTACACGAGTCCTATAGCACAAACCTCAAAAAAATTTTTTTAACTTGTACCATGATTGGTTAAGTTGCATTTTTGCAATTATTGGCAGATCTAAATCTAAGATCCAGATATAAGGGGTAGATCACACCTGGCACAAAAGCTGGCACACTACAGCTATTCATATCTGGTGAATTAATTTACATCATATTGTTTTTTTTTTTTAATAACAGTGAAACTTGGGGACCAGCAGTTAGTTTAATGGTTATGTCACTGGACTCCCATGTAGTCGACCATGGTTCGAGTCCTGGACCCAGTGGCTTGAATTCACGCTGGGCACGGGTGCGTGCGTGCCCAAGATCCCGAGAGGAGAGTGGAGGAGAAGGGATTGCGGCGTGGCCATCTCCCCTGGAGGGGGTGATTTCTCGCTTTCTGATTCTCTGTCTCTCTCTGTCTTTCTGGTGAGTGCATGCGCCCTATAGCAAAAAAGAAAAAAGAAAACAAAAGAAGAAAAGAACAGTGAAATTTAGTGACATACCTGATTCTTCATTCTTGGACTAATAAAACAGGTTCCCAAGTTTAGTATCTCTAGACAGTATTTTATAAATTTGTTAAACTTAATCATTTTAGAACTTTATACATAATCAACTTATGTATAAGTTGAACATGAATTTCTCTAGATTGCATAAGCATGAGTCTAAACATATTACAGTAAAAGAAAGCCTTTCTTAAAAATCTTTTATGGCAAATGCTACAAGCATTTTTTCAAGTCTTCCCTCCTTTTCAACAGATAAAAACAGTTCTTGTCCGGTCTATGTAAAACGGAATTTTCTCATTTTATTTAAGTGGAGAAGACAGGATGATCTCACCACCTTGTGGATCATATGAGTATTGCTGCTTTGGAGCCAAACTATGTGTTAAAAATGAGAAGATAAAGATCATTGAACATAGGCTGGCTGCATATGCTTTCCCTATCCACTCCAGATCTTCTGCTCCCAGTTCCACATCTTCAAATCTCATCTGTTCCTCAGCACAAAGTTCAAATGTCCCCATAATAAAGACTGCTTTAATTGCAAATGAAAATTACAAGGAAACAGTTAAATAAAATTATGTTTCTGCTCTTAACATCCATGCTACTGATGCCTTATCTGGCTCCGTGTATCTCCAACTTCACATTGCATAGTCTCATTTGCCCTATTACAACAGACTGTAAGTATTTTTCAGGACATGTGGATGAACACCTTCAAAGATGTGCAAAAGCTTGCTCATATCTCCTCTTACTAATAGTTTAATATTCCAAAATTTTGCAAGCCAGTTATTAAATTATTGGTGACTTGAAATCAGCAATGGTAGTTGCATTTACACAATGGAAATCAGAAAACACCACAAATCAGGATACTTTAAAAATGTGTTTATCAACTTTAATTTCTCCATATGTTATTTCTCTGTGTGTAATATGTAACTGAAGAGATAGTAATATTGTCTACACAGGATTCTTGTAAAGAGTTTTAAAAAACACACATAAGTCGCTCATCCCACCCCTATTTGTCTCTGGACTTCGGATTTAATTTTTATTTTTTCTATAAAAATGCTGGAAAAACTATAAGCCAAAAATACATGCTGAATTTCCACAGTGTAAAGGGTTTTCTTTTAAAAAATATATATATATATATAAAATTATTTAAAAGTCAATACATTCTCATTTAAGGAAAAAAAAAACACATAAAAGGCCTTGTCTACACAGTTGTGCCCATCAAATATTACAATAATTATTCCCCATAGCCTATGATAGTGCTTTGCAAGTAGTAGCTCCTCAATACTACTCAATTGTTAAATACAAATAACATCAAGAATTTCACTGGGAAATTTTAAGATATGTTAACATTGATTGTAGTCCTAGGTTAACAACAGGCCAGACCATTAAAGGGGACACAAGCTACTTATATATAATCCAGATGTTTTTCTTTTTCTGCTTCCATATTATTCCTTTGCTAAATCTCTCTGTGTCTCTCTGTCTCTCTCTCTCTCGTGTCCTTCTGCATTTCCCATTCTGATTCATTCTAAAGAAACTTCCTCTTTCCTTCCACTTTTTACTATTTTATTTCATAATGCAAAATAAATAATTTATGTCTCACTTTGTTCCAGAAAAGGTTTGTAGTGAATAATAGATAACTTGGTTCCATGTTTAGTGAATAAGCATTTATATTTCTCCAAGGGAAGAAAATGAAGTAGCTTTTTACCACTTCTTTCATTGATCCCATGCTCATGTTTAACTGGCCCTTGGCAGAAAATGGGTTCTTTCCATAGACTTTTGGAGAAAGACAAATTAAATTTCTAAGTACAAAGTTGAAAATGGAATCACCATGAATTCCAGACACTACAAAAAAGAAAGAAATGTCCTTGTTTTTTAAAGCTGATGTAAGTCTTATTTCCAAATATATTACCCCTCCCTGCTTCTCTGATTTGGGTTAGATGGCTTCTATCTTAAATAACCTTCTATCAAATATCTTTTGCACATTCTCTAACATGGGCTTTTCTCCCTTGGTCCCTCTCACCTCTTCGCCCACCTTACCCCAATCCTAATGTGGTATTTCTTTAGATACGAGGTTGTTTCCAATAGCTATGTTTAAGGATCTTCCAGCAACTTCATTTACTTGTTATAGCACAAAACTGAAAAGACTAATTAGTTGCAGAAACGGACTTGAAATATAATTTACTCCAGATGGTTTGTAATATAATTTTAATTGTTTAAATGTAAATTTACTCATTTAAAATAATTTTTTTCTTATTCACCTGTTAATAATTAACACAGAGACTTTTTAATGCAGAAAAAAATTAAAATATTGACTTTTCTCTAAGATGACCATTTGCCCTTGAAATGTAAATACTGTTCATGATAATTTCTGGTTTAAAAATACATACAGGCTGGAACAAGTAACATGTTTACAAGGCATTGATAAAATGAAAGGCTTTTCGTTTAATGGGATATTTGTTTTGATGCTGGTCTACACAGTGCCCTATCCAAGAAGATGTGGATGATGCAGTGCATGATAAGAAGAGACCTCTCCTAAGCAGCAGAAACAAGGTGGGCTAGTCAGAAATTAAAAATCTAACCAACCTACTGGCATTTATGAGATAATATACTGTATTTGATTCACCTCCTGGTCTGTTCTAAAAGACACTGTCAAACATGATGATTCTTTTTCTCACCAGCAGCTGTCACCACCAGGTTGGCTATACTTTGTACTTTCCCTTTGTGTTTGAAAGCTAAACCTAGAGCAGATGGCTGGCCTCAGTGCCAGAGAAAAGGTAAAATTGGCTGTCCCACCTGAACAGGTATTGCCAGATTTCATTAAGGTGAAAGAGCCCCAGCAACAAACATCTATAAAACTAGGGCCTAGAAAGTGCAATCTGAACTTCTTATTCAATTTACCACATAAAAACAACAACCTTTTTAGGGAAAATTCTTACATAGTTTGTAAAGAGATGAAGAAAGACTCACAATTTCATCTTCAGTGAGCAGTAGTTTCCTTTGTCACTAATTCTGTAATTTCCAGGCTCTGTAAAAGGCAAATTATATTGAATGTTCTAAACTGAGTTCATGGGTGAATTCCAGAACATGAAACTTAATCTCCAAAAAGTTTAAATTTTACTAAAGTATGTATGTTTGAAAATCTTTAATTAAAAAAAAGAAAATTAAAAAAAAACCCCAGCTAAATGAAAAGTAATATTTTCCAAGTGAGGAGATTATAACTAGAGTCAGGATTAGAGCAGAAGGGAATTTAGAGCTGAATGATATGCCCACAAGATTCACAAGATTCATTAACCATACAGTGTAATTATAATAAATAATCAAAAGTGGAAGAGCTAGGATTAAAATGACACTGGAAAGTCCTTTCTACTGTTGCAAAAGTTTAATTTCCCATTTCTCCTAGCCTTCCATTCTGAAGCTGACAGGTTCTGAAGTTCAAAAAGCCAGCTATTTTGCCTCTTTCAAGTGGTGCAGTCACAGAACAGTTTGTTGCCTCCATTTACTTATTTAAAAGAGCAAAAAGATAAAGAGAATAGAACTAAACATCAGTTCCACGGCATTCATAAATTGGTGGGTTTCTTGGCATTTTTATTACTACTGAGAAAAATAATCATGTATGTAATAGATTTCTATTACTCAGTCCCCTCTGTCAGGTAATTCAGAGTTAGTAAAATTACAGTGATAACAGTGGAATGTCACATGGTAGAATTCTCGGTAGCCTAATATTTATACCATTTCAGCTGTCAGGCCCCAAGACTAGGAAATTCTGCAGTGAGATCAAGCAAGGTTCTCTTTGAGGCAGACTAATTAACCTGATCTTACTTTTAAACCCAAGAGCACCCCTTAAGAAAAACATCTCTCAAGTTACATAATGCCCTATACTACACTTCAAAATAAGATGAAAAAATAGTATATTTTTTAAATTTCATGATGTATAATCCTTTAATTCCTCTATAGCATCCATAAGAAAGGCAGTCTCTGACTATGGCTATGGCTTAACAACACCAACAGTGAGAAACTTTGTCTTCAGAGAGGCTGTTTCAGATCTAAGCCCAAATCCCACTCATAAATGTGGGATACATTTAAAAATTACTAAATTTATCTGACCTTCAAATACCAGATCTTGGGGACCAGCAGGTGGCATGGTGGTTAAGGTGCTGGACACTCCCACGTGGCCAACCATGGTTCAAGTCCCAGATCTGGTGGCTTGCTTTCTCACCTTCCCTCTCTCTCTCTTTGTGTGTGTGTGTCTGTCTTTGGTCAAAGTAAAAAATAAAGAAATGAATAAATTTTTAAAAAAAGATGATTTTTAAAAAAATTACCAGATCTTGTGCAAAGGAGATGATAATACTGCCTACTTCATGGAATTGCTGCAAGGATTAAATTTGAAACACATACAGCACTTAGTAGTGTCATCCAATATAGTAGCCACTACTTACATGTCTTTTTAAATAAAATTTAAATTAATTTAAATTAATAAAATCTTAAACCCAGTTCTGAGTCATACTAGCCATATTTTAAGTATTCAGTAGTTACTCGTGACTGAAACTTGTGACTGGTGACTACTGTATTGGTCAGCTGAAATACACAGTAGTTTATCATCATGGACTTCTTGTAAGTTTATTGTATTTCTTTCTTTCATACGAGAAAGGGATGGTAATAACCCTCATCAAGATCTCACCACATCACCACCCTTCCCTCAGTTTCCCAACAAGCCAGGACCACATATACACACAGATGTATCCAGCATGTTCTGGTTGATTAAGGATCCAAACCTAGGCCTCTCACATGGCTCCAGCATTATACAGTGGCATCCCATCACTTGCTCCACTGTGGCTGAACCCACCACAGAAATTTTTGGATGGCACCAGAGAATGAGATAAATGCTTAATAAATGTCAATTTAATATATCTGTCATTCTTCCCCCTCTACATCAATTCCTCTAAGTTCTCAGGCCACCCTGGATACCTTCTTGTCAGGAAGGAAAGCAGTATGATGAAACATATCTCTATCTTTTTTTCTTTTCATTCTAAAAGATCACTTCATAGAGAAAACAATGTTTACCATAAATGGGAGAAGATCTAATGTTGGAGATTTTAGGCACTGCAGTTAGACATCGAAGAAGGTCTTTTGGACTATGAGTGTTAGGAAAGTAAAATAAAAGAATCTCCACAGAACTCCTCAATCCATATGTAAATTATGAGCACTGAGAACTTATAGCAATGATGTTAACTTTAACATATTAACATTAACTGATGTAATGGAAAAGAAAAGGACTTTTTCTTCTGTACGGTTTTTTTCACACCAAAATTTTCCTGGTTGAAATATCCAAAAATAAGTAAAAGTCACCAACATTTTTTTCCAGAGATACTTTACCAAATTAATCTTGGGAACGTGAGTAAAATGCTTTGCATTTCTTTTTTTGTTTGGTTGGTTTTATTTCCTTTCTCCTTCTAAATGCCAAAACTGAATCTGGGAAGCTACCAGAGTAAAAATGCTGCTAGAGATTTAGAAAATGCCAGGAGTATTGAACTATAAGAAGCTTAAAATCAATATGATCCCTTAGGATTCCAATCTTAGATGACATATGGGACTATCTGTTGAAATTATCCTGTAGGGGGACCAGCAATTAGCGTAATGGCTATGTTGCTGGACTCCCACTGTGGTTCGCGTCCCGGACCCGGTGGCTTAAAACACGCCGGGCGTGTGTGCATGCGTGCCCAAGATCCGAAGAGGAGAACGGAGGAGAAGGGATTGCGGCATGGCCATCCCCCCTGGGGGGGGGGGGGTGATTTCTCGCTTTCTGTCTCACTGTCTCTGTCTGTCTGGTGAGCGCACACGCCCTATAGCAAAAACCTCTCAAAAAAAAAAAAAAATTATCCTGTAGGTATTTGTAGATCTGGGCTTAAATGTTGGGGTAGATTTCTCTGTAATGGGACATTTTTGGTACCAAACTTCAAAGAATACAGATCTTTGCTTTAAAAATTACAAATAAGAGGACTTATTCATTTGCCTTATTACAGATGAGAAGATGATCTAATATTTTAAAAAGCAAGTTTATAGATGATATCCTTCTAGGTCATATGAAAAGCTTAGGATCTAGAATATGAAATGAAAATGGAAACATGTGAGGGCTTAGTCATTTGCCTTAATACAGATGAGAAGACGATCTAATATTTTAAAAAGCAAGTTTATAGGTGATATCCTTCTAGGTCATATGAAAAGCTTAGGATCTAGAATATGAAATGAAAATGGAAACATGTGAACATAATTCCAGGCAATGCTTTTCAAGGTCAAATTGCAAACAGAGTCAAGTCTGTTCTCATAACTTCAGTAATAGTATTTGAGTACATGTGATAGGAAATTTGTTCATATGTTTCGTATGAGTAAAATTAATTTTTTGTTGGTGACATTTCAGGCTAAATAAATACATAAGTCTCTCTTTTCACCTCTTTACTTATTATCAAGCAATCCTCATTTGATTGTATAACATTATGAGAGAGTTGTAATCATGAATCCTGGATATTATTACAGCTAAAGTACTTACACTAACAATATTCTGATTGTGATTTTTATCTTTATGCTTTTTGTTGTCACATCAACAAGAGCAATTACGGATTTCATCAAACCATATTGAAAAGACAAAAATATAGGACAAGATGGAAGAGTTTTTTTATTACACTGAAAACATATTTACCAGCAATCTAAACACAAAAACATAAACTACTCTTTCCGTTCCTAACGCAGCCATGGCTCGGGGCCCTAAGAAGCATCTGAAGCGGGTTGCAGCTCCAAAACATTGGATGCTAGATAAATTGACCGGTGTGTTTGCCCCTCATCCATCCACTGGTCCCCAAGCTGAGAGAATGTCTTCCTCTCATCATTTTTCTAAGGAACAGACTTAAGTATGCTTTAACAGGAGACGAAGTAAAGAAGATCTGCATGCAGAGGTTCATTAAGATTGATGGCAAAGTCCGTACTGACATAACCTACCCTGCTGGTTTTATGGATGTCATCAGCATTGATAAGACTGGAGAGAATTTCCGTCTGATCTATGACACCAAGGGTTGTTTTGCTGTCCATCGTATTACACCTGAGGAGGCCAAGTACAAATTGTGCAAAGTGAGAAAGACCTTTGTGGGCACAAAAGGAATCCCTCATTTGGTGACGCATGATGCTCGTACCATCCGCTATCCAGATCCTCTCATCAAGGTGAACGACACCATTCAGATTGATTTGGAGACTGGCAAGATTACTGATTTTATCGAGTTTGATACTGGTAACCTGTGTATGGTGACAGGAGGTGCTAACTTGGGAAGAATTGGTGTGATCACCAACAGAGAGAGACATCCTGGCTCTTTTGATGTGGTTCATGTGAAAGATGACAATGGCAACAGCTTTGCCACTCGGCTCTCCAACATTTTTGTTATTGGCAAAGGAAACAAGCCATGGATTTCTCTTCCCCAGGGAAAAGGTATCCGCCTCACCATTGCCGAAGAGAGAGACAAGAGACTGGCAGCCAAACAGAGCAGTGGGTGAAATGGTCTCTAGATTTTATGTTGGAGAGGTCTTCATACTTAATTAAAGATGATATAGCGTTAAAAAAAAAAAAACATAAACTACTATCTTTTGGAAAGTATAAATAACATAGAATAATTTTGTAAGATATAACTGCCAAGTTATTTTAATAACCATATTTTTTCTTAATGTAAAACGATTTATATGCCATACATTTTGACATAAAATTTTGGCCACTGAAATTTTTTCTGTCTAGTTTACTGTTTGCTATTTCTTAACAATACTAGACACAAATTATGTGCCATAAAAGCACTAGCTACTATTACTACATTTTTAACCCTTTGGCTAGATAGAAATTTCATATTTTTCACTACTTTTTTATGTTGTAAATTTCTATTCATATTATTTGGGAGAGGCATAGTTACTGAAGACAGATAGGAAAGATAAGTAATAAAAACAATGCTTACTCAACTTTCAAAATGAACAAAAATTCGTAACACCAACTAACTTTTTGTAAAGTGTATTGTAACTAATTTTAAAGCCCAGGGGCCAGCAGGTAGCATGGTAGTGATACTATACTCCTACATGGTTGACCATGGTTTGAGTCCCAGACCTGGCAGCTTACTTTTTCACTTTGTCTCTCTCTCTCTCTGGTGAGCACATGTGCTCTGTAGCAAATTAAAAATAATAATAATGATGATGATAAACAAAATTAAACAAATAATTCTTTAAACAAAACCTTAATTATCCAGTCCATATTTTCTAAAATAATACTAGTAACATTAATGCCATTATTATTTACTAATTTTTATTTTCGAGAGATTTTTGCTATAGGGTACATATGCTCACCAGAGAGACAGAAGTGAGAAGTCAGCCCCCAGAGGGGATGACCACATTGTGATCCCTTCTCCTCCATTATCCTCTCAGAATCTTGGCACGCACGCACATGAGCCCAGTGTGAGGTTTAAGGAACCACTGTCAACTACGTGGGAGTCCAGTGATGTAACCATTACACCATCTGCTGGTCCCACATTAATGTCATTATAAGTGTGCACAATACTTTAACTGGTCAAAATTCTTTAAAGTAACAGATACCTCTTGGAGTCAAAAAAGAATTTGTTCCAAGAATAAACATATGCTGGACAATTCCAGTGGCCCAGTGGAAATGCAAAGTTCCATGGTGCTAAGGCCAAATGAGAAGGTTCCAGGTTCACAATCTGAGGACTGTCTGTACATGCTAGGTTCATATACATGTCCATGACTGGCTAAGGCTGGATATGGACCCTGTTATGAAGACACTGTTAAAGGTGTCTCTCTGCCGGTCTCTCTCTGTCTCCATCTTCTTCTGTCTCTCTCTCTCTCATGACAAACAGAAACTTAAGAATATAATAAGATTACACATACATTAGGTGAATCAAAAAAGAGACTTGAACCAGACATAGACAACTGTCAGGAACTAAGAGGTCATCTCTCCTTGTCACTCATCTGCTTAATTTAACTCTTAAGACTATCTTTCCTCTACTTCTCCATCTATATATAAAATAAAGCCACCTATCAGTTCCCAAATTATAAATAAAGTTTCAGCTTGTTATTTGTTCTCAACTAGTCACCAAGAGAATTCAGTTGGCCTATGTGAATCAGGTATGCAAGGCTTGGGGGTTAACCTTGCAACATAAGTATGACTGCCAGCAAGCCTGCCCCCATGAGTTGGGCTTGGGAAAGGAAGATGGCATGTACTCACAAGGGAAGTGGTCACCAAGTTGGACAGATTATCAACCATCATACTTTATTCTAGTCAAAATTATTTCATTTACACAATATCTTTTTCACGAGAGAACCCAGTGCCTCTGTTATACCTACGTTTTACTTACTAGTGATAATTCTTATTGGAAAGCTAAGATATTCCAAACTATTCTATTTGTGATGTCATTGATGCTAATAATATATAACTTCAGCTGACTTTAGTCCTTTCATCACCAGCTATATAATATATCCCAGAAAATTAAGTTAGATAATGCAAGTGAGACTTTGACAAAATGCCTTCTGAATATAAGGCCATGCAGAACTTCATAAAACCGGGGGAAAGTGGGCAGGGCACATAAAAAAAAAAAAAAAAAAAAAAAAAAAAAAAAAACTTTAGTTAAAGACCATTTTTGTTAAAAAATGGCAAGATCATATAGTCATACCCCATATGTTAGCCAAAGTAACTAAACTTATAGAACGTTAGAGTTTTACTATCTTGCATTGTTTTCTTTAAAAATTTCTTAAATTACTAATCAGATTATTTTATCTTCTGCCAGTGAAAAAGCCAAAAGAAATTTGAATAATCATTGTAATAATTAGGTCTAAAACCTATTAATAGGAGTTCACTTGGACAACTCATTAATATCCAGGTATATATATTTTTTTCACCATGTAGCTATAATTGGTTTCAGAACAAATTTAGATGATCAAGGTTTCTGGTCAGTGAAGAGCAGGTGTCTAGAGAAAATAAGATAGGTTTTTACACCTGAAAGAGATGAAAGATTGACTGCTTGGCATTCCGACGACTGGTTATATCAGCCTGCAAACATCATCTTATTATTTTAATCTCATACTCTATAAAATACTTTCAGATATTTTGCCAGCAAGATAAAAACAAATTAAACTGAAAGGATGCCATGAACTGAATATCTTATTCTAGAAGCGCTTTCACTGACAGCTTCAGAAAAAAATAAAAAGGAGTCTTCAAAACATTTTTCCAAAGGACAAATAGTATTACCAAGAGAGTAAAAAAAAAAAAATAAAGACATAATAGTATACAAATACAGGAGTGTGGTTCTTCACATGGTTCCCATAATTCTTTTTTTTATAACTTTCTTATAGTTTTTATTATATATATGTGTGTGTGTGTGTATATGTATATGTATATACACACACACATGAAAAATATAGTTTAAATATATATATATATATTTATTTATTTGTTCTGCTGGATCCCAAGCTCTCTATGTCTTCATGTATACATTTCTCAACTGGTAAACATAGCACAGTGCATGTAATCTATGTATGTTCTTTGAATATCTATAAAATTCCTTTATTGTTCATAATTTATGAACGATGGAATGAACCTTATCCCCAGTCTAAAATCACTCTTTCCTATACACATTTTCTTTAGATTCCTTTGTTGCTGCTATTCCATCTGCCTGAAATGCCCTTTCCTAATCTTCCCCAAACCCCATCAATCTTCCAAAGCCTATGGCAAATCATCTCTTCATGACGCTTTCCCTGGTCTCCCTGGCTAGAAGTTATCTTTCCCACTTTTGAAGTTACATAGCACTTTATCAAAGTCTCCTTATGTCTATTAATTATACTGTAAGTGGCAAACTGTATTATATAGTGACTATCTCCCCTTTTCAGGAAGTAAGTGCACAACTATCTCTAATAAAATATTTACTAGGTGACTACATTAAAGTCTATGGTTTCTAGAGGTTAAGGCTTCTAATTCAGTATGCTCTCACACCTTATTAATGAGACTCTCTTCTCTTTTCATTTGAGCCACCCTCTGGGATGACAATGAACACTTCAGTTAGCTCTATTACCTGTCATGTGAACAGCTGCAAGAACTATTTCCACAGAAGAGGAATATCTGAAGCCTCTCTGCTTGTAGGCTATGGAATCTGTCCTTTAAACTTCTGAGTGAACCTAATGCCACATGTGGCCAGTGATGGACCTAACAGTGTGAATGTTTAGGTCATCTAAAATGACCCTGTAGTGGGTATTTTAAATATTCTTAGCCCACTATCAAAAAACTAGTAAATAAATGTACCAAAATCATTAAAATTGAAACCATACCTTTTCTCTCTCCACCCCACCCTCCCAGATAGAGTGTATGTGTGTGTATGTGTGTGTATACACACACACAGAGACATACATAACTTTCATGTGTTCAAAAAGAGGGCTTTGCCTGTGAGTAAAGAGTTGCAGGGACTATGAGAAAAGACTTATAGGTTATAGTTGGAGACAAAGAGGGTAATCAATGCTAGGAAACAGGGTTAGGAAAGATTTAGGGGTGGGGAAACTTAAGAGTACACAGTAAAGTATATAAGAACAATGTGACAAAGGCAGAAGCCCAAGTAGAATGGCTTGCTGAGAAAAATGGCGATGGAAAAAGTGGCTCAGGGCCAGCAAGTGGCATAGTGGTTAAGGTGCTAGACTTTCACATAGCCAATCACAGTGAGTCCCAGACCCAGTGGTTTGAAACTCAAGCCAGGCACGTGTATGCACGCCCAAAATCTCAAGACAAAAATGGAGAAATGATTATGGCATGGCCATCCCCCCTGGGAGATGATTTCTCATTTTCTCTCTCTCTGTCTCTCCAGTGAGCACACAAGCCCTATGGAAAAATATCTAACAAGAACAATGACAAAAAGGTGGCTCAAAACAGAGGCCAAAATAATAAGTAGGAGCTGGATCTCTAAGTGCCTTTTAAGCAAGAATATAGAAAGTAGAGAGAGAAAACATGAAGCAAACTCTGGGTTTTAATTAGCAGGATATAACAATTTGATATGCATGTTCAAAAGATCATTTTACCAGTGGTAGTAAGGGTGATTTGGGGATACGAGATTAATAGACTTGAGAAAAAAAGAGTTCAATGGTCCAAACAAATGAGAGGATGGGATTGAGTAAGAAAACGAAAATTTTAAAAAAGGAAATGAAAAAAACACATTAAGGTAGAATCAACAAATCTTGGCCACAAAGTTCTTAGCTAAGAAGACCCCAGGAGAGGAAGGACTATAGGGAAACTTTCCGGTTTGTTGCTTTGGTGGTTAAATAGATTATCAGTAAATAATTCCCCAAGTTTATTTTAAAGGAGGAAAAAACAAGACTTGCAGTAAAAGTCAATCCAGGTAACTTTGAGCTTAAGGAGCCAATAGGACAGAAAATAGAACTGCCCCATAACTAACTGGATATACACAACTGGAATTGAGAAGAAACATCCAGGGTGAGAACTAACAGCCTAATCCTTGATATGTGAAATCATGTGAGTGGATGTTATTACTGAAGAAGTCCTGGGAAGATGAAAAAAAAGAGCCAAGGGCAGAACCCCAAGTGACAGCCACATCTCAGAGTCAGGAAGGAGAATGACAAAAGGATACCAAAAAGAAAAGATCTGCCAGACAGACAGTATTTAGGACAATGTTGCCAAAGAAACTGCAAGGAAAGGGGGTTTCAAGGTGGAACAGCAGGACAATTTGATGGTAGACCTTCTAAGCTTGAAAATACTCCACTGGATTCAGCAATTTTGAGACTACCAAAATTCTTCACCAGGGTGGGGTTTTACTGAGGGATGTGAAAAGGGAACCAAGGGAAGGTGAGAGGGAATGGGAGGGGGGGAACTAGCGGGGAATAGATATTAACATTAGGGAGTGGCTATACCCAACACAAGTTAAGTTTTTTTGTTTTTGTTTTTGTTTTTCTTAGAGAGGTTTTTGCTATAGGGCGCGTGCGCTCGCCAGAAAGACAGAGAGAGACAAAGAGACAGAGAGACAAAAAGCAAGAAATCACCCCCCAGGAGGGATGGCCACACTGCAATCCCTTCTCCTCCATTCTCCTCTAGGGATCTTGGGCACGCACGCACACGCGCCTGGCATTAATTTAAGCCATTGGGTCCGGGACTTGAACCGCGGTCGGTTACATGGGAGTCTGGCAACATAGCCATTGCTAACTGCTGGTCCTACAAGTTAAGTTTTTTTTTAAGGTGCCCTGTAAGCTGTTCTGCCACCTGGCACAAACCATCCACTTCCCCCCACTGGGGAAGAACATGATACTTCCAAGTATGGCACTTTGGCATGCTGAGCATTTCTAACTAAAGGAGATGGGAAGATCCTAGAAACAAAGTCTCTCTGACCTCCTTCCCTCCTATCTTTCACCCTCTCTTCTCCCCCAAAGTTGATCCTAGATACCAGAATTCCTCTTTCCCAATACAGGTCTTAGACACAAATTGCTTCTCCTCTAAAACAAGTCTTAAAACTACCAAGGTCACTGTCTCGGGTTTCCTTGAAGACCCTCATTTCCTAGAAGTCCTGACCTATACGAAGAGGAAGAAATGCTACACAGAGAGGCCAGGAAGAACCTGGACAGACTCAGTGGGTCCCGGGCCCTCCCTTCCACCCCCAACTCTGGTCTATTACCATTAGATTATTCCTTTTACCAAACACATTTCTACATGGCTGACCATTCTTCATGGAATGTCAGCACACAAATAGAAAGTTTTCCCTGCCTTAGGGGTTTCATTTCTGAGGGCTCTTAAGTCACATAAAAGTTCGGTAAATCAATTTTTTATGTTTTTTTTTCTTGTTAACTTTTTGTTATAGCAACGACACCAGTAAGCCTTATGATAGGGTGAGAAAATATATCACAACTCCCCTCCCACACCCACTTCCCAGATCTTCAGAAACCCTGGTGTGCATATTTTCCTCCCTCAGCGGGGCGCCGCCCCTTCCGCCCAGCAGCCTTCAAAAACCTGCTAGAAAGTTCTCGGCCTCCAACGCCCTCCCTGATGCTCTCAGGAATAAAGAACTGTGTTTCGTGTTCCCACGGCTTTGTTCATACCTTAACACAGCTCTGTAACTATCTCTTGCTTGTCTGGCTCAAAACAAAGGGGAAGCCTGACCAAAAAGTCAAAAAAAAGCTGAGAAAGACGCCCTCACAGACAGATACCCTGAGAGAAAAACTACAGTTCCCATGAGGCAGTGGGTCCGGCATCCGCAACTCCCAGCATCCACTGCGAGGCTCAAGCCTGTCAGAATAGTTGGTGCTGCGTGAGGCGAGTTAAAGTTCTCAGAAGATGTGGAGAAGCAGCAGATTTTGGGGATGGCGGCGTCTGAGGCAGGCCCTGAGGCGTCGACGGAGCGGTTAGACATCACGCGCGGCCTCGAGAACTTGCCCGTGAGCGCGTGGCCCTCGGGGGCGGAGCCAGCGACCTTCCAGGTAGTGGGCTAAGCTGGACGACCGGGAGAGCGTGCGTAGCCCCCGTGGGCGGGGCCAGACGTCCGCGATCGGAGCGCGGATCCCAAGGGAGCGGCCCTGCTTTTCCAAGTTGTGGGAGGGGCTAGACGGGCGGGAAAGCTGTGTCCGCCCTCCGGAGGCGGGGCCCCGCTATCCCAGGTGGTGGGCGGGGCCAAGCGGCTGGGAGCGTTAGACGTTTAGCTTCCCCTCTGGTGGTTACTTCTCAAGCTGATTCTCTAGCTCTTAAATCGATCTTTTACTATATCACCTTAGAAGCTTCAGAGGTCCCTTAGAAAGATCCTTGAGACAACCTAGCTTTTTGTCTAGGTTCTGTTCTCAGAACTTCATGAGGGATCTGGTACAAATCACTTCCCTCTCTGGTGTCAGATGTCTCATGTGTAAGATGAAGATGGAGCCTATAAATGGATCTCAGCCTAGTGTCATGGTTAAACTGTGTTTAATCATGTGCTTTAACTAACCCCTAGAGTCAGATTTCACTGAGGTGAAAGTTAGCTTTGGCTAAAGCCTTAGAGCCCTCCAATGTACATTTTAAATAATAGTATCTCTCCCTCAAATTGCTTTGAGAATTGCAGGTAAAATACAGTTCCTGGTTTGCTGTAAGAACTTAATAAATGCTCACTATTACTCTTGTCTCTAAGCCCTTCCTATTCTTAACTTTCTCACCGCTCTGACTTTGGCCTGAAAATTACCTAAGGAATAAGGAATGACAAGAAGTAAACCCAAGGATGTTGAAATGGAAGGAGTTCTGGTTTTAGATATTACAGAGCTCGGTTCAGGATTTAGCTATTTTACATCCACAGAGCCTGAGCTTCTTCATCTACAAGATAAAAATACATTTAAAATTTTATAACCCTTGTCACATCCATTATCAATATTGATGCCTATCTGCCCTTTTTTTCTTTATCATTAGGATCAGATAAGGTACTATATGCAGTAGCAGTTTTCAGGTTGTAGGGTAGGATATTAATGTCAGAAATGGTTCTCCCCTCAAGCTACCTTTGGCAATTTATGGTTAATAATTTTGTTGGTAAACGCTAGGAAACAGTGGTCCCTGAAAGCTTATTCAAGACCAGATATTACTGAATGCTATGCATTTTCTTTATTCAATAAATAATTGAGTGTCTACAATGTACCAGGCATTGTGTAAGGCTGGGCCTAGAGAATAAAGAGCTGAAGCACACATTTCCTGCTCTGGAGCTTACAGAAGGATATAGAAAGCACTTGGCCTAGAGTGCTAACCTGAACAAAATATACCAATGATCTAGTCCATTCTTAATTTAATTCAACAAATGTATATTGAGAAACTAAATGTGTGCAAGATAGTGGTTTGGGCTGCAGAGAATATGTTAAGACTTCAGGAATTCTGTTAAAAAGAAAATAGAATTCAAGTACAATTTTATTTTAGTTTTAAGCCACCTGGCCCAGGTCTCAAATCACAGTCAACTACGTGAGAGTCCAATGACATAACCATTACACTATCTCCTGGTCCATGAAATAAACAAACTTTTAAAAAATCAACTAATTTAAAAATAAATTAAGTTGTATAAGTATCTCCTTTAGAATCATCTTAATCATTAATGTTGAGGAGATATTTCTGACTACTTTTCCAACTTAAGATACTTTCTAAGGGGCCTAAGAGAATCATATTTACAAACATTATTCTTGCTGGAATAGACCACTCTGGTCTAGTGATTGTGGGCAGCACATTACATCCTTACCCTGGCATAGCATCACCTGATAAATAGCAAGGCTTTCTTATGAATGTTCAATTCAGACATTCTTTTCTGCTGACTCCAAGTCTCTCTGAGACAAAGATTTGTAACCAATTAGTAACCTAAAAATTGCTAAACCCACCTATAGGGGCCAGCAGGTTGTGTGGTGGTTAATGCACTGGATTCCCACATGGCTGTGGTTCGAGTCTTGGACTTGGTGGCTTGCTTTCTCACTTTCCCTCTCTCTCTGTCTCTCTCTAGTCAAATTAATAATAATAAAATAAATAATTCTTTTAAATAACTAAATAAACCTACATATAACCTCCAAGCCCCTGCTTCCACCTGTTCCACCTTTTTGGGGGCAGGCCAATGAAAAGACTCTTTATTCTGATTCACAATATTGTCTGTGTTTCCTGTTCTCAGAATTGAATAAAAGAACTGCTACAATCTAAGCAACCTGTTTCCAGGCCTAATCACTCACAGTCATGCTTAGAATAAACCATATTAATTACTACATCAACAGAGCTTGGTCATTTCCATTGACTGTGTCCATAAAACCAGGGAGTTTGGGGTGGGCCCTATGGCTTCTTCTTAAAGGGGCTAGATCCCAAATGGCTGACCCTGTGGTTCAAGTCCTGGCTTCAGTGGCTTGAAAACATGCCTGGCACAGTGTGCACGCATGCCCAAAGTCCCAACAGGATAAGAACTGGAGAAGAGATTGCTGCACGACCATGCCCCATTTGGGGGTACTTTCTCTTTCTCCCTCTCTCCATCTCTCTGTTTCTCTCTGGCAAGCCCATGTGCCTTATGGCAAAGATGCCAAAAACACATGGGGCTTAATGTACTGATTATATTTTTCAAAATGCATTAAATATATACTTGTCCATTAAAAAGGGTAAGATGACTCCAGCAGCCCGAAAAACTTCAGATGTGTGTGCATGCATGCCCCCAAATCCTGACAGGATAGAGAAATGGTGGAAAAAGCATTATAGTATGATCACACCCAATTGAGGAATACTCTCTCCCTTTCTGGCAAGCATACATACTTCTGGCAATTAAAAAAACAAACCTTTTCTAAAATACAAAAAGGAGAAAAAGGAAAGACATGAGGAAACCTTGTAATTGATCCTTAAGTCTACAGTTGATGTACATAAATAAAATTCAGTAGATTAAAATTCAATCCCACAGTATTCTATTAATAGCTACCTATGTATACACACAACTTGAAACAGAGAGTTACAAAAAAGACTGGAAAACCTTCCCCCCACTTTTCTTATTTTAATATATTTTTACCATAGGGTGCATGTGCTCTCTGGAGACAAAGAGAGGGAAAGTGAGAAATCACCTCTCAGGTAAATAGTGATGCCACAATCCCTTTTCCATTCTCCTCTTGAGATTTTGGGCACACACATACATGTGCCCAGTGTGATTCTCAAGCTGTTGGGTCTGTGAATGGAATTGCCATCCACCATGTGGGACTCTAACACCTTAACCACCACGCCACCTGCTGGCCCCTGAATCTCTTTCTTAATGAGCTTATAGTGTTATGAAAGAGATAAAACATGCTTGAAACATTAAACAAGGAACCTAAAAGTACCTTCAACTAATTTTCTTCCATATATTCATGAAATACAAAACTATTCATAGAAAAGGTCAAAACAGCCTGTTTACTCCAAGACCTACCTTTACAGCACATGCACACCTAAGAATTAAAGCATGAAAAACTCTAATACAAACAACTTTGTATTTGATTTATTTTTGGGTACTGTGTGAAAAGGCAAAAAGGAGAACCAGCAGTTAGCGTAATGGCTATGTCGCTGGACTCCCATGTAGTCGACCGCGGTTCGCGTCCTGGACCCGGTGGCTTAAAACTCACGCCGGGCGCGTGTGCATGCGTGCCCAAGATCCCGAGAGGAGAATGGAGGAGAAGGGATTGCAGCGTGACCATCCCCCCTGGGGGGTGATTTCTCGCTTTCTGTCTCTCTGTCTCTTTCTGTCTATCTGGCGAGTGCACACACCCTATAGCGAAAAAACCTCTCAAAAAAAAATGCAAAAAGAACATTCAAATGATTAGATTAGAAACAAGCATATCCTAATGTCATCAGAGTAGAAAGCTAAACAGAAAGTTAACTAATTGATTTCCCCGAGCTCAGATTTAGAGCTAACCATCTTCAGGTCTCTTAGAAACCAGCTTCAAACATTATTTTTAAGATCTCAACTGGGCCTTGACAAGAATTACCAGCTTGGAGTCTCCTAATAGCTGCTTGGAGTGAAAATAAAAGGCTAGAGGCCAAGTACAAAGTCTTGTAGCCGAGATTTCAACATGATCAAACAAAGAATGAAGATTTTCACACTTCCTTAAAATTCAGAATTGACTCTCAGGTTTTAGCCCATAATATTGTACGGCATCATACTTTCAGTTTCTGGTGCTACATTACAGAATGTAACCCAGAAAAATCAAACTTCCAGTTAAAAGCCATCAAGAGCTATAATCAATTGATCAGAAAATACTTGTGGGTGTACCTGCTCTGCACTTTGTACTATGGAAAGGAACCCTGCTCCTAGCACCATGTCACACACCCAAACCTTATGACCATGCCTTTTTTTCTCTTTTTGTCATAGGGCACATGCACTTGTCATAAACAGAGAGAGAGAAAGTGAGTAATCACCCCTTTGGGGATGGCTACACAATTCCTTCTTTGTGATGTTGTGCACTCACGCACACATACCTGGCATAATTTTCAAGCTGCCAGATCTGGGACTCAAACTGTGGTCAACCATGTGTGAATCTAACACATTAACCACCATGCCACTTGCTAGGCCCAGAGACATGTTTGTTAGAAAGGCCAAACCTACATACTTAACACAATTAGGGAACCCTATAATCTATGCCATTTAGATCCCAAACTTCATGCTATTAACAGTAAGTACAGGTTTAGTTCAGAGAAGAGAAATGATTATGAACCAAAGAAGCCAAGAAAGTATGTTTGGCTTTCAGCATGTCTCCTGTTTCCATTATGGCATTTTAGGTAGCCAAAAAGATTTTCTCTTTTCTGTCAAAAACTTGAAAGCTCCACCCAGTGTTTCAAGAACCCACTTTCTAGTATACCCACTTGTACTGATCATTTTCTTCTATTCCCAACTTTTGCCTGAACAATTCTGTGCCTTGATATGTGCCAAGAAAAAGTAAAGCTTATGTCATAACAATGCAAGAGATAATCAAAGTCCCGTTCTCCTATCTCACTGTATATTTTTCTGGCTGGATGTTTTTAAATCCCAGCATGTACATGTAAGAGGCAATAAGGCAACATTTGCTGATGAATGAAAGAAGTCTGGACTGGGTCAGCTCTTGACTTCTCTACTTGAGATGGATAAGGAATGGTAGATAGGAAAATGATGGCTAGATATAATTTTGGCGTGAGTATGTTTGAACATGGGAGGTTTAACTCCAACAACCGTTTTCTTCACCACTCTGCTTCGCTGACTGAATAATTCCTTTGTTTTTTTTTTTTGTTTTGATTTGTTTTGAGAGACAAGATGTAAGCATTTTTTGACAGGATCTCATCATAGTCCCCTGGTCAGCCTCCCAGTTAGCTACAACGATAGGCGTATACTTTCATGCTCTGCCTGTTCAGGCTGGTTAGTCTGAGACCCAAACTAGGGCTGCCCATGAATCCCAGGCCTCACAATTCTTGTGAAGGATTTATATCCCAGCCAGTAGTTTTTATGTGGATTTTTTCATTTTTTTTCCTTCACAGAAACTTGTGAGATAAATGAGGAAATGTTTAGTGAGATTAAGTAATTTGCCAGAAATATGTGTTTTAAACATCTAAAAATAATACCTAGAAGAATCAAGAGAAGCAAGTATTTTTAAGGTATCAAATGCCTAGCCCTGAATACTGCATTATTTCATTTAAAGTTCATAAAAACCACCCCAGGTATGAGTATTACCCCGTCTTACAGTTGCTGCCCAAAGCTTAGCAACTCACTTGCCAAACGTTCCAAAGCTTCTGAGAGCCTGGCTCTGTTTGTGTCTTCTTTAGGACATTCATTGTTCTGCACTAAGAAGTTCTACTGGTTGGCCAGGGTTCAGTTCACAGCCGCGGTTTTCCTGTCTGCCCTTCAGCACACTTTGCTCTAGTCTCACCTCCCAGTGGGAGACCTGGTTGTTCATTGGACAGTTACACCTTTGACTAACTGCTCCAGTCATTTCCTGGAACCCTTCTCAGCTTCCGCCCTGAGTAGAGGATATCAGTCAGGACTCATTTGTTTGCAAGAAATGTAGTAAACACAACACACACTGGCTCCAGCACAAAAAGGAAGGAACTCCTTCACATCAGAAAAGTCCCAAAGTGGTAACTATAGCCATGTCAGGATCCAAGAACTCTAAATTATCAGGTATTTCTTTCCACCACCTTTCCCCTTGGCATCCCTGCTTCTCCTTCTGGTGGCTGGCTAGACTCTCAGTAGGTCTTATCTATGTGATAGGTCTTGGGAACCCCAAGTGAACACTATAGTTTACCAATGCTCATAGGAAGAGAATGACTTTTTCCGAGTTGTTTCAGCAGATATCCCAGAATTATATTTCACTGGTGTTGCTTAGGTCATGGTCCATCCATGAACCAAATGCTGATGAAAAGAGTGAGTGATGTTGTTTACCCAGGTCTAGGTTTCTGTCCAATCAGGATCTCCATCTAAACCACTGAGACAAAAATGGGAGGGTTCACAGTCGGGGTGCTGGTATCAGAAGGAAAAAAATGTTATAGTTATTAGGAAGGTAAAAATACATGTCCACTATGAATGTCTCCCCCTCCCCCCCAGTTTTGATCATTCCTTGACTTACAATAGGCAGAAACAGCCTCCAGGATAACAACTTTTTAGATCAGCTTGGTCCAAAGCTTTGTACCAGGAAAAAACATATAGGCTGTGGATAGAGTGTTAGAAATTGGGAGCATTTAAATTTAACTCAGGTCAGCTGGCTTCCAGTTTGTAACCTATTTTGAGTGAGTGTTCAGAAAGATTCTCAAAGCTTAACAGTTTGTCTGCCATGTAAATATTAAAATAGAATGTCAGGTCAGTGATCTCAGATTATCTAATTCAGGTAAAATACCTTCCTGGAGGGCCAATCCCATGGCACAGTGGTTGTACATTGTGAGTGGGATCCTGTGTGGCCAACCATGATTCAAGTCCTGGTTCTGGTGGTTTGAGTGTGTACCCAGAGTCCTGACAGAAGGGAGAAATGGAGGAGGAAGGATTGTGACAGGACCACACCTTATTGGAGGTGCTTGCTTTCTCAGTGTCTCTTTATCTGGAGGGCATTCACACCCTCTGTCAATGAGGAAAGAAAAAAGGGAGGAGAAAAATAATGAAAAAAAAAAAAAAAACAATCCTGATGGAATGGCATTTTAGTGACCTTTTAGGGAGGAGAAAATGGGAACACATGAAAATAGGATGACTTGCAATATCATATTCAATGATTATATTCATCAATGGAAAAATGATATTCTCATTAAACAAGAAATTTGCCCAAAGTTTTTTGTTATCCTTCAGAAGTATCTACAGCTTTTCAGATTTACCTAGCATTTTTAATCATAGTCCCTAAATGATTTTACATTGTGCGTCAAATTTAATCGCACAATTAAAAAAATGCATCCCTAGATTCTCCAGTTTATTTTTTTATTTTATTTTTTTAGGTTTTTGCCACAGGGCGTGTGTGCTCACCAGAGAGGAAAAGTGAGAACCCCTTCTCCCCTGCCCGCCCCTTCCAGGAAGGATGGCCGTGCCACAATCCCTTCTCTTCCATTCTCCTCTCAAAGGATTTTGGGCACACACACAAGTGCCTGGCATGTTTTTTTAAGTCACTGGGTCCAGGACTCAAACCACGTAGTCAGCAACGTGGAATTCTGCAACTTAACCACTACACCATCTGCTGCCCCCCCTTTTAAAATATTCTTAAATAAAAATAAGAGAAAAAAAAAAAAAAAAAAAACCTTTTCAATAAGGATCAATATGTTCTCCTAGTTAGAAAGCTTCACTAAGTCATACTTAATTTTAAAATGAGTTATCTGTGTCAAGAAAAAAATTAGAGTTTGCTGATTTATTTACTACCTTAAAAATATATGTACCTTTAAGCACAAATCAATTTGAAAGAATTCTACATGAACACTTTAACAAAAAGATAGTAAAAATCTTCCTTTCCCTGAAAATATCTAGATAACCATTTACATAGCAATGTTGAATCTTTAAAAAACTTGAAGTAGATTCTATTTAAGACAGCAGTCATTGAATTTGACTAATAGGATATCTTTTTATTTATTTATTTTTAAGTTTTTGCTATGGAGACTTGTGAGCTCCCTGGAGAAAAAGAAAGAGGGAAAGTGAGAAAGCATACCCCACCTCATCCCCTCACCCTTCCTGCAGAAGGGATGGCCACACTGCAATCCTTTCTCCTTCTTCTCTTGGGATTCTGGGCACACTTGTAGTGTTTTTCAAGACATTGTTGGTTAGACACTGGACTCCATCTTCAAAGATGGCCATGTGTGATCCAGCCACCTTAATCACCACACCACCGGCTGGCCAGGATATTTTTCTAAGCCATCCTTTATCCCTTTAGGACTTTTCAACTAAGCTAAAGCTGTAAGAAATAACATAAACAGAAGCCATTCTCTGCTCTCCACCCCCAAACTACTTTTTAAGCAGAACTGGCCTTCCCCCACAGGCCCTCCCACTCATCCTCCTCCTTATCTTTCACAGGAGGATGTCAATCCTTCCCCCACATCTCAGCAGTTTTTTTAAATATAGGGTTTTGCACTTAACTACATAGCTCTCCCAGAGGCCTCCACAGGGAGTATAGCTACATGCTGTTCAATACCTTTCTAAAGCTTGGTTGGGAGATTAATGGAGAATTGACTGAAAGATACACAGTATGAACATTCCTCTAGGTACTCTAAAATCTATCTCCAATGAAAGGCCATGCAACTGGTGCCTTGCAGAACTGCTGTTACCCAACTATGCTGTGGCCTCATGCCAGCAGCCTTTATTCAGGGTCAGAATAAAAAACAGCTGATGATACTGCTTCCTGGAAAAGAATGGTATAGAAGGACAAATGGGCAAAATTTCTCTCTGGTATCAACACTGGAAAAGTCAATTCTTCTTCTGAACTGCGAGCTTGTTTCTCATAGACAGTGCAAGCTGTACATCTAATTGTATATCCCTCTTCAAAGTGGCTGCTCTCAGGCAGAGCCGAATGTCCAGTCTACTTTACTACACACTTTGTGTGACTAAGCTCCCTGGATCAACTTGCTCTTATTTTCCCTTTCACTTCTTTTTTTTCCTTTTTTTTTAAGCTTACTTTTTTAAAAAATTTCTCCTATAAACAAGAAAGACAGAGAGTGTACCCGCAACTGTGCCTTAATGCTGCAGTTTGCCCCAGCTTCAAGCAGCCCTGGATCATGGGCACGTGCTTGCCCCAGCATACTTAGGGAGATCTTCAGCTTTGAACACAGAACCTTCCAATGTGGGTTAGCCTTGCACAGTGTGTTGGTTTGACTGTGCCACCCTCCAACCCTCACTCTTCTTACCTGTTGTTCATTTATCTTACCTGTTTCTAAATCTCATTAAGTCATTTTTGTAACAAAGCAGGTATAAATAAATGGATCAGGTTCCATATAAGCAAGAATTATTCTTTACTTAAAGGACTATACTGGGCTTATGAAAGATTTTAACTTTCAGGGTTTGGAAATATGCTTGTTGATGTCTGTGAGAGTATAACCACAGGTTAGACTTTACATAGAGATTAACCACCTAGAGATTGTAATTTACAACGGTCTTTTTTTCCCATGACATTTAATAAATGTAACATTTTGAAAATATAAGTACATTTAAAAGACAGAAAATGTTTCATATTATATCTTTATCATTTAATAAGAGCAGGATTTCTTTATAATAAATGTATAAAAGTGTATAAAAATCTACAGTAAATTTAAATATATATAATACCTATTTGACAAATGCCATTTTTTAGAATCCTACCCACAATTGATTTATTATTTATGACTCTCTTATCTCCAGAAAGAATCTGAAGTAACCTATAATAAAAATACGTATATCCATGTGTCTTATCAGGCTAAGGTAAAAGAGATCAGAAGCTAAGGATAAAACACTTCACCATATTCAGACACTAAATTCAGCACTGATTTTGCCCAACATCAAAAGCTAAGCAGAAAGCAAAGTCAGTCACAAATCTTTTTATTTCTAATAGTAGAAATAATTTTTCTTATTTAATATATTTTTAATATTAGGGGTTTTTGTGTGTTTTTTGGAGAGGTTTTTGCTATAAGGTGCATGTGCTCACCAGAAAGACAAAGACAGAGAGACAAAAAACGAGAAATCACCCCTCAGGAGGGATGGCCATGCCGCAACCCTTTCTCCATTCTCCTTGGGATCTTGGACATGCACCTGGCATGAGTTTAAGCCACTGGGTCCAGGACTCAAACTGTGGTCGAGTCCATGGGAGTCCGGCAACATAGCCATTACACCACCTGCTAGTCCCTAATATTAGTTTTTCTATATTTTTATTTATTATACTTTAAATAAAACCACAAAAATGTCAGTTAAAAATTAATCTTATTTTTAAACTAGAGAGAATATCAGACAACATTTGAGCATGTTAGATCAGTTTTGACATGTTTGAAGTAGACTGTGTACCAGTCAAAAGCTGCTGGGAAAATATGGAACACTTACCGTGCCTTGCTGACTTCCAGTATTCGTGTATTTCACAGTATATGCCTGATCTCGTAGTTGGACCCGGAGCAGACATCGATCCCACTCAAATAACCTTTCCTGGATGCATCTGTGTCAAAACTGCCTGCTTGCCTGGCACATGCTCCTGTCTCCGCCATGAGGAAAACTATGATGATAATTCATGCCTTCGAAATATAGGGTCAGAAGCAAAGTATGCTGAGCCCATTTTTGAATGCAATGTCTTGTGCCAGTGCAGTGACCGCTGCCAAAACAGAGTGGTCCAAAGGGGTCTGCAGTTCCACCTCCAGGTGTTTAAGACAGAGAAAAAAGGCTGGGGACTTCGTACTTTGGAATTTATACCAAAAGGACGGTTTGTGTGTGAATATGCTGGTGAAGTTTTAGGAGTCTCTGAAGTACAGAGAAGAATTCACTTACAAACAAAACATGATGCAAATTACATTATAGCCATCCGAGAACATGTTTACAACGGGCAGGTAATGGAAACATTTATTGACCCTACTTATATAGGAAATATTGGGAGATTCCTTAATCATTCTTGTCAGCCAAACTTGTTGATGATTCCTGTCCGAATTGACTCAATGGTACCTAAGTTGGCACTTTTTGCAGCCAAAGATATTTTCCCAGAAGAAGAACTCTCTTACGACTATTCAGGAAGATTTCTTAATGTAGCAGTCGGTGAAGACAATGAAAAGCTAGATAATGGGAAACTACGAAAGCCTTGCTACTGCGGTGCCAAGTCTTGCACCGCTTTCTTGCCCTATGACAGTTCATTGTACTGCCTCTTAGAGAAGCCAAATAACAATTAGGAAGGAAATTTTCACCCATTGGCCACTCTCAGTAACCAAGCATTTGTGGCTCAGTCCCTTCTGCATACCCTTCTTGTAAGCAACTTATCCTGGAGGTAAGTCTGCTGTGTGGTAGGCAGCTTGCCCCTCCTTATAGGGAAGGCCAGGTTCTCTAGCTCTGCCTCTACCTAGGGGCATAACTCAGGAACGTGGCAGTATTCATCTATGTCCTTTCTCCTCCTTTGTGATACAATTCTCAATGTGACCCGGCTACATAACTACCCAGAGACTCACTTTCCTAGTTAGACGTGGCTAAGTGACTGAGTAGCTAAAGGTATATAAGTAAAAACAATTTTGTTCTTAAATGGAAAGCTCCTGCCCTTCTCTTCTTTCCTCCTGTTGGCTGGAAAGTATATCTGATGTATATGCTCCAGTTTGGAACTGGAGCAGCTATCCTGGACCTCAAGATGACTTTGGGAAAGGAAGTCATGCATTGACACCAAAATGAAAAGTTACTTACTGATGATAACGTATATGGCAATGTCTTTGTCTTGACTGATATGCACTGTATTCGTGCTGGGGAAAGCCATGTTGAACACTGTAAAGATTATAGTGATTAAATGTAAATAATAAAAAGAAAAAAAGAAAGGAAGCTATGCATAACAAATTGACAAGATAGAAAGGAGTCTGTGTGTCTGGTACTGTATGGTCCTGATCTGATACCTCTGGATTTTTAGATGAGAAGTAGTCTCTCCCTTGTTGAAGGCATTATTATTGTGAATTTTTTTAGTGTTTGAACTGAACCTAATCATAATGATCAAAAGACACACACACAATTGTGGCTGGAACAATCTAAGTTGAGCTTTCAGACCCATTTTATCAGTAATAAAGTTAATACTTTTATTTCCACCTGCCTTTTCCATCTTATTTCTCATTTGTTTCTAAGCATAGATCAAGGAAAAGGCTATGATTATCACCTCCTAATACTCTTATAATTACCACTAATAGAGAAAAATATAACCACAAAAATGGTTTCTATGGTACAACCAAAGGTCAGAAAAGTAAACATTCTAAAATGTTCAGTATGTACTTGGCTGTCCTCCAGAGCTTGTGAAGTTACACTTCAGAACTTCAAAAAGCCTTATTCCTTATGTATTAGTAACACAAAAATAACCTGTCAGCACCACAGAATGCTATGAGAATTTTATAATCTCATTCAAATTTCTTGAGTGTCTAACTGCATTTCTACCTTCCTTAAAACAAGGATGTTGAAAAAAAAAAAGAGCAAGGATGTTGCAGAAATATAGTCATTATGGAAGTTTATTAAACATTTTGAAAGTTAAAATAATTATTTGGGCCCATATAGTATTATTTAATATATACTCTAATTTTTTTCTCTAGCGTATTTAAACTCTTATCACTTGGGACCAGCAGGTGATGTAATGGTTATGATGCTAGACTCCCATGTATCAACTACAGTTCAAGTCCTGGACTCAGCAGCTTGAAACTCAGCTGGGTGTCCATGAGTCCATGTCCAAGGTCCCCAGAGGAAACTGGAGGTGAAGGAATTGTAATGTGGCCACACCCCCGGGGGGTGATTTCTCACTTTCTGTCTTTGTCTTTCTGGCAAGCGCCTAAAGCAAAAAATAAATCTCTCTCTAAAAATAAATGAATAAATAAATAAATTAATTAATTAAACTCTATCACTAGGAAGTCCTGCACTTTATAAATAATATAGGGATCCAAATTATAAATAACTATGTCTGTGTAATATAATCATGCTGGGTTATATACCTTTTTTTTTGAGAGTTTTTTTGCTATAGGGTGCATGCGCTCACTGCAAAGAGACAGACAGAGAGACAGAAAGTGAGAGATCACCCCCCCCCCCCAGGGGGGATGGCCATGCCTCAATCCCTTCTCCTCCATTCTCCTTTCGGGATCTTAGGCACGCACACACACACGCCCGGCGTGAGTTTAAGCCACCGGGTCTGGAACTCGAACCACGGTCAACTACATGGGACTCCAACAACGTAGCCATTACGCTAACTGCTGGTCCCTATACATGTTTTTCATTCCTGTACTTATATCCTCAAAGTAAAATGATAACATGATTTATAACTCTTAAATATTTTTATTTACTGCTCATGACTCTACAAGCTCTTTTTGCCTTTATGCTTTTTTTTTTTTTTTTGAGAGAGAGATTTTTGCTATAGTGCACATGTACTCACCAGAAGTAAGAAATCACCCTTAGAGGGGATGGCCACGCTGCAATCCCTTCTCTTCCATCTCCTCTCGGGATTTGGAGCACACACACACACACATGTACCAGGCATGCGTTTCAAGCCACTGCAGCCACCAGGGCTGGGACTGGGACTCAAACCATGGTCAACCATGTGGAAATCCAGTGACATAACCATTGCACCATCTGCTGTCCTTCAGATTTTTTTTTCCTCCGCAAATGCTTTTTAAAAAATAGCTTGCCAGTGAGTCAGCCCCATGACCTAATGGTTAAGGGAGGATCCTGTGTGGCTGACTGGTTCAAACCCTGGCCCTGCAGCTTGAAAAACACACCAAACACGGATGCATACATATCCAAAATCCCAACAGGATGTAGAAATGGAGAAGAAATTGTGATGTGACTACTCTCCATCTGAAGGGTGCTTTTTCCTTCTCTGTATATGTGTGTCTGTTTATCTCTCTCTTTCTGTATAGCACATACACCCTCCAGCTATTAAAAAACTAACTAACAAGCTTGTTAGGAGCCACATAGGGTAAAACATTAATGCAGGGCTGTGCAAGGCTGATGCACATGGGAAGGTTGCAGGTTCACATCCAGAGACCTCCTGGTACATGCCAGGCTCACAGGCCCATAGCTAAGGCTGGCTGAAGCTGGAGGTGCACTGTGCATGAAGATCTTATTGGGAGTACCTGTTTCTCATCTCTCTCACTCATGGAAGATAAATAAACTTAAAAAAATTAATTGCTTTGTTTTTTTCATATTTGTTTCTTCTTCCACACAAAACCACTCATTTTCCACACAATAGTCTTAGTGTAAGATGTCTATGCTATAGTTTTTGCCTGCAGGGAATGCTTCTTTGAATATTTGACTGTCAAAAACTGATTTAAAGTCTTATGAAAGAACATTTTGTTCCAAACTGGCTGTACCCCTAAAAGAAAGACAAAGAACATCACACAGGCTGGCACTATTGCCAGAGAGAACATCACCATCTTGCCAAATTCATTCTCCTCAGACACAAACTCTAACCATTGTGATGACAACACAAAAAAGAAAAAGATAGAGATGACATAAAGGAGAATATGATCAAACAGTGTAAAACATCATGATTTGATTCAAGTATACCTCCTACCGTGAAGCAGAGGTACTTAGAATAATACTACCTCTAGGAGATTAAAGGCATTTTATTTTTTTAAAGGATTTAGAACCCTAGGCTTTCACTTGTAGTTTTAGGAGTCTTTCCCCAGTTCTGCTATGAGTTAATATATAATTTTTTTTTCAAAAGGACACATGCACTCACTGGAGAGACAGAGAGAGACAGAGATTTTTCTTTATTTTTTAAAATCTACCAAATGGATAATGGGTGTTATATTTTTAGAATAAAATAGTATTATTATTATATCAGATAAAATAGGCTTTAAAAGTTTTCAGAATCTATCTTAAAGAGATTTATCAGGCTATAAGCGAGGGAGACGTTTTGGCATCTATTGCTTGACATGGTTTAAAGTATGACAAGGATTCATCAGTCATTTGCCACTGAACAAAGATCAAATGGATCAATTCTCCATTTTCAAAATGTTTTTTTATATACATATATAAACTCTATTTCTTTATCCATCTATACTTTAGTGGCTAGTTAAACTCCTTGTCTTCTCCTAGCTACTACCACAAATAACAAGGGTGATAAATGCTGTTGTACAAACATATTTATTTAAGAAGAAATTCACTTGGAATGCTTCAATTCCAGTTTCTTTTTATTTATAATAGTACCATTCTGAAGACATATCATAACTAATCATCTATCCCTTATAACAAAGCCACCTTGATAAGAGTCATAGTAAGATTATGAGGCATAAAGGTTCCAAAACCCCAAGTTCATATTGCAAAACCTATGGGTTCCAACAAAGCAAGCACAGGTCAAGTACCACACAGCATAAATTCTAACAGATGTGAAAAGCTCCATATTTATTAAGCACTCACCAAATACCAGTTAACTTTTAAGGAGCTTCAGTACTATGATAAAGCTGTATGTTGCTATCTTTACTTATCTTTATAGTTGTATCATTTCTTTCATTAGAGAAAAAAAAAAAAAACACACAGAGACAGAGGGACAGACAGATACACACACAACAGAGTCTTCAGGCTGTGCTCTCTACCTCCCTCAGCCAGCTTAGATCATGGACACACACCAAGTGTGTACAGAAAGGCTCTAGGCCATGAATCCAGGACCTGTTCCATGTGGGTACAGCTGCATAATTGCTATGCCACCACTTGGCCCTATTGCTGTTTTAAGGGTATGTTTTTTTTTCCAATAGTTTTTGCTATAGGGTGCATGTATGTGCCAGAGAGAGTCAAAGAGAAAGAGAGAAGGAAAGTGAGAAATCACCCCGCAAAGGGGATGGCCATGCTGCAATCCCTTCTCTCTCATCCTCCTCTCAGGATTTTGGGCATGTATGCACATGTGCCTACCATGTTTTTCAACCTGCCAGGTCTGAGACTTTAACTGGTCAGTCAGCAATATGGGATTCAGCCACCTTAACCTCTGTGCCACCTGTTGGCTCTAAAGGAACTATAAAGCAAAAGCCACTCCTTGGTTTTATGTGGCTAGTTTCACCTTTGAGTCTGCTTCACCCCTGCACACCAGTCACAGAATTCCGGAACAGAAGAATCCTTAAAGTATGCGAAATAAGGACTCTATAAAAGGTCTATGCCAAGGGAGGTGCGCACATTTTTTCCTTCAGTCTTGTTTTCCTACCAATTGGTTTCCTGTTAGTTCAGACGTGAGTCAAGAAATGGTGCCCAATACAGAAGCAGCACCTGCCAATGTCATCAATAATAGACCCCCAGATGGTTGCACTAGTGACTCCAGGAAACTCCCCCCAAGTCTCCAGGTAGAATTTTCCCAACTGTCTTCTCTTTCTCCAACAGGAGAGCTCAATGATTCAAGCCTTCATTTTACAGATAATGGAAGTGAAGCATCTAAGGCTTTAAGAGGCCCCATAGCTCAGAGGGTAAGAATGGGGACTTTAAATACATAACTGGACCAGACAATGGCATGGTGGTTAAGGTGTCTAGACCCCACATGGCTGACTGTAGGTTGAGTCCTGAACTCAGTGTCTTAGAAACATACCAGGTGCAAGTGTGTGTGCACCCAAAATCTCAACAGGAGGAAGAAATGGAGAAAGAATTGCAACATGATCATCTCCCATGGGGAGGTGTTTCTTACTTTCTCTCTCTCTTCGTTCCCAGGCCTTATTTTAGACCTATTAACTCAATCTTGGAGCAGAAGTTATTATGTCAATTTCTGCTAGGTAATTCTAATACAAACCCAGCCTGGTTCAGAGACCAGCAGAAAGGATGACCATCAGATACAGGCAAGAGACAGTGACAAGGGTGCTGATGAGGCCAGGTCCCTGGCCTTCAGACTGATTTTTTAACTTTCAGGGTCACATGAGGTCAAAAGTATCCCAACCAACCCAAATGAAGGAAAAGCCAGAATTTTTAACTGAGTGAGGGGCTTCAGATCACCAAAACACAGGGAGAAAAATAACATGGTGATTACCAGCAGTTAAGGAGTTACTGTAGAATGGGGGCAGAGAGGAGAGTGGAAACAATTTTCTCCTGAAGACTGATTTCATTAACAGCGAATCACTTTTGCAGACTGGAGTCATTTGCAACCAAGACTGGACTGACTAGCATACCCCATGGTTGTGTGTTGGCCACAGAAAACAAGGAATGCTCTACTGCTGAGACCAGGTGAAGACATGCTTATTCCATTCTTCTCCCCTGACAACTACGCCCCACACCTACAGAATTTTCCTTATGCCAAGCTACCTTAGTGGTTCTGAAATTAGTTTAAGAATAAAGAACCATTGAAATGCTGCAGATTCACTGTACATGGGAATGTAAATTTGTATGGCCTTTTTGGAGGGCTGTCAATATCCATGGATATATAAAATAACCATATGCTTTGATATAGCAGTTAAGACTCCTGGAATTTATCCTACAGAAATATCTTCATAAATTGGCAAAGATATAAGAAGGTACAAACAGGGGCTGGCAGGTGGTGTGGTGGTTAAAGGCACTGGATTCCCACATGGCTGACTGCAGTTCAAGTCCCAGACCTGATGGTTTGCTTTCTTGCTTTCCCTTTCTATCTGTTCAAATTAAAAAATGATAATAACAAATGGAATTAAATAAATAAGTTCTTAAAAAAAAGGGAGGAGGGAAGCAGCAGATGGAATCATGGCTACGTTGCTGGACTCCCATGTAGTTGACCACAGTTCAAGTCCCGGACCCAGTGGCTTAAACTCACACCGGGCGCGTGTGCATGCGTGCCCAAGATCCCAAGAGGAGAATGGAGGAGAAGGGATTGTGGCATGGCCATACCCCCTGGGGGTCTTTCTCTCTCTGTCTTTCTGGCAAGCACATGCGCCCTATAGCAAAAAAAGCTCTCAAAAAGAATAGGAAAAAAAAAAAGGTACAAACAGGCTTATTATTAACAAAAACCGGAAATGACTGAAATACTCACCAATAGGATAATGCTTAAATAAATTAATTCAGCTATTTTAACAAAGAGCTAGACCTATATAGTCTTTTCATGAGGAAAACAAAATATATTAAATGAATGATATTGTATGATTCAATTTGTTTTATAAAAACCTTATGTATGGGGTCGTTGGAAAAGTCATGACATATTTTGCTACGTTTTTCTACACAAAAATGCATCATGACTTTTCAGATGACCCGATAGTTGTATATATTGTGTTATTTCTTTTTTTTTTTTTTGGAGAGGTTTTTGCTATAGGGTGCATGCACTCGCCAGAGAGACAGAGACAGACAGAGAGACAGAAAGCAAGAAATCACCCCCCAGGGGGGGATGGCCACTCCGCAATCCCTTCTCCATTCTCTTCTCGGGATCTTGGGCACGCACGCACACGTGCCCGGAGTGAGTTTAAGTCACTGGGTACGGGACTCAAACTGTGGTCGACTACATGGGAGTCCAGCGACATAGCCATTACGCTAACTGCTGGTCCCATTATGTATTATTTCTATGTACATGTATATATTTCTAAATCACTGTACTCAATATATATCAGTATACACGTTTTATATTTGCAAATGTATAGAAAAAAGTTTGAAAACATTAGAATGTTTGATAATACTTACCTACCAACATAGATTCAGGAGAAGACCAGATCTCACAGAATGAAGAGCTGCTGAGTGTATTTTTCTAATTCACTTGAGTTTCTAGTTTTATGCTATGCATTTTATGAGTCTGATAATTAATAATAATATTAAAGATTTTTCTAAAGAGATTCACTGGTTAGAAATAAAATAATACTTAATATAGGCAATAGATGTTCAGATAATAATCAGAGAGAAAAGATGAGAGATCATTCCAAAGTTCTCCTCTGCAGGTCATATTCTCCATCTCCTCCCCCTCTTTAAAAAAATAGAGATTGGAACAAATACTGTAGGATAATTCCTTTACCTATGGAATAAAGGTTCTTCCTTTTAGCACTCTCAAACCCACCCCTAAATATAAAGCTTCTTCAACATTAAAGATCATTTGTACCAAAAAAAAGAAAGAAAAGAAAGAAAAAGCAAAAACAAAAACCAAATCCAAACAAAACAAAAAGCCCAATCTGTCCACTAGAGGGAGAACATTACACATAAAACCACTTTAAACTACACTTCACAGAAGCATTCCCACAGATGGAGGTAGAAGGGCTGTCTCCCAAAGATTGTTCAAAGCTAAAAGCCCACAAGCAATCAGTGTGATTCAGTCTTTGGCTTACCTAATATGTCCTGAAACTAAGGATTTTGTTAATAAATATAAAATTACAAATGTGAATGTAGTTTTCTTATTAGTAAGAGCACCCCCCTAAACTGAGTATTTTCAAATGTTCTGGAGCAGAAGCAAATGTTGAGTTGGAAGCTGCCCTGAAAGTATGTCATAAGAAACAATGCCCAGTTCTGAGCCCAGCAGCAGAGCGGGGAGGAGCTATGAAGAAACTTGTTTCCTTTCACACAGGCCAGGGGATTTAATCTTATCAAGGAAGTCCTCCCCTATACTTTTCCAGACTGATTTTTAATGAGCATGATACTGCACACTTTTCCTTCCATTCATCACACACTGATCTCAGTCATCTTTATCAGCTGCATTCTTTTCATGTATTTGAGCCCAGTACCCATGAGTTGATAATGCACCTTTTGATCTTCATTTCCAGTAGATGACTGTTTCTCTTAACCCATCCCTAAAAAATTTTACTTCTTTAGGGTAACAAAATCATTTTATAAGTGATTGGAACACATTCTGGACAAGAAAAAGATGTGATGAAAACACATCTTTCAAAACTATATAGTCTTTTTTTTTAAAAAAAAAAAAAGAATTATTTATTTAATTTTATTTATTCATTCACTTATTTTAATTTGACCAGAGAGAAACAGAGAGAGAGAAAGAGAGGGAAAGTGACAAAACAAGCTACCAGGTCCGGGACTTGAACCATGGTTGGCCATGTGCGAGTGTATAGCACCTTAACCACCATGCCACCTGCTGTGCCTCAAAACTATATAGTCTTACCTTCTTATACCTCATTACCATACTAAGCACAATTACCACGATGTGACTAAGCACCAACCATCAAAGTTAGTAATTAAATGAAAGTTGATAAAAGGTTTACATGCACTTGATCCTATACCATTTTTACCTTCCTGCCTCGATTCTACCTTATTTTTGTTTTTTTTTGAAGTTCTTTCACTTAATTTTCAAATCTAAAGAAATGGGTTTAATAACTTGCCCAAAGGCACAAATCTAGGAAGCAGGTCAAGAATTTAAACCTAACCTGTATGGTTTCAAAGTCCATGTTGCTAACCAAATTCCACCTTCTTGGCCTTTTTTCTCCGTGAGGCTATCACTTGCCCCAATAACTGCCTCTCTTCAGTGCACCCATCCCCACCCCAAACTCACAATGAGGCTGCAGATTCAATGACAGAGTAGAAAGGACATAAGTCAGAAGTGGTGTGAGTCCTGGTTCTGCCTCACCCAGCTGTGTCTCCAGAGTACCTTGCAAACATTCTTGAGTCCTAGTTTCCTAAGTTCACACTAGGAATATTAACCAAAATTAGCCAGTTTTTCCCAGGGCTGCTCTGAAAATTTAATGCGACCATGTATGTGAAGCATCTAACCTAAGAGATGCCAGAATTGTTGACTTCAGGGCAGACCAGTCAGGGGAAGAGGTAGAGCAGTCACTTCAGAGTCCAGCAAAGACAGAGTCCACCAGGAGAATGTGAGCTGTTTCAGAGTCATTTCCACCTTTCTATCCAGCTTTTTCTTTTTCTTTTTTTTTTTTTTTTAGAGAGAGATTTTTGCTAAAGGGCACGTGCGCTCGCTGCAAAGACAGAAACTGAGAAATCACCCCCCACCCCCCAGAAGGGATGGCCATGCCACAATCCCTTCTCTTCTCTTCTCCTCTTGGGATTCTGGGCACACACACACGTGTTCAGCACAAGTTTCAAGTCACCAGGTCCAGGACTCAAACCACAGTCATGTGGGAGTCTAGCAATATAAACATTACACCATCTACAGGTCCCTCTATCTGGCTTTATAAATCAGTCACCACCTGAGGGGAAGATGGTTGGTGACACACCAGGTCACGCACTATGTCCCCTTGAGTGAGGGGTTGCAATGGGGCGGAGTTAGGGAAACAGTACAGGATGAGTACCTAATACCTGCAAAGCCTGTTTTGAGACTCCTTCTATGCCGGTGATTCCAGCTCTAGGATTAGTCAAGGCCATCCACACACAGAGACAGATATCTCTCAGAGCTTGTGGGATCCACTATCGCTGTCTCTGTGAAAAACGTGATACTCCGTGCAGGGCCATCTGTCTGTGCCTCTCTGCAGGGGTTTCTCTTTCTTATCATTGCAGGATGACCTGTTTCAACTACAGTTTTGGTGGACCTTTTCCCAGGGCTGCGAAAGCAAATTCACTTCTGCATTTAAATAGCTTTGCCAAAACAAAGATGAAGGAAATTCTTCTTAACAATTACTTTAACTTGCTCTATAGTCATTCAAACACAATTCACTTTAAAAAAAAAAAAAAAAAATTATACTTCTTCCATGAGCTAGAAGGACAGAGAAAGAGAGACAAAAAGACAGAGAGACCGGTACTGAATCGAGTCCTCATGCTGCGATCCGTCCCTAGCTTCTGGCACCCTGGATCACGAGAACGCTTGTACATGCCTAGCATGTAGAATGAGACCTTGGGATTTAAAGCTGGAGCCATCCCATGTGGGCCAGTCCTGCAGAGCACTGTGTTAGGGCTACATCACTATCAGACCCCGAAAATCAAAATCAAATTCTTCTTGACTGTCCTCAGAAGAGCTGCAGAAGGCCTAGTCATTTTTTCCCAAGACTGATTCAGCCACTCTCAGCTTCTGTCCTGGATCAGCACCTTTCAATTATTATTTTATTTTTTTAGTCTCAGGATCCTTTTATATTTCTAGAAATTATTGAGGGCTCAAAAAGAGACACAGCTGGGTGAGGCAGAACCAAGACTCATACCACTTCTGACTTATGTCCTTTCTACTCTGTCACTGAATCTGCAGCCTCATTGTGAGTTTGGGGTAGGGATGGGTGCACTGAAGAGAGGCAGTTATTGGGGCAAGTGATAGCCTCACGGAGAAAAAAGGCCAAGAAGGTGGAATTTGGTGAGCAACATGGACTTTGAAACCATACAGGTTAGGTTTAAATTCTTGACCTGCTTCCTAGATTTGTGCCTTTGGGCAAGTTATTAAACCCATTTCTTTAGATTTGAAAATTAAGTGAAAGAACTTCAAAAAAAAACAAAAATAAGGTAGAATCGAGGCAGGAAGGTAAAAATGGTATAGGATCAATTTTATAATGTGAGTTATACCTAGAGACGTTTAAAATATTTAAAATTAAAAGTAGGAAAAATGTAAAATATATAAAAGCTCATATAAACCCATCAGGCTACATATCATGTAGTCTTTGGAAAAGTCCACTATACACTCATGAGCTAATAAGAAAAAAATAATAATATTTTAATTTAGTTTTAGAGAGATTTTTGCTATAGGGTTCATGTGCTCACCAGAGAGACAGAGAGAGACAGAGAGAGAAAAAGTGAGAAATCACCCCCCAGGGGGGACGGCCATTCTGCAATCCCTTCTCTTCCAGGCTCTTCAGATTTTAGACATGCCCACACATGTGCCCAGCATGAATTTCAAGCCACCAGGTCCAAGACTTGAATTGCAGTCAGCCATATGCAAGTCCAGAGATGTAACCATTACACCATCTGCTGGCCTATCTTAGTACTATTAATAATGAAAATATTAATAGTTTTGATTTGCAGACCTCCTGAATGAGGTCATCAGGAGGTCCAGAGTCGTCAGGCCACACTAGGTCACTCCATCAGTCCCTGAGTCTTGTCTGCAAACCCAAACTATTCTCCTTGGGATGTCATTTTGACTTTTTAATCTGGTCATTTATGAAGTTGGAGCCTGTATCCTAGACAAGTAATCTCAGAGAAGGATTAACCTAAAAAGGAAGAATTTAAAAGACTAGGCTTTAGGACTACCTAATAACTAAATAACATTCTCTAAAACAGAAATGCAAATTAGCACTGAAAACACCACAGATAATATTTAACAGTCTGATCAACCTTATTATGGGGCCAATAGACTGCCCTCCCTTTTTTCCTTCTTTTTAATTATTGTTATGCCAACAAATGACATTCTCATTGGTATTAAACTTGCCAGAGGATTTTTTGTGAGATGAATTTAGGAGAAAAATCTTCACAGTTATATATGTAACAATAACAAGATCTAATTTCTAAATGAAAAATTTGGGGGGCAGATAAACCACACAGTAGCAGGGTACTTCCAAATTCAAAGACTAATGGAGGTTTGCGATCAATCATGCAAACTTTTTTTTTTTTTTAATGTTTGACATGAGATGTTCATGCTTTTTTAAAAAATTTGGTTTTAGAGAGATATTTGCTATAGGTGCATGCACTTGCTGAAGAGACAGAGAGAGAGAAAGCAAGAAATCACCTCCCAGGGGGGATGGCCACGCCACAATCCTTTCTTCTCCACTCTCTTCTTGGGATTTTGGGCACATGCACCTGGTATGAGTTTTAAGCTATCGGGTCTGGGACTTGAACCACAGTCAACTATGTGGGAGTCCAGCGATGTAACCATTACACCATCTGCTGGTTCCAAAGTGTTCATGTTTTTACATTCAGTCTCTTTGTTCTTTCTTAGTCTATTTTGCTTTCTCTTCTACAGTGGCAGCTTTGTGGCTGACCAGGACCATCTGGTAGTACCTTTTTGCTCCTCTCCTTTTAATAATCATATTCATAATAGAAATAAGTACCTAATAAGCATTTTTCAAGTACTCTGTGCTAAACAGTTTATTGTTTCCATTATTTCACATCTCCCACAATTCCAAGAAGTATTATCATACCCTTTAAAAAAAAAAAAAAGTGGGTTTTTTTTGGTTTTGATTTTTTCAGAAGCAAGAGAGAGAAACAGAGAAAAAGGGAAAGATAGATCTTAAAAAGGGTCTTTAGACAGTGAAACATCTACACTTTAAGTCAGTCTCAGATCATGGGCATGGACATGCCCTGTGTTCAGAGAGGTCCTCAGACACAAACCTAGAACCTTTCTATGTGGGCCAACCGTGAAGAGCACTGTTACCTCTGTGTCACTGTCGAGCTCCCCACCTCCAATCACCCCCATATTACCTTTGGAGACATAGCTTGCCTAAAGTTGGCACAATTAAGTAAGCACTGATACAGGGATATGGTCCCAGACAATCTCATTCCCAGGTCCTCGCCACAGGATTCTACATTGCCTCTTAAAGAACTGAAGAGATTCAAGTGCATTTTCCTCCAGTCATTGAAAGGTAAATAAGCAAAATGTTATTCCGCAGATGTCTGGAGTGGAGAAAAATGGTGGACTTTGAAAAAGCAACATCTAGTGCCTTTCCCCACAGGCACCAAAGTAAACGTAGGTGAACCTTTAATCAGCACCACCTGACAAGGGAAGTCTTATCTCTTTTCCCCTGATAGTCTCTGTTTGCTGGTTTCACTTTCCCCCTAAGCACTGATTCAGAGCTTCTAATGTTACCCAGTTGAGGTGCCAAACTGACATGTTGGAAAAGAGTTTCTCTGATCAGCCTTCCATTTCCCTCAGCAAAGAAAACAAGGAATTTGTCAAACGTGGCCCAGACCCAGGGGCAGGAGAGCAATTCTATCCGACCTTCAATTATTCTGAAATGGAATCGCCTTCTTCTTGCCTGACAACTGTGACTAATTCCAAAGGCCCAACCAGCCTTCTCATAATGATGACTTTGGGGTCAATTACCATTTCAGACCAGATTAGAATCTGATCTGAAGCTGAAAATTTCCATCCGTTCATACTAATCCCGGGAACTTTCTAATCCTAAATAGGACAAGTTTCAGAAAAGAACATTACTCAATTTATAGGCTACCTGGATACTGTCTGTAATGATTTTGCTTAATTAAAAAATTAATTAGACTCCTGCTCTAATGGTCTACACAGTCAGAGAAAGGAAGGAGTTCTGGCCAGATGCCAAGGCTTCATCTGAGGCTCTTGGAGTTAATAATTTCCAGTGGTGTTTTAAGCCTCTGAAACAAAAGACCAGCTAATGGCACAAGTGATTCTAGCACACCTGTAAAAATCAAGGCCTGGGGGCCTGGCGTGGTGGTTAAAGCACTGGAATCCCACATGGCCAACCAAGGGTCGAGTCCCAGGCCAGGTGGCATGTTTTCTCATTTTCCCCCCTCTGTCTCTCTCTGGTCAAATTAATAATAATGATAATAACAAAAATAAAAGAAATACTTCTTAAAACAAAATAAACAAAAACAAGGTCTGCCCTGGGATAGTTTGTATTACAGAGAATTCAGGGTTTTTTATTTTTATTTTTTTAATTTGCTATAGGACGTATGTGCTTGCCAGAAAGACGTGACTGGGAAGGAGACATCACCCACCAGGGGGATGGTCATACCCTTCTCCAATCCTTTCTCCTCCATTCTCCTCTTGGGATTTTGGGCATGCACACACTTGCACCTGGCATGTTTTTCAAGTGCCAGGTCCAGGACTTGAACCACTCAGTTGGCCATATGAGATCCAGCTGCCTTAAGCAACCTGCTATCAACTCACCTGAGAATTAAGCGTCAATAAATAAAATGAAACCAACAGTCAAGATTAAGTGACATTTCTGCTATTCTCTGATATTAACCTGCCAACTTAGTAATAAGTGCTAAAGTTCATGAGAATGGGCTCTCATCAATGACTCTGCCGAGATAACCTATGGCTGTTAAATGATTTTAGGTGCAAAGTGGTGGGAAGGCAGGAGAGGGGGTCTCCTAGGTAAATAAGATCCTTGGCAAGCCCCTGTTCTCTCACACTTGTACAATCTGTACTTGTACATTATTTACTTGATCAGTCATTCTTCAGATATAAATATGTGAGGTTTTATGCTCCATGAAACAAATTAGGTTGCAAGCTGGCACCCCCCACCTCCCAAGCTGCATCTGACTACTGAAGCAATTCATTAGTCCTTGCAGTTTCATGAATTTGTTGCCAACATGAAAAACTCAGAAGACTTCACACAAAAACGCCCATATCCAGCTACTGTGGGCTGACATTTCTACCTGATAGCCAGTGGCGAGAGCAGAGCAGTGGCAGCCTCATTGGAATGGACATCAGACCCAGCCTGCTTCCCCTGTTGACACTTCTTGCCACGGCCTGCATTTCCTTCATTCCTCCTAGTAGCCAGCCTGCAGGTTAACCCCTTTATGAGAAACATGCTAAGGTAAGGTTAATATCTGTTGGAAGAAACAAGAAGAAACACATGCAACAGATCACTTAGAAAAAAAGAGGAGCCAGGGAGTGGCACAGGGGTGGTGCAACTGGACTCCAACGAGAGAGCTCCTGGGTTTACATCCAGCACCTCCCTGGACAGGGCTGGTGTGTGTGCCCATGATCCAGGCTGGCTGCCACTGGGGTGCATCACAAAGTGAGGATGCTACTGGAGGTGCATATGTCTTTCTCTCTCTGTTGTTCTCTTATGGGAGAAATAGTGTGTCATCAGAAAAGTCATGACACACTTGTGCATAGAAAAATAAGTGATGACTTTTCTGACAACCCAATAGGTAAACTGTAAAAAAAGAAATCTCTAATAGTCCTTGCATAACATTTCTGGAATTTTAAACCTTTAATGTTTCCTCACCATTTTTATGATGGTGTTTTGTTTTGTTCTGTTTTCAAAATACTCCTTTGCTAAGCAAACTATGGATTTTTCGATTAGGTCATCAGGAAAATCATGACCTGTTTTTGTTGTTCTAAGCAAAAATGTCATGACTTTCCCAACAACCCAAGACATGCAGAAGTTCTACTCAGCTGGAAAGTTAAAGATAAAAACGTGATTTATTGAAAAGGTCATTAGGAAGAGGACTGGAATTCTCATGGATGAGTGGCCACCACCTTATTTTATATGGAGAATAGAATCCTCAATAAAGACAGTCCCTGGAAAATAGAATTTACCAATTCATCACTTTGAAGCCACCATCCCACCACACCTTGCTTTAATCAACAGTATTGAAATAAACAGTGCCTACCATTTTTTTTTTCATCAAGGGTCATATGGACAATTCATATGCTTTCTTTAAAAAAAAAAAAAAAAAAAGGAAAAGGAAAAGAAAAAGAAAAAAAAAGGTGGAGGTGTGGAGAGGGGGTAACAAAAGGAAAAAAATAGAAGTCTACATTGTTGCAGATCTGTATTCCATTTTAAGCTGTGGGCTGAACCATGCAGTTTGAGACATGTATGCAATCTGATGTTTTTCCAAGAAGGAAATGTCAGTCCTGATTACCACTGTCATTACCCACCACCTCCACCCTGCTCTAATCATGTTGACAAGGTCTAAGAAAAAAGATATGCCTCGTTTCCCACTCATGTACACTCTGAAAATAAAGTAAAATTGTCCAGGATTCAGGACCAAAGTGGATTTGAGAACAAACCTCAAATTCCTTCCATGCTTCAATGAGACAAGAAGTAAGAGTTAGAAACCAATTCTGGATCCTCTATGAAAGCACCTGGAAGATTTTTTAAATACAGTTTTCGGGACCAGCAGTTAGCGTAATAGCTATGTCACTGGACTGCCATGTAGTCGACCGTGGTTTGAGTCCTGGTGGCTTAAACTCAAGCCAGCCGTGTGTGCGTGCATATCCAAGATCCAGAGAGGAGAATGGAGGAGAAGGGATTGAGGCATGGCTATCCCCCTGGGGGGGTGATTTCTCACTTTCTGTCTACCTGTCTCTCTCTTTCTGGTGAGCGCATGTACCCCATAGCAAAACAAAAACAAACCAGTTTTCAATACGGAAATTGCACATCAACCAAAGAGTCTATTCTGTTCTGAGAGTTTAATTCAGAAACTGCTCATAAGTGATTGTAATAGAGAATAGAGGACTGTAGAGCATGCAAGTCATGTTAGACCCTGTGTGATTTACTGGGTGGCTGGAAAAGTCATATCTTTTTCTGTGCAAAAATGTGTCATGACTGTTTCCAGTGACCTAATAAAATGTGTTCTGAAACAATCAGGAACAGATTTTCCTGGACTTAAGAGGAAGCCTTAGCGATATATGAAGACTTTGAAATTTTTTTTTTTGTAAATGCTATGGGGTACCTTTCTTTAGTGCAAGTAGGGGCTTATTTGGTGGCTTTAAGAATTACTACCCTTTCCTCTATGTTAAGCTCTCTGAAAAGCTAAAGATGCAGAGATAGATGCTACAAATTCACTGCCCTCCCTCTTTAAAAACCGATAGATGGAGAAGTCTATATTACAGATCAGATTTTTACTTTTGATGGAAGCAGTGTCCATTAAAAGCAAATGCCGTCAGGGGGGTGGGTGGCAGACAGTGGAACTATGAAAAATGTGATGATCTGTGAGGCTGATCTACATGTGAAGGTTCTGGATTTATGTCCGGAGTCCTCCCTGAATGCTCGTGTGTCATGATCCAGGGTTGAGGCTGGTGGTAGATCACAGAATCAAGACCTATCTCTCTGTCTATATCTCTCTCATTCTTGAGAGAAAGAAATAAATAAACTGAAAAAATAATTCCTTTAAGGACTTACACTTTGGAGAAGGAAGAGCATCAGGGTTTGAGGCTGCAAAGGATCCACTTGACTGCAAGTGCCTGTGGAGATTAAATTAAGCTACTGATTTTATTAGAATAGTTATCGTTGGTGCTCTGGTATCATGTACAAAGTTCTCTATTTTTTTTTTTTTTTTTTAGATATTTTTGCTATAGAGCACATGCACTTGCCAGAGAGACAGAGACAGAAAGACAGAAAGTGAGAAATCACCCCCTCAGGGGGCCATTCCCTTCTCCATTCTCCTCTTGGGATTTTGGGCACATACATGCCTGGTGTGACCGTCAAGCCACTGGGTCCTGGACTCAAACCACAGTCAGCTATGTGGGAGTCCAGTGCCTTAACTACTACGCTACTTGCTGGCCTTAAAGTTCTCTAAATTTGAGTGGTCTACCTTCACCCCTATTTTTAACTTATGCCCCTAGTTTTTTGTTTGCAATTTGGCAGAAAGTGAGGTTTTTCAGGTGTATATCTATGACATTGAAACAATATTATTACACTGTCACTCTGCTGGACCACTCACATGTTAACATGTGATATTAAAAGAGGAACTGGCTATAGCTGTGTGTAGTTTGGTGTACTCTTTATTTAGGAACCAAGGTAAATGGTTCTTAAATGAAGGGCTTGTTAGAACTGCTTTATAAAAGCTTTCCAATATTGTGCTCTTGCTAAAAATGCAATTCAAAGGACTATGTCAAAAAAACACCCAAAAATATTTATACTATAGAACATCAATTAACAAGATAGCAATTCAAAGTATACATAGTGTAAATATTACAATGTCAAAAAATGTATGCAGGTGGGAGGCAACAAGTGAAAACAAAAACTGTACTGAATGGTGGTGACTTTAAAAATAAAGTACCTCACTTCCTACATTAGCTAGTGCCTACAAATGCTTTGTTTGTTTTGCCTGAGATTAATCATCAATTGGTGGAAATCTGTAGAGAAACATTTTATATACACAAAATGACAGATCATCTCATGTGGTTCAACACATCAGCTACATGATTGTTCAAGACAAATGTTTCATTTTTTTTAAAGAATTGTTTTTATTACTTTAACTTTTTTATTGATTTATTTATTTAAATTTGACCAGAGAGGGACAGAGTGAGAGAGAGAAAGACAGAAAGCAAGCCACCAGGTCTGGGACTCCAACGGTGGTAGGCCATGTGGGAGTCTAGCACCCTTAACCACCATGCCACCTGCTGGTCCCAAGAAAAATGTTTTAATATGATAGGAGCCCATTCACAAAAGTAGCAATCAAGTTAGCTAAACACTTACAAATATTATTTAAATTACTTTTATTTTCCTTAAGTTTGATTCATGATAGAGAGTGCACATGTACTCACCAGCAAGAAAGGGAGGGAGGAGCACCTTCGACAGCACCTTGCCATGTCACCATCTCCGTTCCTCGGTCCTCCAGCTTGGCAGGATCCTGAGCACATGCGTATGCACTAGGCATGTTTTTCCAGCTGAACTGGGGACCTAAACTCACAGTTGGGCCATGTGGCTTCTGGCACTGAAGTTCAGTTTGCTACCAAATGCACAAAGCTGGGCTCACTCGCTTTTTGAAAAATCAACACAAAAATGAACATTTCTTTTAAATGACATGCTAGAACTGGCTTAGGGGGTCCTCAGAACCAAGGAATCAGAATGGGAGCCTGGCAACAGGGAACGTTCGGTTGAAAGCCACCACTGTAAAACAAGGTGGTTTCCGGACATGTGAACCAGCCGTCGGGTGTGATGAACAACCAACCGAGTATGCCCTTGACTTTAAAGCAGATGAGCCTTGCTTTTGGGAATAAATATTTCTACAAACTGCCCTTTCATCAAAGTAATCACCTAGGTAATGAACATAAAAGTCTTTCAGCAAATAAAATGCACAAGCTTGGTGTGGTGGCATGTGCAGTCCCAGCTAGGAGGCCTGAGGCAGGAGGATCGAGGGTTTGAGGCCAGCAGGGGCAACAGCGAGACTCTAATTCTAAAAAAGCAAAATGAAAACCCCACAAATATTACAACTATTTTTTGTTTAAAAGAAAACACAAAGGAAGGAAATAGAAAAGGAATCAATGAGTGTGAAGCCTGATTAAGCAGATACCAGTTTATTCGACATAGTGCATGATTCAAAGCATCAGCTATTCCACAGTCAACAAGATTTCCTACTTCCCTATAATAAAATACTGGATACCCTGAACATAGTTAATTCAAAGTCCTCATTCATTTCTCGGATTTCTAGAGTTAAATAGGTTTCCCCATTTAGTACACATTTCATATTCACCGAAGGCTTTGGGGAGAGGGGGAAATAGGGCTTATAGCTACCCCTCTGAACCAAAGGCACTTAATGTTAAAAGATAAAGCACAGTAGAGTCACCCCACAGATGTTCCTGTGTGTTCAGATTGCTGCACTGTAGCATACCATCACTGGCCCATGTGGGATTCATCCTAACAAAGTGAAAGACACTGATTTCCTTGGAAAAACAAAGTGCAATATGAATATAAAGGACGTATCACCCTCCCATTTTCTTCTGAAAAATAATACATAAGAGAATTCTTACTTTACATGATTAGTATCACCCAAGGTTCACACATGGAAAAAAATAGCTAAAAAATAATCTGTCATAAATTCTCACTATGTAATCACAATAGAATCTGATATCATTTATAGAATTTGTGAGATGGAGAGAACCTCAGAGATCATGCCATCTATCCCCTCATTTGATAACTGAGGACACAGAGGTCCAGAAACATCGAGTGTTGGAGCCCAGGTCTAACCCCTGTGGCAGAGCCTGGGTAGGATGCAGGCTCCCTAAAGCCTCGTTCAGGGTTCTCTCCACTCCCCTTCCTATTTAAAACACTCTCAAAAAATAAAAACACAGCGATGATCTCCAAAGATGCACCACACAATAAAGCACATACACTGACACGGGTCAGTGATTTGGTCTCACAAGAGGGTTCTCCTTTGGCCATTGGGAAGGTATGTAGCCCACCCTGGGGTGGGAATTCTTTGCACAAGAGCATTCAAAGTTTGGACAGAAGCCAAGGGCAGGTCAGACATAACTTCTCCTTGGATTTGGGAAAGCTCTTCTTGGCAGTCAGTCCCCGGTGGGCAGGTGGTCAGCTGCACAGCGGAATCCCAGGTTGGAGGCGGAGCTATCAGGTGTGTTCTGACTCCGAGCAGCACATCGATACCTATAGCAGTAGGACTGCACAGAGGGGAAAAAGCAACGTGAATGCTACCTGGGCTCTTGGTGGAGGGCCCTAAACTGTCAGATGCATGTTGCACGGAATTAATAGCTATGTCATTAGGCTTCCTATAGGCATTGTAAGACGGTGCTTCCCCAACAAAACTCCCCTTATGGTTACCTAACACAGATGTTTTTAAAAAGCTAAAAAGCCCGTAGGTGGCATGGTAAAGGTGTTAGACTCCCACATGGCTGACCATGGTTCAAGTCCCAGACCTGGCAGCCTGAAATTCACACTGGTGCATGTGTGTGCATGTGTGTATTTGCGCGTTCCCAAAATCCCAGGAGCAGAATGTGGAAGGGAATGTGGTGTGGCCATGCCCCCTGAAGGGGTGATTTCTCAGTGTCCCTCTCACTGTTTTCTCTCTCTCTCTGGTGAGCACATGTGCCCTATGGCAAAAACCTAAAAACAAACAAAAAAAGAAAGAAAGAAAGAAAGAAAGAAAGAAAGAAAGAAAAGAAAAGAAAAGAAAAGAAAAGGCTACCACATTTAAGAGTTACCAACATATTATCCAATATCTGTTAACTTATAAAAGTAACAAAGATATTGGTATCTGGGGCTGGCAGGTGGTATGATGGTTAAGGCTCTGGACTCCCACATGACTGACCACAGTTCAAGTCCCAAACTTGGTGACTTGCTTCCTCACTCTCTCTTTCTCTCTGTCTGTCCTTCATTGGTCAAAATTAAAGAATAATGACAATAAATAAAATTTAAAATATAAATCTTAAAAAAAACCCCACAAAGATACTAGTGTCAGCATTACCTATAACTAAGTAAAAGAAAAATGTAATGACCATTGGTTACATAAGTTTAGGCACTTTCATATGGCAGAATAGAAAGTAGCCATTTATAACCATGTTTTTACATAATATTTAATATGCAGGAAAATCCCATGATAAAATGTTTATAAAAAATTTGGAATACTGAGGGACCAGCGGTTAGCGTAATGGCTATGTCGCTGGACTCCCATGTAGATGACCACGGTTCGAGTCCCGGACCCAGTGGCTTAAACTCAGGCCAGGCCATACATGTACATGTGTGCCCAAGATCCAGAAAGGAGAGTGGAGGAGAAGGGATTGCGACATGGCCATCCCCTCTGGGGGGTGATTTCTTGCCTTCTGTCTCTCTGTCTCTCTCTGTCTTTCTGGCAAGCGCATGCGCACTATACCAAAAACCTCTCAAAAAAACAAAAAAAAATCTGGAATACTGAAAGAAAAGTGAGAAAAACGTGTATGTGATATGACCGCAATAATTGCATATGGTGAAATTCAGAATTCACCACTGTGTGCACGGTAGTTATCCTCAAGCAATGGGGATTCAAATTTCCTACCATAAGTATGTATTAATTTTGACATTAAATGAAGTAATTAAGATAATGGCCATTGAGAAAATATGAACAGTATGGTACATTTAATATCTGATAGATTGGCCAAAATTAAACAGCAAACCTAGGACCATCAAATGTAGGAAAGACTGTGGGAAAACACGTATTTTTTTTAAATGGATGTTCTTGTAGCCTAAATTACAGAAACTCATACAGCTATATAGTTTTCAGTAGGATTTGTTTTGTATCTCTGTTATAAGAGCAGGGTACATGTATAAAAATGCACAGAAACACATCAATTCAGTACCTCATACCCACTAGGCATGATGCCTTCATCTGTTTCATTTATCCTAACAGTCTCAGGAGACTGAGTTACTCCAAACCCCACAGTTGTTAAAAGAGGTAGGATTTCTACCCAGGTCTAACTGGTGTGTACTTGCTTCCCTAGCAAAAGCCTACAGTCCCAGAAAGAAGGCTGTGATAGCTCATTATCTTTTTTCCCCACTTCCCAGCACACAATTCCTGTGCACACACACACACACACACACACTCATACAAACATATTAGGCCATCAGGAAAGTCATAACTTATTTTCTATGCAGAAATGTGTCAAGACTTTCCCCATGACCTAATATAAAAGAGCCTAACACATATCCCTGGCCATCTAGTAGGTATTCTGTGAATAATCATGGATTACTTGCTGCAAAGACTTCAAAAGCTTCCAGAGTCAAAGATAACTCTGCATGGAACTCTCAGGCTCTCAGATTATTCTTTCATCTGAAATAACAGAATGAAAGTAAACTAGTTATCCTGGGTACGATAAGCATAAACTCTGAGCTAGTCTCATGAAACTCAAGGCCCTGCCAGCTGATTAATGGCACAAAACACTGGGTAGAATATCTTTGGAACTCAGGCAGAAGAGACCACTTTTTTGGGGGAAAGTAACACACAAAAGGTTCTCTTTTATTTTTAATTCTTGTCTTTTCTCTAAGGAAGGTCAAGTCCTTCTAAACTTCATAAAAATGATTGTTTAAGCTGACATGGAAACTCTCAGGAGTACTTCCAGAATGAAAAGACAGATGCAGTGCTCTGTCTTTCACAGATAGAGAAACAATAGCAACCAATTTTCTCATTTTCTTTGTGTTCAGTGAGGAATGTAACGTATTACTAATTCTCAGATAGGCAGAGGGAAGATGAAAGAAAAAATGTCCTGAAAATAATGAAAAACTGATGGCATCTGATACTCTGTGTGATCCATATGCAACAGAAGCTCTCAAATGACCAGAGGTAACCACATAGAAAGAAAGGACAGAAGCTTCATTCCACATAGGACCCACTCATTAGGATTCTTTGGAACAACAGTGCTTTGGTATATCAAAATGCAAACTCCTTTGGGTAACGGAGGTCCACATGGTAGCAAATACCAAGTTCAGGGGAGGCAGACAGATAACTTCTGAGTCTAGGCATGGTTTGTCTTACTCAAGCTCACAGACCAGTTGTGATATGAAATAATGATCAAACACCTGCAAAACATGTTAGGGTTAAACAATTCTGAGACTATTTATTAGTAATTCAGGTGAAGGACATATGCTGTTTAGAATACCCTAGTCTTGAGGAAAGACCTTTTATGGAAGGCACAACTTGACCTGGCTGGGATTTACATGATAGTGGTAGTGTTCTTGAACTTTAGCATACATATGAATAGAGTTTGTTTAAATACATATTGCTAGGCCAGGTACCCAGAGATTCTGACTCAATAAGTCTGCTATGAGGCCCAAGAATTCAGGTATCGAACAAGCTTCTAGGTGCTGCTGATGCCATAGGCCCATGAGCCACACTTTAAATAGCACTGATTCATAGGGTTTAGAAAGAAGAAACGAAGGGATTTTGAGTGGGAAAAACAAGGACATCAGAGGCATGAAAATGGAAAAATGGAAAAATTCAGGCAAGACCATAGCTTGACCATGTCAGTGCATGGTTTATTTATTCATTAAATACATGAGTGCTTACGATACCCCAGATGCTATTTTAAGCGTGAAGGATACAATCAGAACAGGGCAAACAAGGTACCTGTTATCAGGGAGCTGACATTCAACACGGAATAGTCAGACAATAAGTAAATAGATAAATTCAAGATTGTTTCCGGTAGTAGTCTTCTCTGAAGAAAGTAAAACAGGGAGAGAGGACTCAGAATGAATCAGTGGCCACATTAGGTAGGGTGGTCTGGGAAGGTCTCTCTGCAGAAGTGACATCTGGGCTGAATTGCCCAAAGATCGGGAGAGTGAGAATTCTAGGCAAACATAATGACAGGTGCAAAGATGGCTAATGGTAAGAAGCAAAAAATGTGGGAGGGTATTAGGATAGAATCACATTACAAACAGTTTTCTCAGCATACAGAGGAGTTTGGGCTTGTTAAAATGAACATTTTGACAATCAAACATTTTACTAACTTACTAATCAGAAAGAGTGAAATCCAAGATTTACCAGCTATGTAACTTCAGGCAAAGCCTTTCTGAACCTGTTCCTTCATCAATAAAATGGGAGCACTTAGTGAAATAATGCTAAAACACTCTTTGCAGGGCCAGCAGATGGGGTAATCGTTATGTTGCTGGACTTCCACATAGTTGACCGCAGTTCAAGACCTGGACCTGGCAGTTTAAAATTTAGGTGGGCATATGTGCATGTGCATCCAAGAACCTGAGAGGAGAATGAAGGAGAAGGGATTGCGGTGTGGCCATACCCCCTGGGTGGGATGATTTCTTACTTTCTGCCTCTCTGTCTCTGTCTCTCTGGCAAATGTACGCACCCTATAACAAAAATCTCTCTAAGAAAAAAAAAAAAAAAAAACACTACCTTTGCATTAAAAATAAGGCACAGACACATGGAAGGCATTGCAACTGAACATAAAAGGGAATCACAGATACTAACCCTGCCTATCTTATCTGACTTCTTTGGGCTAATCTGCTTCCTCACTAAAACAATAAAAGCATGAGCCAGTTTGTTTCTAAGGCAGGTCTTAGCAACCTCGTGTTTGTAGGAAGCTAAAACCCCTACCAGCATCTGAAAGTGGACCACATTTGCTACAGAAATGGAAAAAGCCAAAGATCTCTCTGCTGATAGAAAATAGGACTGAGGCTTTTGCTGGACAACTGAGTTCTTTATTTTTTAGAATAAACTTTGACAGAGGGTCCATGTGCTTAGAGGGGGCAGGGCGTGAGAAAGTAACCCCTGCTCCCTCCATGGGAAATGGTAACACCATAACCCCTTCTTCTCCACTTCCCCCTCCTTTTGGGATTTTCGGCACACACTCACACATGCTCTGAGTGTTTTTCAAGTCACAAGGTCCAGGATTCAAACCACACAGCTGACCATGTTGGATCTAGCCACCTTAACCACAATGCTACAGGATGGCCCCCTTTCTATATGCCACAAATATGCCCAGGGTTTAACAACTTGGATGAACTCTCAGTACCTGTCCAGAGCGCTGTGCTGAGAAGGAGTCTGTGACTGTGATGCAGAATATAAGAAAGGAGAACCATAGTATATATGAAAGATTTCTTACCATGACTGTGTGTGTGTGTGTGTGTGTGTGTGTGTGTGTGTAAAATTTTTTTTTAAAGTTTTTAGAGAGCTTTTTTGCTATATGGCAGGAGAGACAGAGAGAAAGCTGGAAATCACCCTTGGGGTGAAAGCCATGCCACAATCCCTTCTCGTGCTTTCTCCTGTCAGGATTTTGGGCATGCACACACACATGCCCAGCCTGAGTTTCAACCCACTGGGGCTGGGACTTGAACCATGGTCTGGTATGTGTGAGTCCAAAGCCTTAACCACTATGCCACCTGCTGGCCCCACCATGGCCATATTGTAAGACTGAGTATATGCAGTATAATTCTATTCTTGAAAGAAAATAGAAAAAGTACACCAAAAAAATTAAAAAGTTTGGTAAAATACTATCAACAATTTTCTTTAGGAAGGAGACTTATTTTTATTTTATTTTTATTATTTATTTTCTAATTTTTGCACAGTGAAAATATTTATTTTATATAGCAAAAGGCTTAAAATCGGAGACAACAACAGAGTTCTTTATGAGATCACAACACTCCCTGAGACCTTCCATTAACCAAAATCACTGTAAAGAATTATATTCTAAAAGCCAAGTCTTGTTAGAAAACTTAATATTGAGAAGTTAGGCCCATCATATGAGAACAGTCAATTCACACAATCATTCCATTTCAAAGGCACTCATTCATGCAGCAAACATTTATTAACAAGTTGTTCATTTTAAATTCCAATAACAGGCAAATAATGAAGCACATAATTAAAGAGGTAAATGGCCCGATTATGAATGTCCTCATTGCTCTTTCTTTTTTTCAAATGCTACTTTTAGTATCAAAAATGGTTTTTAAGGATATGAGGTCTTTGGAAGGCTGAAAAATGGGTCATTTTACAAATTAAGAACAGGAGTAGTGAAAAGAACCTGTTTTAGGCCTATTTCATCAAAATGGCTAATTACTGTATGAAACTGATCTCAATAACTGTGCTAAGAATGTGATCCCGCACTTGGGAACAATCCATTTGAAATAATGACTTACTGGCTTAGAACTCTGAAGTCAAGTTGGAATGGCAATGTGGTTTTTATGAGAGGAAGACTGTTAAGGGATAAAAGGCGTCTTTAAAGTAATTATAGCTCCAATTGAACAAAATCATTATAGAGGATCACAGGCTAAAACCAGGTATCTTCATTCCCCATCTATTGTTCTTGTCCCTAACCCTTTTCTTCTTGGTGGAAGAGTGAGGATTTCCTTAATAGGTAGGCTAAAGATCTCCCAAGGATTAATCGAATAACAGCAACAACAGCAGGTAGTGTTTCTTGACTACCTACTATGTGAACTGCTCTAAAAACTTCCCATGTATTAACTCACTTAATCCTCTCAATAATCCTGTGCAGTAGTAGGTATTACTATTATTCTTTTAAAGAATCATTTATTTAATTATATTTATTTATTTATTTATTTATTTATTTATTTAAATTTGTTATAGGGCAGGAACACTCACCAGAGAGAGAGAGAAAAAAAAGGCAAGAAAGCAAGCTGTCAGGTCTGGGACTCAACCCACAGTTGGTCATGTGGAAGTCCAGCACCTCAACTAACATGCCACGGGCTGGCTCCAGTAGTAGGTATTATTAGTGTCTGCATTATATACATAAGGAATAACTGACATATGAAGATGTTAATAGTATTTCTAAGGTGTACAACTGATACCATCAGTATTTCAGCTTATTGAATCCCATTTCAAAGTCTGTTCTTTTAACCAGATACTATGTTGCCTCAGAGTTTTTGCTTCTATGCCCTCATCTCCTTATTGAAGCTGTAATTTTGGACAGGCTTTCTAAAAGTTACACATGATCATTAGAGTTTACTTTAGCAAACTAGATGTCATCTAATATAAAAAATAAGTCATCTTCGGGACTTAAGGTGGAAGTTGAAGTGCTGGAGTCCCACATGGCAGACTGTGGTTTGAGCCCCTGGACCCAGTGGCTTGAAAATCATGCCAGGCATGTGTGCATATATGCCTAAAATCCTAGGAGGAGAAGCGATTGTGGCATGGCCATTACCCTTGAGGGTGGGTGATTTCTCACTTTCCTTCTCTGTCTCTCTCTCTCTCTGGTGAACACATGCCCCCTATGGTAAAAAATAATAATAATAAGTCACCTTCTAAAGTGTTTTTTCAAAAATGAATTACAACATTATTCTTTCTTTTCAGTAACTATGTTTTTCTTATTGATTGTCACCTATGCTAAGAACATCATTTCTATGATTCTGGTTATGTAACTAGGAGCTCAATATAGTCGGGCCCTTCTTCAAGGGGAAAACAGTCTAATTATATTAAAGATGATTATTAATGGTGGTGATGGTAAAAGCAACTAACTTGTACTTAGTCTTTACCATAAGTAAGGCATAGTACCAACTGCTTACAAAGATTGGCCAACGCATTTCTCCTAAGTCACAGTGAATGCAATTATAATGTGTACTTTGCAAATGTGAAAACTGAGTCTTAGAAAGGTTGAGAAATCTGTCCAAGGTCACGTATCTAGCAAGGCACAGTTATAGAACTCCAACCTAGATCTAATTCCAGAATTCACATATTAACAATTTAGTAAAAGCTGCCACTCTTAATCCATTGGGAAGGCTAAGCACTCTGAAAATAATTCATAACCAACAAATAACACTGCTCACAAAAATAACCAGACCAAAAGTAAAGACCTAATCATGTACAATGCACTTGACCAAGGTCCTGGAACTGACATTTTCTCTGGAAAATCCTAGAGCTCCCACTAAATTTTGTCACTCAGCTCTTCTCCTCTTTCGGAATATTCTCCCAATCATGCTGTGCTGCCTAAATTAAAACTTATCCTTCAGGTACATTAGGAAAATTAAAGAGGGACAATACAAACTCTAAAGCAAGCACTGACATCTTAAAATAAGGAGTTCCAACTAATAAGCTAAAGAGAGAGAATGGAATGATAAAGAAAATGTCATCTAAAAGACAGAGAAAAAGGTAACAAGGAACAGATGAAAAGGACAAATTCCTTGACAGACAAAAACTACCAGAACTTAGTCAAGAAGAAAGACAAGCTGCACAGCACTATGTCTATTAAATATATTAAATTTATATCTTAAGGCTCAACTGACTTCACCGGGGAATTCCATCAAACTTTTCAGGAACACAGTCAGTTCTATATGAGTGCTTACAAAAAAACAGAAGATAAGGAAGTATTTCCCAGTTTAATCTATGAAGACAGCAGCAATACCCTGATACTAAAACCAAAGACATTACAAGAAAGCAAAACATCATAACAGTAACCATCACAAACCAAGTACAAAAATGCTCACTCAACATGCTAACAAATCAAACAAAATACATAAAAAGGATAATGCATCATTACTAAGTGGATGTACTCTAGGAAGATAAAGATGGTTAATATTTGAAAATCAATGTAATTCACCATATTAATAATTTTTTAAAAATCCATATAATGATCTCTAGAGATAAAGAAAAACCATCTCACAAAGTCCACATCCACTGCTGATGGCAACTCATAAAACTAGGAATAGAAGGACACTTTCTCAGGGCCAGCAGATGGCATGGTAATTAAGGCACTGGACTCCCATATGGCCAGTTGTGGTTCAAGCCCCGAACCTGATGGCTTGCTGTCTCACTTTCTCTCTCTCTCGACCTCTCTAGTGGGTGCACATGCCCAGTAGCAAATTAAGAAGAAGAAGAAATAAAATTAAATAAATAATTATTTTTTAAAATAAAAAAGAAGGAAACTTTTTCAAGCTGGTAAAGGCCATTTATCAAAAATGATAGTATCATACATATTATATACCTTTTTTCCCTATATGAAAGTGAAAAGAGAAACAGGCTTTGTTTGTTTGCTTGTTTGTTTAGATTTTTGCCATAGGGCATGTGTGCTCACCAGAGAGACAGAGAGAGGGAAAATGAGAAATCATGTCCCAGCAGGGATGGCCACTCCACAATCTCTTATTCTGCTCTAGGGATTTTCGGCACGCATGCACACATGCCCAGAGTTTTCAAGCTGCTGGTCCAGGACTTGAAGTGTGGAGTCAGCCATGTGGGATCCAATGCCTTCAATCACCATTCACCTGCTGGCTCTCTGAGACAGGCATTTTTCTTGTTTAAAGGTAAATTATTGGACTTTAATGAATAATTTTGGTAAAAGTGTTTTTTTGCATAATATGTGAGCATAAGACCAGAGACAGGCATTTTTAACAGGGTCTCACTGTGTCACGAAATTCCTATCCCATCGTCCTAATTACTAGAATGACAGGAGAGTGTAAGCACTCATGAGGACCAAACACAGGTTGCCCAGGCAGTGTCCAGACTCCTAAGAGGTGGTGTTAATGTGTGAGCCACTATGGCTTATTTTGGAAAAGCTTTGAAAAATTAAATGTTTATTCCCTTATTTCAAGAATGAGATATGAATGTCTGTTCTTATCACTCCTATTCAACACTGAATGTTCTACCCAATGCAATAGAGAAAAAAAAAAGTTACAAAAGGCATACAGATTAAGAAGAGGTAACTAGGGTACAGTGGTATGGTGGTTAAGGTGCTGGACTCTCACATAGTTGACTGAGGTTTGGGTCCTGAACCTGACAGCTTGCTTTCTTACTTTCTCTCTCTGTTGAGTGCATGTGCCCTATAGCAAAACTTAAAATAAAATAATAATTATAATAATAACAAATAAAATTAAATATTTCTTTAAAAAAGTAAATAAGAAGAAATAACTCTGTATTCACAATCATATGTTCACCTGTTTTGAAAATCTAAATAGAATAAACAAAAACATTGCTAGAATTAATAGATGAATTTTTAGTAAGGTTACTGGATATAAGATAAAAGTACAAAATCAATTATACCATGAAACTGCATTTAATAGAAGCATATTAGACTAAAAGACATTTTAGAACAATTGGAAAACATATGAAAACACAGATTAAAAACAAAAATTAAAGACCTAAAAAAAAAAATTAAGCATATATATCCACATGTTTGGAATTGGGGTATTTTAGCAATTTTACTTATTTATTTTTTATAAATTTCATTTTCCCCACTTAGAAAAAAAATCTTGATTCTCAATTACTCAGAGAGGAAATAGATTCCCAATTAGACAAGTGTAGTATGTCAGCAACATAACTGGTAGCAATTAGGATTTTGAGATACCATTGTACAGAGAGGGATCTTCCTGTTTCTCAAGAAAGACTGGTACTTCAGAGAGAGGATCCAAGTTCTCTTGAAGTAACAACTTCAATTAGACAAATGATCTGTGACTAAAGACTTTGAAGTATATAGGAACATGTAAACATACTGGGAAGACTTGAAGCATTGCTTTTAATTTGAAATTAAAAATGAAATTTTATGAAGCTAAATTTGTCCATATTTTATCATAAAGACAGGCACAAAGCATAACTTGAACACAATTCTATAAACTTTCACCTGAATCACTAGATTATAAATTCTAAATTAAAAAATGCAGAAAATATATATTTACAAATTCATGTATACATACAATCCAGAGAGATTCTCTTTAGGCTAGTGGTTGCCAAATATTACTGTGTTTTTAATTAATTACCTGGAGGGTTTTTTTTAAAAAAAAAAAACTGATGCTGGGGGGCCAGCAGGTGGCATATTGGGTAAGGCACTGGACATCCAACATGGTCCACTGCAGTTCGAGTTCTGGACCAGGCGGCTTGAAACTTAACACCAGGTGTATATACATTCATGCACAAAATCCCAAGAGGAGAATGGAGAAGAAAGGATTGTGGCGTGGTGGCCACCCCTCCTGGGGGTGGAGGGGGGGCAGCAGGGGGTGATTTCTCACTTTCTGTTTCTGGAGAGTACATGAGCCATATAGCAAAAATCTCTCAAAACAAACAAACAAACAAACAAAAACAAAAACTGATGCTGGGCCAGCAAGTGGTGTGGACTAGATCCCACATGGCCAACAGTATGGGTCAAGACCTAGATCCAGTGGCTTGAAAATTATGCTGGGCACAAGTGTGTGTGTGCCCAAAATACCAAGAGGAGACTGGAGGAGGACTGCAGTGAGCCATCCCCCCAGACGATGATTTCTCTCTGTCATGCTCTGGAGAGCACATGCCCCCTACCACAAAAACTAAACAAACAAATAAATTATACTGGGCCAGTCGGTGATGTGGTGGTTAAGGAAGTGGGATGCCACATGGCTGGGTGAGCAGTTTCAGTCCAGAAACCAGCGACTTAAAAAGAAAGTAGGCTCATGTGTTTGTGTTCCCAAAATCCCAAGAAAAGAATGGAGGAGGGACTGTACACTGGCCATTTCCCAGGCGGGGTGCTTTCTTTCCTTTCTCTTCTATCTCTCTCCTGTGCACACATGTACTCTGTAGCAAAAAAAAAAAAAAAAAAAAAAAAAAAAAACTGACACTGTCAGCTGGTGGCATGTAAGAATGTAGATTAAGGCACTAGATTCCACGTGACCTACTATGGTTTGAGTAGTCCTGGACCCAGTGGCTTGAAAATCACATTGGGCACATGCATGTGTGTATGTTTAAAATTCCGAGAAGAACAGAGAAAAGACTGTGGTGTCGCCATCCCAGGGAGTGATTTCTCACTTTCTCTCTCTAGCATGGAAAGAAAAAAGAAAATCTGATGCTGGCCAGACAGGTGCATGATGGTTAAGGTGGTTAGACACCACCTGAAAAGTATACGAGGCGCATGAGTACACTCAAAATCCCAAAAGGAGGGAGAAATCGAGAAGAGATTGCAGCAAGACCATTCCCTATGGAGGGGAGTGAGGCCTTCTCACTCTCCCTCTATCTCCAGCAAGCATTTATGCCCTCTGACACATTTTTTTTAAAGTCTGATGTCCAGGTTATACTCGAGAAAAAAAAAAATCAAAGTGGGAACAAGTGGGAAGCCAGGCATGAGTATTTTTTATATAGATCCCAGATGATTCCAAAATGTAATAAAGTTTGAGAACCAGTGTTTCAAGGCAAAGTTTGATAATGCTTCTATCATCAAATTAGTAACTTAATGTGGAGTCATTATAGGTGGTTTTAAGTCTCTAACCGCCTGGACTGAGTGAATTACTATGGGAAGCTTCTTGGCAATAACAACCTGCAAAATGCCATCTTTGCACGGGGATAGAAAAACAGAAGCTGAAGTGCTGGGGACACTAAAAATATATGACTCAAAGAAAAAAAGGAAGAGGACAGTATTTGATTTCCAAATTCCTTATAAAGGTTACTTATGAAACACTAAATCATTCTTGGTGTCCAAGAACAGCCAGCTTAGAAACTGAAATCAGAGCCCAGAGAACAGAAACACCGTGGGAACGATGCTTATTTCAGGCACACACTTCATACCCAGAACACTTCAGATGCCTCCACTCTAGTTTATCACAAGCCACCCTGCACTTACAACTCTCACCTGAACTCAACGCAGGACCCACGAGTCACAAATAAATTAAGGGTGCGCTTCTATCAATAGATTTACATGCTGGGAAAGACCCACCCTGGTTCAGCAGATAACAAAGGTCTCTCAAAGGGAGAAGATCCAACAGAGAGAAGATTCAACAGATGGAATTTGGTTGAAAATACGTCATCGACAACCTCTGCTTCTCATGCCACTTGTCCCCATGCCCATGACCAAACTTCTGATGGCTGTCTATTTTCTACTTTTGATGGGGGTAGGTATGTATTAGCAGAAGTAAACAAGGGCATCTGGGGCTACTGCTTACAATGGATCTACAAACCTATGAAAACATCAAAACAGATTTCAGGGGCACGACATACCTTATGGCACATGTATGATCCACCTTTCTTCACACGGTCTTTCCCAGAAGGGGGGCCTTTCTAGGCATGAAGAGAAAACAATGTTAGTCTAGAGAGCAAAGCTGTCCCTCACACAGCGGGAGAGAGATATCAGCCTAACCAGTCCTGGTTGTCTAAACTCTCCACACCATTCCTGCCCCACCTTGTACCTGCACTCTTGCACCCTCCTGAAAGTCCACCTCCCTAACACCCTCATTCCCATCCTCTAAGGCCCACCTGTAGTTCCATCTCTGGTGAAGTCATCATGTCCACAAGAAGCAATCTGACTCTACACCCCTCCAGCATTTCTTGCCGAGATGACTAACAAACTACTTGGCAGCATCTTTTAGCTTGTCATGCTCATATGCAAATTTATTCTGCATTACAATTGGTTTGCACAACCAGACTGGCAAGCCTCTGTGAATTACATATCTTATAATCCCACTGTGGAATACCTAATAAACTCTTCGTTGGTTAAATGAAAGAATTTCTTAACATTTGGAAAATTGGGGGTCAGGTTTACTGAGGTATAATTTACAGAGTAAAATGCACCCTTTCTTAACAACATTCTGACAAGTTTTGACAAACATATATGTCATGTAACTGCCACAGAAGATACAGAAGATAATTTATGCTTAAAAAAATTATGCTGTGCCTGCTATGAACCAGGCATGGTTCTAAGCACTATGACATATTTTTTTCGAAAGTTTATTTATTTGTTTCTTCCATGAGTGACAGAGACAGCGAGAGGCAGGGACAGAGAAAGACAGAGAAGAGATAACACCCCCAACAGGGTCTTGATGCTGACACTCTCAGCTCAGCTAGCCTGAGATTATGGGCATGCACATGAATATTTAGGGACAGAAACCCGAAACCTTCCTATGTGTGTCAGAGCATTGGCTTTTACCGTTGTGTCACTGCCCCAGTTCACAAAAATTATCTTCCCCCATAACAGCTTTGACATAGGTTAAGTAAGTGGCAGAGGAAGACTTCTCCTGGCCAGCCTTGCTCCAGGGTCGATGCCCTTAAGCACTCTACCTTGTCTCCCGTTAAATATCAGAAATGTAAGAAACTGGGCCGTGACAAGGAGGTCAGAAGAGCCAGATGTCTGCCCCAAATCCCAACAAGATGGAGAAATAGAGAAGAAAATATGGTATGACCACACCCCACTGGGAGATGCAAGTCTCTCTCTCTGGTGAGGGCATACATCATCAGGAAAAAAAATTTTTAATTCTCTTTGTCTGGGACCAGCAGGTGACATAATGGTTACATTGTTGAACTCCTACGTAGTCAACCACGGTTTTAGACCCAGACCTGGTGGCCTGAAACTCACACTGGGCACACGTGTATGCGTGCCCAAAATTCCGAGATAAGAATGGAGGAAAAGGAATTGTGGCACGGCCATCCCCGCTGGAGTAGTGATTTCTCACTTTCTGTCTCTCTGGCAAGCACACCCACCTATAACAAATATCTCTCTCTAAAAAAAATAAAAGTCTTCTTTGTCTTTCCACAGAGTAACTATAATCTGTCTAGGTGTGTTTTCTTTCTGTTTATCTCACTTGAAGTTCATTGAGCTTCCTGAAGCCATAATAATTTTCAGCAAATTTGAAAAGTTTTCAGATTATTTCTCCAATTTTATTATCCCTTTCTCTTCTCTCCATCTGAGACTTCTCTTATATCAAATGAGAATTATGATGGAACATGTAATGTGTCATATAAGGTTCTGTTCATTTTACTCTCTTTTTTTTTTTAAACCTCTGCTCTTTGGTTTGAATAACTTCTATCAACCTCCAATTTCACTGATTCTTTCTTCTACCATTTCTAATCTGCTACTGAGTTCGTCTAGGAAATTCTTCATTTCAGTTAGTGTACTTTTCAATCCTAAAAATTTTACTTGGTTCAATTTTAACATTTCTATTTATCTGTTGTGATTCTCCAGTTGTTGACTCACAGCATATTCTGTACTAATTCTTCAAATATGTTTTTCTTTAATTCTTTAAATGTAAATATATTCACTACCTTTAAGTCTTTCTTAAGCCCAACATTTGAACCTATTCAAGAATAGAATATAGGATCAGTCTCACACAAAAATACAACATATTATCATCCATTCCTACCTAAAGCTGCAGAAGTTCCTCAATAATAAATACTTCTCAATTTCTGCCTGCCTTTTGCAAATTTCCAACACTATACTTGTTTTCTGTATTAGGGAATCACTTGATCTCTTCACATTGCACTTATAAGGACAAAATAAGGACTCAGTCAAATATAATCAGATCCCAACAAGTATGAGCTTGCTAGGATTCTTATTCTCAACAAGCCAAATACAGAAAAACATTCATGAGATAATTAAGGAAATTTGAATGCTGACTGGATATTTATAATACTAAGAATAATATTAAGAAATTGCTGTCACTATTTTTTGAGATTTCATAATGCCTTTAGAATTATGTTTTTCTCCTTTTAAAAAAGAATATATCTTTTATAGATAATATGAAGTTTCTTAGGGGAAAATGAGATATTATTTGGGATTTATTGTAAATATTTTTTAAGCTTTAGATTGGGCCAGCACGTGACATGGTAGTTAAGGCGGCTAGATCCCACATAGCCAAGTATGCAGTTCAAGTCCCAGATCTAGCAGCTTGAAAAGCATGCCAGGGGCATGTGTGTGCATGCCCAAAATTCTGAGAGGAGAATGGAGTAGAAAGTATTTTAGCATGGTCACCTTTCCTGGAGATGCTTTCTCACTTGTCTTCTCTCTCTCTCTCTCTGTCTCTCCCTCTTGAGCACATGTGCCCTGTAGCAAATTTAAAAATAAGTTTTGGGCCAGCAGGTAACATAGTGGTTAAGGCACCGGACTCCCACATTACCGGCCATGGTTAGAGTCCTGGATCTGGCAGCTTGAAATTCATACCAGGCAAGTATGTTTGTGTGCTCCAAATCCCAAGAAGAGAATAGAGGAGAAGGGATCATGGTTTGCCCATCCCCCCAAAGGGTGATTTCCCACTTTATCTTTCTCTCCGTCTCTCCAGCGAGCACATGTGCCCTATAGCAAAAAATCTCTCTCTCAAAAAAGGTTTTAAATTAACGTATATTGGGAAATTTTTAATGTGGCAACTTTGTAATGTGTCACCTTAGCTACACTGAACCTCATTTTGAAAATTCTCTTTGCTTTGTTTCTGATTATAGTAAGCTGCAAAGGACATTTACTGAGAGATCTGGAAGATAAAACAAACAGTACCCACAGTGTGTTATGCTCAGAGACTGATACAGGGACACCAGACAGACCTGTAGCTGCTTCTACCTTCCCCTGGATCTTCCTTTCTCTTTCTGACTCCTGGGCAAGTGTGTATTTAGCTCTATGATGAAAAAAAAAAAAAAAAAAAAAAAAAAAAAAAAAAAAAAAAAAAAAAAAAAAAAAAAAAACTAGCTTCTGGGACCAACAGATGGCATGGTGGTTAAGGTGCTTGATTCCCACATGGCTGACCATGGTTCTAGTACCAGACATGGTAGCTTTCTCTCTCTCTCTCTTTCTCTCATGCACACATGCTGTACAGCAAATTTAAAAAAATAATAAATAAATAAAATTAAATAAATCATTTTTTAACCAAAAAATAAAGGTACTGGAGTCCCACATAGCTTACCACTGTTTGAACCCTGGACCTGGAGGCTTAAAATCACACTGGGTGCACGTGCGTACATGCCCAAAGTCCCAAGAGGAGAATGAAGGAGGAGAAGGGATTGTAGTGTGTCCATCCGCTCAGGGGGTGATTTCTCACTTTCCCTCTTTCTGTCTCTCTCTGACAAGAGCATGTGCCCTATGACAAAAACTTAAAAAACAAAACAAAACAAAAACAATTAGCTCTTATATGATACTAACATTATTAAAGCATTTTTACCAGAGATATCGCCTCTGCTCATGAGACTATGAGGTATCTCTTTTCATTCACCTTAACCATCTTTAAAGACAACTCCTGATTTTCAAACATCCCAAAATTTAAAATGACTAGCAACTGTTAGTTGCCGTCTTACATTTACTGATAGCATACTAACTCTAATCATCTCATTTGACCCTCACCTAACCCCTCAAAACAAGAAGTATCATTATTCCTATTTTAAAATAATTATTTATTATTACAATTTTTAAAATTTGACCAGAAAAAGAGCAAGAAAGTGAGAAAGCAAGCCACCAGGGCTGGGACTTGAGTCATGGTTGCCCATGTGGCAGACCAGTCCCTCACCCACCACACCACTTGCTGACTCCCATTATTCCCATTTTATGGATAAGGAATATTGTAACTCAGAGAGATGAAATTGGTGTGTCAAGGTCACATAGTTAGCAAATAAAAGAGCCAGGAGTCAAAGTCCATTGCACCATGGCACCTTGAATCTTGGCTCTCCTCTGTGCCCATCCAGACTGGCTATTTTCAAGGTTCAGCAGCACCTCTACCCAAGGAGCATTTGTAAAAATTCTAGTAATTTACTTTTTTACCCAATGTCAAACATGACAAAGGATTTCAAGAGTGGGAAGACAAAACCATTACTTCAAATAAAGCTTAATGAATTATATGTCATTTTATTTATCCCATAGGATGAGGAGTGAAGAAAAAGAGACTGCAGTTAGCTTTAGCCACTACATGAGGAAAGAAAAAAAAGAAAGAAAGAAAGAAAGAAAGAAAGAAAGAAAGAAAGAAAGAAATCCAAAGAAGGGTCAAAGAACAAAAACTAGAGATCAAACTGGGAAGAATGGCATATTAAACACACAACCAAATTAACAACCCCCACAGTATTTTCTCTATAAAGCCAGCATGCCCCATAGTGATCACACTCCTTGTGAGTGAAATTAATGAAAACAGTCATTTCCTCCATGCTTCTGGTTTCACCCACGCTATGTTCAAAAGTAAGAGAACTTTGAAAACTGTCTTAAACTCACACAGTGGTGATTCTCCATTTTCCAATAAATTATGTACTTTCATAGCCCAAGGTCTAGGATAGCAATTCTTGCTTCTGGGGCAATGCTCAAAACTGAGTATTTGGGACCAGTAGTTAACATAATGGCTAAGTCGCTGGACTCCCATGTAGTTGACCGCGGTTCGAGTCCCGGATCCGGTGGCTTAAGACTCAAGCCGGGTGCATGTGTGTGCATGCCCAAGATCCCGAGAGGAGAATGGAGGAGAAGGGACTGAGGTGTGGCCATCCCCCCTGGGGGGGTGATTTCTCGCTTTCTGTCTCCGTCTGTCTGTCTCTGTCTGTGTGACGAGAGCACCTGCCCTATAGCAAAAACCTCTCCAAAAAAAGAAAAAATGAACTGAGTATTTAAAATACCAGTGCTGTTGCAAAATAAATAGCATATAAACAAATAAATAATAGCAGGTGATATTTACTGAAGTGCATTATTACAATTGGATACTTTTTTTTAATGTTTTTAATTTTCAAAACAACCTTAGGTGTAGGTTCTTTCATTGGTACGGCAACCATATTACTTATTGCCCAAAATGAAGATATTCTGGGGATTGACAAGAGCATTATTAACAATGGCAAAGACATAAAACAGGAATTTTGGAAATTCAGTCATTAGCCTCATTTTACACATGGAAAACTAAGAAACAGAAAAGTTAAACAGCCTGCCAAGGCCATGCCACTAAGAAGCAGAGGAGCCGGGGTTCAAGCCCAGGATGTCTGGCTCCAGACTCATATTCAGTCACTCTGCCATGTGCCACTTCTGTGCTCCGCCACATGCTGCTGCTGAGCTAACTCACACAATACTGCATTTTTGAAACAAATCATTCAACTGTTCCAGCTTAAGGCTCATAAACCTTTCTATATTTCACAAATTTCACTCAAGAAAGTGGCTAAAACCCAAGAGAAATATGAATCCAAAGTTCATATGTATAAAAAAAATAAAAAAAGAGCTTCTAATGGAGCCAAAATGTATCTTTGTTAGGTGTGCTCCTCCTAGTGTACTTTTCTCAGCATATGGCATTTCCTTATTTCACTCAGGAATAAATACGCACTGAAAGTAGCAACACCTACTACTAAAACAGACATCCATACTTAGATCAACACTGTAGATGCCTAAGTGGTTTTGCTGGCTCGAACCCCACTAGGTTTTTGTGTCTCTCAACCTCATACCAGAGAAGCAACTGTTCTACTTCATAGAACTGCTTTGTAAAGTTTCATCTTCCCTTATGTCTTACTAGAACGGTTTTCAAAAACCTCCGAGGGAAAAAAAAATCATGCCCCAGGAATAAAGTGAGAAGGAGCAAACTAAATACTTTCATTACAAAATAAATTACAAGTACCAAAACCTCAATGTACCAGAATATCAGGTAGGTAGGAAATGTTTTGGGTATATCCGTGACATGCTTTCTTTTGTATGCTAATGACACAACTCCTGGCAAATCCATCATGCTTACTTAATGAAACCTCCACAAAACCCCCGAGCAACAGAGAGCTTCTGGACTGGTGGATGCATGAAGGTGCTGAGAAGGTGGCACAACCTGAGAGCGCACTGAAATCGCACCACCCCTTCCCTTGTCTTATGTTTCTTTTCCATTTGGCGCCTCCTGATTATATCCTTTATGACAAACCAGAAATCATAAGTGCTTTCCTGAGTTCTATGAGCTGCCCTAGCTATTTTTTTTTTCTTTTTTGGCTAGAAGGTACATGCATTTGTCGGAGAGAGAGACAGGGTATAGGAGGAGCAGCGAGAAAGCACGCTCTTGGGAAACAGTCATGCCACAATCCCTTCTTCTCAATCTCTCCGTCCTTTTGGGATTCTGAGTATGCACACGCATGTGACCAGCAAGCTTCCCCAGCTACCATGTTCAGAAGTTAAACCACACAGTCGGCCATGTGGAATGCAGCTGTCTAAACCACCAGGCCACAGAGCCAATCCTGTTACAGCAATTTATTAAACCTGAATAAGGAGTCGTAGGAACTTCCAAAGTTGTAGTTAGGCTGGGCAGAAGTAGAAGCAGCCTGGGCATTTCATTTACAGCTGGTATCTTAAGTGGGGTCATGTAGGACTGTGTCCTTGATCTGTGGGGCCTGCACTAACTCCAGGAGTAAAAGTCAAACACGAACGGAACTGCTGGACACCCAGCTGGTGTCAAGAACTAGAAAACTGGTGCGGAAAAATGACATATTTTTTATTTCAGAAAAAAAAATACACAGTCCATCCATGGTGCACAGGCCACAGTGTGTTGTTGGATCATACGGGAAGCCCCAGGGTTCAGATCTCAGGTTGACCTAAACATACTAGGGATGCCCAGGTGATTAAAGGGTGGGAAGTATGCATTACAGTATGACAAAACAGTTTCCCCATCTCTCTTTCTCTTTTATGAAGGAAGGAAGGAACTTAAAAACAAAAAAAAAAACAAAAAAAAAAAACTTTCAAATTTAGTGTCAGAAGCGGTATCAGAAAAAACAAAATACCTCCTTTTGTTTTTGTTATACCTCATGACAAATTGTAAATATACTTACTTCTCCCACTAGCAAGTACACACCTTGACACATGAACTCTGTTCTGTTCACTGCTTTATCACTAGAGCCTTCAACAGTGTCTGAGATTGTGGATGTCAGTAAGTATTTACTGAATCACTAAGTGATTACAATTCACTTATGTTTCTAAGTAATGACGGCCACAGAGTAGATATTCAGCAATGGAAGGAAGAGGAAGTTAAAAAGAAGAGACAGATGAGAGAGATTCCTTCATAATTCATTATTATAAAAGCACAAAATAGGGCTGGCTCAATGGCCGTGTAGTAGGAAAAGCCAGATCACACATGTTAACTGTGGTTTAAATCCCAGGCACAGTGGCTTGAAAAACATGCTGGGAACAGGTGAGTGTATGCCCCAAATCCTGACAGGATGGAGAAATGGAAAAGGGACTGGCAGCATGACTATGCCTTACTGTGGGTTGCTTTCCTCTTCTCCGTCTCTCTTTCAATCTTTCTCTAGCAAGTGCAGACACTCTCTGGCAATTAAAAAAAGTTAAAATTAAAAAAAAAAATGAAAGCACACAAAAATATGTCTTGGTCTTAAGACCAAGACCACAAGTAGAAAATATCCACAAAGAAAAGACTTATAGAGATATCACAGGAGGAGCCCAGGCCGGAGGCATCACCCAGCCACTACACAGGCCAGGAAGTTGGAAAACTAGCATGTAGCTTGGGCTCTGTCCCTTCACTCTTGGCCTGAGCTCTCTCATTTGTGAAGTGTGTACACTGCTCTATGAGCATCTTCCTTCACTACCATGCAACATGAACTGGTGGGAACAACCCAGATCTTTCCATCTTAAGAGTTTTTCCATCCCAAATTGTTTCACTCCCTTCAGAGAACTTCCCATGGATTCTTGCTGAGATATAAAATAAGAAACTATTCTTCTTTCTGGTGCCTCATTCAAAGGGTCTCCACTTTTATAGCCACTCTCTCCACATGTGCTTGTTATGACAGAGCACAGAGAGTAGTGAAGCCCCAGGAAAATGTCAAACGCTCTGACCTATACAATGGCAGACACATATGATCTGTTTAACAGACAACGATTATAGTAACTGAAAAATACAGGGTAGTTTTCAACACAGGCTATGAAACACCTAGGTGCTGAAAACCAGTCAACCTAAGCACAGCAGCTATTAAGATTTAAAAAATGCAGCACATTACATTTCTTCAACAAGGAAGACGCTTTCTCACCACCTACTAGTAGTAGTATACTGCTAGATGGAATGTGTGTCCTAATAATACCGGTGGTTCTTTAATTTCAGAAAGCTCATGCTAATGTACAGCAGAAAAGAATATTCATGGTCTAGAGCTAATTTATCTGGAATTGAATAACACAGACAGAAGTCAGTTTGGTTCATCCTCAACAATGCCTGGTATATAATAGCATCATCCTAAACAAAGGTAGCTTCTAGGTCAATGAAAAACAGCCACCAACATCACAGGGGTACAGACCACATTTGCTGAAAGATTTGCTTCAGGCTCACTCTCTTCTATTTCTCAGAAAACAGTGCAAAACTGTTCAGGCCTATGTGTAAAGCCAGCTATGGCTCTATGCATCTCCTGAAGTGAGAAGAATAAATGCAGTTTAGTCTTACTTAGGATTTATAACATTCTCTTATACTCACAGTCCTGCGTTCTTCACTGATAATTCATTAGCAAGTTATGAAAAAATAAAGCAATTAGATGATCCCAAATGGTATTTTCAGTTAAAAATTATTTTCGAAAAACGAGTTGAAGACTTCCATGAATTTATTTGGACACTTTGAAAGAGAGTAAGTGCTAAGTGCCTGGTTCTGTATGTTCTACCACTTGGTTAGATGCAATGTTTACTTCCTTTACTGAGTATAAAGTGGAGACTGTCCACAGAAAGTTCTATTTATAATTGCATGCTGCCAGATGGCTTATCTCCTTTCTACATTCCTAAAAAAGTTCAGAATAAATGTCTTCCATGGACTAAATTTAAGAATAAGGTATAATTTCATAGCTCATTGGCTTATTTTATTTAAATTTTCAATACACATAAAGGATAGTAGTCCTAATTAACACTTATCAAGTGTTTACTACATGCCAGTCCCTACACTAAACATTTTCTTTGCCGTGTCTCATTGAAATCTCTCAATCAGAGGCACCATTGTTCCCTCACATATAGATGAGGAAGAATCTGAGTCACTCACCCCAGGTATTCCGCTAGTAGATGGCTGAGCTAGATTTAAATCCCGGTCCAGCTCCAAAACTGCGTGCTTTCAACACTCATGCTATACTCTCTCCTTCCATATGATTAAATATATACATGTTTATACAAGAAGTCTTTAAAAAGCGCATGGAAAATTGTATGAATGTAGGTGTGCTTGTTTTGTCAACAACTATAAGAAAGCTCCCCAAGGGAAGGGAAGCATGTCAGCTAGATTCCCAGAGCCCAGCATATGCATTCAGCATTCTGTAGATTGCCAATCAATTTTTGCTAAATGGAAAAAGCACATGCCTGTGCTTATAGACATGCATATACCTAGATTCTAAATGTGTACACACACACACACACACACACACTCATGGCATAACCTAGTTAAAAAAGAAAAAAGAAAATGACACTTTAACTGTCCTGCTTTCAATTCTCAATAACATGGTTTTATTTCCAGATACCTTAGGGAAAGAAATAATGAGTCACACTATGGCATAGGGAAATTACTAAAGGTAAAAGCTATAGGATAGAAAATGACATTACTTCATAGTTCATTAACAAGTCAGATGTTAGATATAAAAACTGACTTGTCAAATTAATAAATTTTAAGAACTGAATAAAAATAAAAGATTAGGAAGGTGAGAAGGATGAGAAAAATTGATTTAAAGTCTCAAGATAATGAAACCAGAGACATAATTTGCTGCCTCCCCCTTGCTTTTGGAAGAAGACACTGCATGACACAGCGATTCACATCTCTTCAATTATCTTTCATATTTATAACACTTCTCAAAATCTCCGATTTAACATATGTGGTTGGTGATAAAATATTACTACGAGGAAGTAAGTAGCCCTTCTACTTACTGTTCTGAATTTGAAATAACATCTGGAGTCCAGTAAACATTGACAAGTCAGAGGATCAGAAGATCTGGGATTTAATCCTGACTGCAAATCAAGTTCAAAATCTAGGGCAAAGGCAAAAGCTGTTTCCACTCCATGAATTACCATAAGAAATGAATCCAAGACCATATGCCCCCTCCTTCGGCATAATCAGTAAAATTCTGAGGATATGACAAGTCAGAGGGAAGAAGGGAGGGAAAGAGAAAGAATGCATGTGCACGCATCTGCCTTGAGCTCCGCAGAGGGAAAAGCCTGTATAAATAAAAAGCAGAATAAGCACTTAGACTTCATTCCTCACTAGAGCACTATAAAGTCAGGACGGCTACATGATATGCAGGGTCTGAGGCCTACCTCTTCTTTAACCACAAACACATTTATGTAAATAATCTATAAAGCTAGATTATGAGGTCTCAAGTTGGAGACTTGTCTTTTCCTTTCTGATTTATATAGTGATTCCTCCTCTGGTTAAGGAGTGCTATGAGAAAACCATTCATCAATATGGACTGCTGTATGTGAAAAAAAATTGTAAAGAAGAGAATTATTCGGTGGGTCAGAAGACAAATATATATTAATCAGAGTTGACCATGAATAGTAGTAAGACAGAGTCTTAGCTGAAAAGGTTAAGCAGAAATTAGGGGCTGAGAAACTACGGAAGTGTTGGGGATAAACTGCAATACCAAGAAAATGCAATCTGTTCAGGGAGGCCCCAGTGTAAGAAGGATATGAGAAGAAAAGTAGTGGAGATAGCAGACAAGATGCTAAGCCCTGCAGTGCCTTAATTCTAGCTGTCAATTCATACCTCAAACCACACCTAGACACACCTCAAAGGACCAGTGCAAAAGGGAGGCATCATCCCACCTAGAATTCAAGAGGACCCTTCCTCTACCCAGAGGAGATGCTAGCACCTGGCCCATCAGCTGTGGATACAAACAAGAAAGGGAGGCTCTGCAAGTTCTTGCTTCTCTCCCCATGGCCCCTCCAGGTAAACAAGCGTGCAGGAAAGGAATAAATAACCTTGAAAGAAAGCCAAAAACTTGGGCTTGGGTTCCAGCTTCCTAAGCATCAGTGGAGTATGCCCTATTACCAAGGAATGACAAGAAACTATTGGGTCATTGGAAAAGTCATGATGCATTTTTGCATAGAAAAATGTGCCATCACTTTTTTGACAACATAATACAATGAGGAATTCTGAAATTCAGACTCTCTTGTAGGCAAAGACTGATGTCTTTGTTTGCCATTACCGCAGAGCAAGTGCTCAATAACGCTATTAAACGGATGGAAGAGAAAGAACATAATCCGGTCTATTAAACAAGGGTGCTGAAGGGAAAAGGATTTTCAAAAAGGAAATTTTCTAACAGAGAGGTGCCTAGAAGTAATGATTAGCTCTCATTTACTGAGTGCTTACTATGTGGAAGGCACCATACTAGGTGTTTTAATCTCTCTTTATCTTCAGGACACCCCTATGATGCTGAATTTATTGCTATTCCCATTTATCAGTGAAGAAACAGAATAAAAGCATTCAATTCTTGACTCTACATCATCCAGAGGCAAAGCTGAGATGTGAACCTAGGTCTGAAATATTTTACACCCTTTAGCCATGTTACTATCAGCTATGGTTTCTTCCATCATTGCCTACTTCTCAAATCAGTAGCAGACACTGGGACAGGTACCCAGATCTACTGGCTGGTACCCTAAGACTGGCTTGCTACATCCTTAGAATGACTTACAGAGGAAGCGCTAAGCCCAACAAGGGTAAGATGACTCACCGAAGGGCCCAAGGCATTTTAAAGCTAAATCTCAGATGGAAACACATGCTACTGACCTCTATTTCATCGTTTAAACCGTGGCTCAGTGCAGTAGGCAGAACTTTACTGAGAATGACGAATAACCTTAGCAAACTCTCTGCTCTGTTCATTTAATGTTTCTCTTACAACCCAAGCCATTACACTGACCTTCTGCCATCCCAATCCTAGAGAATATGGCTCTCCCTTCCCAGGAGTGTGATACACTGTGAAAAAGTCAGCTAATAAAAGCCCTTTTCTGAGCATACTGAAGTAAGAGACAATTCACCAGGCCCTCTCCAAAGCCCCTCGCTGGTTAGCTAACAGAAATCCTTCAAGCAGCTCTAATGTTCCCCTAAGGAAAAGGAAAATACATTGCAGGAAAAAAAAAAAACAAAAAGAAACAAGTGTGTGTGAACACACATACACACACGCACGCACACACACACACACACACACTCCTCTCACTGCTTTGACTTTTGCTGTGAGTATGAAAAAGGGAAGACAAGACTGAAGGGCAAGCAGAAGGCAGCTGTGGCTTTAGGTACCCATGGCTATACGGAAAGGTGGGCAAAGAAAGAAGAAAACCCTTTCCTAGTGTATCATGGAATTCTCAAAAGGTCGGCTCTCTCTTATCTTATCCCCAAGCTAGCACACGACCCTGCCAATTGTTCCCATCCTTTCTAACAGCCTTCAGAGCTCTGCAGACAGCAGAGTTCAGAGTTCTCACCTCAACCATCTAAGTAACAAATCTTGCCAAGCCATCCTGATTCATCTGATCAGCACCTAGTCTCTTCCCCAGTACTATAAGCTTCTTAACAGCAGGGCCTGTTCATGCATCTCTGTATCACCAAGAGCAGATACAGCTCCGCAATACAGTAAGGACTCGGTAAATGTGGCTGACTCCTGTGCCACAGAGCTCTACCTTGGTCCTATCCCACTCGTGTTGTATCAGTGGGTTAAGAACACAGCCAGAGCTGTTGGTGTAATAAACTGGAAGAGAAAGCTACTACCATAGATGACAGCACTGACAATCACAGTGATTTCTGTAAGTTATCTCTCAGGGTTAAAATTCAAGCATAATGATATGTGATGAAGAGAAAACAGGCTTCACATTAAGTTTTAAAATGCAGCTATGAAATAAAGAGAAAATTCAAAATGATTGGTATTAAAGTACTTTTTAAAAAATAGCTGCATAGGGGCCAGCAGTTAGCCTAATGGCTATGTCGCTGGACTCCCACGTAGTCGACTGCGGTTCACGTCCCGGACCCGGTGGCTTAAACTCACACCAGGTGCATGTGCATGCGTGCCCAAGATCCCAAGAGGAGAATGGAGGAGAAGGGATTGCGGCGTGGCCATCCCCCCTGGGGGGTGATTTCTCGCTTTCTGTCTCTCTGTCTCTCTCTCTGTCTGTCTGGCGAGCGCATGCGCCCTATAGCAAAAACCTCTCCAAAAAAAAAAAAAAAAAAAATAGCTGCATAAAAAATACCTGCATAGCAACAATATTTGAAGAGATCTAGCCTAAGATCAATATATACGAGGGCAGAGCGGGGAAGATGAGGGCAGAGTGGAAATTTTGTTGGGCTACAAGCTCAATAGGAACCATCTGTGAGATGATGTCCTTCCTGTTGCTGCTGCAGTGGCTGAAGTTACTACCCCCAGAAACAGGAGTAGCAGTACTCGGAGGAGCAGTACTCAGGGTAGTAGCAGTACACACTAAAAATGATTGTTACAAACATTCTCTCAGTTCTTCACAAGAATTCTGTGAGGTAGGAATCTATTCCCTATTTAAGAAAGGAGCAGAAGGAGCCAACAGGTGGCACAGCCGTTGAGGTACTGAACCCCCATATGACTGTGGTTTGCCTCCTGGACCTGGCAACTTGCATTTTGCATTCTCTTTCTCTCTCTCTTCCCCCCCCCCCCATACATACATAGATATATAGATACAGATATAGATATCTGGTGAACATGCATGCCCTGTAGCAAATTAAAAAATAATAATAATGGGGCCAGCACTTAGTGTAATGGCTATGTTACTGAACTCCCATGTAGTCGACCACGGTTCGAGTCCCGGACCCGGCGGCTTAAACTCATGCCGGGCGCGTGTGCATGCGTGCCCAAGATCCCGAGAGGAGAATGAGAAGGGATTGCGGCGTGGCCATCCCCCCGGGGGGTGATTTCTCATTTTCTGTCTCTCTGTCTCTCTGTCTTTCTGGCGAGTGCAGTGCCCTATAGCAAAAAACCTCTCCAAAATAATAATAATAATAATAATAATGATAAATAAAATTAAGTGTATATATATATATATATATATATATATATATACACACACACATATATATATATAATTAGGAAAAAGAAGGGAAAAATTTTTTAAAATATATATATATATATAATTTTTTTAAGATAGCAGAATGAGCCTCAGAGCAGTTAAATGACTCACACAGTCACGCATCTGGTTAAGTCCCAGTTACAGCAGCAAGATTAAAACCCAGATCAATTGGAGTCCACTGGCTAAACTTAACTGCTAACATAATCTGATACCTGCTGAGAGAGAATAATGGAAAAAGGCAGACCCATTGTACTGGCCTCTTTCAGGCAACATCTAAAATACTGTATACAATTCTGGGTGCCCATTTACAAAGAGGGACTGTCCTTCCCATTTTATTCACAGAAATGTAACTGGGTTGTCAGTTACATTGGCAAACCAAGTTATCCGAGGTACAGCAGAAGCAACTGGATGCTTATCTAGAAAGAAAAAGACTAAGGGACAAAACGCTATGACAGTGGGCAGGAATCTCAACAGCTTTCACAAACAAGATGGAGGAAAGACACATCCTTATTCTAAACAGCAGCAGCAGAGAACCAGCAAGGTGATGCTCTGGAGAGAGAAACTGGCTCCCTCTGGAGGGAGGAAATCTTCAAACAGTGAGAACACTTATAATACAGTAAGTTGCCCCCAAGTGCTAGTTCTTGCTTATTAGAGGTTTTTAGCAAAAAGTTACGGGACCACCACTGTTAGGGGTATAAAAAAGAGATTCTTCAGGAGCAGAGGCTGGAAGAGGTTTCTACTTCCAACTTTAGGCTCTGCTGATCACCCAAACTAGGGAGACCATGGTGCATTTTTGGTATGTATCCCGTTCTATTTGCTCAGAAAAAATCCATGGTTGCAACATGAGGCTCTGCAGGTAAATTTATTGTAAAGTAAAAACAGTGTTTCTGCCACCTACCAAGCAGTAATTTGAGTAAGCATTCACTCTTTTTCAATCAAGAAGCACGTGTGTGGGTAATTTGTTTGTCTGGAAATTTGTTATAGGATCTAAACATCAACCATATACATTCAAACTTATTTCAATTTCTCAACAGCCCTTTCTGGTTGGATGTAAAAACCTAGCTACAGAACCATTAAAAAAAAATACCAAATAACAATGGCTAATAAGTATTAGCACTTCCTCCAGAAAGACTTTCATCTTCCACCATAGAGAAGATAAAATCATTTTCCCAAACACAGATCCAAGAGGCTGACATTTTGTTCTCCCGTTGGCATTTACCAAGTATAATTTGTGGTCATATTAATCTACTTTCAAGTGAACTTCATTAACATTTTTTTTCATGTTGAACAATGGATTACTTTTCAACAAACATCCCTAGAATGTCCACATGGTCTATTATTCATAAAAATTATTGGTCAATTTCCTTCCTGTAGCACATAGTAGGCTTGCTGCACTGATGAGGCAGTCAGTGGGTGTGGTGGTCTCAAGTAAGTGAATGACTCGATATTTACCACTCTTTTCCCAGGCCGAGACCAGAGCAGTCTCCTGCCACAATGGAGAGGACTAGTGGACATGCTTTAGCAGCAGTCCAAATCTGTTGCACATTGAGACCTGTGACTAGGAGGCCAGAGGGTTAAAGGAAAAGAGAATAATCAAGAGTGAAGTTCAAAAGTTCTACAGAGCTAATGCAAGTCCAGGCCCTACGTCCAATCATGGAATGGCAAAGAAGTATCCCAGCGGGGACAAGAATCACTCCCTAGGGGGGATGGCCATGCCGCAATCCCTTTTCCTCCATTCTCCTCTTGGGATCTTGGGCACGCACGCACATGTGCCCAGCATGAGTTTAAGCCACTGGGTCCGGGACTCAAACTGTGGTCAACTACATGGGAGTCCAGTGACATAACCATTATGCCAACTTTTGGTCCCAGAAATGAGGATTTTATATAAGCTCTAAATTCTTTTTTCAAGCCACTACATACTGTCACAAATTAGTATGGGTTTCACTTAGCTCAAAAGGGAAAAAACACAAAGCTCATTTAAAAAAAATATATTATTTGCTTAAAATATATCACAGTGATGACCGTATTCTAGATTTTTTTTTTTTTTTTGGAGAGGTTTTTGCTATAGGGCGCGTGCGCTCGCGAGACAGAGAGAGACAGAGAGACAGAAAGCGAGAAATCACCCCCCAGAGGGGATGGTCACGCCGCAATCCCTTCTCCTCCATTCTCCTCTCAGGATCTTGGGCACGCACGCACACGTGCCCGGCGTGAGTTTTAAGCCACCGGGTCCGGGATGTGAACCGCGGTCGACTACGTGGGAGTCCAGCGACATAGCCATTACGCTAACTGCTGGTTCCCCATATTCTAGATTTTGTCTGTGTGACAGGCAGCAATATAATCTTTTTTTCTCAATATTTTTCTTCTTCTTTACATTTAAGCACCTCCAGAGAACACACATACCCACAGCTAACATCAAACTGACCCTTACTTCAGATAGCCAAATACCTCCTCTTTTTTTAGGATGTTGTATACAAAGCTCACAAGGCTGTTTCCACAACTTGCTTTTGCCATAAATGACTAGCCAATAAAATAAAAACTAATAATTAACTTTTGCCCTCTGGAAATCACTGAATAAGAAAAACATTTCCCGAATAGCATTTGCATACAAACCAATGAATTTTCCCATGCTCTCCAAAGAAGCTTTAAAATTAATTGTTATTATGAATTAGTCTTGGAGCAAACTTAAGTACATGATACAGATATATAGGTCAGTTCCTAGGTTGAAATGTTTACTAATTATATGGATATTTTGTTTCACAACTTCTGAAAATGTCTGCTTCTAAACAGTCTGCTTTTGAAGTTTTGGACTACAATGACCCAACTTCCAATTCCAGATTAATTCTAGGAATTAACCAGAGCAGATGAGAATTACCATAGCTGTGAAGAATTGTAGGGTTCAAATGCCAGAGAGAAGGGAAGCCCAGAGGGGCCAGATGGTGGAGCAGTGGTAAAACACAATTTTCTGCAAGGCTGTCACATTGGTAAGAGAGTCTAAGGACTTCCCTGATATGTAGGGCAAAAGCATACCCATGCTGGAGCGGGGGGAGAATCAGGGCCATCAAGACCTTATGAGGGGTGCTCACTCTCCCACTCACCCATGGAAAAAAATAAACTAAAAAAGTGGGTGAGGGGAGCATAGATATGTGAACCTGTTTTCCCTGGAGGTCTTCTGATTCAAATAGCAGCAGCCATAAGGCTGAGAAGCTGAACAAAACTTTCAAAAGACTCATGGCCTAAGGAAACAAAAAATTAGAACTAAAAAGGAGGAGCCATGGTAAAATGCCTAGATATTTGGTAGGCAATCCAAAAAATGATTCCCAAGGTAAGTTGGAAATATGAGAGGACTTGAAAAAATTCATGACAAATGGAATTAAAATATACATTTGTTTTGGCACACACAAAAAAAATTAAAACCCATGCATGGTTTTTTCATAATACACATTTTCCATGAATCTTCTGAAGACCTTTATGAAGTCTATCCCTCACATGAACTGAAGCTCAGTTTCAAATTATCTCAACACCTGACTAGAGTAAGTCATGTGAAACAGAAGTTTCTAGAAGCAAAGGTAAATCTCTAGGAAAAAAATCACACTATCTAGATGTCAAGTAAACTCTATAATTTTTTTGCATACAATGTCTAGTACCCAATCAAAATAATCAGGCATGTGAGAAAACAGAAGAAACTGAAGAAAACCAAGAACTACAAAAGCAGATAAACATGGTAAGAAGTTATCAGATGAAAACTTTAAAAAATGATGACTAAAAAAAACACAGCAAAACAATACTACATACCGACCAGAGCAGATTAAATTAAAAATACTGACAACACCAAGTTTTGACAAGAACCGTTTTTGTTCCCTTTTTAAAGGACTGGTTAGGTGGGCTAACAGGTGGCATAGTGGTTAAGGTGCTAGATTCCCACATAGCTGACCACAGTTTGAGTACTGAACCCAGCAGCTTGAAACTCATGCCAGGCACACGTGCATGTGCGCCCAAAATCCCAAGAGGAGAATGGAGAAGGGACTGTGGCATGGACACAAATCTCCCACTGTGGGGGAAGATGTCTCACTTTCTCTCTGTCTCTCTTTGTATCTCTGGCAAGTATACACGCTCTGTCAAGAAAATCTCTATTAAAACAAAAAAGAGAGGTTAGGTAAATACAACAATCTATTAATGAATATTAAATCTACCTAATAGGTATGTAGGCATTTATTGTATTATTTTCTGTGCTTTTCTAAATTTTTGTGACATTTATAATTAAATGTTGAAGAAAGAAGAAAAATATAGCTAGAGAAAGGACAGTAACTCAGTTTAAGAATTTATCCTTTATTCTTTAGACAAGAAGAAACAATTACAGGATTTTTTTTAATGAAAGAGTGAGATAGGTTGTTTTATTTTTAAATTTCTTTCTTTCTTTCTTTCTTTCTTTCTTTCTTTCCTTCCTTCCTTCCTTCCTTCCTTCCTTCCTTCCTTCCTTTCTTCCTTCCTTCTTTCTTTTTTTTTTTAAAGTTTCTTTGTTTCTTCCATAAGCAAAAGAGATAGAAACAGAGCCAGGTACCCTAACGTGGTCCTGCCAATGTGATCCATCCCAGATTCAGCCAGCTAAGATCACAAAAATATACATCCCTTATATGTTCTAAGAAGTTCCAAGACATAAATGAACCTTCCCACGTTGGTCAGCCTTGATGAGAACTGTGCTTTACCACTGCACTACCATCTGGCCCCCATGTGACAGGTATTTTTGACAACGTCTTACCATATCATAACGCTTCCTGCTCCAACCTTCCAGTCAATTAGGACATAGGTGCATGTCATCACACCCAGCCTGTCTAGGTTGGGCTGGGAATTGACCAATGGCCCCCCTGGGGCCTTAGCCCTCACGTGGCAGCAGCCTCCCACTTGTGCCACCAGGGTTGGGCCAGCCATTTGAGGATTTTATACAAGATAATTAGATTTGCCCTCTACAAGGCTCATTCTAGTTGCAATACAAGGAGAAAGAAGGCAGGGAACCCAACTGGAAGGCTGAAGCCACAATCCAGAGGAGGGTTAACAGTGGCTTGTCAGCCAGCAATGATGCTGGGAATGAAGAAAAGCTGTGAAGACCTGAATGATTAGAGCATGAGTTTTCTAGGAATTTGGGGTTTAGTTCCCAAAATGGTTGAATGTTATCCCAGTCAAATTAGGAAGCAAATTAGGCCACTGTTGACAAACAGAAAGCTAAAATGGGATCAATTTCATTAGAGCAAGGGCAACATCCACGATAGAACCTGGGACTGGTTGCAAAGAAAATTCAAATGTTCCTGTAAACCCTTAAAAGAAACACAGCAGTTATAAACTGAAAGTTAATAAGCGCTCAGCCTGACACCAGATGGTCAGATAGATACATTCACAACCTGCCAGGATTCTGAAGCCTTATGCACCCCCTTCCAAACATGCAGATGCTTTTATCTGAGGGGGAAAATTTCTATTTCTGATTCTGACAGCAAATGCCAAGTCACATCTTGCCAGGAGAGACTGGCATCTCCCAACCACAAACCTACTGAGAATTTCATAACCCTATTCCCATTTTGGAGAGATAGGTTGTCTTTCTTTCTTTCTTTCTTTTTCTTTTTAAAATTTTTCCAGAGGGTGCATGTAGCCACCAAAGACACACAGAGAGAGGGAGAGAGAAAAAGTGAGAAAGCACTCCCCATTGAGGATCTCTTCTCCTCCATTTTCCTTCCTTTCAGGATTTTGGGCATGCATGCACACAAGCCCTGAGTGTTTTCTAAACATCCGAGTATTGGACTTGAACCATGTAGTCAGCCATTTGGGATCCAGCCACCTTAACCACGAGGCCATGGGCTGGTCTAGATAAGCTGTCTTTGACCACTACTTCTACCAGCCTGCCGGAAACTGGAGGAAAATGAGGGAGAATGATAATTTGTAAAGGACTCATCTTCTTCATCTGTACCGCCTCAAAATAGATCTGTGTTTCTAAGATTATTCATGAGCAGCCCACATGTTATTCTATGAAGAAATAGAAAGCATATCAATAAAAAAATGTATCCCTATATTATGAGGGGCGGGGAGGGAAAAGTCCTGAGCCTGACAATTTCTTCAATTACTCTGAGCTATTTAACTTTCCATTGAGAAGAGACAGAATTAATTTTCATTATCATTACCCTCTGTGCCTTTTCAAAAGGGTAAGGTTTAAAATTAAGCATATCGAGTTCCTGTCTAGCTAGTTTTGGTATAAATATACATTCTTGGATCGGACTTATAAATGTCTAGTTTGACAGAAATGAGATTTTTACATGATATTTTCCCCCCAATCTGTTCACACAACAAAAAATATTCAGAGATGTTCTTTTTAAAGGATACCCATTTTACACACACACCCACATAGTGTCTCAATTTGTATTTATTCTACTGGGAGAGTTTTGTTTTACAGGTAGGGTAGTAAACATTGCATTCACCATTCTTCATGTACCAAAATAAGTAAAACTAAGATGAACACAGTTATCATCTGTTCCCAAGGTATATGATGCCTTGGTGTAACATACTCAAGAGTTTCTGGAAATAATCACTACATGACTCAACTTTCAGACTCAACATTTACCCAGAAACTACCCTTTTTTTGATTTTCTCCATGTAATGCTGTTGAATGGTATTTTCAACAGAGCAAAATTCAGGCACCTTGCTGCATGAAAAATATCACATGGCAGTTCTTTTTTTTTAAAATTATTTAATTTTATTTATTATTATTATTATTATTATTTTTAATTTTTTGTAGGACACATGCACTCATCAGAGAGAGAGAGAAAGACCAGCAGTTGCCGTAATGGTTATGTGGCTGGATTTCCAAGTAGTTGACCGCGGTTCAAGTCCCGAACCCGATGGCTTAAACTCACACCAGGCACGTGTGTGTTTGTGCCCAATAACCTGAGAGGAGAATGGAGAAGGGATTGTGGCGTGGCCATCCCCCCTGGGGGGTAATTTCTCACTTTCTGTCTCAGTGTCTCTCCCTGTCTTTTGGGTGAGCGCTCATGCCCTATAGCAAAAACCTCTCAAAAAGAAAATTAAAAAAAAGAAAGAAAGAAAGGAAGAGAGAAAGTGGGGCAGGAAGTCTGCCAGGTCCAGGATTTAAACCATGGTCAACCATGTGGGAGTCTAGTGCCACAACCACTTCACCACCTGCTGGCCCCTCACCTGGCAGATCTTAATAATCGATAATAAAACATTAATGAATTTTGCATAGTCACTTATATACCATACGTTGTTCAAATTTATGAAATGGAATATAATTTCTAAAGTTATAGGCAGACTCCCTCAAACAGCTGTCATCACCAGAATCTAGCAGCACATAAAAAGCTCCCAGAAATTTTGATACTCTGCTGTAAGGCTGAAGTAAAACATCTTTAATGTCCCTATGACGAAATTCTCAAAGAGGACAAAAAGACTGACTTCAAGAATATGTAAGCAGTCCTCAGAGACATACAAAATCCTTCCTGAAGACTGCACAGAAGATGTATGTTCCTGTTTCAAGATGCATTCCCGAAGACTGGTACTCACTGGGTTAAGTGTTTCTTCGACAGAATGGTAAACCGTCCACCAGTCCGAAGTCCACTCCCAGGCGTTCCCCACTATGTTGTACAGGCCATAACCGTTAGGAGGAAAGGCATCAACCTGAAAGTAAAGATGGGGAGAGAAAATGTCAAAACTACTCACCTTGTTCAGAAAACTTCTTTGTACAGAAATTCACCAAGTGCCATAACTTCTGACTATAAATATTAATTTTCATTCCAAATTATAATTTGGCCAACAGAAAAACAAAGAAAGAAGCCATTTCTTTGGTTTTGAAATCTCAAGGGGAGCTTAGAAACCTACAGAAAATTTAGAGTAAATGGTATGAAAGTCTGGGAAATTATTCCTATGGAGTGGCTAATACTCATCATAAATTCAGATCTGACAGTGGGTATGTATGTGGGGAGCAACAGAGGGTATAGAAAATATTTAGACTTTCAAAATCATTAATAGGACATCACACTAGCCCCAGTGTGAGTCCTGTCATGAGAGCTCAGTTCTGCTGGCCATATCCTGTCTTTCAGCAGTGAGAGACCCCAAGTCAGTTATGTCCTCTGCACCAGCTTCCTTCAACTCACAAGCTTATCTTTAAGCTTCAGTCATTATCAGGAAAACACTGAGAGGATTTGTTCTTAAAAAGAAAATGTAAACTTATTATCAACTGTATTTGTAATAGAAGGTTTGTACTCTCTGGAATTGGGAGTCTAAGGAAAATGGTACTTTACATTCTTCAACAAGGAATTATATACCACATTTCAAAGAAGGGTTGGCCAGTCTGTTCCATAATATTGTCAAAAACACAGGACCAAAGTGTGGAATTTCTATAAAAGGAAGGAGGGCAAGAGAAAATAAAAATTTTAACTGAACAATAGTTAAATGCAGAGGCCATCCAGGGCCATCGTGGCTACAGCGGCTGTATCCCACGTAGCTTGACTGTGCAGTTAAAAAACACACCTGGCATGTGTGCACGCATGATCAAAATCCTGAGAGATGAGGATGTGGCACAGCCTTCCTCTCTTGAGGGTGCTTTCTCACTTTCCCTCTGTCTCTCTCTGGGGAGCACATATACCCTCCTATACCAATGTGCATAAGAAAGGAAAATGAAGAATAGCTTTACTAGTTTAGTGACTTAAAAATTTTCCCAATCTTTTCTTAATGAAAATTCTCCGACCTAAGGGAAAGTTTATCTTTACTCTTTTTTAGAAAAATCAAGTTATCCTTGGTATCTTTTTTGTAAATGCATGCTTTTCCCATACAAATGAAATAAGACTGAAGAATGAATAAACTGAAATTCATTTCAACACGGCTTCAGATGGCTTCACATCTATCCATGAATGGGGAAGCATCTGATACTGGGCACTTCAGCACTCGAGTGGAAAGAACTTCATCTGGATACGTAGGAAAGCTGAGACAGCTCCCCACTCTGCGTTCACTATGGAAACAGCAGCACTTACTCACTGATTCCCTCAGTAATTCCATGTATAGTGACTAAAGGCAAGGAGGGCTTCAATGATACATAAGACTTCAGAGACTTTTTTTTTTTTTTTTGAGAGGTTTTTTGCTATAGGGCATGTGCGCTCGCCAGACAGACAGAGAGAGACAGAGAGATAGAAAGCAGGAAATCACCCCCCAGGGGGGATGGCCACGTCGCAATCCCTTCTCCTCCATTCTCCTCTCGGGATCTTGGGCACGCACGCACACGCGCCTGGCGTGAGTTTAAGCCGCCAGGTCCGGGACTCGAACCGCGGGCGACTACGTGGGAGTCCAGCGACATAGCCATTACGCTAACTGCTGATCCCAACTTCAGAGACTTTAATGAAAGAAAACAGAGAACACTAGGATCAGCAGTTAGCATAATAGCTATGTTGCTGGACTCCCATGTAGTCAACCGTGGTTCAAGTCCTAGACCTGGTGGCTTAAATTCACGCCGGGGGCGTGTGCGTGCATGTCAAGATCCCGAGAGGAGAATGGAGGAGAAGGGATTGCGGCGTGGCCATTCCCCCTGGGGGGTGATTTCTCGCTGTCTCTCTGTCTCTCTCTGTCTTTCTGGTGAGCGCACGAGCCCTATAGCAAAAACCTCTCAAAAAAAAAAAAAAAAAAAAAAAAAAAAAAAGGAGAACACCAAAAATTAAAAATCCAATTTTCAAAGGTAGAGTGGGATGATTTGGATAAAGGAGTAAAAGAAAATACCATAAAAATTCCAAGAGAGAGGAATTTCTGGTTGAAAGTATTTTTTTAAGAATTTATTTATTTATTTATTCATTCATTTATTCATTCATTTTGACCAGAGAAGGACAGAGCGAGAGAGAGAAAAGGAAAGGAAGCAAGCAAGCCATGAGGTCCAGGATCTGAATCACAGTCAGCCATGTGGGAGTCCAGCGCCCTTAACCACCATGCCACCTGGGCAGAGATGCTCTCAAATCAGACTGCCTAAGAATCTGTCTACTCACCAACACTTAGCCAGTGTTAGGCAAGCAATTTATCCTATGCAGATGCCATCAGTCCGTAAAATAGAAAAATATAATACTATATCTACTCAAAGATTTGGTTTTTCTAATTTTAAATGATTTGATGATTACTGAGATACAATTTGGAGATTACCACTCTCAAAATTACTATAGGGAGAACAGGCCTTCTTCAAGAGACACCTCCATGGCTCCTGCGATCTAGCCATTTTAGGGGAAATGGAGAAATGAAGAGGTCCCAATGATAATTCGGCCTCCAGCATACAAAACTCGCATGGAGAGGCGGAAGGGAACAGAACAGGCCTTCTTCAAGAGATAGCTCCATGGCTCCTGCGATCTAGCCATTTTGGGGGAAACGGAGAAATGAAGAGGTCCCACTGATAATTCGGCCTCCAGTATACAAAACTCACTTGGTAGGAAGACCCCTTTCAGGCCTCCTGTCTCTGTATCTGTCTTTGTCTCTCTCTACCTCTGTCTCTGCTTTCTCTCTCTTTTTTTTTAATTTTTGCTTTTTAGAATTTTTTAAGGTGAGGATTTTTCTGAGCCTTTGGTCCCTCCTAGCCCTTTATCTTGTTAATAATTCCCTCTCCCCCTCCCAACCCAGGAGAGGCGGAAGGGAACAGAATAGGCCTTCTTCAAGAGACAGCTCCATGGCTACTGTGATCTAGCCATTTCGTGCGGTGCTTGCGCATCACGGGGTTTGCTGATTTTTGGGTTTCATTGAAATATTTTTGAATATTACTTTTTTTTTTAGTTTTATTTAAAAGGTTTTCTCATCATTTTTTCTTCTCTTTTCTTCTGTTTCTTGTCTCTTTTTTTGCTGTTGTTTCTATTGTTTCCCTCTCTCTGTTTCCTTTTCTACACACTCCTCGACCATCAGATTGAACTTCCAAGTTTGGGAAGAAACCGACCATCCACCAGATGACTAGAAATCACTGCAGGACCACAAGGAATATGGGGAAGCAGGAAAATACCTCTCCTCCAAGGGAAAAGGATAACTCCTCCTCATCCACACACAGTTCAATGGAAATCATGGAAATGTCTGATAAAGAATTCAGAACATTCATAATGACAAAGCTAACAGAGATGGAAGAGAAGAGAGACAAGCAACTGCTGAAGAGGAAGGAGAAAGGAGCTGAAGAGTTCCAGGAGGTGAGGAAATTCATGCAAGAACTAAAAGAGGAATTTCACACTTTACAAAAGAATCAGATGGAACTGTTAGAGATGAAGGCTATAATACAAGAAGTCAAAATTTCCCTTGAAAGTATTAAAAGCAGACTAGATCATACAGAAAAAAGAATCTCAGATGTAGAAGAGAAAATTGCTGGTCTAGAAAATTCCACCACGAAGACTGAGAAAATGGCCAAAAAATTTGAGACTAATATACGAGAAATACTAGATACAATTAAACGTCCAAACATCTGGATAATAGGCATCCCAGAAGGCGAAGAGACTCATAAGGGCATTGATAATCTATTCCAGGAAATTCTGCAAGAAAACTTTCCAAACCTTGAGAGGCACTCAAAGATTCAGTCCCAAGAAATACAGAGGACCCCAAATAGAATCAACCCAAGAAGATCTTCTCCAAGACACATTATAGCCAGATTGACCAAAACCACAGACAAAGACAAGATACTAAGACTGGCAAGAGAAAAACGGCAAGTTACCTACAAAGGGTATCCCATCAGACTTACCGCAGACCTCTCATCAGAAACAATGCGAGCGAGGAAAGAATGGGAAAATATATTCAAAGTATTAAGGGAAAAGCAATTTCAACCGAGAATTCTGTACCCAGCAAGATTATTGTTCATTTGGGAAGAAAAGACACGAACATTCCCAGATAAACAAAACCTGAAAGAATTTACCAGCACCAGACCAGATCTCCAAGAGGTTCTTAAGGGAGTGCTATAACATGCGTGATTAAGCCACTATGCAGTTTATTCTAGATGGGAAACCACATTTAGTATGTTGTGATGATGCTCAGGGATTTAATGTAAATTAATAAAAAAAATTTCAGAAGGAAAAGAAACACTAAAACTGTTACAGAAATTAAAAAAAAAAAAAAAAAAAAAAAAACTGTATTTGATGACCACAGTAAGCTATATAGCCCCAGCTAGGTACTATTTCATAGTATGTTCATTCTACTTACTGAGGTTTATGCCTAAAGTCAGACATGGATTCATGTGTATGTATATATCAGCTGTGCTTGCTATTGCAAGTATTTAGACAAATTAAGTTCATTAGCAAATCAATTAAATGGGGGGGGGGGGAAGGGATAGAAAGCAACCAAGGAAACCAGAGACAATGTGGGAGGAGAGATAGGGATAGGGAATCAAGGATGGCAAAAAAAAAAAAAAAAAAAAAAAAAAAGCAAAATATACAGGACATAAGAAATGGAAAATTATTTGTTGATAACATGTATGTTGATGTGATTGACAGCACCAATAGACAGTGTATTTTGGATGGAAAATTCATTTTGTATACTGTAATGATGTATAGTGAATTAATGTAAAAAAATTTTAAATAAATAAATAAAATTACTATAAGTAAGTATGCCATTAAGTAAAATAAAAATTTCCATTGATTTTTGTTAAACTAATCATATTGATCATAGCTTCCTCCCAGGAAGCTTAAAAGCAAACAAATGTACCTGGGAAATACTTCCTGCACACTTAGACTCAGGTGAATGAACCAATAGGCATTAAAACCAGAACCAATTAATACTTGTGTAGCACCTACCAGCAAAATATCAACTCAATTCTTTAGGCTCATAGTGATCAGAATAGCTTGCTCCATTTAAAGTCAGATCTAAGACAATAAAATGTATGAACAATCAGGTGAGACAGTATTACACGAGATAGTTCTATGTGTAGAGTCTCAATCTAAAGATAGAGATCTCATTAAGTCTCATACCAAACAGGTAAAAGTCACCTCCCTCTGGCTTGCTTCCTGAGTCTTATTTCTTAAATTGGCTTCTTCAGGGCTCCTGGTAACTGTTCTAATTTTTTTTTTTTTTTTTGAGAGGTTTTTGCTATAGGGTGCATATGCTCGCCGGAAAGACAAAGAGACAGAAAGACAGAAAGCAAGAAGTCACTCCTAAGGGAGGATGGCCACACCACAATCCCTTCTCCTCCATTCTCCTCTCGGGATCTTGGGTACACATGCACACGCGCCCGGCATGAGTTTAAGCCACCAGGTCCGGGACTCAAACCGCCTTCGACTACATGGCAGTTCAGCGACATAGCTATTACGCTAATTGCTGGTCCCAACTGTTCTAATTTTATTTTAGTAACTTCTATGGCAGTTTCTTCTGTAAGTTGCATAGATATCTGAACTCCCAATCAAGTGTTCAAATTGTAAACATCTGTAGAGTATCCTCATTTCACACTGAATTTTGAAATTCTCTGGCAGCAAGTGCTATAAGAAATGCATAACTGTCCAACACAGCTTCATCATTGGGGCTGATCATAATCCTGAAAGACTCAATCTTGAAGGCCATAATCCTAAGAGCTGACATCCCAAATCTCTAAAGTCTAAGATCCCTAACATCTATAATTCTGAACATCTACGATCTCAAAAAAATAATTCTGGAAAAAATAATTTTAAAAAATTATGCAATAGACATTAATTTATACTTTTAAGACATTTTTGAGATGTATGTAAGAACATAATAGAACACCTCATAGGTCGCTTTTCACAATAAAACAGGCAAAACTATCGTACATATTTTTACAAGCATAAACAGGCATCCTAACACCAGTTTCACAGGTCTAACAGTTATAAGTTGTATTCATAAAGAAACAGGTCAAAAAGCAAAATGTGTGAGCACATATCAGTATGGTTGGTAATTGTGTGCAAACAAGTTTATAAATGCAATGATATGAAATACTGTGATGGACAACCCAAGTCTTTTGACAAGATTGATCAAAAACCACAATGGATCACTACCACATATGTAGTTACTCAGTGAGCTAAGATCTCAAGAAATTTTATTTTATCTTTCAAAAATGCAGATGTACAGAAAGGACATCCCTCATTTACTGAAAAAATGTCAACATTTTTGTGAACAAAAGAATACTTAGACCCAAAGTGATAGTGTGCTTTTCTAGAGTCAAATTTGCAAAAAGTATATAAAATGAATTAGAAGTTTCTAATGGCCATTGCATAGTTTATACACAATTTATACAGGGATGTCAGCTTTCAGGATTTCAATATTAAGGATTTTAATCTTTCAGAATTGCAATTTTTCAAGACTTACGGTGTTACGGATTTTTAGACTTCAAGGATTTGGATCTTTGGGGATTTCAACATTCAGGATTATAGTGTTCAGGACTGTCAGGATTACGGCCCAAACCTTCTTACCATGGTATTTTTTACTAAACTGTTATATGTTTAGATCATTGGTCTGGTTCATCAGAAATATGAATATTTAGGATTGGTTTGTCCAAATGAGGACAACAGAGGCCATCACCTGTCCCTGTGGAATGCAGTTCACCCTTCAGGAACCAAATGACCCTATTCAATTGCTGATCACATGAGTGTTCTACACTTTGGCCTTCAAAGCTCTCATTTGAATTCATGCTACTGTGACAACAGAGATGTGCATCTACAGTCCAGTAGGCCCACACCCTAGGCTTCATGGTTTACTTCATGAGTCTGCTTGTTGTAACATGATATCCATGATGTGGGGCCAGGTTGCCAAAGCCCTTCTCCTGCCAGTCTCTCATGTGTTGACTGGCAAAGAAGGCCAGTTATGGGTCCTAAGCTCCAGTGCCATCTACTTTCAGAGTCAGGTCTATCCATAGGTGAGTTGCTACACACACTTAGCAGATCTGACTTCAATGGCCACTTTCCTGCTGTCTGTAACAACCAACATCTTCCCTGGGGTCTGATGAGCATCTCTGTCAGGCACCTATACCAATATTCTGTTTGTCCTGCAGCACCACTTCTGACCAAGCATGGCTCACTAGGAACCCTCATTCCACACCCAGCTCCATATCGCCCAGCTTTTTACCCACCCAATTCAAGAAGGCTGAGATCATTTCCTCCCCAGACCTCGAATTGCTCACTACTAAACACAACTATGTGCCTGAGAAAACTGCAGCTACCCTGAAAGAAATTTCAGAGGATCTAGCTATCAAATGGTTTGATGAGGCATTCAGACTCTATTAAGTAATATATCCATTGTTTCAAAAACAGAAACCCACGGGAACCAGCAGTTAGTGTAATGGCTATGTTGCTGGACTCCCACGTAGTCGACCGTGGTTCGCGTCCCGGACCCAGTGGCTTAGAACTCACGCCGGGCGCGTGTGCGTGCGTGCCCAAGATCCCGAGAGGAGAATGGAGGAGAAGGGATTGCGGCGTGACCATCCCCTCTGGGGGGTGATTTCTCGCTTTCTGTCTCTATGTCTCTCTCTGTCTGTCTGGCGAGCGCCCGCACCCTATAGCGAAAAACCTCTCCAAAAAAAAAAAAAAATACAGAAACCCAGGACCAGCAGTTGGTGTAATGACTATGTCACTGGACTCTCATGTAGTCGACCACAGTTCGAGTCCCAGACCCAGTGGCTTAAACTCATGCCGGGTGCATGTGCCCAAGATCCCGAGAGAAGAATGGAGGAGAAGGGATTACAGCGTGACCATCCCCCGTGGGGGGTGATTTCTCACTCTCTTTCTGTCTCTGTCTGTCTTTCTGGTGAGTATACACGCCCTATAGAAAAACCTCTAAAAAAAAAAAAGAAAACAAAAACAGAAACCCATTTCCCATAGGTTTGGGTTGGTTTATTATATAAGTAACTCACCTATGTGGAATTTTATACATATATACATATGCACTCATATACTTATTTAATTGCTAAATATTTTCTTTTTTAAAGAATTATTTTATTCTAACTTTATTTATTTATTTATTTATTTATTTATTTATTTATTTTAATTTGACCAGAGTGAGAGAGAGAGACAGAGAAGGAAAGCAAGCCGCTAGGTCCGGGACTTGAACTGTGGATGGTCATGTGGGAGTCCAGCACCCTTAACCTCCACACCACCTGCTGGCCCCCCTTTTCTTTTTTGTTTTTTTTTAAGAGAAATTTTTGCTATGGCGCACATGCACTTGCCAGAGAGACGGAGAGAAAGACAGAGAGAAATCACCTCCCCATGAGGGATGACCACATAGCAATCCCTTCTCTCCCATTCTCCTCTTGGGATTTTGGATATGCATGCACATACAGCTGGTGTGAGTTTTAAGCCACCAGGTCCGGGATTCAAACCACAGTCCACTATGTGGAAGTCCACTGACATAACCATTATTACACTTTGCTGGTTCCAGTGCTAAATATTTTCATGTTATGTATCTTTTACATTAATTGTGCTCCCAAAATTACAATGCTTTAACTACTACAACTCAAAATAATTCTTTCTGGTAGGTTAAGTGCCTCCTTGCTCTTTATCGATTCCAAAACTTCCTTGGTCTTTCTCATTTGTTTAGGTTTTCAGTAGAAATTGTAGAGTCATTTGGTTGTGTTCCAAATAATGTATCTGTGTCACACTTAAAAATAAATTTTGAAAGAACTATTTTTAGTGTAACAAAAATGCAAGTATTTTAAAAAGTGACAACTGTTTGAAAGATTGTTGAAAGAAAATGATTTTCTGTAACAACCATCTCAGAAAAGGACTATCTTCCCACTACAAGATTTCTCTCCTTACTATATTAAGAGACAATGAAACTATTTGTGCTACGGTTTGAATGATAGTGTCCCGTCCAAATTCAAACAGAGATTTAATACCCAATGCACCAGTATTAGGAGTTGGACCTTCTGGATATGATGAAGTAATGGGGGTTCTACTCCCATAAAAGGAATTACCACCCTTATAACAGTGCTTGAGGTTGAAGGGAGTGCTCTCTCACAACTTGCATCTTCTGCCATGTAATAAGAGTGTCCATCTCTTCCAGAGAAAGCAACAAACACCAGTCCAGCCAGAGTCCTGAGTTAGGACTTCCCAGCCTCCACACTATGAGAAATAACTTCCTGTTGCTTATAAACTACCTATGTGTGTTATTTTGTTATAGCTGCACGAACAGGCTAAGATACTTTTTTAACATGGCTTCATAAACGCATGATTATTCCAGCAAAAGAACAAGTGAGAAAGGAACTCTTCTATACCTATAGAGGGAAACATGCCATAGGAATTCTGGGTAATAATGTGGCCACTATCTAAACTTTTCACCAAAAAGTTTTCTAACCTTTGACTCGTTAATTTCACTGTTGAGAATCTATCCTTAAAAAATTATCAGTGATGGGACCAGCAGTTAATGTAATGGCTATGCCGCTGAACTCCCGTGTAGGCGACTGTGGTTCAAGTCCTGGACCCGGTGACTTAAACTCACGCAGGGCGCATGTGCGTGCGTGCCCAAGATCCCAAGAGGAAAATGGAGGAGAAGGGATTGTGGCGTGGCCACATCCCCTGGGGGTGATTTCTCATTTTCTGTCTCTCTGTCTCTGTCTTTCTGGAGAGCACACGCACCCTATAGCAAAAACCTCTCCAAAACAAATCATCAGAGATAGCTTTATATTTACATACAAAATGTTCATTGTTGTATTGTTTAGCAAAAACAAAATTAACCTAAATTTACAACAACCAGAAGTAAATAAATTCACTTTACTCAAGACAGGTCATCCAGCTGCTAAAAGACAATGTGTTTGGGATGTACTGTTAGTAACAGAGAAAATGTTCTTGATAGTAAGTAGGAAAAATAGTAGGATTTAAATATTATTCCAGTGTGACTCAATATGTAAATAACATATGATATATACACACCGGAAACACATACGCTGAAAAATATGGTTAAGAGCATGGGCTTTGGAAACAAAACAACCTGGTTCAAATCCCAGCTGTGCCATTTGCCAGTTGCATAACCTTGGGCAAATGAGTGAACCTCTTTGTGCCTCAGAATGTTCACCTGGGAAATGGAGATAATACTACCTACCTTACAGAGATGAATCAGCAAGAAACAGGACATCATGCAAATGATGCCTCGCACACTGCAAGCACTTGATCATTACTAGCCATTATTAGTATCTTTAACACAGAGAACAAATGGGAGGAAACACACCAAAGTCGGGGGCAGAAATCCAGGTCAGTCTAACTTGCTCCTTTGTTTCTTACATTTCCAAATTTTCTACAATAAATATTATGGAGTCAGACAGAAAGGTACATTACAAAAAAGAGTGCATGAGGGAACAGCAGTTGGCGCAATGGCTATGTCACTGGACTCCCATGTAGTCGACTGCGGTTTGAGTCCCAGACCCAGTGGCTTAAACAGGCATGTGTGCGTGTATGCCCAAGATCCCAAGAGAATAGAGGAGAAGGGACTGCGGCGTAGCCATCCCCCCAGGGGGTGATTTCTCGCTTTCTGTCTCTATATCTTTCTCTGTCTTTCTGGCGAGTGCATGCGCCCTATAGTAAAAACTTCTCCAAAAAAAGGGAAAAAAAAAAAAAAAAAGAATGCATAAGTAGTGATTAGTTTGCTACGTGCTCCAGTGGATGAGTGCCCGACAGGGGCCACATGTCAGGCAGCCAGCGAGCAATGCGCTGGCCCAAACTCTACGGGCCGCAGCTCCCTGCAGGTCCTGCCTCCTTCAGAAGCCTCTCTACTCACAGGTGCGGTGCCTTGGAAGCCGTCCTCTGCAGTGTTGGTCACAGGAAACTCGCCCTGCCAAATGTTGGCATAATGCTGGCCTCTCGGCTGCAGTTTGTTGCCCCAGGGGAAAAGTCTGTCAGAAGAGACACAGGCATGAGCCTGTCAAACAGGTACAGGCTTCTGGATGAAAGTCGAGAGGAGGAACACGATGAAAGAGAGAGCATGGCTCGCTTGTTCTGAGTGAGCTTTCCTCTTGCTACATAAATAAAGCTGCGCACCAGCATTTTTTAAAGAATTTCCTGTAACAGTTCATATCAGGGAATAACAACCTCAGTCTCTCTTGAGTACTCAGGAGGCCTGAAATAAATATCGTAACTGGAAGGACTTACAGAATGCTCGGAACGTCAGCATCGTTCTGGACTTAAAAGGTAGCATGATCAGGCACCGTCACGCCAGACTTTTTTTTTTTTTTTTTTTTTTTTTTTGTAAAGCCTTGGCTATTTTAAGGAGCCTTTCCTAGAAAATGTGACCTAAACGTGAGTTTTCTGCCTCACAGCTCTAGAAGCAGAGAAATACCACTGCTCCAGGAGATGCCTAAAATAAGAAAATGCTGAAAGCAAGGCAGCCTGCCAAGCCGTTCTGAGGAATAATATGTAACATACGGGATTGAGGGAGAATTCGAGAACTCAATGTGGGATGATGGGAGCCCACTGGCCACACACTTGGCTTTGGGAAGTGAAAAGTATTCTCAGGAAGACAAGGAAAACTTAGTAAGAACAAGAGGTTTTTTTTGTTTTTTGTTTTTTTTTAAATCAACTTTCTAACCGGTGCAAGTTCCCTAGAATTAGAGAAAAGTCAACACGTTGCTAGTCAAGACAAGACCCTCCCAGTACCTATTTTGTAGGCCTCCTCGACAGCTGTATTCCCACTCGGCTTCCGTGGGCAACCGCTTTCCCGCCCACGTGCAGTAGGCAACCGCGTCGTTCCAGGAGACGTGAAGAACTGGATGATCTGCCCTGGGGAGGAGCGAGAGCAGAGAGTGGCACCAACCAAAATAAGAAAGAGGAACTGGCTTTGGAGAAAAATCCCAAATTAGTCTCGGTTTAATCCATGACAACTGAGATAGTCCTGGTGTTGAATTTAAGCCCCAACCACGCCATATCTGTCATCTTCCACTACAGGTTTCTGACATTCTAGGCTCCCAAGTAGATTATTACTCCTCATGGAGCCAGACCCACATTTCTTCACTTTGCAGGGTGGGATGCCCACAGAGTTTCATCAGCGTGTACAGCACAGAAATGCTTTGGCTTCTAGGAATGCCATCATCAGAGGCTTCCAGCTCCTTCAGACTTCTGTACGGCTTTGAGAGCCACCTCATGGCCAGCACTGGCTGACCATGGCTGGGGCACGAAGGCCTAGCTACTCAGCCCACCCAGCTCAACTCCATGGGCCCCCTGTGATGTGCCGGCTGGAACTCTGCAAGGCCTGCAATGTGTGGTTCTGATGTCTTTCCCAGGCCTGCTGCTGCCCCCTCTAAGCCACAGGTGTGAGTCCCTAACAAATACATTGAAGGCTCCATCCTATCTCAGCCTCTGTTTCCAGAAAAGCCCACCTGTGGCACTGGCTTTAACCTTTGCATCTTTCTCCTTTTCCACTACAAATTAGCTAACTACCTTTGCCTCACTCCAGAGAATCCCAAGTTAGTTTACTTTTTCCTAATGAGAGTAGGGACCTCTTTTAGGAAAAAAAAGTTTGAGAACAAGGGGACACACATACTTCCCAGTATTAGTTTTGACTTCATCCCTTGCTCACTTTTTTTAAAGAATACTACACGTTCTTAGTCCATTCCTTGTATGCAGGAACAATAAAAAGCTCATGGAAAAGAGAATTAAAGTATGAGTTTATTTTAGTACAAAAATATTTTGAAATCCAGGCATAGGTTTTCTCATGATATGCATTTTCCATAAACATTTTGAAGATACCCTGCCCTGTGTATCTTTGAATTTCCTACAGCAATTACATCACAACTTTTTAAAATCCTTTCAATGAACATTTACTGAGTACCTATTATGTGCCATTCACTACTTCTACCACTGATAAGAGATGTGCTTTTCTCAAAAGACTGACTAAGCCAATGTTCACTACGTCTCCTTTTGGGGTTTCCTTCCTCCGTTAGATTTTCCTTCTACTATTAAGTTCAAGAAAGAAGATATTAATTGGGGACTAAGAGACTTACTCCACCTGGGTGCCCAAGAACCTATGACTTTCCACCTCAGTCTATTTCCAGCACAGCGGTTGTCAACATGGGTTTTAAAGGATTTCTGACAGGGGCCAGCAGGGGGCGTGGTGGTTAAAGCTCTGGACTCCCAGATGGCCAACTACAGTTCAAGTCCTGAATCTGGTGATTTGAAAATCGCACAGGGTGCATGTGCATGTGTACCCAAAATCCCAAGAGGAGAATGGAGAAGGGATTGCAGTGCAGCAATCCTCCCCAGGGAGTGATTTCTCACTTTCCCTCTTGCTGTTTCTCTGATGAGCACACATGTCATATAGCAAAACCTTAAAAAAAAAAAAAAAAAAAAAGATTTCTGACATTTGTCAAGGGGCCAAATCCCTAGAGCTAAAGTCATGTACTCCCAGCTCCCTGACAGTAAGGGCATTTTTCAGCCTCTATTATTAAAAATAGAGGCTGAAAAATGTCATCCAAAAAATTAGGTTAGGAGAGCAGCTTTCTTGAGATGCTAAGTCCTAACCAAAACCTTTCTCAATCCCAGTGTGTAAACTGCTACTATTTTTGCTTAAGATAATTATTTCCTTGCCACCCTGGAGACATCCTGACCGACTTGCCGCTCTGTGGCTCTCAGTCAGATGGTGGCTTCAAAGTGTGTCAGTCCAGGACAAAGATCACATACATCTTCTACCTGAGGCCTGAGTTTCCACAGAGGCCGCCTGGCAAGCCACAACTACTTCCCCCTAAGACAGTCTTCTTGCCCATACCCACCTCTGAGAGAGAGGAAATGGACAGATTATAAACACTAAATGTGTCATGCAGTTTGTCATGGGCTGTCAAAAGGGGCAAAATATCTGCAAGAGCCTTTCACGGGCCAAATGAGAAAGGAAAGAGAATCTTCATTGAGAGACTTCGATGAACTAGATGCAGTGTTTGGGTCTTGGCATATGTTATTTCCTGCTGTTTTATTTACATCATTTAGGGTTTGTCGTTCTCATCATTTTATGCATGAAGATCTCCACTGAGTTCTTGAGGAAGAACTTAATATTTATTTGTTTGGGGATGAAATATGTCACCTGGGGAACACTCGACCAGCCTCACCTGTGTAGGATAGTAGAATCGGGCCCTTCTGGATGTCTCCAGTTAGCGCCTTTAACAGGTAACCACCAGGGAGCAGCTGCCACCTCAAAGCAACCCAGAACAGGCTGATGTTAGCTGGAGGAACATTTGACTCAGTATGTGCAGCAGAAACTCCACTAAAGTCTTCATCTTCCATCTGGTTACCAAAGAAATCTTTAACAAAAATAGCATTATTTCATATCATAAAGTGCCACAACGACCGAATAAAATGTTCTTAAATAGCGTGTGTCTCTCCAATAATTTTAAAACGATGCACAGCTAGCTAATCCTCTGTAGTTGCTAACAAGTGAGAGACAAGTGATACCGCTCCCACCTAAAATATGGGCAACAGGATTCACTTGACAATGAGGTATGGGGCCGACGGTCAACCAAGGTGGCCAGGAATCAAGCTGGACACAGAGAAAAACACCTGTGTGTTTTCAAAAAGTCTTACTTCAATGTGTAGCCCGACATTAGCTCTATGACCCCGGGAAAGTTCACTACTTGTCTGGCCTTCCAGAGTCCTCATCAGTGAAGTGGAAGTAGACTCAGCTCCCTTACCTAACTCAGAATACAGAGGCGGCCAAATCAAGTAAGACAGCAGAGGGCTCAGCAAGCTCTTATTACGAACTTACCTTCTACTTACAGTTCTATTCACTAAGATAACCATGCAAGTGGTCCTCATTCATTAAATAGTTCTTAACCACTAGGCTTTGGAGCCAGTCAGCGATTTGGATCATGCCTCTGCCATTCATGCTGTGACCCTTAGTAAGATATTTCACCTTTCCGAGACTTGCTCATTTACAGGTAGAGACAGTAACAGCATCTACATCTCTGGTTATTAGGAGGAGGAAATATACATAAAGGGCTTAGGAAAATGCCCTTAGCAACTCAGGAGAATGATTAGCAAGCCATCACCATGGCTCAGTAACAGTTGGTCACAAGAGGAGAGCCAATGAAAATGATTGTCTCTGTTGCCAATGCTACCTACAGAATACAAGTCTGTAAGTGACTCTTCTCATACAAACTAGAGCAGACTCAGGGTTATCCCCAGGACAATCCACTGTGAACATGTGCATCCTAATGAGTGTGGGTGAGTGCAAGTGAAAGGAGCTTGCATCCCAGCTAACAATTACAGCAAATCACTGAAAACACCAAACCCCTTCTTACTTGTTCTTTTTATCACATCAACACAATCCAAACATTCACAGAATCTCCATCGCGATTCGATGGAAAAGGCAATATTTTTATATTTCAACAACAAAAAAAGGTATTGTGTCTTAAACCACAGCATTGCAAGGAGAGCAGGAGAGTTGACAGAAGGCTTGGCCTCTTTCCATTTCATCTGCTGCACTGCAGAAACTAACCCCAGGATGTTCACACAAGTGCTGGGTGTTTAACAGCCTGCGACAGGTAATTCACTTGATGTCAAGGGAAGATGTGCACAAAAAGCTCAGGTTATCCTATTCTCCATGTTTCAGGAAGATCTTAAGATCATTCACCAACTCTATCCCATCCCAAACATGCAGCACCCACCACCAGAAGCTCTGGTGCAAAAAAAAAAAAAAAAAAAAAAAAAAAAAGACAAATATGGACAACAGAACAGGTTAAGCTTTGTTAAACCAGTGTGGTAGATACCAGCATGACTTTTCTTCTCATACCCTTTTGTGCCCTGAAATATTTAACAATAAAAATAAAAGGTGTGTTTACCATTCAACTACTAATGGGCATTGGAATACTCTTGAGTTTCAGGCTAATATAAATAGGGCTGCTTCTGTGAGCATCTTTAAATTAGCTTGTGGCTTTTGGTGGGTGTACAGACGCATTTCTAACGACTGTACACTGTGGAGTGCACACGTGCACAGACAGCCAAATACAATCCTTCATGGCAAAGCCCAGGGCTTCCCACCCCTTCTTCAAAGGGGAGCTTCCAAGTAGTGGGCTTAGGAACAGGAGCCCCCAGGGCAGCTGCTCTAGTGGCCTGTCACTCCATTCTGTTTTCCTCTTTTTTCCTCAGCTCGGATTAGGTAGGAATCCTTATAAAACTCCAACTGTATGCCAAGGCACTGAGCCTAATTCCTGCAAAGGATCTACAAGTGACAGAAATCCTCAGAGGATGATGTAAGACAGTCCATATATTGATAGTTTAAAAATTATTCATTTCACATATAATTCTTTAATTGCAAAAGGTGGGAAACAAAGTGTAAACCTACTCACCTCATTTCTCTTCAAAAATGTGTCTAACATTCAAAGCAGTGGTTCCGGGTACCACCTAACACACATTAGGCCGACAGTTACTGATTCCATTCTCTTCCCACCACACACACACACACACGCACACACACACACACACCTTCTCTCATTCCAGACATCCATTTTTCATTTCTCCTGGTATCTCTCTTTTCTGAAATCTTTCACCACTACCCTAGCAACCCACTCAAAAAGACTGCAAGTAATAAGACTTGTACTCATGAAGCTATGTGATGATCACCAGCTAAGATGCATGCGGTGAAACAGAAAGGACAGACTGTGGGCAGAGGACACGGAGGGACACCCAAGAGCACTGTCCTTGACCCATGGCCACACTTAGTTATTTTGTCCAAAATAATAAGATCTGGGGATCAGCAGATGGCATAATGGTTATGTTGCTGGACTCCTACATAGTTGACTGAGGTTCGAGTCCCAGACCCGGTGGCTTAAAGCTCATGCCGGGCACATGTGCATACATGCCCAAAATCCTGAGAGGAAAATGGAAAAGGGATTGCAGTATAGCCATCCCCACAGGGAGTGATTTCTCACTTTCTGTCTCTGTGTCTCCAGGGAGTGTACATGCCCTATAGCAAAAATATCTCAAAAAATAAAAATAAATAAATAAAAATAAAAATAGTAAGATCTGAAACATGTAAACAAGGATATATACTGGATTGTCAGGAAAGTCAATACGTCATGCCTTTCCTGACAACCTACTACACACACACACACACACACACACACACACTACCATTTCTAATTAAAAATTACAGAATAACCCAACTGTCCTTGGTATCCATCCTTACTAAGGAATATTCCATAGTTATCAAAATACAGTCTGATGTATAACTATATACATCGTATGTTATGAAAATATCCTATAGACTATGTATTTGATTCTGCTTCCGTAAAATCTATCTGTAAGAACGTATGCTAGTATAATCAGAAGAAGTCTAGAAGAATATACAATCACTCAATGAGCCAAAGGGATGGGGGAGTAATGGTACACGCTTTAGAATAAGTGTGCATCCCTGTGACAAGTTTCCTCGACAACAGCGCTACTGACATTTAAGCCACACAATTTCTTGGTGTAGGGGCGGCCCGGCCCATTGCAGGGTGTTTGCCAGTAACCAAGACCTCTACCTAATACATGCCTATTGCCTTGCCCTCCCTTACCACAACTGTGGCACACAAAAATGTCTCTAGACATGGCCAAATGCCCCAGAAGCAAATTACCCATCATATGACAATAATCTGAAGAGAAGTGAAAAACAAACAAACAAACAACCTACTCTTCTGAAATGTTTACATATAGTTCATAGAAGCACAGTTTAAGAACAGCTAGCCCTGGAGCCAGAACGGCTGAGTCTGAGTAACAGCACTATTTTTTACAAGTTACACAATCTAGGGCTCTTTATATAACATCAGTTTACTCATCTGTAAAATAGGGATGAAAATATTACTATCTATACCCTGGGGTTGTTGAGAAAATTAAAGAAAGAAATATATTTAAAACACTTAGCATAGTGCCTGGTATTCTTATTTGGAGTAAGAATAACCCAAATGTGAACTGTCATTATTCTCATAGTTTTTTTATGTTAGCGTATATTGTAATATCCTTTTAGGACCTTCAAAACACCTATGTTCTAATTAGTGAAAAATATAACCCCAGTACATCCTTGACTTGGGCCCCATCCATCCACTGGCTCATCCTTTTCAGAATACTGAGAGGATTAAAAAAATGGCTCAAATGGTAAGAGGCAAAACAAGTGTTGAAATAATGTGTCCCTTCAAAAAAATTCTCAAGAAGTGTATGTAGTTACCACCTTTAAACACAGTCATGATATAAAACCACCTAAACATAAACTAACTCACTCCTTGAAGCCAACACAACCTGAGGCCAGGTGTGAAAGGTAAATATTAGGAAGTAGGGGAACCAGCAGTTGACATAATGGCTACGTCACTAGACTCCCATGTAGCCAACCGTGGTTCGAGTTCCGGAACCGGTGGCTTAAAGTCACGCAGGGTATGTGTGCATGCATGCCCAAGACCCCGAGATGAGAATAGAAGAGATTGCAGCGTGGCCATCCCTCCTGGGGGGTGATTTCTCACTCTCTGTCTCTCCGAATCTCTCTGTCTTTCTGGCAAGCGCAGGTACTCTATAGCAAAAACCTCTCAAAAAAAAAAAAAAAAAAAAAAAAAAATAGGGTAGGAAGAATCCTCATTCATCAACCCCCAAAACAGACAAAGCTTGGGTGCCTATAAGGGAGCCAAACTACATACCCCTCTGTCTGTAGGACAGACCATAAAGTTACCCTTGTAATGGGCACATGCAGGGTCAGGACTGTTTTCTCATTTTGACACCTAACGAAAAAAAGCCAAATAATTGAAATCACCCCACAACTGAGGACTGGTGAGATCATAGGTAGAGCCTTATACATCCTACTCAAGTTGCCCTAGGAAAGTCAAGATATTAGGTCATCAGGAAAGGCAGGACTTATTTTTCTATGCAAAAAATGCATCATGACTTTCCCGCCAACCCAATATTTCCTGGCCTAACTTATCACAAATCCCATCCAATGTTACCGGATGCCTTTGTTTTCCAGGTGTCACGGTTTCTTAATGTTTTAAAAAAACTTTGGGGTGAGGGAGCAACACAGGCAGCATGAGTGCTACTAAGATGCTGTTTTGCAGATGGACTACATGGGAGGCCCCAGTGTGATATCTGGACAAACCTACAGGCCTGGTAGTCTGGCATGCAACTGCAAGTCAGTGACTCAGGAGGCTGTGGCGGGAGGATTACGAGCTCGAAACTCAGCTGGACAACAAGACAAAATCCTATCTTAAAAAAAGAAAAAAAGGTTTTTTTTGTTTTAAAAGCAAATGGACTGGTGGTCAAGATAGCTGGATCCCATATGGCTGACCACAAAGGTCGAGTCTCGAACCCAGGTATTTGAGAAACACACCGAACATGTGTGCAAGCACGCCCAAATCCCGAAAGGAGAATGCAGAAAGGACTGTGGCATAGCTATCCGCCCTGAGGAGTGTTCTCTCTCTCTCTCTCTCTCGCTCTCTCTCTCTCCAGCAAGTGCATGTACTCTCTAGCAAATAAAACACACACACACACACACACACACACACACGGTGTCTTTCTACCCCTGGTTTTGTTTTGAAAATAAATGCTATTTCACTATGTTTAAGAACTTAGGAAATAAGCAACTTTTCCAAGTAATGTATTAACCAATTTAAAGGTGAAACTGCGAACTATGTCCTCTCTAATTCCCTGTATTTAACAGGAATCACCTTCAGGTACGTTGTTTACAGAGCAGAAGCAGCAATGAATGGGTTGGCATTTATGATAAACCTCGTCCTAAAAGGGAAAATTTGGGGAAGATGTGGTTGTCCACCTACACATTTTCTGCTCAACTGAGACAGCTCCCGGAGTTACAGCATTCCCTAATGTGCATGGGGAAAAAGGACTTTAACATGACCTATTTCTAATCAACCATCTCCATAGCAACTGTCTCTGGTTTAAGTTGAAACAGCTGTCCTGGCCAGCCAGCAACCAATTACAATGTAAATAGGATCCCTGTGAGTATTGACAGCCCCTTGAGAAATGGACTTGGGCAGCAAAGACAGCTTTTCCCACCTCTCCCTGGGGACATAACCAGATTTGTAGTAACTGCTTAAAGAAAAGGAAGGGGAAGGGATCAAAGGTGCCTTTATTTTTTTGCCTGAAGTGGTAAATTATGCTTGTTATACACACACACACAGCTCGGAATAAAATCGGCCCAGAGAAAAGATAGAGCACTGTGTAATTACGCATATTCCAGTGTAAAGATGTCAAGTTCACAACTTTACAACTGCTCTCTTAAAAATTAAATGCATTTAGACAAGCAAATTAAAAAGATGGACGCGTCTTGAAATGTAGTATAAACATGACAGTTACCCTTATAAAAACAGCCTGGAAGAATTTTTCAATTGGCACCAGTGAACAATGAGAAATTGCAGATCTGTTCAAATTCATTAAGTATAAATAAAACCGTAGGAGACTCTAGCAACTGAAGGAATTAAACAGAATGAAGAAAGCACGGTGAGGAAAATTCCGTCTTCAGTACCCAATAGAAATATAGAACGCCAGAGAAGGAAGCTTGAATAAAGGGTAAAAAGAAATTCATCATCAAAATAGATGGGGAATCAAGTCTGACAGTTTATTTCAAATTAAATCCTAAGTCAGATACCTTGACAACTTAATAGACTGCATGGGAGAGAAAAATGCATGCTTTTTCAAATGGGGTACAAATATTTATGAAACTCACTGTAGATCTGAAATTTTTGAATACATTGTGCTTCGGTTCTTCATGAAATTCCTCATGTGGTAATACACTGCATTCCTAAGACACATGGTTAGTAGGTTCTGAACATTTCCTGTCCTTAGAAGTAGAAACTACACAGAATCACTCACAGTGGACAATGTGAGAAAAATGGCTCAAAGGAGTCTCTGGGCTCAAACAGCTCTTAAAATGGATCTAACTGTTTACTCACTTTCACTTGAAACTGGCACAAGTATGGGAGAGGGAGTTGATTTAGGCCTTTAAAAAAATCAACAGAAATAAGAGAAAAGCATTTTATAATAATTCAAAAATAATTTGTGGGGGGTAGACCAGCAGATGGTGTAATGGTTACATCACTGAACTCCCACGTAGTTGACCATGGTTCAAGTCCTGGATCGGGTGGCTTAAAACTTAATGCCAGATATGTGTATGTGCGTGCGTGCCCAAGATCCTGAGAGGAGAATGGAAGAGAAGGGACTGTGGCATGGCATCGCCCTTGGGGGATGATTTCTCGCTTTCTGTATCTCTGGCAAGTACATGTGCCCTATAGTAAAATTCTCCCTAAAAAATAAAATAATCTTAGGGAGCTGGCACTGTGGGCACATTAGTTAATGTGCTGCTCAAGAGAAGTCAGATTCCGCACTGTGACTGTGGTCAAATCCCAGGTCTGGTCAGCTGAGACATGCTGAGCATGAGCATGAATACCCAATGGACTGGAGGACTACAGGAAGGGGATCACGTGGGACCAGACCTGTGGCGGATGCTCCTCTCTCTCATCTCTCTCTCTCACACACATGGACACACATGCACTCTATAATAGAGGAAAAAGACTCCTAATTTTTTCCTCTTTTTACTTTTATTGGCAAATAGGTGACAGTGTAAACTGATATAATCGTTTTTTTTTTTTTTTTTGGAGAGGTTTTTGCTGTAGGGTGCATGCACTCACCAGAAAGACAGAGAGAGGCAGAGACGGAAAGCGAGAAATCACCCCCTGGGGGGATGGCCACACTGAAATCCCTTCTCCTCCATTCTCCTCTCGGGATCTTGGGCACGCATGCACACGTGCCCAGCATGAGTTTAAGCCCAGGGTCCAGGACTCAAGCCGCGGTCGACTACATGAGAGTTCAGCGATATAGCCATTACACTAACTGCTGGTCCCAGATTTTTTTTTTTTTTCTGAAGAGGTTTTTGCTATAGGGCACGTGCACTCACCAGAAAGACAGAGAGAGACAGACAGTGAGAAATCACCCCCCACAATCCCACAATCCCGCCACAATCCCTTCTCCTCCATTCTCCTCTTGGGATCTTGGGGATGCACGCACACGCACCCAGTGTGAGTTTAAGCCACTGGGTCCAGGACTTGAACCACGGTCGACTACATGGGAGTCCAGCGACATAGCCATTACGCCAACTACTGGTCTAGAGATTTTTATAGATTTTTTTAAAATGGAGCTAAGACTCAGTTTTCCACTGAAAAATGAAAGTAAGCAATAATAAATAAATGTTCATTAATAATTGTTTATACTCACCAGTCTGTTAGAAACTTCATTTTTAGATTCATTTTTACAATGTTTTTCCAAATTATATGATTATTTTCAGTGATTTTATTAAATATTTTTCTTTTTCTTTTTTTTCCTTTTATTTTTCTTAATTTTTTTCATTTCATTTTCTTCCATACATTCAATCACACTATTGTCTTACAAAATGGATATTTCAACAGGTGAACATTTCTCCCTAGTACTGTTGATAAAACTACAAAATATCTTCAACAGATAATACCACACCTGCTTGTGCCATTAATGCTGTGTTTTATCTAGACTTCACAATAATCAGTTTTTGTGACTGCACCCTATTTTTGTCATGTCAATGTACCATAATTTACCAAACAATATCCTAACACTGAACCAATCATATTATATTCAAGTTTTCCTATTGCTGCTTTTTTTATTTTTGCAATTATAGGTAATACTACAGTAAATAGCTTTAAATATCTTCATTTTTATTTTTTGCTTCTCCTAAATTTCCAGAAGTCACTATACCTAAGACTGTGTCTTTATAGCTCTCACTAAAAATCATCATTTGAGAAAGCCCACGACATTAGCAGATGGTATGGCTAGTTTCCCTCTGGAAAGTGGACTGAGTATAAATACAAATCATGGCACCCCAGATGAAACCACAGAATTTATTACAACTCTTTACAAGGAGGCTCCTTAAATTATACAAAACAGGGGACTGGCAGAAAGTCTGAATACCATTTGATTGCTTTTATACTATTTCTTCACACTTCACAAGTTCTCAAAAAAGGGTCAAACAGAAGATAGAAATAGCATTCTAAGAACAGGAAATTCTCCTACACAGGTTGTTTTGGAGGTAAACCACAACATGTAAAATCCCTCCTATCACACTTAAAAGGAAGCAAAAAACAGCTGGTTGTGGTGTATTCTCTGCAAGTCTGACCCATATGGAAAGGTTCCAAATTTACATCCAGAGACCTCCCTGAGTTCACCAGGCAAACTGGTGTCCATGATCTTGGGTTGGCTGAGGGTAGAGGTGGATTCTGGTGTCAAGACCCTGTTGGGGGGGAACCAGCAGTTAGCGTAATGGCTATGTCGCTGGACTCCCACGTAGTCGACCGTGGTTCACGTCCCGGACCCGGTGGCTTAAAACTCACACCGGGCGCGTGTGCGTGCGTGCCCACGATCCCGAGAGGAGAATAGAAGAGAAGGGATTGTGGCGTGAACATCCCCTCTGGGGATGTGATTTCTCGCTTTCTGTCTCTCTGTCTCTCTCTGTCTGTCTGGCAAGCGCACGCGCCCTATAGCAAAAACCCCTCCAAAAAAAAAAAAAAAAAAAAAGACCCTGTTGGGGGTGTTCTTTCTCTGTCTCTCTCGTTCATGGAAGAAATAAACAAACTTTATAAAAGAGAATGAAAAAGAAGAGCATTATCCCTTACAGAGCATCACAATAAAAGAAGATAAAGACATCTGTTGCAAAGGTAGCCCAGGCCCATGGGCTGAGGTAATCTACCTCCTGCCTACAGTGAGAGACAGGCACCTGCAAAGGGTCAGCTAAGGTGATGGCTTATCAGGAGGCTGCTACCATACCAGCCAATCTCAGCCTAAGGCAGCGAGCACACAGAACAAATTCTGCACACTCCAGAGAGAGAACTGCCTCAGGTTATCTGCCTGGTACATACCATCTCACCCTGCAGTTGGAGGCTCTGCACCAGTGGCCAGATGGTAACTGCTGATTCTCCTTATGGTTACGGCTCATTGTGGAGGAAATATTTGCCTGTTTTTTGTTTTTTTTTTTTTAAAGACAGGGTCTCACTGCTGTTATCCTCTAGCCTTAGCCTCTCTGTGTCACTGGGATTACAGGAACGCATCATGATGTTCAGCCTTTAGGTTGGACTGAGAACGAAACCCAGGCCTTCTATGTGGTCCAAGCCTAGGGAACATAGTGTCCTAACAGTGTGCTTCACTGAGACTGGGATATTTGTGTATTTTTAACAATAATGCTATCTTGGGACCAGCAGTTAGCGTAATGGCTACGTCGCTGGACTCCCATGTAGTCGACCACGGTTCGCATCCCGGACCCAGTGGCTTAAAACTCACGCCGGGCGCATGTGCGTGCATGCCCAAGATCCCGAGAGGAGAATGGAGGAGAAGGGACTGCAGCGTGGCCATCCCCCCTGGGGGGTGATTTCTCGCTTTCTGTCTCTCTGTCTTTCTCTGTCTGGCGAGAGCACACGCCCTATAGCAAAAAATAAATAAATAAATAAAAATAAAAATAAAACAATACTGTTATCATTCCACTTTCTGCAAGAACTGTTAAATGAACATAGGCTCGGCAGGGAGAGTAGAAACCCAGCTTTCACACTCAGGTATTCAATGCTTTCCCTACATTGTGGCATGCTTAACACATGCATGCTTCCAAACCACAGAATTTGTTTTTTTGAGAGGTTTTTGCTACAGGGAACATGCACTAGCCAGAGAGACAGAGAGACAGAGAGACAGAAAGCAAGAACTCACCCCCCAGGGGAGATGGCCATGCCGAAATCTCTTCTCCTCCATTCGCCTCTCAGGATCTTGGGCACACACGCACACACGCCCGGCGTGAGTTTAAGCCACCATGTCCAGGACTCAAACCATGGTCAACTACATGGGAGTCCAGCGACATAGTCATTATGCCATCTGCTGGTTCTGACCACAGGATTTTTAAGGTAGGAAAGATCTGGGACCAGCAAAGGGCATTAATGGTTATGTTGGTAGACTCCCACATAGTCAACCATGGTTCAAGTTCTGGACCCAGAACTCATAACAGGTACCTGTGCATGCATGCCCAAAATCCTGGGAGAAGAATGGTGAAGGGATAGGGCATGGCCAGTCCCTGCCAAGGGGTGATTTCTCATTTTCTGTCTCTGTCTCTCCAGTGAGCACATGTGCCCTATAACAAAATCTTTCTTTAAAAAAAAAGGGGGGGGGGGGGGGGTAAGAAGGATCTGGGAGGCCATCTCTTAAAACTCTTTCATTTTACAAATGGAAAAATAAGCTCTGAAAAGCAGGAGATAATAGAAGAGCCCAGTAAAGAACACTCAGGTATAGGTTTTCAATTCATAATATTTTGCATTATGCAAGCATCTCCCAAAGGTTGTTTCATAACAGTCTTCTACAAGGTGTTTTTAGATGCTGGGGGAAAACAAGGGTCTACCATCAAGGCAGTCACCGTATGAGAAGAGCCCTGGGTTAATCAAAGTTCAACTAGTTTTTAATTATGAGACCTCTTAGAATCTTTAAACTGCTAATGTAGTATGTGGCGAATCTTGTGTGGCAAACTCCTGAGACAAGCAGTTAAGAGTTCTGGATTCCTGGGACCAGCAGTTAGTACAATGGCTATGTGGCTGGACTCCCACATAGTCAACTGCGGTTCGAGTCCCGGACCCAGTGGCTTAAACTCACGCCGGGCACGTGTGCGTGCATGCCCAAGATCCCAAGAGGAGAATGGAGGAGAAGGGATTGCGGCATGGCCATCCCCCCTGGGGAGTGATCCCTCATTTTCTGTCTCTCTGTCTCTCTCTATCTGTCTGGAGAGCGCACGTGCCCTATAGCAAAAAATCTCTCCAAAAAAAAAGTTCTGGATTCCAAGGCTAGCAGATGGATTCCCACATGGCCAACCACAGTTCAAGTCCTGGACCTGGTGGCTTGAAAATCATGCCAGGCATATGTACATGCATGCCAAAATCCCAGGAGGAGAATGGAGCAAAGGGGATTGCAGCATGCCATTCCCTCAGGGGAGTGATTTCTCACTTTCCCTTTTACTATCTCTCTCTGTCTCTCTCTAGCAAGCACATGCACCCTATGACAAAAACCTTAAAAAAGAAAAAAGTAAGAGTTCTGGGTTCCAATCTCAACTCTCCAACTAAATGATTAGTCATGTGATATTTGGACGAGTTATATAAACTCTCTGAGCCTTAGTTTCCTTGGTCAGTAAAATTAGTATACTAAGAGAATTTAGCTAATAGGCTCACTGTGAGGATTTAGCACAATGAGCACACAACAGATAGGTACGTACACGTGGGTGTTGGTTATTACTAGAAATGTACAGAATGGATTCCCAATGCCATTCATCCAGACAGCAAACAGCTGATGAGCATCTGCCCTAAGCCTGCCCTGTGCTAGGCTCTGGGGATACAGAACCAAAGTACATAATCCATACGGAAGGGGAGAAAGACAAGTGAGCAGATTATTTCAAACCCAAGCTAAATACTGTGGACAAGAGAAGCTCAGTGAGCTATGGACATTGAAGGGGCACCAAACCCAAGCAGGGGGTGGGAGTGACAGTGTGAATGTTTCCCATATGAAGGAGCTGAGGAGGAGGAGCACGGAAGTGAGACCTGGCATGGGCAGGACAACTGTGCAGTTCGAGTCTAGATTCCATGGCTTGAAAAAACATGCTGGGTGTGTGAATGCGTGTCCGAAATCCCGAAAGAAATGAAGATGAGACTGCGACATGGTCATCCCCCATGGTGGGTGCTTTCTAATCCCCCACCTCTTCTCTCTCTAGCAAGTGCACATGCCCTCTAGCAAATTAAAAAAAAAAAAATTAAAAATCCACTTCTATCACTGTTCAGATATTTGAGGAAGATCATGATTCATTCACCTCTTCATCTTCTTTAGATTCACCAGTTTTTTCAACTTTCCCCAGCTTCCCCATCTCAAACTAAGAACACCACCATTTCCCTGTTGCTTAGGCTGAATCCCAGAAGTCCCGCTTGATGCTGTAGCCATCTCCTCTCCTCTCACCTTGCTCCATGGCCCCATCATCTCTCACCTGGACTATCACAAAATCCCACACAGAAGCCAGAGTGGTCTCTCTCAAATGTTAATTAGTCCAGTGGTTCCACTTGCACTGAAGAGGAAACTCAAGCTCTTCTGAGCCCTACAAGGCTCTATGTAATCAACGTCAGCCTGTTTAGCCAATCTAATCATACCCCATATCACACCACCACCACCCCCCCAGTCCATCACTCCCTCCCTACAAGTCCTGCTAACTGTTTAGATTTCAATTCAGGTGTCCCACAAAGAAAAGGGACAAAAAAATCCAACCATATTATTAATATTTTTTAATCACATTATTTTTTGATCAGGTGCCTTGGAGCAGGTTAGAAAAAAATCTGTGCACCCGTTACCCTGTTATCACCTTCCAGGGTTATTATCTTTCACTTCCTAAGCCTATGCCACCCACTTATTCCTCAGTCAAGTGAAGAATTACTCTTTTCAAAAACAGACACAAAAGATGGTGTTACCTTCTTATCTTATCCAGTTGGCCTGCCCTGGACTGCCCTTCCCGAACGACTCGGTCACTGTGAACCCACCTCAACCCTGATGACCAGGCTGGTGTTCTCCCACCGAGGAAAAGCTAACTTGGCACCATGAGATGGGTCATGCCAGGTCTGAGCCCTGCTGCCTTCAAAGACAAAATGCCTCAACAGATGATATTCAAATGGCATCCTTCTAATTTTTTTGGACAAATATTTAAGTATTTATGAACTGACAGTTACATTGTGGAGGAATATGTGGTAGATAACACAGACGCCCTGCCACCACCTTCACAGAACACTTTAATGAAGGGAAAAGTGTTTGAGAAATACCTACACAAGTAATTATCATTATAAGGAAGATGAATAATATAGAAGGAAAGCACAAGAACCCGTAAGAACAAATAACAGATGGAGAGCATCTAAATCTGGAATGTGGGATGACAGGATGGTGTTCCAAATGGACTTCCAGAGCAAGTGGAGCTGAGACCTGACTATGCAAAGCTCAAAGTGGGTGGTTAGAACACATGGGCCCAGCAGGACTCTGCCAGATGTTCTGTCCAGGGCTCCCACTCAGTTTTCCTCAGCTGCAGCGTTCCCCTCCAGCCTGCCCAGACCAACCAGTTTGGTTTTCCCTGGACCTCTGCAAGTCTTCATCAGAACTATTTACCACAGCACCCTGCTGGTCTCTTGATACTCTTCTCAATTTGTTATTTCATATTACTTAAATGCTTCAGGATAAGTCAATTTCATATACTCTATAAATTACTATATAACTTTTAAACAATAATATATGCATCTTCATTTTTATTTCAGCACATTTGATGCAAAAATTCATAAATTAGGAAAAAATAACCTAGTTTTAATTCAGCATCTATGTAACTGCAACCCCTAAACTTTGAGCAGCTAAAGGCAGGGTAAGTATCTTTGATCCTTTTATTTTCTGGAAGATAAAAGTACAATATGTAGAAGACAGTAGGACAATTATGGTTATTTTTGCTGAATAACATGACTACATTTTTAAGCCAGAAAGAAAAATCATAAAACAGAAGGACCTAGATTCAATTCCATCACTACAAGTCAAAGAGCAGACCCCAGTGATGGATGACAGATAATTAAGGTGGCATGAGTCCAAATGACAGGCCAAAAGATATAGCACTGTATATATCCTAAAGAATTGAAAGCAGAGACTCAAACAGATATTGTATACCAATGTTCAAAGCAGCATTATTCACAATAGCCAAAGACTAGAAACTAGTGAAGTGTTCATTGACAGACGAACAGATAAACAAAATGTGATATACACAAACAATGAAATAATATTTGTTCTTAAAAAAGAAATAAGGCTGAGGTCAGTCGGTGGTGTGGTGGTTAAGGTGACAGATTCCCACATGGCTGACTGTGGTTCAAGTCCTGTACCCAGCAGCTTGAAAATCATACCAGGTATATATGCATGCATGCCCAAAATCCCAAGAGGAAAATGGAGAAGAGGCAATCACGATGAATAAAACTATCTTTCATGAAAGTAACTCGATTAATGAAAAAGAAACAAATATAAGATTGTCAGTATCTTACAACCCCAGTGAATTAATGGACTTAGGCTAACATCACAAAAAGAGGAAGAAGCAGATATTAGATACCCTTTGGAGAAAGACACCAGCACTATCTGATGTGTTGCCATCGAGGCCGACATGAGCCTGATCAGGCCTGAGGATCCAGCTACCAATTTGCAAAAAGTTCAGAAGACAGAGATAACAGGTGAACTATATAATGAGAGGGCAGTCAGCAAAATTTAGACTGTGGAATAGTCTGACTATATGCCCTGGGTTTGTCTATCTAAGTTATGGGGGAAAACAAAGAAGGGGGGAAAAGAGCAAAGCGATGGACGAGAAACCTGTAGCTTACCAGAGTCCTACAAGTCACAAATTCCTTTAAATGGGCAAGATTAAAAGTGGGAAGTACACCTGGGTGATACTACTATTGGGTCGTCAGAAAAGTGATGACATAGTTTTCTGTGTTATTCTATACAAAACTGCATCATGACTTTTCTGACAACCCAATAAAAAGAACTACAAGGACAGGGGCCAGAAGGTGGCATGGTGGTGATGGCAGGTGAATTCCACAAAGCCGACTATGAAGTTCAAGTCCCGGATCTCGCAGTTTTTGGAAATGCACTAGGTATGTGTGCACATGTGTGCAAATCCCAAGATGAAAGGAGAAGAGATTGTGGTCGTTCCCCCCTCCGAGGTGGGGGGGTGTGCAATCTCACTTTCCCTCTGTCTCTCTTCAGCAAGCACATGCACTCTATATCAAATTTTAAAAAAAAGATAGTGGACCAGCCAATGGCATGACAGTTGGTTTGACTGGATTCCACGTGGCTAACTATGCAGTTTGAGTCCTGCACCCAGCAGCTTGAAAAACACACCAGGCACATGTATATGAAATTGAGATCCCAAGAGAATGGAGGAAAAGGGATTGCAGTGTGGTCAACCACCTCAGGTGGTGCTTTCTCACTTCCTCTTTCTTCTCTCTCACTTTATCTCTCATTCCTGTGAGGTACACACCCTACAGCAATTTTTAAAGAAAATCAAGATAGTGGTTACTTTAGGGTCAGAGAAGAGTTGTGATTAGGACATGGCACATGGTTGGGGCTGCTGGGGTGGTAACAAAACACTAATTCCTAACTTGGATGACAGCCACCAGCATGGCTGCCTTAGGATCACTCAGTAAACTATAGGTTTGTATTGTATGATTTTCTGTACTTCAGTTTTATTTTATAATAGTCATTGTTTTCCTAAAAATGTAAAATTTATGTCAATAGTATAACCTGTTGTAAACAGAATAGAAGGGATGAGTATAAAGAAGGAAAGCAGGAGAAAAAATAGAGAGGCATGACATTTGTGGGACACAGAAATGGTTTATTACCTGTTGATGATAACTGGACTGATCTGAGAAGTACTTCATGTTAGGTAAATTCTCTTTACTAGCCAAATGATGTATAATGATTGAATGTTTAAAAACAAATAAAAAAAATAATCATCATTGGAAAAAAATAAAAAACTATTTGCTGATGATGATGTGGATAGTAATGTCTTTGTCTTGACTGATAATGCATGGTAATCATGCTAGAAAAAGAAATGCTATACACTGTGAAGATATATGTGATTAAATGCAATATAAAAATAATAAAAATAAATTAAAAAAAGAAAATTCTTTTTAAAAATCACATGAAAATAAACAATACTATTCATATTTAAACAGTACCCTAAAAAAAGTTCTGAGACCTGTTTTCTATGCTAAAAAAGGAGACTAGCAGGGTCAGCAGGTAGCATGGTGGTTACAGTGTTGAATTCCCACATGGTCAACTGCAGTTCGACTACATGGACTCAACAGCTTGAAAAATCACACCAGGCACATGGGTGTGCATGCCCAAAATCCCAAGAGGAGAATGGAGGAGAAGGGATTGCTTAATCCCACTGGGCAGTGATTTTGCACTTTCCCTCTCACCATCTCTCTCTGGTGAGTGCACATGCCACACGGCAAAAAAGCAAAAACAAACAAACAAACAAACAAACAAACAAAAAAAACGAGAAAGAGAGAGAGAAAGAGACTAGAGACTAGTAAATGTTGCTGAGAGTTAAGAAGATGCTAGCACTCAACTGAAACTTTCTTGATTTAATCAAGCCTTGAAAGCCATCTAAAAAGAGAAGAGCTTCCTATGAAGTGATTCAGGATGATCTCATGCTTGCCCGCCCACCACCTAAAATCATCTCCTCCCACCTAATTTATTTCATAGACCATTTTGCATTCTATACTTCTGGAAACACTGGGTTAAAAAATGGTCCTGGGCCAGACTTTGGCCTAGTGGTTTGAGCTAGGTCTCACATGGTCAATCATATGGTTCAAATCCTGGGCTCATTGGCTTAAAAACACAGCCGCTGGGGATGTGTGTAGGTGTGCCCCAAATCCCAACAGGATAGAGAAATGGAAGAGAAAGGATTGTGGAGCGACCCACTGGGAGTCACTGGGGATACTTGCTCTCTCTCCCTCTCTGGGAACACACATATTTTCAGGCAAAAAAAAAATATATATATCCTGTTCATAAAGGTTAGAGCCCACAGAGGGGATGAAAAAAAAAACAAAAACTTAGCTCTCCCGGATCATCAACAGATTTACTTTCTTCCTTCAGCCATTTCAAAACATGCTTAAAAGGTTTGTTTTTCCATTATGAGCACTTAAGCAAGCAACTAACACAAGGATCCATGAGAGCTGCTTGTCCTTGTCCTGGTTACAAAGAGCGCTCACACTTCACTATGTACTTAACAGGGCACCTCAGGAGCCTAGCAATAATCCACTTCTGCCTTCACGCATAATGTGTTTGGAGTCTCACAGGTGACAAGAGGCCCAGTATGTGAAAGCGCATGTTACAAAAATAGGTGCAAATGCCTTCTCTCATCTGAAATCTGTATCTTAAAACAAGGCACGAGTCCTGAGTTGCTGACTCATTAATACCTGCCTGAACTGACCTCAAAGTCCTTTCAAAAAAAAAAAAAGAGAGAAAGAAAGAGAAGGGAGATATCAGATTACATAACAGACTTGTAATTGTAATGAGCAAAGAAAACTACCACATTCAAATGAAGCTCAATCACACTTCTCAAACATTTATCTAATGTACATCCAAAAAAGCAAACTTATTTGCCTGAAAATGATTTGAGAGAAAGTTTCACCTTCCCTCCAAGTTTCACTACATTAGTTTGAAGAGAAAGAAAATATGAGCCAGGACAGTTTAATTTGTCTGGGACTATTACTTGTAAGAGAGGACAGAGTGACACCGACACATAAAGATGACATTCAAGCAGGAATTCAAAGGGAACTTCTATAAAAAATGAAGATCAGAGTTTGATTCCTTTGACTTCAATGTCTGTATCTTAATCAGTCTCCCTTGAGTCAGCTGAGCCTCATTTCCTTCCCTCTCTATCTCTCTCACTGCCTCTTCTGCATTCTCTGACCTCTTTGTCTTATAAACCCTCAACTTCCCAGTTCACCCTCCCTCCCTCCCTTGTTCTTATGGTTTCAGGGGACACGTATGCAAACATACACAAATCTGCTACAATGTCTGGTACAGGAATCCCAAGTTCCACTCACCACATGTGTTAATGGAAGCCTCATCCACCATTTCTATGATGTCTGAGAAAAACATACCTAATTCATATTCCTTGGAAACTCTAGACGAGTAGATGTACCCTACAGGTAAAGACCAGTTTCCTGCTTCCACTTCCTATGAATGTTCAGAATTAAGGGTCCCTTTCATGAGCACCACTCTGATCATGTGAATTCATGAATGTTTTAATAGGAATCTTGGGCTGGCCTCATAGCTTAGTGCTTGAGGGAGCCAGATTTCACATGGCCAACCAACAATTAGAACCCCAGCCCCAAAGGCTTAAAAAAACACATCAGGCACTTGTGCATACATGCCCCAAATCCCAACAATGTTGAAACAAAGGAGAAGGGACTGCAGTATAACCACATCCCACATCCCATTGGGAGGTGTGTTTTCTCTCTCTCTTTTCTCTCTCTCTCTCTCTCTCTCTTTCTCCCTCCCTCCTTCCTTCCCTCCCTCCTTCTGTTTCTCTCTAGTGAACACACATGGCCTCAGGCAATTAAAAATAAAATAAATTTTAAAATGAGTTATGTTTAAATTAAAAAATAAATAGGAGGCTATATTTCCACATCAGCATCTGATAAGATCAAGACTTTAGGAACAAAATTTTTTGAAAATTCACATTTAACTCTCCACTGTAGACATGCCATAAGTAAGGTCCAGGAGATGGTGTGATGCTGGACTCCTACATGGCTAACAGTGGTTCAAGTCCCAGATCCAGTGGCTTGAAAAATCACGCCAGGGACATGTGCACACACAAATGTGCACCCAAATTCTGGAGACGAGATTGGAGGAGATAGGATTGCAGTATGGAGATGGTCCCTGGGAGGTGATTTCTCACTTTGTCTCTCATTGTCTCTGTCTCTCTCTGGAGAGCCGATATGCCCCATGGCAAAAAGAAAAAAAAAAAAAAAAAACTTTACAGAAAAAAAAAAAGAAAGAAATGCTGTCAGTAAAATAAATCTAAAAATATCTAGAGCCCAGTTGAACTCTATGTGGCAACACGATATGTTATTTGAGTACACAAGACAGACGCTCAAAGAGGAGCTAACACTTTCTTGGCACCATCCTGGGCTGGTGCCATTTTCCCTTCAGATACAGTGTGTGTGTCCATGGGCAAATGTACAGTAATAGAATGGTCAGGTGTTAGGGAGGAGAAAAGGATGGCACTTTTACTCTGGATTTTTCACCCAAACCCTTTCCAATGAGCTTGAGACAAATATAAAAGCCTATTTAAACATGACTTACTGCCTGCTGGATACCAGTCTTCACTTGCTCACTCAACATGCCTTCAAAGACAAAGGAGTCGCCAAACTTCTCGGCCTACAAGGATAGTGGGAAATAAAAATCCAGAAAAGGTTATAATGACATATTTTACATGCACCATACTCTTTGCACACTACTAAAGTGATTTTTCTTGTCCAAGTGAATTTCTTATGGCCTCCCAGAAGACTCAAAAATGACTTAAAAACAGCTAGCTTCCACTTAAAACCAGTTAATGTCACTTACAGAAACCATTTTCATTTAGGACTTGTTTGGCTGATAAGAGCAGACTGGAGGTGATTAGCTTTGAAAAACATATGCCCTGGGGACCAGCAGTTAGCGTAATGGCTATGTCGCTGGACTGCTACGTAGTCGACCGCGGTTCGAGTCCCAGACCCAGTGGCTTAAACTCACGTGTGCATGCGTGCCCAAGATCCCGAGAGGAGAATGGAGGAGAAGGGATTGCGGCGTGGCCATCCCCCCTGGGGGGTGATTTCCTGCTTTCTGTCTCTTTCTCTCTGTCTCTCTCTGTCTGTCTGGCGAGCGCATGCGCCCTATAGCAAAAACCTCTCAAAAAAAAAAAAAAAAAACATATGCCCTGTTGAAGAAAACACACTTCCCCAAGTATGACAAATTACAAGTATTACAAATGTCTTTGGAAAATGACATACAGAGCATCCCTAATCCAAAAATCAAACATCTTAAGTGCTCCAAAATCTAAAACATTTTGAGTATGGACACAATGCCACAAATGGAAAATTTCACACCAGACATGTGACAGATCTGTCAAAATGCTGAGATATAAAAAAATACTATAGGGACCAGCAGATGGCATAAAGGACTCCTACGTAGTCGACCGCAGTTCAAGTCCTGGACCCAGCAGCTTAAAACTCACACTGGGTGTGTGTGTATGCATGCCCATAGTCCCAAGAAGATAATGGAGAAGAAGGGACTGTGGCATGCACAGACCCCCGGGGAGTGATTTCTTGCTTTCTCTCTCTCTGTCTCTTCAGTGAGCGTATGTGCCCAATAGCAAAATTAATCTTAAAAAAAAAAAAAAAAAAGTATAAAATTACCTGCAGGTTATAGGTAGTGAATTTTGTATCAAATTTGGGTGAATTTCGTATCAGATTTGGGTCCCATCTCCAAGAAATTATGTATATACAAATATTTCAAAATTTAAAAAAAATTCAAAATCTGAAATAGTTCTGGTTCCAAGCATTTTAGACAAGGGATACTCAACCTACAGTCATCTGCACAAATGCGATTACATAATCAAGCTTTTTCCTTTGCCCTGCTCCTGGAATCTAGCTAAAAGAATTAAAAGCCACTAATTGTTGAGTATTAAATGTGTTTACAAATCTCAAGTGGTCAATTCAAGCACCAGACAGAAATGAAAAAAATTATTTTATTTAACATTAGCATTCAGCCACAGTAGTACACATTGCCAAGATGCTACTCGTTGGAGGCTGAAGGCACAGGAAAGGCCCAGGTTCAATTCCTGCCCAACCTGACCCGGCTGGATGTGGCAGCACACACCTGCAGACCTAGCTAACTGGGAACCTGGGCACAAGGACTGTGACATGGCAAGGTCCTGTCAAAAATTAACTTATCTCACAAAAATAAACAAATTAATAAGTAGTAATCTAAGTGTCTTAAATCCTAATTTACCTGGTTTTCTCTGATCTGTTTGACCCTATTCTGACAATGGAGTTCTCTGCCCTTGGGATCCATGACTTTACTTCCCTAGTTTTTCTTCTCCATTTAGGCTATTCTGACCCATCTTCTGAAATTCATGGGTTCTTCCTTCAGGTCCTGAAACTCTGTGGCCTCCAGAGCTTTTCCCTTGGCTCTCAGCACTTTCTTTTTTTTTTTTAAAGAGATTTTTGATCTAGGGTGTGTGCACTCACCAAAGAGACAGAGATAGAAAGTAAGAAATCACCCCGGCCAGGGGGGTGGCCATATTACAATCCCTTTTCCTCCATTCTCCTCTTGGGATCTCGGACATGCATGCACTCGCACCTAGCAAGAGTTTTAAGCTGCCAGGTTAAGGACTTAAACCCTGGTTGACTATGGGAGAGTCCAGTGACATAACCATTACAACATCTGCTGGTCCCTCAACACTTTGTACACTACACTAACGGCTCTCTGATTTCATGTAGTTGAGAGGACATGACTACCTTATTAAAACCACAGACTGCTGCTCTCCAACACTAGAGATTTTGATTCTGGGGACCTGGGGTAAGGCCAAAGAATTTGCACATGCGAACAGCACAGCTGGTCGTTCTAATGCAGGTTGTTCAAGAGATGGACTCTGAGATCAGCTACTGGACAACCTCTATAATCTCATCACTTTAACTTCAAATGACTGAAGTCTCTACTTTTAGTCCTATCCTATTCTCATTAGATGAAATTAACTAAGTACAAGATCCCTATTGCTGGGACCAGCAGTTAGCAATAAAGGCTATGTCGCTGGACTCCCACGTAGTCGACCGCGGTTCGAGTCCCAGACCCGGTGGCTTAAAACTCACACCGGGCGCGTGTGCATGCGTGCCCAAGATCCCGAGAGGAGAATGGAGGAGAAGGGATTGCAGTGTGGCCATTCTCCCTGGGGGATGATTTCTTGCTTTCTGTCTCTCTGTCTCTCTCTGTCTGTCTGGAGAGTGCACGTGCCCTATAGCAAAAAAAAAAAAAAAAAAACCTCTCCAAATAAAAAAGAAATAAAATCCCTATTGCTTTACAGTCCCTGTTTCTGAATGGAGCTTATCATCTTTCCTTCACCTCTGATCATCTTCCTATATTCCCTTGTGACATCACCATGCCTAAGTACCTAAGCCATTTAGTCATTCAACAAACATTTATCAAACATCTAACATGTGAATTGGGGTCCCTGTTCTTACTGAGCTTATGTGGGGATACAGACAAAAAATAAATAGAAAGCAAGAAAATAATTACAACTTCATTTCATCTCAGAAGGCAAGACAATATTCATGGAGAATTGAGCCTAAGGAAAGCCTTTTTTCCTTAGAAGTCATCTTTTAATTTAAGTAGACCACTGAGGAATTTGATCTAAGCATATCAAAAAGAAACAAAAGAACAGGAAATTTTCTTACTATAAATACGTATAGAAAAAAGTTAGAGCTACTTCACATATCTTAGGCAATTCCAAAGAAAAAGACAATGCATAAACAAATTTGGATGTTGTTTTGCTCTCAGAATTTACTCTCAAATTTCTTTCTTTCTTTTTTCTTTAAAGGTTTTTGCTATACGGCATGTGCACTTCCTGAAGAGATAAGGAGAGAAGAAAATGAGAAATCACCCCCCTAGGGGGATGGCCACGCTGCAGTCCCTTCTCCTTCATTCTCCTCTCAGGATTTTGAGCACACACGCACATGCGCCTGGCATGATTTTCAAGCTGCAGTTCAGCACTCGAACTGCAGTCGGCCACGTGGAAGTCCAGAGCCTTCACCACCACATCACCTGACAGCCTCTCAAATTGTTTTTTTAATTAAAAAAAGGTTTGTATATTGAAAAAAAAAAAAAAAAAAAAAAAAAAAAAAAAAAAAAAAAAACAGAACAGGGACTCCACAATCTGAAGATAAGGGTAAAATTTTGGTGAGAAAAATGTATAAAATATATAAAACAAGTATATTTCAGGGCCTGCCCTGTAGTGCAGTGGTCAAGCACTGCACATGAAGAGACAGCTCCCATCACATAATCCCAGCCCCAGCAATTTGAAAAACATGCCAGGCACGTGTGCACTAGTGCCTAAAATCCTGACTAGAAGGAAAAATGGAGGAAAAGGGATTGCAAGGAAACCACATGGCACTCCAGAAGTACTTTCATTTCTCGATCGCCCTCTCTTTTTCTTTTTCTCCCTGGCAAATGCACATATCTTCTAGCAATTAAGAAAGATAAGAAAGAGGGACCAGCAGTTGGTGTAATGGCTACACTGCTGGATTCCCATGCAGTTGACCGCAGTTCTAGTCCTGGAACCAATGGCTTAAACTCACATCTGGCACATGTGCGTGCGTGCCCAAGACCCCGAGAGAAGAATGGAGGAGAAGAGACTGTGACGTGGTCATCACCCCCCGGGGGGAGGGTGATTTCTCACTTTCTGTCTCTCTGTCTCTCTCTGTCTTTCTGGAGAGTGCACACGTCCTATAGCAAAAACCTCTCAAAAAAAAGAAAAGAAAAAAGTATATCTTGGACACGCATAGAAAGGTTCATAAACTAGAAAGTTTCTTCTACCTAGGACAAACATGCACTTAATTTGTACTTAGTGACCACAGGATGCTTGGAATTCCCACAGGAGTGACTGTGAGTCATCAAGGTATTGGAATAAAGCCGTAAGAATGAAAAGTCATGCTTCTGCATCTATCACTTATGAAATACGTACTGCTTCTAGAACAATCAAAATGCAATTTATTGAGAAGGAAAAGTGACCTTACTTTGCCTGCCAGTTGTCATCTGTCATTTCAAAAAGCCCAAGTGGACAGTGGCACTCCCTTGCATATTAAACCATTAGCACAATGTAGAAAAAGGGTTAGGAACACAGCCTCTGAGTCACACTGGCCAGGCTTGAATCCCAGCTCGATCAGTAACTAGTTGTGCAACTGGGTGCAAATCACTGTCCTAATCCTCAGTTGGCCACCTGAAAACGCCCTGTCTCATGAGGTTGCCATGAGAAATTAGATCAAGTAGATACAAAGGACTCGACACAGTCAAAGTGACTAGTCAAAAGTGAGCTGTTATTAAAGTAATCCTAAAAGTTCTGGAAAAGAACAAGTTTTCCTTCCTATTCCCAACCCCATTACCTCTGTCAAATAGCCAGTTGAGTTGACAAACTTCTCGAATTCCGCGTTGCTGACTTCATAGGCATCCATGTAAAAGGCATCAATAGCAACTCTCCTTGCAGGTGCTTCCCCATCCTGCTGTATCTGAGGATCATCTGTGCCCATGGTAAATACCCCAGCAGGGATGGGGACCATCTGCAGTGAAGGAGAAACAGGACGTCACGCATCACCACAGCCAAGTGGACCTACGAAAGGGGTAAAGTTCCTAGCCCATTGGTAAGCAAGGGTTAGTAAACCTTTGCCACAGAACTCACCATGATATTAGTAAAGTCACTCTCAACCCCAATAAAAGTGGATCACTAGTCAAAATTAAGTGCAAATTCTCTACGTGACCCAAATTTGCTTACATGATGGAAACAGGTCCCGAATAATAGACACCCAGGCTTCTAATGGCTGGAATGCAGAGTCAGGGAAAATATTCCACTCTTCTCTTTATGTATTTGTGGTTGTTTTTTCCTCCAATATGCTCTCATCTCTTATGAATTACGTTGAACAAAAGCAAATGTAAAAATGCCATATAATAATTAAATCCCCACTGCAAGAATTTTGGCCACAAAAGAAAATGGAAAAGATTTAAATTACTATGTCAGCTGTAGTTAAAGCACTGGACTCTCATATGGCCACTATGGCTCAAGTTCTAGACCTGGTAGCTTGCAAATCACACCAGGCACATGTACATGTGTGCCCAAAATCCCAGGAGGCAAAAGGAAGACAAGGGATTATGGTGTGGCCAGCTCCTCTGGGGGTGGGTGACTTCTCACTTTCCCTCTCACTGTCTCTCTCCAGGGAATGCACGTGCCCTATGGTGAAAACTTTCAAACAAACAAAAAAACAAACTTAACTTACTGAATCAGAAAATCCAAAAAAGGTTACTAAGTGTCTATGTCTTCTATAATTCATTATTAAAACACTAATTGCCATGATTTGGTACCTGTCTACCTTCCCACCTTAACTTTAAACTCAGGGCAGCAACTGGAGCTGCCTTGCTCACAGCTATATTCTCAGCATTGACTAAACACAAAGTGAAGATTTTCACTGAAAAAAAGGGAGACCCAAGGGCCAGCCCTATAGCCCAGTGGTTAAGGGAGCCAGAACCCACATTTCCAATGGTTTGAATCTCAGCCTCAGCAACTGGAAAAATATCTTGAGCACATGTGCACATGTCCCCAAAATCCCAGGATGGGGAAATGGGGAAGGGATTGCATTTGGTATGACCACACCCCACTGAGGGTGCTTTCTCCCTCTCTGTCTCTGTCTCTCTCTCTCTGGCTAGCACACACGCCTTGACGGGGGAAAGAATCCTGAAAAAAAAATGCAGGATGAAGGTCAACATCTTGAGTCATCAGGGAAATACAAATCAAACTAGTGAGTTTCCACTTCATACTCACTAGCATAGTTATAACAAAAACAAAGGAAAAAAAAAATCCGGGCCTGGCAGGTGGTGTGGTAGTTAAGGGCACTGGACTCCCACATGGCCAACCATGGTTGGAGTCCCAGACCTGGCAGCTGGCTTTCTCACTTTCCCCCTCTGGTCAAATTAAAATAAATAAATAATAAATAAATAAATAAATAAAATAAAGTTAAATAAAATAATTATTTTTAAAAACTCCTAAATAAAAAAAAAAATTCTCAAAAGGCCACACATCGTATGAATCTATTCATTAGACCCTAAGCTCTGTGGGGACTAGAAATCATTTTTCCAAGTCTATACTCTCAGCCCTTAGCATGTGGTCTACTATAGTCATATCAGATACTCAAAAAATCTTTAGAGACCTCCTGGGTTCATGTTTGAGAGCGGCTGCCAGTTTGGGAAACGAGAGGGAAAAGAAAACTGGCAGAGGTACCCATTTCATACTCACTGTGCACAGTAGCTGGCAACTGGGAGACACTGCAACAGTGTAAAAAAGGGGCAGGGGAAGGAAGAGGTGGCATGGTGGTAAGGCCCTGGATCGCACATGGCCAACCCAGAGATATGAGTCCGGGACCCAGAGGCTTGAAAAGAACACACAGGGTACGTGTGCATGTGTAGCAAAAATTCCAAGAGGAGAATAAAAGGAGCAGGGATAGCAGTGTGGCCATTCACCCCTGAGGGATGATTTCTCACTTTCCCTCTGTCTCTGCCTCTCTCTCTCTCTCTCTCTTTCTCCAGTGAGTGCACTTGCCCTATAACAGAAATATAAAAAAAAAAAAACTTTATAGACTGAACAAGTGAAATAAATCATGACTATACTGAGGAATGTATCATTTGAGTTATTCGTAACTATAGCTATGAAAATTCTATTTCATTTTAACAGTCTCAGACATGAATAACATGTCTGCATTACAGCAAACACTGCTTAATAAACTCAGCTCAAAGATCCAAAAAGACTTATGCATGATTCTCCTTATTCTCTAAGTATCTGGGGTTCATAGTCCTTAGAAGAGAAGTCAAAATGTTAAGAAACTCTACAAAGAAGTAAAAAACTGGGACCAGCAGTTAGCGTAATGGCTATGTCGCTGGATTCCCATGTAGTCGACCGCAGTTCGCGTCCCGGACCCGGCGGCTTAAACTCACGCCGGGCGCGTGTGCGTGCGTGCCCAAGATCCCGAGAGGAGAATGGAGGAGAAGGGATTGCGGCGTGGCCATCCCCCCTGGGGGGTGATTTCCTGCTTTCTGTCTCTCTCTGTCTGGCGAGCGCACGCGCCCTATAGCAAAAACCTCTCCAAAAGAAGAAAAAGAAAAAAAAAAAAAAAGAAGTAAAAAACTGAAAGACTTCAGTCAAAAATTTCAAGAGTAATCTTAATTTTATTTTTTAATAGAGAGATTTTTGCTCTAGGGCACGTGCACTCGCCAGAGAGACAGAGAAAGACAGAGACAGAAAGCAAGAAATCACCGCCCAGGGAGGATGACCACGCCACAATCCCTTCTCCTCCGTTATTCTCTTGGGATTTTAGGTACCCATGCACATGCACCCAGTGTGAGTTTTAAGCCGCTGGTCTGGGATTCAAACTGCAGTTGATTACATGGGAGTCCAGCAACATAACCATTATGCCATCTCCTGGTCCCAATCTTAAAATTACTAAGAGGATCTAATAAAAGGTTTTGGAAAGAACTTGGAAGAAAGCAAGCTTTTCTATAGCAGACAAGTAGGTCCTGTTACGAGAATAGGCACCCATCTCTCAGCTCAGAGACAAGGCTCACAGGAAGTTGTGATCATTGTACCTAATGAATTTCTACAATTATCTCCCTCAAAGTTAAGTACCAACAATGGCAATCATGGCTTCCACTGTGGACTCCTGGCCTAGTTTTTTTTTGCTCTTTTTTTTTTTTTTTTTATTCTTCATTAACCATCAGAGATAGCTAGCTCTATCTAAGTAAGTAAGCCATTTCCATTCTGCAGGCTATAGATAAAAATAGCCTCCATTGCACTGAGTGGCTCATCATTTCTATCCACACTAATGAAGTGTTCCGTCCTACAAACGTAAAATGTCATTCTAGTGAAATCCAGAGCATCAGGTGCCTCCCTCTGTAGGACACCGAGCCAAATACAAAGAACCATTTTAATCCAGTCTTCATAAAGGTCTAGATTAAAACAATCCATTCCTCCTCAAACATGAAGGTGAGTAAAAAAACTGTTTTGCCACATCACAGCTTTTAGCACTGTTACTCAAGCCAGAGTTATAGGTAAAGTCAAGAACGACTCTCTTGTTATGGTTTATCTTTTTTATTTTACCCATTCTAATGAACGTCTATTGGTATAACTTTCATTGACATTTCTTTTAGGACAAAATGTCAAAAACCTCTTCATGTGGTTATTCAAGATTAATATTACTTCTGTGGTAAAGAGTCCATCCCCAATCAGAAATTTCCTCAGAGTGGAAATCAAAACTGATCCTAGCTGCACAAACATGCCACATATAAGTTCAACATCCTATGATCCTAAATTCCTTTTGAAACAACTCCAAGATACACTGAGATTAGGATTGTTACTACCTTCTTACAAAATAATAAGCTATGTAGAAAATTATGAGGATAATTTTCTTAGTAAGAATTATATTTTGGGGCAGTCCCCATGGCCTAATGGTTAAGGGAGTCAGAATCCACATGACTGATGGGTGGTTCAAATCTTGGCCCAAATGGCTTGAAAAACATGCCAGACACATGTTCATGTGTGGCCATAATCCTGAAAAGACGGAGAAATGGAGAAGAGATTGTGACATGATCATGTCCCACAGCCGAATGCTTTCTCCAGCTCTCTCTCTCTGTCTCTGACTCTCTCTGGCCAACCCAGGTGTCCAATGGCAATTTTTTTTTTAATTTTTTTAAAATATGGAAAAAAGGTGTGAAAAAATAGCCTCGGAGCAGTGGCATATGCCTGTAAGAAGCTGAGGCAGGAGGATTGCAAGTTTGAGGCCAGCATGGACAACAGAGAAAGACTCTTTCTCTCTTTTTAAAAAAATAAAAGTGTTGGGGCCGGCAGGTGGCATGGTGGTTAAGGGTGCTGGACTCCCACATGGCCAAACATGTTTTGAGTTCTGAACCTGGTGGCTCACTTTCTCACTTTCTCTCTCACTCTGACCCTCTTTGGGCAAATTTAAATAAATAAAGTTAAATAAAATTTTTTTTAAAATAAATAAAAGTGTGAAAAAGTCACCACTGTCACTACCAGAAAATCTTAAATCCCTTATTTCCCAGAACACACCATGCGCTTCCACAATGTACCCTATGCTGATGCCATATCCTAAGAATGTGCTTTAATCCACTGCTTCATTCCCCAGCTCCTGAAAACATCTCCTCCAGGGCCTAGTGCAAATGTGACCTTTTCTTCCTAAGTACATACTCCTCCCAGAGCATTGTCACTATATAAAAATGATGCTTACCTGTAAGAGAGTATGTATGCAAGAGACAGAAAGAGAATAAAGTATCTCTTTATTTAAAAAAGTTAAATCACTGTCCTGACCTCCAACACTCACCAGAACGTAAATGTTGTGAGGGTAGAGCGTAGGTCTTTTCCCTTTCTGTATTTCCAACACATAGGCCAAAGACGGATAATGGGAGTCTTCAAAATGTTTGTGGGAAATATGTATCATGAAAAAGCTATAAATTGATTTTAATTATTTTTGAACCAAAATAAATTCATATTTCAATTCCATGTTCCACAAACTCCCTGAAGTCTCCTCATATAATATGTACATCGAATAAATATTTGCCTATTCAAACCAAATAAACAAAACAGGACAACAAAAGCAGAACTACAACTATGCTCATTTTCTTCTCCTGCAATATTGGACTTCCTGAATTTAGAATCAATGGCTAAGTGTCAGAATTAGGCCAAAGTCATGTGCACATTAACTAAAATATCTGCAACCAAGGGAAACAGAAAGACGAAGAACTGCTTATGAAGTCACATGTCTTGATAATAAGGCTACTTCAGGTTCAGTCATTAGCTTAAGAGTCCTTGAAGGCTTGTGGGCTGTTTTCTCATCAGTCACTGATTTATTAGTATCTTACAATGCCCCAAGACATTATGGATAGTGAACACAAGAATTGGCAAAAGATGACCCATACAGTATCCAGTCAGGACACAAAACCACTCTGTAGGGATGAAAATGTGCACCTTGTAAATGTAATTCAAGAAGGAAAGTCACCCACATTCCATTCCGGAATCTATAGGAAGATGGAACATTTAAAAATGGGAACTGTCCAGTACTGGTCAGAGGTTTAAAACAAATTTAAAACAGACTAATGTGTTTACGCAAATAAGACAGATACCTAACAAATTCAGCATTTTCTCCTTACAAAGAGGGAGATTGGTTATCAAATATCTAAGTTAAAAAGGAAATGAAACAAACAGGATTAAATCACACTAAAACTGTAACCAGGACTCCTCACTAAGCAAAAGACAAACAATAATGGAGGCCAGACCACCAGTAGTTAAAGCTGCTGGATCCCATATAGCTGATTGCAAGTTTTGAGTCTCAGTACTGGTTGCTTGAAAAACACGCTGGGTGTGTACACGCATGCGTGCCCAAAGGCGGGAGAAATAAGGAAGGGACTGCAGTGTAACCTTTCCCTACTCTTCTTGTTTTCTCTCTCTGCCCTTCCCACCTGGTCTCTCCCTGGCAAGCTTATTTGCCCTCTGACAAAAACTATACAGGTTTGAGAAACAATGAGAAGTCCATCTAACAATTTCCTTCACTCTATACTTGCCAGGTTAAATCACTGTCCTGACCTCCAACACTCTCACAGCCTAGTTAGAGAAAAACACCAGCACTTAAGCATCTTTAATCATTGTTATTTCAGAGCAAAAACATATTATTGTCACCATATGGAAACAATGAGAATGAGGGGGTCAGTTAAGACCTGCAAGTGAACATTATGTCTCACCTAAGTCCTTCACATTGGTCAGAATTAATCTACAAGAAAGAAATGTGGGGACCAGCAGATGGCATGGTTAGGTTGCTAGACTTCCATGTAGGTTACAGAGGTTCAAGTCCTGGACCTAGCAGCTTAAAACTCACACCAGGCGCTTGTGCGTGTGTCCAAAATCCGAAGAGAAGAATGAAAGAGAAGGGATTGCAGTGTGGCCATCCGCCCTGGGGGAGGAGGGGGAGGGAATTTCTCACTTCTGTCTCTCCAATGTGTGCCCTATAACAAAAGTCTCTCTAAAAAAACAAGGGACAAACACTAATACGCTAACTTCTGGTGGATAGAAGGATCAGTTGTTTACAGTTATTATTTATGTATTTTAGCACCAAACACATCCAAACGCTGTGCAAGACATGGATAAAAATGTTATAAAGTTCTTCCTATGTGCGAAAGTGCCAAGGGTAGCAAGATAAATAATACATGACCCTGTCCTCGAGAAAGAGAGTCTACTGGAAAGACTAACAACTTTACAACAATGTGGGAGACGCTGAGACCCAAGATCTTGTTTTTTTTTCAGTTAGTACAAGAGGAACCAAGGCTTTAAACTCAAATCTAACTCCAAATTCTAAGCTCTTCAACAAGAGGACAGAGTGGAGGAAAGAGGAAGCAGCGGGGTATGAAGCAAATTAAGAAACAAAAATGTTCAAATCGAACTCCAGAACGCTCAGGATTAAGCGGAACTCTAAGACCCAGCCCCTTTTCCGGTGGGGAGGCGGGACTTTTCGTCAAGTGGGATCAGTAGGAGATAGGCGTGGAGGTGAGGTACTTGAGGTGTGGTTAGAACCTTAACTTGTCTTACTGCCAACCCCTTGCCTTGTCCTTTTCAACCCTGTCTTGGAACCTGGCAGCTCCCTCCCGCCTCGGGGGAATCGAAGGAGCACCTTTGTGGCCTCAGGCTGCCGCTCTCCGGAGACGGGACCTGGGACGTTCGCCTCCCGCGAGTATCGGTGCGCAGCCGCCGAGCTGCCATGGCCCCCGGGCCGCTGAGGCGTGCCGCAGCCACAGGAACCCGGGGCGGACGTCGCGCCGGCACCGGTCCTGGCTTCCTCGCTCCTCGCGGCCTTACAAAACAGCAGGAGCAGTAGTAGTGAAAGGACGCGACCCAGCCTAGCGCAGCTTTCACGAGCTAGCCCTAGTGCGGGCGCAGCCATGTTGCCCTGCGAGCCATGTGACCCTGTGAGTCACGTGGCCCCGCCCTTCTTAAAGGGACCGAACTTTGGGCTCATTTACGAAGTGGCGGTGAGCAGTACTTTCCCCATCTTTAGGTAATTATTTGGAGCGCTCCTACATAGTGTAAAAGCGCAACAAAACTACAAAACTCAAGGGCTCCAATAGGTCATGTGTTCCTTTATGATTTCAGTCAAATCAAATGTGTTGAGGATTTGCCAAGGGCCAGAATACTGATGCTAAATAAGCACTTTATTTTTTAAAATCTCATTTAATCCTCGTTCTGACCCTATAATATTGGGTTCCCAGAGCAGTTAAAAATGTGCTCAAGGCCACGTGGCAATTAAGTGTCAAAAAAGAGACTTAAGCTCAGGCAATCTACTTTAAACCCTGTTTTAAGCATTATGCTCTATTGTACACAATGTAGTAAATTATTTGTAATAGGAGGGAGAAAGATAAACATGTCCAAGGGATACTTCACCAAGAGATTCAGTTAGGGAAATCTAGACTGTGGGATGGATGTGTGGGTTTCGAAATGTTCTAGGCCCGTAATCTCAGCATCATCTGGGAAATTGTTACAAATATACTGAATCTGAATCAGGATACAGCGATCTATGTTTTAACAAGTTCTCCGAATGAGTCTAATGAACTATTAATATAATATTTAAGAACCACTGTTCTGCAGTTTCTATAGCAAATGAAATGCAAAACCAAACTAAAAATATGAAGGGGAACTGATAGATTTTTTTTTAAAAAAAAGCCCATAGCAACCAATTGCAATATAAGAACCTTACCTGATTCAGATCTACTGATTGCAAGTTTTCTGAGATAATCAGGGAAAAATAACTACTGAATTAAATTATGATATTTTGTTAAATTAAGGAATTATTGTAATTTATTTAAAGTCTTTTAGGAATGATAATGGTATTTGTAGCTACTTTAAAAAAAAAAAAAAGAATCCCTTTTTTAAAACTTAATTTCTTATCTGTTTGTTCATCTCGAGGTCAAAATCATCAACTGTTCCTAGCTGCCCACAAAGTACAGGACACCAAGTTAGACATGTGTGAAAGGAGCTTGAAGAAAATATTCTTTGGTATGTTCAAGAGAATCCCTTTCTTTGAGACATGCATAGATAAATAGGTAAAAGATTGCTGTCAAGGATTTGCTTCCCAAAAAACTATCAATAGGTTAGGGAGCATAGCTAAAGATGAAAGATGGGTCATGTGTCCATAATTGTTGAAGCTGGTTGATGGGTATCCAGGTGTTTACTGTACTACTCCCTTTACTTTGATTTTTTTTTTCTTTTTTCTTTTTTTTTTTTTTTTTTTTTTTTTTTTTTAGAGAGAGTGTTTTGCTATAAGGCATGTGCGCTGGCCAGAGAGACAGACAGAAAGCAGGAAATCACCCCTGAGGGGGGATGGCCACACAGCAATTCCTTCTCTTCCATTCTCCTCTCTAGCTCGAGTATGCACACCCACATGCCTTGCGTGTGTTTTAAGCCTCTGGATTCAGGACTCGAACTGCAGTCGACTACATGGGAGTCCAGCGATGTAATCATTACACCATCTGCTGGTCCCCTGAATTTCTTTAATGTTAGAAAAATATCCTGTGTCCTTACTGATTGTGTTATAGTCTGTCAAGAGCTTTTACACATTTTCTCATTTGAGAGTTTAACCAGTTGACAAGAAACCTGTTGTTACTCTATCCATTTCAAAACTGATAAGGCTAAAAGGTCAATGCCTTAACCAAGGTTTTATATATTTACTGTGCCCAATATACAGTCCAGAGTATGGGTTGAGAATAATCTGTGGCGGGGGCAGCAGGTGGTGTGGTAGTTAAGGTCCTGGACTTCTACATGGCTGACTGCTATTCAAATCCTGAACCCAGCAGCTTAAAAATCATGCTGGTCACACGTGTGTGCATGCCCAAAATCCCAAGAGGAGAATGGAGGAGAAGGGACTGTGGCATGGCCATCCCCCCTGGGAGATGATTTCTCACTTTTCTTCTCTCTCTAGCAAGTACACATGCCCTATGGCAAAAACCTAAATATATAATGATAATCATCATCATCCTTGTTCCTCTCATTCAAAAGATTAGTCTCTGGCTAACCCCATAGCACAGTGCTTAAGGGAGCTGTACCTCACATGGCCAGCACAATTTGAATACCAGCTTGAAGATTAAAAAAAAAAAAAGAAAAGTCAACCTTGGCATAGGCTACATTGGCAGCCCTTTAGAGATGAAATTTCTTTGATTCCATGAAGGGAAGGATTCTTCCTGTTTGTTCACTACTGTATATGTAAAATCAGGCAGAGGCCTGGCAAATGAAAGGCACTCAGTGTGAACATTCATTGAATGAATGGATAAACTAATGAATAGTTATTACCTCTTTTTTTCCCCTTCAGATATTTTTGCTATAGGGCATACATGCTTACTAGAGAGACAGACAGAAATCAAGAAATCACTCCCCAGGGGGGATGGCATGCCATAATCCCTTCCGCTATTCTCCTCTCGGGATTTTGGGCACTAATGTAGACACACCCCATGTGAGTTTCAAGCTGCCATGTCCAGGACTCGAACTATGGGAGTCCAGCTCCTTAACCACTATGCCACATGCTGGCCCCTACCTCTTTTATTAAGAGGATGCAAACTGTTGAGAAAATAACATGGGTTTTAGGCTTAGAAAGAGCTGTGTCTAAAGCTGACCACTTACAACAGATATGATCTAGGCAAGTTATTGCATCTTTCTGAGCCTCTATTTCTTCATGTGTGAAGTAAGAGATAATAATTTCTCCTTCATAGAGATCTTATGAGGTTTAAATGAAATAAAGTATGATTAGCCCAATGCCTGCCATTTAATTTATCTCCAAAAAATTGCTGCTATTAGCAATCATTATCAAAAATTAATTTTTGTTGGTTCTCTAGGAAAAGCATTTTTTTCCTCTCAGTCAATTATATATTTTTGGTCACTAATCAATAAAGAAGTGGAAAATATTGAATGAGAATCTCTAGGTAAGGAGGGCTATGCTAGAATTTCAAGTTAAAAGTACTACTCAGTAGTCAATTCTGTACAATGAGAGCAGTTTTCTAGAATTCCCCTCTCCCTCCATCTCCATTAGAGGCCCTTTTGCATTTTGTGGTCATCTTTGCCTCTTCCATTAATGAAGGTCAATGAAAGACCTAGTTCTGAAGGAGACTTGTGTGTTCAACTGAATAGTAGCATGGGCTACGATGGAGTGATCAAGGTAGAGAATAAAGCAAGAGAAATCAGAAAGGTTACTGAGGGCCAGATTATATAGGATCTGGTAAGATTTACTCTAAATGTAAGTTGGTGCCATTGCACAGTTTCAAGGAGACACCCGACACTCTTCATGCTGAGCAGAGTCAGTTTCCCTGCCAGATGAAAGGCTTCTCCTCTTGCCTGTTGGTCCCTGAACACAGGAAACTCAGCATGCCCTGATGGCATTCATTGTTTGTTCAGTGTGACTCTTGTGTCCACCAAAAGAGAGCATTCCTTTAGGAACCAGGACCTTCAACTCTTTAGAGCCCAATATTGCAGTGGTGGGCAGAAAAAAGTCCCCCATGGGTCAGTAGGAGTGATAATAATTGGGGCTACATTACTTCCACCCCTGGGTTCCCAAACCCAAGTATTCTTCCCACCTGGAGATATGGTACCATGTAGATGTCTCTGATTAATGCATATACCGAATCCTTATGTTCTAGATGGCCCTGTCCGTGCAGAGGTTCACCTCCAAGTTGGCATGTCAGCTGTGCCTTCAGTAAGGCACTCCTACCTTTTATTAGGCCAGCTGTTCCTGGATGTTATGGGAAGGATAAAAACCACTGGATTCCATGGCCATGGTCTATCCCTGCACCTTCTTCACTGTGAAACAGGTCAGATGATGTGCTGTGTGGGAATCAGGCGTTCTGCAATGTCCAGACTATGGTGCTGGCTGTGGCTCATAGAGCATGAAAGGCATAGTTTGAAACTTTATTCACTCATCAGGTGAGGGATGTTAGCCAGTTTTTGGCTATAATGAATAATATTGCTAGAAACATTTAAGTACATGCTTTTGCCCGGACATATGTTTTCATCTTTCTTCAGTATATAGTAGAAGTGTGATTGCTGGACCATATGGTAACTCTATGTTTAACCTTTTGAGAAACTTCCAGATATTTTTCTAAAGTGGCTGCACCATTTTACATTCCCACCAGTAATGTGTGAGAAGTCTGATTTCTTCCATGATGCATTGGATCGTCCGGAAAGTCACAATGTATTTTTTCTGTTTTTCTATGCAAAATAGTGTCATGATGTTTCCAACCATGCGATGGTTCATTCTTGTATCTCTTGTGGAGAAAAATCTTATTTTTTTTTTCCTTTATCAGGCCTAGCATATCTTTAAGTAGGGTATACTGCGATCTTGCTTTGGTAATATGCTGGCAGCCATGAGAGAATGTGGAGTCCGTTCCTGTGGTGGCCATGGGGGAACCTACTGCTTGTTGAGCAAAAGGCTTCTGCAGTGCGCACTATCTTCCTAAACAAGCGAACTGCTAGCTCTCAACAGAGAGGCCAGCTCCAGGCTCCATGTGGAGGCCAAATGGAGTCTGCAGAGCCATATTTCCTCCACCTAGATATCCTGGTCCCTCCCATCTCAGGTCTTGGATTTTTCCAAACAAACCCCCAACTTTAACATAGGAGACCTGGGGATCAGCATGTGGTGTTGTGGTTAAGGTGCTGGACACTTCCACATAGCTTACCACAGTTCAAGTCCTGGATCTGGTGGCTTGCTTCTCTCTTTCTCTCTCTCTCTCTCTCTCTCTCTCTCTCTCTCTCTCTCTCTCTCTGGTCAAGTGAAAATAAAATGAATGAATAAATAAAATTAAATAAATAGTTATTTTAAAAAACAAGCAAACATAGGAGGCTTATTTTGACTAGGTATCCAAACAGCTTTGGAGCTCTGGGTTCTAACAGCTTCTCAGCCTACAGCTCAGTTGGGTTTGCTCTTGCACAGCAAGAGTTGAAGATCTCTTTGTAAGCTACCAAACAGGGCCTCTGATGGACCTAACCCACAAGTGTCATGTTAAATGAGCCTGGGACGCCAGAACACACAGAGCCACCACTGATCCCTCTGGCTCACCTCAGTTGGAACAGCTTGTCAACCTAAGTGAATACATAATGCAAATATAGGAGTCTTCAAACAGTTTATGGAAAGTGCATATTATAAAAAGCTATTCATGAAATTCCTTCAAGAAATTGTTTTTAAATTAGAGGAATGTATTTCGGTAAGTGGATTTAGTATAAAGGAAAAATGGTTTTAACATATTCTTCTAATTGACAAATAATGTGTGAATTTATTTTCTCTTCTTGTCCTGTCACTTGAAATTTGCAAATGCATCTCCAAAAGAGAATATTGCCATGTGCTACAGGAGAAGATTGTGGTAGGCAGAGTAATGGCCCTAAAAGGCATCCACATCCCAATCTTCAGAGTCCATAAATGCATTTCCTTACATTGCAGAAAGGATGTTGTATGTGTTGTTAGTTCGGTCCTTGAGATGGAGACATTGCCTGGATTATCCTGAGGGATCCAGAGTAATCATAAGGTTCTTTAGCAGGAGAATGCCTCTGTTCCACCAGCTGTCTGTGGTCAGAGACATAAAACATTGTTGGTTTTGAAGATGGAGGAAGAAACCTAAAAGCCAAGGACTGTGGGTGGCATCTAGAAGCTGGAAAATAATTCTCTCAAGCCAGCAGGTTATATAGTGGTTAAGGTGCTGGATTCCCACATGGCTGACTGCAGTTCAAGTCCTGGTGGCTTGAAACTCGCTCCAGGGCATGTATGCATCTGTGCCTAATATATGGAGAAGAGAATGAAGGAGCAGGGAATGCAGCATGGCCATTCCACACTGAGGGTGATTTCTCACTTTCTCTTTCTCTCGGTGTCTCCAGTGAACACGCATGCATTATAGCAAAAAAATAAATAAATAACCTCCAAAAAAAGGAGTCCTCTCTTAGAGCCCACAAGGAACACCGTTCTCCTAACACCTGGTTTTAGCCCAATAAAACCCAAGTTAGACATGTAACCTCTAAGAGCAGAAGTTGGTATCATTGTAATCAGTTTTGTGATGTAGCTTTGTTATGGCAGCAATAAGAAACCAATCCAAATATGTATTTCATTTCCAGCAGTATTACTAGGTACAAGATAGAACCCACAGGCAGAAGGATCAGCAAATGCTCTGTCTCCATTTCCTGGGTATCCTTTTGAAAGTCAGACAATGGTTTGGGCTGAGACACAGCTGGACTGCAATAGAGGACCCTATCAGAGGAGGGACTCTACCTCTCCCTCTTGCTGCTCTCCTTTCTTTTGCTAGGAAAGTGTGTGTGAGCAGGATGGAGAAAACCATTGTGGGCTCAGGCACAGTCTGAGCTCAGATGTTCAGAGGAATTTTTTTTTTTTTTTAAGTTTTTTTTTTTTATTAATTTATTTATTTTTGTATATACTTTCAATCATATTGTTTGGCTTACAATGAGACCATTTCGATATGTGAACATTTCTCCCCAGACCCGTTGATCGAAATATCTTCAACAGATAACACCACACCTCCCCATCCCGTCAATGCTCTACCTCTGTATCCCTTCTCCAAATGTCTTTCGTTGGGCCCCACTCCTCCACATACACCTCATCTGACATTCACACCCATCTCTTGTGTTTGTTCAACTGTTAGTCAATCAGTTTCAGACATAGAATGCAGACAAACGGTATATGTTAAGTGGGGACATACAATGTCTCTCCTTCATAGCCTGGCTTGCCTCACTCAGCAGTACATCTTCCATATTCTTCCACTTTCTGTCAAAAGCCAGGGCTCTGTTGGTTTTTATGGCTGAGTAGTATTCCATAGAGTATATGTGCCACAGTTTTTCAATCCATTCCTCCATACGGGGACATCTGGGTTGGTTCCATGACTTAGCAATTGTGAATAGTGCCGCAATAAACATCGATGTGCAAGCTCTTTTCCAATGAAGGATTCTTCTGTCCTTTGGGTAGATACCGAGGAGTGGGATCTCTGGATCATATGGCAGGCAGATCTATCTGTAGATTTTTGAGGAATCTCCAAATTATTCTCCACAGTGGTTGGACCAATCTACATTCCCACCAGCAGTGTAAAAGAGTTCCCCTTTCACCACACCCCCGCCAACACTTATCATTTTTTGTTTTTTTAATATTAGACAATCTGACTGGGGTTAGATGGTATCTCATTGTTGTTTTTATCTGCATTTCCCTTACGATGAGGGAGGTTGAACATTTTTTCATATGCCTTTGGCCATTCGTATGTCATCCTTAGAGAGTGTTTTCTTCATCTCCTTCTCCCATCTTTTAATAGGGTTGCTCATCTTTTTTCCAAACACCTTTTTTAGTTCCTTGTGTATTCTGGTTATCAGTCCCTTATCTGATGCAACATTTACAAAATTTGAGAAATCTCAACTGCCCAGACTCTGGGAATCTTGGAGGCCTCTGAAACCATGGAAATCTCAGCCCTCCCACTGAGAGACAGGAAACCACAGGTCCAAGCTCCATGCTTGGCAACCCAAAGTTCCTGGAGTCATTTCCCAGATAGTTCCCTAATTACAGGTGTAATGTCTTTGTGCTCTAAGGCATAGCAAGGCGCAGTTAAATCTCTAACTTCAGCATTCATCAGAATCAGCTAGGGGGCTGGTTCAACCACAGATTGCTGGGCCCAATCTCCGGAATTTTTGATTCTGTAGACCTAAGGTGCACCTTGAGGACTTGCTTTTTTTTTTTAAGAAATTTTTGCAGGACCAGCAGATGGTATAATTGTTGTAATCACTGGACTCCCACATAGTGGACCATGGTTTGAGTCTTGAACCCAGAGGCTTGAAAATCAATGCTAGATCTGTGTGTGTGTGTGTGTGTGTGTGTGTGTGTGTGTGTGTATGTATGTCCAAGATCATGAGAGCAGAATGGAGAAGGGGTTATGGTGTGGCCATCCCCCCGGGGGGTGATTTCTCACTTTCTGTCTGTCTCTCTAGTGAGTGCACATGCCCTATAGCAAAAATCTCTCTCTCTAAAAAATAAAAATAAAAAAACCGAGAAATTTTTGCTATAGGGCATGTGCACTCACCAGAGAGACAGAAGGTGAGAAATCACCCCCAGGGGGTATGGTGGCCATGCCACAGTCCCTCCTCCATTCTCCTCTCAAGATTTTGGGCACACATGCACATGTGCCTGACATGAGTTTCAAGCTGTGGTCCGGGACTCAAACTTCAGTTGGCTGTGTGGAAGTCCAGTGCCTTAACTACTATGCTACCTGCTGGCCCCAATAATTTGCACTTCTAACAATTTCCTAGGTAAACCTGATGCTGCTAGTCTGAAGACCACAGTTTGCAAATCGTATACCTTAATGGGTAAGAGTTTTGGATTCAGGAATTTTTTGCTCCTTCCAAACTGAATGATCTTGAATAAATGACTTAAATTTTGGAAGTCTTAACTTTTTTTCATCTATCATATAAAGTAAATAAAATGAGTACATAAAGCCCTTCATTTAGATTGTGATGAAAATTAGATAGAGTGATCTATGTAAGGACTTAGCACATAGCAAAAATAAATGGTTTCTATTAGATGTTTATCATCAGTATTACGGTTAATGACAAATTACTAACCGTAACACATAAAGCTCCAGAGGCCCAATCAGGGATAGGCTAGTAGCAGACAATGAATGTACCCTCACAGACTGCCTCCCCTACAATAGTCAGAACTTTCTCAAAGTCCCCCATCTACAGAATAACATTTAACTTTTTATTCAAGAGGACTCCCGGGGGTAAGAATCTGAATTAAATATTTCACCCACAAAACAGAATGAAGAGGAAGCAGAAACTTTTCAAATATCTTGTGTAAATTTGTCTAACAATAGAAAGAGGAAACTCATTTGGGTGTGATGCAATGACTATAGAAATGAATAAAAGTAAACCGGGCCAGGAGCAAATTAATTTGAAAATAATTGCAGAAAAGAAAAAAGAACTGTGCCATGCTCTCTCTTCTGGGAAATCTGACAAGAAAGTACAGGTTTGAATTTTCTCTCCTCCCTGTTCTAGGATAATTGGTATTACAATCATGAGGAAAAAAATAAGTCACCTCTGGAAGGACACCATTTTCCTTCCACAATAAGAAATTCTCTGGGTCACAATAACCGAAGAACAGGTTAGGTCATTGGAAGCTGGAATGTTCTTGTGATTTCCCCATGGAAAAGTGTCTCTTTCCTGGTGAAAATTGTCCATATTGATGGACACGTCAATAATCCAGTGGAATAAAACCCTACTGTTACAAATAATGGATTTATGGGGCGAGCTCTATAGCCTGGTAATTAAGGGAGCCAGATCCCACATGCCGTTTGCGTGGTTTGATTTCCAGCCCCAGCAGCTTGAGAAACACATGTGTGTGGCCAAGATCCCCACAGGATGGAAAAGTGGAAGAGAAGGGATTTCTCCTCTGAGGATGTTCTCTGTCTCCTCCCCTTTCCATCTCTCTCTGGCAAGTGTGCGTGCCCTCTAACAAAACAAATTTTTTTTAAAAAAAGTAGTAGATTTATTATAACATAATAAAAAGTATGTATAAAAACATATATAACTTATAAAATAACTACCATTAGGACTTCAATCTTTTAAACTTTAGAAAAGAAAGAAAGAAAGGAAGGAAGGAAGGAAGGAAGGAAGGAAGGAAGGAAGGAAGGAAGGAAGAGCTGGTTAACAAAATAGGTAGGAGCATTTGATAAATTAAGCTATTAGGTTAAATCTCAGTGGTTCTGGAGTCATTGGACTGAGCTCAAGCCAGCGACCAGGAAGCCTGGCCTCTCACCCCAGCAATTCCTATCTGGCAGTGTGATCTGGACGGTCCACTGAATTTTTAGGTGTCACTTCCTTCAGCAGCAAAACAAGGGACTGAGTAGATCACGGAAATTTCTAAAATTTTCACTCTGAAGTATCCTTTCATAAAAATTACTATTTAAAACATTTTAGCTTTTTTAAAAGAATTATTTATCTATTTAACGTTATTGCTTATTATTTCTTAATTTGACCAGAGAGAAAGGGAAAGTGAGAAAGCAAGCTGCCAGGTTTGGGACTCAAACCACAGTCGGCTATGTGGGAGTCCAGCACCCTTAATTTCCACACCACCTGCTGGCCCCAACATGTTAGTTTTTTAAACAGAGAACAGAGAGTAAGAGAACACCTTCTCCCATGGTCACGTGCACATGCTATTGGTGGATAGTCACGCAGCGATCCTTTCTTCCTCCTTTGGGGATTTTGGGCATACATGCACATGTATCTGGAGTGCTTTTCAAGCTGCTAGGTCTGGGATTCAAACCACACAATTGGCCACATGACATCTAGTCACCTTAACAACCATGCCAGGGCTGGCCCCCAGAATTACTTTTCAACTAAAGGATTCACATTGTTAATAACTTTATATAACCAGCTATTTAAGCACCTTTGCTTGCAAGAAGCAAAGTTATATTAATGAAAAAATGGACTGTAGTATTAACTAACAATAGCTGACATTTATTGAGTACCAACTATGTGATGAGTACTTAGAAGCATTGTATCATTTAATTTTCTCAACAGCTCTGTGAGGTAAATTCTGTCATGATGTTGAGTGGACACATAAGGGGACTGAGGCGCACAGAGTTTAGATAACTTACCCCATAGGGCTAGTCATTGAAAACCCACAATTTGAATGTGGGTCTTGAACCTCTGCAATCTGACTGCAGAACCCCTAATCTTTAGTTCTTGGTTATATTGACTCTCACAGTCGCGGTGACCTGTTGCAAGGCTGCAAATGGTCTGGGATTGCACCTGAAGTCAACAAGGATTCAGGCAGTTGAGGGGACTGTGCACCATCAAGTGACTCACGGCATCTCTCCCTTTCCTACTCTTTCACGTTCCTCTCTTACTTTCTAGTGTCCTCTCTTTCTTCACAGTTATTTCTGCCTCCTTATTGCTATGTTTACACATGACTCCTCCAGCCCCTATGACCTGGAAAATTCAGGCACTACATTTACCCTAATATCTCTGTTTCTCCAGTTGACCTAATGGGCAGGAATTTGATTGGCCCAGATCATCTTTTCACATGTGGATATGCTGCAGGTTGCTGGGCATGGAGCCTGGGGTGCATCCTAAGTGGTATAAAATATTGCAGTGTGATCTGCGGATGGACCAATGTGCTTTAATAATTAGTAATAGCTAACCCTAATAATATGCTTGTTATGTCTGAGGCTTTTACCAGGATTACCACATTTAATCTTTACAGGAACAACCCAGTAAGGGAAACACTATATCGGCCCCTTTTCTTGCTAGTAGGTGAAATTAATTAAATTACCTTAGTCAGTAAATGAAGATCCTAGGATTCAAATTCAGCAATTTTCCCCATGTCAGCATTAGTGAGAAATAATGTATATGCCATACAGTTTATCCATTTAAAGTGTACAATTCAATGGTTTTTAGAGTAATCACAGAGTTGGGTTATTATCATTATAGTCAGTGTTAGAACTATTTTATTACCTTACCCTGAAACCCTACCCTTTAACAGTTATCTCCATTGCTCCTCAACCAGCCCTAGGCAACCACTAATCTGCTTTCTGTCGCTATAGATTTGTCTGTTCTGGACATTTCATGTAATCATGCAATGCATGGTGTTTTGTGATTTCCCTATTTTATTTAGCATAGTATTTTCAAGGTTGATCTGTGTTCTAGCATATATGAAGGACCTTCAAAAAACTCATGAAAAGGTGGAGTTAAATTATGAGTTTATTTTGGTGCAAAATATTTTTAAACCCATGAATAGTTTTTTCATAGTCTACATTTTTCATGAACTCTTTAAAGAAAGTTTGTTTAATTATTTTATTTTAACTTTATATATTGATTTATTTATTTTTAATTTGATCAGAGAGGTACAGAGTGAGAGTGAGAAAGAGAGAGGGAGGGAGGGAGGGAGAGAGAGAGAGTGAGAGAGAGAGAGAAGTGAGAAAGCAAGCTGCCAGGTCTGGGACTCAAACCACAGTAGGCCATGTGGGAGCCCAGTATCCTTAAACACCATGCCACCTGCTGGCCCTTCTTTTTTTTAAAGTTTTTTTTTTTTTTTTTTTTTTAAGAATTATTTTATTTTAACTTTATTTATTCATGAACTTTTTAAAATACCTCCCTAAGATCAGTAAATCATTTTTAGTGGCTATAATATTCTATTGTATAGCTAGTCCATGTTTCATTTATCAGTTGATGGCATTTCAGTATTTCTACAATACTTTGTCTGTTATGAGTAATGCTGCTATGAATATCAGTGTACAAGCTTTTGTGTGGACATAAGCTTTTATTTTTCTTGGCTTGGCAGATACCTAGCACAGAAAATTCAGACATGTGACTCCACTGCACAGTGGGCATGGTAGGTTTTGAAATCCAGCCTATCTCGTATATGAATGGCTTACTTGTTAGTATTGGCTGTATCTTATTTTTTATTTTTATGTATTTATTTATTTTAAATTTGCTATAAGGAACATGTGGCCACCAGAAAGACAAAGAAGATGAGAGAAAGAGGGGAAGTGAGAAATCACTCCCTAGAGGGGATGACTACTCCTCAATCAGTTCTCCATTCACCTCTGGGTATTTTGGCCATGCCTACACACATGCCTTGAATGATTTTCAAGCTATTGGGTTCAAGACTTGAACCATGCTGTTAGCCATGTGAGATCCAGCCATCGTAACCACCATGCTACCAGCTGGTCTAGCTATATCTTAATTTAATGAACATTATTAAATGAATGAATTTTTCTTAGTTATATAGTTTACTTTAAACAACCAGAGTTGCCTAATTTGTGTATAATACTTTAGAGAATCTCTATAATCACTTTATTATTTTTTAATTATTTTTTAAAAAGAGAGGTTTTTTTGCTATAGGGTATGTGCACTCGCCAGAGAGACAGAAAGCAAGAAATCATTCCCCAGGCAGGATGGCCATGCTGCAACACACACACACACACACACACACACACACACACACGCCTGGCGTAAGTTTTAAGTTGCTGGTCCCAGGACTCGAACCGTGGTTGACTATGTGGGAGTCCAGCAACGTATCCATTATGCCATTCACTGGTGTCTCTATAATCACTTTAACAGATCCTTTAAGACCCCGATATCCCATGCATATAAATGACACTAAGAAATATTGATTACATGTGTTTATTCGATAAATATATACTAAGTGTTCTCGATGTGCCAAGTACTATGGGAGGAATTAGGAACCCATGGAATCAAAGGACACAGATTGGAAAGTATTCTGAAACAAACCAGTGCATTCTAAATTTTACACAGATTTCTTTATTACAATGTGCTTTCTGGATGGCAGTATTTGCCAAACAAACATCTCTAAAAGGGAGTCCCAGGGACCAGCAGTTAGCGTAATGGCTATATCACTGAACTCCCATGTGTTGACCACGGTTTCAGTCCTGGACCTGGTGGCTTAAACTCTTGCTGGGTGCATGTGCGTGTGTGCCCAAGATCCCGAGAGGAGAATGGAGGAGAAGGGATTGCAGCGTGGCCATCCCCCCTGGGGGGGGGGTGATTTCTCACTTTTTAATATCTCTGTCTCTCTCTCTCTTTTTGGCGAGCACACGCGCCCTATAGTGAAAAAACCTCTCAGAGAGAAAAAAAAAGGGAGTTCCAGTCTACAAACAAAATGTTTTCTATACTTTGAGCAGTCTTTTGGGGGAAATGATAAGAATCCATGGTTTCTTTCTCCCAAAGAATAGACTTTCAAGACAAACTTCATTGTTTCCTCATTTCCCTGAGACTTTTGTTTCTACTGCATTTTAGATGAGATAGGGATACAAAATAAGTTAATAATTTAATGACTGTAATTAATCAAAGAATTATCCCATGTAACACATGAACTCTTCTTTCACTTTGTGGTCTGGATTAACAAAGTCACCAAGTGCCACTCTGTTGCTTCAAAATTTTGTTCTAAAATAGGTTAGTGTTGTAAGAAGTCTTTTTTGCCTTTCATTTTTAACATTGGTGCCTCTTCCCTAGTGATATGCTCTGAAAAAATAAGTTAAGCAGAAGGAAATGAATGCCAATTTAATCTCAGAACCTAGTTTCTAATATTGGTTTGGGGTCAAAATGTAAAAAAAAAAAAAAACAAGGACAACTAATACAAAGATCTAATAGCAGCTTCTCACTCTGTTTGTTCAAGCAAATGAAATTTTCTGAAACCAGATGAACTTAAATATTTTCAATTTCTTGAAGACCAAAGAAGAATGCACAAGTTAAAAATAATTAGCAAATTTTTACCTGAATCAGTTTTTTAAAAGACTAGATCTATTTACCTGTTACTCCATGAACTTCTTTTCATTGAGTCTTATTACAATATTTTCTCATTCAGGTAGAAAACAGCATTTTCAGAAATTAGAAAGAAAGGCTTTGCTTTTCCCATGAGTGGTATTCTTTTAGAAACAATCATCTTTTTCTTTTGAATACCTTTATTTATTTTTGATGCTAAGAGCACTATATGCTTGTTTAATATTTTTTTTTCCTGAAGAACACTGATCTTCACAGAATGGCTCATTTGCTTCAAGGATAGCCAGTTTCTCTGTTTCTCATGGGAGGTATTGAATAAGACTTAGACTGCCTTTAACATAGGTGTACTTTCTGCTTCTCCTCTGCCTCATCCTAAGATGAACCAAAGTTATAAATGTGAATAAAAGAGATTGCTTGAAGGAAGTTGAGTAGAGAAACTACTCAGAAGAAGCCATTTCCATCCTTCACTTGCAGTATTATATGCAATAATTTATATAATACTGCACTATTATAATTATGTAATGTAATATAATAGCTAATATAATAATGTATATAATACTATAATTACATGCAATATAATATAAATGTCTCCATGATAAAGGACCATCTGGATAGTACATCCATTTCATGGAGAAATGGTCCAGTGTAAAGAGCCAGGCGCCTGGACGGTGAGAAAATAACTAAGGAAGACCAGAGGACCTGACAGCTACATCTACACTATTTCCTAGGTCACAGCTACTAAGTCTGCAAAGTATCAATGGAAAGAAGAAGCAAAGATGAAATAGCATGAAAGACCAGCAGATGACTATAACCTCTGGTTAATAGCAGCCAATCTTCTTATCTGTTACCCTCTAAACACCAGGTATGAAGTTCCTATAAAAGGAAGGTAGTGATGAAGAAAACAGCAGACAGGCCCACCTGTGGTGGTGCTGCAGCGCTAACACAAGTACCTGCAAGGCTGGAAGCCTTAGGGTCTGCCACGGGTTCAGATCTATGGGTTGGCCTGAAAACATGCAGAGCATATGTACAGTCACCCAGGACCCTGTGGAGTTGGGGAGCTGAGGAAAGGGGATCACAGCATGATGAGATCCTCTTGGGGGTGCTTCTCTCCCTTTCTCTGTCTCACATGAACTATCATAAAACAAAACAAAACAAAGAAAAAGAAAAAGAAAAAGGCAAACAGCAAAATCACTTTGCATTCTATTCAATCTTTTCTATGGTACCCAGTAGCCAGTATAGCACCTGGTAGAATAGGTAGGTACCTGTTAAAAATATCAGTTTAATATCGGCAGCCTGACACTTAATGCAATCAGGAAAATATTTCTGTTCTAAAATAAGTTATCATGCTCACCCCTTCTCCCCCAGATCCCACTTGCCGAGGTGGAGTCTGCCTAACTGATCTGTCTCCTGAAAGACTGACCTCAAACTTTCCATCTGGGTTGAATTCATGATTGTTTTCCACTTTATCCAAAAACTTAAATGTATATTTTTTCAATCATTTATGGAAACTTAAGAATCAGCTTCAATGGTTAAAAAAAAAAAAGTGATTCTCTAGCATAACTATGAAACTATGACCAAAATGGGCATAAAAATATCTATAAATGTGGCAAGATTTTAGATCTTTGAATAGGCAAGTTTAAATGTATAAACATACTATTTTTTTTTTAGATAAATAGGTATGTATTTTTGAGAGTTTCAGATACCAGGAAATTTCACTTTGAAATACTTGAGGGTACATCTCCTAAGGATAAGGATATTTTTCCATAGAAACACAATACCAGTATCACACCTTAGAAAATTAATTATATCACAATTTTAATTGGAAAATAGTCTGTATTCAAATTCTTCTAGTTGCTCAAAAGTGTCTTCTTTAGACTTTTTTTCTCACTCCAGATTTCAATCAAGGATCATACCTTGCATTTAGTTGTAATGTTTGTTTCAGTCTTTTCTTTCTTTCATTGTGTTTGTTTGTTTGTTTTTCCCAGATAGCCTGTGCACTTGCCAGAAAGAGACACAATAAGAGAGCCTGGTGGAAGGGGATGAGCAGATCTGGGTTCAAACCACGTGAATGGCCATGAGGGATCCAATTGCCCTAACCCTGAGGCTACAGGCTAGCCCCGTTTCCTGCATTTCTAAAAATGTTACTGATTTGAAGAGCCCAGGCCAATGATTTTATGGAATGCCCCACATTCTGGGTTTGCTTGATTACTTTGTCATAAAGAGTTTTTGGCAGGACCAGCAGTCAGCGTGATGGCTATGTCGCTGGACTCCCATGTAGTCGACCGCGGTTCGAGTCCCAGACCCGGTGGCTTAAAACTCACGCAGGGCACGTGTGCATGTGTGCCCAAGATCTTGAGAGGATAATGGAGGAGAAGGGATTGCGGTGTGTCCATCCCCCCTGGGGGGTGATTTCTCACTTTCTGTCTCTCTGTCTCTCTCTGTCTGGTGAGCGCACGCGCCCTATAGCAAAAACCTCTCCAAAAAAAAAAAAAAAAAAGAGTTTTTGGCAAGGACATTTCATTTGTGATGTATCCCATGATATAAAATGTCTAGTTGTCCCAGTACTGTTTTGACAGTATATTTGATCATTTGGTGAGTGTGGGTGTTTGCCATGTCTCTTTAGTGTAAAGGTCCTCTTTTCACTTCATAATTAGTGGGTAGTATGTGGGATGATTTTTTGAACCATATGAATATCTCATTTCCTATTAACATTTTGCCCAGGCAGTTTGGCATCTATTGATAATCTTTGTCTAAATAAGTTATTACGCCAGAAACTGTAAAATGCTCATTTCTAATTTTATTATTTCTTCTATATGTATTAGTTGAATTCTTCAGTAAAAAAGAATTTTTCTGTTTTTCTTCTAGCAAACAGACTCCATTTCAGTTCAAACACTAAGGTAAGATGATAAAGCCTTTCCCAAGAATTCTGGAAGTCCTCAGAGGTAGGTTGTTTACCAGAGAAATTTGGGATGACAGCCTTGCAGAGGGAGGCTGGAGATGAGGAAACAGGTCTGAGTTGATAATAAATACCTGTTTTGGCATGTTTCATGGGAAGATTCACATGTAAATAATATTCTCGGGTCAGCAGGTGATGTGGAGGTTAAGGCGCTGGATCCTACATGCCAAATGCAGTGCGAGTCCTGAACCCAGTGGCTTGAAAATCATGCCACTGGGCACGTGTGCATGTGTGCCTGAAGTCCCAAGAGGAGACTGGGGAAGGGATTATAGCATGACCATCACCGCAGAGAGTGATTTTTTTCCCCTCTACCATGAAAAGTTCATGACCAAGAAAAACATGCTGAAGGCTTGACTAAACAATAGGAATTTCTCTTTACTGAAATTTCTTATGGCCAGTGGCAGTCTTTCATACCAGGTAATAAGTAAGCACCAGAAAATAGATTGAATTCTATGACTTTGGTGTAGGACATTCTGTCTTACCATATAAGAGTGACCTAGAGAAGATACTAATTAAATCACTCAAGGCTCACTTTGATATTCATAGGCAATTGAAGTCTTACGCCAGGGAGAAAACTGGGAATAGTACTGCCCCAATCTGAAGTTTGGTTTGGAGCTGAGTAGTGTATTAGGACACACCATTTTCTCTAGCCTACTGATAACATTCTCTTCTTTGGGTATGAGTAGAGTGAGTTTGCAAAGTCCTTTCATGTTCAATGAGCTATTGATCCAGTGAGATTGGCAAGGTAAGGAAGACTGGCTTTACTCTATTAAAAACATGTACAGGGACCAGCAGTTGGCATAATGGCTATGTCACTGGATTCCTATGTAGTCGACCATGGTTTGAGTCCCGGATGCAGTGGCTTAAACTCACACTAGGCGTATGTGTGTGCATGCCCAAGATCCCGAGAGGAGAATGGAAGAGAAGGGATTGAGGTGTGGCCATCCCCCCTGGGGGGGCAATTTCTCGCTTTCTCTCTGTCTCTGTCTTTCTGGTGAGCACACGTGCTCTATAGCAAAAACCTCTAATAAAAAAAATAAAATAAAATAAAATAGGGACCAGCAGTTAGCGTAATGGCTATGTTGCTGGACTCCCACATAGTTGACCACGGTTCGTGTCCCGGACCAGGTGGCTTAGAACTCACGCCGGGCACATGTGCATGCGTGCCCAAGATCCCAAGAGGAGAATGGAGGAGAAGGGATTGCGGCATGGCCATCCCCCCCGGTGGGTGATTTCTCACTTTCTGTCTCTCTGTCTCTGTCTGTCTGTCTGTCTGGCGAGCGCACACGCCCTATAGCAAAAACCTCTAAAATAATAATAATAAATAAATAAATAAGATAAAATAAAGGACAAAAACAAAACGCAATGGGGAAAAAAAGAGATAGTCAAGGTGCAGCTGGGTGTCAAACCCACTTTTTCTAACCCTTGCTTTCTCCAGCCTCTCTTGCTCCTTTAACAGGGCAGTATTTCAGGGTGGGCTTCTAGGCAGATGAATTCAGTTGCAGTTTTCAGTCTACACTGCTGATGAAACCCGATTCTATTTGTAGGGCTTCCCTGGGGGAAGCCTGCTGTGCTAGTTATGGCTTTCTTCAGACTTCTGCTCAGTCCTCACTCTTGTACACCCTGGAAAGCCTCCCTCCTTTCCTGCAATGGGCATTGTAAGGGCAAGGTCATAAAAGGCAATTTTTTAAAGACTGGTAATTATCTCAAACTATAATCTTGGGAATCAGATTCCTGGTTTTCTAGATCAGAGCTGCCCAATAAAATATAACATAAGCCCCATATGTAATTCTTAATTTCCTAGTAGCTGCATTAAAAAGCAAATAGAAAAAGCAGTTGAAACTAATTTTAATCATCTATTTTTTAAATAATTATTTTATTTAACTTCTCCTTTTTTTTTTTTTTTTTTTTTTTTTTTTAATTTGACCAGAGAGGGACAGAGTAAGAGAAAGAGAGGGAAAGTGAAAAAGCAAGCCACTAGGTTCAGGACTGGAACCATGGTTGGCCCTGTAGGAGTCCAGCACCCTTAACCACCAAGCCACCTGCCGGCCCCAATTTTAATCATCTATTTTTTGACCCAACATATCCAAAATACTATAATTTAATTTTCCTAGAAAATAGAGTGAAGAAAAAATAGCCCCCTTCCTTCTACTGACAGAGGATGAGTTGGGCAGTGACCCTTTTATTCAGAGAGTCATCATCATTCACCAACCGTACATCATCGTAAAGAATCTCTTCACATCCTGGCAATATTAGCAGCATTATTTCTAGTGACATAGCAGCTTCCAGAATTTGCAAAATGTTAAATAGGACTATCCATCCACATGGGCAGAAGGAAAACAGACTATGGTATGAGTGGGCTACAAGGCTTTTGTGCTCGAAAAATATGTTCATGGAGCCTATCATATGCCCGACACACCTTCCATTAAAAAGGTTTTTTTTTTTTGTTTTTTTTTTTCTCCACTGTACTGAAATGTGCAGATAGAAGACTAAATTCTGATGGGTGAAGGAAGTGTGGAATATAAGCATAAATAAGACATGATCCCTGCCTTCAGTAAAACTTGTGGTCTAGGAGGGAAGACAGTGTATAAAGCAGGTACAAGACAAGTGTCCACTGTATGGTAAAAATGAAAACCCCCAATTCTAGCTCTCAAACATGGCCAAATGTTCTTCAGAAAACCCAAGTTAAAATTCCATTCTTAGACTGCACACAGGGCTGGACCAAGGGTGGGTCTCGTGCAGCCCCGCAAATGTAGGTGAATCTCCATGGAACACAGTTTCAGGAACGCGGCTCAGGAAAGCAGAGACGGCCATCAGCAGTTGCGGCATGTGGGGCAGATCCCGGCCACGGCCCGCGGGGGCAGAGCCCCGGCCACGGCCTGCGGGGCAGAGCCAGGCCACGGCACGCGGGGCAGAGCCCCGGCCACGGCACACGGGGCAGAGCCAGGCCACGGCACGCGGGGCAGAGCCCAGCCCTGTGTGCAGTCTACGTTTCCTATTGTTGGGAACTTTATGATCTGATAATTGGAAAAAAAAATCATGTTTATCATAAAAAATAATTAGAATAATAATAATAATGATTGGGGGAAACATAGGAAAGATATTGAATGTTGAAGCGGGGAGATTAATGTCTCTGTACTGACTGACATGCATGGCATTCCCTTTTGAAAAAGCAATGTAATACACTGTAAAGTTATATGTAATTCAATGTAATAAAAAAATAGATAATAAAAAAAAGAAGAAAAAAAAAACAAAAACAAAAAAACAAACAAACAAAAAAAATTCCATTCTTAGTGGCCAGCAGGTGGTGGGGTGGTTAAGGCGCTGGACTCCCAAATGGCCAATGGCAACTTGAGTCCCAGACTTGGTGACTTGAAACTCATGCCAGGCACACATGTATGCATGCCCAGAATCCCAAGTGGAGAATGAAGGAGACGGGATCGTGACATAGTCATGATTTTTCACTTTCTGTCTCTCTGCTGAGTACACACAAGAGCTTTTACCCATGGGAAAATCCTTAAAAAACAAAATTCCATTGTGAGACTGGTCCATAGCCTAGTGGTTACGAAAATTGAATCCCACATGGCCAACTGCAATCCAAATCCTGACTTAGTGGGTTCAAAAGTAGGCTGGGTACATCTGTATGTGTGCCCCAAATCCTGACATGGTAGAGAAATGAAGAGATTGTAGCAAGTTCATTCTCCATTTGGAGGGTTCTCTCCCTCCCTATCACTCTCTGGAGCATATGTGCATCCTTTGGGCAATTTCAAAAAAAAAAAAAAGAAAGAAAGAAATCTCTGTGTTTCTGAGTTATAATCCCATGAAATAATTACCCTTCATAATTCCAGTTCTATTAACACAGACTGATGTCTTGTTTTCGTGGAGTAAAAGAAGAGAGGTAAAGATGAAAAAGGTAGGGACATCTTCACTGGGGCAAGATGGAGGGCATTTCTTGATGATAGGAAGGCATAGCATGAGGCATAGACTCTAGTGCCCAGTGACTAGGGATATTACAGGAAGGGAGAAGCCAGAGTGAATATAATGATCATAAACTGTCAACTTCAGGGCTCTGCCTGTGCCTAGACTGGTGCTAATTACTGATCTGAGCAGGTAAATACAGTGCATATGTGTAGATGGGGGTTGTGGTGAATAATAGGGTTCAGGAGTCAGGCAGCCTATCTACCTGTGTCAGTTTGGGGGAGTAACTTAACCTCTCTGTGCCTCCGTTTGCTCATAGAAAAAAAGAAATAAGTTCTTTAATTGGATTTCAAGAGATGGTATATGTAAAAAGCTTAGAACAATGCCTTTCACATAGCGTGCACCCGGTGTCAAGAATTATTTTTAGTTTTGGCATTTAGTAATAATTGTTAGCTAGGGTGCTCCTCTAATTTGTCCCTAAAGTTTCAAGACTTGTGACTCTATGTCAAGTCATCCTGGTAAGAAGTAGACAAATTTTAATGAGAATCTCCTTCTCTAAAACAGCACAAGTGGAGCAGAGATGAAAATGATTGCCCAGAGGCTCAGAGGGTGCTCCTAAACTGAGGAGGGAGCCCTTTAAGGCTATGATGAAGAATTTCCCCAAAGACAAGGGCTTATTTAGCACACTTACAGACTGGAGCCCAAATCCAGGCTGCACCACTTAACTCCCCGTGTCATCTTAGGAAGGTACCCGATTTTTCCAAGCTCTCAGTTGTGCACCGGACAAAAAAGGGATAATAAATACACCTACAGTTGGTGAAACTCCATAGAAAGACGCAGGAAAACGGCACGTAGTCTGGACTAGACAAAGTCAGTCTCCTAGTTTATTATTATCATTACACTATTCCAGTTAGCAGAGCTCATGGGGCTGCAGGCAGCGCCTAGTGGGGTTTTGGCTCATCCCGATGCCCCAGCGCCAGGCACCAAGCCCGGCACCCGGTAGATACGCAGGAAACGTCTGCGGAACGAATACACGTCATCCGAGGCAGAGGGCAGCCAGCTGACTTTGCCTCTGAGTTTAGCCCTTCCCCTCTTTCCAAAAGTCTGAGCCCGGAGCTGCTCGTAGCTCGGGAGCTCCGGACTACTGGGCACTGGGCTGAAACCCAGCTCGCCCCAAATGCCCGGGTCGGAATGAGTGGAGAGCGCTGGCCAGGACGCACATCTCCGTGTGAGCTGCTCCTTCCGAAGCCCTTATTTTTCTGGTTTGCGGTTTATTTACTTAAGCTCCCAGGAGCCCAGGGGCTGTTAGAGTAGGGTCCCGACCTAGGTCGCGCTATCTATTTATTTTCTGCCTCCCAGCCTCAGCACTGGCAAGTCCCAACAGGGCTCTTTCAACGTGTGTCGGAGAGGTTTGCATTTCTTTATCTCCTGTGAAGCAACGAAAGACGTACTCAGTTCTGGTTCAGAGAAGTGTTCTCACGCGACTTGCCTGTGTCCCTGCTAGCGTGGACCGTCGCTCCCAGACTTAGTTTTCCGTGCAAACCCGAGCGGGGCGGAGCAGATTAAATAAAGACAACCTCGCGCCTTTAATCCTTGACCACAAACCGTGGCGTTTCTGTGCCCTGAATTTCTCAAATTCTTGGCTCCGGGACTCGAAGTGGGGGGGGTGGTGGTGGCGGGGGGGCAGGGGAGGGGGTAACAGCTTGTAAAAACTTCCCAAAACAGAAATCCGAGCTCCTCCCTCTTTCCAGCCCCCAGTGACACCTGGAATGCTGGAAAGAGGAGCAGCCGAGGTGCAGACTCCCCAGGGCTTGAGGGCGCCCCCCAGGGAACATTCTGGTATCCGACTCCTGGCCGGACTAAACCCTCACTAAGAAGTGCAATTTGCGGCCGGGGCGCCCTCCACCGACGCCCCTCCCTCTTCCCCGCGCGCATCTATTTAGAGCCCAGCCCGAGAGCCCAGGGGCTTCTGGGACTTGTAGTCCCACCCCGCAGCCCCAGGCGCCTCCACGACCCGGGACTCGGACTACATTGCCCAGGGAGCTTCCCGGCCTATATAAGACACCGGGAGCCGCTTCAAAGTGCAGTAACCATGTGGATGTGCTGCTGAAGCGTTTCCTCAAGCTTGCTGGGGTGGGAGGAGAGGAGGAGGAGGAGGTGGTGGTGGAGGAGGAGGAGGCAGGGGGTGGAGAGAGAAAGCGCACGCCAAGAGGAGGTGTGGGTGTTCCGCTTCCATCCTAACGGAACGAGCTCCCTCTTCGCGAACATGGGATTACCCAGCGGCTGCTAACCCCTCTCCTCGCCCTGCTCCCCCAAACCGGCGTGGCTCCCCCTGCACCAAGGTAGAGGCTGGGGCCGGGCAGAGGGCGCGGGGAGTTGGCATTGCCACCCCCCACCCCCGGGGTGGGGGGCGAAGAAGTTTTTGCTTCGCTCTCTTGGCATTCTTGATAGATTTGTATGCACTTGGCATGCGTTTGGGTATTTTACCGCGGGTAGTTTGTGTGTGTGTGTGTGTGTGTGTGTGTGTGTGTATGTGTGTGTTTTCTTTCTTTCTTTTTTTTAGAAAGGGAAACACTTGAGGCTTCAAAACCTCAAACAGCTTCGACTCCAGTGCCTGGCTCTGAAGGGCTCCCTGTTCTGGACTAGAACAGCATTCTCCCAAGTTGTAGACTATTGTAGCAGCTGCAGGAAAGAGTTTATTTTGCTTTATTGGTTTATTTTGAAAGGGGGATGCGGGGGGGGGAGGTTAATTGTGAGCCTGTTGAAGGAAACAATCATGCTAAAAATGTAGCCCTCCCTCGCGCTGCATCGTTGGGAGAATAATCCATGGTGGGGGCCCCTTGGGGAGGGTTTTAAAAAAAAACGGAAGAAAACCCAGGGGAGCGGTAGAGATGAAGTGTGGACGAAGCTCGTGCCCAGTGAGGATGCGGGGTTCGGACACTTGGCGTCCGCGCTGGGAAACAAGTGCTTTGGGATCTGCTAAACATTTCTCTTAGTTCTGGTCTCCCGGCACGTTGGAAGTTTGTGCGTGCTTAGTCTCGCTTGTGAGTTATAGACTGGTAATAAGCAAGCGTAGTTACCTGTTATGTTATCCCACGGGATCCCGCAAACCCGCTTGCCAAGTTTGGAAGGGGAGCGAGGTCTCCTTAGGGCAGCAGGCTAAAAAAAGAAGTGGAAATGTGCGATTTAGAGCATTCCTGTTAGAGACCCACCTTCCGTTGTATCTTATCCAGTCGTCTTTGTTTCTCAATGTTTAGGAGCTGACTGCAGAGGAGCAGGATTCGGCACCCCTGGCTGGGCTGTTTTGGCAACAGAGTGCCTGACTCCTGTCAGGTGAGTGTGGAAGCCTCAGTACTGTAGTCAATAATGAATTTTTGTCCTAAGACTATTTTAAGTCCTCTCTAAACAACGTGGAGGTGGGGAGTAGGAAAGAAAGGAAACTTCTTGGCTCAGTCTTCAGAATTTGTCTCTGCCTTTGGTGGGCCTTTAGAGAGCAGAGATCCACAGGACAGCCCTGCCTAGCATTTTGGGTAGCTGTGATTTGAAGCAGCCTGAAAGTTGTGTGTGTGTGTGTGTGTGTGTTGGGGGGGAGGCATTAAATGGAGCAGTGAAGGGGTAGCCTGTTACTGGCCAGGGACGCGTGCTGATGACTTCAATTCTGAAGGATGCAGTGCATTTCATCTGCCAAGATACGTGAGCAAAAATTAACTCTGTCTCTCTTTCAAAAATAGTCACTTTCTTTTTACTTACTGTGAATTTGTGCTTCATCAGAGTAGGTTGAACTATAAGAACTGAAAGTGGTTGCAGGCAAATTGAGAGAATGAGCACTTTAAAAAGGGAAGTTAGTTCTTGAGGCATTTAGTTCTTGACTGAAAGCACCTGAATGTCAAGGAATCCCACAGGTTCCTGTTGTTCAGGTGCCTGTGGCAGAATATAGGAGCTCAGGGCTGCTTTTATCTGTAAACGCAACAGCTCCTATTTTTTTCCCCAAAATGGTCAGACTGCACTGTAAGAGAGGGAGGTTTCAACGAGGGCACTTAACATCCCCATCGCTGCAGATTTGGCCATCAGAAGTGTTTTCTTCTGAAATGGTCAGGAACAGGGTAAACAACAGGGTAAGGGGCGTGTGGGGGGGAGTAGGGTCTTAGTAACTTCTTTAACATTCTAAATATTTGGTTGTTCCCTGGGCTACAATCTTCAGGGTTTTCTAATTAGAAAATAAAAGTCAGACACTTCATTATAATAGTATAGTGCTTTTGTTTCCTGTTGATAAGATCCTCAGGGTCTTGGTGGAGGGAGAAGCATTTGGATGCATGAGGTCTGGTTCCTCCTTTGGAGGTCTTTTGTTGACTTGCATGGTTGTGTGGAAACTTGAAGGGCTAAGGATTGGGTCCTGTTCCCGCCTTCAGAGTGAGCTGCACTCTTAACTAATTGGTAAAATATTAAAACTGAGTTATTAAGCATTTGTGAGCCAGCTCCAGAGCCATAGACCACAGAAACACTGTGAATTAGATACAGGTGAAGAAACTTAGGCATGGAGTGTGCAGCCACTTGTCCAATAGCTAGTACAAATGGAAACAAGGTATGTAGGGGTCTTTTAAACATTTGTGGAAAATGCATGCTAGGAAAAACAAACAAACACAGATGTTAACCTTGTACTAAAATAAACTCATATTTTAATTCTGTTTTTTGGGGGTTTTGTCATAGGGTGCATGTGCTTGCCAGAGACACAGAAAGAGAAAGTAATAAAGTGAGAAATCATCCCCCCAATGGGGATGGCCACTCTGCAATCCCTTCTCCTCCAGTCTTTTCGCTGGATTTTGATCACACATGCCCATGTGCTCAGTGTGATTTTTAAAACACTGAGTCTGGGACTTGAATCATGCAGTCAGCCATGTGAGATCTAGTGACTTAACGTCCCTGCCACCTGCTGGCCCTTCATGAACTTTTGAAATCTGCTTGTGGAACCCTAGGCAGCAGGGCTGTACCACCCCCTACAAATGTGCCTAAGTTGGAGGGAGAAGGGTCAGAAGGAAGCTAGGAAAAATGGAAGCTCCTTGGAAATGGGTAATACGCTTACCTCCTCCATGTAAGGAGGGAATGATGCAGCTGTGGACATGGCATAGGAGAGTCTGGATCTTTGAGGAGGCGTTAGATGTAGTACTGAGATGGTTTTGGTAGGCTGCATGTTGAAAGCCTAAATGAATGAGAATAAAAAGAAGCCCCAGGGAACGTCTAAGTTCAGCATTAGGCTCATCACATACCTGAAATACATCATCATCTATCTTGAGGCACCTGAGCAGGTTCAATGAGCAGGTTCAACACGCAGGCCTTTCTCCATCTGAATAACTTGAGAGTTTAAATTGCAATTGGTCTCAGCTGTGAAATGTTGGTGCCCTTTTTCATTTACCCTCCCATTTGCTTTGTGGCCAGTAATGTGGAACATTTTTCATTTCTTTTGAGTGTGTTTGTGCATGCTTATGTATGTTGAAAATAAGATCTGCTCTTTAAATAATTCAAATCAGAACAGAAAATCCTATGAGATTTCCTTCTTAGGTCCAGCCACAGCAAAGTGTGCTGGCTGGTAGATGTTGCTCCTTGGCAGGCTTAGGCCACTCGGGAAGCCTAGTTCAATTCCAGGCCCAACCTAAATGCTGAATGCAGTGGCTTTTGCCTGTAGTCCTTGAGGTAGGCAAGCATAGTGAGACCCTGTCTAAAATAGTACTAAAATAAAACTTTTTGAAATATAGATTTTCTTTTTTAAAAATTTTTATTCCCTTATTTATGATAGAAAACATGCACATACGAGAGACACATAGAGAGGAACACTCTCCACAAGGTCTGGTCATCCTGCAGTCAGCGTCCTCCAGTCCAGTAGCTGGTTGGATCTTGGGCAATCATATGCATACCCAGCATGTTTCAGGCTATCTGGACTGGTGATTCGAACCAAGGTCACCTTGTGGGATCTAGCATCCCATGAGCAGCACATTACAGTGGTGTAAAGTATCCTACCCCAAGATTTTCTTTTTATGGAAAGCAAAGTTCTTCATATTCTAAATGAATTACTCTGGCCTCCATGTTGAGAGCCATGGAAGCATTTGGGATTAATAATGATATCATCCATTGTTCTTACCTTTGGAAGGGAATTGGCATTTTTCTTAAGAAATGAGAGAATGGTTGCTTAGAAGAAATAGATGAACTCCACAAGAAAGACCTGTTGCTTTTTTTGCCTGATGTTTTCAACTGAGGAAGACTAAGATAATAAGGAGAGAGAGACTGAGAAAGAAAATAGAAGCCTCTCATCCAATGGTACACCACCACCTGACTTTCAAAATTTAAAAGAAAAAAAGTGCAAGGCTTTTTAGCTAATTTAAATGATCTCACAGAAACTTTTTTTTTCACAAGCAGCTCTTAAAAAACTAAATGAAAATGAAACAACAAACACCAAATATGAACAATGAAAAAACAACCAAAATAAAAGTAGGCCTAGAGTTAGGTTTCTAGGTCAAGCTGTCCTTGAATACATCTAATTAAGGAGGCTACCCAAGGCCACCGTCCCATCTTGTTTGTCTTTGGTTTGCTCTTTTTAAATAAAATGCATTGCATTTGCAGGCTCTCTGTGCATGCAATTTTTGAGTTCATTTTTGCCATTTTATGTACCTGGCTCTTTTGAGCAGTGCAGTTACAGCTGACATGAGTGACATAACTTCTGTGATTCCTTCCGTTTGTCACAGTGTCTGTGGTTCTGAGGTGACTGCTGATGACAAAGAGCTGAATAAAGTGACAGGACCATCACCTATTGAATTTTGACAGTCCTTAACTGGACATAGTTTAAGGCACTTGCCATGATAAGTCTATTTAACAGACTCTAGTGTCTATTAAAGTTGTTGTGATTCAAGTATTTTATGCCCTATTTGACAAATTTCTTGAAGACCCACTGTGTGCCAGTAGCACAACATGGCAGTTTTTCAACAGATGGGACATCAAGGGCTTGGTGGCTAAGGAGGCTGAATTCCACATGGCCAACTGTGCAATTTGAGTCTCAGACCTGGCAGCTCAAAAAAACACAAGAGGTGGGAACCAGCAGTTAGCGTAATGGCTATGTTGCTGAACTCCCACGTAGTCGACCATGGTTCGCGTCCCGGACCCAGTGGCTTAAAACTCACACCGGGCGCATGTGCATGCGTGCCCAAGATCCCAGGAGGAGAATGGAGGAGAAGGGATTGCGGAGTGACCATCCCCCCTGGGGGGTGATTTCTCACTTTCTGTCTCTATGTCTCTCTCTGTCTGGCGAGCGCACGTGCCCTATAGGCTATAGCGAAAACCTCTCCAAAAAAACCACAAAAACACAAGAGGTGTGAGAGCGCGCGCACATGTGTGTGAGCATGTGTCCAGAATCCCAAAAGGAGAGAGAAAGCGAGAAGGGATTGCAGTTTAACTATTCTCTGGAGGGAGGTGAGGTGGGGACACTTTCCCATTTGTATTTCTCTCACATGCACATATGCCCTGTGGCAAAATCAAAGAAGAAAAATGGCAATTTTACTTGCAGTTATATTCTTAAAGGAATTGAAGGCAGGGACATGAACAGATATTTGTACACTGGTTGATGGAAGCAGTAGTCGCAGTAGCACTTGTCCTCTTCAGAGAGTTTCCTTAAAATGAGACTGGACACAGTGCAATAACTCAAGTCTATCCAGAGGAATGGATAAACAGAATGTTGTATATATGTACAATGGAATATTATGCAGCCTTCAACAGGAAGGAAATTGTGACATATGCTGCAACATTGATGAACTTTGAAAATGTTCTAAATGAAATAAGCCAGTTACAAAAAGACACATGGGGGCCTGCAGCTGGTGTAGTGGTTAAGGCACTGAACTCTCACATGGCTGATTGCAGTTCGAGTCCCAGACCTGGTGGTTTGGAAAATCATGGGCATGTTTGCATGCATGCCCAAAATCCCAGGAGGAGAAAGAAAGAGAAGGGATTTAGGTATTGCCATCCCTCCTGGAGGGTGTTTTCTCACTTTCCTTCTAACTGTGTTTATCTGGCGAACACACATGCCCTATGGCGCAAAACAAACAAACAAACAAAATAACCTTAAAAAATTTGTATTATTCTTATATATGAGGTACCTACCTAGGGTAGTCAAATTCACAGAGACAGTATAGAATGGTAATTGCTGAGGAAGGGAGAATGTTGAATGGGGAGTTTGCTTAGTGGGTTTGGAAAGATAAAAAAAGTTTTGGAAATGGGTGGTAGTGATGGTTGCACAACTATGTGCATGTAGTTAATGCCCCTGAATTGTAACACTTAAACATAGTACATTTTGTTATGTATATTTTGCTATAATAATAATAATACACAGGGTTAAGGAAAGACTCAAGTGGGGATTGGGAGTCAGGGAGAATGGCCCTTTAAAATAGCGACATTTGAGCAGAGATGGGAAGGTGGTGAGTAGGTCATATAGACATCTGGGGAAAAGGGTGTCCCAGAGTCCTGAGTAGCAAGTCCAAAGTCCTGCTGTGGGACAGAGGAAGGATCAGGAGGCCCAGGTGGCTACAGCTGAGGATGAGTGCTAGGGGTTCAGGTGGGAGAGGGAGTGAGGGTCTAGTTATATAGGAGCCAAGAGTTTTGCCGTGAATTACTTGAAAATTTCAAAACTCTTGTAGAATTCTCAGTGTGATTTTGCACATCCCTGAACTACATTGTCCTTTCTGTAGAGACTGGTGAGGCTGGCAAGATCACATACCAGATGGGAACTCGATAGGGGGTAAAACCCAGATTTCTAGAATGTCTGGTTAATCACGTGACTTACCTGAGATGGTAATTCACTTCAGAAGGGAAAGGAGTCTTCTCTGATAAATAGGTGAACTTACAGTTGGTTTGGACAGCAAATTCTAAGAACTTGCTGTTAATCCTCGGGGCTCAACACAAATCTTCTTTGCCCTGCTGCCCCTCTGCGATGTGTCTAGTCTCATTTTAAGGGGATTCCCTAAAGAAGACAAATGCTCTACTCTGTAGCATCCTTGGGGAATGAGAGTTCCCTATCAGTGAGTCTCCCAGTTTGGGTGTATGCCAACTGAAACCTCAGATGTTGCTTATTATATAAGATGTGCGTATTCACTGTAGTAAAACATTAAGTAAAGGTAAGTAATGAGACAAAATAACAGTCAATCTTGGCCATCTAAAATCAGGGCTTTTCTCCTGCGTATAATATATAAGAATTATGTGCATATTTAAATTTCATAATAGGCTCATACAGTACCTGCCATTTGGTAACTGGCCTTTTGCCCATTGTATCTTGGACATCTTTTTTTGTTAGTAAGTAAATATCTCTGTCACTATTTTTCCAAAGGTGTCTGTCCCTTTCATGAGATTTCGCGTGAGTGATGACGGGTATGGAATCACTAGGGTATAAACATGTCTATTTCCAGGTTTCATAGAGTCCAGGATTTCCTAGTGAATACTGCCTTTTTTTTTTTTCTGTCAGAGAGCATGTAAGCTCACTAGAGAGAGCGAGAGGAAGAAAGCCCTGTCCAATGAGGCATAGTAACACTGCAGTCCCTTCTCATCTGCTTCTCCATCCTCTTGGAATTTTGGATGTGCATGCACATCTAGCTTGTTCTTCAAACTGCCAGGGCCAGGACTTGAACCATGTACTTGGCCATGTGGGATCCAGCTCTCTACTAACCAAGCCATGGGGCTGACTCAGTGCATATTGTTCTTTTAATAAAACTAAACAGAAGATAAAATACGTTTGACAGGTTAACTGTTTTATTACATAGATACAGCCTAATAATCATCTCATTTAAATAAAACATTTCTTATTTGTTCTTCTAAGTGACCTAACCCTGTGAAGTAGGTTGAACAAAGTACTCTTTTCTCTTGGTACTTAAAATGAAAACTTTACTATAGAAAATTCAAATGCAGGCAACAGTAGAGATTACAAGATAATGAGCCCCTCTTTACTCATTAAATGACCTTCTCAGTGGTTACCAACTCACAGTTGATCCATTCCAACGTAGCAGCATGCTGCTGAGAATCTGTATACCTGGGTGGCCAGTGGGTGTGTGCTTTGTTAGTATCATTATGAATTCATGTTTTTTATCTTAGGTTTATTGCTATAGGGCACATGTGGTGAATGGAGGGGGAGAGAGAGAGAGACAGAGACAAAGAGAGGGTAAGTGAGAAATCACCCCCCTGGAGGGGTGACCCCATACCATAGTCCTGTCTCCTCCATTCTCTTTTTGGGATTCTGGACACACGTGCACACACCCCCAGCAAGATTTTCAAGCTGCCAGGTCCAGGACTTCAACTGTGGTCAGCCATGCGTAAGTCCAGTGCCTTAACCAACACATCACCTCCTGGCCATGTCCTTCCCACTCTTTCTTTGGTGAGTGTACATGCCCTTTGCAACAACAAAAAAGGGAAGAAAACTTGAACTTTTTTTTTTTAAAGATATTTGTCATAGGGCATGTGTGTGTGCTCCCAAGAGAGAGATGGAGAGAAGGAAAGTGAGGATTCAACCCCCCCAGGGGGGATGGACGCAACACAATTCTTTCTCCTCTGTGTTCCTCCTGGGATTTCAGACATGCATGCACACATTCCCTGCGTGATTTTTAAGCCACAGTTTGAAATTCAGTTGGCCATGTGGGAGTCCAGCGCTTTAACTACCATGCCATCTGCTGGCTCCAAAACCTGAACTTTTTTTTTTTTTTTTTTTTTTTTTTTTTAATAGATTTTTGCTAGAGGGTTTGTGCACTCACTAGAGAGAAGCAGATACAGAAAGTGAAAAATCACCCCTTGAGGGGATGGCCATGCTGTAATTCCTCCTCCTCCATTATACTCTCAGGATTTGGAGTGTGCACGCAAAAGTGCCTGGCGTGAGTTTTAAGCTGCCAGGTCCAGGACTCAAATTGCTATCAACTATGTGGGAGTCCAGCAACATAACCATCTATAGCCACATAACATTATGCCATCTAGTAGTCCTCACCTGAACATTTATAAATGAAAGCATTTTCAGTATGCAATCAACACATCCTTGCCTTTTTTTATCTTTTTAACAAAGAATTCTGACTATAACCATAGCTAGCTTACTTTATTATTATTTTTAAAAATTGGTTTCAGGGGACCAGCAGTGAGTGTAATGGCTATGTCGCTGGACTCCCATGTAGTCGACCGCAGTTCGAGTCCTGGACCCGGTGACTTAAACTCACGCTGGGCGCATGTGTGTGTGTGCCCATGATCCCAAGAGGAGAATGGAGGAGAAGGGATTGCGGCATGGCCATCCCCCCTGGGGGGTGATTTCTTGCTTTCTGTCTCTCTGTCTCTCTCTGTCTTTCTGGCGAGTGCACGTGCCCTATAGCAAAAACCTCCCAAAAGGAAAAAAAAGGGTTTCAGTTTTAGCCTTAGGATACTGGGGTGAAGATGCAAAATAAAAATGGTACTTTTGTTCTATGTCTATATTTTTCTATGTGGCAACCCACTAAGAGAATGTGAGATGAATTTGGTGGACTTAGTTCAACTTTCTTCAGTGATATAGACTAGAATAGAAAATACTACAGTGGTACTTAAAAGAACTGTGTGCATTACAACGAAACTCTCACACATATCTCCATGCTCACACCTACACCCACGATGTCAGGTGAGTTGTAAGCTGTCAACAGTTGGAGAAATACCATTCCCTCTCCTACTCCAAGGTGGTCTCCAAATCAGCACTATGCACTTCAGCTGTGAACCAGTTAGTGGTCGTGAACTCTCAGGCCCCTCTTCAGACCCTCTGAATGAAAACCTGCATGTTAGCCATGTCCCCAGGTGATTCATAGGAAGGTCTGAACTGGAGGGTTCTTGCCCTGGGCTTTTTCAGTACTTGTCCTTTGTATAGTTTTTATTTATTTAGTTTTTTTATGGCTGGCTCTCACCTGTGGAAGCTGACCTTTGTCCTTTCCCTTTAGCACCCTCCTCAGGTTCAGTTAAGTGGAAAAGGGTAGGCTAATTCAGCAACCTCAGGTAGAGGAAGCGGCTCTGGCAGGATTCTCTGACAAAAATGGAAACTTCACATTTGCATCAGGGGGATGGTTTTTTTTTTGAAAGATAAACACAGGGTTGGGGTTAGTAGATGGCATGGTGGTTAAAGTGCTGGACTCCCACAGTTCGAGTCCCAGACCCAGCAGCTTGAAAATCACACCAGCACAGGCGTGTGTGTGTGTGTGTGTGTGTGTGTGCCCCAAATTCCCAGGAGAATGGAGGAGACGGGATTGTGGTGTGGTCATTCCCCTGGGAAGTGATTTCTCCCTTTCCCTTTCTTTGTGTCTGTCTCTGGTGTGTGCATGTGCCTTAGAGCAAAAACCCTAAAATAAATAAAGACAAGGTCCTGCTATGTCATGATCCTCCTGTTTTAGTCTCCTGAGTCCCGGGGGTTATGGGTACGTGTCACCATACCCAGCCTTTGGGTTGGATTGAGAATCAAACTCAGCCTCCCATTGGTCCCAGGCTGTGGAGCCCAGGTTCTTAGCACAGGCCCCTATAGCTGGGCCAAGGGTCGCTTACATTGGTTGTTGAGTAAGAGGTGGAAGGAGACTAGAAGCTACACATTGAACCTACTTAAGGTTAGAAAGTCACTGATAAAAGCAAAAACTAAGACTGCTTTTTAATCTGCAGTTGTCTGATCCCACAATGAATTGATGTTTTAAAGTTTCATGACCTGTGCAGTCAGTAGGACTTCTGGACTGCTTGGTATAATAATGCTTATGAGAAAAAGATGAATGTGAAGAAATATCACGCTAGCCTTAAGTTCCTGGGTGTTCATTTGCATTCCAGGAGGAGCATTATTTGGAAAGTGATCCCAGTTTGCAGAAACAGCTTATAAGCATTTCAGGCACATGTTTCTGAACAGAAAAGGGTGACAAGCACCCAGACTTAGGGACGTTCATTTATTTGCCTTGCTCTATGTGTGGGTGGGAGGGCGGTGGTGCAGGTGGTGCAGGTGGTGCATTCTGTGCCTTTCTTCACTCCCTCTGTGCCTACTTTGCCAAATCCTCTATTCCTTAGGGTCTACCCCAAATACTTCTTCCTCTGGGAAGCTTCTTCCTAATGTAGAAAAACTCTGCCTTTCATTTGAAACTTCCTGACACGTAGTATGTATTTTTCTAATGGACCTTTTAAATATTTTTGACCCATGAGAGTACCTGGCACAGAATATCTGTCAAATGAAGTAATTATGTGTTGGGTTGTCGGACAAGTCATGTGCATTTTTTGCATAGAAAAAATACATCATACTTTTCTGACAACCCAATACAGTAAGACTTTAAAATTTATGGGAACATAGAATTCAAGTGTGAGTTTATTTTGGTGTAGACATTTTTGAGTTATATATGTAGTTTGTTCCTAATACACATTTTCTGTGAACTTTGTTGAAGATCCTCCCCACCCCAGTTCATGTTTATCTTCCTTTGGAGGTTGTAGGCTGCCATTTCAAAAGAGTCTTAATTGTTTGTACCCCTCTCCTGATGAAATATTTCTTGCGTCGGAATATTGCTGTGAAAAGCCCTTGCTGTGGGGAGTTGCATGAGGACTGTGTAGACATGTGTGGAGAAGCTATTCCTTCTGACAGCTTTTGAAATGTCGCTCACATAGCTCTGAAGAGGACATTTGGCTTGGAAAAGGGCTGAGCGTCAATAACCGAGTGGAAGAACCAGGTAGTGAAACAAAGCTGCTCTCAGGCTTAATGATATTGCCCTGCCACGCCACAGGATGGGGACCTGGGGCACTGAGAGTTGACGCTGTCTTGGGTACAGGCCAAACATGGGACAGCTGTGTGTCTGTTTCCTCTTTTGTCGACTAGGAATAAAAATATCCACTTCAGGTCATTGCTGCCTCATTGTAGAGTAAAAAACATGCTTGTGAGAGGTCTTAGAGATAAGAATAAATAAGAAGTAAAGCAAAACCTCTGTCCTAGAGCAGTGGTTTTAGTCAGGGGGTGACCTGTCCTCCAGGGCTCATTTGGCATTGTTGAGAGACATGTCTGGTTGTCACATCTGGGAGTGAAGGTGGGTTACTACTAGTCTCCAGAGGGTAGAGGCTAGGGGCACTGCTCAACAGACCACCATGCACAGGACAGTCCCCATCTCTGTCCTAGAAAACTTTCTGCCCCTAGATTGTAGTAGTGGCAAGGTCGAGAAATCTGTTCCTCGAGCAGCTACTTCAGGTTTAATGAGACTTTTTCTCTGAGAATGTTGACCTAACCTGATCGGCTGGGTTTTTGTGGTTTAGGCCGTGTGGGCAGAGAGGTGTCTCACCAGACTGGAGCTGACTTCAACTCTTTGAGAAAATGCATGTCCTTTCCCCACCTCTCACCATCACGGGCCTTGGTATCTGGAGCCCTGGCCTAGCTTTAGCTTCCATGAAATCGCTGGATCTCGGGTCGCTTTGTTTGCTTTTTTGTACTTACAGAATGACATTTAGGGTCAGCAGGTAGCTTAAGGTAGCTAGATCCCACGTGGCCAACTTTGCAGTTTGAATCCTGGACCCGGTGACTTGACAATCACACTGGGCATGTACGTGCATGCCCAAAATCCCAAGAGGCGGATGGAGAAGGGATTGTAGTGTGGCCATCCCCCTTGTGGTTGATTTCTCATAGTTTCCCTCTCTCTGTCTCTCTCTGGTGAGCACACGTGTCCTATAGCAAAACTTAAAAAAAAATAAATAGAAGAACAGCTTGACTTGATGATCTCCACCTACCAGATCTGAGGTCCTCTGACTGTCCAGTTAGGACCTTTTGCTTGGCTTGTCTTACTTTGCCCTTGAGGAAAAGGAGATATGAAAGTAGATGTCAGTCTTGGCATCTTTATTTTTTTTTGAGAAATGACTCTGTCCAGATTGTGTACCCATTTTGAGGGCAGGTTATTTGGTAGACATGTTTGTGAAAGAAGGAGCAGGTGGATTTGTGTGAGCCTGAGGTAAAATGAGCAACGTCTGTAGTTGCAGAATGGCTCTGAACTTGAGATTTACAACTGCTATTTCTGAGATTGCTCTGAAGGGCCCTGCTGAAACTTGAAACTTCTGAGTTGGTGACTTCCGTTGGGACTGGCTGAAAACGAAAGCAGAATGCAGTTTTCTATGCTCTGAGAGAAGTGCTTTTGCAATTAGAATGGATTGGCGATGTGGACATACTGTGGGTCTGAGGATGAACTGAGTAACAGTGAATGGGACAGAAATGCCAGCGGGCGTGTGTAAGTGTGTGTCGAGGGCAGGAGGGTGGCATTGCATCCATCCTCATTTCACAATAAAGATGATATCGTCCGGCATCTTTGCTCAAAGGAAGTTCCGAAATTAACCCTAAGAATGCCCAGTTAGAGAGGCAGAGGCTGTTGTACAGAGATCCTCTCTTGGAAGAGTCAGCAGTAAACATGTTGGGTTTTCTCTAATCTATATTTACAACCCTTTGACCATATATGTCCCGGGACGAGGGCATCGTAAGGAGGCTTGAGCTCCTCTGGAGGGAGTTTCCTTGGCCCCTTGCCAGGAGATTGATTGATGCCAGCAAGTCTTCCTTGTTCTGGGCATACTCTTGCTTTTCCTCTGAAAGACCTCATGGATTGCCTTGCTCTGCCCATTGGAAACCTGTCCTCCAGGGGACTGTCTGACCTGGAAAGGAAGAGGTATCCTTTTGTGTTGGTTCTCACCCACAGTTCTGAGGGGCCATCCACCTCCCAGCCTCTCGGACTACCAGGTGCTTTTTAAGTCTTTTTGTATAAGCCCCTTTATTTGCTGCCTAACTTGAAAGGAAGCTTTTTTATTTTAATACATAAACAAATATATTATTTATTATTTTAAATTTGGCCAGAGAGAGAGAAAGGGAAAGTGCCAGGTCCAGGACTCGAACCACAATCAACCATGTGGGAGTCCAGTGCCTCAACCACCATGCCACCTGTCGACCTTGATTTTACTTGTAAAGGAGCTGTAATAAAACCAGTGCTGAAGGACTTTGGCAAGGGCCCCTTGTTTTTTAGGGCATGGAGATAGTGGGGATATGCCAAAAAAAGAGCAGGAAAAGCTGATGGGTTTTCATTGGCTGCATTTTTTCAGCCAGAGAACAGCTATTCAAATGTGTTTTGGGGCCAAATGGCAAAGTTTGGTGGAGGAGTAAATGCAGCAGTCATCTCTGGCCACCTGGCTGTGTTTTGGTGGTCCTGGTTTCATTAGGAGCAGTGAGGAGCACATTCGTTGGCTGGAATTGGCATTGACAAGCTCAGGTAAGCACATCTCGTGATGCAGCCTCTTCCTCCATTGGCTTACTTGGATTGCCAGTTGATAGGACTGATCAGCAACCAATCTTGAGCCCTAGGAAGTTTAGAAGGAGAGTTTCTGAGAGTATAAAGAACAGGAACCTTTCCTGTGTTCAACTTCCTATGTGCTAAGTAGGCATATCATTTTCCTTTTCTCATGTAACCCTAGCATGACTTTATGCGGTCAGCCCTCTTTATCCCCATTTTGCAAATGGGGGTCCTTGGGGGTCAGAAAAAGTAGGTAACTTGGTCAAGCTTACTAATTTAACTTGCCATCAGGGTTAGGATAGAAGAGTGACTTTTTACCCTGGCCAGTGAAGTCCCACTGGCTCTGGCTCCCTTAGCCTCTGGCCTCATCCTGTAAATTCTTCCTGTCCCCATTAATGTGCAGGTGGATTGGCGGCTGTTTCTTGAACTTGCCAAGCTCCTTTCTGCCCTAGGGCCCCCTGTTTGCTTTGCCTACCTTATTCTTCCGCCTGGTTTTTTTGCATGACTGCCTGGGTCTTGACTTTCAGGTCTGAGTTTTAATGTCTCATCTGGTTATTTCTGCCCAGCCAAAATTAAGTCATCACTCAGTCCTATCGCCCAGTTTTAATTCTCCATGTGTACTTATCCCTACCAGATCTGTCTTACCTGTGTGTCTTGTGTGTTTGCTGTCTGACTTCACCAGACTATAGGTCCCAGAGCAGTACCTTATCTGTCTTGTTGGGACCTGTATCCTGGTCGAGTGGGGGCATGCAATGGAGTGACGATGGCAGTAAATGTGTAGTGGCCACAGCTCTGGGGGTGCAGCAGTAACGCAATGCCCTGCAGTGCTGAAGCCATGTCAGACGTCCTGGTTTCACATCCTGAGGTTTCTCTGTACACGCCAGGCACACACACACGTGTCCATGATCCTGGCAGGCCGAAAGGGGCAGAGCACAGGATGGGGACCCTGTTGGGGTTGCGCCTCTCTCATTAATGAAAATAAAAAATTCAAAATAAGTCCAAAAATATGTGTCAAATAAAAGGATTTAGGCTTCAGGTCAGCAGGTGGCATGGAGATTCAGGTGCTGGGTTCCACGTGGCTGACTGCCATATGTGTCCTAGACCCAGTGGCTTGAAAATCACACCAGGGACGTATGTGTGCATGTCCAAAATCCTGATAGAAGACTGGAGAAGAAGGGAATGCGGTGTGGCCATCCTCCCTGGCGGTTGATTTTTCACTTTCTGTTTGTCTCTAGCAAGTGCATGTGCCCTATAACAAAAAGTTAAAAAGGATTTTTAGGTTTCATATCAAAGTATCCACTCTCTAAAGCCCTGGCCATTCAGCTGTATGTTTTGCATTTTTGCCCTGTTATCATACATCTAGTTTTTCATATTTATACGATATGAGTCCTATATACACAGCCAATGCCAGAGCAAATCTTAAATAAAAGGAAAGTTGGGGGCAGTAGATGGCATTGCAGTTGCATCACTGAGCTCCCAGATGGCTGACTGAGGTTCCATTCTCAAACCTGGTGACTTGGAAACCATGCTGGGCCTGTGTGCACGCGTGCCAAAGATCCTGGGAAAAGGGATTGCAGGATAGTCATTCCCCACCTCCACTCCCCAGGTGGGAATGGTGATTTCTTATTTTCCCTCTCACTGTCTCTGTCTCTCTGTCCCTCTGGCAAGCACGCAGGACCCTAAGGCAAGAAGCTTTGTATAAATAAATAAATAATAAAAGGACAATTTATAGGACCGTTTTTAAAACTTTGGAACTCAGAGGCTGTTCACATAAAAAACTATTGAAGATGTCCATGAACTTTGGTTGATAGTAGTTAAATGTTTATATTGAGTATTTCCTGTTTTGGAAATTAACATTGAGAAAATTAACACCGAAGAAACTCTTTAAAATAACCCAAACTATTACATGTTAACTGCATAATGTTTATTATGAACAGTAACTATAATTTGCAAAACAAATTACTGAGTGGCAAAAATGCCATTGCTTGGCATTTTTTGTAAATCTCTTTACATCTGGCTAATATCCCATATCTACTTCTGCCTTTAAGCTGTTGTGACATCATCTGGTTTGCAGCCTCTGCAAAACTCCAGGGTACACGTTGAAGGGGTTGAGAGAAAAGGCATCTAATGCCTTGGTGTCATTATGAAAATAGTGCGACCTTGGAGTTTCCCTGAAAGGGTCTTGGGAAACTTTGAAAGCCACTGGCTTGTAGAAAAGGTCACTTGACAGGTCTGATGGTGGCCTGGAACATTTGAGAGAGAAAAAGGTGAGGGTTTAAGTGGCAAGATGTAATTGAATATCCCCAAGTCTGAGTATTGTATCAGATCTTTTTACTTAAAAGTACATGCATGGGGATGCTTTTTAGCTGTTTGTGCAAAATATAGTTGCTGCCCAGCTACAGCTTCTTCTGAAATGCAAAGGAACACTGAGAACTTGGAAGGTGGCAAAACTTGTCTTACATTCATTTCTTTCTGGTGAGCAAGATTATACCAAGCAGTCCAGAAGTTCTGCAGTAGGATATTTCATTAAACTATTAAAAGCACAGATTCCTCTCCCTGTCTGAGAATGAGCCACTTAAAATGCAGCTTCATTTATAGCTGTCCCTCTACCACCTTTCTTTGGTCCTTCTTGTAGCTTTAGACCTCAGATGAATTGTTCTACAATTGAAATCGGATTATGTTGGGTCCGGCAGGTGACATGGTGGTTGAAGTGCCAGATTCCTACCTGGCCAACCATGGTTTGAGTCCTGGATGTGGGAGTCTGAAAATCACAACAAACAGAAAATAAATATTTAAGAAAATAATGAAGTGACTTGCCTTTTAAAAAAAATGGGATTATCTTGACGCTTGCTCTCAGGTTCTGTCACAACTGATGCTAAAAGAATCAAGGTGAAGGCTGTTAATAACAGATGAGATACTGAGTCGGGAAATCATGACATGTTTTTCTGTTTTTCTATACAAAAATGTGTCATGACTTTTCTGAGGACCCAATATATTCCATGTTAGGCAGTTTAACTATTAAGAAGGGTAAATGATTACAGATCCAGCCCCCTGAGGAGTGTTTTGCATGTGTCTTGTGTGAGGTGTATGAGATTTTCACTGTTGAGGTAACTGGGCAGTAAAACACACAGGAGCTTGGCTATCAGGAAATGAGTAGTGCAGGGGTACAGGCAAAGCAGGGGGTCTTTTTGTTTTAGATTTTTTGCCATAGGGTGCATGTCATTGCTAGAGAGAGACACTGGGGAGAGGGAGTTATGGGGGTGGAAGTGGCCTTCCCAAAGTTTTTCTCCTCCATTCTCCCCTTGAGATTTTTTTAGGGCATGCCCACACACGTACCTGGTGTATTTTTCAGGTTGCCGGGTCCAGGACTGGAACCAAGCAGTCAACTCTGTGGGATCCAGTGCTTTAACCACCATACTGTAACCTGCCTGCCTATGGCCCAGGATAGTCTTAAGTGCTGACTCTCATGCTTGGAAAGGCATCTCAATTGAGATGATCAGTGCGACTTTCTCTTGCCCTGACGACTGGAAGTCAGGCTGTCCGCCCTGGTGGCCAGGTGGCTTCATACTAATTAAACACAGGAGACGGGCATTGGTACCTCAGGAGAAACTGCAGGTCTGTGGTTTGGTGGTCAGCTTTGGACTTCCTCCCTTGCCTGTCCACCCTTGAGGGTTAAGGGATACCTTAGGTAACTTCTTGGTTAATGAATGTGCTCTAATTTAGTCTCAGTTTTAAGAGTTTTAACTTTTAAATTCTCAACCGTGTGTAGGCGAAAGTAGAGGGTATTTTTTTTTTTTTTTTGTGGTAGAAAAATGAATATAATGCAATTAGTTAAGTATGTGCAGGAGAAATAATAGATGGGAAAAATTACAATAAGTGAGTTTTCCACCACAGTCAAATGAGTGAGTTTTACACCACTGTCAAAGCTTTTAGTTTAAAAAGAAAGAAAAAAAATTCCAAAACTTATCTTGAGCAGTTTAAGATGAAATGAACATACTTCTTTTTTACTGAGGCTGCTCTTTAGCCTATTCTAACACCAAAGTGAAAAAGGTTCTAAATATTGAATTACCATCCTTTCGAAGAGGTTTTTAGCACCCCCACTCCCAGCAGGGTGCTGGTTTGATGTGAAGAGAAAGGGGAGGTGAGTTCGGTCTGGCTCTCTTGGGTACTGAGAAGCCACAGCACTCTGGGTGTGCTGCTCAGGTCAGCTGCCTCCTGATTTACAGGGGATTTAACCATTGCTGGGACCCTGTCTCTCCAACTGTGTTTCCAGCAGTGTGGACTAAGTAAGAAACATGTACAATAGAGGTGGCACAAGGACAGGTGACCGAGTACTTGGAAGGAACAAAAGTGGACGTTTCCGTTATTCGGGAAGATAAAAATGAGCACGCGGTCAGGGCCAGGTAGTGCTTGGAGAAACCGCACATGGATGGGTTGGTGTCCTCCTCACAGTGGCCTTGAAAGATGTGCAGAGTTGGCCCTTTCTTACAGATAAAGGAGCTGAGGGTCAGAGACCTATGTAAGTTACTTAAGGACACACAGGTGACGAATGATGAAAAGAATCCAAACTCAACCATTCTGAGATATTTCTAAATCCCTCTTGGTAATACTCAGAAGGCATTTTGGACCTATGGAGGGGATGGAAAAAGGAGATATTGGACTGTCTTTTATGGATAAAAGTTAGAAATTTTGGGCCCACTGCATAGCACAGTGGTTAATTCCTGTGGATCCCACATGACTGCCCCTGATTAGAATCCTGACTGTGGTGGGTGGGCGCATATGAGTGCCCCAAATCCTGATGGGACAGAGAAGTAGAGGGAAGAAAAGGATTACAGTGTGATCATGCTCCATTGAGAGATTCTCTCTTCTCTTGCACTTCCCCTCTAGGGAGGACACATGCCTTCTGGCTATTTAAAAAAAAAAGGTTTGAACTTCTGTTTCTCCCAAATTTCTCATAGAAATCTGTTGAAAAGACCAGCAGGCCTCTGTTCTGTATGCTTTATTCAGCACTATAAACTTGGCTTTAATTTAGTGGGAAAACAATCACTAAGAAAACAGTATAAATTCAGGCAGCAGATACTATGTCTCTATAGTTCCAGGGAACCGTATTTGACTCTGCTGAGTTCCGGGTGATGTACCAGGTACTGGGTGCAGCAGGGGAGAAGGTGGCTCTGTCCAGACATTGCACCAGGTGCTGGGGGTGCAGTGGGGGAGAAGGTGGCTCTGTCCAGGCTTTGCACCAGGTGCTGGGGGTGCAGTGGGGGGGGGGGGAAGGTGGCTCTGTCCCAGGCATTGCACCAGGTGCTGGGGGTGCAGTGGGGGGGAAGGTGGCTCTGTCCCAGGCATTGCACCAGGTGCTGGGGGTGCAGTGGGGGGGAAGGTGGCTCTGTCCCAGGCATTGCACCAGGTGCTGGGGGTGCAGTGGGGGGGAAGGTGGCTCTGTCCCAGGCATTGCACCAGGTGCTGGGGGTGCAGTGGGGGAGAAGGTGGCTCTGTCCCAGGCATTGCACCAGGTGCTGGGGGTGCAGCAGGGGAGAAGGTGGCTCTGTCCAGGCATTGCACCAGGTACTGAGTACAGCAGGGGAGAAGGTGGCTCTGTCCTAGGAATTGTCCCAGGTACTGGGGTGCAACAGGGGAGAAAACATTTGTGTTGCAGGCATTGTCCCAGGTACTAAGGTGCAGCAGGGGAGATGGCTCTGTCTCAGGCATTGTACCAGGTGCTGGGGGTCCAGCAGAGGAGAAGACAGCTGTAGTCCTTGCCCTCTTGGCTTTACAGGCTAGTGGAGAAGGCACACAAAATCAGTGAACAAGTAAATGAGCAATGTTAGGACAATTGTGAGCCCAGACAGGGTGAAACAGAAGTCTGTGAGGGACATAACCCAGATGTAGGCAGTCAGAGAGTTCTTCCCAGAGGTGTTGACATCAACGGGGACTATAAGTGTGGGTGGGCCTTAACCCCAGGTGGCCGGCAGGGAGGGAAAGGTATGTGTCAGCCAGCAGGTTCTGCATGTGCAAATGGTCCAGGGACAGAGACGTTGGGGGCCTGGAAAAAGTTCACTGTGTCTGGAGTATGGAGGGCAAGGGGGAAAGACTTGGGGATGAGGAGGGAGAGGTAGCCAGATGCTAATCATGAAAAGCCCCAAAGATAATTTGAAAGATTTTGCACAGGAGAATGACGGGGTCAGATGAGTGTTTCTGTAAGATTCTGAGGGGCTGGGCATGCTGGTTGGGCTGCTGGACTCCCACATGGCCAACCAGGGTTCAAGTCCCGGACCTGGCAACTTGAAACTCATGCCAGGCACATGTGAATGCATGCCCCAAATCCCTGAAAATTCTGCCAGGCACATGTGCATGCATGCCACAAATCCCTGAATCTCATGCCAGGCACGTGTGCGTTCGTGCCCAGTCCCAAGAGGAGAATGAAGGAGAAGGGATTGTGGTGTGGCCATCTCCCCAGGGGTGATTTCTCACTTTCTGTTTGTCCAGCGAGTACACACACCCTATAGTGCAAAAAGAGAAAGAAAAAGAAAGATTGGGACCAGCAGTTAGTGTGGTGGCTATGTTGCTGGACTCCCACATAGTCAACTGTGGTTCAAGTCCTGGACCCAGTGGCTTAAAACTCATGCCAGGCGCGTGTGTGTGCGTGCCCAAGATCCCGAGAGGAGAATGGAGGAGAAGGGATTGCGGTGTGGCCATCCCCCTTGGGGGGGTGATTTCTCACTTTCTTTCTCTCTGTCTCTCTCTGTCTGGTGAGCGCACACACCCTATAGCAAAAACCTCTAAAAAAAAAAGAAAGAAAGAAAGAAAGAAAGAAAGAAAGAAAGAAAGAAAGAAAGAAAGATAGATAGATAGATAGATTGTGGGGTCTGCTGTGTGCAGACTAGATGGCGCAGGAAAGACATATGAGACAGATTAGTACAAAGGCCTTGTGGAATACAACAGAGAGGATACTGACTGAGATTGCTGTAGGGGGCTTAGGGAGTGTATGCACTCACCAGCGAGAGAAGGAGAGACAGGGAGAGGGAGAAAGCACTCCCTCAATGGGGTGTGATCATGTTGCCATCTCTTCTCCATTTTTCCGTCCTGTCAGGATTTGAACCATGTATGCACCTGTGCCTGGCGTGATTTTCATGCCTCCAGGACTGAGAATTGAATCACAGTCATCCATTGGGGATCCAGCTTCCTTAACCACTAGGCTATATGGGACTGGCCCTATTAATAGTAGCTTACATACACTGCATGCATATTTTATGCCGTATTATTTTTCTGAGTGCCTTGTAAACCTTATCACACTGAGCCTTTTAACAACCTGCTGAAGTAGGTTTTCTTATTGTCCCCATTTCACAGCTGTGGGAAGTGAGGTTTAGGCAAGTACTATAACTCGTCTGACATCCTGGAGTGATCGAGCGTCAGAGCTGGGATCTGAACGCAGGCACTTTGATTCTGGAGTCTCAGTTTCTTTCTTTTTGGAGAGGTTTTTGCTATAGGGCGTGTGTGCTCGCCAGACAGAGAGAGAGAGAGAGAGACAGAAAGTGAGAAATCACCCCCCAGGGGGGATGGCCATGCCGCAATCCCTTCTCCTCCATTCTCCTCTCGGGATCTTGGGCACACACACGTGCCCGGCGTGAGTTTTAAGCCACCGGGTCTGGGACTCGAACCACGGTCGACTGTGTGGGAGTCCAGCGACATAGCCATTATGCTAACTTCTGGTCCCTGGAGTCTCAGTTTCTGCCTGCCCGTGGTGAGGGTGCTCTTCAGGTCATGCTATATCAGGAATGTGGGGAGGATGGTAATCCTTCATGAAAAGAAGAAAGTCTTAAGGAGAAATAAGGTAGCATTCACATATTTAGAGACGTTTCATGCATCATAGGACAGATGGGTAGTGGAAGGCCTTTCGTGAGGGTCAGGGAGCGGACAGGAGTAATTTTTCTAACCAGCTGTTTCAGTGTAGAAGAGGCTCATTTTCCAGATGTATAAGCGGAAGCTGAGGTCATCTGTAGGAATCGCTGTGCCTGCGAGAGTTCACGTTGTAGGGGTTCCACTGCTGGGCAAGAGATGGAACTGCATGCTTTACAGGATTCCTTCCACTTATATTCTGTGATTCTGTACATACTGAAAGACCAGCATGCTCTATGATTTGGGAGTTGAATATAATTTAATATTCACCTTTATTTCAACAGGCGAATTAGGGTTTGTGTTTTTAGTTTTTGTTTTGCCAGAGGGTGCATGTACTTGCCAGAGAAAGGGAAAGTGAGAAAGCACCCCTCATGGGGGATGCTCATTCCACAATCCCTTATTCTCCATTCCTCCCTCCTGTTGGGATTTTGGGCCTGGAGGCATGTGTACCCAGTGTGTTTCTCAAAGCACTGGTCTGGGACACGAACCGGGTAGTCAACCATGTGGGATTTGCCACTTTTACCACAGCACCGCAGGCTGGCCCCAGGGACAATAATTAATCTTTCCTAAAGTAAAATACAGCATCACAATTCATTTGTTTGGATGAGTTTTTATATAGTGTGTCCTTTTCTTTATTGAATTAAAATTTTGAAGCCCTAGATTCTTCAAAAATTCAACCTTCTCTCTTACTGAAAAGTAATAAAAATAGTTAACAGTGTTGAGTAAGAAAGTATGCCAGCCACTATACCAAACACTTGTTCTTTTTAAGCTCTTTTGTTTGTTTGTTTGTTTGTTTGTTTGTTTTCTGTGAAGGAGGGGCAGAGAGGCAGAGAAAGAAGATACCCTCATCCCGGCTTCATGCCTGGATCCACCCAGTCTCAGCCCACCTGATCATGGTGGATGTGCACTTGGTGCATGTGCTCAGGGAGGTCCCAGATCACGAACCCAGGACCTTTCCCATGTGGGTCCAGTTGTGTTGTTATTGCACCACTGCCTGGTCCTGTACCAAGCCCTTTCTGGCATTCTTTCATCTATTTCTCATAATAACCACTTGAAGTAAGTATTATCCCCCATTTTACAGATGAGGAAATGGAAGCAGAGAGGGTTACGTGGCCTGGGAGGAGTAGTGGGCTAACAATAATAGCTCATGTACAGAGATCTGGGGTGGAGCGCAAGAGCTGGCCACCAGAGCCTGTTCTTTGTGTAGCCAGGAGAACCTGTTTGCAGTGAGCTCTGGGTGTCCACCCAGCATTTGAAGCCTCACAGTTAGGTAGCTCCTTGGCAAGTTGGCGCTCACTCTTTGTTTTTCTCATAAGTGGTCCCCAGCCATTGTGTGAGTGACACAGGAGCCCTGAGTGCAGCTGCTGGAAGTTTGCAGGCACAAATGGTCCAGGATCAGATAAAGAGGCAGGCCTTTCCACCCTGCTTCTGAACAACAGGAAGTCTTCCAGAAGATTGCTCCCAAGGCGATCACTCCCAGACTTTCCACCTTGTCCCTTCCAGGCTCAGAGGCCTGGTTTGTTGACTTTCCTGGCCTTTGTTTTTCCTTCCAGGACATCACTGATAATTGCACCAGGACCTTTCCTTCTCCTCCCCCTCCCGTCTCCTTCCACTTCATTACAATAGGCCAGGGGAGACATCCAGAGGTTTCTAGGCAGACCAGGAGGCCTTGGCCCTGTCCTTTGAGAGAAATTATTGCCTTAGACTTGTGATAAATCGGTCTTCTTCACTCTTTGGTTGTGTTTTTCACTGGGACCCCTTGCAGATTTCTCATTTGAGGATCATTAACTGTGGTGAGTGTACTGGTCTGTGTTTTCAAGGGGAAATATAAAATGTGTCTAAAGGTTACTTGTTCAATTGTCTTACCTGCTTAATGAGCATATTGGTTAGAAATAAGATACTTAATGTTTTTTCTTTTCTTCCTGAAGTATGACATTGTTACATGTCCACTGTAGAAAAATTAAATGCTACAGTAGCAAAATCAGGAAATAGACTTGTACATGAAAAGTAGCATCAGTGTTTGTATAATTTCACTACCCAGAGAATTAGAGTGGTTACCATTTTAGCCCACATTTTAGGGGTGTTTGTTGATGACGGGTTCCGCTTTAAGCGTCAGGTAAACCTGGGTTATAACTCTTACTCTCCTGCTTGCTATCTATGACCAGGACATCTTTAACTCTTTGTAGTAACTCAGTTTCCCTAACAATAAAATTTGAATTATAGGGGACCAGCCAGTGGTATGGTAGTTAAGGCTGTTTGATCCCACATGGCCAACTGTACAGTTTGAGTCCTAGACCCAGGTACTTGAAAAACACACCAGGCATGTGTGCCCGCGTGGCCAGAATCCCAAGGAGAGAGAAAGAAGAGTAGGGATTCCAGTGTGGTCACCCCCATGGGGCGATTTCTCACTTTGCCTCTTTGTCTCTCTTCAGTGAACACACTTGCCCTATAGCAAAAACTAAACAAAATGGAAATAAGCAAAAAGCCAGAATGGGAATAATGGTAGTGCTGCCTCATGCTGTGGTTAGGAGAATTGAGTAGGAACATTTGTAAAGCCCTTAGCACAATGGTGGGCATGTTAGTCCTTGACAAATGCAAGCTGTTAGAATGAGAAATGGGAATGATGCAGAGCTGTGCTGCAGACACGTGGCGTTCAGACATCTGTTGCAATTACCAGCTGAATCAGCCTTTGAGTTTTGCGTGTGGTGTTACTCCAGGACATCAAATGGGTCTGCCACATCCCATTAATGGCCTGGAAGCTTTCAGCAAGATAGCTAGGTGGTGATGAAAGTTTGGAAAACAAGTCACACCACTGTTTCCTGCCCTGGTTTCTTTGGGGGCCAGATGCTCATTTGAAGGGCATCCCCTAAAGGAGAGTGTTCCTGACACTGGACAGACCCAGTCGTGCTTTCTGAGCACATACCGGCTCTCTTAAATTCAGCAACTCCCCAGTGTCCTTCTGGGAGTCCAGTGTATGCAGACACAATTTTGGTCTGACTCGAAATTCAAACAGATTGCTTTCCAGTAATTGGTACCAGAACTGTGCAGACTTTCTGACCCTTCCTGACCCTATCTGATAACGCCTTTAAACATAAGCACGTAAGGGAAATATTAACGCCTCTTGATGTTTTCCATTTGTTTAGGCTTTTTGGATGCTGTTTAAACACTGGTTTGCCGTTAGGTATGAAATACGTAGTTAGGGAAAATGACAGAGATGATTGACGTGACCGCAGAGAGCGGAGCTTGGCAAACTCACTCTGCACGTTATTCCTGTGTCTTTTCTCAAGGTCTGGAGACGCCGGTTCTTTTGTCTGAGAGTTTATTCTGTGTTCTCAGTTGCTGTCTCCCTCTAGGAGTAAATTTGTGTTCAATGAAATGCTCTTTCTCTTGCATGTCTGGTTGTTAGAGGAGGAACCAATGAGCTTTTCCCTGTGACTTCTCACGTGCAGTGAACTGAAGTTCTTGAAGGGTTCCCTCTCAGCAACTGGCATTCCTGCTAAGTAGGGCTGGAGAGTGCTCGCTGGAGGGGGTGCTGATCATGGCTGCATAGTTCTTTCTAAAGGAAAACTTGGCACCCAGGAAACCATTAAAGGAGAGAGACTTTCCCACACCGTTACAAGTCTCGGGGCCTGGTGGGATAAGTGATTTCTGGAAGGGGAGCTTGAGTAAGTAATGACAAAAGGTGTTGAAAGGGATCTGGGGTGCAGGGAGGTCTTGAAGACCTCTGTTCCCTACCCTCCGACACGCAGGCACCTGCAGACGCATTGAGGATGAGCTACAGGCCACTCCAGCTCCTCCTTCCCACACAGCCGAGAGAGTTTTTAAATGTCAGTTTAGCTTTTGACAATTGACTCCCACTCCTCAATATTTATGGCCCTGATGAAAGCTGTTTCTATGAATCATGTCAATATTTTTGTTGATATTTGTGAGTGTGTTTAATGATTTCTGGGCTGTGTAGAGATTTCCTGGAACTTCTGAGCATTTTCTGGGACTGCTTCTAACTAGCTGCACGTTCCGGCCAGGGAACCTCGTTATTTTTATCCCACTGCTAAAGGGCCTCAGAAAGGTGCTGTCTGGGGTCCTTTCCATGGTGCAGGGACATTTCAATGGCATTTGGTTGAAGCGCATACAAGTCATTGAATGCTTCCAAGGCCACTAGAGCTTTGTGGTATTTGTTGCCAGGTTTCCTCTTCATAATTTCATTTTGTTGCTTTGGTACCTCAAGCCCAGGCACTGTGGCCTTGCCAGACCAAAGTTTTATAGCAGGTGTTTCCTTCTGACTTAACATTCCCCGAGGCAACTTGAATATGTTCGTGTTTCTGAAGTCAGACTTTCCAACTCGTAATGGCTGCAGCACTCCTGGCCCAGCTCCTGCCGTCTTTATACTCCCTATTAGCGAGGGTCCTCCACTTGTTCGGTCTGATTCAGGCGTGGCTTTGTTCGAAACAAATGTTAATTGTGCTTAGAACATCCTGAAAGTAAATGATATATGGGAGAAAATGTTGTTGCATATGTCCTTACTTGGCTCATTGAATTGCCTGCCTGTCAAACTCTGATTTAAATTTGACTTTTAAGTAAAGCACTTCAGAAAATTGAGCTAAGCCAACTCTGGATGACTCCTCCCCATTCCCCAACCCCCAACCCCCAAACATTTCTTTTCTTCTAACCATGTTGCATGTTTTATTTTGTCTAGGATTTTCAAGAAAGACATGTCTGACAAAATGTCTAGTTTCCTGCACATTGGAGACATTTGTTCTCTGTACGCGGAAGGATCGACGAATGGATTTATTAGCACCTTGGGGTAAGAACATGCGATTTTTCGTATAGCAGAATTTAAGACATTATGTCGTCAACTGAAACTGTGCTTTTTTTTCCCCCAAGATAAGAGTGTCACCATTTTACATGGCTTTTCCAGGGGCAGTTGAAATCACAAATACCAAATCCTGTGTTAGTCACGTTCTACTTCTTATCCCAAAACGCTGTTTACTGTCATTTTCTGAAAGAGCAAAACCTCACTAATGAGGATGCTAGTAATTCAGACTTTCTTACAATGCCCATTTCCGTTATGTACAGGGAGAAAAGTGCTAAGTGTGTGAAGTAAACTTTAAAGATGAATCTTCGTAGACCCAGAGAAGTGCTCTTTATCCTGGTAAAAGCTCTTCTTTTCCAGTAGTGATGCATTGGTCATACGAGCAGAGACCAGATCTTCTTGTCCGCTCCTCTTTTGCCTTCTAAACAGAACTGTTCCTACTTTAAATGGCCATACGCATTTTAAAGTTGGAAATTGCACCAAGTTCTGTAAATCAGACTTCTGCCTTTTTGTGCTTTCTGCAATCTTTCTGCAACGCTAGGGGTATAAACATATTCCATAATGGACTCAGTTGATTATCTTCTCCTTTCTCCTCCTACTCCTATTGTCTAGAAGAGGAAATGAGAAATGAAATCGGCCCAAAGGCAGACAAAGCAGAATGGAGAATGGAGATGGTTAACTCCAGAGTAGTCACGAAGGGTCTCTATTGTCTTTGTGTAGGAAGGGGTCCCAAGGCCCGGGATGACATTGTTGCATTTGGCAGGAGCTGGGCTCAAGTACGTGGGAGGAAGGAAGACTAACAACTCCTCCAAGAACCTCGTTCTTCTAGCAGCCAGAACCTTCTTTATAATGATAGCTGTTATTTAAAGCTTGCTTGTTTTGTAGTATTTACATACAGTGAGTATTCCCAGACTCTCATGTAGGTTACTCCACCCCCAAGGAGCAAATTATTTCAGATGCAGAATTAGAGCTCAATTAGACCTGTGCTCTCACTGTTTAAAAACTTCATTTTTAAAAGCTGCCTGAAAGGGGGCTGGCAGGTGCATGGTGGTTAAGGTGCTAGATTCCCATATGGCTGACCATCGTCCTAGGCCTGGACCTGACAGTTTGAAAAATCTTGTGGGGCATGGGTGCACTTGTGCCCAGAATCCCAAGAGGAGAATGGAGGAGAAGGGATTGCAGCATGACCATCCCCTCTGAGGACTGATTTCTTGCTTTCCCTTTCTTTCTCTCTGGCAAGCGCTCATGCCTTATGGCAAAATAAAAAAAAAATAATAATAATAATAATAATAACGTACCTGACAAAAAGAAGTTATCCATGACTGCCTGATCACCAGGTCTGGTGACTATTTCTGTTGGGTTGTCAGAAAAGTCAGGACAGATACCTTCTATATTTTTTGTGCAAAAATGCGTCATGACTTTTCTGACAACCCAATAGACCTAATCTCTACATTGTGGACCACGCCCCCAACAGTTCATCCTCAGTGGCTTTTGGCAGAGAAGCTTCCTGCTGCTCATGGTTCCTGTGACTGTCCCTTCTTTCTTCTGATTGGCTCTTTCCATCCCACATGGTTGACTTTCATCGTCTTGTTTTTCAGCTATGACAACAATAATAAATGGCAGCGGTAAGCACCATACGGGTCCCCGGGTGTCACTGTGTGCCAGGCACTGTGCTAAGTGTTATGCCTGCATCATTCCCTTCCTCCTCAAACAACTCTTTATGACAGCACTGTCCTCATTCCTGTGAATGGGGACACAACTTGAGAGCTTCAGAGAGGTGAAGTCACTTGCCCAAGGTTTCACAGCTCAGGACTCCAAGTGAGTGGATCTGAGTCCCAGCCTCCTCATAGGCCCCCTCTGTGGGACAGTCTCTTTTCTGAGCACTCTCTTCCTTACTGTCTGGCCACAGCCCCTTTCTGAATTCCCTTTTAAACCTCGACCCCACCACATGCTCGTCACGGCTCTGCGGCCCCTGTCTTCGGTCACCCAGGTGCACTCGCAGTGAATTGCTGAGAACACGAATTCCCGGAAATCTTAGCACTGACTTTCCCTTCCTCCCTTTCTTCCAGGGCACCCGCTCTTAACATTCCTATGAGTATAAACTTTGTACGCGTGTTCCTCAGGTATTACAAAGTGATGATGTGTCCGCCCTGTCCATCGCTCTCTTGAGTATGGAGGACTCGTTTTTGAACTTTGGGCTACTGACTCTACCTTCAGGTGGATACTTGATTCCCATGATTGCCTGCACATATTTGAGGATAGATGGTATAAAAATGGATTTAGGAAATTAAGTCTGACTTCTCTTCTCCCCTTTAATATTGTTGACACTGGGCCAGCAGGCGGTGTGGTGGTTAAGGTGCTGGTCTCCCACATGGCTGACTGGTTTGAGTCCTGGATCTGGTGGCTTGCTCTCTCCCTTTCCCTTCCTCTCTCTCTGTGGTCAAATTAAAAAATAAATAAAAATTAAGTAAAAAATTATTTAAAAAATTATTGTTAACATTGATGGCACCAGTCATAGACTGTAGTGTGTGACTGCCCATTCTTTTGCCTAGCTCCCCAACTTCAGCCCCCTTATACTCAGATGGTGGTTACCTGAGAATGGCATTACTGACTCGTTGGATGGTGGAAGTCCAGCAGGACCTTGGAGAGCCAGTGCGTGTGTGTGTGGGCACTCGCCAGTGGTGTGCTTCTGAATCACTTTTGGAGCTTGTTAAAAGTAAAAGTTTCCAGGGACCAGCAGATAGCGTAATGGCTACGTTACTGGACTCCCACATAGCCAACCGCGGTTCTAGTCCCGGACCCAGTGGCTTAAACTCACGCCAGGCGCGTGTTTGTGTATGCCCAAGATTCCAAGAGGAGAATGGAGGAGAAGGGATTGTGGTGTGGACATCCCCCCTGGGGGGTAATTTCTCACTTTCTGTCTCTGTCTTCCGGGTGAGTGCACATGCCCTATAGCAAAACCTCTTCACAAAAAATAAAAAGAAAGTAAGTAAGTAAGTAAAGGTTCCATCCTAGAACTCAGCTTTAGTAATCCTGGGCATGACAGGGTCCTGCTGATATATTTTAGCACAGAGAGTCTGATGACCAGCCCCCTCACTGAGAATCCTCGAGAGGAGCTCTTTCCTCTTACAGATGAAGAAACCGAAAACCAGGAGGGTCATGCTGATAATGTCATTTACAATGTATTTGTCTTCTAAGCTTGATGGGGGCCCTTTCTCCTGCCACTTCCTCCTTGTCTGAGGACTTGATTAATTAACCCAGCTCTACGCTGGATTCTGTGACTGTCTTTCAATATCATGTTAGCTCTGGTGGCATTGCTGTTTGAGTGGGGTCTTCACAAAGGTCAGAGAACATGCATGTTATGAAAAATTTGTATGGATTTCAAATTTTGCCCCCAAATAAAGTTGTACTTTAATTCTGTTTTCCTAAGAACTGTTTGAATTCCCCTCATATTTCAAGTCTCAGGGGCTCAGAATTGAGTTCTCTATATGCACATCTGCCCTTGATTTGTGCATGAGAGCTCAGGTCATTGCCCAGTGCTGTCTCTCTTGTTGATGGGGGTGGGGTTGGCGGGGGGGGGGGGGCAGTGTCTTGTGTCTTGAAGCTGAAGGAGGGAAACTGCTGGTGGGCTACTCTGGACATTTTGATTCATGCACCAGATGAACACCAGGCTGCTAGCACTAGGCATCTTCTGGGCCACAGAGCTAACCACTCCCTTCTTCCTGGGGCTGTCGTCTGTGAGTTTCAACTATGAAGTGTGAGGTTGGGACAGTGGAGGAGGACAGGCAGAGAGTGCTTGGGGCAGGAAAGGCTGGGGGATTTGAGAAAATGTGGGACTCTGAATTAGGGTCCTGAAAGACCGGCAGGACTTTAGGAGGTAAAAGGGAATTTTAGAGCAACAGGCAGTAAGAGCCAAGGCTGCATATTTAATGGTACCTTGCATCAGGGATAAGAGGCAGCCCAGACTAATGGAAGAACCTTGGAAAACGATAGCACGTTAGTGGGGGTAAGCTTTGTGGTCCCTTGGGGGAAAAAAATTAAAAAGCTAGTCCTATCAAAATAACTTTCAGGAACTTGGACAAGTCATGTAACTTCTAAGTGCCTCAGTATACTCATCTGTTAAAAATTATATTTAGTGGGGGCCAACAGGTGGCGTGGTGGTTGAGGTGCTGGACTCCCACATGGCCAACCATGGTTCGAGTCCCGAACTGGACAGCTTACTTTCTCAAGTTCTCTCGCTCTCTCGCTTGGTTCCTTTTTAGTCAAATTAAAATAAATAAATAAATAAAATAATTCTTACAAAATAAATGTTTAAAAAAATTGTATTTAGTGGTTCTTTTGAGAGAATTGTGAAAGATTGATGGGTCAGGACTTTACATACTGGGTCTTTCTGTAATTTGGGGCTTTTTTTATTGTTGTAGGGGGTTTTTGGTTTTTGTGTGTGTGTGTGGGGGGGAGTTTGCTTTTGCAGTTCCAAAGTCCTTTCTCATCTCCATACATTTACACAGGAGGTTCATGCCCCCTGAAAATGCTCTCCTCTTATCCTCCCACCTCTGTTCCAACTCTTCTAACATTTCTGTATGACTTCCTCCACCTGCAACTTCTTGGATGGCCTCGGGCACCATTTCTGATTGTATTTTTTCTTCTTCTCTTATAGATAGCCCTTAGATTACCTTCTTCTTGTCCATGTGCTTCTGTGGGCCCTGCTCTAGCCTTAAGATCCCTAAGGGCAGGGCCCAAGCTCATATTCATCCTCACATCCCAGGGCCCAGTACAGTGCCTGGCACAAAGTTGACTCCTCAGCTACCACTAGTTGAATGCACCAGCCTCTTGCTCTGTTTCAGTGATATTGCAGGCTGTGTCCAAACCCACTATGGATGTGGTGAAGGAAAAGAGTAACTTACTGGCCATTGCAGAAGCAGAATGGTGGGCTTGTAATTAAGTTTACCTACACGCGTGAGAAACCTGTGGTGTAGGAAGCACCCTGGCAGGAGTATGTGACAGTCAAATTTTGACACCGGAAAAGCCCTAGGATATCTGATTTTTGAATAACACTTAGTGTTTTATTTTCTCAGAGTTGGGTTGATGTAACAGTGGTCTTTATCTTCTTTACAGCCTGGTTGATGATCGTTGTGTTGTACAACCAGAAGCCGGAGACCTTAACAATCCACCTAAGAAATTCAGAGGTAAGGTAGTGGCCTTCCTGGAGGCTCCTTGACTCAACATGAAAATTTAGAAAGTGTGTTGCTGTGTATATGTGGCTTTTGTTTTGCTGTGTTGTTTTTTTTTTTTTTTTTTTAAGCCATTATAAGTTTATTTATGTAGTTTTTCAGAGTATGATTTCAATTCCAAGCTTTCTAACTTCTTGAAAATTGCATAGGTAAATTCAGTGTCAAAATGGAGATGACTGTGATTAGAGTCTTGCTTTGTCTATTGAATATCTATTGGTAAGTGCTAATTCAGTAGAAAGCCTAACGTTCGTGCAGATAATGCTTCAAACAAATAAGATTTATGTATCCAATCGCAAAGAACATTTATCATTTCAGCAGATTTCATTGTTCCTTAGAGAGCTCTGATGTTCTTAGATACCTCTGCTGAGATAATAAGATCTTGATTATTGCACTTGCTTTTTGAGCTGGCCTCAAAAAAGTTTTATTCTAACTTTTTTAGCTTTTATGCAAAAAATTGAATCAGTCTCTATATCAGTAAGCAATGAGAATTTATATATCAGGTGATATAATCTGAAAATAGCAAGATTCGAGACCTCTGGGAACTCAAACATCAGACATGGTATATATTTGTGGTGTACTGGCATGTTTTAAATTGTGTACATGGTAGAAAGTGTAAATTGAGCTAATTAACATTCATTACATCACATACTTACATTTTGTGGTGAGAATGCTTGAAATCTACTTGCAGCGATTTTCAAGTATGTAATACATTGTTAATAACTAGTAGTCACCCTGTTATACAATAGAGCTCCTGAATTTTGGTGTCTTCCTTTAATAGTAGCTTATTTTATTACAGGAGGTATTTAAAGTAGTTGATATCTTAAACAATAAACTTTTTATTTAAAGGTTTTGGGCATAAGGCCTACACACTTACCAGAGAGAGAGACAGTGAGAGAGAAAGTAACAACTCACCTCCTAGGGCGATTGGGCACTCCACAATCCCTTCTCCTCCATTCTCCTCTTGGGATTTTGGGCACGCATGTACACGCGTGTACCTGGACACACCGGAGCTAGTATCAAGCTGCTGGGCACAGAACTTGGACCTCGGTCGACCATGTGCAAGTCCAGTGCCTTAACTATCACGCCATCTGCTGGCCCCAGTGATGAACATTTTGTGGTTGATGTGGTTAGTGGTTTTCAGCCCTAGCCATATATAATAATAGAATATTTGAGAGAGCGTTTTAAAGGAAATTGATACTCAGAGCTCCACTCCAGACCATCCAATCTTTGGAGGTTGGACTGTGGCAATGACATTTTTTAAAGCTTCCCAGGTGGTTCTTAGGTGTTTCTGGGATTGAGAACTAGCTGTGATAGATATTTGATTGATAGCTTTGGTCCCAGAGATCTCGAATCTTGCTATTTTCAGATTATATCACCTGATATATAAATTCTCATTGCTTACTGATATAGAAACTGTTTCAATTTTTTGCATAAAAGCTAAAAAAGTTAGAATAAAATAGAAAGCAGACATTCAGATGGAGCAAAGCCATTTGGAAGACATTTGACATTGATTTTCTTCTAATTTGGCTCGAGATGATCAGGAGAATGTTTTCACCTGACAGTGGGAGGGAGGGGATTGTTTTTGAAAAGAGTTATTGTTAGCGGCCCGGAGTGACAGGAACCTGAGGCAGCTGTTGGCTTGCTGCTGTTTTCTTCTCAGCCTCTATTCCATGTCTCCTTCCAGAACAAAATCTCGAGGGTGGCAGAAATGTAAGATGTGATCCAATGATCATAATTCAGTTACTCGTAAAACTAACTATCCACTCTGAATATGAAAAGGGCCAAGAGTGATTGACAGTGCTGGGCACGGTGCCAAGGACTTTGCCTGTGTTAGTGGGGAGGTCTCCCCCCTCCCTGTGAGTGGATTGCTAACACACAGATGTACCTGTCTGAGGTCTCATGCCTGGTGATGGTGGAGTAGGAGCCCCGGTTTGCAATGCTGGTTGCACAGGGAAATCGCTGGAGAACATGAAATACTCCTCATGTCTGAGTTCCACTCCCTGGGATTCTGATTTAATTGGGCATTGGGATTTTTGAAAGATCCCCACGTGACTCTGCAGTCACGTTTAGGACCGCTAGTAACAGGCTTGGCTGTAAACTACCAACTTCATGACTCAGAGAAGAGCTGAACTAGGCTTGGCTTTAGCAGCTAGGATTAAGGGAGGGGAGGTAGGTCAGGAGCATGTTTCTTGGGTCCAGGGTGATCTCTTATTCCATTCTATACCCAGGCTTTGGAGTTTGAAATAAACCTTGAGGTTTTAATGCACTGGTACAAAGTTAACCAGTAGTTCTGCTTAAAAAACATTTTCAAAACTTTTTATTTACCTATTTTTTTTAAATGACAAAAAATTGTATATATTTGTGGTGTACCGGCATGTTTTAAATTGTGTACATGGCAGAAAGGGTAAATTGAGCTAATTAACATTCATTACATCACATACTTACGTTTTGTGGTGAGAATGCTTAAAATCTACTTGCAGCAATTTTCAAGAATGCAATACATTGTTAATAACTAGCAGTCACCCTGTTATACAATAGAGCTCCTGAACTTATTCCTTCTGAAATTTTTCATCCTTTGACCATAGCAGCCCCTGATGACCTCTCTGTAGCTATGAAATCAGCTTTTTCAGAGTCCACATTACAAGTGAGATCACGTGGCTTTTGTCTGTCTGTCTCTGGCTTATTTCACTTTGCGTAATGTCCTCCAAGTTCATCCTTGTACGAATGAAGCAGTGGCTATCTGAATCCTGGGTTAAAACATTAAGATAAATAGGCCCATAGCAGGGGAAGTCGGATGAGATGCATGTTCTCCTGGCTCTAGGGTAAAAGTGCCTGGTGCTTGGATGTGTATTTGGTGACTGATTTCAAGGGGCTGTTTTGAGATAAAAGTGACAGTCTGATAAAGGCCATTTGGAAGGAACCAAACTCCTTTTATGGCTGGCCTGCTTCTTTCTACAGGTTGTCACATGGCAGTGACTCGATGTGTTGACTGCCCTTCACCATAAATTAAAAATAAAGGTTTCTAGGTTGTAAGCTGCTTTGTATTTGTGGGAAAATCTGGTTCACAACAAGCTCTGCTGTAGGCTTTGTAGATGTAGGTCAGGGTTTCATAAATTCCATGCTCTGACCTAGAGGCCCCAGCACACAGGTGAGGGCCCTGGCAGGTCGGCCTTTGCAAGCTGCTGCAGAGTGCTGGGATCATCTGCTCCTGCACCATGGAACTTGGACAGTGATATTTTCAAAAAAATTTCCAAAGCATTCTTTCCACTGCGGTGCATCCTACTTAAAAAAAAAAAAATTATTTTCCTTCTAAAATGAAGGAAAAGATCTCTCTTGGAAGGGATTGCTGCCTTTCCAAATTTAAATATATTTTAAAATCAACGTCCTTTGGATGTTTAGTAATTGTGCACAGGGCAGTTGGGCACATTGGAAGGACTTCTAGTCCATTTCCTTATGGTGCCGTTGCACCCTGGAGTTTAACAAACACACATAGGAAAGAGAGGTGTTGGAAAGCAGCCGAATGGGATGATGGCGTCTTGATCAGAGCCATCAGCGAAGCTGCCTTCAGTCATTTGGGTTTGCTCTTGTTTCCATTGTTTCCTTGCCAAGGTATTTCCTATATTGAGAACCATCATAACCTGTTCTTAAGTAAATGGAAACCAAAGGCCTGTTTATGTACTACTCCCTGTGGCTTCTGACTTTGGGTTTTCAATTTTGTGAGCTTCTCTTGAGATCTGCAACCCTCGTAGTTAATAGTGTATGCAAATCAAAATCTCCTTGGGTTCAATTCCCAGTTTCACTACATCTTAGCTATGTAACCCTCAATAAATGACTTAACCTTTGTGAACCTTGGTTTTTTCATCTGTAAAACAGAAGATGATAATAGTCCCTATGTCACAAGGTCATTTGTTGTGAAGATTAAATGTGTATTAAAAATTCAGTACTGGAAGAGCCTGTTATGTGAGAGCTTAGTAAGCCTTTGTTACTTTTTTTTTAGCTGCCAGAAGGCTGTGTTTGTTTGTATGCGTGTGTGTGTGTGAGAGAGAGAGAGAGACCGATTGACCGACCCTCCGAGCATGGGTAGTGTTGCTGCAATTCCTTCTTCATTACTCTGTCCCTTCAGAATGTTGGGCATGCATGCACAGGTGCAGGGGCCAGGACTCAAAGAGGGGTTGGCCATGTGGTCTCCAACTCCTTTAACCATGAGGCTACAGGGCTGGCCCACGTTATTCTTACTCTTTTCCTTCATAGGACTTAATACAGTGCAAAGCCTGATACGCATAAATGGTGACAAAAAGGAAAGAACATATATGCAAATCCTTTTAAGATCTGATTATACTAATATATTTTTAGGCTAGGAGTGTGCACATGGATCCTCTGGGCCTGTATTTGAGGCCCAGTGCTCCCATATACAACCCTGATCGATTTCATAATTTTTTCAGCTTATTCTTTTACCTGTAAAATGGAAAACAATTACTTCCCTATAAAAACAATAGGGTTAGAGATAATATGGATGGAGGCCAATGTTGACACAGTGGTAAGATTCAAAGCTCTGCAAAGCAAATAGTTTGCACCTGGAGATCTCTCTGAATATGCCAGGCATCAGTGTCTGTGATCTAGGCTGGCAGGAGCTGCAGGTGGGTCTCCATGTTGGGACGCTGTGGGACGCTGTTGGGACCCTATATCTCTGTCTCTATGTCTCATGGGATAAGTAAATAAATTAAAGACAAAAAAAGATACTATAGATAAAGAGCCTAACAGAGTGCTTGGACGTGGTAGCTGCTCAGGGACTAGTAGCTTTATTTTTCATAATATACAAGAGTACTTTGAGGAGTTTATGAAAAAGTGGAATTAAATTATAAGTTTATCTTCGTGCAAATTTTTTTTCCTGGGTAGCTTTATTTTTCATACTATATAAGGGTAATGCAAAGAATCAGTGAAGAAATGGGATGTAAATACAAGTTTATTTTGGTGCAAAAAAGTTCTGAACCCATGTACAATTCTTTTCATTATAAACTTTCTCCAGGACCTTTTTGAAGCCCCTGTTTCTGTTGAAGAGTTAAGCATTGAACATACTTGTTTTTCTCTGATGGTTAAAAGTGCATTTCCAAAGCAAATTGCTGCTGCTTTTTCTTTTAAAAATAATATTCTTTAATATACCTCCTGCCCTTAACTTTGTAGGAGGAAAAGAAGGCTACACATCTGTTTCACATAAGCCAGATCTTTCTCATCAATGGACTGAATTTTGGACAGTGCCATTGTCCTGTAAGTGAGAGGAGTGGAGCTATAGCCTGTTTTGGTTACTTTAGTTCTTTTGTTAAGGTGGGGCCATTTTAATGCCCCCGTGTCCGTGGAAGGTAAGGCAGAATCTCTTTTCTTCCTGATTTGTGTTGGCTTTGCCCATCATCTTGAAAAAAATAGGGAAGACAAACATCAGACCGAAATCGGGAATAGAAACTTTGTGGTTAGTGAATTCTTTTCCCTATATTATCTTTTCCTCTTCCCACTCCTACCCACCCCTTCCCCTCTAAGATGCTAAATATAAAGGCATCTTTTACAAAGAGAAGATGGAAACTAGCAACCATTCTCCATTGCGATCTCAGAATCTCAGCTGTCTGAAATAGAACCTCCAGGATCACTGGGGCAGAACGAAGGACCTAGGGCTTTGGGGACGAAGATGTAAGATAGGCTTTAGTGTTAATTATGTCCTGTGTTCTGTAATCTCCCTTTTCAGATAGGGGCCGCTGTCAAGTTCTTGCCCTCAAAGCTTGACCTTCTTTGTTCACCTCAGGACACTAAACTTGGCCCCAAATTCTTGACCTTGGTCATGAATTGCCATATCAGTGTCATCGAAGTGTGATTTTTGACCTTGCTGGAATGCCTTAGTTTCAGAAGAAATGCTGTTCGAAGGAGAATCTACAGTTTAAAATGAGGAGGAGTTTGGGCAGGGAAAGATGAGGCAGAAGGAGACATTATTATATATTTAACCATTGTATATTATATATTATTATATATTTAACCATGTTATCATATTTAACCATTAGGTGGTTAAATATGAATTAGGGAGGGGATCAGACGTCAGGTGAGTGAGTGTACATTCTAGGTAAGTATCTTCCTTGCCCATGTTCCTTTTCTCTCCCCCAGTGAGTGATCTGAAGCACAGTAATCCAATCTAAGCTAATGTATTGTGAAAACAAGTGTTTAGCTTTGCTGTTGAGGCCCTCTGCCAGCTGCTATCCTTGGTGTGAGGAGGCAAGGAGGAGTTACAGCTCCCCCTTTCAGGAGTCTTAGGGTTTTGTGAAGAAGCAGATCCACCATTATAAATCACAATAGCGGATACTGATAGAGCATTTACTTTGTGCAAAGCACTTTACATAAATAAACTTTTTTAATCAATATAACTTACCTGTGGTATATAGGTATTGATGTTCCCATTATGTAGATAAGGAAATGGAGGCTTTCGGAAATTAGGGAAATTAGATAACTTGGTCTTGGTAAGTTACATGCCTCTTAGAATGGTTACTGTGCATTCCACAAATACTTATTGGGCACCTATGTATGCCAGCCGTTTATACTCCAGGGAGGAAAATACATTCTCATGAAAGTCCATAGCAATACATAGTTAACATCTTTATTTTTATTTCTTTTCTTCCTTTTATTTTTGTTTGCTATGAGGCATGCGTGCTTCTCAGAGAAGGTAAGAAATCACCCCACAGGGGGATGGCCGTGCTGCAGTCCCTTCTCCTCCATCCTTTTCTGGGGATTTTGGGCACACGTGCCTGGCATGCTTTTCAAGCCACGAGGTCTGAGACTCGAACCATTTAATTGACCATGTAGGATCTAGCTGCCTTGACCACCAAACCACATAGTTAAAATCTCTAAGGAACTTGGTTAGCACAGTTTGTGGATCATCTGATGGTTGTTTCTATGCAAACAAGCAGTGCAGGTGCAGTATCCGTGTAGTATAAAACCCACTGTGCTGGGTAAAGTAGATGTTGATGCCATTCACCTAAGCTCTCTTTAGCTTTGTAGCACCTCCTCAGCCAGAGCACATCTGTCTTATACCCTAAGCCATTTGAGGTGACAGATTTGAGAGCTAGCCCAGTGGCCTGTGGTTTGTGAGTGTCAGGACCAGGCTAGAGCCTCTTGCAAAGGCTGAGCCCAGTGCTTTCTCCCTCTCTGCCCTGTGGACCTTTTTCCATGCAGGGTGAGAAGTTTTCTCAAGCTAGGACTTGTATGACCCTCACGGTTACTAATAGAGAACACACCAGGTAATTCTGATTGTGCTGTCTGAAATGAGAAACAGCGCCAGGTAGGAAGATGAAAGTCCTAGACTCTTTTGACATCACACACTTTAGCCATTACCTGGTCAAGATGTGGGCAGTATATTAACCTACTGCATGAGGGAGTCCTGTTTTTGTAGTATGAGCGAGGTTCTGGACTGGGATAGTGTAACTTAGTCTCTGGCATGTCCAGAGGGAAAGGCTGGCCGAAGATCTCTGGTTGTTTAGCATGGGCCCTGCTTAAAACAACGACAGCCTGAGTATCGCACTGTTGGGATGATATTGGGATGAAGAGTGTGTGGTGTTTGCCTATGGCCAGCCTCTCCTGGGCCCAAAAAGCATGGCCATGAATTCAAAGATCGGAGTTTTATGTTCTTTTTATTTTCATTCGATCCCTCTTTCCCTAGTCCCAGAGTGCTTACACTGTCAACCCACCTTCTCTAGAGGGGCTTGTGGATTTTGTAGGTTGATCTGATTAAGAAGGGTTTCACATCTCACGTGAATTCTTGGTAACTGGCCTTGAAACCTCCTAGCAGCTTTGAATGGGAACTCAACAGAGAATGGCCTTGTTCGTGGTCAGGTGAGATAAGAAGCACTGGAGTGTCAGTGACCTCCTCAGCCAATGATAGTCTTGCCTGCAATTTAGGTTCACTTAGCGAATAGTCTTATGTAGGAAAACCGCTAAGACTAGAGAAAACATCACCATCTGACATCAGAACTTGTGTCCACTTCTGTGTCTTCCACCAGTGGTCATGATACTTTAGGGGAGCCATTTCATCTCTCTGGACCTCAGTTTCCCCATCTGTTAAATGGAATTTAAGTGAAGTGACTTCCAAGATCCCTTATAGCTTGAAACTTTGCTCTCAGTGGCCGGAACAGGCAGGATGACATTTCACGAGAAAACACTGGAGTTTAGTCCATATGTAATTTCTATTTCTTTGGGATGACAGGTCGTTTTGGTCAAGAAGTATGGTGGGAAGAGTCAGGCCTTAACCCAAGGCCAGATGGGGACGCAGCCAGGATTTTGGGTCACAAAGGTCATTCAGGGTGACCATAACAAACTCACTGACTCAGATTTCTTTCAAACCACCCTCCTTTCCTGCACATTGTTTTAATTGTTGCTAAGCAACATCAGCTCTTTTTTTTTTTTTTTTCCTTTTGGCAAGGCATTGAAGGAATGAACCCATATCTTACTTAGTTTTAAATACCCACATGCAAAGGGGAGGACCTAAATTAAATTTTGTTTATTCTTTTAATTCTAATCCGTGACGGTCCTATCGCTGTGGGGGTACAGGACTTAGTTTCTGCCTGTCTTGTTAAATAAGGCAGAAAAATCAGTCTATTTAAGGTGCTTGTCAAGTATACGCCTTGAGGCATATTGAAGGCTTTGTGCGTGTATGCGCTGCATAGCTGCTTGTGGGAGAGTCTCTTGCAACTTGTTCTGTATTCATAAAATGAATTCAAATTTAATAAAAAGATTAGTAGGTTTTTAATAATCTTCATTTCAGATTTACTAGCTTATCTCAATCTTGCACCAACAGACTCCATTTAAAGGGAACAAAACTGTAATTTAAATCAGTTCCCCGGGCAGCATAGAATGTTCACAGGGTGTTACACAATCGCCGGGGATGGCACCTGCTGCTTGATTATGCCGGAGTCCCACACAGCAGTGTGTCCCTCCCTGAATTCCTGCCTACTTGCTCAAAGCTCTGAGATGCCAGTCTGAAGGCTCCACGTACCTCGAGTGTGGGCATAAGGGAGCTTATGCTTACGCCGATGGCCTGGATCTATTCTTTTTTCAATATCTGAGTCACCCACGGAAAGCAGACCTCAGTCCTCTGTTTTATATTCATTTACCCTTACAATTCACTTGCTTAATGGGGAACGATTTTCAGCTCTATAGGCACAAAATCCTTCCAGTGTAACAAGCATATTAACCTTGTCCTCTCATTGAATCCCAGTATTGCCATGTGGCTTTCTCCATTGAGGGCAAAATGGATTTGGAAATCCCAGGCAGTGTAATAGGGTCATTCTGTCACATTGTTACATGGGTCTCCTGAAAGCACCATGAAGTGGTTGATTTAAGACTTTTTCTTTTGGCAAAGGATTTTATAATCCTGTCTTGAGAGCACTGATGAAGATTTATGGTCAATCACTTGTTCTTATGGTAATTCTTTCCCTTCCTTACATGACAAGTGAGCAAATTAAATTTGGAAGTCTCCTGGGGTCAAAGAGTAATACTGTGTCACAATTAGGATTGGGTCACCCTGGGTTTTCACTCATACTTTTTTTTTTTCTTTAAGATTGTTTATTTCTTCCTTTAGCAAGACAGAGAGAGACAGCATACCCAATAGAGTCTTGACATCACATCTACCTGCAGCCGCTACCGGCCTCAGACCATGGGCAAATGTGTGCCTGGCTTATTCAGGGAGTTCTCCAGACCTGAACTGGGAACCTTTCCATGTGGGAAAGAGCTTTGTACCCTACCACTTTCACCATTGTCTGACCCTGCACCTATACTATCAGGCTGGTATTTTTGAGCCGTGGATTAAAAACAGTTTGTTGGTCCAAAACCCTGTATAATTAACAATAACCTAGTTTCTCTAAATGCAAATAATAGAGAATTCCTTGTGTGAAGCTTATATACATTAGCTAATTAATTGATTTAATTCTTATCATTTTCTTTATATTCATTAATTTATTTAATCTCTTTAAGCCCAGAAGTCAAATACCCTTTTATAGATAAGGAAATTAACCTTTAAGAGGTTGAGTGTTCACATAGCCAAAAATGGCAGAGCCAGAATTCGAACCCACATATTCTGACAGCAGAAACCCTCCTCTTAAACCTATATATTTTTTTAAGTTCATTTATTTCTTCCATGAGAGACAGTCAGGTACCCCCAACAAGGTTGTCAGTCTTCATTCCACCCGAGTCTCAGCTGGTGCAATCATGGGCACACATGCACACGCAGCATGCTTAGGGAGTCCTGACACGTGAACTCAGGATCTTTCCCAGTTGCACGGCCAGTTACTTTACCGCTGTGCCACCACCTCCTGGCCCTTTGTAACTATTCTAAACTGCTCTTCGAAGGGGACTGATCTTGATAAAGTTACTGGATTTCTCAATCAATTTCTTCTTTTACATCTCCAAAATATGTCATTCTGAGCTGTGTTGACAGAGGAGAAGATGAATATGTAGTGAAGATGCTTGCTTACTGCCTACTTAACCTTGAGTATAGCATTTATCACAGCCATCTTCTATTTTTATCTCCCGAGCTAGATTATGGAGCACCTGGAGGGATCAAATCTTGCTCTGACTCCTGGCCCAGTGCCTGGCGTAATACTGGTCCATAATACTGGTTGACAGGGAATTAGTGTTATTTTTCTGATGTGTTTTTTTACCATTCCCAATTTTAGCTCGATTTTTACTGATGGCTTTTTAAGTCAACAGGTCACTGATTATTATTTTTTTTTATACCGATGCCATGTGCTATCCTGTAATCACTCTCTGAGTCTTCTAAGAAGCTTTCGCATAGTTGACTTGTCTTTTCCTTGAAAAGTGGACTTTATTGCCCTCATCTTTTTTTTTTTTTAAGTCTCATGAGGGAGAGACAGAGTGAAAAAGAGAAAGACAAGCACCCTCAACAGCCTCAAACCATGATCTCCCACCCCTACCCTTCCCAGCCAGCCAGGATCATGGGTGCATGTACCTGGCATGTACAGGTCAACCAGGGAGCCATACCTGCTCTTCTAAATGGATCCAGCATTGCAGCATTGCCTGAGCAGTACATTACTGCCACACTACCGAGCCAGCCCTATGGCTTCATCTTCTGAGGGAGTCTCCTTGAGCCCCAATGTCGTCTTTTTTCTCTCTCATGCTTTTATAGCTCTGAGATCTCTTGTCTACATTCAGTTCATGAACATGAAAAACTAAGAGCTATTAAGTACCTTCCTCCTTTGTGCTGGGCCTTCTGGTAGGGTCATGGCATATTTGTGCCCTTATAACCATTACAGCCACCCCTCTGATGTGGGTGTTGCAGTTGGGCACCCTGAACCCAGAGATGGTCAGGAACTAAGCTGGACCTGGGAGTTGAACCCAGGTCTGGAGAACTACAGTGTCTACCACTCAAGTGAGTTGAGAATGATGCTCCTCAGAAAACTTCTGGGTCCTGTTAGAATATGCTGGATTCCACATCCATTGCTCACTGGGAATGAAGTTAATGGAGGAAAGACTGGGAGAATAGATCTCAAACATGGGTGAAATGATGGTATTTTACAACAGCTGCAGCAGCATTTCTCACCTGAGCTGCTGCCACAGACTCCTCACCTGGTTCTGCATTTTCACCTTCGCCTCCTTGGTGCCTAGTGTGGGTACTCCCTCCAGTCCACCTTTCACTGCAACCAGAGGAACCAGTGCAAATCTGAAGAGGTTACCCTACTGCTGGAGCCCTTGATGGCTCTCCAGGAGTGCTTAGTATTAAACACATGCTCTCAGAAGTCTGCATGAGTCTCCAGTGCTCACCTCCCAGCTCATCTGCAGTGTACACACCAAGTTCTATAGTCCAGCTGGACTGACATCATTCCTCCTGCAGCTAGTATGCTTGCTCTGTGCTCCAGGTCTTTGTGTGTCCTTTTCCTTCTTTCTGAAATGTTCTTCCCATCTCTGTTAATTCTCTTTGAATCCTTGATCTTTCCAGTGCCCACTCATCCTCCCAACCTCTGCTATCTTCTGTAGGGTATCTTTACTGGGCCTTTGTGTGTAGATAAGTTGCCCCTCTTCTGAAGTCAAACTACATGGGTTTGACACTCAGCTCTGCTTTTTTTTTTTTTTTTAATTCTTTTTTTTATTTTTTGGAGATGTCTTTGCTATAGGGTGCGTGCACTCGCCAGACAGCCATAGAGAGACAGAGAGACAGAAAGCGAGAAATCACCCCCCAGGGGGGATGGCCATGCCGCAATCCCTTCTCCTCCATTCTCCTCTTGGGATCTTGGGCACGCATGCACATATGCCTGGCATGAGTTTAAGCCACCGGGTCGGGACTCGAACCGCGGTCGACTACATGGGAGTCCAATGACATAGCCATTACGCTAACTGCTGGTTCCAGCTCTGCTTTTTAATGATCATTCACCTTGGACACTTAATTTATCTCTCAGTATCTCTTTCCATCATCTTAAAAAGGGGAAAATTAGGGCAGGTCCCATAGGGCAATGGTTTAGTGTGGTACATTGGAAGCTGGATCCTACAAGGCTGACCCTGATTCAAATCTGAGCCCAAAGAGCTGAGAAATAGGCCAGGCACATGGATACACATGCCCAGAATCTTTTTCTTTTTTTATTGGAGAGGTTTTTGCTATAGGGTGCGTGCGCTTGACAGAGAGACAGAGACAGGAAGCAAGAAATCACCCCCTAGGGGGGATGGCCATGCTGCAATCCCTTCTCCTCCATTCTCCTCTTGGAATCTCGGGCATGCACATACACGTGCCTGGCGTGAGTTTAAGTCACCAGATTCGAGATTGAAACCGCAGTTGACTACATGGGAGTTCAGCGATATAGCCATTACGCCAACCGCTGGTCCTCACGTGCTCAGAATCTTGACGAGATAGAGAAATGGAGGAAAAAAGATTGGGACATGATGATGCCTCATTATAGGGTGTGCTCTCTCTATTTCTCTCTCTGGTGAGTGCATGTACCTTTTGCCAATTTAAAATAAAAAAGAATTCTTATATGTCACTCAGAGTTTTTGGGTTTTGTTTTGTTTTGTTTTTGAGAGGTTTTTGCTTTAGGTCACAGTCACTCACCAGAAAGACAGAGACAGACAGAAAGTGAGAAATCACTCCCCAGTGGGGATGGCCACACCACAATCCCTTCTCCTCCATTCTCCTCTCTGGATCATGGGCACACATGCACACACACTTGGTGTGAGTTTAAGCCACCGGGTCTGGTACTTGATCCGCAGTCGACGACATGAAGTCCAGTGACATAGCCATTACACCATCTGCTGGTCCCTCCTCACAGAGTTTTTGTAAAGATTAAATGAACTAATCCATGTAAAACACTAAATGGAGTACCTGACCTATAGTAAATGCCATAACACTGTTTGCTGATGTTTTTAAGTCTATTTATTCATCTCTCTCTCTTTTTAAAAGAATTATTATTTAATTCCATTTGTTGTTGTTACTGTTATTTTTAAATTTGACCAGAAAGAGGCAGAGAAAGGGAAAGTGAGAAAGCAAGCCTCCAGTTTTGGGACTCGGACCATAGTTGGTCATGTGGGAATGCAGCACCCTTAACCACCACACCACCTGCTGGCCCCTATTCATCTCTTTGATGAAAGAGAAAATGAGAACACAACCCAACAGGGTTCCGAAGCTGTGGTCCACTCCCACCCTCAGCCAGCCTTGGATCGCTCATCACCGAGAGTGTGCCGGCATACTCAGGGAGGTCTCTGGATTTGAACCAGGAACTTTCCCGTGTGGGACCACTTCACGGAACATTGTGTTTTGCCTCAACCAACATCTAGTCCCTCCAAAGTTTGTGTTAAATATATTTATTTGTTCCATGGGTGAGACAGAGAAAGACAGACCTTCTTAAGAGGTCCTCATGCCACGATCCACTCTCAGCCAGCCTGAATTACTGGCAGGTGCATGTCCGGTGTGTACAGGGAGGGTCTGTGTCAATATTACATCACTGGTCTTTGTCTCTAGTAGTTGTTTTGTTTTTTACTTTTAACTGTTGCTGGTTTTGATTTAGCCCTTGCCTCCCTCCATTAACTGTGAGGTGAGAAAACATGCTTGTCTCCCTAAGACTATGCACAGTCCCTTGCAGTAAGTGAAGAGAGACCTCTAAGGCATTGCTTGTGAAACTTGGATATGCATAGGAACCACCCGGGATCTTGTAGAATTGCAGATTCTGGCTTAGTAGGTCTGGGTGAAGCCGAGGTCCTGCCTTTCTGCCAAGCTGTCATGTTCATACCAGGTTCCGAGGGTCCTTTCCCTATTTTAGGGCTCTCATATAGTGGATATTTGGAACCCAGAATAGAGAAGCAGAGCTGATGGATAAAAGCAAGCAGTGGTAGAAGTTTGGGTTTAAGAAACTTGATTCTGTTAAGCGTTGAGAGGCATACCTAGGAAAGAGACCTGTTTAAAATTATGGCATTTGGAGATGGCTCCATGACCTAGTGGTTAAGGCAGCCAGATCCCATATGGCTGACCCTACGGTTTGAGTCTCATATCTCATGGCTTGAGAAACACTGTGGATGTATGTGCATGAATGTCAAAATTCCTGAAGGGAGGAAGGGAAGGAGAAGGGATTGTGGCATAATCATAATCCTGCCCCCTGAGGGGGTGTTTCTTCTTCCCCCTCTCTGTGTTAAGTGCATGCACCTTCAAGGAAAAAAAAAATTACAGCTTTTATTTTCCTGATTCAAATGGGACTTACCATCTGTCAGGGATTTTGGAAAGGAAATTTCTGCTCTGGGACAGAGGTTAACTAGATGATTCCATTTGACTGTAAGTGTCTGTTTTCCCACCAAAGGACCCAGCTGTTTCTTCTGTTTTTGCTTCCCCTGGAAGCCCTATGGTTGGGAGCGTTGGGTCAATAAACAGCTGGGGAAAACACAAATTCACTCTCGTGAAAGCTCTCAGGAAACCAGACACATTCAGTCCAATTAGTAGAAGAATGTTGCAAAGTAGTGGAAAGATGAAATTATTGACTATTTGGAAAGGTAAACAAATAGAAAAAGCTAAAACCTTTTCAAGCTGAATCTGGTTTTAATGAGAAAGTGAGGCGTATTATGGAAGTGGTAGAGCTTATTGGTGAGAGGCCTTGGCTCTGGTGTTAGACATGGGTTCATGTCTCTGTCCTATCTCTTACTAGCTGTGTGACCATGAGTAAATCACTAAATCTCTCTCAGCCTTGGTCACATGATTAATAATGGGAGGGAATTGGCGAGATCACTTCAGGATGAGATGATGCATGTGTCACACCGCTGGCAGGCATCCACACCACAACCTCAGCACTCAATAAGCAGTAGTTCTTGTGCCTGAATTTGCAGTTAGCAGCTTTTAGTATTTTTCTTAGGAAATGGAAACACGATCCTTGCCATCTTGTGAGACATTGATAGATCTGTTTTAAAAATTCAGTCAGTAGACTTCAGCCTTTCCGATTTTCTTATATTTTTATCGAGTGGACCTGAAAATCAAGAGGACACTCTAGAGCATGAGCAGCTTTGAAGAGAAGCCATCAGGTCTTTTCTCTCTTTGACAAGCCTTGATCAGAGCCTCAGTTACTGGTGGGTCACTTGCTTGAGATGGTAATCCTGCCTCCTGTATAGAATTACAAGCCCAGCCAAGAAAGGAAGTTGTGTTTATCTTAACCCAAGCAGCAGGCATTGCAACAGCTCTTGATAGACAAGGGAGGAAGATACTGACAATCTATCGCTTTCCCCAAAGCTGCCCCTCCTGACCTCCGTTACAATTTTTGCAAGTGTGGAATGGTTCCTTCCAGTCGGCCTGCAGAGTGGCATTCTCTTCCTGGCCTTTGAGGACGTTTATGCTTCTAGAAAGGATATCCAGTGGCTACTTGCACTCATCTGTTGGCCAAGGTAGAGACGATAGATCAGGTGGCTTTATACGAGGTGAAAATTATACTCATCCGTTGGCCCTGGTTTGGGGGAGATCATGGAGAGTGGCCACAAGTATGGAGAAAAGAATATGGCCCTTCCAAAAGCCAAGTTATTTTCCCTTGACAAAGAAATAGCTTGAGGTCAGTGCAGAAAAACTCCCAATTTGAGTGGTTGCGATAACTGTGAAAATAGGTTGGGCAATTATTCCTCTTACTGAGATTTAAAAATTCCTTTTGTCGTTTGGTATTTTTCTGGGTACATTCAAGTTCCAATTTGGGTGTTTCGGAAATGTCTGGATGTTTTGTGCTGCTAAAATTATATGTGTCTAAAAATATTATCGGTGATGCTACTTATATATAAGCTCACTCGGACTTCTTCTAGTGAATTTCTATGACTCGAGGTCTCCTCCTCTCTTCATAACAATTCCCAGAAATGTGGCATTTGAGGTGAGGGGTAGGAAGTGGAATAATCCAGCCTAGGTTTAGCCATCAAGTGAAGGAAGATCACTTGAAAACTTTGCTTCAGTCTTGTCGACAAAAAATACTGGGGTTTTGTTGCCATAGTTTCAGTGAAAAATTTGACCTTAGCTACAATAATATACAGTTAAGAAAGAACTAGCTAATCGGTTTTCTAAAATTAGTATTCTCTAGTACATAAACCAGTAGGAACAGAATATTTAATTAAATATTATACAAGGATATAAAAGCCCAAGGGAATGCAGTCCCTTGATCTGGGCAGAGAGAGGGAAGAGACCCATAATCCTCATTCACTGGTCTCTTGAAGGCTAGAACAACTTTTCTTCCTCTCTCTCTCTCTCTCTCTCTGTCTCTCTCTCTCTCTCTCTCTCTCTCCCCTGTTCTCTTTCGTTCTCTCTGTCCTCTTTCCTCCCCCTCTTCTCTCATTTTCTTTTTAGCAGTGACTTTATTTTCAGATCTGTCAGGAATGAATTGATAAAGCTTGCTGAGAGAGCAAAACAGAATACCCAGCATTATTTCTATATTGGTCCCCTACAGGGATTCGGTCTAGCAAGGCAAGATGTGAAAGTGGTGTTGGACCAAGGTTCTGACCAAGATACTTGCTGATAATCTTGCAGTCTACTTGGTGGAAAGGAAATTTTCTGAATCTGAACATTCATAAACCTGGACATTTTTGAGCAACTCATTTCTAGCCTCTTGTTCCTTTGAATACTTAATGTATGATTAAAGGGCTCAACAGTTCCTTGTTTGGAGTGCAGCTGTCTTCTGCCTCTTGTGACTCCCTCATGCATGGTCTCTGAGTTCTTAATTTGGCCCCAAGCAATGATCTGTATGTAGATGATCTATCTATTTAAAATTTATTTATTACTATTTTTAATTTGCTATAGGGCACTCATGTTTACCAGAGAGAGGAGGTAGAAAGAGAGAGGGAAAGTGAAAGCAAAACACCAGGTTCAAGACTTGAACCATGGCTGGCCTTGTGGGAATCCAACGCCCCAACCATCATGCCACCTGTTGGCCCCACCATGTCCCTATTAAGATTACTTCTGGGGGGTCGGCAGGTGGCGTGGTGGTTAAAAGCACTGAATTCCCACATGGCCTACCACAGTTCAGGTCCAAGACCTGGCAGCTTGCTTTGTCACTTTCCCCTTTTCTCTCTCTCTCTCTTCCTCTGTCTCTGTCTGGTCAAATTAAGAACTAATAACAACAAATGGAATTAAATAAATAAATCTTTTAAAAAAGAACTTCTCAAGATTATTTCTGGCCCATCTTTCTCATGATGGCTGAAAATGTCATCAATTTTGTGTCAACTTAGAAAGCCATGGTACCATTTATGGAGTGAAGTGATTTTTAGGTTTTGTGGTTTCAGGACAAAGAGGGCTCTGGTTCTCTGTTGGAGTTGTCTAATTTTGTATCTCCTGCTATGAATTCTGCAGAGGTGTCATCGAGTTCGATTTTGCCACGTTTATCACTGATTGGAAACATTGCTCCAGGTTTTCTTGAACTTCCTTTGTTGTGCTGTGTTAATTATATATTGATAAATTTTCTCTCTCAATTTCATATTTGTGATTTTAGCTTTATTTTACCACAAGGTAATTATTTCATAGAATTTGAAGCGTGAGGTATGTTTAAGAAACAAAAATGACTTTTTTATTTTTATTTATTTATTTATTTATTTATTTATTTATTTATTTATTTATTTATTTTTACCATTTTGTGAGTTTCTGTAGTGGCATCTAAATTATTGCAATGGAAAATATGTTCCTGGCAAGACTCTTAGAAACACAGCCCCATAGGTCATAGGGTTGTGTAAGCTTCTTGACTGTTGACAAGGTCATCTACCTGAATGAATAGGAAATTTGCAGTCTTATGAGGAGAAATGAGTGAGAACTCCTTTTCAGATTTCTGCTGGATAATGTTCAATCCCAGATCTATTTTTGCTCCCCTGATAATCTTTGTTTCCATCTATTCTGTCGGGTCACTGTGCCCAAATACTCCCAGTTCATCTTAAGAATAGCTTAAGAAAACTGCAGTTGGAGAGCTTGCTGGAAAAGTGACAGCATGCATTTTAAAGTACTTCTGGTTGACGTGACTTTCATTACCCATACATCCTCAGGCCCTTCCATTGCTGTAGTTAATTGAGTTGGTGATATTTAGTAAAATATTGTTGAAGAGGTTAGATGGTAGAGGTTGGTTGGTGGAATGAACTCTCGATTTTGGGTGATAGCCAGCTTGAACTAGTTTAAACAAAAGGGAAATTTTACGGGTTAATGCCAACCGAACAGCTGAGGTGCATGCAGGACAGGGATGCAGCAGGAACTCAGGCATAGACGGATCCAGGCATCGGAGTCCAATCTGCAGCCTGTGTCCATAGCTTAGGTCTTCTTTCTTTGCATATCTGCTTCATTCTTACTCTCCTTTTCTGTCATTAGTACCAAAGTTACATGAAGGGACTTCAAAAATATTTGTGAAAAAATGGAATTGAAAGTATTCGTTTAATTTCGTGCAAAAATTTTTCAAATCTATTCATAGTTTTTCATAATACATACTTTTTACGAACTTTTTGAAGACTCCTGGTACTACACTTTTAAAATGAGTGGTGGCCCAGATGGTGGCCTGGTGGTTAAGACAGTTAGATTCTATATGGCTGACTTTAGGGTTGAAGTCCTGGAGTGGCAGCTTGAGAAATATGCCTTGCATATGTGTGTTGTTCCCAAAATCCTGAAAGGAGGGAGAAATAGAGACGGGATTGGGGCATGACCATCTACCATTCGTTCTCTCTCTCTCTCACACACACACACTTTCTCTCTCTCGCTCTCGCTCTCACTCTCTCTCAGGTGAACATATGGGCCCTCTGGCCAGAAAAAAATAATTGTGGAACATTCCCTATTTTTCTGTTGCCTGGGAAAGTTTGTGTCACTTTGGAATTTATCTATTCCTTGACTGGGAGAACCCACTGAGTAAAGTAGTCTCAGCTTTCCATATGTTAAATTAACTACTGATTCAGATTTCTTATGTCTTTAAAAGGCTATTTCTTCTTGGGTCAGTTTTGTAGGTTCTATCTTTCTAGAAATTTTCCTGTGTCACCTAAGTTTTTCAACCTGCAATATCCTGTTATCTTGTTAATCTCTGAAGCAACTGGTTTTTGGTCTTCATGATACGTGAAACAGTGATTCCCAGTGATTCTCCTAACCCCAGAACTTGTGAATATATTGGAATGTCAGAGAAGTCATGGTACATTTTTGCATAGAAAAGCACATCATGACTTTTCTGATGACACAGTATTGCCCTGTGTGGTAAAGGGATTTCAAAGACTGATAAAGTTGAGGATCCTGAGATGGGGAGACTTGTCTTGGATTCCCAGGTATGCCTGATAATGTCACAAGGCTTTTTATGAGAAGGACACAGGAGGGTTAGGGTTAGTAGGCAGTGTGAGGATGGAGGCAAGTGGTTGGTATGCTGTGACCATAAGCCCAGGAATGCAAGAAGCTAGAACAGGCAGGGAATTGGATTCTCTTGTGAAACCTCCAGAGGAGCTCAGTTCTGCCGACTGTCCGATTTTAGATTTCTGACCTCCATGATTATAATAAATAAGATTTATGCTGCTTAGAGCAACTGATTGGTTACAGCATTTGTGCATTTCTTTTTGTTTTCTTATTGGATAGTATTGACTTTTTTTTTTTCCCTGTCTCATTACACTTTTCTTTAACATATTTTGACTGGATTGATTCTTTAGTTGTAGGGTGATTTTTTTTTAAGTTCATTAATTTCTACCCTCGGCTTTATTATTTTCTTCCTGCTATTTCTTTGAATTTAGTCTACATATCCTTTACTGTTCTCTTACACTGAATAATCAATTTAAAAATACTGAGCACTTCTCAAATTGTAATGTTAAGCATCTCAAGCTATAAATTTCCTTTAAGTATTGCTTTAGTTGGAATAAATAACTCAGACCCAACAAGAACAAAAAGTGCTACATGTCAAAATATAGGACCATACATTTGGAACACATTTTATCATGTAGTATTTTTTATCTTCTTTGAGTTGTAATTATTTTCATAGTATATCTATTATCACTTATATCCATGGGCTATGTAGACTTTTTTCATATTTCCAGTTGTATAGTTTCTCTTTTTAAAAAATGTTTTACAACTTAGTTGTATGTTAGTCAGATAATAAGAGCTTTGTTTTATCACTCCTTTAAAACTTGAGAGGCTTGGGGTCAACAGGTGGCATGGTGGTTAGGGTGCTGGACTCCCACAAGGCCAACTGCAATTTGAGTCCTGAACCTGGCAGCTTGTTTTCTCTTTCTCTCCTCCAACATGGGCACATGTGCCCTGTAAGAAATAAGAAAATAATAGATAAAATTAAGTCATTATTTAAAAAAAAAACCTTGAGAGTTGTTTTATGTACTAACATGTGATCAATTCTTGTATATGTTCCACTATACTTGAAAGACTTCATATTTTCCAACCTGGGGTGCAATATTCAATTTGAGTTCATTAATTTTTTTTTCATTAGCCGAATCACATTGTTGAAGGGTGTTTGTTAAAAATTTTCATTATTTTTTTGCGTTTCTGGAACTGTTCTATTATGGTGGTAGTTACATAAATTATGTTTATGTTAAAACTCATAGAGCTATATACAAAGGAAAAATAAATTTTACTATAAGTCCATATTTTTTAAGAATTATTTTTTATTTTAACTTTATTTAATTCATTTATTTCATTTTATTTATTTTTCATTTAAATTTATTTAGTTACATTAAGTTCGTATTTTTAAAAGGCTAAAAATTCCCATTACAAAAGCAGATTTGCAATTTTGCCTGATCTTTATTTTTAAATTATCTGTCCTAATATTTTAAATATCTCTTACAACCTGCATATAATCAATTTTTACCATAATCTTGACCATATTTGTTCATTGGAATGCTTAGTTCATTTACATTTGTTTTAATGATTGTTATACTTAGATATATGATCTTAGCATGTATTTTTTTACCTTTGTATGTATATGTGTGTTTTCTTGACATCTTTAAGTTTCTTTGAAAGTGTTTAATTCTGTATTCCATTTTTCTCTTTATTGACTTGGATGTTATATTTCATATATTTATTACTAGCAGTTACTTTGGATCTTTTAATGTATGTGCTTTATTTTATTGATTATTATTTTAAGTTAACTATAGGGTGTAGTCCCTAAAATGAAAGAGACAGAAAGGGAAGGAGACAGAGAGAAAGTGAAAAACCACCTCCCAGCGGATGACCATGTCACAATCCCATCTCTTCCAGCTTCCTTTTAGGATCTTGGGCTCACACGCACACATACCTGCAGTGTTTTACAAGCTACAGGGTCTAGGACTTGAACCACGTAATTGGCCATAGGGGACCCAGCTACCTTAACCACGGTGCTACCTTGCTGGTCCAATGTGCATATATTTTTAACCCAAAAGTTAATAACTATCATTATATTTTCTCGTACTAGGACATTAGAACATTTAAACTGTCACCCTTTATCACTATATGCTCTTATTGTTCTTGTTAGTGCTTTGCTTTTAATTTAAGCTTGCATATTAAATAGGATTTTATTCTATACTATCATTTTTAAATATCAACATACTTATTAGTATTTACCAGACATTCTATCTTGGATAGTTTTCTTTCTGCTTCAAGAAGGTCTGTTAGAATATAGAGTCTATTAGAAGTAAATTCTCTTATTTTGCTTGAAAATACTTTTATTCATCTAAAAATTTCTTCTTAAGTCTCAAGTGATAGTTTTGCTTGGTATAGAATTGTACTAGGCATCAGGAAAGTCATGATGTGTTTTTCTATGCAAAAATGCATTGTGATGTTCCTGACAACTGAGTAGATTGGAAAGTGCTTTCTGTTAGCATAACTATGGTTTTTTTTTTTCAGTTTCTGTCATTGCTGTTAAAAGAAATTGGCAGAGCCTTCACTTGTATTTTCTTTGTAGTTTGCTTTAAGTTCTCCTCTCTGCCTTTGATTTTTGCAGTTTTACTAGTGTGCATCCAGCTGTTGATTTCTTTTCATTTATCAGGCTTAACAAATATTTCTTGGATTCCTAGGGTTGCAGTTGTTTTTTTGTTAGGAATCATGCAGAATTCTAAGCCATAGTCAGTTTAACTATCATCTTTTCCCAGTCTGTTTATTACCCTCTCAAATTTTAAGCTATTGTTTAACCTCTTCATCTTTTCTGTCCAGGCTGAACTCTAGATAATTTCTTCTTATCTATCCCTATTTACTGTTTAGTTCTATTGTAATCTACTTTTTATTTTTTGAGAGTTTTTTATTTTTAATTCAAATGTCCTATTTGGGTCATTTATTTATTTATATATATATATGTATATATATATATATATATACACACACACACACACATATATATATACACACATACCCATACATACATACATATATATACAGATATATATGTATATATATGTCATATATATTTTTTTTTCAACAGATTTTTTTTATGAGGTGTGTGCCCTCACCAGAGAGACAGAGAGAGAGAGAGAAAGTGAGGAATCACCCCCCAGGTGGTATGGCCAGGCCACAATCCCTTCTCCTCCATTTCCTTTCAGGATTTTGGGATTGCACACACATGCAACTGGCATGAGTTTCAAGCCTGAGGGTATGGGACTCCAACCACTGTTGGCAAGTGTGAGTCCAGTGCCTTAACCAGTAAGCCACCTTCTGGCCCCCATTTTTTTTTCTATAAATAAAATTTAATTGAAACACAGATGTGCTCTTTAGTTTCTACATGCTTTATGACTGCTTTCATGCTATTTAACAGTAGAAGTGAGTAGCTGGAACAGAGAACTTACAATGTACAAAGGTGAAAATATTACCTACCACTTAAAAATGAACAAACCATGCTTTAAGGTATAAAGAAATGGAAATTTGGAAAATGACACTCACCCAATCCTTTAATACTATAATTAAAATACAAAAACTCATTGTACAGGAGCAATAAATTCCATGCATAATCTGGTTGGTCAATCATTATATTCAAGTCTTTATTTTATATCCTGTTACATAAAAGCATACTTTGAAAATGTTCTGTCTCTAAAAATTCCAGTAGGTGAAATCTCTGCAGATCTTAATCTGTTTTCTACAAAGGCTGTTTCTAAAAATGGGTGTCTTATTCCTGTATATTTTATGATTTTGACTACCAGTTTGTATTTTTAAGAATTTCATCTATGGGAATATTTTAAGGACTAGATAAAAATTACTTCACAGAATTTTTTTTTTTCATTTTTCATAAGGTGCTGCCAACTCAGGACTACTTTAAATCAAAATCTCTACCTGAAGTTTTGAACATTTTGTTTATTAGCTTTGGGGATTTCCTACATACTATAAATCAGGGTATCAAATCAGCATGGGGCCCACTGTGGCTATGAAATACTAGAAGGATTTTCTGTCCTAACACCAGGGCCAAAGTGAAGATGAATATTACTTTACCCTCCCATTTTTAAGACTTTGTTATTCACCATTGCATTGAAGGTGTTGCTTTTTGGAGGTCTGAGTCTCTTGGAAGTCTCTTAGATGACTTTTGATTTTGAGTAGCTCGAAGCTTTATATCCCAACCTGCTCAAAATGGAAACTTATAGACATGTTCTCTGGATAGCTGCAGAGACGATTCTGGCTTTAGAACTGACTTACCTCCCCGAGGTCTTGTTTTCACTTCATTATTGGCCTCTCTGGGTTCTTTACTAGCTGACTACTTCAGAAAATGATGTAAAAATGTTTTTAAAGTATTTTTTCTGGCATTTTTGGTGTGTTTTATTTAAGTGTGCATCATTCAGAATATCTTACTTGTTAAATTTTAAGATATGGAACTGCATACTTGGTACTTTTTGTGTCATTGCAAAGTAATTTTCTGTGTAGTGGAAAACATGTCTACCAATGACTTTGAAATTTATAATTTTGCAGTTATAACTCTTGGAGAGAGACCAATCTCTGATACTTGAATATTTAGAACTTCTAGAAAAGGAGCTCTGTGGTTGAGCTTGGGTCAGACTTTCTTCTCTAGATCAGTCAGCTTAAGTTGGACAATTAATTAGGGTTATCTGTTTTAACATGGAAGCTCTCAAGGAAACCATTTGGGCTAGAACCAATTCCTAAAAAGAGGTATGAGGCATACAGTTCAGGTGTCCACTGTGATAGTAATCAGGGGATAAGGTATGATACTCTAGTATCATTCCTTTTAACAAGCTCAAGCTCTAGATTTTGACTGGGAAAAAAATATCCACCTAACAGTTGTTTAAAAAAAAAAAAAAAAAAAACTAAGAAAGCTAAGGACATTTGTTGTTTGTTTAATTAGAAATCTAGAGATAGGCAGTACCACATATAGCGAAAGATTTAAAGTACTATTTTTTTTCCCTGTCCTACATCTTCTGAGTATGGACTGTTCTTTTCATGTTCCTATTACCTCATGGTTACAGAATGGCCACAGTGGCTGTAGGAATAAGCAAAAAGCTTTCATGTCAGGGAATAAGAGAGAGGGCCACATAGCAATCTTGCCTCATTCCTAACTCTTTTATGAGCTGGAAAACATACCTTCATGCTCTTAGCAGTCTACTTTTATTTCATTGGTGAGACTGAGTTCGTTGCTTATGCCTAGCTGCAAAGAAAAAGTGAGGTTCTGTCTTTTCAGCATCACTATTAGGAAAGAGCTAGGAAGAAAAATCTTGGAAATAGCTTTAGTAGACAGCAGGATTTCTATGTTGTGTATGATTTCACATTGAGGGTTCTATACGATTTTCCTCCCATCTAGTTTTTAGTGTCTTGGTGATTAAAGACTATTTGCTTTTATCAACAATATAAATAATGTACCTATTTGTAAGAACAAGCAAATATTTCTCTACTTTTTCTAGTTGAAGATACCCATGAAAATACTTTTTTTTTTCTTTTGGTTGCCAGAGTTCTGCTGCATTGTGATCTTCCTGCCTGAGTCTCCAAGTGGTTGGGACTGTAGGCATGAACATAGTGCCAGCTTTTTAGGATGAGCTTCCCATGTCTACCAATGCCATGTCTACTAGTGTGTCCTATTGTGACTGGGCCAAAAAGATATCCTAAATAGAGGCAGGCAACAGTATGGGTTCATCAGATACTGCTCTGCACCAGTAATAGCATGACTGTTAGTGACGACAGAGATTTTAATGGGTAAGAGCCACTCATTCATTTTTATTGGCTTACATATGAAAAGTATACCCCAAACTGATTATTTCTGCTTTTGTCTGATTCCTTAGTTTGGCTGTATAAGTAGGGCTAGCTGAAGAAAAGTCTTTTGTACACATGACTGGGTTTCCACTGAGCAAGTCTGGGAGCCATCCATCAAAATCATTTTGGGATGGCACTACCAGTTTGCAAAGGAAAATTGATAGTCCTGGATTTTATCTTTAACTGTTACCCTGCATAGGTGATGGCATTGTCACAGGGTCATTCTATTAGCTTAGGTTTGCTTTTATTGGAACAACTTTTTTTTTTCCTTTTTAGTTTTTGTTGTAGGGTGTATACATGAGAGACAGACAGACAGAGACAGACAGAGAGAGAGAGAGATTAATTAATTGATTGATTGATTGATTTAGTAAGTCAGTCAGAACTCACTACCCTAGGGGAAGATGGTCATGTTGCAGTCCCTTCTCTTACAGTCTCCTCTCAGGGTTTTGGGCATGCACACGCAAGTGCTTGGTGTGATTTTCAAGCTTCCCAGTCCAAAACTCTTAACTTTGCAGCTGACCCTGTGGGACCTTAACTTCCATGCTACATGCTGGCACAGGAACAGGTTCTTAAGAACCAAAACTCCCTTGTAATATCCAAAACAGTTTGGTTAATAATTCTGATCCTCAAAAGATGACCAAAAAAATAAAAATTAAAAAAATTAACTAGATGATCTGTATTCTGTATATGTTCTTATGAGCAAGAAAGAGTAGGGAGAAAGATGATACTCTCAACAGGGTCTCAGTACCATGATCCACCCCTAGCCTCAGTAAACCCCAAATTGTGAGCATGTACTTTCCCATCATAGTCAGGGAGCTTTCCAGACACAAACCGAGAACCTTCACACGCGAATCGGCCTCAGAGTCACGTTTTATAATTTCACCATTGTTGAGTCCCAGATGATCTATTTTTAATTCAGTATTTTTTTTTTCTAAGGAAGAAGTAGTTTTTTCCTGGAAAGTGACAGGGAAACTTTTCATTACTTATTTCCATACTTGCCTAAGGAGGCTGCAAATGATATGTTAAAGAATTTGGCTCTGGAAGTATCTTTCTTTGGTTCAAATCCTGGCTAGTGTGTGATCTTGGGCACAGTATTTAACTTCTCTATGTTATCACTTGCTCACGAGTAAAATGGTAGCAATAATTTAATAACTTGAGAGGATCTGAGGAATCAAAGGATGTATAGAATGTTTTAAGATTAGGGCCAAGGGTGAGATGACTTCAAAAACTTCATTAACAAAAGGAATTAAAGCATGATTTTATTTTGGTGCAGAAAATATTTGACATTCGTGCATAGTTTTTCATAGTACACACTTTCCATGAGCTTGTTGAAGATTCCCTTCTACATTGTAAACGTTCACTTAATGCTCAACATTATTATCATGAGGAGCATAATGATATAATTTTTCCTCAGCCTGTTTTTGAGTTCCTCCCCTGAGTTGGAAAAGGGAATTCTTATCTTGGGAAGGCTAGAGTTGGGGAGTAGAAAGTTTTTCTTCTGGATATCCTGAGATGTGAAGATTGCTGTGTCATTAGCTTGTGTGTTTGTTCAAATCTTCCTTTTACTTTTGTATCAAATTCCTTACCTCAGCTTTGTGAGGTTGGCAGATATGCATACTGTTTGGTACCTGAGGGAGGATGGTCTCATACCTTATGAAACTGGCCCAAAATAAAAGTTCTCACCTAAGTCAGAGCCGAGGCTTAAAGCTAAGTGGTAGTTCCTGAATCTGTCCTCTTCTATAAAAGTGCTTGCCTTGGGGCCAGCAGGTGGCATGGTAGTTGAGGTGCTAGACTCCCACATGGCCAACTGTGGTTTGAGTCCCAGACCAGGTGCCTTGAGACTACCGGGCACATGTGCGTGCATGCCAAAGATCCTGGGAGGAGAATGGAGGAGAAGGGATTGAGGTGTGACCATCCCCCCGGGGGGATGTTATTTCTCACTTTCTCTTTCTCCATCTCTATCTCTCTTTCCTGTAAGCACATGTGCCCTATGGCAAAACTGTTGGAAAAAAAATAGTATTTGCCTCAGCACTCAGGCATTGGCTTAAGCTCCCTAGCTAACCTGTGTTCCTTAGACTTCTCAGTAGCAAGTACAGCTGTGCAGTCCCTCACAGAAATCTGTGAGCAGTGCAGGGTCTTCAGACAGTCCTTGGAAAATTCATATTATGAAAAAGCTATGCATGCATTTCAAAATTCTTTGCACCAGAATAAATTCATACTTCAATTCCATTTTCTACAAACTTTTTGAAGTCCCCTCATACTGTATTTTTTTCATTGTTTTCTCTTAAATGTCATCTATTTAAGGGCCAGCCCTGTGGCCTTGTGGTTCAGGGAATAGATCCCACGTGGCTAGCTGCATGGTTCAAATACTGGCCTGCGGCTTGAAAAACATGCTGGGAGCTTGTGTACGTGTGTGCCCAAAGTCCCAAAGGACTGGAGAAATTCCGGGGAAGGGATTGCAGTGTGACCATGCTCCATCGAAGGATGCTTCCCTCCCTTTATCTCTGTCCTTTTGTCTCTATGGTGAGCACACGCTCCCTTTACCAAATTAAAAAAATTTATTTTCATCTACTTAAAAGGGTTGTAAGATGTAATGAGGTTAAAATTCAGTGGAAAAACCTCTAGAAAAGCAACAAAAACATAACTCTGAAATAAACCAAGCACTGGGAGAACTATGGCTTCATTTTTTTTTTTCTTTTGAATTACTGTACAAGGCATTCTGATGTAAATCTTGACAGACCCCCTGCAGGAAGCGCCCTGCTGGGAAGTGTGGACATATAAGATAGGACAAGGGAACCAGAGGGCTAACTGGGAGCATTCAGAAACCAGCCAGCAGTGACGAGCTGGAGGACTTGAGTCTCTTGGCCTTTGTTTGTCTCTGACTAGCTATGTGACCTCCAGCTGTGGTCTTGAGTGTCTGGGCCTGTGTTGCTTCATCGGTGATGTGAGTAAGTTGGACTCACTATGAAACACAACAGAATTTTTAAAATCATTAGTTTTATTACTATTAAAGTTTGCTATAAGACACATGTACTCACCATAGAGAGGCAGAGTGAGAGAGAAAGTGAGAAAGCAAACCACCAGGTCTAGGACTCGAACCATGGTCAGTCTCATAAGAGTCCAGCACTCTAACCACTACACCACCTGCTCACCCCCACAACAGAATTTTTATTGAGTGTCTATCCCATGCAAAGCCTAGGCTAGGTACAGTTCATATTTTAATTATATTTATAGTCTTTTCAGTCACATATCCACTCATGGGCCTGATAAATTTTTCTCTGTTTTATTAAAGACAAGTGCACCGTTTTGTACTTGCATCTCAGTTTTAAGAAACATGTAATAGTCCCTTAATTTTATTACCCCCATTTACCTATATGAATAAGTAACACAAATGCATTTATTAAAACCACTTAGGAAAAAGATCAAAATATTTTTCTAAACTTACAACATGTATACATATACATACATATATATATATGAATAAAATTTGTATAACAGAGCTCTCATGTAAGCGATGAAGAGACTGGTCTTCACACATCCCTTGTGTTTACAGTTCTTGGATCCCCTATGTCCATTTCCTCTGGATGACATGAGTTTGTCCCTCTTTATCATACCCTAATCCAACATGGCCTCAGAGGATTTTGGCATGTAGAGGGAGTCCAAGTAATGTGGCAATATCAAACTTTATAGCCCAACTGGGGGCTCAAGTGCCACCTTTACTATTTATTATACTCCAGTGCCTTGAAAGCTCAGAAACGTAACACTGCAAAACAATATCCTCATCAAAAGAGATGGTCTGGGCCAGCCTTGGTGACACAGGTGGTAGTGAGCTGCTCAACAGTTCTGGAAGGCACACAGTTCGTTGTGGGGTCAGGTCTCAAGTCAACCTGAAACATACCAGGCATGTGCCCAAGGTCCTGAGGAGTGGAGGGATGTGGACCACAGTGTGACATTACCCTACTGAGCATGCTTTCCTACTTTTCCTCTTGTTCTCTCTCATGAAAGAAATAAAGTTTTAAAAATTAAAAAAATTTAAAAAGATGGCTGGTCATGAGCCTTGTAGACACACTGTAAATGTTCATCCTCAACCCCCTTCTATCCGGTTACTTTTGGAGACAAGTAACTTACCCAGTCCAAGCAGTTAAACCTCAACTGCACTAAAAACATCCACCTCTCTCCTCAAGACTTCAAGTGGTGGTGTGAGAGGTGGGGTAATGGAACGGGACAGCAGCCCATTTCTTTCCAAGAGTGCCTAGACTGTCATTTAGATCATTTTATTTCACTCTGTTCCATTTAATTTTTTAAAAAAGATGTATTTATTGCATTTGTTGTTATTTTTTATTTTGACCAAAGAGAGACAGAAAGAGAAAGAGAAACCAAGAAAACAAGCCTCTAGGTCCAGGACTCAAAACGTGGTTGGCCATGAGGGAATCCAGCAGCTTTAACCACCACGCCACCTGCTGGCCCCCAGTTTAATTTTTTAAAATTACCTGCACAGCATAAGATGGGCTCCATGTGGGTGCCTACCTGTGACTAAACTATCCCACTTCCTTATTTCTGATGTTGAATTAATAATCACACTCTCAGTCCAGCAGTGGGATGCAGTGGCAGCGCAGTGCTCTGCAGTGCTGAAGGCCGTTTTGATTGCAGTTTAGGAAGTACAAGTGCCTGTGATCCTGGCTGGCTGGGCAGGTCCTGAGAGGATCGCCGTGTACGACCCTAGTGAAGGTGCTTGTCTAGCTGTCTATGTCTTTCATGAAAGAGACAGATGAACAGAGAGAGAGAGAGAAACTAAAAAAAATTCACCTTTTATCTCTAAGCACTGGTCAGACTATGTAGGGTAACAGTGTAAGTAAGCATGGCCAGGGGGTTATTAGAAAATGGTGTTTATTAAATTCGTCTAAATGGAGTCTTTCCCCAACTCTGCTCAGGATTTTTTTTACTGGTGGATAAAGTTAATAAGGCTTCATTCTGACAGTAAGTGGAAAGACACTGCCAAGATTAAACTGCAATTGAATTAAAACCAATGCAATTGAATTTGGTTAATGAATTGAGAATTACTCAGCGTTCCTTTTCAGTTTTTCACCTTTGTTTGTGCTGCAAGCACCATGTTTGGGTTGGCCACTTATTTGGATTTCCTCTTCCACAATATTTTCTAGCAACATCATCCAAGAACTTGTAAAGTAGACAGCAGTATGCATGAGCGTGAAACTGGGATATTCTTGTCTTTCTAGTAAACACTCAGTTCTTTATTTCTCATTTCTCCAATGGCATTTAACTTTCATTTGGCCCTCAAGTTTAACAACTATTTAATTTCCTTCATGCAGAAAATAAATCTCAGCACCTTTTCCTGAAGCCCGTATGGCTCCTTATGAAATGTACAGGTCGTGATGAATGAACTCTTTGTCCTGTCTGTTGGAGTTGTGCCAGTGACTCTTTTCATCAGTCACTTCAATTCTTTCAAGGTGACATGAAAGGCATTTGATTGGGAGCAGTGTCTCAAGTCATGAGTTTTTATTTGGGGGCTAAATAGTGGGGCTAAATTTTAATCCAAAAGAACTTCTTAGTATTCAACATTCTTTGTAAGTCACAGAAACAAGTTTCATTTACGTGTTCGCATTTGGCACTTGGAACATAACTGTTTCAATTCTCACCTAATCTGTAAACCCTATTAAGAAAATGTGGGTTGTTAACACTCCCTTCTCGGCAAAAAAAAAAATAATAATAATAAAAAAATAAAAAAATTCTTGAAGCAATAGGCTAATGTTCTCACATTACTAAGGAATCACTTGTCAGGAGAGTAGGGTTAGTTTTTCTTCTTGGTCACAGAGTGTAAATAACATCAGGGCTCTCTTGCTTGTCAAGTTAGCAGAAAAAAAAATCTTTTGCGCTCTTGACTTTTTTATTCTAGTTTTTATTATTTTTAAAAAGGTTTATTTCCCATCCTTTCTTCCCTCAATTTCTCATTTCCTTCCATGAGTAGGAGAGACTGTGGAGGGGTAGGTGAAGGAGATGCTGCTTCCTCGACAGTATCCTCAGGCTACGGTCCATGCTCAGCCTCAGCCAGCCCTGGACCACGGGCACACACATACCCAGCCTACTCGGAGAGGTCTTCAGGCAGGAACCCAGAACTTTTCTATATGGATCCACCTTGCAAAGCACACTGCATTGCTGCTGGCCCCAATTTGATTAATTTTTAGAATTTATTGGTTAATATGAGAATTATAGTGCACAGATGATTTAGAAAACTTCCAAATATTAATTTACTTTATATTAAGTAGTTTGAACAAATGTAATGCTTTTCTTTTCCATAATAAAATGTACTGACTGGGTATTTGATCATCATATTTGCTGTTTTGTCCCAAGAATATTTGAAATCTATGTCACAAATAACTCAAAAACTTACCAGGGCTGTTTAAGCAGAGGGACTTGACAAAAAAAAAAAAAAAAAGATGTTTTTTATCTTAAACCTAAAACATTTTGTTGTCACTGAACAGATGATTTTTCCCAATTGCATTAGATGCTATTTTCCATCTGAAAGTGGTGAGGGCTGCTATACTTCTTGGGATACAGAACTGAATTCTGATAGAATTGAAGTCCTTGTCTGACCCATCATGTTGGGTTTTCATCAGTAGCTTCTGACTCTTCCCCTGCCCCCTCACATTATAACTCAGATTGTTGAGTTATAATCCTCGCAAACTTTAATTAACTATCACTTTTTCTCTTGGCTGTTTGCATTGTCTCCTGGAGGGCTGGAGTGGAGTGAGGAGGGTCCTAGACTATGGTCCACACCATGTAAGCCCATGAGGAAGAGGAAACAGGAGAAAACATCAGAAAACATCAGGGTATGGATATTCCTACTGACTGAGAAGCCAAGAGGGTTGTTTTTGCCCTGCTCCCAAGAAAACAAAATGAGATTTTCTTTTTGAGACAAGCTTTCAAAGCCTCTGTTTTCTTTGGAAGATTCTTTTTGCTGATGAAATCAGTGTCTAGCATTTCCTGTGCTTTTAAATAACTTTTTTTTACAGTTATAAAATTCACCTGTCATTGAATCGGTCAAAAGTTTGGCACCTGCCAGAGAGAAATCCATGACCGGAGAGTTGATTTCATGCCATTGGAAATTCCCTGAGACCCCTGATCCTTCGTTTTTGTTTTTTTAGAGAGATTTTTGCTGTAAGGTGTGTACATTTGCCAGAGAGACAGACAAGCAGTGAGCAATCACCCCCTAGGGGTATGGCCACACCACAGCTCCTTTTCCTCTATTCTCCTCTTGGAATTTTGAGCATGCATGCAACATGCTCCCAGCGTGAATTGTAAGCCACCAGGTCCAGGACTCAAACCATGGTCAACTCTGCGAGTCCAACGATGTAACCATTATGCCTGGTCCTGACCCTGATCATTCCGAGCAGGACCCTATTGGAGATTTCCAACACATGTGCTTCTTAGAACCAAGGGATCAAGCGAGTTCTCTCCTCACAGCAGGAACGCTGTAGGTGCTGGTGCCACTAGGCACAAGTGACAGCAGCTGGGCACTAAGAGATCTGCCAGAGAGAACTGTGACCGTCCAGGCCGCAGACATGCTGGCATTTACCTTACATGGTTGTGACAGTGATTTTATTGAGTGCTTGATGAAAATCATCTCATGTCTAGTGCATAATAAATGATTGCAAAGTATTGTTATCCTTGTCTCTGGCACAAAGTAGAGTTCTTAAACTTTAAATGATAAAACCATTGCCTGAGACCATAATTAGACCAATTATCTTCAAGTTATATTTCATAACATTTACTGATATGAGGTGGAATAAGGAAATACAAAAAACTGATTCATCGAAGATTAAGATGGGAGCTAGCTGGTGGCATGGTGATTAAGGCACTGGATCCTACATGGCTAATTGCGTGGTTCAGGTCTGAAACTGGAGGACTGAAAAACATGCTGGGTGCGGGTATGTGTGTGCCCACCCAGAATCCCAAAAGGAAGGAAAAATGGAGGAGGATGGATGGTGGGATCACCATTCTCCATGGGGGGTGGGGGGGTGATTTCTCACACACAGCCCTCACCCTCCCACTTCCCCATCTGTCTCTGGTGAGCACATGTGCCCTCTGACCCCCAAAAAATGTTTTTGAGTAAAGATTAAGATGAATTCACTAGGAGCCAAGATGGCCGAAAAGAAGGACTGAAGATAGACTAGGTTTGCCTGGCTTTGTGTCTACATCTGTAGGGAGCTGTCTTCCCCTCTGTGCACAGCAGACATGGCCTAAGTGCTTATATGTAAATGTATGAGGGGTGGTGACTTGAGAGACAAGATACCAGCTGTGACTTCTCACAGTGGAGGATTGGAGGCCAAGGACAGGGCCTTTTCTACTACATGTGTTTTGGTCTTGTTCTGATCTTGGTCTGCATATTTAAAAATTAAAAAAAAAAATTAAAAAAAGACCATCTGGAGTTGAGGAAGGAAAAATAATGAGAACAGAGAGAAAAGTTAGAATCAGGCCAACAATGCTGTATTTATGGGATGAGTTCTTTTCATCGCTCCTTACTTGTGGGACCGAGATCGAGGGCTGTGAAATTGCGGAGAGATTTAGAAATGTTTCTGATCATATCAATATGCAGGACTTTTTATGAGGAGTGATCTCTCTGATCTTTCAGCATTGCCAAGAAATGCACCTGGTTGTATTCTAGAGAGTTTACTCCGTGTTTTAATTATAGTGGGCAAGTTCATGTTTCAGAGTTGGTGTTAGTCCTCGCTCGTGAGCCCCTGACCTTGGCCAATAACTTAACATTCATTCAACAAACTTTTCCCAAACTCTTGCTATATTTACAGCCTTCGTTGACGATAGTGGGGTAGATTCAAAGATAATCCACAAGCGTACAGTGCTTTTAATAGTTTCTAAAGGCTTATTCTTCCTTTCCCATGAGGAATCTGAAAATCAGAGAAGTGAATGAGTATACATAACTGGTAAGTCAAAGTGCTGCAACAACAGGAGACCGGCCATGGCGTTCTAGTTCAGATGTTGCTGTTCCCTGGGCTGAGACCATGTGGGAGTTCTGGGTTTGATTCCTGGCCCACCCTAAAGGCCAGACATGGTGAAGTGCACTTGTCCTAGCTGCCTGGGAGATATTAATGTATGTATCTATTTTCTGTAGGGCATGTGCACCCACTAAAAATAGGGAGAGAGAAGGTACCCCCCAAGGGGCTGACCACACAGCAGTCCCATCTTCTCTGTTCACCTCTTGGTATGTTTTAGACATACACACATACACCTGGTATGGTTTTCAGGTCGCTGGGTCTGGGATTCAAACCACACAGTTAGCCATTTGGGATCCAGGTGCCTTAACCATTACACTACCTAGCTGACCCCAGGAGGCTTTTAAGAGATTTTTGCAATAGGGTACATGCACTCATGAAGAGAGAGAGAAAGAGAACGAGAGAGAGAGAGAGAGACGGAAAGTAAGAAATCACTATCCAGGGGCATGGCCGCACCTCAATCCCTTCTCCTCCATTCTCTCTTGGAATTTTGGGTATAATGCACACACATACCTGGCGTGAATTTAAGCCACTAGGTTTGGGACTCGAATCTCTGTCAGCTACGTAGGAGGCCAGCGACGTAACCATTATGCCATCTGCTGATCCCAAAACCCACTTGCCTTTAATCTGGATCTCCACACAGTAGAAGTAATGTTGTTGGCATTTTTGTCAGTTGTATTTAGGATGCTTATCACAATTTTAAAGAAGAAATTATTTGGGTAATGATTTTTTAATTTTTAAATGAGAGATAGGAGGAAAAAAAAAACCTGTTTGTGTGTCAGGGTGGGGAGAGAGATGGGATATTTTTGACAGGGTCTCACCATCTTAGGATCCTTCTGCCCAACCTCTCAGTTAGCTCAGACTACATGTACACATAATGATTTATGCCTACTTTTCCTGCTAGATTGTGGGCAGGGCTTTATCTTTCTTGTTGACCTCAGTGTCCCCAACACAAATGAAACACCTGTCACAATGCAGGTCCTTGGCAAAAGCTTGTTGAGTGGGTGCATTATAAATAAGAGGGTAGCCACTCTTTATTGATGCATAGAGTACCCTGGGAACACAGATGGAACTGCAGGGAGGGGGTGCCATCATGAGTAACAAAACTTACAGAGAAGACACATTAAACCGGGGCAGAAAGGATGGTTGGAAGTTGAAGATGAATGCAAGGGGAAGAGTTGGGTTAGAAGGACATCATTACGAAGTGAAATACGGGGCCAGACTTACCGATGGGCAGAATCCAGAGGTAACTTTTTTTAACAAAGTCTTGTTGTGTCTTAATTCTGCTGCCTCAGCCACTCAGCTGGGATCACGGAGGTGCGCCATCATGCCCAGCATGTAGGGTCTCTCTCTGTTGCCCATACCAAGATTGAGCTCATTCCTCCTGCCTCTGCCTCCTGAGTCACTGGGATTATAGATGCATGCCACTATGCCTGGCCTTTAGGTAATACTGGGAATCGAACCTTTACCTCCTGTGTGGTCTCAAGCTATAGAGCACAGTATCTTAGCAGCAGAGATATCTTTGACAGCTGAATAGTGTGTGTGAAAGTAGGGCTGAAGCTGTTGGTTGGTGCCAGATTTTGCCGCCCTTAATGAAGACATTTGGATTTAGAAGGACCAGCAGGTGGCATATGGTTAAGGTGCTATACTCTCACATGATGGATGGTGGTTCAAGTCCCGGACCCGGTCTTGAAACTCATGCCAGATGCATGTTCATGCATGCCCAAAATTCTGAAAGGAGAATGGAGGAGAAGGAATTGGGGGCATGGCCATTTCCCTGGTAGATGATTTCTTGCTTTCTGTCTCTCTTTATGTCTCTGGCAAGCCCACATGCCCTATATAGTGAAAATCTCTCAAAAAATTAGAAAAAAAAATTGGATTTTTATTCTTATATTTGTAATTTTGAAAAGAGACATTTACTGATCTTTTGCTGTGTTGGGTGCAGTATATACATTACCTCATTCAACAAATAGCAGTCCCATGAGATACAGTGGTGGTATTCCCATCTTACACATAAGGAAACTAAGCCTTGATAAGTGTAAGAAACTTGCCCAAGATGACAGTGAGTGAGTGGCAGAGTTAGCGATGAATTCTGTTCTTTTTGGAAGGAACAGAGACCACCGATATCTGTGAGCTTAGCGTTTCTCTGTGAAGTTGGGAGCAGAGTGGTGGTCTTTATATTGCCAGAAATACGTATAGTGCTTGGTACACTATAGGTGCTCCTGGTTTTCAGAGAATGCGTTTTTGCCTAGTCATGAATAAAATCACTACTTCCCTTCAGGAAAATTAGCCTGGCAGTCAGTCATGTGTATCAGCTCAGCTAATACTATTTTTGTTTATTTTTCTTTTTGTAGGCCTGGATCGATCTAATTGAGACTTTTAATATTTGCTCTGTATATCAGGCACTACTGTAGGTGCTGAGAACCTGCAGGAGTTGATAGATTGTTCTGAAAGGGAAGAGGTCATAGAGCAGCAGAAGGCTAGATGAGAAAGGGTGAGGGTGAGTTTCCAGGTCTCTCACATCAGTGAGAGAGACCAAGGATGGGCACCATTGGAGATTGAGGGCTGAGGTTTGGGTTCACCTAGAATCTGGACGGTGTTGTGACATGGTCTCTCTCTCTCCTTGTTGTTGGTTGGATGATGGGAACATGACCCTGATTTTTTTTTTTAATAATTTTTTGGAGAGGTTTTTGCTAATAGGGCACGTGCACTCGCCAGAAAGAGAGAGAGAGACAGAGAGACAGAAAGTGAGAAATCACCCCCTGGGGGAGATGGCCATGCCACAGTCCCTTCTCCTCCATTCTCCTCTCAGGATCTTGGTCCACACGCGCATGTGCCTGGTGTGAGTTTAAGCCACTGGGTCCAGGACTCGAACCACGGTCGACTATGTGGGAGTCCAGCGACATAGCCATTACGCTAACTGCTGGTCCCACATGACCCTGATTTTAAAACAGCAGTTTCTTGTTTTCCCACTTGTGGGTAGATTAACTGGGTCACATATGTTTATGAATGTAGTGCAAATGTATTTTGATGACAATCCAGAGAAAAAGCAAAAATGGCAATAAAGGAACTGTTTGCTCACTTAGCAATTGGTGAAGCAGTTCTTTGCTGGAAGAGGACACAGCACTAACGTGGGGGCTGGGAGTGAAGAAAGATCTCGTTACTGAGAGCATGATCTGGGCATAAAACTGTACCCACACGGAATGTGTTTCCATCTGGCACAGGCTGTGTTTTTGAAACAATGCACTGTGTTCCATAGGGCTTCTGAAAAATACTTAGCAGAATGCACTGCTGAAGGAGTCAGTGTTTTTATTTATAGAAAGTACCGACGTTCTCTAATCAAAATCAGGATATGTGAGAGATTGGAATCAATTGGAGGGATTTCAGAATCCAGTCATCCCTGCATACTCCGTTCCCTCTTTTAAGATATGAGAACTATCCTTAGGTGTTTCCTAAGTTAGATGATTTAACCAAGATGGAACAGCTAGTTAGAAAGACAAGACTAGAACCTAATTCTTCAGAAGCAGCCGATTACTTTTAGTGGTTTGCTGTATTTATTTCCAGAACATTTCCTATTGTTTGCAGTGATTGTTTTTCTTACTTTGTTATGGGGCAAGTGTGCTCGCTGGAGGAAGACAGGGGCAGAGGGTAGGGAAGGAGGGAGAGAGAAAGGGAAAGTGAGAAAGTAACCCCCAGGAGAGATGGCTATGCCGCAGTCCCTTCTCCTCCGTTCTCTTCTCGGGATTTTGTGCACACACAGATGTGCACTTGACGTAATTTTCAAGCTTCTGGACTGGGACTCAAACTTCACAGTCAGCCATGTGGAATCCCACCACCTTAATCATCATGCCACCCGCTAGCCTAATTTCCTATTCTTTGGAAGGCATATAAAAATGCAGACAAATGATATATTTTGTGAGTTTTCTTAAACCTGCAATTATTTTTCTTCAGCTTTTTTTCACCCAACAGTAAATACTTTAATCTATTTTGTTGATGTTCGCTTAGTGCCTGTGGATCTACTATGTAATTCTTTTTAGCTGTTGAGCATTATTCCATCATATGAATATACCAGAATATAATTAGCCATTTCCGAATGATACAGTTCTAAACTGTTTTTTGATTATTTTTTCTTGTCATCAACAGTAATGTAATTTATTTAACAAAGATTTGTACAGCTCTTAATTTGTCCCCTGTGCTGTTCTAAATGCTGTGCAAATATTAACTAACTTAATTCTTATAACTGTCTTATTTCCAGATGAAGAAACAGGTGGGGCAAAAGTAAATACTTTGCTTGACTTTGGATGGCTTGCAGTCAGGATCTGAACACAGACCATTTGGCTTTCAGGTTCCTGTTCTTAGACACTGCATCACGATACCTTTGAGCAGCATGATTCTTCACATAGTTTTTTGCTCACATGTGCAAATATTTCTCTACTGTAGCATGGGAAAAGTTATCAAGAAAACTTTTTTTTTCTAATTTATTTATTTTTAAACTTGCCATTGGGCATGGGTGCTCACTGGAGAGAAACAAAGAAAATGAGAAAGCATTCCCCTTGGGAGATGGTCATGCTGTAATTCCTTCTCCTTTCAGAGTTTTGGGTATGCACACATACATGCCTGCCTGACATGATTTTCAAGATGCAGATCTAGGACTAGAACTGCACAATTAGTTATATAGGACCCACTGTTCCACTGGCTGGCCCTCTAATTTTTTTTATTTTTTAAGCAAGTCTTTTTTGTAGTAAGTTAGCTTCCTAGCAAATTTGACAGAAAGGTACAGAGATTTCCTGTAAACCCCTTGCCTCATGTACTCATAGCCTTCCCCGCTGTCAGCAGCTCCCACCAGAGGGGTACATATATTACAACTACTTAATCTACATTGACACACCATTTTCACCCAGAGTCCACAGTTTACCTTAGCGTTCAGTTTTTGTGTCACACATTCTGTGGATTTGGATAACTTTGTGGTGCCATGTATCTACCACTGTAGCATCCATATGGAATAGATTTACTGTCCTAAAAATCTCTGTTCTCTGCCTGTTCATCTCACCCTCCACCCCAGCTCCTAGAAGCCACTGACCTTTTTATTGTCTCCGTAGTTTTGCCTTTTCCAGATTGTCATGTAGTTATGATCACATACCATGTGTAGCTTTTCAGCATAGCTTCTTTCAGTTAGTAATGTGCTTAAAGGACCCTCCATGTATTGTCATGGCTTGTAGCTGCTGCTTTTTTAACACTGAGTAGTACTTCATTATCTGGCTGTCCCACAGCTTGTTTATACATTCTCCTACAGAAGGACATCTTGATGACTTCCAAGTTTTGGCCATTATGAGTAGAGCTGCTATAAATATCTGCTCGTCTGTTTAAATTACAAGGATCATCAAAGAAACATTTTTATGGAGAAATGCCCAAGCATTCAGATACAAGATTGCTTCTGAGTGTTGATGATAGTTTCAACGACTAGCTTTTATTTAACACTGTGTTCAGTGCTTTATGTATGTGATCTTATTTAGTCTTCATAACACCTGGTCAGATAGAAACTCTGGAAGAAAATGACAATGTAGAAAAAAATGTTATGACCCCAGGTCACTCATTTGATGAGTGACTTGAACCTAGAGCCTCAACACTTAGTCATTGTTTAATTTCCTTTTGACTACTCATTTAGGCCTCCTTTTGATAAAATATATTGGCTGGAGTTTTGACTGACTTCTGCATCGTGATTTGTGGCTTTCTAGCTTAAAGAAATTTGTATTTCTTGGCATTTGGAGTTAAACTTGCAAGTAACATAATTTGTTTGAAGTTTATTTTTCCTTTAGATTATTTTTGCAGTGTTTGTGTGTGTGTGTGTGTGTGTGTGTGTGTATGTGTGTGTTTTATGTCAGAGTTTAGGGCTATGATTCCAAAGCCCAGGTTGGGTAGAGGTGTTTGCAATTCTTCTAAATGTAAATATGAATTAGAGGTTTCACGTGGAAACATTTATAAAATGTGGTTATTTCAGCATTTATTGTAAATTCAGTGATACTCATAAACTCATGGCATTAGTCCATCTAGTTTTAAAGTGAGCTTTGTTACAACCACAGGAGTCACTTTTTTTTACACCGCCCCCACCTCTTTCTGTTATCTTTCCTGTGAGAACATCTTCTATTACCACTCCCCATAAGTTTATAAAAGTGTTTGGATCATTCTCAAACTGGCCAGAGTTTCAGGGTTTCTCAGTAACTAGGAAAACATACTTTGGAATAGATATTCTCAGTGAGAATTTCTTCTGTTATTTGATGGGACTGATACATGTAAATTGTGTGTGGGGGGTCTTATTTGTAAATAAAGCTATCTAATAGAATGCCTGTCATGAAGAGTTTGAAGAGAGTTGAAGATACACTAAAGGCAGATAGTATAAGAAAAAAGAAAGGCAATGAGAAACTCCAGGATAATATAAAAGTGAGGTTAAAAGGAAATGTTTTTATATTATTGGATATACATTGAACAATACTTACATGATCATAATTTAAATACAAAGTGAGTTTATAGACAAAGCATGAACCCCATGGTTAGAAAGAAAGAATGCTAATCAATCTTGATGATGCAAAGGTATAAATATGGAACATAGATGGAAAGAGATATAAAGAAGTGGAGAGGAAAAGGGGACAGTAATCTCAAAGTTGGGCAATAAAGAGCTAGTGTAGTGGCTGGCAGGTGGCATGATGGTTAAGGAGCTGGACTCCAACATTACCAGCCACATTTCAAGTCCTGGATCTGGCAACTCATGTTCTCACTTTCCATCTCTGTCTGTCTCTCTCTTGCTCTCTGTCTCTCTGTGGTCAAATTATAAAAGTAATAATAGTAAATAAAATAAAATAATTATTTAAAACAAAAAAGAGCTGCTGTAGATGATGTAGTGGCAGTTAAAGGGACCACATTTTCTTAAACACTGAAAAAATGCATAGGCAAGGAGATAACAATATAATCATTTTGAAAGAGAAAAATACTAAGAAATAGCAAAAAGGTTAAGATGGCATCCTCTCTGGAGAGGCATTTCAGAAAAGAAGTTCCTGGTATAGGTCAAGAGACTCTTGCATTTCATTTTAAGCTCATTTGATTTTTTTTTTCTTTATGAGAGAGAGATTGTAGGAGAAGGTTTGGTCTTTTTTCACTAAGAGTAAAAAAAAAAAGTGTTAGTCACTTTATAGCCTTTAAAGTATTCTCAGATGATTCTGGAGAAAGATACTTTAGCACATGGGTAATAGATGCTGTAATTTTTGTTTAAATTGTTAGGGGGTGCCTGCACTCCTCAAAGAAACCTAGAGAGGGGAGAAAGCACCCCTCCAGTGGGGTGTGGTTATGCCACAGCTCCTTCTCCTCCCCATTTCCACCCTTTCAGGATTTGGGGTGTACACGTGCACATGCTCAGCATGCTTTTCAAGCAGCTGGGACTGGTTCTAGAGTCACAGTTGGCCATGTGGACTTTGGCTTTCTTAACAACTGGGCTACAGGACTGACCCATAAATGCAGTAGTTTAATCTCTGCCACACAGTGTATCTTCACGGTCTCATGAAGAGACACAGACAAGACAGTGGATTGTGGTGATGTGACCGTGTGGTTAGTAATTGCTCCAGACTTCTGTTGTGGCTTGATTGTTCTTTTTTGTTTTATTTTGTTTTCTTATTAGAACATATTTGCTTAGCATCCAGGGACCTAGACCAATGAATTGCTCCCAGCTGACAGTTTGCTGCTTTGAAGATACAGGCTATAATAAATAAGACCTTAGATCCTATATCCGTTGGTTCTGCTGGAGATATACAGAGGATGAGGTAGAGAGTGTTGAATTTTGTGTCTCCTTATCTGATTTCAGCAGCTGACCTGGTTGGTTGTGATTTACTGATTACTTTTCTGTAGTATGCACTTGTAACTGCCAAGTCATTTAGGATAAGTAGTCTCAGATCAGAGGAGATGAGCTGCGTGGGCCTAGTAGCTGATTGTTCCTGTAATATAATTCTGTGAGTGGAATTCTATCTCAACAAATTAACTAAGAAGGGTGACATGGAATATCCTGTGGTCTACCTTTACTCTCCCCAAAACATGACTAACTCAATTTTTTTTTTTTAATTTGCCAGAGGGTATGTGCACTTGCCACAGAGAAAGAGGAAAAGAGAGAAAGCACCCCCTGTGAGGAATGATTATACTGCAGTCCCTTCTCCTCCATTTCTCCCTCCTCTTTCGGGATTTTGGGCACACAAGCACATGTGCATGGTGTATTTTTCAAGCTGTTTGGTCTGGGACTCAAACTGTGAAGTGAGCCATGTGGGATCCAGCTGCCTTATCACCTTGCCACTGGCTGGACCAATGACCATTTCTAGTGACTGATGATGTGACTGAACAGTTAATGATGACTCAAAAAAAAAAAAAAAAAAAAAAACCCAAAAAACAAAAAAAACTTTCACTTGATTTAACTGGCTTTTTTGAGTAATCTTTTGAAATGTGCAAATACGTAATTGTTCAGAATTTGATATTAAGAGCCAAAACTTAGTAAAATGTATTTCTAGATTGAAGCTTATGGACTTTTTTGGACCTGGTATTATATACTGACCAGAGAAAGGAAATAAAAAAGAAAAGAGGAGAGAAATATTCATTAGTTAATCTAATTTTGGGGTCTGGAATTAATTTCGAACAATGTCAAAGTTGCCTAGGGTTTTTTGGTTTTGTTTTTCATTTCTTTTTTGGTTACAGTACTGGCTTATAATATTTATGATGTAGCCTTAACGATTTAAAGGATTTTTATTTATAATGTGGTTTAAAAGAAAATGAACAATAGACCTGCCAATAAGTATTTTAAAATACAAACAAATAACTGTTGGTGTTGCTGTAAAGGTCATGTTCAGGATTCAGAGCTCATGACTTTCAGGATGGCTATTTTTCTTAGAAAAATTACTTAGACAACTTAAATTGAATTGCTCCTAGGACATTGACATTTATTCAACTTTGTCTTTAATGTTTACTTTTGAAAATATGAAAGATTCTAATTTAGATACATTTCAAGATACCTTGATATTTTAAAAAATTCTTTTTTATAGAATAGACTATACATAGTATATATAGAAACTCACACTGGACACATGTGTATGTGTGCCCAAGATCCTGAGAGGAGAAGGAATTGTGGTGTGGCCATTCCCCCCAGGAGTGATTTCTTGCCTTCTGTCTGTCTCTCTAGCAAAGTACACATGCCCTCTAGCAAAAATCTCTCTTGAAAAAAGAGACAGACAGACAGACAGACAGACAGAAAGAAAGAAAGAAAGAAGCTATAGGTTTTTTTCATTTTTATTTTTATTGATAGTATATGCAAAAAACAGTGAAGCAGTTAGACCAATTGTTTAAACTGAGGTTACTTAGGAAAGGATATCTGGCATGTTTATATTACACTGAGCAAATTGTTTATTCTTAGAGATCATTTAAATAGGCATTACCAATATCTCAGGTTTTAGATTTGCTAACCCTGTATGTTGAGATTTTCCAGAATCTTATAATTGCACTGGCTAATGTTTCCGTTTGAATAAACTGCAGGACTTTTCACTTAGCTGAAAATAGCTCACCTTTGAAGGTGGTGCCCCCTTGTTCATTCATCCTGTCTACTGTGTGCTATGTACCATGCCAAGCCCTGGAGATTCAGTGTTGAGGAAGACAAACGTAGTCTTTGTCCTCATAGAGCTTACACTGTAGTGTGGTGAGACAGATACTAAGCAAATAAACTATAAATAACACACAAGGTCACATCAGAGAGTAGTAAGTGCTGTGAAGAGTATAAGACAGGATGATGTGCAGCATGAGAGGGTTGAGTCAGTGGGGTAAGCCTGCACCGAAAAGGGTGGTGAGGGACATTTTATGGAGGAGGTCCCATGTACAATGATACTTAAAAGACTATAAGGAAGGGCCAACAGGTGGTGTGGTGGGTAAGATGCTATATTCCCACAATTCAGACTGTGGTTCAAGTCCCAGACCTGGTGACTTGAAAATCATGCCAGTGTGTATATATACCTGCCCTAAATCCCAGGAGGAGCATGGAGTAGAAGGGATTGTGGTGTAGCCATCACCCCCAAGGGTGGGTTTTCACTTTCCCTCTCTTTGTCTTTCTCTGGTGAGTTCTTGGACCCTATGGAAAAAAAAAAAAAAAAAAAAAAAAAAAAAAAAAAACCCAAAACAACAACAACAAAAATTGTAAGGAGCCAGCCATTTGAAATTTTAGTGATAAAAATTTGATTTTCTATCAAATACTAGAGTACATTTCCCAGTCCCCTGAGCTGTGTAGATTTCCCATACTCCCTTTCCTACTCCTACTGCTTTTACTTTGGTGTTGAGAGAAGACAGTACTAGATTCATCAGTGACTTGGTATACCAACATGCTTGTATTTGGATTTATTGGGTTCAAGGTTATTTAATAAAACTCATTTTCTTTAGTTTGCTAGGGCTACTATAACAGAGTTCTGCAAGCTGGATGGCATGAATAACAGAAATTCATGGTCTCACCTAAATTCAAATGTTGGCAGGGCTGGTTCCTTCCAGGGGCTGTGCAGCAGAACTCTGGCCAGGTCTGTTACCCAGCTGGTGGTGATTTGTAGGAAATCTGTGACATTCCTTGGCTTCAGCTACACTGTCATGATGGCTACCTTCATCTTCACATGGCGCTCTTTGTGCGTGCGTTGTTTTCCAGAATTAACGTTTTTATAAGAACACCGTCTTAACTAATTATATCTGCAACCAACTTTTCACCAAATAATATCACATTCTTCTGTGGTCTGAATGTTTTTGTCTCCATAAAATTCATTCATTGAAACCTGATAGGCAAGGTAATGGTATTAATAGAAGGTGCAGGCCTTTGGGAGGTGATTAGGTCTGGGGGGATGGGCCCTGTTCTCATGAATGGGATTAGTGCTCTTATAAAAGAATCCCAGAGGAGAACCATCTGAGGACACTCCAAGAAAGCATTGTTTATGAACCAGGAAGAGGGACCTCGCCAACACTGATTTTGCCAGCACCTTAATCTTGAACTCTCCAGCCTCCAGAACTGTGAGAAATACATTTTCTTTGTTTATAAACCACCCACTTTATTGTATTTTGTAGTATTCACCTGAATGGGCAAAGAGACATTCCAAAGTACTGAGGGTTAGGACTTCAACATAGGATTTGGGAAATGGGACACAATTCAAACCATAATTGAGGGGTATGTAATTGGGCTAGGTATATTCTCTCTCATAACTGGGAACATGGAAAATGCCAGCAAATTTCCTGAAGCCTTTTAACCAATTTTTCAGCTGAAGCACCAGGAAGCCATGATTCCCTTTCCATTTAATAACGACTTGTGTTTATTGAGTGCTTATTGGCCACAAGGTCTCCTCTGTGATAAGATATTGACATGTCTTGTTGAATCCTATAGGCACCCCCTGGAGATGGTTGTATAATCAATCACACTGTGTAGCTGAGGGAGCTTGAGGCTTAGTTCTTTAAAAGGTTTTGGTTTCTATGCTATTTTTCACATAGACTTTAAACTGCTAGAGTTGGTTGAATAGCCACAGTCACTACCAGTGGATCCTGCCATAATTGCTAAACAACACCTCTAGGTAAAAGGAACTTCTTATTGTTGCATAGTTTCATATCTTCCAAATTCTACCCTCCGGTCCATTCAGTGCCTCCCTTGTTCTTTATCCCTGAAAGATCTTATGTAATAGGCAGCAGTACTGCAAAGATTAATTAGTTAATATTTGTGAAGCACTTTGAAGATGAAAAGTGCATGAGCACTTAAAACTAAATTAAATTTTATCTCCTGATGCCAAGAAATAAACAGTCTTTCTCTTTCCTGCTTGGGGACAGAAGCTCCCCATGGCTCAGTGTGCAGGAGAGTGTGTTCCCACAGGGAAAAGTTGTATTGATTCATCTTCTCAACAGGGAGATCTGAATGGTTCCTGATCTGTTTTGAACTAGATTGGATTCTGCAAACTATTGAACAGTTGACCCTCTGCTAATAGAAATGTGATTGATATTAAAACAGGTTTAAATTTTTAACTTCTAGGGAATGAAGTTGAATTCAACCCCCAAAATCTGGAGGTGAATGTCAAAGTAGTTTGAAAAACAATTTTCATATTCCATTAAGTATATTAACACTGAAAGTGATATTGATGTTTCAGAACATTAGGTTGTGGTTGTTTCCTTGCCCTTTTCATTTGTTACCATTTTGGTCTAAGCTTTGTGCCAGGAAGTTCAGATTGGCTGGTAATGAATTTGAATGGCGTAATGTTGGCTACGTCTTGCCCATTCCCTTTCCTCGTAGCCAAATCTCTATACGATGAGCTTAACATATCCTCAAATGAACTTCAAAGAGGAGATCCATAAATTCCCAGGAAAAATAAATCAAAGTCAATGACTTGTCAGAATTTGTATGCCAAATTAGGAGCCAAATAGGAAACTGAATCTTTGATTTTTTTAAAGACTCTATTCTTTTCTTTTTGGATAGATCTTCTACATGCTGCCTGCAACTCATATGAGTTCAACAATGGCTTTTCAAATGGACAGTTACTTTAATGAATCCTGACTGTATATTCCGAGCAATATTGTGTTGCATAAGAGTTACTTTCCCAAAATTTATTGACCTTTCTTCCAGTCTTCCCTATGAGCAAGCTTCTGTCTGTAGAATCAACTTCCAAAACTTCAGGGCTGAATAGCGAACCAAGAGTGAGGCCAAGTTAAGCCCAGAGTTCAGAGCCCAGCTAAAGTATGGGGCTTGGGGAGACAGTACCGTATGACCCAGGACACACACATTTCCTTGAGTTGCCGAAAAAGAGATGTTCCTGAGATGTTCTTGCCTGCCCTACAGTCTCGATGACTTTCCCTTGATTTCCCTGCATTGTGCTACTTGTCTAACCTGTATGACTTGGGACAGTAACCAACCTGCCCTAGGCCTTGGTCGCTACTAGATACACTTAGCACCAAGAATGGTTGAGACCAGTTTTCCTTCCATAATTTCCTTCCGAAGAGAGCTGGGTACCTTTTAGGTTCCCTTCGTTTCCTCATTCTAACTCTGTCCTCAGGTTGGGTTATCTTCCTTTCAGAATCTTTCCTCTAGATGTACATCTTGAGAGCTGATCTAATTAGGTTAAGACTGTCTGGATTTGAATCCTGGCTCTGCCACTTACATTCTGTATGACTTTGAGTAAGACCTTTAACCTCTCTTGGCCTTGGTTTCCTCATCTGTAAAATGCGGATTTTTAGTATTTTAATATTTCAGTGGAAAGTTAGGGTTAAATGAGTAAATACATGGTAGCTCATAGGGTGTGGCCTGCAATACGTTCCATTAGTGTTATTTGAAGAGGAAGTATTAATAAAATATCCCTTTCAATCCTTACCTTGGTAACATTGAACAGTCTCTTACTATTGCTGTTTGGACACACATGCACACGTGCCCGTTTAATTTTCTCAATGTCTGCTGCCACTGTCAGCTCTGGCCACTATGCCACTGTAGAGAGACATCCTCGAAAATAAACAATTGAGGTTGGGCCCAGCCACAGTGGTGCAGGTGGTAGGAACCCTGGGTTCATGACTGGGGTCAACCTGGACATACTGGGTACCCATGATCCAGGTTAGCTATTTGGCAGGGTTGCAGGGAATCATGGGATAAAAATCCTGCCAAGAGTGTTTCTCTCTCCTGAAATAAATATCTTTTTAAAATGTTAAACCATTGTAAGTTGACATTTGTATAGAGATCTATGTGTATGAGGAGGGAGAGTTATTTGGGCTAAGAGGGGAGAGGTTGGCTTCAAAATGAGGTAGGTCTTGCCAGGAGGACAGATATTTAAAGGCAAAATACTAGAGTGTCCAAAGCCAAGCAGATATAAGAGGCCATAGCTTGGGTAAGGAATGTGCTGGACTCGAGAGTAGTTGGTGCCAGACAGGAGTGATTCTAGATGAGACTAGAGAGGTCGACGTGGGCTCTGAGGGCAAGAACTTTCTTCAAGAAGACATGTGGACTTTATCCTATAGAATCCAGCGATCTCATGAAAGTGATGTCTAAAAAGTGACTCATTAGACTTTTTTTTTTTTTTTTTTAAGAGAAAGTTAATTCTGGTGGTAGTGTAGAAAATGTTTCCTTACATTTGGTCTTTAATATAAAATGTAAAATATGATTTTTAATACATTTAATTTTTCCATGATAGAGAATGCATGTGGGGCGAGGGGGGTGAAGGGAGAAAGCACCCTGGCCAGAATGTGGTCACCTTTCCCCAGCTCTCTAGTTCCTTAGGGCCTTGGATGCTCATGTGCACCTCTGGTGTGTCTTCAGCCAGCCAGGGAATTGAAATCCGTGGTCAGCCACATGGCTTCCAGCACAGCAATTCAGTATGCTATGGACTGCACCACCTAGGCCGAGCCCAATACATTTGTCTTAATTTCTGACATTATACTAGAATATAAAAGTACAGTCATCTGTCTACATTCACAGGGGATTGATTCTGGGACCCTTCTGCCCCGCAAGAGATTCCAACAGATGCTCAAGTCCCTTATATAAAATAGGATAGCATTTGCATATATACTACACATACCCTCCTGTATACTTTAAATAATCTCTAGATTACTGGTAACACCTAATTCAGTGTAAATGCTATGCAAATGGTTATTATACTGTATTTTTATTTGTATTATTTTTAATTGTATTATTATGTATTTATAAGTATTTTCAATCTGTGGTTGGTAGAATCTGTGGATATGGAACCTGCAGATATAGGAGACTAATTCTGTGTGTGTGTGTGTGTGTTTATTTCTTTTTTTAAATAAAGAATTAGTTAACTTTTTAAAAGTTAATTAATTAATTAATTAATTTAAATTTTGACCAGAGATGGACAGAGCGCACACAAGAGAGAGAGAAAGTGAGAAAGCAAGCCACCAGGTCCGGGACTCAAACTGCAGTCAGCCATGTGGGAGTCTAGTGCCCTTAACCTCCACGCCACCTGCAAGGGCCGTGTGTGTTTATTTCTAATAGTATAACAATATAGTAGTATTTCTACAAATTTGTCTAAAAAATGCTATTTTGGGGTTTTATAAGTGAAATCATTTGTATGACCACCCTTTCTATGAAAAACTGAATATTAAGTGTCAAAGATGAAAACTTAGTGTGTAGGGCTGGCCCTATGCCCTAGTGGTCAAGAGAACTGAATTCTGCATGGCTGACTAGTTCAAATCCCAGTCCTAGCAACTTGAAAAATAAACTGGGTGCTTGTGTGTATCTGCCCTCTGGCAATTTATAAAACAAACTCAGTATAAGAGGATTGTATGTGAGTGCTCTTCTGTGTCGGTCTCAGCCATAAGGATCTTAGACTCATATCTCTCGTACCTTTTAAAAATACTGTCTAAAAGTTGCCTTAGTTTTTTTGCATGTGGTAGCAGGGATTGTGGAACACATGATCTAGAAGCTGGGAAGCAGTGGTTTCCATGTGTGGCAAGCACGCTGTTTTGTAGATGTCTTTAAAAGGGGGCATGGATATTTTGGTATTTGAGAATAGGTCTTCAAGCTTGCCATGGGAGTTGCATAGTTTTGGAAATTAGTTTTTAACCTTATGCTTAGTTCACATTGAACTCTAGAATGGCTGTGGTTTTTGAAGGCCAGCTGTTGAATGCATTCATGCATATTTAATTAAGTTTTTTTTATTGGCTATTAAGATCTGAAGACAATTATATGAAGGTTCAGAGAAAAGACTTGGTGTGGGAATTCAATATTTTTAAACTGCTGGCTGAGCAAGGACTGGGATTTCTGGATATTCTGGAGTCCTTGAGTCCCAAGTAATAACAGCTAAGAGTTATATTGCTACTTAATTCCTATTTTCTTCTACATTTACAATGGAACTACCCAACAAATTAAAGCATTATATATTTTTTATAGTTAGACTTTGAGGCTTCTTATTTCAGTGGACAGTACAAAGATAGTTGCCGAGAGAGAATGACAGTGTTCCCAACTGTATCAGGCAAATATGAGGGGACTTTATTTTTTTTTTAAGCGAGTTTTTTTTTTTTTTTTTTTTTTTCTTCTTTTGCTATATGGTGCATGTGCTTGCTGGGGAGAGAGAGAGACAGAAGGCGAGAAATCACCCACCAGGGGGGATGGCCATGCCACAGTCCATTCTCTCTCCACTCGAGACTTTGACCATGCATGCATATGTGCCTGGTGTGAGTTTCAAGCCACCAGGTCCAGGACTCAAACCGTAGTCAGCTTCATGGGAGTCTAGCAACATAACCATTATGCCATATGCTGCCACCCGCCCCCCCCCCCCCCCGGCTTTTAAAGGAGATTTTTGCAATAGGGTGTGTATGTTCACTGGAGAGACAGAGAGACAGAAAGCGAGCAATTATCCCCCACCAGGGATGGCCACACTGCAGTCCCTTCTCCTCCATTCTCCTCTTGGGATCTTGAGCATACACACACAGGTGCCCAGCATGAGTTTTAAGCCACCAGGTCTGGGACTTGAATCACCGTCGACTATGTGGGAGTCCAGTGACATAACTATTATGTCATCTGCCAGTCCCAGTACAAGGGGACTTTTAAAAGTTTGTGGAAAAATGAAAAATGAAATTAAAGGACAAATTAATTTGGTGCTTAAAATGTTGATATCCATGCATAATCTTTTCATAAAATGCATTTTACATTAACTTTTTGAAGACCCATTTTATGAGGTTGTCAGTTAGGACTCTTTCATACTTCTTAAACTCAGAAACATCATGATATTATCAAATGAAAAATACAGGCTTGGGCCAGCTCCATGTGCAGAGGAAGCCAGATCCCAAAGGATTGACTAGGGTTTGAGTTCTGGCTCCAGGAGCTTGAAAAATATGGTAGGCACATCTGCACATGCCCAGGATCATGAAGGGATGGAGAATTGGAGGAAAAAAGGTTGCACCATGATCAGACCCTGACCTGTTGGGGGAGATGTTTCCTCCCTCCTTCTCTCTCGGACTCTTTCTCTGTTTCTTTCTATCATGCATGCATGTGTGTGCATGTGCATATGTGCTGTCTGGCATAAAAGAATAGACTAGTGAAATATTAATTTCAGTTATTTGAGAACTTTTGTACTTTTCCTAAAATAGCCAGTTCTATGTTTAAAAATTTCTTATAACCTATGAACAGAATTTATGAAAGCTATGCTAACATCCGTGCATTTGAAACCATTCTCTAAGAAATACTTTTGGAAGTCAGTGTATAGTTTGATCTAACAGTACAAGTAGACCATGCAACCACTTCTCCAAGATGAATGATGTTTTTATACTGAAAGAATAAAAGAGTGTTGTTTCTTTTTCTTTAAGGTTTTTGCGGTAAAGTGACTATTTGTCAGAAAGAAACAGAGACAGTGAGAGGGAAAGTAAGAAATCATCCCCTGAGGGGATGGCCATGCCATAATCTCGTCTCTTCCATTGTCCTCCTGGGATATTGGGCATATACACACATGCCTGGTATGATTTTCAAGCCACCAGGTTAGGGGCTTGAACCATGGTCGGGCATGTGTAAGTCCAGCGCCTTTACTGCTACACCACCTGCTGGCTCCTAAAAATCTATTTCTTTTTTTCTTTTCTTTTTTCTTTTCTTAAGATTTATTTCATTTTATTTATTATTATTTTCCAATTTGCTACAGGGCACATGCACTCACCAGAGAGGGAGAAAGAGAGGGAAAGTGAGAAAGCAAGCCTCCAGGTCTGGGACTCAAACTGTGGTTGGCCATGTGGGAATTCAGCATCTTAACCATCATGCCACCTGCTGGCCCGAAAGACTGTTTCATAAAAGAAAAAGACTGCTTCTGAGTTTTTAACCACCTGTAGCACAGATCATGAGTAGGAGAGAGTGAATGCCTGAAAACCTTCCGTACTTTATTTTTGTTTATCCATTTATTTTACAATAAACCTTAAATTGTCACTAACTCTCCAGTAGTCAAAGACAGTTCAGCCAGATCCTTTATTATCTATGTTATCTATTATTATCTTTTTGCTCTGTTGATTGCTTCTTGTCCATATTTCTGCCATTTTTCGGCACCAAGCTGTCTTATTAGTGGTGATACCTGTAAAAAATAAGAAGTTTAATCCAATCCATTCAGTGTTTTATATATGCCATATCAGTTCTCTTTTCATAAAGTAGTTCAACAACCTTGGGCACATGCCAGTAAGCATTTATTGCCATGTCTCGAGGTGTCCCAGATGTCATGCAGGATCTAGGGTGAGCCCACCCACATGCCTGGGGTCAGCTGGCTGTTTGTGGGGAGGTGACTTGGTGACTTGGCTCTGTCCCACCGGCCTTTCATTCTCTAGCTTTCATGGCAGTAGTTGTGGCTCTAGGGAGCCAGCCCTCGTGAACACGTCCAGGAAGCCTCTGCTTGCATCATGACGAAATGTGCCACTTTGGGCTGAGCAGGTCATTCTGCCTATAGTAGGTTGCACTGCAGTGACATGGCAGAGGGCATGGAGACAGGAGGAGTGAAGAACCGGAGCCAAATGATACCGTCACCATGTAAAGATTTAGAATTTTTATTGAGAACAAGCGAGCCTTTGATTCTTTTTTTTTTTTTTTTTTTTTTTAATTTGTTTTAAAATTCAGGATAGAGCATGTGTGCATGCACAAGAGAAAGAGAAGCACCTTCCTCGGGGCTCAGTCACACCACACTCCCTTTCATCCAGTTCCCCAGCCTGCCGGGGTCTGGGGCATGTGCCCGTGCCCAGTGTACTTTCAGGCTGACTGGGCACAGGACGTGAGCTGCAGCTGGCATGTGGCTTCCAGTTCCACAATCCGGTACTCCACTGGCTGCACCACAGAGGCTGGGCTAAGAACAGCTGATTCCTACCCACTCCATATGTTTTCCCCTTTCTTTCAGGCTTCATCAGGGGTAATTCGGGGTCAAGGAACAGGACCCCCTTAAACTGACTTTAGGATTTTTTTACATGTCGCAGCCAAACTCACAGGCATATATAAGTTGGAAACCAATAGGCAGGTCTCACCAGCACTGGGACTGGCAGATGTTAGGCTTTGAGACTGTCCTCTTTGGCAGTGACAATCCACAGATGCCCCTACCCTCATTTTTGCTCCTCTCTGGTTCTCTGTCTCTGACCTATGACTCGGGTGTGGACCCCTCAGTCCCAGTCCTGGGCAGCCTGTGGCTCAAACCCATGCTGTTACCTCATGGCATCTGACTCATACCCTAGAATCCGGGCTCCTGGGTTGGTTATTCCTGGTCCTACTCTTCAGAATTCCAGAGCTAAGTTCTCAGGCTTTAATGCCGTCCTTCATTCCTTCACTTACTGATCTGGTGTAAATGGTCATTTCATTGTTCTGCTTGGTGACGTTTTGGAGTCTGCTTAATGCTTAATTATATATTTTAAAATTACATTTATACACTGTAGTTCTAATATAGTATGTGTATTATGAAAGAAAGTACATTTTAAAACTTAATCTCATGGTAGTTGAGGCGGCTGGATCCCACAGGGCTGACTGCGTGGTTCAGGTCCTGACCAGCAGCTTGAGAAACATGCTGGGCACGTGTGCGTGCCTGCCCAAGATCCTTAGAGAGGAATGGAGGAGAGGGGATTGCAATATGGTCATCCCCCCATTGGGGAGGTGGGTGCTTTCTCACTTTCTCTTTCTGGCGAGGGCACACACCCTATAGCAAATTAAAAAACAAAACAAACTTAATCTGTTATGAATTGCCTTAGTTCTTTATTGTGTTAAACAGAAATAGACTGGGTGATAAAGAACAAGTTTATTTGGCTCACAATTCTGGTGGTTGAAAAGTCTAAAGGCATAGGGCTTGCATCTGTCCAGCATCTGCTACATCACAGCATGGTGGGGAAAAAGGCAAAAATGTGAGTAGAAGCATTCAGAGAGACAGACCTGAGGGCAGCTCCTACTTCTTACAGCAACTTGCTCTTGGGGGAACTAACCCCTTGCTGAGTGAGTGAGTACTCACTCCATCTTGCCAGACAACATTAATCCATTCATGAGGGTGATACCTTTCTGATTCACATGCTGCCCAGTAGGCCTTCCGTCTTAAAGGTCTCACCACATCCCAACACCATTACACCATAGACCACATTCTAGCACAGGAACCTCTGGGGGACAACTGTTACCAACTCATCACACGGATGAAATTAAATAGATCTTTAAGTTCTTATTATTTAGGATGCTTTTGTATTTTCATTTACTAATATCTTTTTTTAAAGATTATTTAATTTTATTTATTGATAAATTGATTGACTGATTTGACCAGAGAGGGACAGAGCAAGAGTAAGAGTGAGAGTGAGAGTGAGAGTGAGAGTGAGAGTGAGAGTGAGAGAGAGAGAGAGAGAAGGAAAATGAGAAAGCAGGCCACCAGTCTGGGACTCAAACCATGGTTAGCCATGTGGGATTCCAGTGCCCCTAACCACCACACCATCTGCTGGCCCCATACTAATACTTAAGACAATAGATACTTAATGTGAGTTTCTTTTTAAAAAATAAAAAATTGTGGAATAAAACACATTACACAAAACTTACCATCTTTATCATTTTTAACTGTATATTTCAGTGTGTCGATATTTATGTTCTTGTGAAAGAGATCTTTAGAACGTCATTTACAAATCTGAAACTCTATATCCATTAAACATAATTTTCATTTTCTCCCTCCCTCAAACCCCCGTTTTCTTCTCCCCACTAGATTGCAAGCCAAATAAACCTCCCTTCTAATTTCTTTTTCTATGAATCTGACAACTTTAGATACCCTATATGAGTGGAATTACATGGCGGTGTGGTTTTGTGACTGGGTTATTTAATATAGTATACAGCAAAAATTAAAAGGTTAAAAAAAAAAGACACATGAGATCTTGTCAGTCCTCTGCTTAATACCCAGTGACTCCCATCACACTGAGGATAAATTCAGTCATTTCTTTGATTTATAATGTCCTAAAAATCCTCATCTGTTTGCCCAGTTGGTTTCATATTCATATTCATCTTCTGTTGTCTCTTATTGTGCTTTAAATACACTAGGACTGTTTATGCCTCAGGGCCTTTGTACTCGACATTCCTTCATCCAGGGTAGCTTTCTTCACTGACATTGGCCTGGTTCACTCTTTCCCTTAATTCGGGTGTCTGCTAAGTTGTGACTTCCTCAGAGAGGCCTTCCCAGCCATCTTCCCCAAAAAGGTACTCACTGTCAGTTTTCTGTAATCCCTTAACCTGCTTTCTGTATCTTAGGTCATCTGCCACTTTCTGACATCATCATGTTGTTTTCATTCGTGGCTTTCTTATGAGCTGTTTCCCCCAAGAGAGAGCATAAGCAGTAAGAATATAGGAATTCTACCTCAGCGTCAGGGAGAAAGACGCTTAGAAGGTGCTCAGAAAATATTTGTGGAATAGTGAATAAAAGAATACTTTGTATTCTTGTATCTAAATGGCTTTGGCTGGGCTAACAGGTGGACTAGTGGTTAAGGTGTTGGATTCCCATGTGGCTGATGACAGTTCAAATCCCAGACTCAGTAGTTTGAAAATCACATTGGAAGCATGTGAGTTGGGTGCGTGCCCAGAATCCCAAGAGGAGAATGGAGGAGAGGGGATTGAATCATGGCCATACCCCCAGGGAAGTAATTTCTCACTGTCTTTCTGGTGAGTGTACGCACCCTATGGCAAAACTTAAAATAAAATGGCTTTGACTATGGGGACAGCAATAATCTCATGAACACGTGATGAGGGTGATATCCAAAGTAAAGGCCTTGAGTGTGTCTACTAGTTACTTCTAGCTTATTTTACCAGCTCTTTTTCATTTATAGGCCATTGCTCATGAGGCCTGAGTGGGAAAGTATAGATGCGTCATCCAACCTCTTCATGAAGAAGAAAAACAAAACCAAGAACCATTCAGGGAAGTGATGGGAATTGCTTGCCCCTGTCCTTTTGGCCTCAGATCACCCTTCCAGTTAAATCTTGGCTGCTTTCTTACCTGCAGTCACATTTTCTATTGCAATGTGAGGGTAGTGCCTCCTTTGCACAATGAATATTGGAAATGGGTCTTAGAGCATCATAAAGTAAAGCCAGAAATTCCTCCTGCAGGGGAGATGGTAGGTTGGCAAGTCTGGAAGTTATATAATGGAGTCTCCTCTTACTTTTCTTATGAAAGATACCAAAATATCAAAAAACAATGAGCTTTTCTTCCTGGTTTGTTTGGGATATTCCTGGCATCCTCCTACCGGCTGTCCTGTACTTTGGGGGCTCTGGGATTAGAATCATGTGTAATAGCTTTGTTTCCTTTAGGCTGGATTTATGATGCAGCTATTCTGATAGAAACGTTCAGTTAATTCTGAAGGATCTGCACACACTTGCTGAGCGGAGCACTTACCTTAAATGGTCTTCCCTGCTGTGGGGGAGAGCTGCTGATGCGTCAGTCACAGTGGTAATGTCATAGGCTTGGAACATTGTCTCTGCCTGCTCACGCCTGCTACTGGCCTTGAGAAGTCTATTTTCGTCTTACTAGTCTGTTAGAAGCAATGAGATTTAAAACGGGTCTCTAATCTCCTGCCATCTTTGGATAGGTACCCAGAGGTGTATCAGTTGTAAGATTCCAAGATGATAGCAAAGGCAGCCCCAGAGGCACTCTCAGAGTGAGTGCTGTTTCAATTTTTGGTCTGGGTGCTGTTTCTGCAAACATGTTCACTGTGGGATAATCTGGGTTTTTGCTTATAATTTGTCTACTTTTCTGCATGTATGTTACTCTTCATTAAAAAGGCTTTCTTAGGAAGACCATCCAACCATAGTTTCTAGCTGCAAAAAGATTTCCTTTTGGTAGAGACATTGGAATAAAAGATCACATACTCAATTCTAGGATTAAGGAAAGCAGATTATGAGAGGATAAATATAAGGGATCAAACTCATCTTTTAACTCATCTTTTGGGGGAGGAGGGAGGAAAGCCAGGGAGAAGGTTTAAATGGAATGTATCTATCACCTTTTTCTGGCTTCCTTCATACAGGATAAGGATTTATATGAGGAAACTTGAGTAAGTAGGTTAGATCCTCATTTTGAGGTAGCATACTTGGGTGTTGAAATAAAGTCAGAAGAAGAAACATGGTTGTCTAAGAAAGTGGAAAATATGTGTTAAGCATATCATTGCCCTTGGAGAGTTTATTGATGATTGTACCACCAGCCTCATCTCAATGTTACATGGATAACTAGGTGGATGAGTAAATATTAAATATTGTAAATACTTAATATTTATAATACCAATATTTTAAATATTAATATTTATAGTTTACAATATTGTAAATAGTAAATATTGTTACTGTGAATTATTTAATACTATCAAGAGTTGGCAATGACCTTGTACTGGAGGAGGGTGGTGGTGGGTGTGTGTAAAAGCAGTAGGGTAGCAATGACTAAAAAAATTGATTCACAGATTTATAGTTTAATGAGACACAGAATGGTTTTACTTTTTTTCATCATAACAGACACAATTTCAGTAAGCAGTAATTAGCAAGCATTGCAAGGTGGTATGAATGAATACCTCTACTGTAAACACATTGATCTCATAGAAGAAATGGATAGGGTAGGAAACAGACATGTTGGGCAATTGAGATCACTAGGTAGTGCCTAACTTGGTCTTCAGTCAGTAGATTCTGACTTGAGAGTGCACAACAAACACGTCAGTAACAAGATAAAAATGTAAATTCTTGGGTTCCACCCCAGATTCTCTGGGTCTGGGCTAAAGTTTCAGATTACCTTCACAAACAGGTTGAGGTAGGTGGTTCAGACCATCCTGTGAGAAGTGATTACTGGGAATTTGGGTAGGGAGCAAGGGCAGGATTAGTGGGAGGCAAATGCCTGGAAGTAAAAGACTACAATAATCTGTCAGGAGGCAGGCTAATTCTGAGGCAGAAAAAGCAAGTACGTGTAGAAAGAGCAAATGAGGCAGGTGGTCGCTAGTTTTGGAAAGACCGATGGTGGAGCAGGTAATGGCTATTGACCCTCTTACTCATGGGATGCTATAGTTTTAGTTCATGTGTTTATTTGAAGGAAGTCAGTATTTAAATGAAAAGATCACTCTTGGGAGATTTGCATTTTAATACATCAGAGCTGGAATGGAGAATTTGGATATTATCTCCTTGTTTCACCCTGTCATTTAAAAGAGAATGCTGAGGGGCCAGGAGATGTTGTGGTGGTTAAGGGGCTGGATTCCACATGGCCAACTGCAGTTTGAATCCTGGACCAACCCCACAGCCTCGAAAACATGCCAGGCACACATGCGTGTGTGCCCAAAATTCCAAGAGGAGAATGGAGGAGAAGGGATTGCAGCCATGATCATCCCTCCTGTGGGATGATTTCTCACTTTCTCTTTGTTCTCTGTCTCTCCCTGGTGAGTGCATGTACCTATGGCCAAAAAGAAAACAAACAAACAAAAAGAAAAAAAACAAAACAAAACAGTGCTGGTGGGCCTAGAGCTATGGAAGTAACTTATTGAAGGTTCAGCAGAAATTTGTCTACACTTCAGAGATTACCTGATGATTATTACACTTATTCTTCAAACATTTATTAAGCAGTACCTACTATATGTACTATATGTGAAGTCTTGGGCTTGGCCCTGGGATCCTGCTTGCTTTTTTTTTTTTTTTTTTTTTCCTTAAAAAAAAAAAAAAAAAAGCAATCAATGAGTTCTTGCCCTCCTGGAGTTAACAGTCTAACGAGGGTGTCAGTTGCAGAGTACAGAAATGTCCTCTATTTTAGTTTGTGTTCTCCATGATGCCAGTTAAATATAGCAGGGCTGCTTTATTAAAAAAAAAAAAAAAAAAAAAAAAAAAAAAAAAAAAAAAAAAAAAGAGAGAGAGAGAGAAAAGAAAAGAAAAAGAAAGAAAACTTTGTATTGCACAGAATCCTACTAATTACCGTATTATTGAAACAGGGATCTGGGTACACTCTTAACCATGCAACTCTCTCCACAGCTGCAGTTTGAGTGGCAGGCAGGTTACTAGTTGACCCTGAGTTTTTTCATTTAATGCAGTCTGCAGTGATTTATTTAGGTAGTGTACCCAGTGTTTTAGAACTTTATTGTGCAAAGCAATGTCCCAGGGGTCTTGTTAAAATTACGGAATCTAGGAGTCTAAAGGCACAGTTTGTTCCTGCATTTTTATTTTTTAAAGAGAGATTTTTGCTGGTACACTCACCAGCAAGACAGAGACAGACAGATAGAAAGCGAGAAATCAGTCCCCAGGGGGATGGCCACACCACTATCCCTTCTCCAGTCTCCTCTCAGAATTCTGGACATGCATGCACATGCGCCTGGCATGACTTTCAAGCCACCAGACCCACAACTTGAACCTCAGTTGACTACGTGGGAGTTCAGTGATGTAACCATTTCGCCATCTGCTGGTCCCAGATCAGTTATGCATTTCTAACAAACTCCCAGGGATGCTGGTGCTGCCTGTAGGTGAACTGCACCAATTGAGGAGAATCTAGACCCTAGAAATAGTAAAGTCTTCTGGGTCACTGAAGATCTCCTCGATGATTATTATTTATTTAATTTTCATTAGTTAAGAAATTTTTAAATAAAGTTTCTTTCTTCTGAGAGAGACAAACAGCACCCCCAGCAGAGTCTTCTTGCCACAATCCATCCACAGCTTCAGCCAGCCCTGGATCACTGGCATGTGCACCGCTGGCACATTCAGGGGGGGTCTCCAGATGCAAACCCTCAACTGTCCTGTGTGGTTCAGCTTCTCAGAGAGTTGTGTTACTGCTGTGCCACTGTCCAGACCCCTTTGTTAGTTTTGATCAACTGACTTGTGTTTTTTACAGCTTATAATAACAAGATAGGTATATAGAATGGCATATAGTAACAAGATACAGTGTGGCTACAGAAATACCTTTACCATTGTCATTTGTCCAGAAAAATGACTATATGTTTGAAAGTCCTCTCCTTTCTAACCTCTGACCCCTTTTTACTTCTTCAAAAAAAATTATAACACAGTTTGGAATAAAAGAAGATTTCTCGAGTTCACCAACTGCCACATTATAGCAGAACAGACGGTTATTACAAGTGTGACAAATGTTATAAAGGAAATGAGAAGAGCTCCTGGGGTATCTGTACTGGAATACTCTGACTGCAGTCAGTACATTGGGATAGATACCTTACAGGTTTCTTCTTCTCCCACAGTCCCCCAAGCTTACATTAGTATGTAAGGTAGCATATGCTGGCACAGAAAACCTTGAGGGGTAATAGCATTTTTACCTGAAGCTTATCCAACAACCTATGCCGGTAAAACTCATGCATCTCTGAATTCCACATGCATCTCTGAAAACGAACCCTTCCGGCTCCAAGTTTGTTGATAGCAAGCTTAAGAGGAAAAATGATTACTTTCAGATCGCTATAATGCTTGACACTATTAGGCTTTTTAAAGGTTGTAAGTGAATAAATTGAGCTTTTGCGTAGGCATGTTTCTTTTTAAAAATTATTTGATAGGAGGTTTAAGACTTAATTACTGAAGATTCTATAGAAAACAGATTTTTTTTTCTTGCCTTTTTCTTTTTTTGGTATGTGGAGTGATGTTTCTCCTCTTTTAAGTGGCAGTATCAGCTTGAACTCCTTGATTAATTTCCTTCCTTTGTTCTAATGAGTTCTGTGTCTTACAGCAAAGGTACTAGTCCAGTTATAATTTCAGGTGGCTTTCCCATCAAGGACTGTGGGATTCAGGGTACGCCTAGAGCTAGCAGGGGCATGGTGTCCAGCCCTATGATTCTGCATTCTGTGGTTAGCTTCTCCAGTGTTAAAGTTATTGATCCCAAAACCACACAGTCAGTAATTGTCCAACCAACATTTACACATGGAGGGTCTCTCCTGATAGCCATAATGAAGTATATGGAGTTTCCAAAGAACAGCAAAAGAATTATACATGACCAAACCTCAGAAGGTTTTTCTTCTTTATGTTGCTGGAAGGTGTATATACTCAACAGAGAGAGAGACAGAGAAAGAGAGGGAGAAGGAGAAAGCACCCAATGGAGCATTGTCACATAATTCCTTCTGTGTTTTTCCATATGCCTGGCATGTTTTTCAAGCTGCCAAAGGCTGGGATTTGAACTACTGTCAGCCATGGAGAATCTAGCTCTCTTAACCACTGGACTACACAGCCAGCCCAGACATTTTTCTTATTGTTTGTGTGTATTTGTTTTTAGGCCCATTTATTTCATAAAAAAGAAATAGACAAACGAGCACCCTTAATAAGGTCTTACACTGTGATCCTTTCCCCATCCATTCCCAGCCAGGCAGGATCAGAGGTACCTGTATGCCCGGTGTGTACAGATGACCCTGGGAAACAAATCCTGGTCCTCTGTGTGGCTTTCACCATTGCAGAGTGTTGTGCTATTGTTGTGTCACCATGGCTGGGCCTCACTGTAGATTTTAAATGTCTATTAGGTTTTGGGACCAGCAGATGGCGTAATGATTACATCACTGGGCTCCCACATAGTCAACTGCAGTTTGAGTCCTGGATCCAGAGACTTAAAATTCACACCAAGCACGTGTGCACACATGCCCAAGATCTCAAGAGGAGGATGGAAGAGAAGGGATTGTGGTGTGGCCATCCCATTTGAGGAGTGATTTCTCGCTTTCTGCCTCTCTGTTTCTGTCTCTCTGGCGAGTACACATGCCCAATAGCAAAATTCGCTCTCAGAAAAAACAAAAATGTATATTAGGTTTTATCTCTCTGAGTGCACAGCCCATACACTGCTGTGTGCAGATATACACCAAATGAAGTAAATAACAATGAACTTTGCAGGGTCTTTGAGATGATGGGACAAACTCAAGGGGTCAGACCATTTTTTTTTTAAATCTTGACATTCTGAGCCTTTTACAGTTCTGATTAGAACAGAAATTTGACCCATGTGATACTGCCAATTTTGACCTATCAGAATGTTCCATTTGGTCTCACCTGTCAGATTTATGAATTAACTTTCAGGCTGTCGTGATCTGAATATTCTGATACAGAAGCACTGTTTGGGTGGCGACTACATGGTACCGTTCGGGTCATATCGCCTGGGCTTGATTTCCTGCCCCATTGCACATCAGCTGTGAGATTTCAGGAAGCTGATGTAACCTATTCTGGTCTTAGTTTCTTATTCTAAAAGATCTTGTTCCAGTGATCAAATGAGATGATGCTGTAAAGTATATACATAGTGCATAAAGCATCATATGCACTCAATAATAGTAATATAATTGAGCATCTGTTGAGTTCTGCAAATATTATTGATGACAGTCATAATAACTTGTTAATATCAACTATTTCTAAACACCTCTGTTTGACAGCTTAGTTTGTATATAATACATGTATGGATATTATACAGCCTAAAAGTTTAGAATAATAGAGGGAGAATTTTGTGGATTCTGAAGTTTGACCAAGAGCCGTCTTCATGGAAATGTATTTTCTCCACTTAAAATAAATGGTTCTGACATTGCTGGTTGCTGCCTTGAGCATTCTTAGAGGAAGGAAACATTGGTCAAGCTCCAGTTGAGTGCAGCTGTCTTTGGTGGCTTCTCTTTCATAGGAAGTCTGTTACTGATCTTGATTCCTTTCTGTAGGAAAGTTCTCATAAGACAGTGTATTCAGGTAGAGTTTTTGTTTGTTTTCAAGAGAGTGAACTGAGGGAACCAGCAGTTAGCGTAATGGCTATGTCACTGGACTCCCACGTAGTCGACGGCGTTTTGCATCCCGGACCCGGTGGCTTAAAACTCACGCTGGGCGCGTGTGCGTGCCTGCCCAAGATCCCGAGAGGAGAATGGAGGAAAAGGGATTGTGGTGTGACCATCCCCCCTGGGGGGTGATTTCTCGCTTTCTGTCTATATGTCTCTCTCTGTCTGTCTGGCAAGCACACGCGCCCTATAGCGAAAATCTCTCCAAAAAAAAAAGAGAGTGAACTGGAAACAGGCAGTCTCAGGGGGCGCGATGCTTTCCCTTCCTGGTACATGTGAACTGTGGTCGGACATAGACTTCATGTGGAGTCGTTTTTCCTTCCTTGCATTTTCTTTAAAGTACATCTCATCCCTGGGTGATTATGGGCATGTTTTATCTGGATTGCTCACTTAGATATAATTGCATTTTGAATGTTAAATCAAGCCTTTAATTTTTTTTCTTTTTAACCATACGATATGTTTCAAGTGCTCCCAATGGAGAATCCTAACATTGTTAAAGCATGCAGTGGTGAAGAGGAAGGTTACATTTCAGGTTAAATAAGGAACTGGTCGATGGTTCAGATAAGTGGTTTTTCAAATGTACAAGTTCAGATATTCCTCATGGATCCACATCACCCTTTCAAAGGGGACACAGAACAAAAGAGGCCCACAAATCTCCAATATTTTATTTTGTAAGAACTACCAAGCCAATTGTTCAAATTAGTATGGTTATCTAATCTCTTAATACCCATGGCAGAGGGCTTGGTTTGAGGGAGCTGTAGGAGAGCAGAGAAGCTTGCTGTGCCTCGGTGCTGTAGCTCACTGTCAAAGCCTGCGGGGACATGCCTTTACCCTGCTGTCCTGTAGGCTTATTAACAGGATCCCACAACTGTCCTTGTCTCCCAGCCTCTTGAAGTGCCAGATTTTCCATTGCTGAGCTGATCAGAACAGACCCTCCTGTGGGCGGGGCCCAAGGGCTGAACTGAGCTTGAGGAGTCCTCCCAAACCTGCAGTCACTGAATGCAGCTGCCTCCCAGGGGAAGAGTGATCCAGGGAGCCTAGAGACAAGCTAGGAGCGGTGCTCTTCGACAGATTCCCCCAGCAAAGGAAACATCAGGCTAGAGGAATGGAGGTTCCCATCTTGGGCCAGAAATTGTTTGTTTCTCTAAATGCCTTATGACCTAAAAAGGAAAGCAGAGGCAAAATAGTAAAGCGGCAGTTGATACGGTCCAGGGTCAGGATGATAGCCCAGGTACCACAGAATCTAAGTGGCCCTGGTTCATGTGTGCCAAAGTTATACATTTCAAGATGATTTTAAGGGCAAATGTGAAAATGGGCAGGGAAGGGAGGCAGAGCAGACAGACTACACAGCATTGATTGGCTAAATTCTTCTTTTCTTTTCTTTTTTTTTTTGGAGAGGTGTTTTTTTGTTTTGTTTTGTTTTTTGTTTTTTGTGTTTTTTTTTTTTTTTTTTGCTATAGGGCACATGCACTCGCCAGGAAGATAGAGACAGAAAGTGAGAAATCACCCCCCCACCCCCCAAGGGGAATGGCCATGTCGCAATCCCTTCTCCTCCATTCTCCTCTCGGGATCTTGGGCACGCATGCACACGCGCCCGGAGTGAATTTAAGCCACCGGGTCCGGGACTCAAACCCAGTCAACTATGTGGGAATCCAGCGACATAGCCATTACGCTAACTGCTGGTCCCTGATTGGCTAAATTCTATGATAAAGGGAGCACGATGTCTCCTGGTCACTTAGGGTCACTTGTTCAATCTTAAGCCACGTGTGGAGACTGTCTGGAAGGTAAAGGAGTGGTATATTTGGACAGTAGAATGTTCATAGGAAGTCCAACATATTGAGCTATTTCAGGTATACATTCCTTAGAAAGACACAAGATGAGTCCAAGTTTTATTTCCTTTTAATGATGACTTAGTAGACTTAAGTCTCCTGTTTTCAGGAAAAACAAATAACATCTCTTTGGGGGATTTGTCAGCTTTCTTATCATCTCAGTCTGATGCAACCTTTTGGTGTGAGTGACTCCATTGTGGTCTGGTCTCTGCAGTTCATATAGTAGAGTCTGCACAAAGCAAAAATAGATGTTTGCTTTGTATAAAATTGTAGTGGGGTACATGTTGCTTGTTGTCCCAGATTAATTGGCATGGCCCCCAATAGAGATGATCACTACTATCTAAAATTTTTCTAAAAGAGCTTTGTATAGATAAGGCAGGCACACTAAAAACTAATGTGAAAGTAACTGACATGTTCCATATCAGCCTGGGAATCACAAATAAGCCCTTTCTGAGCATGTTTTAACTCTACTCCGGGAGCAATTCTGGTTATCTTTCTAAAAATTTTTTATGAAGTTTTTGTCTTAGGACATGTGCACTCACTGGAGAGAGAGAGAGAGAGAGAGAGAGAGAGAGAGAGACAGACAGACAGACACACACAAAGACAAAGACAAGACACAGACAGTGAGAGACAAAGTGAGGAATCACACACCCCCTCCCCACCCCCGGGGAGGGATGGCCATGCCACAGTCTTTTCTCCTCCATTCTCCTCCTGGGGTCTTGGGCACACATGCACACGCACCTGAAGTGAGTTTTAAACCACCGGGTCTGGGACTCAAACTGCGATCAGCCACATGGGAGTCCAGCCACAAAACTACTACTCTGTCTGCTGGCCCCATTCTGTAATTTTTACATAGTATAAACATTATGTTAGGTGCCAGAGTGCTTAAACTCTCTGCCTCTGGACTCAATAACCTAGAGGACTTAACTGGGTTGTCCCTGAGATAAAAACCAATTCCCCCTTCCACCTGCCAAACTCAAACATTTCAGAAATTTAAAATGTTACCTGTTTAGGGCCAGCAGGTGGTGTAGTGGTTAAGGTGCTAGACTCCCACGTGGCCAACCGCCTTTTGAGTCTTGTACTTGGCAGCTCGAGAATCATGCTGGGCACGTGGGCGTGCATGCCCAAAATCCCAGGAGGAGAATGGACGAGCAGGGATTGCAATGCAGCTATCCACTCCCCAGGCGTGATTTCCCACTTTATCTCTCACTGTCTTTCTCTGTCTCTCTCTCTGGTGAGTGTATGTACCCTATGGCAAAAACCTTAAAAAAAAAGTCCCCTGTGTAAGGTATTGATAAAATTTCCATATAATTCTCCTAGCAACCACTCAGGAGGGACCCAAATCTGTCTAGATAGCCCAGCCACCTTGGAGAATGTCTTTGCAGTGGTCACATCGGCAGTGTGGAGGAAGAATGTCCATCGGTAGCATCTCGTGTCCATGGAGGCTGTCATCCCAGAGGGTTGTTGTATGGCGGACACATGACTCCTGTGAGGTGTGGTGCTGCGCTCACGGCTGTTCCAAGCTTCACTCCCTGGTGTAGGGTTAAAAACACTCAAGCAGGCCTTTTTTTCTTTTTGTCTTCAAGCCAATATGATTTATGTCGGTCACTTTCACATTAATTTTAGCTAGCTTGCCATATTCTGTATAAACCTCTTTTGGGAAAATTTCGGATGGTAGTGATCATCTATATTGGGCACCATCGCGACTCAGTATTAAATGAGTCTGGGACAACAAGCAACGCCTACCCCATTACAAGTTTTATAGGAAGCAAACATCTATTTTTGCTTTGTGCAGACTCCACTGTATAAAGTGCTAAAAATAACTCAATGCTCAGAAACCATTTGTGATGCAAAAATGACTGTAGGGGGAACTGTGTTGTTTTCTGCCCTGGTTATAATTAAATAGTAAAGGCCGGGAATTGTGCCCTAGAACAAGTTTTGCTAGGTCATTGTGAGGCTTTTCTGGTGTTACAGGGACTTAGAGTTGTCCCTGTGGACTTGAAATATCATCGTGCCCACATACACTGTTAACAAAACTGAAAATAATTTAGAAAGCCTTCCCCCCGACCCTTCTTTCATTGCTTGACAGAAATAGTATTTAGGTCTTCACATTTTTTTGAGTTTTTTTTTTTTTAAGGACTTTTATTTGAAGGAAAAAAAGGGAAATGGAAGTAAACAGACTGCAGGTTAGAGTATAACCAAAAGGCAGGGTTGTTAGTCTTTTAAAACCTTCACTCTGTTTCCTAATGCTGACATCGTTCTTGAGCTGTGCCAGGCGTGAGACTCAGGTATGCCCATGCTTCCAATCCTGGCCTGAGTTATCTTACCAGGAAGTGTATTTGCCAGTGTTGTCAAACTAGCATCAGAAAACAAACCTCTGAAAGACGAGGTTAGATGCCTTTTATTTTTTACCAAAGAGGCATGCAATTTCCCTCTCCTCCTAGCAAATAAATAAGCATTCAGACCAGAAACATTGGGACATGCCAAAGGAACAGCTGGTTAATTGAATGCCTAAGGGCTGTGTTCCTGTTGCGTCTATAGGAAATACTCACACCCCTCACCCCCGCCCTCATCTAAGTGTGTCCAGGATGAGCCGGGTGACCCAGATCTCGGCGCGCTGTGAAGAGACAGATAGCTGCCTCCCGTCTCCCCACCCGTCAGCGCGTCTGCGTTCAGCCTGTTCACCATGGGCGGGTGTGGAGATGGGTGCAGCACGTCTCTGTATTGATGAGATTTGTTTTATCATCTCTAAACTTCAAGGGGGAAAAAAATAATGCAGGATGATAAGTGACTGACTCTGCTGCGTGAAGTGAATTGAGAGGTCTCACATCTGGAAGGGGCTAGCAGCTGACGGGACAGGGGGTTTTTAGCCATGTTTTTCAGAGCCTCTGAACCCTTCAAATCCACCCCTTTCCGTCTGTGAAAGTTGCTTACCATCTGTTGCCGTTTTTCTGCAAGATGATTAGCTTTCAAAAACCTAAATGATGTAAGGCAAGTGAAAGCAGTCTTAAACCCTCTGGAAAAATTTATGGAATGTGTTCTTCTCCCAGCTATGTGTACGCTTAAGGGAAGCTGCTATGTCTGCGATGATACGTTCATGCTTTTGGGGCCAGTGGTGCATACACGGATCTGTGGAAGACAGTGGCTACTCTAAATCAGAGCCCTAGAGATTTTAGATAAACATTCTTTTATACCACCCTAGCCCCCTGGTCAGACTTTAAACCCCAAGAAATCTTTTACTACAGTATTTAGATTCATCTCAGCATTCAAAGGACTCCTGGCATCTAAAGGAAGGAAAAGATTTTTTTGTTTAAATCCAGCCATTTCTCCAATAAGGGATATTTGCTAAAACTGGAAATGGGATTTGGACCCTCTCTGGAAGCAAAAAATACATTTAAGTGAAATTTTAAACTTAAAGAATCTCATAAATATTTTCACTTTGGAAGAAAGGAAAATTCATGGTGTGACTTTCTAATAATGTCTATGTTATATCTGAACTTTATCCTGTGATAGCACTGCACAAATATGGGACCGAATTTCAAAAAAAGTGTTGGACTCGTAGCACCAACACAGCCCAGTTTGTGTTGTAGATTTCACAAGGGTACGTTCAGCTCAGTGGGTTGGAAACTTCCTGACGTTTGTTGCAGGGGCTGGGATCAGTGCATTGCAGACCTCTCCTCGGCCAAGAGTTCTTCCGTTTGTAGTTTCTTAGCGTTTTCTCTTCCCATTTGCAATCTAGGCTAGTAGAATCGGGATACTCACATTTCTATCATCCAGCTGGCTAGTTTTAGGAAGATGCCGTTTGAGCCTGTTCCTCCTTGGCTTTTAGCTTTCACTTGCCTTATTTGGTAAAGCTGTGTGGTTCGTTATTCCTGGAAAGGGCTGTTTCACCAGTTTCAAGGATTATTTCCTCTTCCATCTAGATCTGAGCTGGGAGCTACAGCTTGCTTGCAACTCTCTGCTGTGTTTCGAACTGGGGCAATTGCAAGACTGGGGTATCCTTAAGACTTCTCATCATATGGAGGGCTGATGGCCATGTACCTCTCACCGAAGGATGTTTATACCATCTAGTTGACTGGTCAATGGAAATTTCCTTTGAAAACTAGGGAATCATTGAAAAAAAATGCCGACTCTCTTGCTTTGTCCAGGGCCTGAATGGGCATGCTCATCTCGACTTTCTCAGGATCTGCCTGCCTTGGTGGCCTTTCTCCCAGTTGTTGTTTTTTTTTTTTTTTTTCATTTCTGTATTTGCTCTTCTTCTTTGGGCACTTTTTTTCTCTCTCTTTTAAGGAACAGATCATTTTGCAGACATGAAGGCTCCACATCCCAAGTTTTAACAGCACTCATAGTTGATTATTCTCTAAGCGCCTCTTTTGATGTTTTTAATAGGAAAATTGCTATCTTATTCGTCCTATACGAACTCATGTTCCTGTTCCTTTAGCATCCACTTCCTCTCTCTCACCCTTTCTACACCAAGTGGAAACTAGGATCCTGCCAACACATCTTTTTCTGGTTTCTAAGTGGTGTTGTTTTAAAAATAATTAGCTCAAATCTTAGAGAGATGAGAAGGTGTGGCTTATTTCTTGGAGCATATATTTGTTTTGTGTTTTAACCTAAAAAGGAAGTTCATAGACCCCCAAGTCTTCAGAAGGAGAGCTGTATTCTTTCTGATAGAAGGCGGAAGGGGGGAGGAGAGGAAGTGAGGTCGATGTAAGCTACTCCTTCGCTCTTAGCCCAGAGGGCAGTCTTGTGTCTTTCTTTTTTTACTTCTTTCCTTTTTTTTTTTAAGTAAAAGGAAGTTGAATTAATTCAGGGTTTGGCGGGAGGGGGCTGAAGGAAATGTTTTTCTCTCCCAGAGTGCGGAGGCTGCCCCTCAGTGGGAGAATTAGTGAAGTTCCCAAACTCACTTTCATTTTCAGGAACCTGTTGGTGGAGCTTTTTTTGTCTTTGCTGCAGTTCTCTCTCCTCATCTTGCCTGTTAGGAAGACCCACTCTTCTTCCAGAGCCTGCAGTTTGTTTTTGGAGTGCTTGTGTGAGCTTTAGAGGTGCCCACTCCAGTACAGGGCATCCCAAAACACTGATGGAGAGGCACAAGTGCGACATGTAGAATTGTACAGGGTTGGAAGGAGAGGAAGAGAAAAACAGACGGAAGAGCAGCTTCTGCATGTCAACCACAGAATGGACCTTCGTGCTGTCAGAGTGTAGTGGTCACCTGCCCAAACCAGCCAGAGGGCACTGGGGACTCCCCACTGGAGAACACTAACCACATGCCGTTCCTTGGCCTGGTGGATACATGGGCATCTGGATCCTCAGTTTAGTCCCAGTGGTGCTGGTATTTCTGTTTCCTATTTAGAAAACAACAAGCACATCTAAGACGATTCAGGGTGATAGGCTAGGTATGTGATGAGCAAGTTCGGCTAGGGCTGGACTAAAGATGTAAACCCAATGAATTATCTGTCTATGAAGAATAAGCAGGAATATTTTTAGAGACAGAGAGAGAGAGAGAGAGAGGGAAAGTAAAAAAAGCCACTCCCAGGGGGATGGTCATACCATCTCCCTTCTCCTCCATCTTCTTCTCAATATTTTCAGCTTTCATGTGCCCGGTGTGTTTTTCAAACCCCTGGGTCCAGATTCAAATCCACAGTCAGCCATGTGGACTCCAGTCACCTTAACCACCATCGCCACTGCCTGGCCCAATGCAGGAATGTTTCGATTGAACTTCCTGAAGTCCTTCTGCACTAGAGATGGATGCTTCTTGACTAGAGGCATCCTTTCATCCTTCTTACATGTACCTGCCCTGGTGCATATGACATGCCATACTAACAAAAACAACCACTACCACTACTGACGTGTATTGATCAAACACTTGGGTTGTACCTGGTCTGTCTGGGAAACTGTACTCACTTGTTACCATTCCTTCCACGCAGCAACACTGTGCCACTGATACTGGTGATATCTTTGTAGTACTTTGGAGGAAACGGAGACTTAAAGAATTAACATGCCCAGAGCAACCCAGTTAGCTTGGAAATGTTAACTCTGAAAACAGCCTTTCTAACCCTGTAGCTGTATGCCCCCTAAGACTGTGTAAGCCACTGTCTGGCCGTAAGTAGCCCTGAGTGCTCTTTCATTTAACTAGTCTCTGGAGATCATGGTGCTAGGACTATTGAATGCACATACATTATTTTGGTGATTATTGTTATTTTCATAAAGTCACCTCCTTGCCATCCTTTGTTACCACACACTCTTTTCAGCTTCATTTTCCTTGTTACCTTATGATACTTTCTCTGACACCTGTTCACCCTCCTCTTAGGGAGATCTCAGACCTGTCGGTTCCCGAATAATGCTTGGTTTCCAAGCTTGACTGTATCCCAGAATCAACTGAGAGACTCTCAACATTGTATTCCCAGCTCTCATCCCTGAAATTAGGATAGGGCTTGGGAATAAATACTTCTTACATCTCCCTAGTGCTTATGATGACCCGCTAACTTTGCTTGAAGGCAGTGCTTCTCACCCATCACTATATAGGAGAACTATGTGATGATTTTGTTAAAATGCACATTCCGATGCAGTCTGCTGTCTGGTCTGCAGAGGAGCCAAGATGCTGCATTTCTGTCTTTCAAATTTTTTTATAACAAAGCTTTTTTAAAGAGTTCATTCACTTATTTCTTCCATAAGAGAGACAGAGAGACAAAGAGATAGAGAAGCACCTCCAACAGGGTCCTCAGGCCACAATCCACTCCCAGTTTCTAGAGACCTGGATTGCAGACACACACCCAGAGTGCACAGGGAAGTCCCAGGGAGCAAACCTAGGACCTTACCCATGTGAATACCGTTGCATTATTGGTGCGCCACTGCCTGGCCCACCTTGCCTCTGTAACAAGTGCTTATCCCACGATGCTGGTGCTACTGATCAGATTCCTTGTTTTGAGCAGCTGGGGCCTAGACTGAGCATCTTGACTATACTCCTTTTCCTTTCCAATCCATTCAATGAGTTGTATCTCAGAGTGGTTGGAACTGGTGACTTCCAAAAACCAAATGGGGAGGTCATTGCCTCCTGTGTAAAGTGAGAAAAATGGGAGAGATAGAAAGAGAAAACTGTCTCCACTTGGGAAAGACTTGTTAAGAAGGCAGGCACTGCTAATTAGTAGATTAGAATCTTATCTTTGTCACTGAAGGCTGCAAGTCACGCTGCCTGCTGCCTGAAGTCTCCTTGAAGAGAGCTTCTAACAGCAGAGGTTTTTAACACCTCTCCTCTGACTCTTGTTAAATAGCCTGCCGGAATCCAAAATAGAAGCTGTGTAGGGAGATTCTCCCAAAGCATATTTCAGCTGCCACACATGCTCTGTTAAAGTTGTATTAATTCCCCCCTCCCGTATGAAATCAGTCATATAAAATCACAAAGTCCTGAGACATTTGATTCAATCTGACACTTGATTCTTGAGTGGTCTCTTGACATCCCCAATAAGTGATCCCTAGATCTCGCTGCCTTTCAGTCATCTAAGAGATTTTAGAAAATGCTGTTTTCCATGATATAAATACATACAGTCTGCTCCAAAACACTAAGGTATTGCTCAAAGGCCTTAGTCTCCCTTTGTTCCCTTTCTGACCCTAGACGTAGGTACTATTATCAGATTGCTCTCTAACTTTCCAGACTTTGGTCTTTACAGGGACTCACATATGTATACAAAAAGTCTATTTCTAAGGGCATATTGTAACATGACAGTGGATTTTGAAACCTGTGTTCAAAGCAGCAACAAAGTTCTTTATTTCACTTGGCTTTGCAGACACCTTTCTCTGCTGTTCTCCAGGATCTCACTAGACGAATCTTCCGGATCTCTCTTCCCTTCCCACCTGTACATGTTGGTCTGGTTCGTGCTTGGTCCTTGGCCCTCCTCTCTTCTCTGTACTTACTCTCTCTCTGATCTCATCCAGTCCTGGAGGCTAAATGTGCTGATGACTAGCACGTTTGTTTCTTTCATCTCCATCTGTTTCCCAAGAGCTAAATGCGCCTCTCTAACTTCCTAAGTGACACCTTCACTGGAATGGGCCTCAGAGGCATCTGAAGTGTATAAACTGTGTCAACTGGACAGGTTCTTCCTGCCCTAAACCGGCCCCATCAGTGGTCTTCCATACGTACATCAATAAATGGTGACTTCTGCTCAGATGACAAACCTCGTAGTGACCAGTTCCTCTCCATCCCTCACACATCACATACGAACCACCTGAGGCCTGCTTGCCTTCAGTTATAATCCTAGTCTGCCCACTCCCCACTGCCGAGTCTGCAGGCTCTTCCCTGCTGTAAGCCACTATTCAACCGTTACCTTGGCTTCTTTGACTACAACTCATAGCAAGAAATGTATTTCATATTGCAACCCAGGAGACATATTCATACATATGAGAGTCCTCAAAAAGTTTCTGGAGGAGGACCAGCTGATGGTGTAATGGTTACGTTGCTGGACCCTCATAGCTAACCATGGTTCAAGTCCCAGACCTGGCGACTTAAAACTCACAGAGGGCACATTTGTGTGCATGCTCAAAATCCCAAGAGGAGAATGGAGGAGGAGGGATTGCAGCATGGGCATTCCTCCTGGGGGATGATTTCTCACTTTCTGTCTCTCAGTTTCTGTCTGTCTCTCCACCGAGCGCACATGTCCTATAGCACAATCTCTCTTAAAAAAAAAAAAAGTTTGTAGGAAATTTGAAATTTTCTGAAAACATGGATTTCAAATTTTTGGGCATCAAAATTAATTTGTATTTTCCCCCCCATGAACTTTCTGAAGTCTCCTTGTATATGAACAAAAGGTTTACAAAGAAAAATATACCTTTACCATTTGTAGTACACCCTGATATTTCATTCCTTTACTTTGTGTGTGTGGGGGGGAATTTTAGTTGAGACCCCCTTAATTCATTTCATGACTCAGTTTCAGTCATAATCTGTAGTGTGAAAAACATTGGTTTAGATCCTTGTCATTACAGTCCACAGAGCCAGCGGTATTGGCATTAAATGGGACCTTTTGAGACATACAAATCTCAGCCCCTTTTCTAGCCCACTGATTCACAACCTGCACGTAAGGAGATCCCCAGGGGATTTGCAGACTTGCCATTTGGGTAGCACTGGTCTGGAATGACTAAGTGTCTTCCAGGAGATCTGGCTTCCAGCCTTGTAGGTCTGCAGTCCTCTCCACTGTGTGGCCGTGAACAGTTAAGCCACGCTCTTCCCCTTCTTGATGGCTTCCCACCTCATGCAGAACGAAAACCTGCCAGGCCCTATCTCAAGATATGCTCTCAACCCTGGGTGGCTGCACAGTAAAATCACCTAGAGGAATTCAAAAGCAAACAGAAGCAAAACAAAACAAAAAACTAGACTTGGTGGCTGGGATGTCTGAATCTCTGGGCGTGGAGCCGGGATTGGGGATAGCTGCTGGACATGACCTCGACTTTGCCAGCTTCTTAAAATAGACCTGTCTGTGGCTCTCATTCCATGGTAAACAGGGCAGCGTTCAGCCTGAAGGAGATGCTGAGTTAGCATTTAAGAAGGAATGAGAGGGGCCAGCAGTTAGCGTAATGGTTATGTTGCTGGACTCCCACGTAGTCGACTGCGGTTCGCGTCCTGGACCTGGTGGCTTAAAACTCATGCCGGGCGCGTGTGCGTGCGTGCCCAAGATCCCGAGAGGAGAATGGAGGAGAAGGGATTGCAGCATGACCATCCCCCGTGGGGGGTGATTTCTCGCTTTCTGTCTCTATATCTCTCTCTGTCTGGCAAGTGCACGTGCCCTATAGCGAAAAACCTCTCAAAAAAAAAAAAAAAAAAAAAGAATGAGAGGGGCCAGCAGGTGGCATGGTGGTTAGGTTGATGGACTCCCACATAACTGATAATGGTTCAAATCCTGAAATCCTGAACCTGGCAGATTGAAAATCATACCCAGCACATGCGCGTATGTATGGCCAAAATCCCAGGAGGAGAATGGAGAAGAGAGAACTGTGGCTTGGTCACCCCCCACAGGGGGGTGTGATTTCTCACCGTCTCTCTCCATCAAGTACATGTGCCCTATGGCCAAAAAATAAAAAATAAAAAAAAGAGTGGAAGGGACTGACTGGATCATAATTTTTTTTCTGACATTTTATCATTGAATGTGCCCTTACCAGCTCCATTTCGAAACTGTGAAGCAGGGAGAATGCCTCATTACTGGTTAACTATAACTCTACTCTGGTCCTCTGCATGCATTTTGATTCAGGACAGTGTTTCCTGTTTCATCCTAGGGAAGGACTGTAAAGAGGAGAAAGAAATAATGGCATCAGAACTTGATTATTTTCTTAAAGCAACTCCACTGCCTTCAAATCCCAGATCTTTGTCCCAAATTGGTTTTGCCTTATTTATTTATTTAATTTTTAAATTTAGCCAGAGGGCATGTGTACTCACTGAAGAAAGAGAGAGAGGTGTGTGTGTGTGTGTGTGTGTGTGTGTGTGTGTGTTTAGGGGTAGTAAAAAAGTACCTGCTCCCCTTGGGAAATGGTCACACTGCAATCCCTCTTCCATCTCTCCCTCCTTTCAGGATTTTAGGCACGTTTGCATGTGTGTTTCTCAAGACACTGGTCTGAGGCTTGAACAATGCAGTTGCCTGTGAAATCTAATGCCCTAACCCTCACATCACTGGCTGGCTCTGTGTTGCCTTTTTTTTTTTTTTTTTCCCGAGGGAAGAGTAGAGTTTGGAAGACTTTTGCATTTAACCTAGGGACTTTTTTTTTGGAAGAGAAGTTAGTGATGAAATAATAGAAACCTATGCAGTTGAGATTGATACCAGAATGTTAAATGTCAGGGGTTATTCTGGCTTCAGTTTGGAAGTGATGTATTTCACATGATGGCTTACTTCAATTTAGTCAATTTTTTTTTTTAGTCTTCATTTGGAGGAATGTCAGTTGAACAGTCAGATCTGACATAACTGGATTACATAATCGGACTTTTTAAGGATGCAAATTGGGAAAAGGTTTGCAGTTAGGTTTTAGAACTTCTATTATTTTGTGTGCTTTGAGGATCTCCTCGCTTTTGATCTTTTACCCTTGATCCATCCTTCTTCAGGTTAATTGAGAGCTGGGTTTCTGAGGAACCCTTCAACTTGGAAGAGAACAAAGTGAGAACAGTATCTGGAATAATGACTCAATGGGGGTGAGGGCAGGCGACGGCGTCAGTCTCGTTAAATTTAGGACCTGTCACACCTGGGAATGCTGGGAACTTGCTCAAGCCAACGTGGTTCTGGTGCGAGATCCCATCCTGCCCCCACGCTGACTGTCCTGCTGTTTGTTACATGTTTAATAATAGTCCATTTCTGTTACATGCCTACCTTTTAGTTCTAGCACTTGGTGGTATCACTCATCATACATTAAGTACTTGCATCCAGTTTTACTCATTATATATGCAGTACATCATCTTTGATCTGCTGAGAGACCCTTTCTTCTGTTGAAGTGAAGCAGTTCCTGTCACTTCCTCTTCATGCTCTTCCTATTAACACGATCTTCAATCTTCAGGTGCAGAGATCTGAAGGCTCCGCTCATGCAGGGATTTGTCAGCTCAGACAACTGGCTGGAGCTGAGGGGCTGAAGTGATGTCATGTCTTCAGGCCTGGTTGTTGCCACCCTTCCGTGTTTTTCTCTCTGCTTCCCTCTGGAGGAACCCTATTCTTTGTGTTGTCTAGGCCATTGTCCCATTCAGTTCTCAACTGGGGTTAAATCCCACTGACTCTGGGGCCAGCAGGTGGTGTGGTAGTTAAGGTGCTGGGTTTCCACATGGCCAACTGCAGTTTGAGTCTTGGACTGGCAGCTTGTAAAGCATGCCGGGTATATGTGTGTGTGTGCCCAAAATCCTGAGAGGAGAATGGAGGAGAAGGGATTGTGGCATGGCCATACCCCCTGGGGGGTGATTTCTCACTCTCCTTCTGTATCTCTCTCTAGTGAGTGCACATACCCTATTGCAGAAAACCTAAAAAATAAAATAAAATAAAATAAAATAAAATAAAATAAAATAAAATAAAAAGAGAGAATCCCATTGACTCTGGAGTCATGAGCTCTTAGCACTGTTGCCAGGGAGGGAGCTGCTATCCATCTTTGACCGTCTTTGACCAGAGTGGATATGGAAGGAGCAGGAGCAGGAGGTTGTGTGGGCTTCCCCAGAACACATAGACTCTAAATGAGGTTGGTTCCCTCCTGCCCTTAGGAAATGCAAGTAGTGGCACTAGAAGAATGGGAATCAGTCCTAGCTGGGCCTGCTAAGATCACCTGGCTTCTCTGGTATAATCTTTGGAAATGGCCTGTGGTCTGATAACTCAGGACATGCTCGGTGTTGGAAAAGAACTGGCTCAAAGCCAGGAGGTTTCAGCTCTCGTGCATCTTGCTCTGGAACATGGAACTGTGTCCGACAGTGTCTGGTTTTGGTACTTTACCCTTAATTCAAATGTGTGATTTTCATTCATGAGTCTTGTGAACTTAGACATATCCTTTTCCTTCTCTGAATAAATGTACAATTATTTGTAAACTGGAGGTGTAGATATTTTTTTTCCTTTAGTTTTCTATAAGACATGTGTAATTACTGCAAAGTGACAGAGCGAGAGAGGGAAAGTGAGAAATCACCCCCGGGGGTGATGGCCATGCCGCAATCCCTTCTCCATTTTCCTCTCAGGATTTTGTGCATGCATGTGCGCCTGGCATGTTTTTCAAGCGGCTCATCTAGGTTTGGGACTCAGCCACAGAGTCAGCCACATGAAATCCAGCTGCTGTCTTAACCACCATGCCTTAAGGTTACATTCAAGATTAAAATACAGTTCCTTTTAGTTCTCAACTCCATGCTGGCAATTAGGCCATTTCCTTCATTTTTAGAGAAGGGATGTGAGACTCCAAGCAGGTGTGAGCAAACAGTCAGTGGCAGAATCTGGGTTCCATGTTGTATTTTACCTAAGAGCTGAGATTAGAAAAGAATAAATCTAACACAGGGGCTGGTGACAGATTTTTCCCCCCTCTTAGAGCCTTGGATTCAGTTTAGCAGTATAAATTGAATAATTATGTATGAAGTTCTGATAGTAGTTGCTTGAGAGATACAAAGTGAGTGAGTGAGTGCCGTGCTACTCTTGGGCATGTGAAATACTATAAAAAGCAAAGTTGCGGTTCTTGCTTTGCAGTTACAGTTGTGTTTACTAGAAGGCATGATAAAATAAATACTAAACAGACATCCGTAATGTACCAGGAGAGCCCAGTACAAAAGAAATATAAGGCATTCTGTTAAAGACATGCAGAATGAGGTGAGATGAAGCTGGAAATGTGGGTTGAGGCCCCCTCATCCTGAAGGTTGGTTTAAGGAACTCAGACCTTCATTCTTGGCAGTGAGAGCATTTGACAGTTTTTGGGTGGGGAAAGATAAGATCAACGAGCATTTCAGAAACACATCTCTAATGAAGAGTTGGGAGATGGGTGCCAGGGGAGTCCCTATGGGAAATGGTGGGACTCGAACCCATGGCAGAAGCAGCAGGACAAGTGGGGATGGTATGGTAGAGGTAGATTATCAGACTGTTGATTGGTTTGGGAGACAAAAGGGCAAGAGAGAGATGCTGAAGATACATTGAGCATTTTTTACTGAATTGTCAAGAGAGTAGAGGTGCCGTTAATCAACAAAATGATTAGGAGATGGAACTGGTGTGGGACGAGGACAGGGATAGAGGATGATTTGACAGTGGTTCATGTCACCACATCCTAGAAGGAGCCAGCTGGGATCTGAACAGACGCGGAGGTGTATGCACTTAGATTCTGGTACGGAGTTCAGGACAGAGGTTAGAGCCTCCTTGATCCTATAGGGTGTCTTGAGCTGAGAAATTGCATTAGTGAGGGTTAGGTCTGGCTGTCCCTAACGGAGATACGAATCTCAGGGACTGAACGAGAGGGGTGTTGTAGTAGATACAGTTGGTGCTCTGCTGCACCCGGGGAGCCCCCCTGTTTGTCCCTGGTTCTGTATATCCACCTCCCACAGCGCGAGCCCCTGGCTTAGCATCAGAGAACTGCCCTCAGGCTGTGGAGTCACCTGGCCCTAAAATCCAAGGAGCCCAAAGTGCCAGGAAATCTCTGCCCTTTCTCACTCTCACTTGAGACTTATGAAGGTTGAAAACCCAGACACCCAGCCTTAGGCAGGATAACAGGAGGTGTGGTTTGTATTCTAGACTTCCTCAGAGGATCAGGCTAACGTAACCTTTGTATAATGTCGCCCCAAATTCCACCCTGATGGGCTTCCGCCTCTTTCCTAACTTGCTTTCTCCACCTCTTGCATGTTTATCCTTGGAGCACTTCTTCAGGTGAATCTCTGTTCCAGAATCTTTCTCTGGGAGTATAAAGATGGAAGTTTATTTTTATTTTAGGTAAATGAAGCCCAAATCTGGAGGGGCAGCTGAGTAGTTAACAAGAGCTGGGCCCCTTGTCTTTTGCTTCGCACCCATCCTCAGTGTGTGCTTATCCTCCTGATGCCTCTTTAGCGTAAGGCAGCTACTCGAGTTCCAGCCATCACATCCACATTCCAGAAAGAAGGAAATGGCAGGTGACCTCTATCCACTGAGTGAGCCTCCTTTCAAACTGTTGGCTAAAAGCCCCACCATGGCCACCTCACTGGCCACTGATGCCTGCTCATGAGGCCTAGAAAATGTGGGGTTTTTTTGTTTGTTTGTTTTGTTTTGTTTTGTTTTTTTTGAGAGGTTTTTCGCTATAGGGCGCATGCGCTCGCCAGACAGACAGAGAGATACATAGAGACAGAAAGCGAGAAATCACCCCCCAGGGGGGATGGTCACGCCGCAATCCCTTCTCCTCCATTCTCCTCTCAGGATCTTGGGCACGCACGCACACGCGCCCGGCGTGAGTTGTAAGCCACCGGGTCCGAGACGCGAACCGCGGTCGACTACGTGGGAGTCCAGCGACATAGCCATTACGCTAACTGCTGGTTCCCTTGTTTTGTTTTTTAATCTGAGCCTACTGGCATCTTGCTGGTAATGTGTTCTGTTAGTAAGGATGAAGAGGGACGTGAGTATTGAGTGAGTAGCACACCACAAAAGTTAAAGTGGAAATTGGGAGTGTAATTGGTCTCACTCAGAGTAGCCTGGCTGACAAGGAATGGGGTAGAGCAGCCGGTGAAGGACCCGGGCCCTGACTCATATCTGGATTCTTGTTTACCTGACGTATAACTTGGCCAGTTATTAAGCCTCAGTGTCCTCGGAAAATGAGGATGCTGCTCTTAGTGGAACTTAGCTCACAAGGTTGCGAGAGCCTGATGAGGCGGGTCTCACAGCGGATTCTGGGCCACGTTATATTGATAGTTCACTTCAGCCACATTATATATGCAGAGCAGGGGCATCAGCCTAGGGGAGTTTTTAAGAGCAGAGAAAGAGAAGACCATTGGATAGGCCTTTTTAGGGACAGAGAGAACAGAGTGTGGGAGCTTGGAAACTGGAAGGGAGGTGGATGCTTCAAGGGGAGGCGATGCACATCAGATGGTGCCAAGACTAGGGAGGACGAGCTCTGAAAGGTCAGTTGACTTTAGCATTTAGGTCACTGATGACCTTTGAGAGGATTTTGGTGGTTGACTGGGTCAGAATATGCTTATGAAATCAGAAAGGCTAGGTATGGCCCTCATTTCAGAGATGAAGCACTACGGGGTTTATTTATTTTTCTTTGGAATTTGCCTAAATGCACCCTGCCGTGTCATCTCCACCCCTACCCCTTTGAGTACGGTGGAAGCAGAAATGAAATAAAATCTAGATCTCCTGACTTATGAGGGCCTTGCTGCAAATACCAGTAGCATTTGCAAAGCTGTGATCAGTCTAAATTACAGACAAATAGTATTCTAAAAAGTATTCTGGGCCAGCAGATGGCAAGGCGGTTAAAGTTCGAGACCCAGACCTGGTAGCTTGAAAAACATGCTGGGCACATGTGTGTACATGCTCCAAATCCCAAGAGGAAAGTGGAAGTGAAGGGATTGTGGTATGGCTGTCTCCCCTCGGGGTGATTTCTTACTTTTCCCCTTTATCTGTCTCTGGCAAGCTCGTTTACCCTATGGCCAAAAATCTAAAATACAGCAACAAAAAACAGGGTTTTACTTTTCAGAAAACTCACTGAGCTTGGGACCAACAGGTGGCATTAGGGTTACATCACTAGACTTCCACATAGCTGACTGTAGTCAGAATCCTGGACCCAGCAGCTTAAAACTCACTCTAGGAGCGTGTGCCTAAAATCCTGAGAGGAGAATGGAAGAGAAGGGGTTGTGGTGTGGCCATCCCCCCCTGCATGGTGATTTCTCACTTTCCGTCTCTGTTTCTCTCTCTGTCTCCAGCGAGCACATGTGCCCTATAGCAAAAATCTCTCTCTCAAAACAAAACAAAACAAAACAAAACAAAAACTCACCAAGCTTGTTAGTGTCTACATTTCACTTAAATCTCTCTTGTAAAGTTCTTTTATGAGCCAAGAATTGAGATTGCTTTCTTTCTTTCTTTTTCTTCTCTTGCTGGGGGAGGACAGAGAGAGAGAGAGAGAGAGCAAGCGATCCAGTGAGAGCACGCGCAACTGAACAAGAGACTTACAGATGAGTTTTGAGATCTCTGAACCCAGTTGTTACTGTAATTCAGACGTAACGTGTCACCTCTCTGGGGTGGGGTTGTGTGGAACACTTGACTGCCTATTTGCTAGGATCCTTTTATCAATATGATAGACAGAAACCACTCTCCCCACTAAAATCTCTCCCAACAGTGGGACATGGTCACACCTCAGTCCCTTCTCCTCCATTTTTCCATTTTTGGGAGCACATATGCACATGTGCTTGGCATGTCTAGGATTCAAGGTGTGTAGTTGGCCATTTGGGATCTGGTTCCCTTAACCATCAGGCTATGAGGTTGGCCTGAGAAATGTTTCCTATAGGTTGCTGTAAAGGGCCTGCCTTTATTGTTGAGAGCCAAGTCCATAAACAAACAGATAAGCCCTTCCCATAACTTTTTCTTTCCTGCTTTGAAAGTATTTTTGTTTTTGTTTTGCTATAGGATGTGTGTGCTTGTCAGAAAGACAGAGAGATAGAAAGTGAGAAATCACCCCCCCAGGGGGGATGGCCATGCCACAGTCCTTTCTTTTCCATTCTCCTCTCAGGATCCTGGGCACGCATGCACACGTGCCCGGCGTGAGTTTAAGCCACCAGGTCCAGGACTCGAACTGCAGTCGACTGCATGGGAGTCCAGTGACATAGCCATTACTCTAACTGCTGGTCCCAGGATTTGTTTTTAATGGTGTTTATATTTGCTCTATATTTCATCACTTTTGGTTTCAAATCTTACTTAGACTTATTAGTTAAGTGCAATGACAGTCTATTATCCATGTATGAGTTTTTGGTGTTTTGCTTATCTACTGTTGATAGGTGGCAGGATTGGGACACAGAATTTATTTATGTTCAGAAGAGCTTCATAACTGGTCACAGAGGAGGGAATTTTTTAAAAAAAGAATTATTTATTTAATTTTATTTATCATTATTTTAAAATTTGACCAGAGACACACAGAGAGAAAGTGAGAAAGCAAACCACCAGGTCTGGGACTTGAACCATGGTTGTACATGTGGGAATCTAGCACTCTAACCACAATACCACCTGCTGGCCCCCACAGACGAGTTTTGAGATCTCGGAACCCAGTTGTTACTGTACTTCAGTATAAAGTGTCACCTTTCTGGGGTGGGGTTGTGGGCTACATGATTGCCTCTTTGCTAGGATCTTTTTTTTTTTTTTTATCAGTAGTTCTGATAGACAGAAACCACCCTCCCCTCTAAAATCGCAGCTTCCTGTGACCAGAACCATTCGTTAGCTGCTGATCTTATTTGCCTTCTCTGTCAGTACACAAACCCAGCAGCTTCTCCATGCTATTCCTGGGAAAGGTGTGTGATGAGAAAACAATACGTGGATCTCAAAATCATTTCCCCAAAGTAAGCTCTTCATTGAGTTCCATTTTTCCATGAACTTTTTGAAGTCTCCACAGTGAGAGCAAGGTTAGAGGTCACTGTATGAGGGGGTAGGAATGTGGTTGCAGTTCACGTTAAAACACATCGGCTTGGTGTTCCTCGGGCAGTAAAAGTGTGTCACCTTTGAGAGGCTGATCTTCTCCGTGTGTTGGTCATGTCAGCGGGGGCTGTGGTTGACTTGGATCCAGCTAGCATGAAGTAGGACGGCAGTGAGCGGATCGCTTCGTGCAGGGAGGACGGGGCAAACGAGAAAAGCAAGTGTGTGGCCTCTCTAAAGGGTCCTTACTCCCCACAGCCGCTTCCTGTTATGCAAAAATGTGGGCCCAATATTGCCAAATACTGGTTCGTCACTTTCATGCAATTTTTTGTTTTTATTTATTTATTTTCACCAATCAAATATACATCATTTTCAATAGGGAATTTTACATTTTGGGGTCTGTTAGGGGTGTCTTCCCTTTGTCCCTCCCACCTGGTCTCTACCATCCCCTCTTAGACTCTGGGATCCACATTGATCCTTCCTACTATCTTATTTATTACTTTAAATGAAAAGCTGTGGAGGTGGATTTTAATGTGAGATTGCCCAATTTTGAAAGAGTAACAACTAATACTAGTCTATTTAAAACATGGAGCAGTCCAGATAGAACATTGTCTGGGAGCCAGATTTTTTTTTCTTTAAGAGAGGTTTTTGCTATAGGGTGTGTATGCTTATGCAGAGACAGAGAGACAGAAAGCAAGAAATCGCCCTTCCAGGGGGGTTGAGCATGCTGCAGTCCTTTCTTTTCCATTTTCCTCTCGGGATCTTGGGCACACACACATGCGTGCCCAACATGAGTTTTATGCTGCCAGGTCCGAGACTCGAACCGCAGTTGACAATGTGGGAGTCCAGTGACATAATCATTATGCCACCTGCTGGTCCCATGGGAGCTGGATTTAATCTCAAGTCCACCAGCTGGCAAATTTTAAGATCTTTTTTTTTTTTTTTTTTTTTTTTTTTTTATGTGAAGCTACCGTTAATTCAGTCTGTACGTCCTTATCGCAGAATACTGAGCAAGGTTTGTGGGGCTGGAGTATCTGTAGGTGATAAGGTCCTTGTGGAACTCCTAGCATAGTAGAGAAACAAGACCACAGTCATGGCTTTGTGTAGGAAATGTCACAGAGAAGGAAGACAAGCGTGCCCCGGAGTTTCCCCACTTGGAAAGTGACTTCTGGCTAGCAGTACGGAGAACAGGGAGCAGCAAATCCTGTTGTAAAGGGGAGGAAGTGAGAGTGGGTGGGAAAGGCCGTGGCTTTGAGACACTGAGGAGCATGAGAGAAAGCAAGCTGTTTCAGAAATGGTCAGTGACCTGGCTTGGCAAGTGGTGGAGATTGGTTAACTTTTAACTAACGACTCTGGCCTCATGTGACATGTGATCTATTTAGCTGCTGTTCATGGCAGGCCACCTGTTAGCTGGGCAGGCCATTCCTGGCTGCCTGCTTGGAGTATAACATACATAAAGACACAATGGTGTTCTCTGTTGTGCGGATGCTTGCCCACAGTTTTGCCAACATCTGTAGAGACCCATGCATTGGGAAGCTGATGGTGTTAGAAGACTTAGATGCAAAGAGCTGAGTTGACAGATCATCCTTCAGCTTAGCTGTCATTTGAGTCTATAACTGTTTTCCCCAGAATTTTCTTTTTTTGTGTGTCTATCAGTTGGCAATTGACACAGGCTTTCAACGCCTATCCAAGGTCTGCACGTCCTTGCACCGCTCTGGGTAGCAAGGCATGCCAGGTGTCAGTGTCTCATCGCAGGTAAAGTTGGTGGCATCCTTCTCACCTCTGCAGGTTACAAGGAACAGGCTCTCCTCTGTGATCTGTCATTAGCTGTGTCTCCAGTTGTCATATAGCAGTGGAATGCTCTTAACTACATCTTAGGAGTCTTTGAGCAAGGGGGTCTTCTCCCCACTTCCTTTCCTAAAGGTGTTATAGGAAACACTTCTTTGGACACAGAATTGAAAAAAAAAAAGTAGAAAAGTTTTCAGAAACAGAGTACCTCAGTTTTAAGATGCTCAGAATGCAGGCAAGTTATAGTAAAGACTCTGAAGTCTTGGTAAAGAAATTGTCTTAACTTTGTCCAAATGAAGTTTCCCAAAATTATGCCTGAAAGTGTAGACTCTGGATTTGGGATGCTTTGGTTCAGGTGCAAACCCATGTAAGTTATTTAACTTCCTTGAGCCTGCCTTTTTTTCTGAAAACGTTGTCGCACCCACAGGGCATCCTGGTACCTCTCTTGGCCGTGTCCCGGTAGTGTCTCTCTCCTATAGCATGGATCCAAAGCTAGAGGTTATATTATAGATGCAGTGCAAGAGTCTTTAGTAATGAGTGTATGTGTTGCGTTTCCTTTTCTGGGCATCTCCTGTATTTTGGAAAAAAAAATTATGGAAATGAAATGCTCTTATTACTGAGGGTTTCCTATGAGTAAACATTGCATCCTTAGTAGTCCTCGGATAATGGGTCTTTTATTGTTAGCCCTGTTTTGTGGGCAGGGATGTGGTACCGCGGGTTCAGTGCATTGCCTAAAGTCACAGAGCTAGTGGGGATAGAGCGGGCCTTGACCCAGGCCTCACTGTCTGCAGCTGCATACCAGCAGCCCATAGTTGGACTCCTGCTCACACTTGTTTTTTGTTTTACCAGCACAATGTTTTGAAAATCGAGTTAGTTGGTTTACCCTTAAAAGTCGAAAGATTTTACAGTGAGAAAAAAAACAGTTTCTGGCTTTTTGGGGAAAATCCAGACTATTGAGCCATCTTGGATTAGTATTCCCATTACAACAGTTGTCAGAAACTGAGTAAGAGATTTTGCCTTTTTGATGGGGCAGATACTCATTAGCTAACATCCTTTTACTTCCTATGGCCCTCACCTTGTAATTATTATTTTTATTATTACTATTATTATTATTATTATTTTGGAGAGGATTTTGCTATAGGGCATGTGCACTCACCAGTAAGACAGAGACAGAGAGAGACAGAAAGTGAGAAATCACCTCCCCGGAGGGGATGGCCACACCGCAATACCTTCTCCATTCTCCTCTCGGGATCATGGGCATGCCCACACACGTGCCTGGCGTGAGTTTAAGCCTCCGGGTCTGGTACTCAAACCATGGTCGACTACATGGGAGTTCAGCGACATAGCCATTACGCCAACTGCTGGTCCTGTAATTGTTTTTTTTGTTTGTTTGTTTGTTTGTTTTAAGTTTATTTACTTCTTCTGTGAGTGAGAGAGAAAGAGAAAGAGAACCTACAATAGGGTCTTGATGCCGTCATCCACCCCCCAGCCTGCCCCAGATCATGGGCACATGCCTGCCCAGCACACCCAGGGAGGTCTACGGACGTGAACTTGGAACCTTCCCATGTGGACCATCCTCATAGGAGTATTGTGTTTTACCATGGCCGGGCATTCCACCCCTTGTTTATCAATCCTGAGCGTCTGCTATAGGCAGTTGGGATTGCAGTGCTGCACTTGACTCAAGAAAACTGGGGATAGGAGCAGTAATGAACCGTAAAAGTGAGAAGTGGTGAGAGAAAGTAATTGCCTGTGCCCTCATGCACTTATACACTAGTGGCTTTTTTTTCTTTTTCTTTTTCTTTTTTTTTTTTTTTTTTTTGGTTCCTTGGAGCTTTGACCTTGACTTTCCTGGAAGCATACCTACTCACTATTGAACCAGTCTTGCAGTAGACAGCATGGGGGCGGCATGTCAATAAGCACTTTTTTAAAAAATGCTAGACAGGGCGTGTGTGTGAGAGAGAGAGAATATATTCAAGCAGGGCCTGGTAACTCCGCAGTTATTTTTTTTCCAGTCTCCCCCATGCACCCCTGTCAGGATCCTGGCTAGACATGTGTGCACCTGGCATGTTTTTTCAAAGCTACCAGGGCTGGGAATCAAACCTGATTGGCCACATGGGATCTGCTTTCCCCAGCATGGCACTTAGCTGCTGCACTGCTTGGCTTGTTCAGTACACGCTGTTGTAGGGTGGTGGATATAGATGTCTTTTGTTTTTGCTTTGGTATCTTTTTTGAAGTTTAGTTGATATAAATGTAGTAAAACCCCACATTTAGAAATGACGTAGTACATCTGTGAGGTCATCACCACAATCAAGAGAATGAAGACACTCATCTCCTTCAGGAGTCCGTTTCTGCTGTTGGAAATTCCTCCTCTTTCTGTGTCCCCTCCCCTGCCTGTCCTCAGGAAACCCTGATCTGCTCTAACACTGTAGTTCAGTCAGTGTTTCCTAGAATTTCTTTTAATATACTTTTAAAAATAATTATTTTGGAACCAGCAGTTGGCATAATGGTTATGTTGCTGGACTCCCATGTAGTCGACTGTGGTTCAAGTCCCGGACCTAGCGGCTTAAACTCACACCGGGTGCGCGCGCGTGTGTGTGTACCCAAGATCCCGAGAGGAGAATGGAGGAGAAGGGATTGCGGCATGACCATCCCCCCTGGGGGGGGGTGATTTCTCGCTTTCTCTCTCTCTGTCTCTCTCTGTCTTTCTGGCGAGAGCACGTGCCCTATAGCAAAAACTTCTCAAAAAAATTAAAATAATTACTTTATTTAACTATTTATTTGTTGGTTTGTTTGTTTATTTTGATTTGACCAGAGAGGGACAGGGTAAGAAGGGGGACAGGGGGCAGTGAGAAAGCAAGCTGCCGGGTCCAGGACTCGAATCATGGTTGGCCATGTGGGAGTCCAGTGTCCTTACCCACCAAGCCATCTGCCGGCCCCAATTCCCTAGAATTTTGTATATGAATGGAATTACATAGCAGGTACTCTCTCTTTCTGAACTCTTTCAAACAGCATCATTTTGTTAAGATTCATCAATGATATCAGTATCAGTAATCAAGTGTTTTTTTTTTTGTTTGTTTGTTTGTTTGTTTTTTAACTGCTGTGCCCTAGTATATTGCATACCTTAATTTCCACTTGAGGCAGATTTTTCTGGACACTATGGACTCTGGTTTCTGGCTCCCAAGGCCTTTCCTGATGCACGTTCTTCAAGTTCCCTGGCAGGTTAAAATTCACATGAGGATTTCTAAGATCTTAGGTTATTCTGTAATTCCAAGTAAATACCAACCCCTGGGTTTTGTTGGTGGTGGTCTTGCTGAGAAACATGTGGATGGGGTCTTTGAAAGTCCAAAGGCTGAAGCCCAGAAAGACCATCATCCCTCTGCTCACACATGCTGGTGGGGCCTCAAGATGCAGAATGACTCCAGTTGGTTCGTGGATCTATATGTGCTGCGGAAGTTTTCCCCCAGCAACTGCGTCATTGGTGTCGAGTACCTCGTGTACATTAGGATGAACATGACTGAGGTGAACAAGGTCTTCGGCTAGTTTAACGGCCATTTCAAGACCTCTGCCATCTGCGTGCCAATTGCCGCATGGGGAATCACATGACTCCCTTCTCTGGCGACCAAGGCTGATGGCATCATCTCAAAGAACTTCTGATCAAAGAGAACCACTGATAGGGTGGAGAAGAATTGTCATAAATAAACAGTGAAAGGGACCAGCATTTGGTGTAATGGCTATGTAGCTGGACTTCCCGTGTAGTCAACGGTGGTTCAAGTCCCGGACCCGGTGACTTAAACTCATGCCGGGCACGTGTGTGTGCCCAAGATCCCAAGAGGGAGAATGGAGGAGAAGGGATTGCGGCATGGCCATCTCCCCAGGGAATGATTTCTTGCTTTCCTTCTGTCTCTGTCTTTCTGGTGAGCGCATGCTCCCTATAGCAAAAACCTCTCCAAAAAAATAATAAATAAATAAACAATGAAAAAAATCATTCCTGTAGACCTTCTGTTTTGTGGAGTTTTTTCCTTTCCTTTCCTTTTTTTCTTTCTTTCTTTCTTTCTTTTTTTTTTTTTTTTTTTTTTTAGGAGAATTTAAATAGCTTTGATTTTTAGCTTCTAAATTGAGAACACTTTCCTGGCATTTGTCAAATATATGTGAATGTTTACATGTCTTCTATGCAAAATGATAGTTGGGGCTGTTTGGGAACCGTAATGTGGAGATCACAGTGTGAAGGGTGGTATTCTGGGAATGTAAAGTTAGTGGTGGTAGACACATTCCTTGGAAAAAGGTCAAGATTGTGTCACATGAGCTACTCCGTGTGGCTGTCCTTCTAAGACTGATTTATTCCCCCAGCATGAGTCTCACAAGAACGTTAGCAGCCCGCACAGCACAGGAATGGAGAAATGGAAATACAAGTGCCGCTTACATTCTTACTTGTGTGTTACGTCTTATGAAACTATGTCATGATTTTGTGATGTGCAGAGAAATTCATTCAGTGTTACAAGTTGCATTTATTCCAGGAAGAGAACTTGGTCAAAGCTAACCTCACCAAATACAGTGTCATCTCCATTGCCTATAAAGTCATTGATAGTAAAGAAAAGAGGCTTGGGCATGTTACACCACACCATCTTTACATCAACTGGACCCGTTTTGAAGCCTGCCGTCCTTCCTCTTCCTGTATTGGAAAAGCTGAGTTTTCCGACCCGGGTTTTTCACCTCACATTCTTACATATTATAAAGCATTATAAATAGTGTTTTTGTTCTTGAGTACTATTGGGTCGTTGGGAAACCATGTCACATTTTTTGCATAGAAAAATACATCATGACTTTCCTGACAACCTAAAAATTTTTTTAACTTTTAGAGAAATTAAAACAATTCTACATTTTCAAATGTCCTTAATTACATTTGTAGGCTTTCTTGGTAAGTTTCTAGAATATTGTTTTGAATAAATAATTGAGAAAAAATTCCTTCGTCAGTAGTAGTTGGGTTTGGGGAGAGTTAGATGGACATTAATCACCTGTTATAAGTGAAGGAGAAGGAAACTCATAATTTATGGTCAGTTAGTTTATTATTTTTTTAAAGGTTCTTTGCCATAGGGCATGTGCACTAGCCAGAGAAAGAAAGAGGAAAGAGAGCGAGAACATGAGAAATCACACCCCAAGAGGGGATAACTATGCCACAGTCCCTTCTCTTTCATTCTCCTCTTGGGATTTTTGGCATGACTGCATACGCACCCAGCGTAATTTTCAAGCTGCCAGGTCTAGGACTCAAACCATGGTCTCGGCCATGTGGGAATCCAGCATCTTAATTACCATGCTACCTGCTGGCCCTAGCCACTTGATTTTTTAACATAGGAACCAAGACATTTAAATGGGGGGAAATGTTCTTTTCCAAAAGTTGTGAAACAACTGGATTTCCACATAAAAAAGAATAATTTTAGAACTAACCTCGCACCATCTACAAATGCTAAAATGGATAAACTATGAGAGCCAATACTGTAAACCTCCTAGAAGAAAACATAAGTGTGAATCTTCATGGTCTTGAATAGGTGGTAGTTTTTTAAGGTGACCCCCAAAAGCAAAAGAAATATTAGATAAACTGGACTTTATCAAAATAAAAAATGTTGATGTTCCAAATGATAGTGTCAAAGTGAAGAGGATAAAGAGAGAAAATGGCCATCAGCGGATAAATAGGCAAAATGTGTGATAGCAACACAGTGACATTTAAAGGGTCTTCAAAAGGTTCATAGGAAAATATGTATTATGATAGAATTATGCATGTATTTCAAAAAAATTTTTGCACCAAAATAAACTTGTACTTTAATTCCATTTTCTACAAACATTCTGAGGTTCTTTTTTTATGGCTTGTATTCAACCATAAAAAGGAATAATGTGGGGCCAGCAGGAGGCATTGTGGTTGAGGCACTAGATTCCCACATGGCCGATCAGAGTTTGAGTCCCAGACCTAGCAGCTTGCTTGCTCACTTTCTCTCTTTGTCTCTCTCTCTGTGTGTATCTTTCTGGTCAAATTAAAAATAAATGAATAAATAAATGCAATTAAATCTTATAAAAAAGGAATAATGTACTGATACTTGCTACAACATGAAAGAACCTTCCAAATGCCTATCACAAAAGGCTACCTACTTATTTTATTTTTATTTATTTATTTTTTTTTTGGAGAGGTTTTTGCTATAAGGCGCGTGTGCTCACCAGAAAGACAGAGAGAGACTGAGAGACAGAAAGCGAGAAATCACCCCCCCCGGGGGGGGGGGGGATGGCCATGCTGCAATCCCTTCTCCTCCATTCTCCTCTCGGGATCTTGGGCATACACGTACATGCGCTTGGCGTGAGTTTAACCCACTGGGTCCGGGACACGGACCACAGTCAACTACACAGGAGTCCAGCGACATAGCCATTGGGCCAACAGCTGGTCCTTAGGCTACCTATTTTATTATCCCACTTATTTAGAATGCCCAGAATCTATAGAAGCAAAAAGTAAGTTACTAGACACTAGGTTAGGAGGGGAAGAGTGACAAGGAAACTAACTACTGATGGATATAGGATTTTGTGTGTATGAGAGGGAAATCGTGTAGATGTTCTGGAATTAGGCATGATGGTGATACCAACTCTGAACTTTTAAAAAAAAAATCATTGATTTATACTCTGAATTTTGTTGTATGTGAATGATAGCTCAATAAAAACTCATACTTGTAAAAAAAGGTTCAGGTTTCTGGCAACAGACAGTGTGCAAATAAAACAACAGAGACATTAAATAAAATAATAAAGCATCAACATTTGACTAAATATTAACAGTAAAAGATAAAGGGGAAGGAAAAAAGGCAAGACCTTCTTTTTGGATGACAGTTTGTCTGGGGATCTATTTTAGGTGGGAGTAAACTTTAATTTAGCAAATGTTACTGACAGCTTATTTACTGGCAAGGCCCTGTGGAATACAGTGATGAATAAGACCCAGACCTGAGCTCATCGGCATTCACAGATTTGCAGAGGAGGGAGAGGGAGGTCAAGTAGATAGGGTGGAAGCCAGAAATCTCTGCTGAGGCACCAACATGCAAAGAATGATGCATGCCTGAGGATGGGCCAAAGAATTTATAAAGATATTAGCTGGAAAAAATTAGAACCAGATTATTTGGAGAGCTAATTACATGTCTACTCTTGGGGAAGGGGGGTTGTCCAGTGTTGACAAAAGAATGTCTAAGGGTTGACATGGATTGTCTCACTGCAATGATAAGCAAAGTAAAGATCATCTCCACTATAGTCTCAGTTTACCTGAGCAAGGAATTCATAATTTTCCCACTGGCCAGATATGGGCCATGTATGAATATGCTGGTATCATCTTAGCTGGAAGGGGGGCCCTCTACCAAGCAGAACCTATGGGGAGAGAACTGGATCTCTGTGGCCGAGGAGGGGTTGTGACTGCCAGAGAGATGTTCTCCCTTGGAGGAGAAAATGTACAGGAGGGAGTTCTCACAGTGACAAGTTGGTAGGGAAGGTGCCCCTGATGCTCTAACCAGAGCAGGTGGACAGCATGCATCTTAAGTGTGATGCCCTGAGAAGGATACACCATCCCTTATGTGATGTTCCAGGCAGAATAGAACCATGAGGAATCATTAGAGAAACCCCAGATGAGGAACAGCCCATTCATTAAAATTAAAAAAAAAAAAATAGGGAGCTGTGTTCTTTAAGTGTCATGTCCATAGAAGACCAAAAAACAGCTGTAGGAACATTACAACTAAATGCTGTACTAGATCCTAGCTAGATCCTGGACTAGAGTGGGGAAAGTGCTAGAAAGGACATCTTTGGTCAAATGTCAAAATCAGTGCGTGAACCATAGGTGAGATAAAAGCATACAATCAAAGTCCCGTTTGCTGACATTGATAACTTTGCTGTAGTCATGTCAGAGAAGATCCATATTTACTTTTTCCAGAGAGATTTTTGCTACAGGGTGTGTGTGATCACTAGCGAAACAGAGACAGACAGAAAATGGGAAATCACCCCCCCCCCAAAGGGAGATGGCTATGCCACAGTCTCTTTTCCTCCAGTCTTCTCTTGGGATTTGGAGCACACATACACAAACACCTGGCATGAATTTTAAGCCTCTGAGTCAGGGTCTCGAACTGCAGTCAGCTATGTGGGAGTCCAGCGATGTAACCATTATGCCATCGGCTGATCTCAATCCCTATTTTTAAAAAAGACATAGAAATAGGACCTGATATATACAGCTTACTTCTAAATGGTTTATGAAATTATTTCATATGTATATGAAATATGTATATATATAATATACAATCAAATATATGAAATAATTTCATATGTAGATAACATGTATGTATATACAAAAGCACTTCAGAAGTTCATAGAAAATAGAATTAAAATAGTTTATGGTCAAAATTTTTGAAATCCACACATAGATTTTTTATAATAGGCATTTCCACTTTCTCTCTCTCTCTTTCACATTCACATCCACACACACGAATAGAATAAAAATGATAAAGCAAATGGGCAAAATGTTACCAATAATTGATTCTGAGTATAGAGTTGTCTATGGATTATTCTTAAAATTTTTATGTAAGTTTGCAGTTGTTTTCCAATAAAAATCTAAGAGAAAATGCCCACAATGAAAAAGCTCAAGCACCCATCACGTCTGTCGTCCAAGTTTGGGCATGAAGCCACCTTGATTCTCCCAGCCCTACCCGCTCTCCCTGTCACCACTCTCTCCCCACATCCTTTGCTTCTTCGGAGGTGGGATCAGAAAGTGAAGGGGGCAGCTTGGGGCTGTGGTGGAGAGGATGGAGTGTTAGGTAGGAAAGAGAATGGGGGACAGAATTTTAGCCTGAAATGTTAACAGGAACTTTGTGACATGGGTGTAGAGACGTTCAATTTCTGAGATGGTGTTATTTGAAATTCTTGCTATTACTAGAGACTTGGTTAACATTTTTTCTCCTTTAAATCCATAAACAAGGGAAAGAACCGTCCCCCCTGAAAACATTTTAAAACAGTAGAAGGCAAAGATGTTTTCTGCTTACATCACATGAGTTCTTACGGGTCAGCATACCTGTTACATAGATTGTAAGGTAGTGATAGAATGAAGGTGGTGTCTGACCTCCCAGAGGAGGGGAGCGATGACCTCTGGGTGACAGTCTTCCCTAGGGAGCGGAAGTTACAGGTGAGCTGGAAGCTGGAAAGATGGGGGGTGTCACAGGTAGGAAACGGCTCTGGTACTGGTTGAGCTGATAACTTGGCAATCTGATGGAGAAAAAAAACAAGTTGGAAAAGCCTCAGAAGAGTGATGTATGGCACACGTTCGTGAGGACTGTAATGAACGTGGAATGGTGGGAGTGGGTATTTATAGGGGAACATTTTTAAAAAGCAGAAACTGGAGAGGTTCAGATGGAGGATCTGGCATTCCTGGCTAATAGTGTTCTTTCCACAGCACCAGGCATCAGTATATTCGAGGCATGTGAGCACATTCATTGATAAGCTGTTGGAGATGTGTCTGGACAGGACGTGAGATCTCCCTGATGGGGTCAGGGATGGAAGTCTGTCAGAACCTTGCTGCTCAGTGTCCCACTCCAGCAGCGTGGATGTCCCCTGAGGACTGGTTAGAAACACAGGGTCTCAGACCAGCCCCTGATCTGCCAAGTCGGTGCCTGCATTTTCCCAAGATCCCCAGGTGATTTTTCTGCACATTAAAGTTTGAAATGTACTGCTTTTAGAATTCAGTTATCCTGCAGGTCAGTATGGTTGGGGCAAGTGGCATTAGAATAACCCAAAGAACTTGTGAAAAATGAGGATTCTGGGGGGCCAACAAGTTGCATGGTAGTTAAAGGTGCTGCACTCCTACATGGACAGCTGGTAGTTCTAGTACCAGACAGGGCTGCTTTAAATTCACGCCAAGCATGTCTGCATACACACCCAAAATCCCAAGAAAATGGAGGAAAAGGGATTGTGGTTGGGCCATCCCCTTTGGAGGGTGATTTCTCAGCCAGTGGCTTGGTGGTTAGGGTACAGGATTCCACATGGCAGTATGGTTCAAGGCTCAAATTTTGGACCAGTGGTTTGAGAAACACACTGGGCACATGCGTGCGGATGCCCAAAATCTCGAAAGGAGGGAGAAATGGAGAATAAGAGATTGCAATGTGATCGTTTCTCCTCCCTGACCCCTTCCCCCTTCGAGTGCATGTGCCCTCTGGCAAAAATGAAAAACATGACGATTCTTTGACTCACACCTTCTATCCACTCAGGCATCAGTTTTTCTTTTCTTTCTTTTTTTTTTTAAAGGTTTTTGCTATAGGGCGCATGCCCTCGCCAGAAAGACAGAGAGAGACAAACAGAAAGTGAGAAATCACCCCCTAGGGGGGATGGCCCGCCACAATCCCTTCTCCTCCGTTCTCCTCTCAGGATCTTGGGCATGCACGCACACGCCCCTGACGTGAATTTAAGCTGCCGGGTCCAGGACTTGAACCGTGGTTGACTACATGGGAGTCCAGCAACAGCCATTATACCAGCTGCTAGTCCCTCAGAGGCATCGGTATTTTAATCAACTCCCCTAGCAATATTGATACACGCTTGAGTTTGAGCACAGCTGAGGTGGTGTGAATCTTAAAGGAGTAGTTCTCAGCTAAAATCTGGGGAGACTGAAGGGAAAACCCTGTTTATGTCTCATCTCTAGACTAATGGATTAGACTCTCTGAGAGAGGAGCAGCCGCGTTATGCTGTTTCAGAGCTCCTCCACGTGACTATAAGGAATAGGCAGGGTTGAGAATCACAACCCTACAGGATTTTAGACAGAGGAGTCAATAGAGAGTTCTGACCATCACGGAGAATTCCAAGTACAGCAAAGAAGCTACATTGCAGACATAATTCAGAAGGATCTAGAGTGCTTTTTGACCCTTTGTGTCCATCAGTCTGTCTCCTGTTAACTCAGGGCATTGGCTCTCAAGATGGATAGGTAAGACAGTTTAACCCTGTGATTCTCAGTGTGGGTGATTTTAGCCCCTAAAGGACATTTGACAAAAACTAGAAACATTGGGACCAGCAGTTGGTATAATGGCTGTCGCTGGACTCCCATGTAGTCGACCATGGTTTGAGTCCCAGACCCGGTGGCTTAAACTCATGCCAGGTGCATGTGTGTACATGCCCAAGATCCCGAGAAGAGGATGGAGTCATCCCCCCCCCCCCGGGGGGGGAGTGATTTCTCACTTTCTGGCTTTCTGTCTGTTTCTGTCTTTCTGGTGAGCGCACATGCTCTATAGCAAAAACCTCTCAAAAAAAAAAAAAAAAACTGGAAGCATTTTTGATTGTTAAACCTGGGGGATAGTGGTACTGACCATAGTGCATCAAGGCCATAGGTGCTGCAACCATCCGAAAATGCGCAGGGCAGTCCCCCACAACAAAGAATTACAGGTGGTCTCCAACATGTCGGTGGTAGTGTTAAGAAACCCTGTCCCATTACAACCTAATTGCCTTTTGGGGGGATCTGGAAATCACTCTTGATGAACCCCTACTGTAACTAGCTACTCTTTGGGGAACGGCATGTGCTGTATCTTGCAGGTCGCAGTTCTGGGGGAGAGACATTTGACAATCATTTCTCTTGGCAGATATTTTGACTTCAAAAGGCCGTTTGGTGGTAGGCTGTATTTGCTAAGATAAAAATAAGGTGTAAGCAAAGGAAACATAGGTCATGAAATAAATCAAGAAAGTGATTTCTCTTTATTTAGAATACATATTTGCTATCTTTGACTGCTGATTTAATTAGTTCTATCTAGCTAGCTAGCTATAATTCCCTTAGGCTTAGGGCTGGTGAAAAGGCCTCTTTGGCAGGAATCTGCTTATTGAGGATGTATTTAATACATATTTCTAAGTGTAAAAAGTATGTGTGTGTGTGTGGGGGGCTACCTAGCCATTGTGGTACAGTCTTAACACAAGAGCTTGCAAGGCTGAAAACCTTACATCTGACCATGGGTCCAGATCTTCATGCTGGCCTGAATGCACACCGGGAACACGTGTGCACACCCTGGCATCCTGAGGGGCTGGAAGGCAGCAGAAAGGAGACTGCAGTATGACAAGATCCTATCAAGGACCCCCCGTCACTCATTTAAGAAGGAATGTGGGGGCCGGCAGGTGGCATGATGGTTAAAGTGCTGGATTCCCACATGGCTGACCACGGTTCAAGTCCTAGACCTGGTGGCTTGAAAATTACTCCGAGTGTATGTGCCCAAAATCCTGAGAGAAGAATGGAGGAGAAGGGATTGTTGCATGGCCATACTCTCTAGGGGGTTATTTTTCTCTTTCTCTGTCTTTCTCTGGTAAGCACATGCACCCTATATCAAAAACCTTTTAAAAAAAATTATGGTAATGACCCAGGTCACACACAAGGCTGGTTGGGAAATGCTATGATAGAGAGACTAAAGGCCTCGGGGTTGGATCACCAGGTTTTAATGGAGAACAGAAAGGAAAGGAATAGAGTCAGGAAGAAGGGGGCAGTGCCTTCCTTAAGTCCTTCTTATCTCTGTAGAGAAATGGGTTCAAACCGGCTCAGCTGGCAGCATTGTCTTGAACTGTGTGTGGAAAATGTATCTGTGGCCTAATGGTGATGCCTGGCCCAGGGATGGGAAGGAGGAGGTTGCAGATCAGTTGTTACTAGGCATCCCTGCTCTAGACAGTGGGCCCTGTGTCAAGAGGTCGGGTCCATTGTGCAGAAGAGTAAATCAGTTCTTGGGTGGCTGGGGCTCCAATACAGCACAATTCTCTGGCTCTTTACTCTTTGCGTATTGTCCATCCCTCTTCCCGCTTCTCCCATTGGCTCGTCCAGTAGATCCTGCAAAACTCAGGTCAGGAGCCTCACCTCTCTGCCTTCCCCATCTCTACCTGGGTTGGGGTAAGTGCTCCTCTGTGCTCAGCTCCCTGGAGTGACTCCTCTGTCTCCCAGATGGCATTCGAGCAGGTCTAACTGACTTGGTGTTTCCAGCACATGGGCACTTACTAAGTATTCGTTGAGTGCAGAAGAAATCCAGTTACTTCAAGAGAAGGAGCCTGCTTTTCCCTCGTGTAATGGGAATTTCTGATGGGAAGTCTTTTTCCAGGAGGATCTCAAGATGACCAATCGACTAACTTGATAACTTCTTTCAAGCCAGCTGCTCCAGGCTTCTGAAGTCCCTTGTGTAGAAGATACGACATCCCCTCTCAGGTTCTCGAATGCCGGCGTTTTTGAACTAGCCAGGGCTGTGCATGATAAAAATTTAATTTGCCTTGAACTGTGGTGGTGATGAGGACATAGACTTCTAGGCAGCAAAGGTTTTTTAACCCAAAGTCCATATTGTTTGCTGTCCACAGATGCAGCTTGGATTTGAGCACAGTCATTTTTTTTCATACCCTTCTGTCTGTTGAATTCCTTGACAAGTCTATCTCCCGCTTTGTCCTTCTCTCCAGAATGTATTGATTTTCAAAGGATTTGACAAATGGGGCCAGGTTACTTATGTAGCAGGATTCCCTTCATCCCTACCCCTCTGCTCTCCCCCTTCTTTTATCCTCTTTCTTTCTCTGGCTCCCTTTTGAATTAGGACTTTGAAAGAACCCCGCTTTGAATTCAATGAATACTTTTTTGGTTTTTGTAAGTGTTACACTTGAAAATAAATTTCGTAGATGATTTTTAAAACTTTGTATTGTACAAAAATGTCAGCCTATCTGTAAGTTGAGGGGATAGTAGAATGTATCTCCATGTACTCAACCGTGACTGTTACCAGACTCATGGCGAATCTTGTTCTGTTCTGCCACCCCCTCACCTCCCTCTCCGATTATTTTGATGCAGATACCAGACATGGGCTCATTAGAGACTACATTGTAAACTGCCTATTAATATTATAAAGCCTTTTTGCCAGGAAGGGGAACTACCCTCTGTTTCTAGTCCCCTGGGGCACTAGGCTTGGGGCCAGGGAATGCTCATTGCCCAAGTGTCCAGTGGGCCACACAGAAATCCACGGCTGTTTGGGGGATCAAGTGACATGATATCTCTCCCCCCTGCCTTTCTTCCTCTCTGCTAGCTATCCCTCAACCACAAACCCTGAAAAAACAAAGCATGCTTTTCCAGCAGTGGAAACCAGACATGTATTTTTTTAACATAAAGGAAAATGTGTTTTTCCATTATCACTAAGATCATCATCCTTTTCATGAGAACAGGAAAAGTATTTCACTTTTGTCTTTTATTGAGGTGTTTTGTATTTGAGGAAGGCATACACAAACTTTAAATGTACAACCCAATGGAAATTTACATGTATAATACACCTACCTATGTGACTCCCAACCTAGGCAGATATGGAGGATATTTCCATCACCCAGAAAGCACTCCTTTCCAGAATATTCCACTCCCAACAAAGGAAACCACTATTTTTTTTAATTTGTTGTTATTGTTTTGGCCATAGGGTACATACATTTATCAGTGAGAGACAGAAAGAGAAAGTCAAAAATCACCCCTCAGACTGGATGCCCATGCCACAATCTAATCTCCATTCTCCTCTCAGGATTTTGAGCACATACGCACATGCACCAAGTGAGATTTTCAAGCCACTGGGTCTAGGACTCAAACCCTGGTTAACCATGTGGCATTCCAGCACCTTAACCACCTGCTTGTCCTGATAACCACTATTCAGATACTGTCGTCATGATTCGTTTTATCTATTCTTGATCTTCATATGAATGGATTCATCCAGTATAAATGGACTTTCTCTTTGCTTTGGCATCTTTCACTCAAGATCATGTTTATGAAGATCATCATGTTGTGTGTAACAGACACAACATTTTGTTGCAGTGTGGTGTTGGTATTCCAGCACTGCCCTGTACCATGAATACACCGTTTGTTCTTTCACAGCAGGTGGTAATTATTGAGTGGTCCTTCTCTGCCAAGGTCTTTTTGAAGGATTATCAGTAAAATAGTTAATGTAATCTTTCAGATTAATTTGTGAGTGAGCCATCATGGTGATTCTTCTTTTATAGGCAAAAAATTAAAACTTATGGAGGTTAGGGGCCAACAGGTGGTGTGGTGGTTAGGGTGCTGGGCTTCCACATGGTCAACCATGGTTTGAGCCCTGGACCTGGCAGTTTGCTTTTTCTCTCTGACTCTCTCGTGTCAAATGGGAAGATAATAAAGTGAAGTTAGATATATAATTCTTTAAAAAATTAGGTTAGTTTTTTTTTTTTTTCTGAAATCATACAACTCCCATGTGATAGAGCTGGGGTTTAAACCCAGTCTGCCAGATTCCAGATCAGTGTACCCTCTAGCTCTTCCAGACCTGGATTTTTTGTTAGTTTCATGACATGGAATGCGTGCTCCCACCATACTTCATTGGCTCTTAGGACGCTACAGTCCATGAGGGGTGATCTCTCTTCTAGAGGAAGACACACTGACACAGAGAGCAGTAGTTACCTACATGAGATCCGGGGACCCATGCAGGATTGTCTTTGAGATATGTGCCTGCAGATTGCATGTTACAGGTTATATGTGTATACTTACTTTGACTGATGCAGTTGCCACTCAGGTAGCTTACCCAGGCTGAGCACCTGTCAACAGTGCAGAAAGGTTTCTATACTCCACTGACACATGGCATTATCCAGTATCTTTGTCTATTTGTGTGCAGGGTGTTCAGCCACTGAGGGATGGGGCCAGGCTGGAACCTGGGTTTCCATAAAGATTGCCTGTGTCATCATCTTCTCATTGTATTCTCTTTGGGGCTGATGAAAGTTTCATTTATTCCTATTGCCAGTAGTGTGAAATATGTTTTATCGTTCTACAAGTCAGCCAGTACTCTTGATTACAAACAACAAACCTGACTAACATAAACCAGAAAGGAATCTATTAAAGGATATTGGCCAGATCACAGAGTCAGTAGAAAGGCTGGGGAACTTAGCTCAGATGCTCGGGGAGGCATGGTAGCACGGTCAGGTTCATGCCTGGGAACCCTTTGGAATTGTGCTACCTCTATCGCAGCAACCCCCTATTCCCTGTTGATGCCACTCTCCGCATTGCCACCTGGACATCCAGCCCTGCTACTATGGGCAATCTCTAACTGCCCGGCATCTTTGCAGCCACCTCTCCAAGTGCGAGGCCAGGGCAGAGCATCTAACTGTCCCAAGTATTGGCAGGTGCCCTTGTTCAGGCTGCTGGTGAGAAAGAACTTCTCCCCCCTTTGTCATCTACGGTGGGATAAGACTATCCCTTTCCATTTGATTGGCTTGGGTTATGCTGATTGGTATTCAGTAATCTTTGTAAATAAGTAAGTAAAAATCACCTGGGCTAGATTAGGTCAGAAAGAAAGTTTTTGCCTGCATTTCCAGTTTACGAATGTGTTTGCAGATGGTGGTCCTGCAACAGCAAAGGTCACAGGGAGAGGGCAGTAGTCTGAGGTGTGGTCAGCCTGACTTCTCTGTTAAGAGAAAGCATCTGGTCATCTGAAGTGGGGGGGAAATTACCTTATCTCGATGTCCTTTGTCTCTTAATAGCAGTGTCTGTGCTTTTTTGCAGATGGGTAATGGATGGTTTATTTGGCAGTCCCAATAGGAAAACATCACTGTACATCAAAAGGCTATGATTGTGGCTTGGGAGGTGTGGCCGGCGTGCAGAAACCTCAACGGTGTTTTACTGGTTTCCTCTTAGGGCAAATTAGAGTTACTTACTTGTTTATGGAAGAATTTAATTGGAAATCTCGAGTACATTTTCTTTTTGCTAACTGCCATTTCAGATCATTCTTCTCTGTTTAATATCAATTCATTTACTCATGGGTCCCTTACTTACTGACTGCGCTGGGGACACAATGGTAAATAAGGCAGATGAGTCCTACCTTTTTGAGGCTGGTGGTCTGTAAATTCGAGCTGTGAGTGTTCTTAAAATAAGGGTTATTTGGATTTTATTCATGTTACTCCTTTAAAATTCAAATCCCCTTCTCCATATTAATCATATTGTCTTTTTCTAATAAAAATTTTATTCTGTGGCTTCTAATCTTTTTCAAAAAAGGGCCCAATATGATGTGTCGGTCTCTGCTATTTGTAGTTTATGTACAGCTTCCCGTGATCTACCCCTGATAAAATTGAGCTGATGACCAGAGACTGCACGAACAGCTTTAGAACAATGGTAATTTATTGATTGATTGCTTTGTCTCATGGAGGTAGTTTTGAAGCATTCAAGGTTTTTTTCTTTTTAAGTTGTTTATTTGTTTTGCTTTTTTGCTAGCATGTGTACATTACAGAGAGAGAGAGGGAGGGAGAGGACAAGCTTGCCTATTGGTGAATGGTTAAGCTGCAATTCCTCCTCCTCCATCCCTCCCTCCTTTTGGCAGTTTGGGCAATACATGCACATCTGCCTGGTATGTTTTTCAAGTGACAGAACTTGAACCCTATGGTCTGCCATGTGGGATTTGGCTGCCTTCACCACCAGATCATGGAGTTAGCCTGAAGAGTTCCAGTTCCCTAAGAGAAGGGACCATGCTTAACTGCTACAGCTCCAGCCTGTGGGTGGTCTTGGGAGTAAGGTGGTAAGAAAGAATGAGATGGGTTCTTGGCAACCTCAAGGAAAGGTTGCAACAGAGACTGGCTAGTGCATTGCAAGCTCATTTTCTCTCCCTGGGCACACAGCTGAACCTCATTTTGCCAATCCTTTGTGTCACGGTGGTGTCACATGATTGGTTATTACTGATGATGTGAGTGCAAGTGTTGTGTCACCTGCAGGCTGACGCAGGAGGGAGTGAGTGTGCCTGCTCATCATTCTCTTCCCCGGAATACCCTCCTGTATGGTTGTGTGGGATCTGGGGACTCCTCCAGGATTGTCTTTGAGATACGTGCCCAGGATTACAAGTTACAGGTCATATGTGTGTTTACTTTGACTCATGTGGTTGCCACTCAGGTAGCTCCCCCAGGCTGAGCACCTGTCAACAGTGCAGAAAGTTTTCTATACTCCACTGACGCATAGTATTATCCAGTATTTTTGTCTGTCTGTGCAGACTGGGTAATTTATAACGAACAGAAATGTATTGGCCAAATGTTCTGGAGGTTGGGCAGTTCATTTTCAAGTTGCCAGCAGGCTTGGTGTTTGATGAAGGCCTGATCTTTACTCCCAGAATGGTACTTTCAGCACTGCATCCTCCTGTGGGGAGGAGAATGGAGGACAAGGGATTGCAGCATGGCCACCCCCCAGGGGCGTGATTTCTCATTCTCTGTCTCTCTGGTGAGTGCACATGCCCTATAGCAAAAATCTCTCTCAAAAAATAAAAAAAATCAAAATATTTAAAAAGACATTCGAACAATACCGTCATTTGTCAGTCTGTGGTTAAAAGGGACAGATCAGTAAAAACTGAATAGTGATTCAGTAGTTTAAAAAATGTAAATATTCTTATTTACACATGCATATCCTTTTAAAAAAATCAAATGTGAGGTATTAGATGGGGACAAACTACTTAATAGGTATAGGGTTTCCTTTTCAGGATGATGAAATGTTTTGAAACTACATAGAACTAGCTTGCACAGCATTGGGAATGTACAAAATGCTACTGAATTGTTGATGTTAAAATGGCTTCATTTTCTTTTATGCGAATTTCACCAAAACAAGAGCCGAATACTGATAAAATACAGAATAAAAATAACAGTCCTATGTCTGACACCTCATGCCTCCCCACTTCTCAGAGGCAACAATTTCAAATATTTCAACATTTTGTTGTACTTACCACCGCATTTCTAGATGATGTGCCTCTCGATGTCTATAGATTAATCTATTTTATGTTGTTGGTTTTTTTAATTGCCAGAGGGCATGTGTGACTGCCGGAAAGAGGCAGAGAAACAGGGACGGAAGGAGAAAGCACCCCTCAGTGGGGCCTGGTCATGCTGCCATCCCTTCTCTATTACCCCATCCCGTGACAGCTTGGACACACATGCACATGCACCTGGCATGTTTTTCAAGCTGCCATGGCTACCATCAGCCATGTGAGATCTGATCCCCTTAACCACTAGGCTCCAGGGCCCAGCCTAGATGAATCTGTTTTAAATGTCATTTTTTATCCTCACTGTTACAGATGGGGTTCGCTTTAGGACCTGTCTCTACTCTGCCTTCATTCTCCCATTAATTTTATATCACCCTTTTGGGCTTAATGAATATTCTTTACGTTATTATGACGACATAAATTTTATTCACTGTTGAGCCAAAAGCACACCATATTTTAATACGCAACTTTTTCTTGAGTTCTTTATTTACATGGCTCTTATAGCATTTCTGAGTCTTCTCCCTCTCTCTGAAAACCTCAGGATGTTTTCCCTGAGTCATAGGGGTCTGTTCTCTAGTTCCTTACCCCCATCCTCTGACCCAAGAGTCTGATGTCTCTCTGCTTCAAGTTGAAGCAGTGTCGTGTCTCCATGGTTTCATCTTAAGGCCTCACTCCCTAGTCTGTTCCTCACATTGATGACCAGAATTAAGTGAACCATCTCTCTGCCAGGAAGAGTGGCATTTGAATTGAGCCAGGGCACCCTCTCTGCTAATCAGACTACTGTTAGAAAATGTTTTCTCTGGGATTCGCAGGTGGCATGGTGGTTAAGGCACTGGACTCCCACATGGACAACCATGGCTCAAGCCCTAGACCCGGCAACTTGAAAATTATGCTGGGCATGCATGCATGTGTGCCCCAAATCCTAAGAGGAGAATGGAGGAAAAGGGACTGTGGCGTGGCCATGTCCCCAGAGGGGTGGTTTCTCACTTTCCCTCTCCTGTCTCTCTCTGAAGAGCACATGTGTCCTATGGCAGGAACCTAAAAAAAAAAAAAAAAAAAAAAAAAAAAAAAAAATTAAATTTGAAAAATTAAAGTTTTCTTTTTGTTTGTTTTTGTTTTGGTGGAGTGTAACTTTCAGCAGCTTCCTGATTCTAAACTTGAGTATATTCTGCTCTCATACCTTGGGTATAATTTCATGCAGGTTAGTGTTCTAGGTTGAGGATTAGTTTCAGTCAGTATGGGGAAGACATTGCCCCATTGTATTTTGAGCTTCCAGGGTTGCTATGAGCTATCTGATACTCTTTTTCCTGTTGTTTCGTTTTGTTTTGTCCAAACCTTTCTTTCTTGCTGGAAGACTGAGGATCCTCTTCTTGTTCCTATTAGTCTAAAATGTTCAATGTTGTCTATGGGTCTTTTTTTTTTTTTTTTAATTTTTGGCCTTAGCTGAAGAAGTTCATTCTTACTGTCTGGGGAGTCGTTCTCTCCAGTTCCAGAATACTCATGAATTTCCTTTGATAATTTCTGCACCTTCATTTTCTTTTTCTGAAGTTGCTCTTAGGAATAGGACCTGTGGATCGATCTGATCTGTTAACCCCTTTCTTTTGCTTCCTTTCCTTTCCTTCCCCTCCCTCTTCCATTCTCTTCCTTTCTCTCCCGTTTCCCCTTTCTTTCCTATTCTTTTTTTTTTTTTTAACTTTCTGTGACACTTTTTCAACATCATTTTCAGCACTTAATACATTTTTAAAAGTTAAAGCCCAGAGGCCGGCAGGTGGTGTAGTGGTTAAGTATGCTGAACTCCCACATGGTCAAATAGTTCGAGTTCTGGACCTGGTGGCTTGCTTTCTCACTTTCTCTCTCTCTCTGTCCCTCTCTGGTTAAATAAATAACTAAATAACTTAATTAATTAATTAATTAAAATAATAGTTTTTTTTTTCTTTTTTTGAAGAGGTTTTTGCTATTGGGTGCATGCGCTCGCCAGACGGACAGAGAGGGACAGAGAGATAGAAAGCGAGAAATCACCCCCCAGGGGGGATGGCCACACCACAATCCCTTCTCCTCCATTCTCCTCTCGGGATCTTGGGCACGCACACGCACCTGGCGTGAGTTTAAGCCACAGGGTCCAGGACTCGAACCGCGGTCGACTATGTGGGAGTCCAGTGACATAGCCATTACGCTAACTGCTGGTCCCAAAAAATAATTCTTTAAAAAAGAAAAAGCTTAAGTCCAGAGGTACGGTAGCACAGGCAGTAGGGTGCACTTCACAGTACTGGAGCCACAGGGCAGGCCTGGGTTGAGATCCCAAACAAACCTAGACGTGCTGAGCATGCAGTGCGTACGTGTGGTCTTGGCTGTGGAGAGGCTGGGGCTGGAGGAGGAACACTGCATGGAGAGATCCTGTCAAAAATACCTATTAATCTTTCTCCCTCTCTCATGAAATTTTTTTAAATCATTTTTTATTGTATTATGAATTTCTAAGTGTTCTTATTCTGTTGTATTTTAAAGTAACATTCTTTTGTTTCTTTGTGATTATCATTTACATTCTTCCTTCTGAGGATATTTTGTTGCTGCTTTCTTTCTTGACCATTTCTTCTACTCTTGTATGTCTCTGTTTTCTCAAAGTTACTTTTATCTTTCATTTAGTATCTCTATTGTATCTTTTAAAAAAGTTGTTTATTTCTTCTGTGACAATTGCTAGAAACAGATACAGTATTCCCAAAGGGATGTTTTTGTTGTTGTTGTGTTTTAAAGAACTATTTGGGACCAGCAGATTCATAATGGTTTGTTCCCGAACTCTTACGTGTCCAGCCGTGGTTCGAGTCCAGGACTTGGCAACGTGAAACTCACATTGGGTGCATGTATGTCCATGCCCAAAATCCCGAGAGGAGAATGGAGGAGAGGGGATTGTGGCATGGCCATCCCTCTGGGAGGTGATTTCGCACTTTCTCTCTCTCTGTCTTGCCAGCAAATGTATGTGCCCTGTATCAAAAACGAAACAAAACAAAACAAAAACAAAAACAAAAAAACAACCAAAAAACTCTTGAATAAAAGTATTTATTTAATTTTATTTAACATTATCATTTTAAAATTTGTTCCAGGGCACACATGCTTGCCAGCAAAAGACAGAGAGAGAAAAAGAAAAGTGAGAAAGCAAGCTTCCAAGTCCGGGACATGAACTTGAGCCGTGGTTGGCCAGGTGGGAGTCCAGCACCTTAACCACCACTGCTGTCCCTTCCCCCATGGGGTCTTGATGCTGCCATCCACCCATGAGCAGCAGCAGCTGGATGGGTGGATGGCAGCATCCTCCAGCCTGGATGATCAGCCAGCCTGGACCTCGGTCACGTGCATATTTGACATACTCAGGAGCGGTCTCTGTCCTTGAACTGAGAGCCTCCATGTGGGATTGCCTTGCAGAACATTGTGTTTTACTGCTGTACCGTTGCCTATCCCTAGGTCCAGGGTTACCATCACATACAAAATAAAGTCACCTCCCCCAGGGACCCTTTCTCCAGTTCAAAATTCTCACGGTTGATAGGATGGTGTGGAGACAGTGGAGCTGTTCCTCAGCCATTGTTTTTTTTTTTTTTTTTTTTTTGGAGAGGTTTTCGCTATAGGGCGCGTGCGCTCGCCAGACAGACAGAGAGAGACATAGAGACAGAAAGCGAGAAATCACCCCCCAGGGGGGATGGTCACGCCGCAATCCCTTCTCCTCCATTCTCCTCTCAGGATCCTGGGCACGCACGCACATGCGCCCGGTGTGAGTTTTAAGCCACGGGGTCCGGGACACGAACCACGGTCGACTATGTGGGAGTCCAGCGACATAGCCATTACGCTAACTGCTGGTTCCCCGCCATTGTTAACCTGGTCACTGATCGGCTCCTCTGGAAGGCTACGGGCTTTCTCCCGTCTCACTTTCCTCTGGCTTACTTGCAGTTCCCCTTTCTCTTGCTTTTTAAAAACTGTGCCCACATGTCCCAAACTGCTAGTTGACTCATCTTCTACTTAGTAGAGCAGTCTTCCAACAAGCTCTAGAATGTTCTTTAAACAACGGCTTATCCTGACCGCCTTTGTTGTCTGGCTTCTAGCCCACCCAGGGTTTTAACACGGAACTGAATCCCCTTGTTGAGCTGGTTTCTCCTTCGCTCACTCCAGTGGCATAAGCTAAAGCTTTGGAATAGTCCAAAGAACTTCTTTTTGAAAGGTTAGGTTAGTTTATTCCTCAAAGAGCAATTAGAAAATATTTGTTAACATTCTTATTTTGTAGCAGAATAGTTACTTGTGTAATTCAACAATACAATAGTATCTGTTGTCTTGCATCAGAAATTTAATTTTTATGCGTCTTTGTGCAAATAATAGACCAAATTGAAACTATCCTAATGTTTTTTTTTTTTTTTTTTTTTTTTCCAAATAAGTTTATTACCTCTCTTTGGTAAAAGGGAAAATGGAGAGAGAGAAAAAAAAATGTTCCAGAAGAAAACTACAGTGCACTTGTCACTGGATTTTAGCTTTTTCTGTATTTTTAGTTTAAGATCTTTCGTAAATCAATAAAATGGGGGGGGGAGTTTGATATGGAAGGGTAGGGGAGGGGAAAGGGGAAGGAAAATTAAAAGTATGTTTAATTGACAAAAAAGAGAAGTTATTTGCTGATGATAATATATATAGTAATATCCTTGTCTTGGCTGCTATGCATGGTATGTGTGCTGGAAAAAGAAATGCACAGTGTAAGGATATATGTGATTAAATGTAAATAAATCAAAATATATTTTTTTAAAAAGAGCTGAAATAATACCTGTCACCTGAGATGTTATTTGTGCCATTTCTTTGGAGATTAAAAAGCCACAGTGTAGGGACCAGCAGTTAGTGTAATGGCTATGTCTCTGGACTCCCATGTAGTCGACCGTGGTTTGAGTCCCGGACCCGGTGGCTTGAACTCACGCCGGGTGCATGTGTGTGCGTGTCCAAGATCCCGAGAGGAAAGCGAAGGAGAAAAGGTTGAGGCATGGCCATCCCCCCTGGGGGGTGATTTCTCGCTTTTTGCCTCTCTGTCTCTTTCTGTCTTTCTGGCGAGCACACTCGCCCTATAGCAAAAAACTCTCGAAAAAAAAAAAAAAAACCCACGGTGTATGTGTGTATACATACATGTGCGTACACATACATGTGTGTACACAGACATACACACATATATGTGCTCACTTCCCCCCAAATAGATACTGTATATACTTTTCCACCGGATTTCCTGTATTTGTCTATTCCTATACTTAACACAGTATTAGGACCCAGCTGAACTGTAATTTTGCCCTACTGTGCCATCCAAGTAGCAAAGGGCTGTATGGAGGCATGGAATTGCAAAATTTCGGAAGGTTGCTTTAACATCATATTCGAATTCCTTAATTTAATTTTCACTTTGAATCAGTTGCTAGGCAACTGGGGAGACAGGGCCAAATCCGCAAGGCTAATTTGGTTCTGTTACTAGCATGTTAGCGTCTCGTATCTGCTTAGACAGTTGGTTGTAAATACACTCAGTCCAATGCGGCGCTCTGTTTTGCACGAGGAAAACAGTCGGTGTGGAAGTTGTAGCATAGCTCCGGTTGGATCACAGCGCCGAGATTTACATTCTCACCTCTCACACTCTCAGAAGTTTGGAGTCTGTGTGGTAGCCCTGTCGAGGCTTCAGTGAGGTGCCTGACTCAGTTAGACCATGGACCGTTGTAAGGCGGTACTTCCCATCACATATTATTCCCGGACATCATATATCCAGCCTGCTTGTCCCCGGATAAACTTAAATCAGTGTTTTTGAACACCTACCATTTACTGGGTCATTAGAAAAGTCACGACATAATTTTTTTTTTCTATTGTTCTATGCAAAAATGCCTCATGACTTTTCCAACGACCCAGTAGCTGTCATCGTATAAGTAAGTTAGAGGAAAATAAACAGATTGTTTTACTCTCTGCATCTTACTATCGATAACAATGGAAATTATTAGGCTCATTTGGTCCATAAAGTAAATCATGTGTCACATGGCTCTACTGGTGACTTAAATATTTTGAATGTTTTTTTTGAAGTCACATGGATATTATGGAAATCACCCTGGCCAGCCCAGACACTACCCTCAATCTTGTGTCAGAGGTGAACCATTGAATCCTGGCCAGCAGACTCATGGTTGTAGGAGATGAATCAGCGGGCGAATGAAGAGTTGACAGGAACCATGGTGGTAGAAAAAGGTGTCTCTAGCAATGTTGTTACTGAGTTGCTACTGCCTGGCCAAGGACCACTGCCTTTGATCCGAGTTGGGGAGCACAGCTCTTCCTTTTAAACTGCTTTTCTACTGCTGCATCCTCTGTGCATAAAAGACATAGACTTGTTTTAGTTTTTTGTTGTTGGGTGTGTACTCATTGGGGTGAGACAGGGAGAGAGGGAACGTGAGAAATTGCCCCTCAAGGGAGATGGCCATGCCACAACCCCTACTACTCTGTTTTCCTCTGGTATTTTGGACACACAGGGCACACATGCCCAGCATATTTTTCAAGCCACTGGATCTGGGACTTGAACTTCACAGTTGGCCATGGGGGATCCAGTGCCTTAATGATCTCATCACCTGCTGGTCTTGACAGTATTTTCTGCATGTAAAACAAATTACTTTCAGTAGATGAATTGGATTCTTGATAAATATTGTATCAGTAGTTCTCTAACTGCTATGTCTAGGTAGAAATATTTTGTGGGGATGGAGATTATATTGGGTTGTTGGAAAAGTCATGATGTATTTTTTTGTGCAAAAATGCATCATGATGTTTCCAATGACCCACTAGAAATGGGGTCAGGTACCTTTTAATTCGCTAATTAAATGATCCCTTTCTTACGTTTACTGAAGAACGTGAAGTATGTGTGTTTGCAGTCCATGGTAATAGTTGATTGGTTCTGACTAGAATAGAAGATATGAATTGGAGGAAAGCCCCAGTGTATATGCATTGACATCAAATGAGTATTTCTTACTTTTACATAGTTACTTGGCTAGGGCAACAACCTGGTATTTACTGTTCAAAATATACCTTATCTGTTTTAATGAACAGGTAAGCACAAGTGTACAGTTGTAACCCAATTCTAATTGTAGTTTTTCTGAATCTGAGAATTTATTCAAATTTATTAATTTTATTCTACACATACAATTTGGAAACCCAGAATGTCAAAATGTAAATTTTTCAGGGGTTGAGTGTCAATTTTAAATTGAATTTCCTAGAACAATTCTTTTCTTTCCTTTTTCCTTCCTCCCTGCCTTCTTCTCTCTTTCTCGTAATTATTTCTAAACTTTTTAAGATGGCATATCTCTGTCAAACTCTGATGAATATGCCTGTGAAGCTTGTGTGTGAAGGTGTGTATGAGTATTTTTTTAAGTATACCTGTGTTGCTGTACTAATATATTGTATACATTATAAAGCAAGCAGGGAAATTGAAATTAATGAAAAACAAGAAGATTAACTGTGTCCTTTTAATCATGATACTATTGTCCATACCTTAAAGCTCTAAGGGAAGGTTCATCATTAAAGACAATTTTTTTTAATAGTTGCCTTTATGATTTTAAGTCTCTGGTGACCTTTTTCAGATCTGATTAGATCATCATTGTTTTTATGTAAAAGTGGCCGAGAAAAGGAAGGAGAGAAAGAGGACTTGTGCCTCTTGTTTGTTTCTTGAGTCACATGACTGTGATCATCAATGTTTGGATTTCTTTGCAAAGCTCATTTGAAGCCACTTGTTCATTTTATGAGGGTTTGTTATATGTAGGGTCTTCAAAAAAGTCATGGGAAGTGTGTATTAAAAAAAAATTATGCATGGATTTTAAAAAAATGGCACCAATTAAGCTTATACTCAATTTCCTTTTCTCGACGAACTTATTGAAATCCCCTGAGATAACACAAGACAATGTATAAAGTCCTGCCAGCCCAGACATCCCACCCGGAAGCACATCACAGCGCACAGCAAAGGGACAAGGCACATCCTATCCAAATGCGAATTCAGATATTTTTTTCACCCCACGGGCTCATCTTTCACATGACATGCCAGAGACTGCTGCCCTAGGAGGTCCCTCCAAATAAGTTTCTATAGCATGCTTTTGAATTTGGCAGGGCTGAAGGGAGTTGGATCTGTGTAAATGTGCTTGCATGTGTTGGTGTATACAGAAAGGACATCTCGTCCTTGCCTGTGTGCGGCAGACTAACGGAGATAACTGGGGGGTGTATCCAGAACCCTGGACACTGCGTCCCAGCCCTGGCCGCTAACGCACTCTTTGAAAATAAACATTTTGACTCACGTTCTGCAAACCTTAGTTTCCTCACTTGTCATCTGGCACATTGGTGGTGAGAATTCAATCTAGAGAGACAGGTTTGTACAAGGACTCTGTGCCACAGTTTATACTTGTGGATAATATCATTATAATACCTTATATAAACGGTGTTTTTTCGTATGTGGAGTGGAGCTACCTCCTCAGTAACCATTGCTGTTTGTTTCTTCCACTTCTAGACTGCCTCTTCAAGCTATGTCCCATGAATCGCTACTCTGCCCAGAAGCAATTCTGGAAAGCCGCTAAGCCCGGAGCCAACAGCACCACAGACGCCGTGCTGCTCAACAAACTGCATGTACGTACGGGGGTGGGGCTGCTGTGGTGGGCGGCGTCATGGCCGTTCCCTTCTGGGGGTGGCTTGGTTATGAGCACACGCTCTGGAAGTACAAGCCCTACCGTTGAATTCTGGATCCCCTCCACTCAGTAACTAGGCATCCTCTCTTACCTCTTCTGTAAAAATGGGGAGATCAGTAATATCTGTGTTCAAGAGGTGATTGTAAGGATGACATGAAATAAGATGTGAAAGGTCCAAGCAGGGCCGGACACGTGGTAAATGGAGAAATTTCGACTCACCGTTGTATTTATCCTACTACTTTGGCTCATAGAAGATTGCGCCTTGCAGTGCTGTTCTGCTGTGTGACCATATGAGGTTTCGAGCTGCTCTGCTCTCATTTCCCCTTCTGCAGGGTGATGACATAATTCCTGTAGTGCCTGACACTCCGAGTTCATCTGTGGGAAAGTTCTTTGAGATGTCCCAAAGAAGGACACGGCACCTACCCAGTGTCACATCATTGAAATCGCAGCCTGTTTCCTGTTCCCCATCCTGCTTGTAGCCCCTCCATGTCACTTACCACAATTTTTCTCATTTATTTTGTTGACTGTCTAGTCCCTTCCTCTCTCCTCGTCCCCGTTATAAAGTCAAGTCCGTGAGGACAGAAATTTGAGCCAGTTCGCTTGTTCCTACAACAGAGTTGGGCACATACGTTCTAGGCACTGAGAGACGTAGCTGAGTAAACAGCCATATTCCTTGGTGCTTGGTGATAATAGTTGAAAACCTAGAGTGTCCCCGAGCACTGAAGAGCTCACAAGGCCGTTACCTCCGCTTGCCCTGCCTTTGACGAGCATAGGGTAGAGTCAGAACCGGCTGTGTATGGTCAGGGAGGGTCATGTGAAGGGACTGGGTCAGTCAGTGCATATTGGTTTAGGTGGGTTTCGATGTCCCGGGTACCATGGAAAGACCTGGTTCCTCACCTCTGTGAGGTTAGAGCCCAGTGCAAGAGCAGAAGCAGCCGTTCCACTGTACTTAACAATGAAATCCAGACTGCAATCATCGTCTGTAAGATCACACTATCCCTAATCCTGCCCCCTCCTCAGAGGCTTCCAGACTTCACTTCAGCCAGGCACCTTTAGTTCATTTTCTCTGAGACATTTGGAGCATCCCAGATCCTCGGCAGCATCACAACCTTTGAATTTCAATTGGTTGCGTTGAGGATATTCTTTCCCTAAGTCAGGATCTTTGCACCCTTCATGCCTCAGCTGAAGCGTCATCTCAGAGAGGCGCTCTTCTCCGTCACTTCCTCTGAGCCATGTCCCACGTGCTCAGCACAGCACCTTGTTGGTACCTGTCACAGCACCGATTGCAGCCTGCAGTTACAGTCATGTTTCCTCGATCACCATCTGTCCTCATTGGAATGACAGCTGGGCAGGTCAGAGGCATGGTCTCACTCATTCACTGTTGTATCCTCTGCTCCTAGGAGAGTGTCTGGGACTTCGTAGGCACTTAGGAAATATTTGTAGACTATTGCATGAGCCTATGCCAGTCCCCTCTAGGGGGACTTACTAGTGACTAAGGAATAAAGTAGTGACAAGATGACATGACAACAGTTGTGTTACAGGACAAAGCACACGAGGCTAAGGGAACACATAGAAAGGGCCTCTAAATCTGTTTTGGCTGAGTAAAGGGTATGTGAAGCAGTGTTAAGGAAGACTTCCTGGAGGAAGAGGGAAAAGACAGGTAAGCCTCAGTCTGAGGCACCTGTGGAAGTTAAAGGGTAGAAGAAGATAAAACAACAGAAATAAAGGCCTGGAGGATAGAGAGTAGTTTGAAGAATTCAAGGGTCATTTTATCGTTATAATGAGAGGATTATATGAAGGGACTTCAGAAAGTACGTAGAAAAATAGAATTAAAGCACAAATTTATTTTGGTGCAAAATTTTTTTGAAATCTCCGCATCTTTTTCCATAATACCCATTTTCCATAAACTCCAAAGACCCCTGTTTCAGATGTACTCAGTCCCAATTGACCTGTTGCTCCCTAGCAAGTGTTACGTAACTTCATGCATGTGAAATAAATTCTTAAAGAACAGATGATGCATGTTTAAAAAGAATTACAAAAGTGAAGAGTAATAAACTCAGTAATAAATTGGATACTTAAGTTACTGCTTAGGGATGAGGCCTCTAGAAGACTTGAGGAAGTGAATGCTCACATCGATTTGCATAAACTCCATGAATGAGACCGCTGTAGACTGTGACCAACGCAGGGATATAGCACCAATGGTGCACAAGCCCTGTCCTCCCGTGATGAGATTTTTCCCACAAGATCAGCAACTCTTGGTCATGAAGAATACAAAGTACCTTCTTCCTTTTATTAAATAGTACTTGCATTTTTGGGAAATGTGTCAGCAGTGGTATGAATAAAACTATACAAACCCGTGCTTTGTGCTGAGATGTAAAATGCAATGAGGTGCCAGCGAGTCTCACATAGCTTTTAAACCTCTGTGAACGTCCAGCCAGATGTAAAAATGCATGGGTTAAATGATGGTTTATCCTTTGACGAGAATGTGCCACACACTTGGTGGCATTCTCATCCCTGGCTCCTGGCCCTTGAATATTAGCACCTCCACCCCCAGTCACTGTGCTAACCCAGAACCCCCCTGAAATCTGTTCTGGGAACATGGGCATCTAGTTGAATGAGTGGGGCTGGAACATGGGCATCTAGTTGAATGAGTGGGGAAGGTTGCTTCGTCCTGCACGTTTCCTAGGTGAGAGCTATTTAGGGTGCATGCATGTGGGGTAATCTTTGTGTCAGGTCTGCATGTCTTTAGTTGTCCTGCCTTTGCTTTCCTGCTATAAAGATCATTTTGCTAAATGAGATCTTATTAGTACATCACAAGTCTTTCTTCTCCCACGCTTTTTACAGCAGGGGTTATAAATTCAGATTCCTCTTGGCCAAGTGGGAAGCCAGTAGGAATAAAGGGGGCTTGGTGGGTGGTGTTTCTAAGTGGAGGGTGCCTGTGTGCAGACCCACAGGGGCAGCTCTAACTCTGCTGTTACTGTGTGGGAATGTGGGCCAAGAGCTGCCGCCATGTCTTTTACTTTTTTTGTTTGTTTGTTTTCTTAAGAGATATTTTTTGCTATAGGGCACATACACTCACCAGAGAGACAGAGAGATAGAAAGCAAGAAATCACCCCCCGGGGGGCTGGCCTCACCACAATCCCTTCTCCATTTTCCTCTCAGAATTTTAGGCATGCATGCGCATGAGCCTGGTGTGAGTTTTAACCCACTGGGTCCAGGATTCGAACCATGGTTGACTATGTGAGAGTCTAGCAACGTAGCCATTACACCATCTACTTGCCCCTCCCCATCTTCTGCTTTTTAAAGAGAAAATAAAAATCCTGTTTTTATGTGTAATATCTCAGTTCTCAAAAAAAGGTCGACACCCAACTCATTTAAGGCCTGAAACATAGACTCCTCACCCACACAAAATGGCTAAGGCTCGGTGTGGTTCTGTAGCCCCATTGACAATCTGTGATCTGGGTCATGTTTCATCAGCAGTTGTCTTCCATGCTTCTTCTTGAACAAACTGTGAAAACATAGTATAGTTGAAAAAAAAAATGGGTTCTAAAGGTGATCAAGAACTTTCAACTCCTTATTGAATTTAGAGAGAGAATGAATTATCTCTTTCATGCTATTTGTGCCTTTAAAATACAAAAAAGGGAGAACGATTCTTTCCCTGGATTTGAGATAACCGGTGTGACTTTCAGGTCTTGAGCGTTGACTTTGTGTTTGACTTTGTGCAGTTCATACACGCCTGCCCAGTTGGAACTTTCCCCCTGGTGTCTGAAAGTCCTGTGCAAGCTTCAGAGCAGTCATTACAATGTCGTATTTTGGGCAGCCACTTGCCTTTGGGGGTTGATGGCTGGTCTCCAGTGGGTTTTCATTTTTATTTTTGTCAACTACTGTGCAGCACCCCAATCAAAGGTCAGATTATTTTAAATTAATGCCATTTAAGGAATTAGTTGTCTAGACCATTTGCCTGCCTTTTGACTGGAATAAGCAATATAAACAGCACTGAAGCAGAATGACACCTAGTGGCCGATTGCTGTGTGTGCGCCATCTCTTTGCAGGAATACGTGGGTTTTGATCTTAGGGATCATGATTTCCCAAAAGTTGTGTGGCAAAGTTAGCTCTCTCCTCTTGCAAGTCACAGGCTCATTTCTGAAGTCCCCAGTGACTGTTTCCCAGCAGCTGTTCATCTGTTACCTTGAAACAGACACCTACATTGTTTTGCTTTTGAGAAATGATCACTTACATTAAGCCATACCTTTGATAAGCTAAGATCAACCAGAGGTGTGACAAGTCCTTATTGTCTTTTAAAGCCTGGATCCCGAGTTGCTTGTTTTCTGAAACCTTAAATTCAATATCCTATTATGTAATTCGGAGCATGATGGCCTTAAGTAAATAAACTTTCTCCTCTGTTCCAGTGACCTTTCTGTAGTAATTTAATAATGGTTTCTCTATTTCTGAAATAAAATAACAGGTGACTAGATGGGGTGACCTTGGTGGTGTTTAGGAAACATGGTCATGTCAGTGGTGAAAAATAAGCTAGAAACTGAAGCATAGAGTGTTTTCTTCCTTAGGGATTAAAAAGAAACCTCAACTTTGTGCATTGGGAAAGAATAACAGGTATTTAAATAATCAGGGGTTTTAAATGATGAAAAGGTAATGAATTTAAGGTGACTTAAAAAAAAAATCCAGGCTGCTTGCCACAGAGACATGATGAAGATATATTTAAAGAAATTATATAATTGTTGGGACTAGCAGAAGGAGTCATGGTAATGTTGCTGGACTCCCATGTAGTCAGCCTTGGTTTAAGTCCTGGACATAGTGGCTTGAAACTCAAGCTGGGCATGTGTTCATGCGTGCCCAGAGTATGAAGAGGAGACAGGAGAAGGGATTGCAGCATGGCCATTCACTGTCCCCCCCCCCCCCCCACTTTCTGTCTCTTTGGCGAGCACATGCACTCTATAGCAAAAGTATCTCTCTAAAAAAAAAGAAAAGAAAAGAAAAGAAATTATGTAACTATTGTAGAAAAGTATTTCCAAAATATATGTGATTAGGAAAAGGAATAAATTTATAAATTTGACACGATCCCTAAATGTTATTTCTCAAAGATAACCTTGGTTTTTATTTTGGTGGTTGTCCCACATCATTTTACTTGTGTGTCTTTACGTTTTAAATCATCAGTGGGTGCAAGTTATCTTTCTGTCGGTCTTTGTTTCTGTCTTTCTGTCTTTGTCTTTCTTTCTTACCAGAGGGCACATGCATTTGCTAGAGAGAGGAGAGGAGGAAAATGAGAAAGGACCTTTCTCCTCCATTTTTCCCTCTTTTTTTTTTTTTTTTTTGCACTGGGATTTTGTGCCTGCACTCACATGCCCTTGGAGTATTTCTCAAGTCACTGGGTCCAGGACTCCAACCACATGGTTGGTCTGAGAATATATTTATTTTAAGATAACTCTAGATACTTATTCTCCCATTTTTATTTTCTACTCCAGTTTTGTCTTTAGACAAATGCCCTTGTTGTTTGGAGTTGTTTTTTTTTTTTTTTTTTTTTTTTTTTTTTTTTTTTTTAATGTGGAATATACACCCTTTTGATGAGTAATTTCCCATTGCTTTTGGATGTACCTGTGACCATTGGTTGTGCTTTTATATTTAGCCTGAAGATGTGTAGGAACTTCCTATTTAAGACTAATGCTTCATAAACTGAGGCCATTGGGACCTCTTGAGCATAAGGAAAATGTCCTTAAGGATTTTTCCTCTTAAAGAGGCACCTTTAGGGGCCGGCAGGTGGCATGTTAGTTAAATGTACTAGACTCCCACATGGCCAACTACAGTTCAAGTCCCGGACCTGGTGGCTTCCTTTCTCACCTTTCCTCTCTCTCTTTGTCTCTGTTCAAACAGGAAAATAATAATAATAATAAATAAAGTTAAATAAAATAATTATTTAAAAAAAGAGAAAGAAGAGCCTTTATATCATTTCATTCCAAGAAATGCTGCTAAGTATTGTCTCAAGGTGAATCATTTCTGTGTGATGTTCTAAACAGAAAAAAAACAATATTTGCATTTTGGAAAATGTGTTTTGATGTACTGAATCCATGGATTTTTCTCTTGGACATTTTTTCCCCCTATTTGAGATTAGTCAGTATGAGCTTTTAACTGCTTAGCAGGAAGAACACATGGCTCTCTACAAAGTGTAAGCTCTCATTCCAAGTAGATTAGTCTGATGTTTTGTTTAGAAAACTACCTGCCAAACCTGTGGGTACCTGGCGATCTCTGTGCGGGGGAGAACACAGGTGTGAAAATCAGAGAGAGTAAGATATGGGAGACAGTGAAGGGAGAGTGCTTCTGAAGGGAAGGGAGAATGGCTCAGAGACCTGTGCTGAGGGAGCTTGGTTGCGAAGGGTGGTTGCTGTGTTGCCTGCACTTGTGGTATTGTTGTTAATATTGTTATTCTGATGGCCAGAGGGCATGTACACTCACCTGGGGGCGGGGGGAGGGAGAAAGCACTCCCCTACCACCACCACCACCACAGGGGTATGGTCAAACCACAATCCATTCTTCTCCATTTCTCTGTCTTATTATCTTATTAGGATTTGGGACATGTACGCACATGCCCTGTTCTTTTTTTTTTCTTTTTTCAGACCTCTAGGACCAGGATTCAGCCGTATGGTTAGCCATGTGGTATCCCGCTGCCCTAACTACCATGCCGCAGCCTGGCCCCAGTCATTACTCTTGAAGGAAACTGAGGCTCATGGATGTTAAATAACACACTGAAGGTCACCAAACCACAAACCATGCCAACCCAGCATTTCAATTCATTTTTATTTTAATTCAGGTCCTTCTGGAAGACTTGTACACATCCTAAAAGGGCTATGTAATGTCCTTCCCAGCCCTCCCTAATTTACTTTAGAAATATGTAGACTTTTTGACTTAGTCTTTCCCTCAGCAAATGCCTATGCTTTCCTTAAAATAAAAAACACCCAATGTTATAAAGAAGCCGAAAAGGCCAACAAAGCAAAGCGGGGTGCTTGGGTTTTCTAACTCCTCTGGTCCATCTCATGCAGCCTCAGGGTGTTCTTAGGGATTCACTTATTTCTGTGGTTCTTGTATTCATGCTGCAGAGGAACAGAACATGTTGTTTCCTATTTGTGACCACTCTTCCTTCTCGATGTACAGCATGCTGCAGACTTGGAAAAGAAGCAGAACGAGACAGAAAACAGGAAGTTGCTGGGGACCGTCATTCAGTATGGCAATGTGATCCAGGTAGGTCACGGCAGCCCTCTCTCTGGAGCTGAAGCGTTACAGCGAGTGGAACTGAGAAGCACACCAACGTACGGAGGCAGGCAGTTTATTGCAGAATTCTAGTGTTTCTTACTGTGTAGGATGGTCTCTCGGGCTTTTTATTTAGTCATCTCTCAGGGTAGGAATCTGCTTTCTCTCCACTGTAGCTGTTCATTTAAGAATGTCCAGATAGGAAGCTTTCTACCTGGAAAGGAGTTATACTTTTGTTTGACTTTTGTTGCTTTGAAAGTTCTTCCTACTTGGTAAAACATGGCTTCCCTGTAATTTTTATCTATCGTCAAGAACTGTTTGCCAGAGGGGTTAAGAACAGTTGTTTATCTTCAGGTTTTTTTTTTTTTTTTTAAGAGTTTTTTGCCTTTGGGCATGTGCACTTGCCTGAGAGACAGAGACAGTGAGAGGGAAAGTGAGAAATCACCTCTCAGGGGAATGTCGAATCCGCAATCCCTTTTCTTCCATTCTCCTTTTGGGATCTTGGCCACACGTACATATGCACCTGGTGAAAGTTTCAAGCCACCAGGCAGCTGGCCATGTGGGAGTCCAGCAATGTAACCACTACACCATCTGCTGGCTGCTAGTTTTTTATTTTGTTTTGTTTTGTTTTTTAAATAGACCTTTAAAAAAAAAATCAATGATACAGTGTATGAGTACACATGTGAGAGTAAGAGAGAGACAGAGACAGACAGACAGGCAGACATCCTCCACAGAGTCTGGTCACACCATGACTTCCTCTCCAGTCCTCCAGCCCATTGGATCTTGGGTGCTCACGTGCTTGTTTCAGGTTGACCATCTTGGGATTTGAATCACAGTCACCATTTTTACTGCTATGGCATAGAGCTAGCCCCAGAATTTTTTGGTAATAAAATCATTTTGGCCCAGCTGCGATAGCACCCACTGAAAGATCCTGCTACTTGGCAGGCTGCAGCCACGTGAAAGGCCTGGGCTTAATTCTCCACCCACCCTGAAAAGCCGAGCGTAATGTATACATCTGTAGTCCCAGCTACTCGGGAGTCTGAGACAGGTGGACTGTGACTTAGGAGAGCCTGTCTGGAAGGTATATGCCATTCATATTTACCTAGCAACTACATGTGTTAACATGACAAAAGGGAGTTGCTAGCAGTTAGCCCTGGAGTCCCATGCCGGTCTTTTCTCAGGGACTGGCAGTCTTTCATATTCCTTCCATTTAATTTTTTTTCTTATAATCTGTTGAACTGCGAAGCCTTGGTCAGCTCTTCTTGTTCTAAACTCTCCGACAAATTATTGTACATATAGATCTTTATTCTTTTCATCTTCTTCATGTAACCCATACTCAGAAGTTGAGAATAAAATGTTAGAAATTCAAGCCATGTTCTTCCAAATGGAATGACACTCCCCTAATGGGGTTGTCTTTTAAATCAGACTGTTTCTTGTGCTCACAACTGCCCCATCTTTGTGCTAGGGCACATGCAGTCTGCGGCTCCTTAGCCCCTCTGCACAGGGTTAGGCTTTTCCCACTAACTGGTGATGGCGGTCGACCTCAACAGCTCTTCCTGTCCAAGACATGGTGGACGTGTCTCCATGTTGAGAAAGAGCAAAATATATTTCCTTCTGTTCCTCCCTCTACTTCTGCTCCCTTCGCTTGCCCTTCTTTTCTAATTATTCACAGCCTTTGGCACTTCATGATTCTCTAACTTCACAAGCAGCTCAATGGTGGGAGGAATGTTTGATCTATATTTTATGAGACTGAGAGAAATGGTAGGAAGTTCAGAGATTCACTGACATTCACCTTATTCTCTTGGTGGGTTTTTAGCTCCTGCATTTGAAAAGTAATAAATACCTAACTGTGAATAAGAGGCTTCCTGCTCTACTGGAGAAGAATGCCATGAGGGTGACACTAGACGAGGCGGGAAATGAAGGGTCCTGGTTTTATATTCAGCCATTCTACAAGCTACGATCCATCGGTGACAGCGTAAGTGCAAATCCCCATTCTAGAAAGTGTGCTGGGCCACGTTCCGGCTGTAGCTGCGTGTCGGAGCCAATTAGGAGAGGTTAACTGAAAGCCGTTCATGGATGGAGAGAAGGCAATCACTATGGAAACTGGTGTTTGGAAAACAGGGAAGCGTGGACAGAAGCGAGACCTCGCTACAGTCACTATGTGCTTCATACTGAGCTTCTGAAAAAATTGTACCAGTAACTTGTCCACAGAAGCAACTGTCTCATGTTAATGTCCTGAGGAGGATCCCTGTCATTGCAGATCTGTTAGTGGAATAGGGATGTCTTTCTATTTTGGAAATGGTGAATAAAAGGAGGAGGGTGGGAAAGTAATGTGGTAGCTGGGAAGCAGAGTGGATTTTAGATTTAGCCTCCTTTGAGCCTGTGTGGGTAAGCAGGCAGGCTGCCCCCTCATTCAACAGCTGTGGTGGGTCCTGAGCTGGCCCTGCTCCCAAGGGTTCTTTAGGAAATAAAGCCACAGGACTCCTTTTCAGGGCCACTTAGAACAGTTCTGGTGTGTGCTGGTTAAATTAACCAGCCATTGTATGGGCATGTACTTCACAATGAATATGTTTCAATGCCGTCAGCTACATTTTTGACCTTGTTAAGATTCTGAAATACTTGTTTTTTTTTTTTTTTTTTTTTTTTTTTGCTAAAAAGAAATTTGTGCCTCAAACAGCATGTAATTTTCTCAAAATACTCAACTAGCCTGAACTTCAAACTGGGTTTTGACATTTTTTTTTTAAATAGTGCCATTTGGATTTACAAGTTTCGGGCACTTAAAATGTGTTTGTGTATATTATATCCTCTGTAATAAACCAGAAGCATCCGGAGCCAGACCATTCACTCACAGTTGGTATACAGTGAATATTGATCTTAACCCAGAGCAGAAGAAACTGAAGTTTAGGTTTTGCCAATAGTGTTGGAATTTTTTAATTTTTTTTTTTAATGAACCTGTGTTCATTTGGAGCTAGAGAAAGTTTAATTGTATATGCCCCCTAGATGTTTCATACTGAAAACAGAAGGGGTTTACATCTTAGGAAACCACCTTGCTTGTCGCAATAAAAAGCAAATACTCCTTGCTCTAAATTTCGTTTTCAGCAAATCTTTTGCTTGCTTATTCTTTAATCAGTTTGTCTGTGACATAGCTAAGAAGATCAAGAATAGTACTTTTCAAACTATTGGTATTGATCCATTCACGGGCCATGGAATGGATTTAGTGGCTTTTGGTGCATGTGCGTGCACACTTGCACACACGGGAGGGTTCTTTAAAACAGTGAATGGTGTTTTGAAAAACCTATGCATGGATTTCAAACATTTTTCCCACCAAAATAAACTCACAATTTAATTCCATTTTTCCATAAGCTTTGTGAAGTCCCCTCATCTATGTACTGCCATATGTATGACTGGGTCATAGTCAAAAATGTATTTCTTAATACATGTTGTATGTATATTCATACTTCATTAAGCACAAAAGTCTTTGCCGTTGAAACATAAAGCTATGGCTTTATTCTTTCAAAGGTAAAGTCTTACCTCTAACAATATTGTGTTTTTCCTAAAATCTAGAGGTTTTTTTTTTTTTTTAATAGAAGTATGCATGTAACAGAGGTAACAGTTTTTTTCTTACTGCTCTGGACTGACTTTGGAAACATCCCTGTATACTCAGTAACAATTATGGAATGAAATTCAGCTTTAACCTTGCAAGCATGACCCCATCCCTGCACATGGGGTAGATTTTCAAAGATGTGTGGTGTGTGCCACATCTTTCTGCTTCCCGGGATGGACCGCCTTCAGTCCATGCTCCTCCTAGAACTACCCTTTGGTCAGCCTGTGATCCTGCTCTGACTCGTGAAAAGCTAAATTGCTTCTTTCCTCTCCAGGTGGTCATAGGTGACAAGGTTGTCCTGAACCCGGTCAATGCTGGTCAGCCCCTGCACGCCAGCAGCCATCAGCTGGTAGATAACCCTGGCTGCAACGAGGTAAGGAGAATCCGCTGTGGCGGTGGGAGGTTGTGCTGCAGGAGCAGGCCGTCCTGGGGCTGGAGCGAGTGTGCTGGAAGAATGTCAGGAGTGACTCGAGGTGGTGTGGCCATCTGTGGGTGGGGGGGCTGAGGCCATATTCGGAGCTGCCACGTAAGGTTGTACAGGTCTGTGAGGGGGGAGGTAGCTAGGTGGGGGGCTAGAAGTCACCCAGTGCTCAGTTGGCTAAGCCTCACATCACTTGGGGGTTGTCTTCCAAATTGTTACGCCAGGGAGGGCCTCTTTACTAAACAGATCTGAGGGGCACCTTTTCCTAATTCGTCTTCTTCCAGAAGGTGCCTTTTTCTAATTTGTAAGAGCACAATATGAAACATCGGCCGCCCTTCCGGCGTGATACCTTGCTTTGGCAATGCATCTGCTTGGTCTCTAAATTGGCACTTGTAGGATACAAGGCCAGTAACTTCCTCGGGACGTACTGTCTCATGGCGACGGACATGAGATCTGGAGTGGAACAGACGTGGGTTCACATCCAAGTCTGCAAGTTCCTAGCTCTGTGACTCCAATCCATTACTCCATCTCCTCGAACATCATTTTACCCATTTCTGAAATGGGGGTGATGGGTGCACTTATTTTTTTTAGGACACTGTTAAAGAGGAAATGAGATGGTGACTGTTAGTCCTTAGCTCAGTGCCTGACATCTGTGGGGTGCACACACTGGGTGCCGCTGCTCACAGTGATTGTGAACACGGGACAGTGTTGACATTGAACTCGGTTTTTTGGCCTTTGTAGCTCATCCCACTCTGTAAGTACTTGTTTTCCTTAGGCTTTTACTCTCTGGCTACTGAACCAGAGACTTCAAGGAAGAGGAAAATACCCACCCAGAAGGAGAGGAAGCCCATATCCTTTGGTCATAGACGGAGCATCCAAAGTGATGGGTGCAAATGAGCCATTTGTCATGAAATAGTTGCAAATTGAATTTGCAGGCTCTGTGATCTTAGTGGTGTCAGTCTTTAGGGTTTTCAGGCTGTTCACGAACTGCCTTCCTTCATGGGATACATTGAGAGGTTTGGGGGTGGGGTGGCACAGCTGTTGTGAGGAGTATGTGGAAAAATAATTCTACTTCGTTTTCCAGGTCAATTCCGTCAACTGCAACACAAGCTGGAAAATAGTCCTTTTCATGAAATGGAGTGATAACAAAGATGACATATTAAAGGGGGTGAGCTTGCTACATGGTGGGCTGGTGGCTTTTGAATACTTGGTTCTTCTTGGGGCAGCACTTTAGTTCTCTCTCTTTTTAAACTGAGTTTTTCCTGGTTCTTTCTCGTGTTGACTTTTAGGGTGACGTGGTGAGGCTCTTCCATGCCGAGCAGGAGAAGTTTCTCACCTGTGACGAGCACAGGAAGAAGCAGCATGTCTTCCTGAGAACGACGGGCAGGCAGTCAGCCACATCGGCCACTAGTTCAAAAGCCCTGTGGGAAGTGGAGGTAAGGTGGGGGCAGGGGAGCAGGGAGAAAGGACTGAAAACTCTCTCTATATGTATTAGTAATCACATCCGGGTACATATACTACCACCATGTTCCGGAAACGGGTTGGGGCACAGTTGCGGTGCTGCTGTACAATGCCGGAGCCATATGGGAGGCCCAGGTTTGGTTCCTAGGTTGACCTGAACATGCCAGGTGCAGCATTCATGCCTGCAGTCCTGTCATCTTGACCGGTTTGGGCAGTAGGGTGGTGTGGCAAGTTCCTGTCAAGAACACTAACCTATCTCTCTGTGTGTCTCTTATCTCTCTCTCATGAAATAAACTTTAAAAGACAAAATAGAACCAAAAATATGTTGGGAGAGCTTAATGAGATAAAGTATATTATGACATCTCGGAAAGATGCTGGATATTCTTTTAGAGGAATATAATACCACCTTTCAAAGCAGACTCAAGACAGATTGGAAATTTTTTTTCTCTGGGGTGTCTAATCTTCTCTTCCTATTTTTTTTCTTTCCCTTATTTATCACAACAATACTTAATGGAGTGTTTCTTGAAATGATACAAGGTGACTCCCATCTTGGTGTCGAGAGAGAGATGAAAATACACGCAGGTTATGAGAACACACAGCATGATGGTAAATGTGACAACAGGCATATTCCACATGCTCAGGAGATTTTGACCAGGGAGGAAGAGCAAGCAGTAGTGTGAAGGATAAAAGAGAACTTCCTGAGGGATATAGCATTTGAGCTGGTACTGACAGGATGATCTGTATTTTAGAAAGAAGCAAGAAGTGCCATCAGTCACTTCATGGAACAGAACGGTGTTAAATTGGAACTGAGATATGGCCTTGGAATAAAACTCACCCCATTTGATGCAGAGTATAGGATAGGCATGGGAAACAGGATAGAAACTGGTTTTGGAGAGCCTGGGGGGTTATGTGTAGCTTGGCTCTAGGGAGGTGGGATTGAATTCATAGGCAGGGAGAAGTATGAAAAACTGTTTTGAGCAAGAGGGTAACAAAATCAGCGTGCTACTGAAAGATAGATGAGTCTGCCTGCGGCATGCAGTGTATGAGAGGTGAAACTCGAATTGCAGGACCGAGAAGGAAATGATTTGAATGCTTGACAGCAGCAGTGAGTGAGAGCTGAAACGAACATTCCACTCTGCTCCTCCCCCATTTCCCTCTGTATAATTGTAGTTCTCCGGCGTGGGTACATTTCTCTGTCTCCACTGGCTTCTTCTCTTTACCTTCCTTACCTCTAATTGTTCTGTGGTTTTTGTTGAGATCTAGCCTATACACAGTAAAGTACAAAAGTAAAAATTATACACCTCAGTGACTGTATATGTGTGTGTGTGTGTGTGTATTTGCCTGCTCTTGAACTTTACATAGATAGAATCATGCAGGGTGTAATCTTTTTTTCTTCTTTTTTAAACTCAGCACAGTTGTTTTGAAATTCATCCATGTTACACACATCAAATAGCTTCTACTTTTATATTGCTGTATAGTATTCCACCACATGGAAATACCATGTGTTAATCTGTTCACCTGTCAGACATTTGAGTTGTTACAAATATCTGTCTTTTACAGATAAACCTGCTAAGGATATTTGTGTACGAGTTTCTGAGTGGATCTAGGGATTTATTCTTCAGACTAAATAGCTGGATTATATGGTAGATATGTTTTACAACTTTATAAGAAATTGCCAAACTAGTAACCAGCAGTTGGTGTAATGGCTGTGTCGCTGGACTTCCATGTAGTTGACTGCAGCTCAAGTCCCAGACCCGGTGGCTTAAACTCACGCTGGGCACGTGTGTGCACGCCCAAGATCCCAAGAGGAGAATGGAGGAGAAGGGATAGGGGTGTGTCCATCCCCCTTGAGGGTGATTTCTCACTTTCTGTCTCTCACCCTATATAGCAAATACCTCTCCAAAGAAAAGAAAAGAAAAGAAATTGCCAAATTGTTCTCTAATCTGATTGGACCATTTTACTTGCCAATCATCAATGTGTAAGAATTACCGTTCTTTCACACCTTCACCAACACTTGATATGGTCAATCTTTTCAATGTTCGTCATTGTAATTGATATGGTGCCAGACAGCGGTACAGGTGCTCTGTGAGGCAATCCCACACGGGAAGGTTCCTGGTTCACATTCAGACAACTCCTTAAGTGTGCCAGGCACACGCTGAACCATGTCATGTTGTCTGAGAGGCCTCTGAATTTATGGGCCATGTTTATTTTTTGATTTTCTTGACTGTTTAATACTTAGTGTTAATTCACAGAACAGTTTAGTTGTACTTTACTGAACATCTGAAATCTGTTACTCCTTTAAAGAGCATTGAATTTTCTTTCATCAGACAGTAAAGGTACTTGTGCATCAGCTTCAGCCTTTGGAGGCTTCTTTTCAAGCTTTGTTGCGTCAAGTATAGTGTAGCCTTTTGGGGGGTGGTTTCACTAGACTGTGAAGGTGGGACCTTTTGAAGTCTCTGTTAAGCCCGAGGTGTGCCACAGGCACTCTCTGCTTTGGCTTGTTGGAACTAGGACACCTTCCAGCCCATGTGAGCTCTGGGCACGTCAGGCTTTCACCTGCCCTGTTGTGCTGTTTGGTTTAGTTCTTTTCAGATTATTGTCGTAGGGCACATGGGCTTGCCAGAGAGACTGACAGTAAAACAGGGAAAGTGAGAACTCACTCCCCAAAGGGGTGGGGTGGGGCGGGGAACCATGCAACAATCCCTTCTCCTCTCAGGATTCTGGGCACTCACACATGTGCCCAGTGTGATTTTCAAACTACTGGGTCCAGGCCTCGAATCGCAGAGTCAGCCATGTGGGATGTGGCACCTTAAACACCACGCCACTCACTGGCCCCCATTCTGTACTTTCTAAGTTGTTTTTCATTTTATTTGGAGAGAAAGACAGACAGACAGACATGGAAAAAGGGGAGCCATGTCACTGTCTCAAAGTGCTGTGATCATCCCCACCCCTCCACCTTCCAGCCAGCCAGGATCATAGACAAACATGGCATGCTCAGGTCAACCCAGGGTTCAAACCCCAGGCCTTTCCATTTGGCTCCATAGTCATGGCAGTGGCACCCACCACCTGGCACCCCAGCTGAACCTCCTTGTGCTTTATTTAGCCTGGTGGGGTCTTGTCTTAGAAATACACAGCCGGATACTCAGCCAGAGACTCAGAGGAGGCCCCTGTGCAGATTTCTGGGGCTTTTTTTTTTTTTTTTTCCTGTTGCTCCAGACCCTTCCGCACTGTGCCTCCACAGACTCCAGCTGCCTCAGTCTTTCTGCTCTGATCCATCTCCTTGGATCCTGAGCCCATTATCTCCCAGACCGCCCTCCAGAGAGCGGTGGAAAACCAGAGCAGTCATGGAGCTTGCCTTGTTCGTTTCCCTGTTCTCAGAGATCATGGTTGTGCCCTACCTGTTGTCCGGCGTCTGAACACAGCCCTATTGTGCAAGTTATCCAGTTTTCTATCTGTCTGTGGTAGTTGTCTGTTGGGTCATTGGAAAAGTCATGATGCAATTTTGCAAAGAAAAACACAGAAAAATATGTCTTGTCTTTCCCAACGACCTAATATTTTATACAGTGTCTAATTGTTTACGGCACCGCTTGCTGCAGACCGTTACTCTGTCATGACCAGAAACTGAAGTTACGTGTATTTTCATGCTAAATTAACTCAGCCTTTGCAAGTTTCAGGTATGTGTTTCAGCACAGTAAAATATGTTTAGATTGCTCCAACAGTTTCCTGAGAAATTCCTTTCTTGGTTATAGATTTTGTAGATGAGTACAGAATCTTTTTTTTTTTTTTTTTTTTTTTTTTTGCTATAGGATGCATGCGCTCATCAGACAGACAGAAAGAGACAGAGAGACAGAAAGCGAGAAATCACCGCCCCCCCCCCCCCCCCAGGGCGATGGCCACGCCGCAGACCCTTCTCCTCCATTCTCCTCTTGGGATCTTGGGCACGCACGCACACGCACCCAGCGTGAGTTTTAAGCCACCAGGTCCGGGACACGAACTGCAGTCTACTACATGGGAGTCCAGCGATATAGCCATTACACTAACTGCGGGTCCCGTCAGAATCTTGTAGCTTATTATGATGTTTGTAGCTTATTATTGACGTTTTTACTTCAATCATTGCATGTTCGTGAGGAGATTCTACTTCTCCTTGGGAGAAACACTGTTGGCCTAGTCTGCTATTGTGTTGCTAAGATCTGAGACTGGGTGACCTAAAAAGAAGAGAGGTTTGTTTTACTCACAGTTCTGGCGGATGGAATGTCCATGGGTATGGGGCTGGCAAGAGGCCAGCCTCTGGTGCTGTGTTGCAGTATGACTGCCAGAGGCAGAGAAAAAGGCAACTGTATGCAGAAAAACAGAGCTGGGGGCCGTTTTTCTTTATAACAGCCTGCTCTTGCAGTAACTAACACCTCCTTTTGTATTTTGCCAGTGGGTGCATGAATTCTCTGGAGAGAGAGAAAGAAACAGAGAGAGGAGAGGGAGATAGCACCCCCCAGTGGGGTGTGGTCAAGCTGCAATCACTTCTTTTCTCATTTCTTCATCCTACTGGTATTTCAGGGATGCATATAGTATACACATGATCTGTGTGTTTTGCAGGCTGCTGCAAAATGTACTGTTTGGTTGGCCATGTCGGACCCAACTCCCTCAATCAGTAGGCCACTGAACTGACCCAAAATAAACCCATTTCCGTGAGAGCTAGAACCCACTCTGTCTCATGAGACAGCATTAATCCATTCATGAGAGTGATGCCTCCGTGATCCAAGAACCACCACCCCCTTCGCCTCACCTCTTAAAGGTCTTACCACCTCCCGACACTATTACACTGGGAATCATTCTAAGACATGAACCTTTGGGGGACAAACCGTTATCTAAACCAAAGTAATTATTTAATGCTTCTACACATTTGAGCTCCATGTTATATATGACACTTGTATTAGATTGTTGGAAGATACTAATTTTTTTTTTTTCAGCTAGTACTACCACTCCTGAACCATGACTTGGAATTTCCCAGATTCAGAGTGATCCTAGAACAGGTCGGCATGCTTTGACTCCTGTTGCTCATTGTCCTTGCAGGTAGTCCAGCATGACCCATGTCGGGGTGGAGCAGGATATTGGAACAGCCTCTTCCGTTTCAAGCATCTGGCTACAGGCCATTACTTAGCAGCAGAGGTAAGTAGCATTCCCCTGTTTCCCTCCTACAAGGCTGACACACCTAGCCACCTTTCCTTACCACCTGGAGCCACTGAGGAGTTAGAGGCTGAGGTGGAATGCCCAGTCACCTTGATTTTTCCTCTTGCTTTTCTATTTTCTTCTGCCTCATTTCCCTAGAAAAGAAGAGGAAATGATTAATACACTTTTGTGATCACAGGGGTTCTGATAAAGATGTGGGGAGAAAGTAAAGTAGAAGCTAATTTTCATCTGCAGTGTCAGGATAGAAACATTGCCTGTAAACTCAGGCGTGTTAAGACGCATAAAGAATTAGACAATTTCATAAAGAAATCTGATTGCTCAGAGCTTTAGCGGAATAGACAAGGGCTTATCTCTTATCTGTGGAAATGTAAAATAAAAAATAAAATTAAATGTCTGTAAAGGGTGTTTGCTTGTTTAATTTTTAATTTGCTACAGGGCTCATGTGACTGCTGGAGAGAGACAAAGAGGGTAAGTGAGAAGGCACCCGCTATGAGCATGGTAACATTGCAATCCCTTCTCTTTCATCTCTCTCTCCTTTTGGGATTTTGGGTGTACACACATGGACATCTGGTGTGGTTTTCAAGCCTCTGGGTCCAGGATTTGAACCATGAAGTTGTCCACGTGGGACCCAGCTACCTTAACTACCACAACCATGGGCTGGCCCTGAGAAGGGTTTTTGAGGGAAGAGTCAATGCTAAAGGGCAAGAGGAATTTACTTTTTAATTTCCATGTTAAATGAAGGAGCCACCCTACTGTGTGACAGATGTTGAATTTTACTCTGATCTGCTGGGATGTGTACAATGCATATTCATACGAAATTTTAGTGGTACATCAAAGACCCCTCCTGCTGTCTGGTATCCCCACTGAGATTGCTGAGATTTCCAGGGTGACACGTGGGTGTCAGTACTGCCTCTGCAACTGACCAAGGGGTGCTGAAGCCAGTGTGCTAAGCCCCTGGGGTGCCTGGAGCTTCTATGAATTGATGCTTTGAAATATTTAAGAACTGAAGATCAAGAAGTCTACATTGAAATTTAAAATGGAGTTTTAGGAAATAATAGGCCCAGCTAATCAGTTGTGAAAATGTGTATTACGTGGTCTGCTAAAGATTAACCGTGGTTGTATTATCTGTTCTGTTTTGAGGTGAATGTAGCTCTTGCTAGAAGCCTACCTTTAATTTTTTTTTTTAACCTAAAAAGAAGCAGGCTTCTCAATGACTGTGCATAGATCTTTTATCTCAGACTTTTAATTGTTGCCGTGCCAGTAAATTTCTTGTGTGTTCCTCTGTCTACACTTGAGCGTCGTCCAGCGGTGACTGGCAGATTGTTGTGTGTGTCGTACCTCTGTGACGTGTGTCATCATCGTGGCATGCTGGTTTCGTGACCCAGAGGGAAGGGACGAGCTCTGAGCCATTCAAGGATGTTCGCAGGCCTTGACATTCTCCTGCCTTGAGAAAGCAATGGATGTTTTAATTTCCCAATGATTCTTTTTTATCAGGTAGACCCTGACTTTGAGGAAGAATGCCTGGAGTTTCAGCCCTCAGTAAGTATGGGCAAGAGCCTTCTTGTCTTCATTGGTAGGGTGAGGCCAAAAGATCTGGAACCCACTTAAGAAATGTCACTGTGCCTATGGAGTGCTGGGGAAGGGAAGGGAGGCTTTCCAAGAGGGTCTCGTTCTTTGCTTCTCTTGCAGGAAGTCGTATTCTCTGTGTCCTGATGGCCCAAGGGACTGTGGCCATGATATTCTTCCTTTGTGGCTTAGTCAAGGCATCTCAGCCTTTAGGTTGGGGAAGTTCATGTATCTCTCGGAGTCCTCCTCAGTTGCAGGCAGTGATGGTTCTGGTACAAATTGGCCTTTTAAAAACAATGATCTTATTGCTGTTGACCTCAATCTGTGACTCATATTTTTCGTGGAGAAAGCCTGTGAGATGAATAGTGTCCTTTAGACTATGGAAGTGACACATGTGGTCTGGTGCACCTGGCATCCGGTTAGACCCTGGATTGTCTAACCATCTGTTCTGCTTCCTACAAAGTCAGAAATAGGCTTTAGCATCTTACGTGGTTTGGAATTTTAGTGCCGGATGGATCTTTCTTGGGAGTTCATATTGCTAATTAATGTTGATGTGTAAGAACTTGGGGTCTACGTGTCCATAGTTAGAGGTTGAAGAAGGCAGTGGCTGTGTTACATGGAAACAGTGAGTGTAAGTAAAACAATTATCTTGTGGAGTGTTTGATCCCAGTGTAGGATCAAAGCAAAATAGAATACAGAATACCGAACAGTGGCCGTTCTCTCTGACATGTGTGTTCATGTGATCTCAGCGATGAGTCTGGTAGGCAGACAATAGGTGCTGTGGGTGTTGAGAGTCTTTCATTTTCTTTTACTTCACTTTTTTCTTTTTAGTAAAATTTTGAAAACACATTGGAGGGAGTTTGAAATATTGAAGGGAGTTGGGACGGAGTGTAATTGTATTTGGAAAGGGTGAATTCTGCAATAACAGGTCGCTTTCTTTTGGGTCATTGGAAAAGTCATAATGTATTTATTATTTTTTTTAGATTTTCCTAAGCAAAAATGTATCATGACTTTTCCAACCACCCATTTGAATAGAACGTTGGCTTTTAGAGGGACTAAAAATTTTTCTAAAAAGAAGTACCCTCAGCACCTACACCATCCATGTTTACCTACCGTACTCACGTGAACTCACAAGTCAGAGAACGGCAACTGTTTGGTTTCTGTATTCTGTTTTATTTCATTTTTAAGAAGTTCTAGCTGTGGGCTTCCCCCCAGTGTTTGTTAGTGTGTGGACCTGCTGGGGAGCTCCCCACCCCAACCCTGCCCTGCTTCCGCGTCCTCGTCCTCGTCCTCCTCCTCCTCAGCACCCTCACTTCTGGTGCTCATTTGGAGAGGTCTCCTTACACAGTTAATGTGGCTCAGAAAACACTGCCCTCACCCAGCTTCCTGGCAGTGGATGAGGAAGTCCACCATACACCTCGCTGCCTGATGCCTATGTGGTCATTGAGTGAAGATCTGGACTCGCGGGGGCATCCTTTTTCCAAAGGCATTTCTTTGCAACTTCTCTATTTTGAGAGAAGGAGCTGCCTCTGTTTTGTAGCCATGGTCTTAGGGCTGTCATCTGAGGTAACAGTAAGTCCGCCCTCTGAGCTGAGGCAAGCATGCCTTCTTCCAGTGAGAGCTGACATCTAGGTGGACGTCTGCTGTGGGGAAAGGGAGCTGCTCTCCTGGGCTGTTGACACGCGAGGGAAGAGTGGCCTTTGCAGGGCAGGAGGAGGAGCATAGTAATGCAGAGCAGGATGGGGAACAAGATGGACCTGGGGACCTGGGCTAAGTATTAGACCCACCACGTCTGAGCCATGTGGCCTTGGACAAGGTGCTCTCCCTCCCTGAGCCCGTTTCCTCATCTGTCCAAGTGGCCTTTTTTAAAGACATACAAGATTATTAGCATTTATAGTGCCTTTATATCTACCAGGTCATTAGGGCTTCATAGCAGCTGCATGAAAGGATTAAGACAGGTTTCCTGGCCGTCACTTGACAGTGGAGGGGGCAGCCACTGGGAGCGGTCCTGACTCATAAGCGTCTCAGGCTCTCTTGGAGTTCCGTGGTCTTTCTGTTCTCCTGCTTTTCCATGCCGTGGGGGCAGGATGTGCCAGCAGGCTTGGGTGTGGACCCAGACTGCACTGCTCTGGCTACTCCGTGTTGCTTGGGCTGTGACCCACACTCAGAGGGGAATGGACAGAAATGTGACCTTCCCCTGCATCCTCAAGGCCAGCAACACAGCATCAGCCTCCGTGGGCAGGGTGGTAGCAGAGTGAGGCTCCTGTACCCTTCACGCCCTTCCTACCTTGGAAACTTGGGTGGCAGAGCTGGAAGTGTGTGAGTTTGGGAAAAGAAGCACCTCTTTCCACTCAGCTCATTGGTTTGTCCAAGACTAGCCTCCATTGCCTGTGGTTTTTGCTAGGACCTCACTCAGCTTTCTTATGCTTGGCCTTCTAAATTCAGCGCCCCTGAGCCACTTGCTTGGTGACAGAGGGAGAAAAAGGACCACCTGAGGCTCACTCTCATCTGCCAGCTTTTCGCACATGTGCCTTTCTTCCCACTAGGTGGCAAACGCTGGCCGCACACGGAAGGAATGTGAGGATGCTGTTTCTTAGCCACGCTTCCTGGTACAGTGGACTTAATGCCATTGTAATCTTCCTCTAGCCTTCCCACAGGTGTCTGAAATGTAGCTGCCAGCTTGTAGCCAAGCCCTGTGTCTCAGTCCGTAATCAGGTCCAGTTTATTCTGAAAGTGGTATATGGAGCACTTGCCAGGGAACTTCAGTTGGGTGAGAGCAAAGACTGTTCAAGTTCTCCCTCCTGCACTGAGGTCGTAGAGGTGTTCTCTCTCTCAGGTTAACTCGTACTTCAGTGTACGTAGAATAGAGAGTGTAGGCTTGGGCTAGGTACAGCACAAGTCATTAGAGAGGAAAGCATGCGGGGGAACACACAAAGGTTTTAGGTAGTAAAAGAACTATCTTTTTTTAATGTATATATAAGAAAAGTTGGGGCTGCTGCTGAACTGATAAAGCAGACCGATGCCTACCCTCCTGGTTATCAGACCCATGAAGTTAGTCTTGGTCTCCTTTGTCTCTGATTTGATTTGATTTTCTGGATTGTTTTGTCCTCCTGGTGGAGTCTCCTCCTTCAGAAAGGAGGGTGTGTCAGCCTAAGAAACACAGCTAATGACAAAGAAAATGAGGTTTTCCCAGTAGATGCAGGTGAATGTTGTCATCTTGCAAGGATGTTAAACATAATCAAGAAAATAAAAATGATGCCATGTTGAATTATGGTACTGAGAAAGAATCTGCGAAGGCTGTTAGAGCAAACATCTAAATGGGCTTTTCAGAAAAGTTTTCATTGTTTATCAGCCTTCATTATCAGAGATTTTCTTCAGTCTCAGTCAAATCCCTAAAGAGAGGCGCTTTCCCCGAATTAACATTAGCAGCTCTCCCAATTAATTACGGACTTTTTTTTTTTTTTTTTTTTTTTTTTTTCAGGGCAAGGCTAACTCCTCAAAGGCTAACTCCTCAAATATTTTTTGGCCACCCTGGGATTGCTACTTTCAGATACTTGAATAAAGATTTTATTTTATTTTTCCTTCTGGGAAGTAGCTAAGTCATACTGCTGCCTGGTGGCTGTCACTGTAGGTTAACACGGCTTCCTGTACCCAGATCCACAGGGCACGTCTTCCCAGAGTGCATCCCTGTCCCCCGACTGCTGCAGATGGACATGGCCGCACCCAGCCCCTCACCACCTCTGGTCCTCTTCCCATGGGGGTACAGCATTGTAACCCTGCATTGTGTAAACCATTTCGTTACAACACAGGGAGGTAGAGAGTCAATATTCTCGACCCGGGTGGCCAATCATCATCTTTCAGGACTGCTCTGAGACTGTGGTCCTTTTCCTGCCAACTGCTGCCATTCACTGTTGTTTCTTCCCCATTCCTGCGGACTGTGGAATGATTGTAGTGAGTGAAGGACGTGGCGCTCAGAACCTTGACTTGGTAACTTTTCCTCCTCAGGTGGATCCCGATCAGGATGCATCTCGAAGTCGGTTGCGAAATGCCCAAGAAAAGATGGTGTACTCCCTGGTGTCCGTGCCAGAAGGCAATGACATCTCCTCCATTTTTGAGCTAGACCCCACCACTCTCCGTGGAGGTGACAGCCTTGTCCCAAGGTATGACTGTAAAATTACTTATTCCAAGAGAATCAGAACTTTGTATATGTGGCCTGGCCATGTTTATTGGAATCCAAACTGTACTGCCTTTCTTGAAGCTTTTATAGACGATTGGGACTGGCTGTGCAATATGGCATCTGATTTTTTTTAATGGCTTACTAGCTGTAAGTTCTCAATAATAGGATAAGAGTGCTGCATCAGGTAAGCAAGCCAAACCCTAAGGCCAAGTAGCTCAGCATTTTTAGCTTCCTTTACTCCTTCCCTCTTCCCCAAGTCGGTAGATCTCTTGGTTGATTAAAAAACAATTAAAAAGAAATTCTATAATATGGAATACCTGAAATTCACTGTACACTTAGTAAATTTTATGAAAAGTGTTAAGAATGTGGACCTGCATTATTTTGTTATTTTATTAAATTTAACTCATACTTGTGTTGTTTAAGAATGCGTTTTTGGGAGGGACCAGCAGTTAGCATAATGGCTATGTCGCTGGACTCCCACGTAGTCGACCGCGGTTCGCGTCCCGGACCCGGTGGCTTAAACTCACTCCGGGCGCGTGTGCGTGTGTGCCCAAGATCCCAAGAGGAGAATGGAGGAGAAGGGATTGCGGCGTGGCCATCCCCACTGGGGGGGTGATTTCTCGCTTTCTATCTCTCTGTCTCTCTCTGCCTGTCTGGCGAGCGCACGCGCTCTATAGCAAAAAAAAAACCTCTCCAAAAAAAAAAAAAAAAGAATGCGTTTTCGGAGGGTCAGGTGATGATGCAGTGGTAAAACATGACGCTCTGGGAGGCTCACTCACATGGGGATGTTCCGGGTTCACATTCAGGAACCTCCCTGAGTATGCCGGCACAGGCATGCCCATGCTCCAGGGTTGACTGACACTGAGGCTCCATCATGACGTTGAGACCTTGTTGGGGGTGCTGTCTTTCTGTCTTCTTCCCTCCTGGAAGAAACAATAAGTTAATGAACTTTAAAAGAAAATTTTTTAAAAAAAGAAAAAAAAATTTAGAGGGGCAAGTAACTGGACTGTAAATAGGATAAGAATTCATAGTTAAAATCAACAGTATTATTAAAAAATGACCAGCATGTATTGACTGTGGACTACACGCCAGGCATAATACCAAACCTGTTACTTGTGTTATGTAATTTTATCTTGACCAAAAAACCTGTCAGATTGGTATTATTGTCCACCCCTATGACAGATGAAGAAATGGAGGCTTGGAGAATTTAAGCAGCTTATGACAATTCAGTGAGTCCCATAGCAGCACCCAAGTCTTAACATGTTTAAGACAGTGATGGTTTTGGAGGCAATTCTAGCTTTTCAACACAGCATTGGTTAATGGAAATCTCACAGGTGGTGGTTTTTGTATATGGAGTCTCACAGAGTACTGCTGTGTGCCTCGTTCCTGGTATATATGTTGTTGCTACCTGCTCAGTCTGCACTGGCCAGGGAACTGACAGATGCAGGTTGGGTACTGTCAGAATTTGAGGAGAACCTTACCTTGGGCCGGGTCCTATTCCTGTCCCTCTTGGTGATAAATGTAAGGCAGTGCCTCATAGAAGAGAACCATATAGTACTAGAAGGCCTTTTATTGCCATTCAGTAAAATTCTGCTGGGTTGTTAACTCCTTGAGAATCTGAGGACCACTAGAGATGCTTTCTCAGAAGATCCCAAGTGTGTGTACAGCAGTGGTACTCTAGGTTTGGGATCCCTGATTTAGATAGCCATTTGTTAAAAAAAAAGTCTTATTGAGGTATAACTCATATGCTATACAGTTTGCCTCTTTAAAGTGCTTAATTTGATAATTTTTCATAGATGAGCAGAGTCGGGTAGCTTTCACTATGGTCAATTTTAGAAGGTTTCCATCACCCCCAAAAGACACATCATACCAATTAGTGATGACTCATTTTCCCACACCCAACCCCAGCCTTAGAATAATCTGCCTTTTGTCTCCATTGATTTGCCTGTTCTGGACGTTTTATTAAAATGGAATCACGTATTTTATTTTGTGACTGACTTCTTTTACTTAATATTGTTTTTAATACTTACTCATGTTGTGGCTTATATTAGTACTTTATTTTTCTTAATAACCAAATAATATTGTAAGGATAATAACACATTTTATTTATCAGTTTATTAGTTGATGGCTATTTGAGCTATTCATACTTTCAGTGCATTATGAAGACTACTGCTGTAAACATTTATGTACACATATTGTGTGGATATACATTTTTATTTTCCTTGGGTCTGTACCCAAGTAGAATGGCGAGGTCATATATAGCTCTGTGTTTAGCCCTTTGAGCAGCTAACTACCAGTTTCTCAAAGTGAATGTATGTTTATATTCATCCAGTTTCTCTATACTCTACCAACTGTCATTATCTTTTTAAGTTTTATTTGTTTCTTGCTTGAGAAAGAGAGAGAAAAAGACACACACTCTCAACAGGGTCTCACTCTACAACCCCTCCCTCAGCCCATCTAGCCAGTCAGGATCATGGGTGCACTCACCTAGCATGTATAGGCAAACTAGGGAATAGAACCTATGATCTTGCATCTATGATTTATGGAGCAGCACGTCAGCACTGCACCGCCATGTAGGGTCCAGCTCCCTCTGCACAGGACTTACCTCTCTTGCTGTGGGGCCAGCTCTGTCAATTCCATTTTTATTTTATTCATCCCGATTAGTGTGAAGTGTATCTCATTGTAGTTTTGATTTGCATTACCCCAATGACTGATGTTGTTGATCATGTTTTTATGTACTTATTAGCCATTTGTATATCTTATTTGGAGAATTGTCTGTTCAAATCCTTTGCCATTATTACTTGCCTATTTTTAAAATTGGGTTATTTGTCTTTTTATTATTGAGTTGTAATTGTTCTTTATTATAGATATGAACATCTAATAGATACTTGATTTTCAAATATTTTCTCCCATTTCGTTGGTTGTCTTTTTGGTTTTGATGTCTTTTGAAACACAAAGTTTTAAATTTTGTTGGAGTTCAATTTATCTATTTTTTTTGTTGTTGTTGTTATTGCTGTGCTTTTAGTTTCTTACCTAGGAAACCAGTGTCTAATCCAATGCTGCAAACATTTATGGTAAGCCATTCTTAGAGTCTTTTAGTTTTCATTCTTTACACTTTGGTCTTTCATGCATCCTGAGGTATGGTATTGCTTTTTAAAGCTTCTTTGTCCATAGACCTCCTGCATGTTACCTAAATAAGCACAGTTCTATAGAACCCAATTGTGGTTCAGTTTAAGTAATGTTTCATGTATTGTGTTCTCTGTACTCCAAGTTATTTTTGAATTTTTCTTAGGATCCTAGAAGATAGAGAATGACATTTATATCACATGTTAAATATTTTAGTTTGTTTGAGGTAAAAAATAACAGAACCACATGTCTTAAAATATCACATGGTTCCATCATAAGATACTTGATGGCATTTCCTTGGGGAAAAGGGACTGGCTGACCACATTGCCCAGTGTTAGAAATCCCCACGATCCTGTGGGAAGGGAAAGTTGAAGTTTCTCTGCCAGCTCTTAGGCAGTTTTGGCTGGTTTCAGACTCCTTCTACATTCCCTCCACTCATTACTATTTCATTGGTAAGCTTTCTTTTTAGGCTGTTGTCCTTAGGCTGATTCTAAACTCCAAAGTCAGAAGACTTATGTTCATCCTGGGAAAAGGGTCTGGCATAGTCCACTAGTATGTTCATTTACAATCTTGAACTGGGTCTTTGCCTTTTAAATTTTATTTATTCTTACCCTTGGCCACCAACCTCAGTGCAAGAAGAGAACAGGACTTTTATTCATTGACTCTATGATATCATAAAATACCTTAAGAGGAATACATTCATTTCTATCTTAAAGTTGTTGCAACTTTATTTGAAGATCATAATGTGTAAGGCTAGGTGTATGAACATCTGTGAAATGGTATCAGTGAAGGAATTTTTGTGGTAGTTAGTGGTTAAAAGACGCCTTCAGGGACAGGTAGTGGCACAGTCATTTTGCAGTTAGAACCACATAGGGAAGGGCCTGGATTCACATGCTGGATCACCCCGAGTGTAACTGTGATCTATGCCAGCTGAGAACAGGGGTGGATTGTAACTTGGGAACCCTGTTGGTGGTGCCTATCTCTCTGTCTCTCTCATGGGCAAGATAAATAAATTTAGGAAAGAATTCTTTGGAACCAAAGTGAAAGGGATAATAGCAAATCCCAGACATACTAAACAAGATAATAAAATTACCTTGTGTAAATTAGATGTATCAAATGAACATTGGGAGAGGCTCTAGCTCTGTGATTTTTTTTTTTTTTTTTTGTGGTTTTTCTTAATATTATGACTTAAGAGTGTGGAATTGATGGGACACTCTGTATTTTAATTGAAATTGGGCACAGAATTTTAAAGAATATAATCATCCAATTAAAAGCTAAGCTCCAGGCTTTGGTTTTACTTTGAAAATAAGGAAGCATACCCAAGTCATTCTATTTTATCCTTTTGTAAGATATCTTGTTCATGATATTTAGTTTCTTTTTATGCTAGTCAAGTAAACATCACCATGGTTGCCCTGTCCTGGTCTTGTAATATTCAGTACAATTAGAACAAAGGAAAATAGGGGTTCTGCTGAAGAGATATGCCTGGTTTGATCTTATCTCCCATGCTTTGCCTGTAGATTTTATATGGCATTGTTGTAAATTCCTCTTAGTTCAAATGACTTTCATTTTCCTCTTTATTTCCCACTTTCACCAATGTTTAAAGTTTCAGCTCAGGGTTTCTGTAACAGAAAATGTTCTTTGAAGAAAATATTTTTTAAAAGCTTGGAGCTGAGCCTAAAGCCTTTAAAAAAAATTTTTTTTTAAGGATTTTGCCATAGGGTGCATGCTCTCACTGGAGAGGAGAGAGACAGTGAGAGGGAAAGTGAGAAATCACCACCCCCCTCTGCATGGACAGCCACACCACAGTCCCTTCTCCTCCATTCTCCTCCTAGGATTTTGAGCTCACACTCAAATGTGTCTGGCGTGATTTTCAAGCCACATGGTCTGGGTCTTCAACCACAGTCAGCCAACCATGTAGGAAGGAGTCCAGTGACATAGCCACTAGGCCATCTGCTGGTCCAAAGTTTTTTATTTTTTTAATTAATTAATTAATTTATTTTTACTAAATAATGGCTGTACCTACTTCCAGCTAAATGAAAACTGATTGTTGTCATTTTAACCGTGATGTGTTCTGTTATATGCACCATAATTACTCCACTGTTGAGACATTGCATTATCTTTTTACTAGTATAAATAACACTTCATTAAATATCTTTGCCTCATTGTACACATGTGCTATTGTCACATAAAGAAAACAATCTTAAAATGAGATTGTTAGATGAAAAGAGAGAGATATTTTACATGTTATACAAAGTGTCAGAGTCCTTTTCAGAGTTTGACCTGATTACACTCTTTTTTTTTTATTTTTAATTAATTTATTTATTTATTTTTTATTATCATCATATTCTTCTTTATATTACATTGAATTACACATAACTTTACATTGTATTATATTACTTTTTCAAAAGGGAATGCCATGCATGTCAGTCAGTACAGAGACATCAATCTCCCCGCTTCAACATTCAATATCTTTTCTATGTTTTCCCCAATCATCATTATTATTCTAATTATTTTTTAAGACAGTCCATCGCTATTTCTCATGTTGCTTGTACAAATACTTTGCCCATCATGAAATACTTCTCAGACAAATCCAGTTGAGAATACTATACATGTCAACATCAACAGTTAATAAGCCATATCTGTTTCTCACTAATGTCCTACCTCTCTATTGTTCATTTGTTATCTTTCTCTATCCTCTTCTCTTCACTTCCCCCATTCCACACTGTCCTATTCTCATTAAGTATCTTCACTGCTTTTATGTCCTCCAATTTTTTTTCACTATCATAGAATGCTGATAGTCGGTATATATTGAGTGGATACATACAATATCTTTCTTTCATATCCTGGCTTACTTCACTCAGCAATACATCCTCCGTATCTGACCACTTTCTATCAAATTCCAGGGCCTTGTTATTTTTTATGGCTGAGTAGTATTCCATAGAGTATATATACCACACTTTTCCAATCCATTCATCAGTTTGTGGACATTTAGGTTGGTTCCATGTCTTGGCAATTGTGAATAATGCTGCAATAAACATTGATGTGCAAGCACTTTTCTGACTGAGCGTTCTCCTGTCTTTTGGGTAAATACCCAGAAGTGGGATTACTGGATCGAATGGTAGTTCTATTTGTAGATCTTTGAGGAACCTCCATATTGTTCTCCACAGTGGTTGAACTAGTTTACATTCCCACCAACAGTGTAGGAGGGTTCCCTTTTCACCACATCCCCGCCAACACTTATCACTTTTTATATTCTTAATCTTTGCCATTCTGACAGGGGTTAGGTGGTATCCCATTGTAGTTTTTATCTGCATCTCCCTTATGATGAGGGATGTTGAGCATTTCCTCATATGCTTTTTGGCTATTCGTATGTCTTCCTTAGAGAGACTTTTGTTCAGCTCATTTTCCCACCTTTTAATTGGGTTAATCATTTTTTTTCGCATAAGGCACTTGAGTTCCCTATGTATTCTGGTTATCAGTCCCTTGTCTGAGGCATATTTAACAAAAATATTTTCCCATTCTGAGGGTTGTCGGTTCACACTTGTTACTGTGTCCTTTGCTGTGCAGAAACTTCTTAGTCTAATATAGTCCCACTTGTCTATTTTAGGGATTATTGCCTGTGCCTTGGGAGTCTTATTTAAGAAGTCTTTGCCTACTCCAATGTCCCCCAGAGTTTCCCCAGCATTTTCCACCAGTAGTTTTATTGTTTGAGGTTTTAGGTTAAGATCTTTGATCCATTTTGAGTTGACTGTTGTTAGTGGTGAAAGATGGGGGTTCAGTTTCATCTTTCTGCAGGTGGATACCCAGTTTTTCCAGCACCATTTACTAAAGATGTTTTCCTTTTCCCAATGGATTGACTGATATCCTTTGTCAAAGATCAGTTGGCTGTAAGCTTTGGGGGTTATTTCTGGGGTCTCTATTCTCTTCCATTGGTCCACATGTCTGTTTTTATGCCAATACCATGCTGTTTTGATGACCACAGCTTTATAGTATATCTTGGGATCAGGGAGTGATATGCCTCCTACTCCACTCTTCTTGCGCAGGATTGCTTTTGCAATACGAGGTCTTTTATGGTTCCAGACAAATTCTATGATTGCCCTTTCTAGATCTCTGAAGAATATCTCTGGTATTTCGATTGGAATTGCATTAAACATGTAGATTAATTTGGGTAGAATTGCCATTTTGATTATGTTAATTCTTCCAATCCAGGAGCATGGGATATCCTTCCACTTTTTTATGTCACTTTCAATGTCTCTTTTAAGATTTTCGTAGTTTTCTTTATAAAGATCTTTGACTTTCTTAGTTAGGTTTATCCCTAGGTATCTTATACACCTTGTGGCTACGGTGAAAGGGATTCCTTTCTTCAGCTCTGCCTCGTTCAACTTGTTGTTCATAAATAGAAATGCTATAGATTTTTGGATATTGATTTTGTATCCTGCCACTTTACTGTATTCACTTATTACTTCAAGCAGTTTTTTCATGGATACCTTTGGGTCTTCTAAGTATACCATCATGTCATCTGCAAATAAAGATATTTTCAATTCTTCTTTGCCTATTCGAATGCCTTTAATATTGTTCTCTTCTCTGATTGCAATAGCTAAGACTTCCAGTACTATATTAAAGAGCAGTGGAGAAAGTGGGCAGCCCTGCCTAGTACCTGTTTTCAGAGGAAAAGCTTTCAGCTTTTCCCCATTCAGTATAATGTTAGCTGTAGGTTTTTCATAGATGGCTTTTATTGTGTTGAGAAATGACCCTTCTATACCAATCTTACTGAGAGTCTTAATCATAAAAGGATGCTGTATTTTATCAAATGCTTTCTCCGCATCAATTGAGATGATCATATGGTTTTTATCTTTCTTTCTGTTAATGTGGTGTATTACATTTATGGTCTTGCGTATATTGAACCACCCTTGCATCCCTGGTATAAAGCCTACCTGATCGTGATGAATGATCTTTGTTATATGTTGTTGGATACGATTTGCGAGTATTTTGTTGAGAATTTTCGCATCTATATTCATCAATGATATTGGTCTGTAGTTTTCCTTTTTTGTCATATCCTTATCTGTTTTGGGGATGAGGATGATGGAGGCTTCATAAAATGAATTTGGAAGGTTTCCTTCCTTTTGAATCTTTAGAAATAATTTTAGTAGGATAGGGGTTAACTCTTCCTTAAAAGTTTTGTAGAATTCACAAGTGAAGCCATCTGGGCCTGGGCTTTTCTTTGTTGGGAGGTTATTTATTACTGATTCAATCTCCTGGCTTGTTATAGGTCTATTCAGGTTCTCTATGTCTTCCTGATCCAATCTTGGTAGATTATATGCATCCAGGAATTTGTCCATCTCCTCCAGGTTATCTTGTTTGTTGGCGTAAAGTTGCTCATAGTATCCTCTAATGATATTTTGTATTTCTGCTGTGTCTGTGGTAATATTGCCTGTTTCATCACATATTTGATTAATCTGGTTTCTTTCTTTCTTCTTCTTAATCAGTCTAGCCAATGGTGTGTCGATCTTGTTAATCTTTTCAAAGAACCAGCTTTTACTTTCATTTATTTTCTGTATGGTTCGTTTATTTTCTATTTCATTTATTTCTGCTCGAACCTTTATTATTTCTTTTCGCCTGGCATTTTGGGGATTTGTTTGTTGTTGTTTTTCCAATTCTCTGAGGCATGATGATAAGTTATCTAGTTGCCATCTTTCTGTCCTTTTCTTATGTGCACTAATTGCTATGAATTTTCCTCTTATGACTGCTTTTGCTGTGTCCCATAGATTCTGGACACTTGTGTACTCATTATCATTAGTTTCCATAAATTTTTTTATTTCAGCCTTAATTTCTTCAGTAGTGAAGAAGTCATTCAGAAGTAGGTTGTTCAGTTTCCATGTGTTCGTGTATTTTCGGGGTTGTGTCTTGAAATTAATCTTGAGTTTAATTCCATCATGGTCAGAGAAGATGCTGGGTACAGTTTCTATGCCTTTGAATCTATAAAGGCTTGATTTGTGTCCTAATATATGATCTATCTTTGAAAAGGTTCCATGTCGGGGTGAGAAAAATGTATATGTTGTGGATGTAGGGTGGAAAGTTCTATAGATATCTGTCAAGCCCATTCCATTTATAGTATCATTTAAGTCCTGTATCTCTCTATTTATTTTCTGTCTAGAAGACCTGTCTATAGGAGATAATGGGGTGTTGAGATCTCCAACAATTATAGTATTTCTCCCTATCTCTCCTTTTAGCTCCAACAGTCTTTCCTTCACATATTTAGGCGCACCTGAGTTGGGTGCATAGATATTTATAAGGGTTATGTCTTCTTGCTGGATTACCCCATTTACTATTATATAATGCCCTTCTTTGTCTCTTCTTACAGTCTTTGTCTTGAAATCTATTTTGTCTGAGATCAATATCGCTACTCCAGCCTTTTTTTGATTTCCATTTGCATGGAGTATCTTTTTCCAGCCCTTGACTTTTAGTCTATGTATGTCTTTATCCATAAGGTGAGTTTCTTGTAGGCAACAGATAGAGGGTTTCTGTTTTCTTATCCAGTCAGCCAGTCTATGTCTCTTTACTGGAGAATTTAATCCATTGACATTCAATGTAATTATCGATATTTCCGTACCTGATCCTATCATTAAGTGAGCCATTTTCTTGGTTGTTCTTTGTTCTCGTATAACTGTCTCTGATTTTTTAGTTTTCCTGGTATAATACTCCCTTCAGAACCTCTTGAAGAGCTGGTCTGGAGTTGGTAAATTCCTTCAAATTTTGTTTATTCGAGAATGTTTTTATCTTTTTTTCCCATATGAAAGATAATTTTGCCGGGTATAATATTCTTGGTTGAAATTGTTTTTCACTCAACACTTTTACTATGCTTCCCCATTCTTTCCTTTCTTGCATTGTTTCCGCCGAAAGATCCGATGTTAGCCTGATGGGGTGACCTTTGTAAGTAACCTGGCGTTTCCCTCTTGCCAACTTTAGTATCTTGTCTTTGTCTGTTGTTTTTGCCAGTCTGGCTATAATGTGCCTTGGAGAGGATCTTCTTGGGTTGATTCTGCCCGGGGTCCTATGTATTTCCTGGGTCTGGATATTTGAGTGCCTTTCTAGATTTGGAAAGTTTTCTTCCAGGATCTCATGGAATAAATTATCTAGGCCCTTATTATTTTCTTCCTCTTCTGGAATACCTATTATCCGGATGTTGGGGCGCTTGATAGTATCCAGTATTCCTCGTATATTATCCTCATTTTTCATGGTTGTTTTCTCAATCTTCTTGATGCTTTTTTCTAGGTCAGATGTTTTGTCTTCTACGTTAGATATTCGATCTTCTGCCTGGTCTAACCTACTTTTAATACTTTCAAGGGAGGTTTTGATTTCCTGTATCACATTCTTCATTCCTAGAAGTTCCATCTGGTTCTTGTTTAAGGTATCCATTTCTTCTTTCAAGTCATTGAAGGACTTCCTCATCTCCTGGAGCTCCTTGTCTCTTTTCTCTTCCATCTCAGTTAGTTTGGTCACTACAAATAATCTGAATTCCTTATCAGACATGTCCACGACGTCCATTGTATTGACTGTGGGTGATGTAGGCTTGATGATTTCCCTTGAGGGAGAGGCCTTTTGTTGGTTGCTCATATTTCTGGAGCCTCTGCGATTGTTCTTAGTCATTAGGTATTCTATATGTTTCTTCCTAACTGATTGTTAATAGTTGTACAGGCTTAGAAAATTGATGATTTCCCTTATGGTTGGCCTACCTGTTGCTCACAATTACCATTAACTGTTGCCACTACCCTGGATGGCCCAAAGTCCTCACTGTCTCTAAGGACAGGTGAGCCTACAATTGACTGAATAAGCAACACCCCAAGAGCAAAGAAAAACAAACTGAAAAAAGGAAATCACGCGGCGCGCCGCGAGCTATTCAAATCACCAGAATTCAGAGTCCAAAGGCTCGTGGGAAAGTGTCAGAAGATGAGTGACAGGACCAGGTTGGTCAGGTCTGGAGCCTGAGTCCGCCTGGTGCCCGGAACTGCTGGCCGGCTCGATCCGGATTGTGGGTGGGGTGGGGTGGGAGTTCGCCTTAAAGTCCCAGACAACCAACCTGGGGTCCAAGGAGGAGAAACGGTGGGGATGCGTGGAGATTCGGAAAGGTCGGGCCTGCAGCCTCAGTCCGCCTGGTGCCCGGAACTGCTGGCCGGCTCGATCCGGATTGTGGGTGGGGTGGGGTGGGAGTTCGCCTTAAAGTCCCAGACAACCAACCTGGGGTCCAAGGAGGAGAAACGGTGGGGATGCGTGGAGATTCGGAAAGGTCGGGCCTGCAGCCTCAGTCCGCCTGGTGCCCGGAACTGCTGGCCGGCTCGATCCGGATTGTGGGTGGGGTGGGGTGGGAGTTCGCCTTAAAGTCCCAGACAACCAACCTGGGGTCCAAGGAGGAGAAACGGTGGGGATGCGTGGAGATTCGGAAAGGTCGGGCCTGCAGCCTCGACCTGATTACACTCTTACCAACAAAATAAAGAACTCATTTATCTAAGCTCTTGTTGATACTGGGTTTTATCAGTCTCTAAGATCTTTGGAATGTGATACAATAGTAACAAAATATGTTGCTTCAATTTGTATGAATTGTATTAGGAGGTTGAATGTAGACTCCATTTCTATTGGCCATGGTATTTTGTTATTACTGGTTTGTATCTTTGTCTCATTTTCATTTTCAGTGTGTGTGTGTATATGTGTGTGTGTGTGTGTGTGTGTGTGTGTATTTTTTTTTAAGAGTTTCTTGCCTTAGGGCACGTTTGCTCTCAGGACAGACAGTGAGATGGAAAGTGAGAAGTCATCCCCCAGGGGGAATGGCCATGCTGCTATACCTTCTCTTCCATTTTCCTCTCAGGATCTTGGGCACACACGCGCATATACCCAGTGTGAATTTTAAGCCACTGAGTCTGGGATTTGAACTACAGTCAATTATGTGGAATCCAGCAATGCAACTGCTATGCCATCTGCTGGCCCCGTTTTTAAAAATTGATTTGTAAAAGCTCTTTGTATGTATGGGTTAATAACCTCTTTATGTTACATGTTACTCTGTTATTTTCCCAGGCTAAGGTTTTTCATTCAACTTGGTTCATTTAGTGGTGGTGTTTTTGGCTTTCGTTTTTGTTTGTATACAATGATGATTTTTTAAAAAATGAAGCAATGTATTAAGATAAAGTGATTTTTTAGTTTTAAATTCAGATTTTTTTATTACAAAATAGGAGATGATTAAAAAGGCTTTCCCTATCACAAAATTAATAAATATTCACTTACATTTTCTCCCAAGAATTTTCTTCACTTTATTGGGACATTTCAAATATTGCTTTATTCTTTCTTGTGATAAGCACTGACAGGCACTCTGTAAGTACTTGCTTCTCTAAGTCTGTCTCACACTTAGTGTGTGCTGGGCCACTCATTCTTTAGAAATTTAGCATGTCACAGTAACCCCAGGTCATTATGAATGATCGTCTATTGTAGGTACATTGGGATGTGATTCCAGCCAGAATGATTTGCTCCTACGTTTTTATTGTCCAGTTTATGTAGTATAAAACCATACTGGTATCCTTTCCTATTTTGATGGAATATATTCCAGATCAGTGGTTATAAATATCCATGACCCTAAAGCCGTTCTTTTCTCCCCTTAGGAACTCCTATGTTCGGCTCAGACACCTGTGTACTAATACCTGGGTGCACAGCACAAATATTCCCATTGACAAGGAAGAAGAAAAACCTGTGATGCTGAAAGTAAGTCCCGGAACTTGGCTGCCCGCCGTCTCATGCTCGTTAATGAAAAGGCACATTGAGGTCAGACTGGGGAGAGTCACGCTGTGACATTCCTGTTACTTTGGCAAGAGTGTGGTCTCAGCCAGACTTTCATCCAAGAGGCCTGGATGAAACAAGCCAAGGGCTTTGGAAATCACCAGACCCTTTTATTTTATTCCATGGCCTTCACTGTAGAGGTTGAGCAATTGTCTGGGTTCCATGTCTGTCTGAAGGATGATTTTTGGCTGGGGGAATGTTTGCTTGTGATCTGAGGTACATCCAATATCTAATTGATTTTCTCCAGTTTTTATGATGGTTTTACTACTCTGTTATTTAAATATATACTTTTCCTTCTGGGAAGTTCTCTTAGCCCCTTTACTTTCTCTCTCATATCTTTTTTTCATTCATCTCCAGGCTCATAGAGCATGAATACACACAAATGGAGTCATCCTTTTTAAAATGGAAGGAAATTCTCAAGTAACTTTTTGTCATGGGGAAGGTTATGAGAATTTGCTTCTTATACTTCTCTGAACATTTGTAAGCTTATAGAAGGGTTTAAAGAATGATACAATAATCCTCTTCAGTTAGTCGGTACTTCCCTCCATGTTTGCTTTTTCTCTGTGTTTATGAAGATGTTCTTCTTAACAGAGTCTTACATGCCTTCTGTAATAATGAAATTATAAAATGATATGACGATCCCTTTTCCAGGCTCATCATCCTCATAATACCAGCCTCTAGAGAAGGAGTAACAACTATTTAGAAATTTGCAGTACATCCTTTCATATGCTTTCCTATTTGTAGTTGTTTTTTTTTTTTTTTTTAAGGATTCCTGTGTTCATAGGAGAGAGACAGGGGAAAGTGAGAAATACTTCTTCCTCTATTTATCTCTTCTTTCAGGATTTTGGGCACACACACACACACACACATACATGCCCAGTATGTTTTCCAAGCTCCTGGATCTAGGACTTGTGCATTTGGCCATGTACAATTCAACTGCCTTAACCACCATGCCACCCACTGGCCCATGTAGTTGATTTTTTTTTTTTTTTAAGAGATGTTTTTGCTAAAGGGCATGTGTGCTTGCTGAAGAGACAGGGACAAAAAGCAAAGTATCATCCCCCCTGTGGGGATGGCCACTCGGCAATCCCTTCTCCTCCATCCTCTCTGGATTTTGGGCACACATGCACATGTGCTCAGCACTGGTTTCAAGCCACCAGGTCCGAGACTCGAATCATGGTCGATCATGTGGGAGTCCAGTGCCTTAACAACTATGCCACTTGCTGGCCTGCCATGTAGTTGATTTTAACTCCCAGTGTTTTGGATTGCCCAATATTAAATAAAGTATTTGATTAATGTCTTGCTCTCTCAAGCCAAGAGATTATTCCACAAAGACAACTTTGAATTTCAGATTGGCACCTCTCCTGTGAAGGAGGACAAGGAAGCATTTGCCATTGTTCCGGTTTCTCCTGCTGAAGTCCGGGATCTGGACTTCGCCAATGATGCCAGCAAAGTGCTGGGCTCCATTGCTGGGAAGCTGGAGAAGGGCACCATCACCCAGAACGAGAGAAGGTGAGGCCTCCCGTCAGGCCTGGCCCATCATCCTCACCCACTGTGGGTTTCTCAGATTCCTTGCAGACTGAGAAAATTGCAACTGTGAACAACTTTGTGTGGAGAGTAGCAGGTCTAAGCGTTGCGTTGGTGGGTGGTTTCAATTTGTGATTTCCATGGAATAGTTAATTTTGTGTTTGCATTTTTGGGTTTCTCTACAGTTATAAAAATCTCTCTGTGTGTCTCATTTTCTAACCTGGAATGGTTAGAATTTCAGGCATCGAGGTTACTCTAAGATAAAAATTGATGGCTGTTATTTTGTGAAAGTGATCACCACTTTGTGGAGAGTCATGTATTGTCTGTATTTTACACTTTTCAGTAACTGGCCCTGGTCGTCAGTTTCAGGGAAAGTGGGAAAAAGGTCTCTGTTCCTCTTTAACTGGTTTATTAGTCCAGAAGGCTTCCAGCCTGTTGAACATTGATCACTTCGATCTCTAATAACTTCTTTGATCCTAAGGTCTGTAACCAAGCTGCTGGAAGACTTAGTTTACTTTGTCACTGGTGGAACCAACTCTGGTCAAGACGTGCTTGAGGTGGTCTTCTCCAAGCCCAACCGAGAACGACAGAAGCTGATGAGAGAACAGAACATTCTCAAGCAGGTCGGTGAGGTGTGACGTATCGAGGAGTTGATGTTCGCAGAAATCGATAGGTTCACTGCTCTTACAGAGGGACATTGATGAGTTTCTCCTGGCTTTCTTCATTAATTGATTTTTAAGGTAGATTTTATATTTTAGAGAAGTGTTAAGTTCACAACAAAATTGAGTGCCAAGTACCGTGTCCACATTTGTTCCCCCACAAATTTCAGTAGACCAGAGTGGTGCATTTCATTACAGGGAACAAACCTACGATGACACGTCATTATCAGCCTAAACCCATGGCTTACATGTGGATTCAGTCTTGGTGTTGTTTGTTCTCTGGGTTCTGACAAATGTATACTGGCATGTGTCCATCATAATATCAATAGCATAGTCGAAAACCCTCTGTGCTTTGACCTGTGCATCCCTCCCTCCCCCCAGCTTTGGCAACCACTAATCTTACCTTCTCCATCATTTTGCCTTTTCTGGAATTTGATATCACTGGAATCGTATGGTAGCCTTTTCAGAGTGACTCTTTTTATTTAATGATACATGTCTAAGGTTCCTCCATGTTTTTTCATGGCTTGATAAATCAGTTCAGTTGATTTTTACTGTACTTGTTAAATATTAACTGTATGAGAGTTTACCTATAAGGAGCCCCAGGAAGCATCCAGTTGACACCTTTATTTTCTTCCAAAAAATGTTATAATACGAAGTGCATTGTGTCCTTAGGTTTATTTCATACTTTGGGGGATATTTGGAGTATTTGTTAAATTCAGAAGACTGATATAGGCTTTTCCAGGGAGCCAAATAAATCACCATAACGTCTTTCCATAAAGTATGTAATGGCTTATGGTAAATACACACATGGTTTTCTTTGGTATAAATATAATATAAATGGTGTAAAGACAAATCAGGGGGACCGGCAAGTGGCGTGGTGGTTAAGGCGCTGGACACTCCCACATGGCTGACCATGGTTCAAGTCCTGGACCTGGTGGCTTGCTTTCTCACTTTCCTCTCTCTATGTCTCTCTGGTCAAATTAAAAAAAATAAATGAATAAATGAAATTGAATAAAATTTAAAAAAAAAAGACAAATCAGGAGGAGGAAGGTGGCTAAGCCAGGGTAGACGAATTACTGAGAGATGCAGCTATAGTGTTCTGTAAACCTTCTGGAGATTGGCCTGCAGTCTTACCTTGGAGATTTCTGGCCCCCAAAGCTAAAAGAGAAACCTATTGGTGACAGGTCTCACAGTTCTCCATGGGCACCTAGGATTTCAGAATCCCATTTCTCTTGTTGGTCTATGATAGACAACATTTATTAACAGTCCATCATGTATTAACAAGGATTTCAAGTTTGAGAATAAATTATTTTCTGGCTATTTCATGTGATGACTCCCACATTAGATCTCTGGCTTAATGCCCATGATCGTATTCATGGCGGCTTTTCTTTGACCCACAGTAATTGATTCAGTGGCTAGAGACTTCATTGTGTCAGGCCCTCTACTTACATACTTTAAAATTACGTTTGCTTTAACCATGATTGTACTGCTAGTAAGTAGTAAAGGTATGTGATTTCAGCCTTTAATGTGCCGATCCAGAGTCTGTGCTCTTAACCGTTCTTGCAGTCCAGTTTCTGTTGCTCTAGTTGAATACCACAGACTGGTATTTATCATTTTTGAAAAACGGGTTTATTTGGCTCATGATTCTGGAGGCTGGGAAGGCCAAGGTTGACAGGCTGGTGTCTGCTGAAGGTTTCCAGGCTGTACCGCAACATGGCAGAGGGCATCACATAGAGCAAGAGCCAGATAGTCAGAGAGCGCTCACTTTTACAAGACAAACCCATTCTCATGACCGCGACATTGATCCAATCAAAGGGACAAAGCCCTCATGACCCGGTCACTTCTTAAAGGTTCCACCTAGTCCCAACTCTTTCTTTTAAAAAAATAATTATTTAACTTTTAAAAAATTTTATTTACTTATTTATTTTAATTTGAACAAAGAGGGATAGAATGAGAAAGAGAGAGAGGGAAAGTGAGAAAGCAAGCCGCCAGGTCCAGGACTCGAACCACGGTCAACCATGTGAGGTCCCGTGACTTTAACCATCACGCTACCTGTTGGCTCCAAGTCTTACTCTTAATAGCATTGCATTGAAGACTGGATTTCCTATGCATGAACTTTTGGGGAACACATACAAACCATAGCAGCCACTTTGCTCTGAACTCGGTACTGTCAAGTCCTTGAGGACCAGTGCAGTCTCACTGAATTCAGCAAGTACCCAATATCTGTTGATTGCCTGAATGCAGTGTTTGGTTTAATTGATGAGTTTGGATAGAAAAACTGCCCCAGTAGTCCCACTACCCTTAGGGCTGTATTATTTCCACACAGAAGGCTAGTCTTTAAGACACTGAGTGATGGCAGTTTTTACTCTTTGTATTCTCAAACAGATCTTCAAGTTGTTACAAGCCCCGTTCACAGACTGTGGCGATGGCCCGATGCTTCGGCTGGAGGAACTTGGGGACCAGCGGCACGCTCCCTTCAGACATATCTGCCGTCTCTGCTACAGGGTCCTGAGACACTCGCAGCAGGACTACAGGAAGAACCAGGTCGGGATTAAGGATTGGTGAAGGGATCGTCACTTTCCTGCTTGAAGTACAAGTGCCCGCCCTTGGGAATTTTATGTGTCATGTATATATTTATATACTGGACAGAGGGTAGTCAGTTTTAGGTTCGCTTTTGGAAAGGAAATAGAGTGTTTGCAAACCTGGAAAGAACGTGTATCACAGGATCCTTGAAGGTACTGGAAAATTCCTCTTTTAAAGCCACCTTTCGGTGAGAGTGTAATGTCTGATCTCAAAAGAGGGAAGCCAAAAATAGATTCATAGTTTCCACAAATGTGACTGATTGGCTTAGGTATTCCTGAGTATCCTCTGCTACTAATTGACTTTAAATATATTTTTTCACCAGATTTAAAAAAAAAAAAAAGGAAATGGGGTAGCATGGTTCCAAATTGCCAGGTGGGCTTAATCTATATTTATTCAGCAGCAAAAATGATGGAGCACAGTTAAATTGTCTCAATGAAATAATAAATTCAGATCTGAAAACAGCTTTTGACCTTTTAAAAATATAAATTACTTGGGCCAGCAGATGGTGTAGCGGTTACATCACTGGACTCCCACATTGCCAACTGCAGTTTGAGTCCTATATCTGGTGGCTTGAAAATCACACCAGGCATGGGACCAGCAGTTGGCATAATGGCTATGTCGCTGGACTCCCATGTAGTCAACCACGGTTTGAGTCCCGGACCCAGTGGCTTAAACTCACACAGGATGCATGTGCGTGTGTGCCCAAGATCCCGATAGGAGAATGGAGGAGAAGGGATTGTGGCGTGGCCATCCCCCCTGGGGGCGATTTCTCACTTTCTGTCTCTCTGTTTCTCTCTGTCTTTATGGTGAGCGCGCACATCCTATAGCAAAAACTTCTCAAAAAAAAGAAAAGAAAAAAAAAGAAAATCACACCAGGCATGTGTGATTCTGGTGGGAGAAAAATAGAGAAGAGATTGCAGCATGGCCATTCACCCTGGAGGGTGATTTCTTACTTTCCCTCTCACCATCTCTGTCTCTCTAGTGAGCGCCGTAAGGCAAAAACCTCTAAAAATAAATAAATAATTTATAAATAAATAAATAAATAATTAGATTACAATTTATACTGCGTACTTAACAAATATCCATATGTAAATATAGAATATTTTGCTTAATTATATTTGTGTGGCAGGTTTAGTAAATGAAGGGAAGTGAAGGAGTTAACAGCTGTTACCTGAGGGTCGAAAGTCTTAGAAAGATGCTCCATGTACAATTTATCTTATGGGTCGTAGTCATTATCATGAAATGTCATTACTTTCCTTACTTTATACTTAACTGGATTGTCATTGATCCTTCCTTCTGATCTCTCTTCTCTGTCCCTAAAAGGAGTATATAGCCAAGCAGTTCGGCTTCATGCAAAAGCAGATTGGCTATGATGTGTTGGCTGAAGACACCATCACTGCCCTGCTCCACAACAATCGAAAACTCCTGGAAAAACACATCACTGCTGCAGAGATTGACACGTTTGTCAGTCTGGTGCGAAAGAACAGGGAGCCCAGGTGAGCCGGGAGTGGAGCCCACCTAGGGAAGGAAGGTGTGCAGTTCAGACTTGCAGCCAGCAGGTAGCATGGTAGTTAAGGCACTGGATTCCATATGGCTGACTGTGGTTTGAGCTCCATACTGGTGACTTGAAAATCACAGGAGGTGCATGTGCACACGTGCCCAAAGTCCCAAGAGAATGAAGGAGAAGGGGTTGCATTATAGCCATTCCTGGGGGGTGATTCTCTCTCTCTCTCTCTCTCTCTCTCTCTCTCTCTCTGGGGGAGCACACACATCTTATGGCCAAGAACTTCAAAATATAAATAAATAAGTAAGTAAGTAAGGTGCAAGGACTTAGCTGGTGCTTTTTATGGGGCTTCTCTTCCTTGGGGCTGCCAGAGGCAAGTTTTGATTAGTAGGGGCTCAAGAGGCTCTTGGACGAATTAGCAGCAAGAACACAGTATTGCAATGAGACCTGGATAGAATCCCAGCTGTACTGTTTACCACCTAGCCCACCTGGGGTCTTGAGCTTTAATTTCTTCACCTGCCAAATGGATAGTTATGAAAATTAAGCGAGAATAAAGGCATATCAAGTGCCTGGCCCTTAGCAGATGCTCGGACATGACAATTGCTGTTGGCCACTGGTTTGTTTCTTAGCACCCATGAATATCAGTGAGGGAAACTCCCACCTCTGCCATCATCACAAATAATCTTTTGCGGACTTGGTTGTTACTTTAGTATTTTGTTTATACGTTAATGAATTCTATTGATTTTAACTCATTCACACAGATCTTTCTCCCCCGCCCCCCCAGTCTCTAAGACCCTCACCATTTTAGGTGAAGTGGGAATGGGAAAACAGAGTATGGATGCCATAAATGGTCCTTCTGGACAGCTGACGAGGTTGCTGTAAAAATGACTGCCACCACTCGTAAAAGCACCCAGCACTTAATGAAACCTGCTTGTGGGCCAGGCAGTGAGCTAAGGAAGCGCTTTGTGGGAATTGTCTCCTTCGATGCTCTGGATGGCCTCAGAAGTTGTGCATTACCCTTGTTGTAGATGAGAAAATCTGAAGTGTGGTGAGGTTAGGCAATTTCTCCAGATAGCAGGTTATTTTAGAACACTGCTAATAAGCATCCAGACGGGGCTTCCACCCGGGCAGTCACACACATGAGCCTCTCCCTAGGTGCTCTGGCTGCCCTGTGTCTCCAGCGTTCTTCTTGAGTCAACTCCTTTCTTCCTTGCTCCTCCTCCTCATTTTTTGCCTTGCCACCTCTCTGTCAAAGACAGCCCTGCAACACTGCCATCCTTCCTCCTTTGCGTCTTTGTTCTTTCTTTTCTCTGCTGTCTGGGTTTCATGTGGTGCAGTAGTCAATGGCACCAAAACCTCAAATACCACTACTGTCTGTCGTTAAAGGTTTGCTGAATCTGTCTACTTGAGAAAGAGTTGGACTCCAAGAGTCAAACCTGTGCTCTGTCTCCAGCAAACGTTTTGTGCTGCTTCTCTGTCTTCACAGATTCTTAGATTACCTCTCTGACCTCTGTGTCTCTATGAACAAATCCATCCCAGTGACCCAGGAGCTGATCTGCAAAGCTGTGCTGAATCCCACCAATGCCGACATCCTCATTGAGACCAAGTGAGTGGGGGCAGAGGATTTCAGGAAAAGACAAGAAAGGGGTTTAGATGGAAAGCATGCAGTTCAGTGGGTGTTCATGCTTGCGAGTACCACAGCCTAACACCTTGGGTTCTTCAAAGTCTATCTACAGTCGGGGGGGCTGGCATTTGACCCCCCTTGGGGAAGGATTTTCTTTAATGGAATAATTAAGATTTACATGAGGCCAGCAGATACATGGTGGTTAAGGCACTGGACTTCCACATGGCTAACCACTGTTCGAGTCCTGAACCCAGTGGCTTGCTTTCTCATTTTCCCTCTCTGTCTCTCTGGTGAGCACCCATGCACTATAGTAAATTAATAAGTTATAATATTAATAAAATTAAATCTTTAAAAAATATAATTGGATTTGCTTTGGGTGTGGAGTCTGTGAACTCACCAGGGAGGATTTTTATACACTCTGAGTTTAGTTTTAAGAGTTAAAAATTCTTAAAGTGTAATCATTAATTTAAACATTTAAAGGACATAATTAATATTCAGTGTTAATGTTAAGTCATTATTGAAAAGAGTTCTAAATTATCACTGTTCAGAAAGTGTTTATTGGTTCATGGACTTTTTGGTCATTAATTTTTAACAGAGGATTAGTTTTCTTCTGATAGGTAGAATGCCAGAAATATGGGCAGTGCTAAAAAAAAAATACTGAATGGTACCAGTAGATGGCATAATGGACTCCCATATAGTCGACTGAGGTTCAGGTCCCAGACGTGATAGCTTAAAACTCATGTCGGACATGTGTACATGTGTGCCCAAAATCCCAAAAGGAGAATGGAGGAGAAGGGATTGTGGTGTGGCTATCTCCCCTGGGGTGTGATATCTTGCTGTCTGTCTAGCAAGCACATGCACCCTATAGCAAAAATCTATCTACAAAAAACAAACAAACAAACAAACAAAAAAAAAAACTGAATTATACTCTACAGCTGGTTATTTTTTTCCCTTCTCATGCATAACTTAGTTTCAGACTTGGGCTAATGCAAGGTTTCTCAACTTCAGCATTTTGACGTTTGGGCCAGGTAACTATTTGTTGTGGGAAACTGTTCTGAGAATTGATTGATAATTGTCCTATAAGCAGCTCCACTGGCTTCTACTTACTAGATGCCAGCAGGACCCCCTCCTTTCATTTGTGACAACAAAAATGTCTGCAGACATTGCTAAATGCCTGCTGGGGGCAGAATCACTCCAGCGGAAACCACTGGGTTAAAACTGATGAAGAAATAACTATTAGGCTCTCTCTGACTTGACCAGTGAGAAAGATACCAGACAAAGTGGCTTTCTTTCCATGTGTCCTTACGCTAAATGAAGCTATATATTTCAAAGGCTTTCAAAGATAATGACTTTTCCCTCTTCCTCTTACTTTCCAGGTTGGTTCTTTCTCGTTTTGAATTTGAAGGTGTTTCTACTGGAGAGAATGCTTTGGAGGCAGGAGAAGATGAAGAGGAGGTGTGGTTATTTTGGAGGGACAGCAACAAAGAGATTCGCAGTAAGAGTGTCAGAGAATTGGCACAGGATGCGAAGGAGGGGCAAAAGGAAGACCGTGATGTTCTAAGCTACTACAGGTGAGTAGGAGATGGGTTGAGTAGAAAGAAGTAGGCGCCCCAGAGAGGAGTGATTAGGAATTTATTGTGTATTTGTTGATTATACCAAAGAATTACAAAGGTGTCTTCTGATAAGCTTGTCTAGCGGAGGTGGTTTAAGTGCTAGACTCCCGTGAGGCTGACCGTGTGGCTATACTCCTGGTGGCTTCATTTCTCACTTGCTTTGTCTCTCTGTCTGTGTTCATATTTTACTACCTTCAAGTGCATCTGTAAGTCATTACAGTATTTTATCTGTCCTTAAACTTTTATAGAAATGGTACCATACTCTGAATACTACCCTAAAATTCACCTTGTTTGTATAATATCATTTTTGAAATGTACTCATGTTAATGGAGATAGATCCATTTCTTAAATTTTGACTGGTGAAGGGTATTTGATTAATGTACCACATTGTCATTGCCGCTGAATGTCCATCATATGTGACAATTTAGTTTTTCTTTTAAAAAAATGCAAATATGGGACCAGCACTTAGCGTAATGGCTATGTCGCTGGACTCCCACGTAGTTGACCGCAGTTTACGTCCCGGACCCGGTGGCTTAAACTCACGCCGGGCACGTGTGCGTGCGTGCCCGAGATCCCGGGAGGAGAATGGAGGAGAAGGGATTGCGGCGTGGCCATCCCCCCTGGGGGGTGATTTCCTGCTTTCTGTCTCTCTGTCTCTCTCTGTCTGGCGAGCGCACGCGCCCTATAGCGAAAACCTCTCCCCCCCCCAAAAAAAAATGCAAATTTTATGTATAAATAAAACTATAAGAAATGTTTACAATAAAACAATTTTTAAATAAGCTTGAGGAAGTTTCTATAGTTTATAAACAATATTGTTCTAAATTTCACTTTCTACTTATTTCTATGTCAGATCAGTGTACTAGCATAGGCATGACTGAACTTCATTGAGATTACCTGGCAACCCTTAACAACTGCAACTCATGAACATACGCATGCAACATATATACACATACTACCATGATAACTATTTATGGGGAAAAAGAAAGTGCTCCTTGGGAACCAGCAGTTAGCGTAATGGCTATGTCGCTGGACTCTCACATAGTCGACCGTGGTTCGCATCCTGGACCCGGTGGCTTAAAACTCACACTGGGCACATGTGCATGCATGCCCAAAACCCCAGGAGGAGAATGGAGGAGAAGGGATTGCGTCGTGACCATCCCCCCTGGGGGGTGATTTCTCGCTTTCTGTCTCTATGTCTCTCTCTGTCTGTCTGGCGAGCACACGCGCCCTATAGCGAAAACCTCTCAAAAAAAAGAAAATAAAAAAACAAAGTGCTCCTTTAGGCTTATAAATCTAAAATAAATATCCAATAATCAATTTAATGTGAATTTTTAGAAAGAAAAAGAATATGACCACTCAAATCATTTAAAACTGAGCAAACTCAAATTTTAGTTTTTCGTGTCAGGGAACATTCTTGTTAAATTTGTCTGAGTCTGTGTGAGCTTCCATTCCACAGCAAGAGTCACATTGGAGGATATTTGTACTCCACCTTCCTAAACAGCTGTAGTTGAGATGTTTTACTGTACTCCTACAAGTTGTTGAGAGCAGCTTCATTTCCTCATGCACGTGGCTAGTTGAATATTGTGAGGCTTTTTTATTTTTGTTCATTTTGTGAGCGTGAAATAGTGAAATAGAATCATGTTTAAATGTGCATTTCAGTAATCTAGTGACGTTGAAAATATTTGCAAATCATTGTGCTTGGTAATACATAGGGCTTAAAATTCAAAAGCCATTATTTGCCAGTTGGAAAGCATGTGGCTTATGCTTTCACACTGCAAGTACATTCGCTCTTTCACTTTCACTTGTTCAGTCCTCTCCCAAGTGGAGGAGAAAAAGTGCCTCATCTGGTCAAGTTCAGGTTAACAGAGTTCACTTGTAATTGGATGAGGAAGAAATTTAGTGAGGAGTTCACTGCTTTTATATCTCAAATGTCATTGCCTTGTGTTGGCCTTAAAGAGTGACTTCTGTAATAAAAGATCACCAAAATATCATGATATTTCTAGTTAGACTCAATGTGGCTGATATCTTTAACATTGCCTGTGTGGTCTTGGTAGATTGAAATAGGCAGCCATCTTCAACCTCACTGCTATTTGCCCCCACTTATTTTATAAATAAGGGCATAATGGAAGCAAGTAGTCGTATAATTACTCCAGCACAGCTGGATAGACCTGCGTGACAGTTGGCAGTCAGCCAAACATTGTGGCATCGCTTGATCTATTCCTCAATTTGCTTGGCACAAAAGATAAATTTTGGTGTACGGGGCAGTTGAGAGTATTTATGTATATCAGATGGTGACATGTTAGTCCTACAAAAGCTGGGGACTACCTAGCCTACCTGCTGGGTGTTTCCATTCATCCTGAATGATTGCTGAAGAGCAAGCTTTATGGAACTTTTCTCTCTCCAGGTATCAGCTGAACCTCTTTGCTCGGATGTGTCTGGACCGCCAGTACCTGGCCATCAATGAAATATCAGGCCAGCTGGACGTAGATCTCATTCTCCGCTGCATGTCAGATGAGAACCTGCCTTATGACCTGAGGGCGTCCTTCTGCCGGCTCATGCTTCACATGCACGTGGACCGAGACCCCCAGGAACAAGTCACACCTGTAAAATACGCCCGCCTCTGGTCAGAGATCCCCTCCGAGATCGCCATTGACGAGTGAGCATGGCCCCTTCTTCTGTCAAAACCTCACAGCATTTGAAAACCGCCTGTTTCTGATGTTCTGTGCAGTAATAGATAAACTGTATGTGGTCCAGTTAAACTATAGAATAAAGATGAAGTTATTTTTCTTTACGCTTCCAATAAAATTAAATGAGTGGCAAATTAATAATTTCCTCAAGATTGTAAAAGACGGCGTGACTGTCTTTTTATAACTCTGGTTTATCTTTCTTTCATTCTACGAATATTTAAGTATGTATTGTGTGTCAAGCTCAAGGAATAGATCAGTGGACAAATTAGGAACCTATCTGTTCACTAGTCAAGGAAGGCAGTGAACAAGATATAAATGACCAAAATATGAAGAGGGGGATCTTCAAAAGTTCTTGGAAAATGTGTTTTGTGGGAAAACTATGCATGATTTCAAAAATCTTTTACAGCCAAATAAACTCATACCTTAATTCCATTTTTCATGAACGTTTGAAGTCTCTTCATGTATACATTGTCGATATATACTAAGGAGCAAGAAGGAATAGGACATTTTGGGGGATGTTGATTTTTGAGGCTGAGCAGCCCAGGAAGGACCTCACTGGGAAGGACCTGACATTGTGTTTCCTCTTCTTTCTCCTTTCCTTTCAGCTATGATAGTAGTGGAACTTCCAAAGATGACATTAAGGAGAGATTTGCTCAGACCATGGAATTTGTGGAGGAGTATTTAAGAGATGTGGTTTGTCAAAGGTTTCCTTTCTCTGATAAGGAGAAAAATAAGCTGACATTTGAGGTAACTCATGATGAAATAATTGGTGTGTTCACCTGCCTCTCAGTGGTCATTTTTCTATGGAGTAAATAGAAGATATTTGAGTAAATAGAGATTCCTATCATGATGCTCTGGTTTTGTAATAAAAAGGAATTCAGCTCAGTTTTGTTTCAGAATAAAATATTGGGTTGTTGGGAAAGTCATGATGCATTTTTGCATAGAAAAACATAGAAAAAAAATACATCATGATTTTTCTGACAACCCAGTAGAACTGATACCCAGTCAGCTGGGTAATAGTAGTTGTGGTCTTAAATAGGCAAGGGAATTGAATCATGTAAAATGATAGAACATCATGTATGCACTGTACTTTGTATTAATAATGACAGGAAAGAAACAGACTGTGCTTCTGATCTGTTGTAGATGAATCATTTGAGGAACATAAATTCTTATTATCTTTGAGTTAAAATATATCTGAGACTACTTTTACCCTTTTAGGAGTTAGGTTTCTGAGGATGGTTGTGTTCTCATCTGTGTCCTCGTTGAGTATAATTTGGCTTGCTCAGTATTACCTTGGGAGGCTGCATAGACCCAGTGATTAAGTCAACTTTTTATTAACTGTTCATTACAACATGTCAGCTTTGCAAGTTTACATTTATTCTCCTCCTAATAAAACAAAATAAAATTTCATCAGAAACGGCAAGCAAAATATGTGCTTCATCTTACAACAAGGAATGTTAAAATCTTCTATTTATAAACTGCTCAACATCAAGTGGAATTGAAAGATACAGTTTATTTAATACCATCACCTTCTTTTTTTAATACAATAGGTTGTAAATTTAGCTAGGAATCTCATATACTTTGGTTTCTACAACTTCTCTGACCTTCTGCGATTAACCAAGATTCTCCTGGCCATCTTGGACTGTGTGCATGTGACAACAATCTTCCCCATTACCAAGATAACAAAAGGAGAAGAGAATAAAGGTAACAATGATGTGGAGAAAATGAAGAGTGAGTATCTGAGGGTGCCCGCAATTTGAAAGATGCCCTCCCAGTCCTTCCTGTTAGACGCATGACAGACCCTATCATGTGTGTGCCATGTCCTGTCCTTGTGCGTTCCTTTTCAGCTTTTCATTACAAACGTTTTCAAATATTTATAACAAAAGCTGATAAAAAAAAATATAGTGGACTCTCATATATCCATGACTGAGAGTCAGTGCATATTAACATTTCATATTTCTTTCTTTATAAATGAGTTTGCATGTATATTTCGTAGACTAATTTGAAAGTTCCCTAACATTTGAATGTTCCTCTAAATTACACGTCTGTCATTTCCTTGACATTCATGAAGGTCTTGATAATACTCATATATGATGACATAAAATCTACGTGTGCATCTTGGTATCCGTTTCAACTTTAAGCATTCCTTATGAGAAGGAAATTTTTTCATTTGTTTATTCCTTGCTCTCGCTTACGGTCACAATAGGCATATATTAGGTATCATTTATTAATTGTTTAGCTGGAACAGAAAAAGTACATTGGCTTATCCCCACTATTTGCTAGGTCTTTGCTAAGTCATCCTGCATATATTATGCCATTTAATTCTACCATTGAGCTCCTTTATTCTGGTTTTGTAGATAAAGAAATAGCCTTGGGTAATCTAATATACCCAAGATCAAATGGCTGTTGGTAGAAGCACCAAATTTGTGTCTTAACTTTTTAAAATAAATAGTACACTTACTTTTTTTGTAATTGGCACATCATTGTTCATATTTATGGTGTACAGTGTGATGTTTCAATACATGTATATGATATGTAATGATCCAATGAGGATAATTGCCTCAGACATGTGTCCTCTCTTTGTGTTGGGAACATTCAAAAATCCCCTCTTCAAATTATTTTCAAATACACAATGTATTATTGTTAACTATGTAACCTTACTGTGCAATGGAAAACTAGAACTTACAACTTCTATATAACTGTGATTTTGTAATTCTTTACTAATCTTTCCCCATCTCTCAGTATTCTATGAGATCAACTTTTCTAGATGCCCCATGAGTGAGAACACATGCTATTTGTTTTTCCATGCCTGGCTTGTTTCACTTAGTATAATGTCCTCCAGGCTTATCCGTGTTGCTGCAAATGACAGGATTTAACTCTTCTTCATGGCCAAATAGTATTCCATTGTGCAGATATACCACGTTTTCTTTATCCATTCATCTGTTGCTGGACACTTGGATTGATTTTATATCTTGGATGTCATGAATAGTGCTACAGTAAACATGAGAATGTAGATAATTCTTTGACATACTAATTCCATTTTCTTTGGATATATACTCAATAGTGGGATTGCTGTATTATAGGATAGATCTAATTTTTAATATTTTGAGAGGCTTCATACTATTTTCCATAATGCATGCCTTGTTAGCTTGTAGATCTCTAGTTCTATGGATAGCAATAAGCACGTAGTAAGTGATCAACAAAATTTGGCCAAGTGAATTAATATGCAAAAATGCTCCTTTGGGAAGGTATCCAGGCCCACGTTCTTCCTCTTACTCTCAGAAGCCCCACTTTTTTTATGGCATTAACATTTTCAGGTTCCTAGGGACCTGAGAGTGTATTGGAGCAGAAACATGTTCAGTAATTTGTCTCATTGAGCCCATGCCCCTGGCCAGATGCTTCAGAGCATTCTCTAGAGATATCATGACATGGTCTGTCCTGGCCCTTCCTAGGCAGTAACGTGATGAGATCTATCCATGGAGTTGGGGAGCTGATGACACAGGTGGTCCTCCGCGGAGGAGGCTTTTTGCCCATGACTCCTATGGCTGCCGCCCCTGAAGGCAACGTGAAGCAGGCAGAGCCAGAGAAGGAGGATATCATGGTCATGGACACCAAGTTGAAGATCATTGAGATTCTCCAGGTATCCATCTGCCAGAGACAGATGGTGGGGAGGGTGCTGCCCAGGGCCCTGTTCAGGTCCAGCCTCTACTTCCATGGAGCTCAAGGCTTTCTGGGGGGAAAATAGGGGCAAAAGTCTTAGCTTATCCCTTGGTGTCACTCACAAGCTGGCTCCTGCTAATCCTTCTACTGTCAATTCCTACCTCTTCCCAGCAAGGCCTTGTCTCTCCAGCTCTACCACAGCCTCCTAGAGTGACCTCAGCTCTCCATGATCATTGGTCTCCATGACTATCCCATGTTGTTCTCTTTGCGTAGAATCCTGTGCTTCCATGGTAGCTGAATGAATTCCCTGATTATAATTTATAACTCAGTTCAAGGTACCATTAATTTTGGAAAATCTTCCTCCCTCCCTCATTCCTCATGCCTCCTCTTTCTTTTTTTATTTATTCAATAAATACCTATTGAGCCAACTCCGTGCCAAGTCCCTTTAGCATAAGGAGTCCAGCAATAAGCAAAATAGAAAAAATTTCTGTTCCGAAAGAATGTACATTTTGATGGAGGACATAGACATGTATTTTTTTTAAGTGCTAAGAGATGTTAAAATATGAAAGAGGTCAGGTTGATTTAGAGACCACCCGGGGTGGAAGAGAGCAATCTTGTGTTCAGTGGTATTATTGGAAAAGGTGATGTGGTCAGAGTCTTGCATGAATTGAGCTAACTCTGCAGAAATCTAGGGAAAGAATCTCCATGGCAGAGGGAACAGCAAATGCAAAGACCCTGAGGTGGGGACAAGTTTGTGAATAGATTGGGTTCAAGAGGGGATGGGAGAAGATGAATCAGGGGTAAATATGTTGGACTTTCCCCACAACCCAATATATATGACTCTTTGGGTGGATTGGCTGTAATATGCAGAGAAGCAGAAACAGGAGTGAAAAGCAGTTGTTGGTAATAGGAAAGTTTTGTTTTTGTTTGAATACTAAGTTGGGAGATAATAGCACATTTGTATGGTGAGTGGGAATGATGATGTAGAGAAGAAAGCTTGTTGACTTAGACTTTATAAGAACATAGTCCTTGCGTAGGCAAGATGAGGTGGGGTGCAGTTTACAGGAGGGGCGTAGTCCTAGAAATAAGACCCTCCCAGCCTCATCACTTTGACCTCCTCCAGTAACACACACTTCCTTCTTTCTGCTCCATGTAGGTAATGTTTATTCATCAACAAAGTCATCTCCGTAATGAAAGTAACCATGTTAGCACGATTCTTTCTCTCTTATCCCAGATGGCTTAATACCCAATCTCAGAACATGCTGTAGATATTTATAAATGTTTATAGACATAAGGATTTTTTTTTAAGTGTGAAATTACATGTCACCAATGCTTTGAAAGCATTGATGAAACTCCTCAAAGTAATTTACTCGGGCCAGTAAAGAATGGCTTAAAGTAAAGGAGAAAGCTTATTGAATTTATGCCTGACCAAAGGTGGAGAAGAGTTTCTTAGGGCATGTCCTGTGCATCCCAAGTTAATATCATGGATGTTTATCTGAAAAGACATGGTGCAAAATTTGATTATATCTCGAGGTCCACCCTCTGTAGTGACCCAAGAACAACTGATCAATTTATCCTTTCAACAAATGCTTATGGGCTCCCTTCCACAAGCAGGACCCTTTGCCTGGACACTGTGCAAAGTGAAAAATGATTTGGGTGGAAATCCTATGCATGAGGAAATAATCTAATAGAGAACAAGGTGTAACAAAGCCATGTAGATGTGGAAATAAAACCAGGAGACACGTGTTCCCCTGAGACACAGGGGAAGGTCAGTAGCTCTATTTGGTAAGGATCAGAGAGGGTTTTACGGGGCAGGCCAGATTTCATCTGAGCCTTTAACATGCATGAGTCTTGTAAGTGGAACTTTTTGGAGTGGATGGAGCAGTTTGGACCAGGTCATTGTGGTCAGAAGACTTAGGAGATAGGAGGATGTAAGCAGGGGAAAATGACAGTGCAGGAGTAACCTGTGAGAAGGGGTGGAGGCAGAACTAGAAAGACTTAGTCCCTGATTCAATGTGTGTGTCAAGGAAAGAGGAGTTGGTGACCCTGAAATTGTGGTTGAGGGAACTCGGGCAAGAAGGTAGATCATGGAAGAATTGATCTTTTTGGTGTCAGTCAGGGCTCTCCAGAGAACAGAGCCAGTAGGGGACGGATGGATATTGTGTGTGTGTATGCATATACATTTATATATCTATGCATACACACAAATACACAGGTATATAAGAGGGAGCTTCTGGGAATTGCGTCGCATGATTGTGGAATCAATGGTTTAATTCAATCTGTGTCCAAAACCTGAAAAGGAGGGCAGCCAATGGCGTAAATCCCAGTCTGAGGATAAAGACCTGACAACCTGAAGTTCTGATATCCAAGGGCAGGAATGGAAGAATTCTAGCCCCAGACGAGAAAGTGACCATGCCTTTCCTCCACCCTTCTGTGCTGTCAGGCCCTCAGTGGATCGCATGACAGCCATCCACACTGGGCATCTTCCTCACCCAGTCTAGTGATTCAACTACCAGTCTCTTCCCAAAACATCCTCACAGACATATCCAGAAATAATGCTTTACCAGCCATCTGGGTACCCTCTAACCCAGTCAAGTTGCTACCTAAAATTATCCAGCACAGTTGATTCTGTATAATAGCGAGGGCAAGGTTCTGGAAAGATACCAAATGGGATGTCCACCAGTCAGCAGGAAACAGAGGCTGAAAACTTGGAGGCAAGTGTATATCTGTCTCCATCCAGGAGAAACAACAGTCCCAAGACTGGGTGAGGTTGCCAAGAGAGCTAGGCAGAGGAAAGAAGAAAATGGATGGAAGAACGCCAGTCAGATCCTTAAATAGTGCCAGCTAGGTGATCTTTCTTGTCAGCATTCTAGCAACAGTCACAGGAAAAGTGACCCCGTCCTGAAGAAGAGGTGAGGGAATACAGGAAGTGAAAGAACCAGGATCCCAAGGGACTGTCCTAAAATCAGAGGAAACAACCATAGATAGAAGATAGGAGCCCAATTAGCTTTCAGTAGTACACACAGAAGTTCCTCTGTCAGTTCTCTTACATTCAAAGCCACCATCTTCAGCTATCCTCGGTGTTAGGCCCAGAGCTGGCATTTAGTAGTTACTGAAATAAAGTACTATTTTACAGAGGATGGAGCAGGGACTGAGAGATTTAGTGTTCCCGTTGTTCAGTGAATTCCCCAGATGCTGAAGTTTACTCTAGAAGGTCAGATGTTCTGGGCAGATTCAATAGGCCCCGTGGAAGTCCTCACTTGTTAAAACGCCTGTTGAAATCTAAGCTGAACCTTTGGCTCACTTTGTGTTTAAGGTAATTGATGCAACTGATGCCAGGCCCTGCCAGAGCGCAGTGGCTCGGCAGAGCGTTCAAGGTGGTATGTTAATGTAACCAATGTGTTTCCATTTCCACTTGAATCTTTAGTTTATTTTGAATGTGAGGTTGGATTATAGGATCTCCTGCCTCCTGTGTATATTTAAGCGGCAGTTTGATGAAAGCAATTCCCAGACGTCGGAAACATCCTCCGGAAACAGCAGCCAGGAAGGGCCAAGTAGCGTACCAGGTTAGTCACCGCAGAGTGAGTGGGATTTCAGCCGGAGAGCGGCACCCGGGTCTACTGAAAACTGGGGGTCCAGACGGTAGCTTATAGAAAAATGGCAAGATGGGACTGTTTGGGAAGATTATTGTATTTTAAAATGAGAGTCTGAGACTTTTGTCTTTTTGGGTGGGCGAATAATGGAAAGAGCCCAGATTCCTTCTGTGATAGGTCTTTTTTTCCTCCATTGTGGACTCTCTTAGGTATATGACAGCTGAGATTTTTAGTGTTCTGGTGACCTACATGCCACTAAAATGAAAACAGTAAGAAAAAAAAAAAGAAAAAAACTCATTCAAGAAAAAACTTCTTGTCGACTAGCAACTTCTACTCATATTGGAAAATTTTTTCTGCCCAGGAACTATTACATCATCAGGAAAGTCATGATGTATTTTTCGATGTTTTTCTATGTAAAAATGCATCATGACTTTCCTGATGACCCAATAGTAATGAAAGCTAAAGGCAAGGACAGTGGTAGAAATAATCCCACCCTCCACACCCCAGCTTCCTCAGAGTGTGGTCTTTGCATCTTCAGCAAGACTCGGGGCAGTGAGGGGAAAACGGAGGAATATGGAACCCTGCATGGTGTCACCTGTGTTAGCGTGGCTCCATAGCTTTGCAGTCTGTCACTCTGGGAGATTTTTTTTTACTTGAGTTCAGTGATTCAGCCCCTGCAAAACTTTGGGATAAGTTTACCAACAGCATGTTTTTAGACCTTCCTGTATCTGAAGTTCTGTTCCCTAACTTTTTAGGTGCTCTTGACTTTGAACACATTGAAGAGCAAGCAGAAGGCATCTTTGGAGGAAGGAAAGTATATTTTCAGTTCCTCTTGGTAGGTGGTTCTATGACGTGGAAGGCTGTTCTTCTGCAGTTCTCAGAGGCTTTCCTGGATTATGTCAGTAAATATGCAATCTTCAGCCTTAGGTTGTTTCAGGGCTCCCTCTGGAACTCTTAATACTGAAATCAGGATGATCTCGATTGACTTGATACTGTATGTGCGCGTGTTCTGCCTAGAGCAGGAAAACTTAAGGAGGTTTACCAAAAATATACATGCTCCAAGATTTTATTTTTTATTTTTTTAGAGAGAGTTTTACTATAGGGCACATGTGCTCATTAGAGAGACAGGGAGACAGACCATGAGAAATCACCCCATGGGGGGATGGCCATGCCACAGTCCCTACTCCTCCATACTGCTCTCAGAATTTTGGACAAACGTGCATACATACCCAGTGTGAGTTTCGAGCTTCCAAGTCTGGGACTCAAACTGTCATCAGCCATATGGGAGTCCAGTGGCATAATCATTATGCCATCTGCTGGTCCTGAGATAACAAGATTATTTTTTAATGTGGGGAAATAGCAATCAAAAGAAAGACTAGAAGAAGGGGGGGGGCAGAAGACAAAGTGAGGTTATTAACAGTTGTACTTCTGCTACTGATGAGCTAAATTTTATCTCTGAGCTCTATATAGGCCATGCAAAAAAGAAAACACAGCCTATTCTTTCATTGATCCTAATATTAATGTACAGACCCTCTTTAAAAATACCGCACTGTGGGGCCAGCAGGTGGCATAGTGATTAAGGTGCTCGACTCCCACTTGGCCATCCATGGTTCAAGTCCTGACTCTGTAGCTTGGAAATCAAGCCGGGCACATGTGAATACATGCCCCAGAGTCCCAGGAGGAGAACAAAGGAGAAGGAATTGCAGCATGGTCATCCCCTCTGGGGGGTGATTTCTCACTTTTTCTCACTGTCTTTCTCTGTCTCTTTCCTCTCTGGTAAGTGCATGCACCCTATGGGGAAAGAGGGAACTTAAACAGAAAATTACATTACTCAATTTTGACTTAAAACATGATGATGATGAAGAAACTCATATACCTACAACCATAAAACTTGATATAAACACCTTAGGCCATAGTTCTTATAATTAACACCGTTTTTTCAGTTACTAGTATAAAACATGCTATCAGAGTTGGGAGGATTGACTGAGCTAAGCTAGATAGTTCTCCTCCTGGTTACTGCTGATCTTCCATGCAACTCTAGGGAGGTAGTAACCAGGGCCAGATTATCCGAGTTTCAAAGTTGCTTTATTCCCATTTCTGGCACCTTGATAGGAGCTGTCTGTAAGGCTAGGAGATCTCTCTCCTTGTGGATAGCTTGGACTTCTTTACAGCATGGTAGCTGACCCCCAGAATGTTTGTTCCAAGGGGATAACCAGCAGTATGCAAGCCCTAGTTGAGTCTCTGCTTGCATCATGTTTGCTGATGTCTTCTTGAACAAAGTAAATGCCATGGCCAAGTCCAGTTCTTTATGGGAGGAGACTGCATGAGGGTATAAATACTGCAAGAGCTTCGTTTGTTGGGGGCCGCTTTTATTAACAATAGTCACTACCTTAGTGTTTTCTATAAAATTCGTGAAACTTGAATCAGCTATGTTACTCACTATGATGGAAGATGGTGATTTTGTAAAGCTTAAACAGAGCGTTTTGAGTTCAGCGTGGTCATACTTGCATGTACTGTGAGATGACGTAGCTCTCCCGCCATTTTCCTCATGCTGCACAGCAGTGAAACCTCCTCACGTCTCTCAGAGCCAATAGCACAAATAGTTCACAATAGCACATGTAGTTCAGTTCCTCTGTGCTTTTCCTGTATGCCTGCAACTATGAAGGTATCATCATTTGCCATGGACTTGATGGTAAACACAGCGCAGGCACTGACATAATTGAGGGGCAGTGCCCAGTTCTGGTGTGATCTGCCAGTTGACCCATGATGTGTTTACTAACTTTTCAATAATATTCAGTCAAGTTATAGTAGATTTTAAGAACACCCCTGGTAACACATTGATTAATCCCAGTTTGAAGAACACTGAGCTATACTGGTCCACTCCTCAGAGTGAGGGCCACGAGGCCGAACTGCTTGTTACCAGCTCATGACAGGATAAGGGAAGGCTGCAGGAGTAAGCATTAGGCACTTTTATGCGAACTGACCATGCTGTGACATCCAGATAAAGACATCACTCAGCTGTAAACTAGAAATAAAAAAAAAGCTTGTCCTTCACCACAGTTAGTTTGGTAAGTGCTGAATTACAGAATCTTCGGTTAAACAACAAAAACAAAACAAAACAAAACAAAAAAACTAATAGCTTAAGAGAAACATATCCATTTGTATCTTCAAACTGTAGCTGAAGCTCAGCAAAGAAACATCTTAATCCAAGCATGGGGAATCTGGCATTCCTCATCACTTTGGGAAGGTGAAGACTTCATTTAAAACTTGATAATAATGACATCATCATCTCCGCTTCGCAAATTATTCACAGTTGTAGATAAAGCAAGTTTGTATTGTGAAGGGAACAAACGAAAAGTCAAATGACATGAGGAAGAGTGTGTCATTAGAACACTAACTCATGGTGCATAAGAGAAGCGTGTGTGTGGTTCACTCGGCCTCTCCCTCTCCCTTGTGCTCCTTTAGTGAGGAGAACACCCCCCTGGACCTGGACGATCACGGCGGAAGAACCTTCCTCCGAGTCTTGCTCCATTTGACGATGCACGACTACCCGCCTCTAGTGTCGGGGGCCCTGCAGCTCCTCTTCCGGCATTTCAGTCAGAGGCAGGAGGTCCTCCAGGCTTTTAAACAGGTAGTTAAGGGTGTGTGTGTGTGTGTGTGTGTATGTATGTATGTATGTATGTGCGCGCACCCGCACACACGTGTGTGTGCAACTAATTGATTGTATTCGTTAAGGTTCAACTGCTGGTTACCAGCCAAGATGTGGACAACTACAAACAAATCAAACAAGACTTGGATCAGCTGAGGTCCATCGTGGAGAAGTCTGAGCTTTGGGTGTACAAAGGGCAGGGCCCCGATGAGACCATGGATGGTGCATCTGGTGAAAATGAGCATAAGAAGACAGAGGTGAGGGACTGATGTGGTTGAGGCATTGGACTCCCGCGTGGCTGACCGTGGTTCAAGTCCCGGACTGGGTGGCCCAAAAATCACAATAAATAAATAGGTAAATAGGTCAAAGTTAAAAAATAAAAAAATACATGGAGAATATTTTAAAAAGAAGAATAAAACAGAGGTGAGTGAAATATAAATTATGTTGCCACAGTAGATGGATGGGCTTCTCCTATAAGGATACATCCTACTCTGGTTTGAGTACATGTAGGTTATAGAATGGGCTTTATTCATTTTTTTTTTTTTGAAAGGTTTTTGCTATAGGGCATGTGCACTCGCCAGAAAGACAGAGAGAGAGAGAGACAGAAAGTGAGAAATCACCCCCTAGAGGGGATGGCCACGCTGCAATCCCTTTTCCTCCTTTCTCCTCTCAGGATCTTGGACATGCATGCATACACGCCCGGCGTGAGTTTAAGCCACCAGGTCCGGGACTCAAACCGCAGTCGACTACTTGGGAGTCCAGCAACATAACCATTATGCTAACTGCTGATCCCAAGAATGGGCTTTATTCTTATGAGATCTCCTTATTAAGAAGCCAGGGCAACAGCTATTCTTCTAGGAAACAAGGTAGACAACGTTCAGCTCTATTTCCCAGACCACCTTGGGCTCCATAGAAGAGACATCGTTGTTGAGCACGTTAGCACCAGTTTTCTGACAGACCTGCTTAGGAATAAGCCTGTTGTCTAGCCATGTCCTGGCCCACCATCCCTTCCAGAGAGTTGAGCGTGGCTAGATAGGTGACTCACCAAGCCCAGCAGGACTGCTGGGAAACAGTGTAGAACTCCCTTTCATCAAGGGTGGTGGTAACTGCAACAGCCTAAGAGTGGTACAGCCCACAGTCATGTTCATTTTGTTCCCTAGGAGGGGAATAACAAGTCACAGAAGCACGAAAGCACCAGTAGCTACAACTACAGAGTGGTCAAAGAGGTAAGTCCCTCTATCCCTGCCCTTATCAACTGCCTTGTTTTCCTTCTTTATTAATTCTCTTAGGAACTTTGGTTTGTGGTAATCATGTTGAAGGTATAATACTTGAACTCTCTACTTTTTAATGCGCACTTTAACAAGGAGAAAGAGTTCAGAGATTACGCACCTGGGTTTTGTGTCAGGTCTGGGTTCAGATTTAGGTCTGCCACTTGTTTGTGTGTCCTTGGGTTCCTTGCCTTTGAGAGGGGCAGCATTTTATAGGTACCACAAGTTTCTGGAACTTTACAACTGAGTGAAGGATTAACTGGCCTAATTGTCAGGGACTTCTCAATGTACTGGCACGTACTGCCCCCGTAAGAGCTATAGTTCTTCAGAAATCTTCACTTACGGTGGTTCAGAATTGGGAGGTTGACAGCTTTGTGGGTTTTACCCCAGAGCAAGACCTTCCAAGGCTTGGCGGACGGTGTTATGTAATCTGTCTGACAACACCGTCCCACTTCCTGCTGAAGCTATAACCCCTGCTGCTTATTCTGGAAATCACGTTCTTAATTTTATATAGATCCCATGGGGGGTGGCATTTTAAGGTTTGTGTGTGTGTGTGTGTGTGTTTGTTTGTTTTTTGATTGATTGTTTGTTTTTTGCCACAAAGGGCATATGCCCACCAGAAACAGAAAGAGAGGGAAAGTGAGAAAGTACCCCCTGCCCAGGAGGATGGCTACATTGCAGTCCATTTTCCTCTTGGGACTTGGGGCACACACACCTGTTGTGTTTTCCAAGCTGCCAGATCTGAGACTCAATCCATGCAGTTGACCCTTGGAATCCAGCCTTGTTAGCCTCCATGCCACCTGCTGGCCGTCGTTTTAGGTTTTTTGTTCATTTGGTTTTTTTTACCAACTATTTTTTTTTTAGAATTATTTTATTTAATTATTTAACTTTATACATTTATTTATTAGTTTGATCAGAGAGGGATAAAATGAGAGAGAGAGAGAGAGCAAAAGAGAAACTGAGAAAGCAAGCCACCAGGTCTGGGACACAAACCACAGTCAGCCATATGGGAGTCCAGCACCCTTAACCACCACGCCAAGTACCAGCCCCGTTTTAGGTTTTTAATGTGTTCTGATCCCTTGGCCTCCCTGCCTACCACCACTCCCTGCAGTTTTTTTCCAGCCATAAGCTCTAGTTTTCTGAGGGTGATTTATTTCTTTTTCCCAGATTCTGATTCGACTTAGCAAACTCTGTGTTCAAGAGAGCGCCTCGGTGAGGAAGAGCAGGAAGCAGCAGCAGCGGCTGCTCCGGAACATGGGCGCGCACGCCGTGGTGCTGGAGCTACTGCAGATTCCCTACGAGAAGGTGAGCAGCTGCTGCTCCAAGGCATGGGGACTCTGGGATTTTCCCAAAGCTTTCCCATGTGGACGTCATTGGTAAAGAAATGCAGCCGAAGTGACTGTTAAGATTACATAGCCTTTCCATTAATTTTATGTGTAACAAGCATGGTATCGTAAAACTAAAGTGAAATCATCCATAAACAATCCCACTTCACACCCTATTTTAAAATTCTATGAAGAAAGAAATGTCCCTCCTCCTTGCTCCCCAGCCACATTGCAGAGAGACCTCTCGCTGTGTGTGAGAGTTCAGAACCGCGTCTGCACAAGGGCTGGTGCTACATCTGCAATGTTCCTCAAGCAGTTTAAATGCTTTAAGTAATTGGATGCTCACGAGGACACAGGACTAGCCTGTGTTTAAGGTGCTCACTACTGTGCTGATGTCTGGCTAAGTACTGGATCTGTCAGGCGACCCTTTGATCTAAGTCTTCCATTACTAGAAGCTGCACTTTGCCTCCCGTTCTTCAAGGTGACGTTTGCTGTTCATGGAGAACAGACTCAGGAGCATCTCTCTAGGCTGACCAGGCTCTCGGGAAAGCTCACAGACCCCATGCAGTATTCATGCTGTGCCCACTTAACGAATGAGGACACTGAGGCTTGGAAAGGTCTAGAACCCAAGGGCTTAGGTTCAGGTCTTTACTCTTTTTCTTTTTTAAAGATATATGAGAGAGAAAGAGAGGAAGAGACTGAGTTTGTGTTAGTTATTGCCAATAGAGTCTTCATACTGCAATCCACCACTGGCCTCAGCAATCCCGGATAAGGGCATGCACGTGTGTGCCTGGTCTGCACAGGGAGGTCTTAGGGAGTGAACCCAGGACCTTCCCATGTGGATGCAGCTGTGCTACTGTTATACCACCATCTCAAGGTACACTTGAGGCCCCTAGGCCTCAAGATCATCAGTGACTGCTAAACAGGCTCACTTGCTGAAAAAGTACTTGCAGGGGGTCAGGCGTTGTGCTGAGGCCTTTGAGCTCCTGAGTTGGGTGGTACCATCCTCAGCCCCACTTCAGATGAGAAAACTGCAGCTGGAGAGGTTCAGTAACTAGCCTAGGTGACACAGCTACATGCAGTGGTGCCAGCTCTGCTCCACCGGGAATGTGGTTTGCTGCCTCACCTGTTCTGTTGCCTTCACTTCAGGGGTTCACTGCTCAGGAGCCTCCTCGGTCATGGGGACCACGTAAATCGGGCAGGTCGGGCCCTTCCACAGGCACACATAAAGGACAAGCATACTCCCTCTCGTGGGTGCGGTTTGTAGCCAATTTGTAGCTAATATAGGTGTGCTTCTCGTGCCTGCTTGGACTGGCATTTGGACCACAGCCAGCAGATTAATCTACCTCCCTATGTGTAAAGGATGTGAGGAGATAGTTAGCCAGCCATAGCTTTGCCTCACAATGTCATCAGTCGTCTTCAAGAGAGACTTTCACAGAGCAGTGTCATCTTCAGGTAGCCAAGTCTGGTTGGAATCAGTGACTCAGAGACAGACATCATGCATGTGTGTATATGTTGCTTTGCTCTAGAATGGGCACAGATATCCCAGTGTGTAGAGACAGTGGAGGGGTATCCACCAACAGGGAACCTCTGGTGATGGGATGTTTTCAGAGCTCCTTTGTTTTGCAAAAATCTGCTTCAAGTCACAAAAATTCTTGAGTACGCGTAGTTTACTTTTTTCTGGGAAAAAATGGCATCACGCATAACTGTCTGTGTTCCTGCTGACAATCAGCAGCGACTGCCTGTCCCAAACCCTCTGACGCCTCAGAGGAAGGTTTGCCACTCCCCCCTTAGTACGAGGCAGATGTCCGGATAGTACCTGCTCTGTGTCACTGGAACTTGCTCTCAGTGTCCTCTTTCATTCTCCTGTTTTCGTTTGATTGTCAAAGCTGGTAGTTCAGATTCCTTCTGCTACTCACTGACGGACATGTCCTGTTTTCTCACAGGGTTATTGTCTAGGCCAGGATTGGCACAGTCACACCAAGGCCAAATTTAGCCTACCTCCTGCTTTTGTGCAAGGGCCAAGAGTGGTCATCACACTTCACTTAGTTTCCTAAGTACCTCGGAGTGTCCTTGACTTTGCCTTTTGACCCACAAAGCCCAAAACATTGCACTGTCTTGCTCTTTCAGAGAAGTTCACTGACCTTAGTCTAAATGAGAACCAAGGGGTAAAACTGACTGAGTAATCACTGTCTAAGCACATCACGTAGATTTTCTCATTTTATTTTTGTTTAAAATACGATATTGAGTGTGTACTTTTATTATCTCTGTTTTACAGATGAGACACCAAGGGTTTACAAAACATGGTCTATATCTCACAGCTAGGAAGTTGAGGATCTGGGATAAAAGTGATGCAGTCTGATTTCAGGGCCTACTCCCCTTTCCTGCCTCCGAAAGGAGGTGATGGATGTGAGAAGACTTGAGGAAAACTACCTTGGGTTGTGTGAATCTGAAGCATAATTTTCATTTTAGGGATTCTCATTCTGTATTGACTATCTTAAATGTTTGCTTGCTTAGAATTGGACAAAATGATTACTTTGTTACAGGATACTTAACTCTCTTCAAATACTGAGCATAGCCTTTTAACACATGGAATGGAATCCCATAATCAACCAAGTGAAATACCCGGGGGCAGGCTTCATGCCCATTTTGCAGATAGGAAAACTAAGTCTTAGGTTATAATATGCCTGGCCTAACCATGGTGGCACAAGCAGTAGGTGCTGCTGTGTGATACCAGCACCGTAGGGGAGGCCCAGGGTTCAGACTCGGGGTCAGACCTCACACACAGGCACACCCGTGTGCTGGGAGCAGGATTGTGGCATGGTGAGATTTTGTCAGAGGTACTTGGGTCTCCCAGGAAAGAAAGAACAAAACCTTAAAAAAAAAAAACAGAAAAAGCATAAAAATGCCTTGTGTGACAGGAAAGGAGTTACTGCAGGCACAGTTGCTCCTTTATTCCCTAAGGAGATTTCTGCTCTGCCTTGTGGAAAGTCAATGTGCCAATAAGTTAAGCACCTTAAAGGGGGGAGCCAGAAAGCACAGAATTACAGATCGTCCCAGCGAGGATGTCAACCCTCCACACCTCCATCCCCAGCCCCGTGCTGTCAGCTCCTGCTTTCAGAGCTGGGGATTCAGAAGTTTCACCCTTTGCTAGACAGTGACAGTGGAATCCTGAGGCTTTCCGTTAGCTTTCACTCAGTTCTGCTCCCCACCCACTCCCAGTTACTTCTCTCTGTGCCCTAGGCCAGTGGGAGAGAGTTCATTTCATCACGTAAGCATAAACAAGTTACTGGCTGCTTCCCAGGGTCCCCAGTGCAGCACCTCAGTGGTTCCACACAGGCCCTCAGCAAACACCTCCTGCATCCCACGCTCCTGGGAGGTGATGAGGATGTAGAAGCCGAGCCCCTGACCTAGCCCTCAGTGCTTTCATCTCTCTCTTTCCATGCAGGCTGAAGATACCAAGATGCAGGAGATAATGAGGCTGGCTCATGAATTTCTGCAGAATTTCTGCGCAGGCAACCAGCAGAATCAAGCTTTGCTGCATAAACACATAAACCTGTTTCTCAATCCAGGGGTAAGACTTGAGGCCTGTCTGCAAACCTGTAGGGGTGGTGGTGGGGGGGAGGAACAGCTTGTTCTTTTTCTTTTATGACTTCTGAAATTTGTTATAGTGCAGCATTCATTCCAAAGGGGAACATTTTGACCATCTCTCAGAAGGACAGAAATACTCCTGATTTTGGAGGGTAGGATGGGGAGGTTGGGAGGCTTTGCTAGGAAAGGAGAACGATGGTGGGGCAAGGTAGACATATTTTTGTTTTAGTTTTATAACATCCCTCATTTTATCAAAACTTCCACAGCACAGACGTGCACACTCCAGCCACATCGTCCTGAGGCTGTGCATGAATCTTTCTGTTTATTCAAAGACATAATGTAGCCACATAAGATACAGCAATATTACTATTTTGGTTTGTTAAATATGATTTTAAGTATATTAAATACATATTAGACTTTATGTAAAGTATAAAATTGGTGTCACACATGACACATTCTATTGCCTTTTTGCTTTTTTCACTGAACACATTGTGCCTTCCTCTGCAAACCAGCAATGTTTACATTTATCTCATTCTTTCAGATAGCTGAATAGCATGCCATAGAATAGCTGTAACTTTTTAAAACCATTCCTACGTTAATGGGTAATTCAGCAATGTCTCGTTTTTGGCCTTGTAAGTTAATAGTAAAAAGGACATCTTTGCATATTCATAAACGCATGGTCACTCATTAGTATTGCTAGAACTTTCCCTAAAAAGGATAGCTGTAGGGGCCAGCAGGTGGCATGACTCCCACATGGGAGGTGCTGGGCTCCCACATGGCCGACCTCAGAGTCCTGGACTTCGCAGCTTGCTTTCTTGTTTTCCCTCTCTTTCTCTCTCTGGCTGGTGCACGGCTCTATAGTAAATTAAAATAATTAATAATATTAATATTAAATAATAAATATTAAATAATAAATGAAATAATAAAATGAAATAACTCTTTTAAAATTATTTTTAAAAAGATAACTAGATTGCAGGGTAATATTCCATTTTTGTCATGTTAAGAGAAGGAAAACACAAAGAGGAAAAGATTACAGCCCCCACCTCACACAAAGACAAAACTCGCTAAGTCTGGGTAAAAAGTAAAATTAAAGTTTCTAGAAGACAGTAGAAGAATATCTTCATTACTGCATGGTAAGCAGAGTTTTCATACATGATACTTGATGAGTATTCATTATATTGGAAAATGCTGATAAATTGGACTTCTTCCAGTTTCAGAACTTTTGTTCATTGAATGATACTATTGTATTAAGAGTATCCAGAGGAGGGGACAGCAGGTGGCGCAGTGGTTAAGGGCACTGGACTCCCACATGGCTGACCACAATTCCAGTCCCAGACCTGGTGGTTTGTTTTCTCACTCTCTCACTCTTTACCTCTCTAGTCAAATTAAAAGAAAGAAAGGAAGTTAGATAAAATGTTTAAAAAAAAATCTACAGGAAAGCTAAGAGAGTGAAAGAATTTATATACAGAGTAACAAACTCAAAAAAGTCAGGAAAAGGACAGACAACCGACTTTTTTTGTTTTCTTTTTTAATTTGCTATAGTGCATGTATACTCACCAGAGAGATGGGGGGAAAAAAAGTGAGAAAGCACTTCCCAGGAAGGAGGGCTGTGCTGCAGTCCCTTCTCCTCAGTTCTTCTTTCAGAATTTTAGGCATGCATGCATGCACATGCACCCAGTGTATTTTTCAAGCTTCTATGTCAGGACTTAAACTGTACAGTCGTCCAAGTGAGATCTAGCTATTTCACCACCACATCACTGTCCCCAACTCACTTTTTAGGAGGCAGAAAACTTGAATAGATACTCTGTAGTAGAGGACTTCCAAAGGGCCAGTATATTTGACAAGGTACTCAACACAATTAGTCTTCACAATGCAAAAGAAATTATATATGCATGATACGATGTGACTGAAATGAAGAATACTGTCTATACGAGTCTTGACAGGGATATAGAACAGCTGTAATGTAGAATGTAAATTGTTAACATTTTTCAGAAACTGGTTAGCAGTATTTTCTAAAGACAAACATATTTATACTCTGTGACCTAATGATTCTGCTCTTAGGCATACATCCAACAAAAATGTTTAAGTTTACCAGAGACATGTACAGGAATGTTCAGAACAGTGCTATTTGTCATTTAAATAGTGTCACTACTTACCAGTAAAATAGGTATTATGGGACTAACAGATAGTGTAATGGCTACGTTGCTGGACTCCTATGTAGTCAACCGTGGTTCAAGTCCTAGACCTGATGGCTTAAACTCATGCCAGGCGCGTGTACATGTGTGCCCAGGATCCTAAGAGGAGGAGAAGGGATTGTGGTGTGGCCATCCCCCCAGGGGGTGATTTCTCACTTTCTGTCTCTCTGTCTCTCTCTGTCTGCCTGGCAAGCACATGCGCCTTATAGCAAAAACCTCTTCAGAAAAAAAAAAAAAAAAAAAAAAAAAAAGGTATTCCCCCAGATGACCATCAACAATAGAATATACAAATACTTTGTCATATATTCTTGCAATGGAGCATATGTCTCTGTGAAGAAGAGTATACGAGGTTCAGGAATAGGCAAAATTAACTTGTGGTTATAGAGGTCAAAACAGTAGTTCACTTTTGGAGCAGGAGATAAAGAAGGTCTCTCTTTTTTTTTTTTTTTTCCTTGATCTGTCTGCTTGATGTTTCCTTTGTAATCCGTTTAGCTGATTTTTAATGATTGGTTTACTTTTCTGTTTATCATATGTCATATAAAAAGTTCATGAAAACAAGATAGTACAGAAATAAGGATGGAAGAAGACACTATCAGGAGTTGAAATGTTTCTCTGTGGGAGTTTTGAGTGGGATCTCCTTTTTCTCACTTTTTAATTTGTTCCAGTCTCCTTTTGACCATTTCCCTGTGTTCTTGTTCCTCTTTTGTGTGCCAGATCCTGGAGGCAGTGACAATGCAGCACATCTTCATGAACAACTTCCAGCTTTGCAGTGAGATCAATGAGAGAGTCGTTCAACACTTCGTTCACTGCATAGAGACCCACGGTCGAAATGTCCAATACATAAAGTTCCTGCAGACGATCGTCAAGGCAGAAGGGAAATTTATTAAGAAATGCCAAGACATGGTCATGGCAGAGGTGACAGTTATATATTTCTACACACCTTTCTCTGGTGTTCTATAGAAGCATGAATATTGTTTAATCTCACCTGTATGAGTGGGCACCCTCTTCAGGAGCCTGCAGTGTGGGCAGTGGGCAGAAAGTGAGAGAGAGTGTGTCATTTTGTGTTTGTGAGTTGAGGCTATAGATATAGGTGAGTCTGATCCAAATTTTCATAGCAGTAAATCTATTAATCTAAGGAAGTTTGGCTTGGATTTTTCTTGTGGTGGGGCGGGGGGGGGGCGGGTAACAGAAATAAATGATGAGCCAGAATAGAGTGAATGTAGATTAAATGTGGTTAGGACCCAGGGAGCCAGAACAACTTCCCTTCTTGTGGATCATGACTTTCTCTTTAGTTAATTAGGTTGAAAAATGTTTGCTTGGTGTTTCACGAAGAGGAGTTGGTCTGTGTAGTCAGTGGACAGTCTCATTTGGCTCTGTTCTGGAAGTTACATTCTATGGATGTCTCGGATCAGAAAGGCTCACTGAGCCACACACGACTGGCTTCCACACATGTTGACTCCTAAATTTTTAAGACATGAAATCTCAAATAAATCTGCCTAGCACTGGATTTATAATCCTTTCTCCCATGATTCCAGTGAGAGGTAGGGTTGCATGATTAAGAGAGTTGCCTAGACCTGGGTCCCACAGAGGTGGGCTGTCCCTCTTTCCTGGCCGAGTGATTTGGGATGTGTTTCTTGGTTTCTCAAGCCAAGAGGAGTAGGCACTTCTGTTTAAATGACAGTATGGCAGTATGCGCTCAAAATAGTTGACATGGGGCTTAAATGAGACCATGATGACAATAACAGCCCACCTTTTCTGGAAGTCTGCCATACTCCAGGCACTGTTCTACGTCATTTGTATATACTAGTTTATATAATGTTCATGACGTCAGTATGTGTTATTGTATTTATCTTTATAGATGAAAAAATTGAGTCACAGTGAGGTTAGGTCGTCCATCTAAAGAATTTATCTTGGTGTCTGTCACATAATTAGAGCTTATTAAAGTTCATTGTGCATAACGACTATCCTCTGGAGGACTTATTTTGACTTTTGTGTCAGCCCTTTTTGGATATTTGGTATTTCATGTGCTGCTGAGATTAATGGATTCTTAAATTCATGAAAAGCTACCTCATTGGAGAGAAGTTATGAATAAGAATACCTTGACTCTTGGATAGGTGTTGAAAGGGAGGCATGTCTTATTAGAAGTAGGTAATTTGTGATTGAAGAGATAAGACAGTGGATGAAAGACTAAAGGAGACACTTGGTAAGGCATTAAAAAAAAAATGGAAACATTTTAAATAGTAGTACCTTTTTGCTACTTCTAATAATGGCCTGATTATTAGGTTTGAAAATACAAGAGTGAGCTTGGATTTCTACTTGGTAGGAAAACACTGGTACACACTCTCCACCTGATAGTTCTGTAGTATTTTTCTGTGGATTAAAATTTATCACCTGGTAGGAAAACACTGATACACTCTCCGCCTGATAGTTCTGTGGTATTTATCTGTGGATTAAAATTTATCTGTGGATTAAAATTATGCTAAAGAGCTGTAGTTCAGTCATGTAATGTATGGACTTGAAGTGAGTTTAGTAACATAGAGACTTTTTTGGAAGGTACATGCTAACAGAACATGTCTCTAACTCTGTAAATAGATTTTTTAAGGCTGCCCCATTTAAACTCATAAATAAAGAAACCTGTGCTTTTTGTAGCTGGTCAATTCCGGGGAGGACGTCCTTGTGTTCTACAACGACAGAGCCTCTTTCCAGACCCTGATTCAGATGATGCGGTCAGAGCGGGACCGTATGGACGAGAACAGCCCTCTCATGTACCACATCCACTTGGTGGAGCTCCTGGCCGTGTGCACAGAGGGCAAGAACGTCTACACAGAGATCAAATGCAACTCCCTGCTCCCGCTGGATGACATTGTCCGCGTGGTCACCCACGAGGACTGCATCCCTGAGGTGGGTGAGCCAGGCATTGGACGTGCCCATCTTGTCTCTCTCTAGGTGGCACGTAGGGCCATGGTCTGGTGGGAGATGTCATGGTGGCCCAGGTGAGCCCCACAGTTTTGAGACCTGCAGCTCATTGTATAGTGGGGCTTCAGCTCAGTATTTCCTTGAATGTTGATTTTGTGTGATAAGAATGTGGAGAGAGGCCAGCTAGCTGGTGGTTGTGGTGCTGGACACTTCCACATGGCTGACCCTGGTTCAAGACCCGAACCTGGTGACTTGCTTTCTCACTTTTCCTCTCTTTCTCTCACTCTCATTCTCTTTCTGGTCAAATTAAAATAAATGAATGAATAAATAAAATTAAGTTAAAAAAAGAATATGGAGAAAGTCTTTCCTTCCATCTCCTAAAGAAGAATAAGAAAAAAAGCTTCAGCTCTCTGGGTCTAATTCAGTCTGCTTAGCAAAGAGAATGTGATTTGAAAGAACTTCCTAGAAATGAGATGAAGAATGGATTTAAATACAGTTCGTATGGAGATCAGCAGATGGCGTAATGGTTACATTGCTGGACTCCCACATAGTCGATCACGGTTCAAGTTCTAGACCTGGTGCCTTAAAACTCATGCTGGGCATGTATGCATGAGTGACCAAAATTCCAAGAGGAGAATAGAGGAGAAGGGATTCTGGTGTGGCCATCCCCTTTGTGGGGTGATTTCTCACTTTCTGTCTCTGTCTCTCTTGTGAGTTCATACACCCTATAGCAAAAATCTCTCTTAAAAAAAAAAAAGAGAGAAAAGATGTACAGTTCATATGAATCCAAGGCTTAGTTTGTAAATTGATTCCTTAAAATGAAAACTCTTATTACAGAAAAGCAAATATAGAGCTGAATATAACAGATTGTTCTCCCAATGAGTTTTTAATTTTTATTTCTTTAGATACTTAATTATACCTTGGCTAATATAGTTTTAAAAAAATGAAAACTCTTATTGCAGAAATAATAAATGACCATTATAAAAATGTAGGGACTATGTGTAATCGATAAGAAAGTAAAAATCTGTAATTCCACCATCCAATAATGAGTATCTGTGAAGTTTTGAAGTTAACTCTTTCAGGCTCTCTCTTTCCATATTTGTATATGTTGGCTAGTAACAACAACAACAAAATAGATAATACAACATAAAATTTTTCCTTATATGTTTTAATTTATTAGCTTATAGTAAAAGCTAAATATACATAGGATTATAGCATATTTAATACATACCAAATATTTATATCATTATGTTTTAAGATTTATTAACAAGTTAGTGGATTTTGAGAAGTTAAAAAATCAAAGGCTATGAAAAGTCTCCTAATCTACTCCTTTTGCCCACCTCATAGAAAATAATTTATAGATTTATAGTGTGCCTGTATGTCTATGTCTTCACAGTTTGTGTGTGTGTGTGTGTGTGTGTGTGTGTGTTTTATTTAACTTTATTTACTTATTTAACTTTATTTACTTATTTTAATTTGACCAGAGAGAGAGAGTGTAAGTGAGAAAGCAAGCCACAAGGTCCGAGACTCATACCACGGTCAGCCAAGTGGAGTCTAGCACCCTTAAATACCATGCCACCTGCCGGCCCCAAGATTCCATTTTTTAGTTGCATAAAATTCTGTTGTGCATATATACTACAATTATTCTCTATGCATGTTGGACTGTTGGATCATTGGAAAAGTCATGATGTTTTTCCGTGCAAAAGTGCATCATGACTTTTCTGACAACCCAATATAATGAGATAATTTATGATGAGATAATGAGAGTAAGAAGAAAATGATGAACTTGCTTTTTTCTCACAGCCTTGCCTATTGAGTATGCTACCAGACCTTCTGAATTTTCTTGGATTTGATAGATGAAAATGGTATTTCAACATTGTTTTAATTTATAGTTCTCTCACTATGGGTAAGACAAGTAGAGTATTATCACTAGTATTAGAGATGAGGAAAGTATAGTATTAGTTGTTTTTTTACCTTTTTATGTACATACAAAAGAAGTAAAGAAAAGAATATAAATTTTTGTTGTATGGGCCAAGCGTGATTGTAAAGAGAACAGCTTTGTAATCCCACCAAGGCCAAGAAATAAACCAAAAATTCCCCCATGTCCTTACCCTGCACTCATCTTCCCTCAAAGCACTCTCCTAAAGGTAATCATGAGTGACCTTTTTATTAAGTTTATTTCTGTTATAAAAAAGAGACAGAGACAGGCATCCCAAGCAGAGTCCTCACACCATGATCCATGCTCAGACTCATCTGGCCTAGATCACAGACACATGCATCCAGCATGCTTAGGGAGGTCCCAAGACATGAACCAACAACCTTTCCATCTGGGTCCACCACTGTGCCACATCCTGACCCCATGAGCTGATTTTTACAAAGTTCCCCAGTTGACTTTCTGTATATATCCCTAAATAGTATAACTTATTTTTTCAGGTTTTGAACCTTCTTTATGTATCATGCTGTGTCTTTTTATGATCAGCCTTCCGTTAAGGATCACCTATCCCGATCCATGTGGCAATATCATCTCCCTTGTTTTAGAGCTTTTCGTTTCTACCTGGCACCACATTGTGATTTCTTGTTTTTTCATTGATGCTTAGTTTGAGTGTTTCTGACTATTGGCTGTTAAGGTCATTGCACGTGTCCTGGTCTACATGTGCACACTTCTCTCTCTGATGTACACTCAGAAGTGCTGGCTTATAGGGATTGCTTTTTTTTTTAATTCGACTTGATAATGTCCAGCTGTTTCTAGCATTGTTATTCTGGTTGCCATCTCTCCTCTCCAGAGGTCTCAGTGCTCTACTGTCCTGCCACCCTTGGTATTATCAGACCCTTTACTTTTTTTTTTTTTTTTTAATTCTATGATTCTATAGGGATATCTCATCGTGGTTTGTTTTTTCTCAATGTTTAGAAACTGCATGGAGGCAGTTGCATGCTCTACAGTGTACCCATTTAAAGTACACAATCCAGTGGGTTTTAATATATTCAAAGAGTCGTGCAATCACCATCACAATCTAACTATAAAATAATTTTTTAAAACATTTATTTGTTTATCTGTTTCTTGTGATTTGTAAGTCACCAGGTCTGGGATTTGAACCATGGTCGGCCCTGTAGAATCCAGTGCCTTAACCGCCATGCCACCGACCAACCACACTACAGAATATTTTTAAAATCCCCGAAAGAAGCCCCACGCCTGTTAGCAGTTGCTCCTCATTTCTTTCCCACATCTGTAGCTCTAGGCAATCACTGATCTTTCTGAGTTTATGCATTTGCCTATCTTGGCCATTCGGTAAAAATAGAACCATACAATTTGTAGTGTTTTGTGACTGGATTCTTTCACTTAGCATCCTTTTTTTCAGTGTTCATGCAGGATTGAGCATGTTTCAGCATTTCATTTTTTTATATTGCCAATAACATTTCATTACATAGGAATATCATGTTTTCTGTTCATCCATCAGTTGATGGACATTTTGGTTTCCACTTTTTGACTATTGTGAATAATCTTGTTATGCATGTTTCTGTAGAAGTTTGTGTATGTGTGGATACACGTTTTTATTTATCATGATGGTTTTAATTTTTTCTTTAATTACTAAATGAAGCTGAAATCCTTACCATGTGTGGTTTTTATTTTTATTTTTTTGACATTTTATATTCCTTTAAGAAAATATTTGATCACATTTGTTGTCTGATTTTTTTCTCTCAAGGCATCCATCTTGTACACACAGATCTGTAGGCATTCCTTGTTGTTACATGCAGTGTTTCTTCCATTTCACCTTTTTTTAAAGAATTTATTTAATTTCATTTATTCATTTTTTTAAATTTGACCAGAGAGACAGAGAGAGGGAAAGTGAGAAAGCAAGCCACCGGGTCTAGGACTTGAACTACAGTTGGCCTTGTGGGAGTGTCCAGCGCCTTAACCACCACACCACCTGCTGGTCCCACCATTTATTTCACCCTTTTAACAGTGCTTTTTCATGAACAGAAATTATTTTTATGTAGTCATATTTGTTCCTTGTCTGTGGTCAGAGTTTTTGCATAATTCTTTACCTCACAGTCATGAAAATATTTTCTTCCCAATCCATTAGGATTTTGAACTTTATAATTGGAAATATTGAATATAAAAAAAAATGATAGAAATGAAATCAGGCAGGGGAGAATGGAATAAGGGTCTCAGTCCATCCTCCCAAAGATGAAGCAGCAAACCAATTCCATATGTACCAGCTCAGTTTTTCAGAAAAACTTGTTTCTCTCTTCCAGGTTAAAATCGCATATATTAACTTCCTGAATCACTGCTATGTGGATACTGAGGTGGAAATGAAGGAGATCTACACCAGCAATCACATGTGGAAATTGTTCGAGAATTTCCTTGTAGACATCTGCAGGGTAAGGCTTTGGGAAACTAAGGAGAAGAGTGTGTGTGTGTGTGTGTGTGTGTGTGTGTGTGTGTGTGCGCACACATGTATGAGCACATGCACCTGGCATCCCATGCAGACGTAAGGAAAGCAGTCACACCATCTCTGTTCCAGCTCATGGCACAAACAGGCATTGTGGTTTTCTTTCTTTCTCAAGTCTCATTTCGTCCTACCTTGTGAATGACACTTGGGACATCTTAAGATGAAATGTAGGGTCAGCAGCTGGTGTGGAGGTTAAGACAACTGGACCCCAAGTGGCAGACTCTCCAGTTTGAGTCCCAGACCCAGCAGCTTGAAAAGCATACCAGGCACATGTAAATGTGTGCCCAGAATTTCAAAAGGAAAAAATAAAGAAGGGATTGCAGCATGATCATCCCCCACAGGGAGTGTACACACTCTCTCACTCTCTTCCTCTCTCAAGTGTGTGTACCCTCTAGCAAATTAAAAGGGATTGCAGCATGCCCATGCCCCTGGGGAGGGGGGTGATTTCTCACTTTCTGTCTGTCCATCTCTCCAGTGAGCACATACATCCTATAGCAAAAATCTCTCTCAAAGACAAAAACAACAACAAAAAGACACCAGACACAGGGGCCAGCAGGTGATATGATAGTTAAGGCACTGGACGCCCACATGGCCAACCACAGTTTGAGTCATGAACCTAGTGACTTGAAAATCACACTGGGTGTATGTATGTACATGACCAAAATCCTGAGAGGAGACTGGAAGAGAAGCGTTTATGATGTAGCCTCCCACATAGGGAGTGATTTCTCACTTTCTCTCTCTCTCCAATGAGTATATGTACCCTAAGGCAAAAATCTTACAAATAAATTAATTAAATAAACAAACAAACAAAAAAAAAATATCCCACCAGGCACAGATGAGCACACCTGTAGGATCCTGATGGAATGGAGAATTAAAAAAAAAAAAGAACATGATATGGCCAGACCCCACTGAGGGGTGCTTTCTTGCTCTCTTTCTGTCTCCAGTGTACACTCTCACATTTAAAACTAAATACATACATACATATATATGTACCTGTTATTTTGATCAGTGTGGCATATCAATAACATTTTTGATGAATCGAAGAGTGTTATAAAATTGGAGACTCTCAGTCATCTTAGGCCTCGGTGCTGTATCTAACTCTCTTGATTATATGGTTTAGGAAACCATGGCCTCGGGCAGAGAATGGCTTACCCACGAGGGCAGTTCACTTTCAGGGTAAACTTTAGGCCCTGTCGTTCCTGTGCCTCTTCCTGCTCTCCAGGGCTTAGACTTGTCAGAGATGGGTAGACAGTCGAGGTAATGGCCTGGTCTGTCCCCTGCCAGCTTCAGTGTTTTGTAATTCTATACCATGATACTCAAGCTAATTTGCTTCTCTTTAGCCACCATTTATTTTTTGTTATTTCTTACGTGGAGGAAGTATAGGCCTGTGGGCCTTTACTGTTCCTTTCTTAAGGGTCTTCAGCAGGAGAGGTCAGTAGATGTCTTCATGTTTTGGTTTCGCTTTAGGTGTGATGTTAAAAGTGTCTGATTGTCTTCCAGGCCTGTAACAACACAAGTGACAGGAAACACGCAGACTCGATTTTGGAGAAGTACGTTACTGAAATTGTCATGAGCATCGTTACTACCTTCTTCAGCTCTCCCTTCTCAGACCAGAGTACAACTTTGCAGGTAAGACATGCACACATAAATGTGGGGTATTCAAGACAGACCCTTGGCAGTGGGCTTGGCGCACGTTCGGGAGTGTGCCGTCCTGAGGGAGCTCTTCTGCACAGTGTGGATAAAAGATGCTCTGCTTTTGGTGGAGGACAGCTGCCTCGGGCTCCCTTGGATAAAGGACACCTGAGGAAGTTTTCCTGTTGCAGATGGTGCTATTAGTGGTTGACGCTGTCCTTCACATATTTTCATCTCTCCTCCCCCCACACTTGGAATCTTTTCTGTCTTTCCCCTCCAACATTAGAGAAAAGAAGGTCTCTAGTAGGGGCTAACATATTATTTACACTTTATTGAAATCAATAAAACCTGGGGAAATCTCCTTTTTAACAGGAAGTATGCACCGGAAACTCTCAGAACCCTGTTGGGGTGGAGTGCAGAGTAGCTTAGCCTGGCGACGGTGGGCTGCGGCCGTGCACACCTGCCTGGGCACTATTCACATGGGATTCGTGTGCGTGGTGCTGCCTGCCTTTGTGCAATGCCTGGCCCTACATGCTGATTCCCATGTACTTAACATGTCTGGGGGATGGTTTTATTATTATTATTTTACATATATATGTGTGTGTGTATGTGTGTGTGCACACAGGCTTTGGAATGAGAGTTGGCCTGGTCTCCAGTGGCCAAGAACGAGATATTAACTGTCCTTGGAGTGGAGATAGAGAGAAGCTGTTCTGAGGACAAATAACCTGGATGAATGTGGACTCTCTGAGGGAAAGGTGATTTGTGGTGAATGTGAAACTCATTGTTACATTGATTAGGCACCGTCGTGTTCCAGAAACTACGCTGAGAGTGGATATGGGCTTAGAACAGTCCATGACGTAGATGGTCCATCCCTATTTTGCAGCTGAGTACACAGCTCAGAGGGTTTAATTGCCAAGACCAGCTATGGTCACAGCTTCCAAGTGCCATGACTGTGATTTCAATCTTTTTTCTGACCTTAAAACTGGATAGTAAAATTTGGGGTGAATTATATTTTCATTGAGACTGACGGTAACTTTCTATTTAGTTCAGAAATAACCATGCAAGCAGGAAGATGAATTGAAGTCTCATGTAGTTACGTTACTGCCTTTAGAATGAATGTGCGGGGACCAGCAGTTGGTGTAATGGCTATGTCACTGAACTCCCATATAGTCGACTGCAGTTCGAGTCCCGGACCTGGTGGCTTAAACTCATGCCGGGCTTGTGTGCGTGCGTGCGTGCCCAAGATCCCTAGAGGAGAATGGAGAAGAAGGGATTGCGATGTGGCCATCCCACCTGGGGGGGTGATTTCTTGCTTTCTATCTTTCTGTCTCTCTCTGTCTTTCTGTCGAGCACACACGCCCTATAGCAAAAACCTCTCCGAAAAATAAATAAATAAATGTGTGTACTTCATGAGGAATTGGAGGACAGGGGCTTGTTAGGACCGGGCACATGAATTACAGGGTGTGCTCCTGGCCACATGCTTTGTACTGCATGGCAACCAGGCAGCTGCCTTGGTTAGTAAGGTTGGACTTGCTTCTCTTAGAACGTGTAATGACAACTGCTGTGGCCATGGCCATTCTTCTAAAGATTATGAAACAGGATGGAACAACCAAACTATCAATTTGACTGTAATTTGACTGTGAATCAATCAAATTAATAGGAAAACCATTAAGCAGCTTCTTATGTTTTAGTTTTTTCATCTTGGCCACTATTCTCTCCTTTCATTCTACTCTCTATGAACCAATTTTTACTCCAACCAATAAGCACAAATTGTCAGAGAAGTAAAGGTTGTCTCATATATTCAGAATAAAGAATACAAGAATAATTTCTTTAGTAAAGAGTTGGCTTATGGGGGCTGGCGAGCAACATGGTGGGTAAAGGTGCTGAACTCCCACATGGCTGAACACGGTTTGAGTCCTGGACCTGGCAGCTTGTTCTCTCTCTCTCTCCCCCCCGCCCCATTCTGTCCCTCTCTGGTCAAATTCAAAAAATGTATAAATAAATTTTTTTAAAAGTAAAAAAAAAAAAAGTTGGTTTATGGATTTTTGTAACATTTATTGACAACTATTTTGGATGCCCTCACAGCCTGCCTTGTTCTATTTTTCTGTTGAAAGGCATGTCTTTGCTCCCTCTCTCCCTTTTTTCCTTATTTCTGGAGGAAAATTACGAGCTTGGGTTGACTATATTATGTTCAAGGTACCAGTGGAATGGCCAGAGAATAGCTAGAAATGTGGAGCCCAGGGAGGAAGAATGTAATTTTAGAAGCTTTAGAGCAGAACAGAACTGGCTTAGAATTTCTGTTCTGCCTATTATCAGCTCTGCAAAGTTGGGCAGATCACTGAACATCAGCCCTTCTTTTCTTATATCTGAAATGGTCCTATAATCTCAGTCGTGTAAGTTATGAGAATTAGAGATAATGCTTATGAAAACCTAACGCAATGCCAGGTACACAGTAGGTGCTCAGTAATGGCAGCCTGTACTCTACCCTGTTAGAACTCAAGCTGCATGAGTGCAAAATGAGGTCTTCTATGCACAGTTGTCTCATACCCTGCTCCATCCCTTATACCTGGCATTGCATTTGGCCCCTAGATGCTAATTTCAGTGAGCAGATGAATAAATGAGACTCAGGAGCATGGTAGAAACCAAAGACAGCATTAGCTAGTGGATAGCCAGGAAAATGAAATGTTGGAGTGGAAAGGAACTGGAGAAAACATGAGTCATTAAGGACAAGATGTAAAAGAAAGATCAAGGAATTATACAGGCAAGATTCAGAAGCAAATGGAATAAAGTAGAATTTTAGCAAGAAAGTGGTAGACGGCTGTACACTTGCGCCCAGAGGTGGAGTGAACTGCTACAAGATTGCCCCTTGAATTTGAATAATTAAGAAGAAGCCATTTTTATGATTTATTCATTTTTCATATATTCAGGTGTCAGATGGGAGCAGAGCAGATGTTCAATAAATATTGGTTCAGTTGAGTTAATTTAGTCAATAACGTTTCTTCCTTTGAATTAGGCTATTGGGTTCTCATCCCAAATCCAGCATTTAGTATCCAGTAGGACCACTGATGACTGCCAGGGTCATGGTGAAGGCACACAGAGTTTGTATGAAGCACTTGGCACCAGGCCTGGCCTGTGGGAAAAATAGCCGCCTCCATTTGAGTTAGCCCAGGAGCTAACGAGCAGCCACTGAACACCGGAGAAGGATTTTCTGGCCAATTTCTCAGGCTCCCTTGTGTTCCTGTCCTCTCTGTCTTGGATGGCTGTGAGGGATGGGACAGAGTACTTCCAGCAGAGAGCCGCATGATCCTGTTGCCCACGTGAACTTAGTATGAAGAGCAGGGATTCTTGGCATCTGAGAGCCTGAGGTTGACTCCCTTCCCTTGCCTGCACTTCTTTAGTTCCTTGGGTACTTTTATCCTCCTTGGGCCTTTGTGTTTCATTTATGTTGTGACAATAATCTTGTGTCATAGGATGGCTATCAAGGCCGAGTGAGATCATATGTGAAGTTCTGGCACATAGTAAAATGGAAGGTATATGAACAATGTTTAAGAAGGAGGTTGAGTATCCACAGAAAAACAAGATCCTGGCATTTGAAAGAAAGTGGACGAATATGGAAAATTGATTGCTAAGTGGAGCGAGTCAGACTATGAAAGAGAGACATCGTACGTCTCCTCTTAACTTACACTGACTGCACTCTATGGTAGAGACTGAATGATTGGAGGGCATAAAAGCATTGAAAATAACTATGGACACTGGAGACAGTGTGGAAGGAGGATGGGAGAGGGGAAGAGTGTAGGGAAGGAAATTAGGGAGAAAAATAGAGAAGTAAGACCTTTGTGGGACACAGAAATGGTTTATTACCTGTTGATGTAAATGTGTATAATATTCTCAACTGGACTGGTCTGAGGTTTATTTCATGTTGGGTAGATTCTCTCTACAAGCTAAATGATGTATAGTGATTGAATGTATAAAAAGAAAAAAATGTTTAAAAAGAAAGAGATTCTGCATTTTTTATTGCTTTGTTTTATTATTTTCTTTTTGTAATAGACTTCCTTTTCCCCTACAACATTATTTTTCATTCATCTCAGAACCTCTTTAGGGTTTTTCATACTTCTTTACTAGCTATATTAACCCCACCAAAGACCAGTGGAGTAATTCCCCATACACAGTTACCTTTACCTGGCAGATCCGAAGCTAGCCTTTGGATGGAGACCAGAATTACAGTTTTTTTTTAATACATCAGAAAGAATCAAATTGATTAAGAGTTCTTTTACAAATGTGTACCTTCATAGAAAGGAACAAATCCTCCCATGTAGTTTTAACTTCTAAGTACTCAACTATACTAAATGACTATTTATAGAGTAATCCTTAGAACTCTTATCTTTATATCATTGACGACAATGCCAAAAATAAAAAAGCAATGTTCTAGCCAAGATACACTTAATTGTTTTTTACTGATTAAGAATATGGGTTCTACTCATAGAATATAATGTCAAGAAAGAATGCTGGTGTTAATCTGCCTCCATCCATTAATTGTATATAAGAGGTCTTTAAAAAAATTCATGGAAATACGTATTATGAAAATGTATGCATGGGTTTCAAAAATGTTTTGCACCAAAGTAAACTCATATTTTGATTGCATTTTTCCACAGACGTTTTGAAGTCCCCTCAAATTTTGAGTGAAGCTAAGGCTCAGAGGTGAAGTAATTTGCCTAAAGATATACAGCTAGTTGGTAACTGAACAAGTATGTTAGTATTCAGACTTGGACTCTACTGTTCCTTCTTGAGTCAGCCTAGTTAGATGCTTTAAAATGCTTCTGAGTTTCTCTCTCTTGGCGATGTAACTTCTGGAATCCACTCCCATCCAGGCACCCCTTCTCTCTAACTCTTGACCACGTCTCCATTCACCCATGGTTTGAGGCTACGTGTACTTCTGATCAGATCCTCAGCGATCTACAAAGCCAAGTCCTCTGTTCATATTGCGTCTTTCGACCTTCCTGTTTTGCAGACCCGCCAGCCCGTCTTTGTGCAGCTGCTGCAAGGTGTGTTCAGGGTTTACCACTGCAACTGGCTGATGCCGAGCCAAAAAGCCTCCGTGGAGGGCTGTATTCGGGTGCTCTCTGATGTAGGTAAGCTGTCAAGTCAGTTTGGGTTTAACTTGATGAAAATGAATTGCCTAAAAATGGTAAAGACTACCCTTATTGAGAACTCGTTATACCTCTTCTAAGGTTACATGGACAGGAAGTTACAAAGCCAAACCTGGAACCAAGGTCTTTTTGCTTCTTCAGCCTCTTCTCTTCTCTTTCTTATTTTGCCAGAGGGCACATATATTTGCCAGAGAGAGGGGTCGGTAAGTGAGAAGGGACCCCGATGGGGAATGGTCAGACTGCAATCCCTTCTCCTTCATTTTTCCCTCCTGCTGAGATTTGGGTCATGCAGGTGCACATCCCTGGCATGTTTCTCAAGCTGCTGAGTCTTGGACTCTAAGTACATAGTGAGCCATGTGGGATCCACCCAGCTAACCGCCACACCATTGGCTGGCCCTTCTCTTCTTCTTCTTCTTTTTTTTTTTTTAAAGACGTTTTTGCTTTAGTGTACATGTGCTTATTAGAGAGATAGACAAAAGGCAAGAAATTGCTCACCACGGGGGACAGCTGCAATTTCTTCTCCTCCATTCACCTCTTGGGATTTGGGGCACATATGCATACGTACCCAGTGTGAGTTTCAAGCCACTGGGTCTGAGACTCCAACCATGGTTGACCACATAGGAATCCAGCGCCTTAACTACTATGCCACCTGTTGGCCCCTTTCCACCCCTTTTTAATCTACCAAGTCAATATCTCTCAAAATTAAAGTCAGTGAGTGCAAAAGTAAGTTAGGCCTTGAAAAACAAGATCCCACAGGTTCATGTTGGGCAACTCTCGGGAAGTCACAGAGCACACAAGTTTATTCAGGGCCCTAGGAATTCCCTCATTCAGAAACTAATTTGTTTAATCTAGCAAATGTACCTGATCATATGGAAGGGTTTATTTATTTATTTATTTATTTATTTATTTATTTATTTTTAATTTCCTGCAAATCACCCAGCAAGTCTTGGAGCATCCTTTCTCAGAAGGGATCCCCTGTTCCCTTTGGCTCTCACCAATAAGTAGTTCTCCAGAGTCTTTCTTCAGTTCCCACCAGGTGTCACCTCTCACAGGTGGGAACTGGAAGGAAGTTACGGAAATTATTTGTCTCTTTACCCTGAGTGTATCACAGTTTGTTTACCTATTCCCTGCTTCCCTGAAAATGCTATGCCAATAGGTGAGCTTCCTAAGGTTCAGAAGACAGTTATCTCCCTGTAGTGGTTTAGATCCCCGTAGACAGTTTCCAGAAGATCAAAACAGGTGTGGTTCTTAGCACTGTGTACTGGCTGTTCAGCGAGTATGGATTGTGCTTACCAGGACTTCTAGCCTGATTTTAGTAGCTCTTGCCCAATGTCTGTAGGTATTGATGTGATTTTATTACTTTTGTGGCAATATTTAACAGTAAGAGATGAAGCTTTTGTGAGTATATACACTCAGGTTAATGATGTGACATCTCAAACAGGGTCCCAAGAGGGAATCCCAGATAACTCTCTACTTTCTGCATACATGACCTTGTATCATAAAGAATGTGTTTGGTGAGATCAAAGGAATTGCATGAGTGAGCCCTTGCCACCGAAGTTAGTTGTTGGTGATGAGCTGAGTAAGCTGCTGACTGGACTAGATCAATAAATACTCTTTAGAGAGAGAAATCTTGTGGTTGTTTTGGCCATGATAAAATAGCCATGGAGAGTTGTTAGTGAGATGATGAGGGCATGAAAACAGCAGGCTCCGCTAACTCGAGCGTCTCACCCGTATGCCCCTTGGGGAATCACCTTCTGACTAACACCTCATCCAGAGTCCACCGGTTTAGCTCTTTAGCTTGAAATGGGATATTTAAGCTATTTATATCCCAGAATATCTAGCCGAGATCAGTGTGTCCTGAGCATCTATCATACTTTTTAGTTTTTATATTATTTGTATTTTTCCCCCAAATTTTCCACTTTCCATATTAAGCTATTAGAATCAGTTGGCTAGCTGATATGCCTTTTCCTTAAATTGTATGTTTGTTTAGCTATTTACTTTCAATAGGATTTTAATGATTTAAATTCTCAGGTTCCACTCTCAGGATGTCAGTGTTGTTTCCACAGTGAGACCCAGGCACTAGAAGAGTTTCTTTGCTTCTAGCATTTGGAAACATCAAAGACAGGAAATAGTTGTCTTGTTTTCCGGTTATTCCCATATAGAAAAAAGGATTGTTAGTCTTAATATTCCTCTCTAAAATAAAGCTTTGGTTTTGGAATCATTTTAGATTGATAGGAAATTTGCAACACTAGTGCAGAGAGTTCCCCTAGAGCTCTCACTGCATTTCCTCATTTGTCAGCATCTTACATTTCCAGGACACATTTGTCAAAAATTAAGAAACTGTGACTGTGGGGCCAGCAGGTGGCGTGGTGGTTAAGGCACTGGACTCCCGTGTGTCTTACCCAAAGTTCAAGTCCTGGACCCGGCAGCTTGAAAATCATGCTGTTTGTGCATGTGTGCCCAAGATCTTGGAGAAGACTGGAGGAGAAAGGATTGTGGCATGGTCATCCTCCCAGGAGGTGATTTCTCATGTTCCCTCTCTCTGATTCTCTCTCAAGAAAGCACATGCACCTATGGAAAAAACCTAAAAAAAAAAAATAAAAATAAAAAAATTGTTTTTAATTAGTAAAAAGAAGAAAGAAAAACCGTGACCTGGTGGTAAGGCAATGCTCTTGCAAGGCTGACCACTGGGGAAGATTTCGAGTTTGTATTTAGAGATGTCCCTGAACACACCAGGGTGTGCATGACCACAACCTGGAGCTGGCTGAAGCTGGAGTGCCACGCGGGGTGAAAACTTGCTAGGGGTGCACCTCCCTGTTTCTCTTGTTCATGAAAGGAAGAAAACCTTAAAACAAAACAAAAAATGAAGACACTGACATTGACACATTACTGTCACCTAAACTCCAGTCTTGATTTGAGTTTTAACTGTTTTTTTCACTGGCGTCTTTTTCTGTTGTAGGTTCTATTCCAGGGTGCCCCATTGCATTTGCTTGGCCTGTCCCTCCAGGCGCTTCTGGTCTAGGACAGTTTCACAGTCTTTTCTTGTTTCTTATGAACTTGACGGGTTTAATAAGTACTGGTCAGGTGTCCTGCAGAATATCCCCATTGTGGTTTGACTGATGTTTTCCTTGTGATTCGACTGGAGTCATCCTTTATAAAGAGGGGGAGAGAAGATCCTCTAGAGAAAGACTGGTTTATGTCATTGTAAATGCTACCCGTTGTGTTATGTTTGGCTTAAGTCAACATTATGTAGATTGTCGTATAGGAAACAAACTTGAGAGACGGTTGTTAGAAAACCAGGTCATTGGCTGAAGAAGTTTCCTATCTTGATAGTTTAAAACACGTGAGCGCGTCAGTGACCCAGAGTACTCATTCACTGAGGAAACCCCACAGAACTTCAACTCTGATTTGCCCAAACTCGATGATTTCAAAGCATTTTTACATTCCTCAGAACTACCATCCCCAAAATTCACATTGGGAAGCCCTAACCTCAAAGATGATAAAGTTGAGTTGAGCTTCTCAGTCTTCACACCTAACACCATGCAAGCTGGCACGTCACAGGCCTGGGAGAATCTGCCAGTTGATGGGGGTTAAGTCCATCTTGAGGGCATCTCCCACAAATGCTGTGAGTTCAGAGACGTCTTTCTCCTGTGCAGCCAAGAGCCGGGCCATTGCCATTCCTGTAGACCTGGACAGCCAAGTCAACAACCTCTTTCTGAAGTCCCACAACATTGTGCAGAAGACAGCCATGAACTGGCGGTTGTCAGCTCGCAATGCAGCACGCAGAGACTCTGTTCTGGCAGCTTCCAGAGACTACCGGAATATCATTGAGAGACTGCAGGTAATGTCTGGTGCTGAGAGAAGTGGTGCTTACTCTGGCCTAAGGAGGTTCCCACACACAGTAGTGCTCCTCAGGCCTGTGGCTAGGCCACAGTGAGCTGTGAGTGTGGTGAGTGAACAGTCAGAGGTTATAGCCAATGTAGGAGCGGGAATGTGAAGCTACTTAGGAAAAGTTCCTGACAAATCATGGTGTTTAAAGGTCATCCATAGAGCTATGGGTTTCTTTCTGACTAGTCGGGGCTTTGCTCTTATTAGGAATAAACATTTAAGAATTACCAGAGGATGTTTAGAATAAGGACAAAATGGGCCAGGAAGTGGTACTATAGTGGTAGAACTGGACCTACATGCAAAATGTTCTAGATTCATGTCCTGGGACCTCCCTAGGCATGCTAGGCCAGTTGGGACTGGGGATGGATGATGGCACGGAAACTTGTGGAGGGTATCTTTCTGTCCATCTCTCCCTGTTTTTCTTGTGGAAAAAAAAAAATCAGTAGATAAACATTAAAAAAAAAAAAAAGATTTTGTCAGTTCCATTTTTTGCATCACTCTGCAATATTTACCCTCTTGAATGAGCGGGTAAATGAATGTAATGATACTTGAGAGAAGAGTTTTATATCAGAATGAGCCAGATAAAAATAAAAGTATCATTCAATTCTAGCTCGATGGCATTCTTCTTTTTCTTAGTATCTACCAGGAGATCTGTTCTCCCTTTCTAAAGAGGAAAGAAGACATATTAGATAGTTGTTAAACACTTACAGATCTGGACATCGTTTTTTTTTAAGTTAGCACTTCAAACAATGTCTACAGGTAGTACCTGTACCACAATTTGAGAGTCACAAATCCTTTGGATAAGCACAGCACAGTGTTAAGAATGTGGTCTCAGGCTAATGCCTGGGTTCAAATCTTGGCTCCGCTGCTTATAAATAGTATAACCTTGGGCCAGTTGTTTATGTTCTCTGTACCTCAGTTTCCTAATTTGTAAAATAGGATAACACTACCTAATGAAGTTGATGTGAAGGCTAATAGAGTTGGTAAAATGTTCTAATTAGCTCTATCTTGTGAAACAAATCGCAAATACCTATTCTCTTTTATTGTTCTCGACTTAAAGTGAAAAGGTGGGAAACAATATGTAATGACCATTATACATAAAACACACACACACACACACACTTGAAGACAAAAGGAAAATGAGTTTTCTGGAGCCAGTGGAGCTGGTAAGGTAGGCAGGACTACAAGGGGTAAGAATCAGCCTTGATTGTGACATAATCCATTCTCAAAGGTGGTTTGATTCCTAGTGGAGTGATTCCTCACGCTACTATGCTTTTAGAAAGGGCAGGGGTATTACAGACTCTTAACTCTATGAACACACAGTATTTTCTTACCTGCTCAAACTAAGTAAATCATCTACAGTGAAACACATCAGTTTCTCGTGTTCTTAAGTTTATAACGCATATTCTTGGGGAATGAAAGAAAATACATTAGTAGGTGGTGCTTGGTATAAAGACTTGGCCGATGGCTTTCGCGGGCTCCTCTTTATCCAGTTCTTTACTGTCTGAGTTCCTGTCGTTAGGAGATTGCCTGTCCCGCAGCAGTTGCCATGATAGCAGCACATTGACTCACCAATGGATCACTTCTATAATTAATCCCCATTTAGGCATCCACCTCACTTAACACTAGCCTCTTTCCCTACCCATCGCTTTGCTATCTTTGTTGGTCTCTTCCCTGATTGCCGAATGATACACATTTGGCAATACAGTGCAGTCAATTGCAGTGTAAAGTTGAAATTTTGCAAAAGATGCAGAATTTCATAAAATACACGAATAAGATGTGAAGAAACTACTTCAGTGTTGTAGACAGATTTGCCATGCAAATGTTGTAGGCAAAGATTGGTCAGAGTTAGGACCAGTCGCTACTGAAGAGGGGGAATCTGAATCCTTACCAGCGGGGAAACTGTTGAGGAAATTGATGAGACCCTGAGAGGATTTTACAAAACTGACTGACTATCCTGAGAGTCACTATGAACTAAGGGATGTGACAGCATACTATCTTACGGTCTTCCAGAGAAAATTGTCCTAAAGGAATCCTTTGATTCATTCATGCATTCTTTACGCATCCTGAACATTACTGAGTGATTACAGTTGTCACCCAAATTTTGTTACATTAAAAGATAAAATTATCTTCCCCTGGTTTAGTTTTAGTTTTTGGATAAAAGATCAGTTCATTCATTGTTGACCCCAGTTGGATCTGCACTTGAGATGAATGCAATTTAAATGGCTTTTCCAACGTAGATGTCTTCAGTCCACCAAACCCTGCTGTGTTATCACTGTGCTGTGTTCCGCACCTCAGACTCGATACCTTGAGTCAAGGTCTGAGTCATCAAGCCCTAGAGCAGGCCTCAGCATCTTTTGAAGATAATTTCTCATCTGTTCTCTATCATTTGCCTTTAAATGGTGTTTGTTGTGTTAGTTTTGCTGCTCTTTCAACTTCTCTCTGTTTTCCTTTCCTACAGCTATGTGTTTTGCATTTGAAGACCATCATGCTATCAGGGTACATGTATTTAGCATGTTAATACAGCATGTTCATTCATTTGTGTTCTCATGTTTATATGACTTTTTATTGTGTGAATAATTCGTGCTCATTGAAAATAATCAGACAACACTGATAAGTATGGCTATATAAGAGACAATTAGAAACACCTGTAATCCCACTCCCCAGAGATTATCAGTACTAAAGTTTTAGTAATGTTTGGTGCATAGCCTTTAGAGTTTGATGTTTATAAAAATAGGATCTTAGAGTCCATATTATTGTGTGACCATTTTATACTCATTGTAGACATCTTTCCATGTTGTTAAATTTTTGCATCATATCTTTAATATATGGAATGATCCCGTGAGTAGCATAAGGTCATCTCAAAAGAAGGGGTGGTGGGAATGTTGACGTATTTTTACTTTGTTTTCTGCATCAGAGGCTAATGCTTCAGGTAACCATTGAGCAGTGTCTACTAATTTGAGTTAAAGAGCAGACAATGCTGAAGTTGCTCTCACCTAGCCTAGCCTGTGTGTCAGAAATCCATGTTCTCACACTTCTCTCATCAGCCTCCTCGGAGCTGTTGACCAAGACTGTGCTTCCGTTCCAGGACATCGTCTCGGCCCTGGAAGACCGGCTGCGGCCCCTGGTGCAGGCGGAGTTATCCGTGCTGGTGGATGTTCTCCACAGACCTGAGCTGCTTTTCCCAGAGAACACAGATGCCAGAAGGAAATGTGAAAGCGGTGGTTTCATTTGCAAGTAAGTAGCCTCTGTCTCTGGGGTGGTCAGTTGCTGGAGCCCTGATGACCAGATAGAATATTTGTTCCTCAAGAAGGAGTTGTTGTCCTGGCATTTATCTTTGATGAATGCAAGGTCTTGTGCTAGAGCCCTGTTCTGACCTTCCCGAAGTAAGTTTGTCGATTCAATCCTCCTTGCACTGTTGTGGGCTTTGGGTTTTTGTTCTTTTTTGTTTTAGTGAGGATTTTGCATTTTAGCTGCATGCCCACTGATTTGTTTTCACTCAGCTAGTATGTACAGAAAGCCTGCCACGTCCTGTGGGATGGACCAAAAATATCATTACCCAACAGTTTTCAAAACTTCTAGATCTACCATGACTTCACACTCTTCTCCTAAGAATTCTATAGTTTCTTAGTTTCCACCTCGGGGCATAATCTAAAAGAAACCAGCGTTCCATGTGTAGAAATCTCCATTGATCTTCACCCTTAGGTGAATTATTTGCTCAGCTTGAGGGTGTGGACTGTGCCTGTGTGTTTCTTACTTTTCTGGACCTCTCTAAGAATGGGACTGTGGATAAGGAACCTGTGCGTTCACCCTAACCATCAGCCTCAGGAATTTTTTGCACTGACACATATAGCCAGTGTTTTATTATTATTTTGTTTTGTTTTGTTTGTTTTATTTATTTAATTTTTTTTTTTTTTTTTTTTTTTTTTTTTTTTTTTTTTTTTTTTTTTTTTTTTTTTTACCAGCAATCCTTCATAGATAAATGGCCACACTTTATAAGTGAGCAGGCTTGAGTGGCCCTCTGTCTCCATCATGTGTGGCCTGCTCCTGCCAAGGAGCCTGTTTGTTGGTGCTGACCAGCAGGTGTCGCTGTTGAGACACAGTTGCTAACACACCCATCCAATGCAGCAAATACCCTGAAGTCTGTTTGAGCTGGGAGCCTTTAATAAACATTTGTTCACTAACTGCCTAGTTACAAGAAATTGCTTGTGAAGTGTCTTTAATTTAAAGATAGTTTTGGGGTCACGATCTGTGGTTCTTCCCTCACCCCCATTCAGGTTAATAAAGCATACGAAACAGCTGCTAGAGGAAAACGAGGAGAAACTCTGCATTAAAGTCCTCCAGACCCTCAGAGAAATGATGACCAAAGATAGAGGGTATGGAGAAAAGGTACTGCATTTTATTTTCCTGTTGAAATCATGTCTTACTCTTATATTGAAGGAGGGGAGGTTAGAGATCAACCTTCATTCAGGCAGTGCCGGCCATCCAAGGGGTTAACTTTTTTCGACGCTGTTTATCCTACCCCTAACGGTAGCTGAGTCACAGGACTATTTGCTTCAATAATTAAATATACTTTGTCTCTTGCCACATAAGCTAACGACAAGGAAGGAATAATCACAAGAGGTTCATCAGTTTAGATTTCTAGGGAGAAGTGAGTGCCTCTGGTGTTTCACAGCGTGCATCCTTGACTTTCGGGTTCTGGCCAAGCATACCTGGGAAGTTACTTGTTTCTTTGTGATGAGATGTTACTCAGTCCTTCCACTGCATCAAGAAACTCCCTGCACTTCTAACTGGAACTAAGGCAGGCATATACGTCACCGTTTCTGATTAAGATTATGAAATGGCCAATCTCCATGGCCTGATGCTTCTCAGCGTATGAGATGAGCTGGGACATGCTAGACCATCCCTGTCATCTCTGCGGTTGGTCAGGATGGGACAGAAACAATCCCCTTGCCCTTTCTGCCCCATGTAAAAAAAAAAATCGTGGTTATGAGTTTAAATCTCCCCAGTTTTTACTTGGAGGTACTAACGTTTACTGATTGTGTGCTGGCTACTTTCAGCAACAATTTCTGAGCAGATAAACACACTGATATCATTGAATAACCAAAAGCTTGCTTTAAGCTCTGGGACAAAGGCTCAATAATTCAATCATCGCCTTCCTTCTCCAAATGATAGTGACAGTCAGATCTTCATAAGAAAAAAAGTCTTGAGGAATTTTGCTCTCTCACATGAAGATCCCTCATTAATCCTAGAGCAACTTAACAAGTGAGAGAGTTCTGATGTGAGAAAAAAAGAAAATAGGAAAGTATACAGTCTTTATTGCTAGGTGCATTCCTTCACTGCCCCCAAGTCACAAAGCTTTTTCACTATCTCTACATTTTTTTAAATGTGTAAATTAAAAGGTAAATAAATGTTGCTTAATCAAAAAATAGGTTTCTGTAACTCAGTAGGAATGTCATGGGGGAAATCTGCTAGAAAGGAGATTATAAATATAATTGATAGACGCAAAGAACCCTGGCACAGGTGGGAAGTAGAGAGGTGGTTTGGTCATGCAGACACCTGTATAGACATGTAGGCAGGTTTTACTCTAAGAAAAAAGAGAATAAAAGGGAAAGGCTGATGTCAGCAAATACACAGAGACAAATACACAATGACTGTTTATTTCACAAGACGTGCATTTTTTAAAAAGTGTGCTTTCAGAGATGGTTTAAAAATACTCTAGTTTTAGAAATTCGCTCTCCATAAGAAAATCAAATCTGTTAGGTTTTCAGGAAAGTCGTGACATATTTTTCTATACAAAAATGCGTCATAGCTTTCCTCACAACCCAAGACCAGATAGACCTGAACCAGCTGAGTGGATGTGTACGTATCTGGGGGGCATAAGACTTAACTTACATGGAGCCCATAAGGGTCTCTCAGTAAAATATGTTTCTTTTCTCTAACTGAGGTGTTGAAAGTAAACTGTGGTGTCTGCTCAGATGAAGGCTACAATAAGTGATTAGACATGCATTTCCCCTTAGCTTTGTTTTTATAACGTAGGAAGTAGTGGCGTTAACAGCCCACTGAGCCTCAGTTACTTGCCAGATAGTATGACAGGGTCTTTGGGGCCACAGGCAAGGTGTCCTGCCCCATTCCCTTCCCTCACTCGTCATGCAGGGAGGTAGATTCTGCATCCGAAATGTAATTTCACCTGGTTTAAAGCTCATAGAGAGTGACAGAGCCTGCGGTGCAGAGGACACTAGAGGGAGATCACTCTGAAAGAATAAACAATCAGGCTTAGATGAGGTTCTCGGACCCTCGCTCAAATCCCCTTTCAGCTGGCGAAGAAGTCAGTCAGTCACACCCAAACAGGCTTGAAGGAAAGATGGTATTTCTTTCTAGCCTGGTGGGGGGCTGTCATCCCCCTTCATGAACGTGAAGGCAGATTTGGGAAATGACATGAAAACAACGAGGACATTCCAGAAACCCACAGTAGCCAGCAGTTTCTGACCTTGCTCTGGCCTGATGCTTTGGCTGTTGGAAAGTGCAACTTACCATTCATATGAGGGGAATTCAGAAAAGTTTGTAGAAAAATGCAAATTACGGGAACCAGCAGTTAGCGTAATGGCTATGTCGCTGGACTCCCACGTAGTCAACCGCGGTTCGCGTCCCGGACCCGGTGGCTTAAAACTCATGCCGGGCACGTGTGCATGCATGCCTAAGATCCCGAGAGGAGAATGGAGGAGAAGGGATTGCGGCGTGGCCATCCCCCCTGGGGGGTGATTTCTCGCTTTCTGTCTCTATGTCTCTCTCTGTCTGTCTGGCGAGCACATGCGCCCTATAGCGAAAATTTCTCCAAAAAAAGAAAAAGAAAAATGCAAATTATGAGTTTATTTTAGTGCAAGAAAAGAATTGAAATTCATGTGTATAATTTTTTTTTTCATAATATATATTTTCCATGAACTTTTCAACCTTTAAAAAAGGGGGAGAAAGAAGGGGAGAAAGAGGAACACCGAAGTATTTTTACTGATCTCGTAGCTGGCATGAACTCTGGTTCACTGAGGCTTTCTGAAGATGTTTTTGATCATTTCTGGCTGTCCCCGTTTGACTAAAGGAGCATGACGCACAAGGCAGGGCAGCTTTCTCAAGGGTGGAAGTAACCCAGAGCCAAAGAACTAACCTTTCTCAGGCAATCCATTTGGCTTTAGTTGATAAAATAAATGAGGTATTCTTTGGCCCAGGTGCCAAAGGCACCAGGGTGAAAGTGGAGGCTGTTTCCCTTGTCCAATCTCAATTTTCCTATCAGTTGCCTCTGTGTGGAACTTGTCCCATGATTAACGCCTTCCTGGGGATGCCAGGGTCATTCTGCCTCCCTGCCCTCTCTTGGGTCTTCATGGCCATAGACTCAGATCTGAAGGAGCCTCCAGCATTATCTTATCCAGTCTCCCTTTGCACACAAAGTGACTGTGACTGAGAATGGCAGCCTCAAAGCCCCGTGGAAAGACTAGGACAAGTCAGGACTAGATTCCAGGCTCCCCAAATCCCAGGAGTGTCCTTCCCAACCAACCCCCAGGGGTGCCCATTGTGTGAACAAGTTTTCTTGTCTTTTTTCCTAAGCTGTGATCCTCAAAAACGATGAGATGTAGGTGCTTTGGCTCATCTCTGCTTCTTCATTCAACTAGAGGACTTAGTCAAGGTCCCAGACAAAAAAGAGAGTTAGACCCTTTCTTTATTATCCTGATCAGAAATGTTGGCATGCTTATATTGGTCTACTTGCCTGAGAAAGGAAGACCAGGAAGAGCTGCCACCCATATTACCGAGTAGACTAAAACCTAACAGACTCGCTGGGAGTCTGACTTGTACTTTCTAAATGTCATGGATGTACCCACTGGTTTCTAGACTGCATCTTCAGGAACCCTGATAACATTTATTGACTGACCTCTTGTTATGTGACAGCTACTACCACTAACCAGTTCTCCTACCTTATCTCAGATGAGCCTGCAGACAGAAATTCCTATTGTCATTCACTATGTTATTCATGAGGGAGAAAACATTGGTGCGGAGAGGTTCAGGAACTTGCCTAGGGTCACACAGCTGATAACAAGGAAGCCATGAATTCAATCTCAGACTGATCCCAGAGTCCCAGCTCTTCCTTACGGTGTCACCATAAATGGATCCACAACACTGAGTGCCTTGAAGTCCACCTACAAGTTCAACACTAACATTTCCATTCTGTTTTGCCGTCATGTGGACCACATGGGGCAGAGGCCCTAAGAGTCCTAAATGTAGCAGAACTTAACTATCTTGCTGACTTCTCACTCGACTGAAAAGTTCACAGCCGATGCCAAATGACTTTATGAATCACGGCTGTCGCAGGTAACCTTAAACCCGTAGTTTTGATCAGACCCCACTTGACAAAGCAGTTAGGTTAATGAGGAGTGAGTGCTTGGTCCTCCAAGAAGTATGTGAGAACTGTTGAGCTGGGTAGAAGGTAGGGGCTAGTGAAAGAAGATTGTCACATTTAGAAATATGAGAGGACTTCAGAAGGCTTGTGGGAAATGGAATTAAAATACAATTTTGTTTTGGTGTAAAAAAACAGTATTGAGGGACCAGCAGATGGCATAATGGTTACATCACTGGACTCTCACATAGTTGACCACGGTTCAAGTTCCGGACCTGGTGACTTAAACTGGGCACATGTGTGTGCGTGCATGCCCAAAATCCTGAGAGGAAAATGGAGGAGAAGGGGTTGCAACATGGCCAGCCCCCGGGGGAGTGACTTCTCTCCCTCTCCCTCTCCCTCTCCCTCTCCCTCTCCCTCTCCCTCTCCCTCTCCCCTCCCTCCCCCCTCTCTCTCCCTCTGGCGAGAGTACATACCCTACAGCAAAAAAAAGTCTCAAAAAAATTAAAATATGCTCCCCCAAAAACAGTATTGAAATCCACGCATAGTGTTTTTCATAGTACACATTTTCCATGGACTTTTGAAGACTCCTCATTAAAAAAATATTTTTACCTGTTATGATTCTAAAATGCAGAGGACCAACAATGCATATTCTTTCAGAAAGTGGTAAGTATAAAATAAATATTTTAAATTGTCACAAAAATAGTAAAATTCATTTTTGTTTGGTGCTTTTAGTGTCCTTCTATCTCATGAATTTAAAGTTAATAGACTTTACCATTATATTAGGACTTGATGAGCACTGTGTGTATAATGCCTACTAAACGTTGCTTTTAATCTACAGATGAAACCAAGTATGTGTTTACCAAAAGAATAAATAAATAATATAACCCCCTGTAGCTAAGCAGTACTGAAAGTTAATCTCAGTCTCTCAGTAACTTATAGAAAATCTTCAAGTCCCTAGACTCTGCTTGAAAACAGAACATAGTAATTTTAGGTAGTGCCTACTCTATTACTCTGTAGTTTATACCTTGTTTTGAGAGTTTTTTGCTATAGGGCACATGCGCTTGCCAGAAAGAAAGAAAGAGACAGACAGAAAGTGAGAAATCACTCCCCAGGGCGGATGGCCATGCCGCAATCCCTTCTCTTCCATTCTCCTCTCAGGATCTTGGGCATGCACGCACACGCGCCCAGCGTGAGTTTAAGACACCAGGTCTGGGACTTGAACCACAATCAACTTAATGGGAGTCTAGCAGCGTAGCCATTATGCTATCTGCTGGTCCCTTCTTTTTTGTTTTTAATTAAGCTGCTGCTAAATTATTATCATAGAGCTTTGGAAAGAAATTCAGAGTTCAGAATTAGTGTAAAAAAGTATCTCAGAATTTATTTAATATCCATTTTTCCCTCTGACTGGTAGTAGCTGTTTTACTATCAGAGTATGTGCCCTCAGGTCACACCAGGATTTTCATTTCATTCAAATCATCCATCTCCTAGGGGTCATCAGAAAAGTCATGATGTGTGTCATGACTTTTCCAGTGACCCAGTAATTACCAAAGCATCTTTGCTGTAGGTGAAAAAAAAAAAAAAAATAGCATTATCTAGCTACCACTGTTTCTCACAATAATTCTGTACCAGATATCAATGAAATAGAATAAGAATCAGCTGAGGATCACCCATCTGTCTTCAAATGAGCGTAATTGAGATAATCTCTTGTGTTGGTTTAGGGGTTTTTTCTTTTATTTCTTTCTTTCTCAGACTTGAGGCTAATAAATCACATGCTACTAATATCACGTGAGTCAGCACTAATCACTCTAGGGGGAAATGTTTCCTTTCATCCTCAGCCGTACCAGGCTTGGGCTATGTCCGACTTACTACCCGCTCAAGTTAAAGCCTGTCCTAACAGAGCCCGTTAATAATAGGCGGGGTATGACCCCCATCAAATTGTAAAATGAGGATAAAGAAAAATTTTCTCCTAAACGGAGTTTATTTTACTCCAGTCATTTGCTCTATTTTTCCTTCTGTCTTCCAAAAAAAACACTGGGGAATTTGTTCCTGCTCCTGGCTGGGTTCAAGTTTTCCCATTGATAAGTGAGCACAGGGCTGACACTTGGTTCAGCCGCCCTGAAGGTTTGATGCCAGGCATGTGAATGAAACTCGTCAGAGCAGATGTCCCTGCAGTGTGGCCATGTTCAAAATGCCAGAGCCTGTTAAGGTGGTCACCATGTAAGGGTGCATTAAAGGTGCAAGAGTGGGCCCTGAGGATACCCGTGCAAAGTTTCTAACACTGCTGGCTTGTCTTTCCTTTTCTAACCTTTCCTTGTTTTTCTCCCTCCCCTTTTTTCTTTTCCAGCAAATTTCCATTGATGAGTTGGATAATGCTGAGGTCTTAATTTCTTTGTATTTCTGTTTGTTTCTTTTTTATGTCCCATGGTGGTGCTTCCATAACACTCTCCCGGTTAGCCCGGTGGCCGTCCTCTGTCTCTGTGTGGTGTATCTTTTGGAGTCCATGGAGTCTGTGGGATTTCGTCTGTGGGGTTTCTCACGAGTTTGTTTACCATTCGTCCTTAGAGATCCCATCGGCGTCTAGATAAAGATTCTCTAAATGGCAAGAAGATTTCAGTCATTCACTGTCTAGTCTCAACTGAATCTGTGGTTGATGTTGGCCATGAACTTGTCTCTGAAACTCAAGTTTGCTAACATAAACAGCCCTTCTGTCTATCTGTAAAGCATTGGTCACAAAAAGATAACTGGTATATTTAAAAACAAAACAAGAAAACCACTGTTCTCTTGGCCTGTGTGTTGGAAAGTACCAAGAGACTTCAAGATACTTGTGCAAAATGGACTCAAAGATTGAATTTATTTTGGTGCAGAAAACCTTTGAAATACACACATAGTTTTTAATAATACACCAATTCTGTGACCTTTTGAAGACCCCCTCATATTGAGCATGAGGGGTAATAGAAAATTTTTCAACCTGCAGTGTGGATTGAGCTACAGCTCAGCCTCCCTCTGGGATCAGGGAGGTGCTGTATCCATGGCTCCTCCTTTAGGAAAACTACCTATAGCTCCAGAAATTGAAATGTCATCAAGTGGCTTCTACATTTGTATCAAATTAGTTTCACTTACCCCAGATTTTTCTCGCAAGTAACCAGTGATCATTTTGTTTGGGATTTGAGGACCTCTTTTAAGTATTTTCTGTTTTGTGCATACTTTTCAATATTCCTTGCCATTATTTGTAGCTGTGATACATGCTAGGTAATTAGTATCAGAAAAAAATTAATTTGGGGAATTCATTATGCAGTTGAGAGAGAGCTTAATTAATTGGCAAATCTAGCACACAGGGATAAAAATGTATTTATTTATTCCAGAGAGTGTGTGCACTTGCAAGACAAAGACAAGAGGGAAGGATATTTTCCCTGTGGGGAATGATTACAGCTCAATATTTCTCCTCCATTCTCCCTCCTTTTGGGAATTTAGGCAGGTACAAACACATACCCAGTGTTTGGCTCAAGCTGCTGTGTCCAGGACTCGAACCACACAGTTGGCCATGTGACATCCAAGCCACCTTACCACCTCCCCATGGGCTGACTTGTATTTGGCTTTTTAAAATTATTTTTCTGTTCTTCCTCAGATAAATGTTCCTTCTTTTGGTAGATCTTTTAACACCTCATACTGGGTAGAAAGATGCTGTCTACTCTGACAACCACACTGGTTAATATACCACAGTTTCAAAATAAGAAAGGGTTCCGATGTCCCAAAGGAGCGTTTGAATCATCGACGTTCAGCAGCATGAGAAGTTATGAATTTGGTTCAGTTGTCTCAGGAATGGAGCCCCAAAAGATTTAATGGCTGGTCTTGGCTCATAGGGCTAGAGAGAGTGGCTAAACTAGAACCAGTGTGGGGCTGGCTTGGCTCCTACTGTTTCACCATAAATCCCATAACCACAGAGTCTTCTCTGTACTAACCAGTCACGAACAGGTGAGGAGGCCGCGCCTTCTAGAATGAGTCGAAAGTGAGAAAAACAAAAGGAGTTTATGGCTTAATTAATTGCTTTAACTACAGTGATTTTTTTTGCTGTTTCCTGTTTAGTTTTCTCTCTTCCGGGTTATTTGTGTGCCAAAAATAATACCCTATGCTGAATTTGCATATTGGCACCCTTTGACACTCTGGTTTCTACATTGATTTGTAAGTGCCTCACTGATTTACATTTTTTTCTCTGAAACATTGAGGCTGAGTTTCTATGTACTTAAGTACAAACCAAGTCAGGAAAGAAAAACCCTCCCTAAAGGGTGTCTGCAGTGTTATTAATATACTGTTTTGTACCATAGTAATCAGTTGATGTGTTTGCTTGCTCAAGATAGAACTTGGGTCTCCTGGCTGGGAGTTTATTGCTTGCTTATGGAAAGATTCCACAGTTGGAGCAGGTGTGTTTATAATTATACTCTAGGAAATAGAATACTGTCTGTTTATAAAAGAAGAATGTTCTGGCAGCCACACGGATTCTTTGAAAATTCCCTGAGGAAGCAACAGTGGATCCCCTCTGCGTGGTTACCCCTGGCAACCGCCAGAGCCCTGGGACACCAGCACCCTGTCCCTAGTCCCTCAGGCTGTCAGATTTGGCCCTCTGAGCAGATGCCTGATTGGCCTTCATCATTGATGCTGTTCTGGAAACTACCGCAGCTCCTGTGGTTTCTCCCCCACTAACCTTCTGTCAGTGTGCGCTGGTGCAAACCCACAGCCCACAGCTGGAGTTCTGCAGAAGCTTAACAAGAGCGTGCTGGCCGAGGACTAGGGCAAGGCCTCACACCTAAACTGCAAGTGGAGGTTGTTCCAAATTCTCAAGGTGGTGAGGACTGGCCCCTGAGTCAGTGTAAGGCCTGTCTGGTGGCCCTGTGACCCCCGACTGAGAAGGGCCACTGCCCTTTGATGCTAAAGGCCATCTGGCCATAGAGAGAGAGTGTTAGAGAAAAAGAGAAAAGCGAACAATTTCGAGAGAAGCATGAGGACGCCTTCCGAGCCCCAGTCAGTGCTCTGACAAAATGGGGTGAAATGAGGACAGTGATAGATTCCCTGCAAGAAAATGCATGGTATGGACCTTCCCAGCTGTCTGCTAGAATACAGATTGGTTTGAAACCAGGAAAAGGAGGGTTTTGTTTCTGCTTTTGTTGTTGTTGTTGTTTTGTTCTTTTTTGTTTTGTTTTTTTTGTTTTTGTTTTTGTTTTTCCAAGTAAAGAGGCAGAGTCTCCGTCAGTAGGCCCTGATTTTACCTTATCTCCCAAGGGTGGGGTGGGGAGAAAAGGAAGCTGTTTCAATCAATGCCCCTCACCACCTCCTGAAGTTCGGAGCTCGATAGGTTGTTACATGTGTCTGCACCTGGGTAGCCACTGCTCAAATCAAGACGCAGAATGTTCCATCACCCCAGAAAGTCCCTCATCTAACCCATTCTTAAGTTCAAACAGACCGATGCTAGAGTTGTTCATTTATGTGATTGATTTGGGGGTGCCTGCTTCATCTCCAACATGGTAGTAGGGGGTTTGGATACAGCAATGCCCCCAGATAGACCAAGTGACACGCTGAAGTTTACAGTTCTGTCAGGGAGAGAGACAGTACTATACACGGCCATCAAATAGCAGCCATCAATCCTGAGAAATGTTAGAAAGAGGAAATACACAGGCTCCTGAGAATGTGGAATCTGGGGCTTCCAAATAGGTAGATCAGGTAACAATAGGTGAGCAGCCCAACAGTGATGGTGTGAATCGCTTTTCTAAACTGCAAAGTGCTATGCAAATCATTCGCTAAGGTCCTCAGACTTCTGACAGAGGTGATGCATAGGGCTCTGTCAAGCTGGTTGTCCCGTATGGGTCTTAGGAAAGGAATGGTGTGTTTAGAAGTGTGTGCTGCAGCTCAGGGAATGTGTCCTTCTCAACGTGCTTGAGATTTAATTCCATTCGATGGGACCCTCCAGACCCACTGGTGTCAGCTGCCACCTTCATCTTCCTGCACTGCAGCAGAAAAGCTAGGCTGACGTCTCCAGGCAGCCGCAGCTTGCTTATGTTGAGACTTTTAACTTCTCCCACCTTGGGTTGCTTCTATAAGCAAAAGATGCCACTGTGAACTTGGTAAAATTCAGAGGGGGAGAAAGCAAGAAACAAAATGATTAACTCTCACCTTCAGGGGGCGTTCTCATGACGTCCAAGCCAGGGTGGAGGTGTCCTACTTTTTTACATTGCTGTGAACTGCTGGGTTGGGCACTTGCCAACATTCAGGCAGCAGTTACATAAGAGCTGCTTTTTTTCCTGGAATTTAGGCTCACTGCTGATGTGTGACCTTCAGCAGTAATTGCCAATAAATGCAGTGGGCCTGTTTACTGTTAGACACTGGCAACCACAGAGCAGGCTCAACGCAGAGCATACAGAAGCTATTGCAGAGTTTGTGGAGGGTTTTGTGTGTGTATGTTTTTTTTTTTTAATGCTGAGATTATTCTGTAATGATGGAAGTTGTATAAAGTCATCAAGTCTGAATGCGTTTTTTTAAAAACCAACTTCACTATTGAGTTCTAAGGAACGTATTCTGTAAAGTGTGGGTGAAACGGCATGGCTGAAATTCAGTAACTTATTTATTTCTGTTTCTTAAATGTAGTTAGTAAAGAGAACCGTGTAGATAGCAATATTTAAAGTTGTTTGGCTAAATGGTAGATAGTGTCTCGTTTAGCTCAGTTTTTTTGTTTGTGGGTTTGTTTTTTGTTTGTTTGTTTTTAATGCTTTCTGTTCTCCCGATGAAAGGTTTTCAGAGGTTAATGGAGGCTAGGACCCAGCAGCCATGTTTGCGAGCCCTTTCAGGGTTTTTTTCTTTCCTCTGAGGTTAAGAGTAGGTGAAAAGGAACTGATTCATGGGCGTTAGAGATGATAAGTTCTCTTTCATGTGCTGATAACCATGTCTGTACATTTGTATTTCTTGAATTGCATTCAGCTTCTGCCAGGGTGGCCCATGGAAAGAGATGGCCTATCAAAGGAAAATTCTAGAAGCTGACCAGGGGTAGCATAGAGATGCATGGTGAAGGCAGTAGAAAACAAGGGTATTTTCAGGCTCTGTTCTGGGCTGGCCTATAACAGACACACATGAAATGATAGAAGGAGAGGCGGAAGGAGGAGGCCACTGTGCATATACTCTAGGGGTAGTAATAACCACAGGAGTCTTGGGCCTCTCTTTATTTAAGAATAACAAAGCATTTTTTTTTCATTTATAATAGAAATTTGTCCCCGGATAAGGTGTTAAGTTCATCTGCATTGGAAGTATGTCAGTATCTTATATGCACATATCCAGTTACTGTGCAAGTATTATAGTTATGATGCTGTTAGAAGTGGCCTCAGGGCCAGCAGATAGCTGGTGGTTAAGGTGCTGGACTCCCACATGGCCCACCATGGTTCAAGTCCCAAATTCAGTGACTCGAAAGTCATGCCAGGCACATGTACATGTGTGCCCAAATTCTAAGAGGAGAATGGAGGAGAGGAGATTGTAATGTAGCCATCCCCCGGGCAGAGGGTGGGGGGCATGGTAATTACTCATTTTCCCTCTCTCTGTATCTCTTTGTCTCTCAGAAGAGTGCATGTGCCCTATGACCAAATAATAAATAAATAAATAAATAAATAAATAAATAAAGCCTTAACCAAGGAGGACATTTAGGATTCAATGGTAAAGTTTTTTTTTTTTCTAGTGAGTTCAATATTGCTGATCTTGTCTCAAAAAACTGGGAAGACTTAAGATGGTATTATCTCTGACTGAGCCAATAGACAGTATATTCTGGATGGAAAAATTCTGTATGCTATAACAACATACAGTGATTGATTATAATATTATATATATATATATACACATATACACACACACACACACACACATATATACACACACACATATATATATATAAAATAATAGTAACCATGAAGAGGCAAAAGGGAACAATAGTTGCTTTCCAAATTCAAAATGAGACAACAGAAGGTCATTGTTAATCGCTTGTTGACCTGAGAGACTCACCTGGATTGAAAAGTGTCAGTACTTGAACACAGTGACACTAAGGATGGAGAATATAAAACATGGCCAATTCAGACATTCCCATAATCTCAGTGTTCTTCCTTAACATGTGTTTATTAAGGGCTTTGCCTTTTACATCTAAAAAAAAAAAAAAAAAGAAAGAAAAAGAAAGGCAAAACTTAGGTAATAAAACTGTTAACTCCAATTCATTAATTTATTAAGCAGTATCTTTGTTTTGGATATTAAATACTGTTTTTATATAGCTATTGTCTTACTTGACCATACATAGATTATTAATATGCTTAAATGTTTTTATAGTTATCAGGACTAGCAGATGGCATAATGGTTATGTCCCTGGACTCCCATGTAGTCTACTGCAGTTTGAGTCCTGGACCCAGCGGCTTAAAACTCATGCTGAGCGTGTGTGCATACATGTCCAAAATCCCAAGAAGAGAAGGGATTGCAGCATGACTATCTGCCCCACTCCCCAGGAAGTGATTTCTTGCTTTCTATCTGTGTCTGTCCAGTGAGTACACACGCCTGATTGGAAAAAAAAAATCTCTCTAAAAAGCAGTAAAATAAATATTTTTATAGTTATCAAAATTACAACTCATTGCCATAAAATCATCTTATCCTCAAATAAATACAGTTAAAATCCTCATAGGAAGAAGTACGAGTCTAGGTTGTTAGTTAATTTATTAGATTATAGACTAGATACGGTTTGGCCGTTCCATGCCTGAGAATGTTTTAGGTCCTAGCAGGTTGTGTTATTTTGAGAACTTGCTCTCTAGATATTACAAAATGAAGCTGACTGAAAATATAGCAAGCACTACTTAATGTTTTAGATGGGAGGAATACTTAAGAATGTCTGCCCCTTCCTCCTGGAACAGCTCAGGAGGTAGAAGCCGAGGAAGGTGTGGGGTTGGTTCAGGGGTCACAGCCAGACCCTGCACTAGCTGCCATCAAGTGGTTATCCCATCAATGGGTGGCATTGCTAATGGTCATACAGCGATTCCTGAGGCTCTGACGTGTCCTATGTTGTTTCAAATGGCTTTGTATAATTTTCAAGAAAAAAAAAATCTTCATTGACTTAGATTGAATTTTTGTTCTAAAGGCTAATACATTTTAAAACAATCCTAAGAGTTTGGAGAGGACCTTGTTGCAGTATAACTGTAAGATGTAATAGAAATCCTGCTCTCTGAGTGGTTAAGATGTAGATACATCAGGGGAATTCAAAAGCTTTCCGGAAAAATGGAATTAAACTGTGAGTTTATTTTGGTGCCAAAAAAAAAACAAATTCAAATCCATGCATAGTTTTTTTTTATATATATATACACTTCCCACGAACTTTTTGGCCATTTGAAAAGACCGCAAGATGCTTCGACAAAGAGAGCACAAGCAAGAGAATGAAAACAAACAGAAAAAAGGACACTTGATTTCCAGTTCCAGCTATTTTGTTTCCTTTAGCTTTCGTTATGATTGGCAGGGAAGTAAGAGGGTAGCTCTGTGGGCTCCTATTGTCAGTTCATGCCTAAGTCCTTCTGAGCTAATCATAGAGACTCCGCGTAAAAGATATAATGATGGGAGCCAGGCCAACACAAACAGTAGAAGGTAATACTGTTTTCCATCCATGTCTCTGGCTGCTCTAAAATGCAAGGGCAATTGCTTTAAATCTACCTGTTTTTCTTAGGTATTCTTTTTGCATTAAAGGTAAAAACATTTGTACAATTTTTAAAAAGAATTTTTTTATTATTATTACTTAATTGGCTGTAGGGTTTGTGTACTCCTGGGGAGGGGGAAGCAAGTTGCCCAAGTCCAGGATTCAAACTGTGGTTAACCATGTGGGAGGCCAGTGTCTTAACACCACCTCTTGACCTCCATTTATACTTTTTAAAAAAATTTTTTTTGAGACAGATTTTTGCTATAGGGCATGTGCGCTTGCAGGAGAGAGAGAGAAAGAGACGGAAAATAAGAAATTACCCCCGGGGGAGGATGGTCACACCAACACAGTCCCTTCTCCATTGTCCTCTTGGGATCTTGGGCATGCCTGCACATGCGCCTGGCATGAGTTTTAGGTCACCAGGTCCAGGACTCGAATGGCAGTTGACTTCGTGGGAGTCCAGCAACGTAACAATTACGCCATCTGTTGCTCCCAACAATTTTAATTCTTTAACCTACCGTGTACAGAAAGTAGAATTAAAAATACACTCTTGGATCTTTCTTTCTTTTTATAATGTTTTGATAATAGGGTGTACGTACTTGCCAGAGAAGAAAGAGACAGAGGGAAGGTGAGAAATCACCCCATAGGGGAGATGGTCACACCACAGTCCCTTCTCCTCCATTCTCCTGGGGTTTCGGTCACACACGTACATGTGCCTGGCATGATTTCAAGCCACCAAGTCCAGGATGCAAACCAGAGCCAACCATGTGGGAGTACAGCTCTTGAACCACCATGCCACCTTCTGGCCCCCATACTGTTATTTATATAATTTGGAGGGTACATACACCTGAGCTCTGCTTTTGCTTGCTGTATTCAAGTTCTTCCTACACAAGTGTTCCTCCCCACCTTTAACAGGAAGCTAAATGCTCCTGAGGGAAATTTTCTCTCCCCAACTAGCAGAGTTGGATTCATATGTGAAAGCTCGTCTGTCCAGAATTGAGTGAGCAGCCCTCTCTGTATGCCTCATCATTGTTGGTGAAATGGTTTAATCCCCTCTACTTTTATTTCATTTTGCCTCTTGGGAAATAGAAAAGATGAAAATCATTAGGTTGTAGAATAACAGTCTTATTTTAAAGGATTTTTTTTTTTTTTTTCCATCTTGGCGTTGAGACTCCCAGAGGGATAACATTGAGCTGTGTCAAGACACCAAATTTCACAGTTCCAGTCCTCCCATGCGTTCAACACCTGCTCGGACAGCCACCTTCTGGCCTTGCACGGGTGTGCTGTGTGGCTAGGGCACTTTTGGGGCCAAGGTTACACAGTTTCAGCGTGAGCCTTGGCTTCATTCCATGGCCCCAGACTACACCTCGCATCAGTCAGGCACGCTGCTGGTGCGTGACTGGTCCTGGGTGGCCTGAGGGGAGTCTGCCGGTTGATTCTGACATCAGATCCCTACTCCACACTCACGAGTCCTTTTGGAGGACAGAGTCATACCACTGTCTTTACCTGGTGCAGTGGACTGGTCTCTACCTCTACCTCCTTTTACTCACCACTCACACCTCACAATTCATTTGCATGTTCTTTGAGGCATCCTCTTGTCTGTCACGTATGACTTAGACATTATGAGTTTGAGGGAGAGGTACAGCATCTACAGGGATGGCACGAGTGGGGCTGGTAATGCAGTCCACGAAGTCCCTGAGGGTGGGAAGGAAATGCATGGGTGAGACATGAAGCCACACAATAACCCTGAGTGCAGGAGCTCTGCCAGAAGAAGGAGGCTTTCTTCCTGAAGTTTAGGCCAGAGCCTTAGGCTTACCTTCAGCTGCAGACGGGATGTGGGACAGGAGAAAAAGCATACATCCCCTGGGGCTGTTGCAGTCAGGGGAGCGGCACGTGGAGCTTTCACAAGCTTGTGACCGCTGCCATCACTGGCATCCCCTTCCTGCCTCTCGGGGCTCTGTGGCTATCCACAGTTCGCCGTCCCCCTTTCTGTGCACCAAGACGCAGATGCACAATGGGGCTTTCTTTGGCACTGTTTGTTTGAAGACATGTTTCCTTCTTGATCAGTGCTAGGCTTTTTGGTGCCCTCCTCCGTTTAAATGTGTTTTTCTGTCTTAGGCCAGTGGTCATTTCCAGCACAACCACATTCAGCATATTTGAAAATTGCAAGTGTCTGCTCGCTTGCCTTGCTGAGGCCACCTCCATGGTGACGCCACAGGGTCAACTCATCTTTGACGCTCTTCCCATGTTTTGTCTGTCACTGTTGGTCTCTGGACTTCTTTGTGGCCCCTAACATAGACGTGCCATTACTAACATGCTTCATTTTACTCCCGACCAGCTACCACAGGCTCCGGATGCCGAGAACTCCACAGAGGTGTGTTGCTCACCCGTATTTGCCATGCAGCCAATACGGGTGCTTCTCGGTGTCCCGACCGAGTGTCTGAATCGTCATGATGAGATGTCCGTCTTGGTGGTAGGGTGGAGGAGGGCGGTCAGGAGGCTGGCCGGAAACTGATCATTGCTGTAGTGGATGTGGCTCTCAGTGTAGGAAGAAAATCGTCAAGTGCTAGAGCTACACCGCACCTCCCTCCAGGTGAGAGGGTGTGGCTCTTTGAAGGTTTTCACACAAATCTGCTGTCTCCGTTTTGAGATGTTCAATTGAGACATTTGAGAATAGGACCTTCTGTTGTTATGCAAAATAGACCCTGGGTCCTGTGAAGAGATGATGTGACTGGGAAGTTCTGGACGTCATCGTTTTCTGTGAAAGCTGCTGATGAAGTCCTGGTTTCCAAGTCCCTCCTATTCTGTCCTTCCTGCCAGCTAAGCTCCCTAAATGAGGGACTAGGATTTCTTAAGGTATATAAGGTGAGAGAGAGGCTTTAGGAGGAGGCATCTTTCCAGTGGTTTACTTTCAGAAACAGTCATTTGATCTGGAGTGAAGTGTACAGTATTTGAAAGAAGTTTATCGAAGATCTTTAAGATGAGACACGAACAAACGATCCCATCCCCAAGTTGCAGTGGGAATGTTTGACAGTGATCAGTCTCTAGCATCCTAATCAGAGCTCATCATTGTTAGCAGTTGTGATTAGCCTGTTGATGTGCTGGTGGGCTGGGGAGAGCCGTGGTCCTGCGTACGTCTCCTCGGAGGCATGTGTTCTGATGTCCTTGTGCATGCGCTGTGTGATAATGCATGTATGATCATGAGGTCATGCCGGGTCGTGCTCTCGTTACAACCCCTTTTGGGTTTGTGAAAAAGTATATATTGGGTCGTCGGGAAAGTGTCCTAACTTTCCCAATGACCTAATAGTATAGAACTTCCTTTTCATATTTTTTGGGGGAGCGGGGAAAAAACAAACGTTGGGCAAGAAAGTCCTATGTCTGCTGGTTTTAAACAGATCTCTAGGATTGGGAGTGTCTATATTCAAGTGTTAGTATTTGTCGGGGAAAAACAAACACAGGTCTATGCTCTTTCCGTGTAACTATTGTATGTGAGCTCTGGGTGTATCTTATTTGTGACTGATGTTGAAGATGGTAGTGTCTCCTCGCGTCATACTTAAAATGGAATTTCTGCATGCTTAGCAGGAGCTTGAACCAAGCCCACCCCTGAGGCAACTGGAAGACCATAAAAGGGTATGTAGTCTTCACTCTTCCCTATCGTGTGTTGGGAGCTAATGACCGTAACACCTCCCTGCCACACACTGTGATTTAAAGTCAGCTTTCCTTGTTGTTGATATCGTTAAAGCATTAATTGGCGCAGGGCCAATCATAGGCATTTGTATAAATGAAACTAACTGGTGAGTCTCCCTATTATCTGCCTGATCAAAGTACTCTTCCCAGCTAGTCTCCAAATAATGACTGGCTAAGCTTTTCATGTCCTGTCCTTTCCTGTAGTGGCCTTTTCCATAGGTGAAATTTAAAGACTTTTTTTCCCTTTAATAACTGATGATCACTATGGGTAATTGCTAATAAAAAAGCATAATGACAAAAGATTCATAATTACAATACCTAGCCACAAAAGCTGCCACTATCTTCATATTTCTTTCTACCCACTTTTTTACACACACGAGCATGTGTGCCCATGGACGCATGCACGTACACTTTCATTGTCATGGGGATGATTCTAGACAACTGTCGTACTTTGCTTCTGTATTTAATATTAGGTCCGAGGTTTGGTTTGCTTTGTTTTGGTTTGGTTTGGTTTAGAGTAATTTTTACTATAGAGGGCATGTGCTTCAACAGAGAGACAGAGAAAGCCAGAAATCACCCTTCCCCTGGGATGTTGGGTGCACATGGACACATGCCCCACGTGAGTTTCAAGCAGCTGGGGCCAGGACTCAAACTGGTCAGCCATGTGGGAGTCCAGTGCCATAACCACTACACCACCAACTTGACCATAGATCTCAGTGTTTTCTTTGAAAGTCTTTGAAAGTTAATAGCTGCCTGAAGTTCCCCAAATGAATTAGAGGTTTAAAACTTTTCTCTTTGACAAAGCAATGACCAAACATACATATCTTTGCATGGATTCCTGAAAGGGGACTTCCTAGGCTGAGGGCAGAGGCTTTTGAAGGTGCTGATTGTGCATTGACAGACCATTTTCCAGAAGGCTGTGCACATCCCTGAGTGTGCTGGCTTCTGTTGATTTCCATGTACCGTGTTTGGAATATAACCAGGCGTCCCTGGTTTCCAAGAGCTTATCATGTACCAGTTACTGTGCTAAGGCTTTAACGTGTTCACTCATCAGTTTTTATTTATGCTGATCCAATGACAGCGCCTTCATCCCCATTTCACACTAGGAAATCGAGACACAAGTTAAGTACCTTACCTAAAGTCATGGAGTTTGAAAATGACCAAGTCCCTGTGAAGACTGCCTCGGAATGATCACTGGTGTCCTGGAGAATTTATGCCTGAGATAAATGGGTAGCCTGTCGCACCTTTGGTCTTCCCATATACCTGGCCCTGGCCCAGTCTCACCACATCGCAAATCCCTCCAGTTCCCTCTGGTGGAGGGATAAACTTTGATTTCTCAGACTCTGAGCAGACAGTAGCGTACAGTGACTCAGCATTCTGGCAGAACCCAGGGCCCTTTCTTTTCCAGCAGCACGCATCACCTGCACTTTGGTTGACCAAGCGCACCTCGCGTTCATGTATGTGGTTTTCATCCTTGCTCATCTTTAAAGAGCTGTCCTAAGTCCTAGAAGTAGCCGGCAAAAGCACACAGCAGTCCCTCACGCCCTGAGCTCTCAGGGGCTTGGATACTGAATGTTACTTAGGGCATATGAACTTTACAATTAGAAACTGGTTCAAGTCTCTTTTTTGCCAGGCACTAACTGTGTCATTTGCCTCCGTTTCTTCTGCTGTAAAATGAGGATGATGACGACATCCCCCACCCCTTAGGACTGTCGTACAGAATTGTGCACAAAAAGCACTTAGCTCAGTGGCTGGAGTACGACAAAGGATACTCACCATCGCGTTGTAGTTACCTTACAAATGAAAGTGCTGAGGTTATTCTGTAGACAACAGAGGTAGGAAAAGGAAGGTATTTTTAAACCCAGGTGCTACCTTAGTGCTGACTGAGGTGTGAGAGGCTCACCACTCAGGTGAGAGGGTGCTCTTGCCTGAAGCACATGATTTTTAAGTGGCTGGAACCTGGAACACCAAAAGGTCATTTTTGCTCTCCTTCATACTGCAGTGTTAACCCCTTCGGGCCTCGTTTGCTGCTTGGCTCCTCCTGTCCCACACGCAGCGCACTAGCCAGTCATTGAACTGACACAATGGAGCTCATTTTAGTAGAGGGGTGAGGTAAGAGCTGGGTTTCGTGGCTCTACATCACCATTCTGCCAACTTTCACTCTTTTACCCTGACGGTTATTCCAAAGGAAGCTCTCACTGGCTTTCCCTTTTCTCAGTCTTAGGTAATAAGATGTGTGGAATTTTGTACTGGAGACAAACACCTGGTATTTGTTTGTATACTGTAGGTATACACTGCTGGAAACCAACTTAATTCTTTTTTTAAAAAGGGTTGTACAGCCAAATGTTAGAGCAGAAGAAATGATGTTATTTGTGAAATCATTCTTTTTTTTTTTTTCCTCCTTTCTTCACAATCAGATTTCTCAGCCTGGTACATCGTGAACAGCTTAGTGCTGTTGAGTAATTTATATCAAGATGATTAGGAAGGCTTTCCTCTGAAGATTTTAATTTTTCCTAAGTTAGACCACTGGCTGAGAAAAACAGAATTTTCCTTGAACCTCAGTTTTCATGCTAGGGATTTGCGTAACTTTTAATAATGCTTACCTATTTTCTTTTTCTGTCCCCTTGTACCTAAAATTCTCCATCTTTTTTTCTGTCAAAAAAAAAAAAGAAAGAAAGAAAGAAAGAAAGAAAGAAAGAAAGAAAGAAATGAATCTTACGTATTATTGGAAAAAAGAAAACAAATTCCACTTGTTTTCTGGGATTCCCCTCCCCCCCCGCAATTTATTTATTTATTTTCATGGTGAGAAAGTGAGATGAATATGTGGCCAAAAAAAAAAGTTAAAAGGGAGGAGAAAGTTTGTTGCGTAGAATGTGTTTTATTCCCCCATAACAACATTTCATGGTACTTTCTAACAGGGAAGATGTACCATTTGATGCATCGGTTGCTATGGGAACAGGGTATTTCTGGTGGAGGAGAGGCACAGTGGTAACTTGAGGTCCCTTTGTAACTTTAGTTCGGCCTCCAAGCTGCATCCACCATCCACCTGGAGTTCCTTTCCCTGGAGTCTATGTATTCGTTTCTTCTCCTCTTGCATCTTAATTGCAAACAGACCCAGGATCTTACTGTTCACTTTCAAAACCCTGTCAAGTCCGGGCAGAAGATGACCACCAGGAACCAAGCCACTCAGGCCCTCAGTGGAATTTTGTAGTGTCAGAGCTCCAGCTGAGACTTCCTTAAGGGCGGTGTGTGTTAATCACTCACTACAATACTTCCTGGACCTGGCCATTCCATCCTGGGGTTTTGGGAATCTCACACAATGGCTATGTTGACTGTCTTCTGTGGATACAGCTCACCAGTCCCAACTACCTATCTCTTAGACAGTGTTCTCCTGGTTCCAAAGGGGATCCAGTTGGTAATTTAGGATGGCTTACTGCCAGCCATCCGCATTGTTGGAACGCGAGGTCTGTATGTTATGGAAAGTAAATCCAACAGATGCATCATGACATGAAGAAAGAGTAGTCATACTCAACATGGAAGCCACCTTTTCTTTCCCCCATTTCCTCATAGGCTTTCCTGACTATTCCTTTAAGCTTCTTCCCATCTGTGTTATGAAGTCAGCCATTTAAATCACCACTTTTCCAGGGCCTGTGTTTATCGGTGGCTGAGACTAAACCTCCAGTAGAGTTCTGACTTTACACCAAAATGGATTTCCTAAGGCATGAAAGAATCTCGTACTGAAACTTGTTCTTACTTGCAACCAGTTCATTTAAAAAGTACTTAAGACATCACAAGTAACTTCCTCATTTGAAGCCCTCTTAGAATCTTGAATTTACAGTGATCCAGGTGAGAAATGAGTTTCATGAACTGTTAGAAGTTCCCCACCTTTGCTCAACTACAGGAGACACAAGGGAGCTTCACGTAGTGCATGGAAAATAGAATTAAAGTATGAGTTTACTTTGGTGCAAAAAAATTTGAAGTCTATGCATGGTTTTTTTTCCTTTTTTTTTGTTGATAATATGCATTTTCCATGAACTTTGTGAAGAACTCTCATATGTTTAGGTAGGACAGAAAGGGGAAAATTGAAATTTTTCATTTCATGTGCATTCATTTAAAAATCAGTACTCTCTTTCCTCTCCTCATCTCCCCTTCCCTCTGTTTGGATCCCTTCCATTAATCCTTGGAGCCTTTAACCAGCAGCATGAATTAACAAAGAAAATGTACCTGGCAGTGTGGCCCTGGGACTTCACAAGATTTTGACACTTGAGGCATGCCCAGCCTTTGCCATTTTCCTTTCTTCCCTGCTCCCCTGGCTCCCTTAGGGTGCCTCTGCCCCTCCATCTGCTCCCTCCCCTCTAGTTTTTAAGTCTCCGGACCTATTCTCAGAGCTTATTAACAAATCACTCTAAATTCCACTGACTCATGTTACAGTTGCAGGTCTCTTCAAAAGAACTCTTGAGTCTCTATTTTAGAAAACTGCTAGATTTCGACACCTCTTCTCTCTGCTAGACTTCTCACTTACCTCTCTTGATGGTGCACCCGGAGAAGGAACTCCAGGCCTTACTACTTTGTGCCTGGGAAAGAGTCCAGGGGAAATTCATGCAGCCTGCGACTTGTGGGATCGCACAGATTAGAAGGTGGTCTGAGAGTCCCTTTGGAGCATGCCCGAAAGTGTGACCGAGATGAGAATAAATCCTGCCTGTGTATGCTGGCTGGCTAGTGTCTCTAAGTATGAGAGAACACATCAAAGTCAGCCTTTTGGGGTTAGAGTTCTAAGAAAGAGTTGTTATATCATACCCTCTCCTGGGTTCTTTGATATTTTAAAACTTTTTTATATACAAAAGGAATTTAAGTGGTGTGTGTTTATTTCTGTAGTTATTGGTATAGGATGCCTACTCTGGCTAGAGAGACAGACAGACAGAGGGAAAGTGAGAAATCACCCCCCGGGGGATGGCCGCACTGCAATCCCTTCTCCTCCATTCTCCTTCAGGATTTTGGGCATGTCTGCACACATACCCGTTATAATTTTCAAGCCATCAGGTCCAGGACTAAAATCAAACAGCAGGCCTTGTGGAATCCAGTGCTTTAACCTTCACGCTACCTGCTGGGCCCCAGTTGAAGAGTTTTGACCACTCCACTTCATAATAGGGCTTCAGCAACTATCATTTTGTGCCCCTTCTTATGTCATTTATACCCCTCTTCACTTCCCTTTCTTCCACGTTATTTTAAATCAAATTCCAGACATAACACTGCCGAATTCTTGGTATTCAGTTTTGATTGGCCTATTTGGTATCTGTAACTAATGTACTTCCTAGAGCATTGTTTTTTCTTCATCATTAGTTATCTTTGTAACAAATTGTGATTTTTTTCTTTATTATATCATAATATTGACTTACACTCTATTACTCTGCTATCTTTATATTTTCTTAGCACTCTGGAAATAAATACTATGGTAGGAGACAACATTTTTTTACTGCCTTGTAGAAACTGACCTGTAAAAATTTCAATTTGCCCAACTTCTGTCAACTTACTCCCAAGGGATTTGGGGAATTTAAAATAGATTGATTATATACGTGGAATCATTGTACGTCACTGCAGCTTGTGAAATGGATTTCCCAACATGAATACACTTCACACCAGTCCAGTTGAATATATCATTTGTTTATTTTTATTATAGTTAGTTGCCCTTCAAAATTATTGTTCTATCATTCACTGTGTGAGAGAGGGTACCTCAGATATTTAATATTCTAGATTGCTACCTTAAAAAAAATTCTTGTTCCCTGAGAAAATATTTAAGCTAACTTCAGTTTCCAAATGCTTTTATTAATAATTTATTTTTTTCACTGAGTAAAACTGGGCCAGTTAGAGCCGAGTACCCCCTTTGTTTTTGTTTTTGTTTTTGTTTTTTAATTTTAGTCTGTCAGTTATGCATTCAATTCAGAACTTGATTCCATTATCCTGTTTGAATTAAGGGTGAGGCGCTCAGGCAAATTTTGGTCAACCGTTACTATGGAAACATCAGACCTTCAGGAAGAAGAGAGAGTCTTACCAGCTTTGGCAATGGCCCGCTGTCACCAGGAGGACCCAGCAAGCCTGGGGGAGGAGGTAGGCTGTGTGGTGTGCTTTTAGCTTCATGTGTGAATCAAGCATGTCACATGATGGCTGCATGCTTTTCCTTAATAGGTTGAAACTCAACCATTTCCATTGCTAGTATATTTTTCAGCAACCTGTTTGGTCTTTGGTCTACCATCACATAAGATGCCTAAGCATATTTCCTTATAAAACAGTGTTTTCTTGCATTGAGATAATACCTAAGCATTTACCCCTCTTTCCCACTCAGTGATGCTCTCGGTAATATTGAATGATTCGGAGAACTCAACTTTACTGAACATTTTTCTCTGGCCATTCGTACTCATGTCCTGCCATAAAATGATGAGTCTCGGCAGCCAGGGAGGTCAGGCTACCATTTATTATGCACTCGCTGAGAGCCAGGGGCTTTCCCAACCACTTTGCATTATTTATGTCATGTTCTCCTCAAAGATACCCCTCCTGTGGAAGCTTACCGTTCTTATCCCAGCTAAACGAGGAAATGGAAGCTTGTTAGTGACCCGTCTATAACTCGAACCCAAACTCTTACAGGAGTTTACAAAAAATAAAAAGTAAAGGAAAAAAAATTCTGTATAGACATTCTTAAAGGCAAACTGTCAGTGTTTCAAATCATTTTAAAGCACAATTATAAATAAAAGTTGCAAAAACATTGAATTCAATATTGGGCCCTACCAGTTTGGGTTTTGCGGAGAGTTAGTAGCTCATTGCTCCAAGCACAAGTGTGAATTGTTTTATTCATCTTATAATGATTACTGGGGCAGCTTTTGATCCCCCGTGGGTTCCATGCATAGCCCAGAAATACTCTGTGTTTAGTCAATTTATCCTAGCAACTTCGAGGGAGGGAGCTTGGATTTCTCACCAGATAAAAACTTGAACATATCTGCTGGGTTTCATGGGATTTTGTAGGCTTTGGCAAAGATGCAGTTCTCAGGGCATCCCACAGACAGGAACTCAGCTTGTCAAATAACAAATCCCTAGTGATCCTCATGCAGAAGTTCCTCACACAACATCTCAAAATGATTTGCTTTCTGTAGTGGGGCCATTCAGCAAATACATGAGGCCCTTGAGGGACATCACAAGGGGATTTGGAAATGCAGCAAGACAGATCTGTCTTTGAGAAGCTGCAGGAGAGAAGATGGTCTACCCAGTTTTCTACCTTGTACTGTAGACATAAGGATGGAGTTAAGGACACAACAGCGGGAAGGAGGTGGCATTTGAACTAAGCTTTGCAAGGAAGGACTGGTAGATGATTTTTCTCTTTCTGAAATTGATGAACCCATTGTTCCATAGACAATAATGTTTCGGTCATTGCTAGTACTGTAAGGCAAGTTCTTAAGTATGTACTTTTTAAGCACAGTGGGAATTCATTTGACTCAATGACAGAAACCCTTTCTTAGTCAGTGTATTCATCTCATCTAAAAGTCAGTTCTGTTCCCTGCCTCCCAACTCCTGGCTTCATGCCAAGTGCAGAGTATAGTTGTTGAATGAGTGAATGAATAGGTAAGTCATATGAAAGGATGAGTTTGTGATTAGGGTGGGTTTATTAGAAAGCAGGCTAACGGAATTGTGCTTCCATAGAAGTGTTTAAGTGTTTCTTAAACTCAAACCAATTCTTACTAATTCTGCCCCCAGTCATTGTTTGTTTGTTTATTTATTTATTTATTTACTTATGTTTTTGCCATAGGGTACATGTGCTCGCCAGAGAGACAGAAAGAGGGAAAATGAGAAATCACCCCACAACGGGACAGCACAATCCCTTCTCCTCCATTCTCCTGGGATTTGGGGGGGACACACACACACACACACACACACCCAGCATAAGTTTCAAGCTGCCAGGCCCAGGACTCAAACCACGGTCAGCCATGTGGGAGTTCAGTGCCTTAAGTACTACACTACCTGCTGCCCCCCTCAAGGCATTGTACTTTCATGTAAGGGAACGTTTTGGCTAGTTGACTTTGGATCATTCGCTAAAATCTATCCTTCTTCCTTTATTTACCTGCCTGAGTTCAAATATTATCTCTGCTATGTACAAGCTGAGTGTCCTTGACCAAGGGACTTCATTATCAGTGTCAATAATCAGTACCTTCTTCGAGGGGCTGTTAACAGGTTCAAAAGAGATCATACAGGTAATGTATGCCGTCCATGAAGGGTCAGTGCATAGCAAGCATGCAAGAAATGTTAACTGCTCTCAATATGCTTAATAAAAAGAGTGTTCTGTCTTCCCAGGGGGAGGTTCTGGATCCAGCTCTATGAGCCGGGGTGAGATGAGCCTGGCTGAGGTTCAGTGTCACCTTGACAAGGAAGGGGCCTCCAATCTGGTGATCGACCTCATAATGAACGCGTCCAGTGACCGAGTGTTCCATGAAAGCATTCTCCTGGCCATTGCCCTGCTGGAAGGAGGGAACACCACTATACAGGTAGGAAGGCGGCAGGTCACTGGCATGGTGTCCCTGCGGGCAGGAGAATCTGTTCTGGGAACCAGATTTCCAGGTGGTGGCAGGCTTGCATGAGTGACAGCTCATTCGTAAAGCACACTAATCTGTTTTTCTGAACAGCTAATTCTCTTGATGTCTCGGTATGATCACTCAGTCATAAATCAGATGCATTTCCAGAACACAAGTTACATTTGAAAATTGCTGAAAGGCTGAGGATGTGAAAAATAAATTGAACCCGGGATCTGGGTCATAGTAGGTACTCTATAAACATTTGTTATGAGTGAATGATGGAATGAAGTTCATTTATAGTTTTTGTTGGTGTTTGTTGTAAGTGATTGCCATAGGGCACATGCACTTGCTGGAGAGAGACAGAGAGAGATAGAAAGTGAGAAATCATTCCCCTGAGGGGGGAATGGCCATGCCACAATCCCTTCAGTCCATTTTCCTCTTGGGATTCTGGACATGCACACACATGCACTGGCATTATTTTCAAGGCACTGAGTTCAGGACTCAAACTACAGTCTGCCTAGTGGGAATCCAGCGCCTTAACCACCACACCACCTGATGGCCCCACTTACAGGTTTTTAAAACTATGCTGTTCCCTTCCTTTCTTCGTCCATGACAGCATGTGCACGTGCACGTGAAAACAGCAGGACAGGGAACACTTTCCGTAGGATCTGGTCACACCATGATCCCTTTCTCCAGTCCCCCAGCTGCCTGGGCCTGGGCCTCTGGTGCTTATACCCGACATGTCCCAGGCTGACGGGACTGGGTGCTTAAACCACAGTGGCCACGAGGGATTTAGCATCTCTTGAGTAGCACTTTATTTCCTTGCCACAGAACTGGCCCTATTTATAGTTTTTATCTAAGATTAAAGGAGGTTCCATGAGATGACTAGAAGGGACTATGTGTGTTATTTAGAAGATGTAGTTATGTTATCTGTAGAACTACAGCAGTTGCTCACTATAAATTTCTCTGCCCAATAACTGAACGTTTAATAAAACCAAACCAGTTTGAACTAATAGGAACTACCTAAGAAAAGCCAGGCTAGGTTAGTCACAGATGAGTAGATGATTTTTTGGATAGCTAGGTATGGTATGTATTTAAATACAGTAATAAAAGCTAGAATTCTTGATAGAAGTTCTTAAATTGTTTTAATGAGCTTTAGTAATACATAACATAACTTTTATGTAAAGGGGTATTTCAGATGATTCCTTTGAATATTTTTATTATCTCCTTTATGCGTTCTTCCTTTGTGCTCTCCGAAAAAAGATTTTTCATGAGTGTGTGTGTGTGTGTGTGTGTGTGCATGTGTTGCCTGCACATACACATACTGAGACATAATTCGCATACCATAAAATTCACTCTGAAATATAAATTCATATTTGACCTGACATATTCTTGGCCTTGAATTGAAATCCAGAACCTGGATTAATGAAGTTTTGATGCTTTGAGCAAATTAAAAAAGGGTGTTTCTTCCTGTGGGTGAATGCGCCCCAGGCTAGGGCACCTGGGTTGGCAAGTGCAGCACGGTTAGGATTCAGCCACTGCTAGCTCTTCCCGCAGGCACCCTCCTGCCCTGCACAACCCGTACAGCTGACTGAGCTGGCGGCCCTTTCCTCACGCCCTGCGATCACCACTTGTCCCATCACATACTTTTGAAGTTTGTTACTATGGATTGCACTAGGTTGACATGAGTGACAATGCGTTAGTCACCTCTGCCGATGGCAAAGTCCACTGCATGTCTGAGCTGTTCGATGGGCATGGGAGTCGCAAAATGCTGGGGTTGCTATTTGATTTTGTCTCATGAGTGTGGGTGGGTCCAGTGTCCTCCTCACCTGGGATGTTGTCCACCCACAGGGGTGATCTCGGTGTCTGCGTACACATGGTGGGATAGGAGTGGTGCTGAAATGCTCCTTGTCCTTGAACCCACAGGTCTTAGGTCTGTTGAACTAAATATTTATTGAGGACTTCTGTGTACGTGTTGCTGTACACAGTGAGAAATCGCCCCACCCAGGGAGCCTCCCCCCAGGGGGGCTCCAGGCAATGATTTCCAGGCATTGGAGCTAGTCAGTCTATGGGAATTTTCTCCAGGCATTTCCAAGTGTGAAAAATGAGGGCAGCATGGTGTGTTTTTAACAAATCAATCTATTCAGTTGGAAGGATCACCTAACTATTTCCTTCTGAGATTGGGTCTCTACGAGTTTTATTTCTCACACCAGTATCTTTTCTTTAGTTGAATGGTGTTGATAGTAGATGATAGGTTTGTTTTCTACCAGCCAAATAAGAAGTGGGAAAACTGTAGATCATTCTCTCCATTCTCCAGTCTTTTTTGAGAAATCCCAGAATTCCAGAAGGTTAGTCTTCAAGAAATTGAATATCTCATCAGGGTACGTGTAAAGGCACATAGGAAGCTCCATCTCAAGAATAACATCTACTGCCATCAGGGAATTAGAATGATACTTGGAACAGCCAGAGAAGTGACATTTATGTGAGAAGTTTGTGAGAGTTTACTTGTCTTGGGTGAAATGGGCCTGAAGTGTGGGTGTGAATCTGGGGGTAGAACTTGGGCTAGGAGCTGGGTCCTGTGAGACTTGGTTGTACTCCCTGGAAGAAAGATGTGAAAGCAGTGGTTATGTTCAAAGAGTAGGAGTTAGGTGTTTCTGGAGGAGGAGCACCATGTCAGAGAGCTGAGAAGGCCTGGGTTGGGTGTTGGCGTTTGTATACAGTAGCAGTGTAACCCTCCATGGGCCTTGGAGTTGTAATGTGTAAGACTATATGTCTGCCTCTGTAGGACAGATAAATTTTAAAAGGACAGTCCAGAAAGAGCAGTCTAATGATTGTAAAAGGTAATTAGCAAAGGCCAGATGGTGCATTGGTAACTTAACTGGACCCACATAAGAAGGTTCTGGGTTGGCATCCTGGGAGCTCCCTCTATACACTGAATATGTGTGTGTGCCCATAGGGCTGGTTGGGGGTAGATCAGGGCATGAAGATCCAACTGGAGCACTCTCTCTCTCTCTCTCTCTTTTCCTCTCTCTCTCATGAAGGAAATAAATATTTCAACCTAAAAAAAAGTTAATTAGCAATTTAGGGAAGAGCTGATAAGAGCCTGAATTCAGAATCAATTTGTTACAGAAGAGGGGCATGACTTGGGAAAAGACATGGTGTTTTCTAGGAGGGGCTTGGAGATCTCTTGGTGCAGGAAATACATTCTGAATCTTCATGCAGGTGGTAGTTTTTTTGTTTGTTTGTTTCGTTTTGTTTTTTGTTTGTTTGTTTTTGAGCGGTTTTTGCTATAGGGCATGTGCACTCGCCAGAAAGACAGAGAGACAGAAAGCAAGAAATTACCCCCTGGGGGGATGGCCACACCCCGCAATCCCTTCTCTTCCATTCTCCTCTGCGGATCTTCAGCACTCATGCACTTGCGCCCAGCGTGAGTTTAAGCCACAGGGTCTGGGAATTGAAATGCAGTCGACTACATGGGAGTCCAGCAACATAGCTATTACACCAACTGCTGGTCCCCATGCGGATGGTAGTTTTGAGTATGTGCATGCTCAAAACTCAGTCTTAGCCTACTGTTTATGTTGGGTGCTTTGCTGTACCTAAGTGATACCTCAGTACAGAAAAAATGGGAAAGACAAGAGCCTGAACCTTCTTGGGACTAATGGAGAGGGGGTGAGGGACAGAGTGTCAGAAATGGAAGACTTTGTCACTCCCTGCTTGAGGTCATGTCTGGACCAAGGGACACTGATGAGATGTTGGCCAAAATGGCACCTGGATGGATGTGGGGAAGGGAAGGCCAATGGTCCCAGGTAGCTTCGGAAGCTTCCTGTCTGAATGGAACCATTAACTAAGGTGTGAAGAAGCGTGGGTGGCTCGTGGGGCTGAGGCACCAACATGTGAGGCTCACTGACAAGGGACCATGTTTTTCCGTGTGCCCCTGATGGTGACAGCAAGGCACACAGAAGCAGTTTTCCTTCAAGTTCTTTGTCATGTAAAAGTAATCAGGAATATTCGCTTCATATTTTCACACATTTGTTACTCATATGCGTAGGCTTCAGATGACTGCCACAGTGGGATTACAGGGGTTCAGCGCCTGGGAGTGGACATGCTTCCTCTTGAGGGAGCCAGGGCAGGCTGGGATGTGGTGACCTGTGGGTCGTTTGCCAGGATGGGAGGGACTGGCCCTGGGGGATCCCAAAGACCCTCTTTCACTTTCTTTCCACCTTCTGTGAACCCTGAGGGGTGGAGGTTGTGGTGTGGGTGGGCAGTCTGCCCCTTGCCTCATAGGAGGCTTATGGTTCCAGGAAAGTTTCTTTGAGCCTGAAGTCAAATTATGAGATTCCCGTTGGCCCCAAGCTTCTCTTTCTCTGGAGAAAATGATGTGGAACTCGGGTTGTGTCTGGGGCCAATTAAGGACAGAACCCTGACGTCTCGGGGGGAGTGATTCAGAGTTTAGCATTGCTGTAGAGGAGCTGGTTCAAAGTAGAAAATGACCAGCTGGGACGTTCATCTGACGGGGGCTCAGACTGCCGTGGTGGTTATTAATGATTGCTGAAATGCATTCACCCGTGAAGACGGAGTCAGCTGCAACTGGAGCTCGCTGCCCTTTGTCACTTCCTGTTCAGCCTGACATACATGGTCTCAGGAAGGGAAACAGAGCTGTGGTCAGGTGGGCTTCCTGAGATTTGCATTTCTCATGACAAGGGTTAGAAAGGGCCACTGCAGGGAAGCAGGCAGGCTGCATGGTTCCAGGGCTGTGTATGTGTCACCTGCCCAAGGATAGGGCTCCAAAAGAGCTGTCATGTGTGGGAACACCTCCTTCCAGGATTTGGAGTGTATTTCACATGGAGAAGAGAAGTAAGACCTGCTGTCTTTTCCAGTTTGTGGAGATTAGGGAAGTTATCCCATGTCCCCATGTCTACCAAGTACGAGATATAAATGGACTCATACTTGGGTCCCTTGCATCTTGGAATCAGCATATTTGAGCAGTCATTAGCTATTTTTCCCAGAGAGTCTTAAGCATCTAGTAGCATCTTGGGACCAACAGGTGGCATAATAGTTAGGTCGTTGGACTCCCACCTAGTCATCCGTGGTTCAAGTCCTGGACCCAGCGGCTTAAAATTCACACTGGGTGTGTGTGCCTAAGATCCCGAGAGGAGAATGGAGGAGAAGGGATTACAGTGTGGCCATCCCCTGGGGGATGATTTCTAGCTTTCTGTCTCTCTGTTTCTCTAGTGAGCACACATGCCCTATAGTAAAAAATCTCTCTTAACAAAAAAATCTAGTAGATCAGGCAGCAGGTTTCATTTCTAAAGTCTTTCTTAACTTCTGAAAGTAATTATTAAAAGTAATGTTAGGGAAGCTGGATGGTGACACAGTGGTTATTAGGTGACACTCTGTAAGGATGGCACACATGGGAAGGTTATGGGTACGCTCATGCTGTGATCCAGGCATTGGTAGGGTGGGGTGAATTGTGTCATAAAAGCCTTGCTGGAGGTTCCATCTCTTTGTCTATTGTCTCTTGTTCATGGAAGAAAGAAAGAAACTTTAAAAAAAAATGGTGAATGGATAAACCAAACATAGTATATCCATGTAACGAATTACTGCTCAGCAATAAAAAAGGAATAAGCTATTGACAAATGGGATAGCTCGATGCATCTCAAGGCATTATGTTAAATGAAAGAAGCCAGTCTCAGAAGGTGGCATGTTGCATGGTTCTGTTTATGTGACATTTCAAAGGATAAAAACTCTGGTAATGGAGTATAGATCAGCATTTGCTGAGGTTAGGGATAAGAGAGAATTTGACTACAAATGAATGGTACAAGGGAGTATTTGGGTGATGAAAATGTTGAGCATCTTGCTGGCAGTGGTGGCAATCACATGAATCTACATGTGTGTAAAAATTCACATACCTGTACACGAGAGAAGTCAGTTTTACTGTATAGTAACTGTAGAATTTAAAAATAGGGGGACCAGCAGGTGGCGTAATGGCTACATTGTTGGGCTCCTACTTGGCCAATGACGATTCAAGTCCCCAAACCCGGAGACTTGAAACTCATGTCGGGTGCATGTATGTGCATGCCCAAAATCCCAAGAGAAAAATGGAGGAGAAGGGATTGTGGTATAGCCATGCCCCCTGGCAGGTGATTTCTCACATTCTGTCTTTCTGTCTGTCTCTGTCTCTCCAGCGAGCACACACACCCTGTAGCAAAAATCTCTCTTTAAAATAAATAACAACATGATGATGATAACCAACATTTGCCAAGCACTTACCATGTGCAGAATTATGCATAAGTGGTTTTCATGCATTATCCCCTTTAATCTTCATGCCCTCACTATGAGGTAGATGAAGTGCTTATCCCTTTTTATTAATTAGGAAATGAAAACTCAGAATAGTTAAGAAACTTGCTCTAAGCCATACAACCAATAAGTAGCAGAGTAGCCTGGCTACCCAGTTGACTCCTTGCCCTTAATGGCTATATTCTTCAGGAGGGTCTAAGGAAGAATGGCAGGTGCTTTAGAAAGGAGAATAATTTGACACTTTCTTATAAGGCAAATGCTTGTCATATCCAAAGAGAGAGATACAGGTAGGTTGGAGGTGGGGTCATGACTGCAGAGCTCAGCAAAGAAGACAAATGTAACCCTTGTCCAATTTCTGCACTGTTCATGAAGTCCTTTTACTAAGACACCTCATTTGCATTTCCCACTTGCCCATGAGCTACATTGGGCATACATTATTACCATTAAAGAAGAGAAAGCAGAATCTCATGGAGGTTATGGCTTAAAGCTATGAAGTCGAACAAAACCTGTGCTAAGCATTTCATATTTCTTCCTGTGCCCCTTTTCAATGGTCTGTACTAAGTTAATAACCACCTCAAAACTGAATGGCTGAAAGCAATGGCTATTTTGATGCCTGTCATGATCTATGGGCTTGGGCTTAGCTGGGTGGTTCTTGCCTGGGATTGCAGTCATCAGGGTCTTGGTTGGGCTGGAATGGCCAAGATTGCCACTTGTATGGCTGTGTGGTATTCTGGCAATCAGCTGGGGTTGCTGCCTGGAAAGCTTTGGTTCTACAGGTGGTTTGGGCTTCTCACAGCATAGTGTCTAGATTCTGAGAACTAGTGTTTCAAGAAGCAGGAAGTAGAAGTACCAGTTTTCTTTTTTAAAAGCCTGGGTTTAGGAGTCTTAGAATGACACTTCTATCACTTTCTGGTGGTCCAGGTCAATCCTGGGAGCAGTCCAGTTTCAAAGGGAAGAGAAAAAGCATTCCACCACTTGTGAGGATGGCATGTGTACAGTGGGAAACAATTTGGGGGCTACCTTTAGGGACTTGCTCCCCGTTCTCATCTCCTTATAATTGACTGAGCACCTATCATGGGTCAGTCAGGCCCTGAGGAAGATGTCATGGCAGCAGAGAAGGGAGGCATGATGGTCTTGGCAGTCTGGTTCTCCCTAGAATCTCAGTTCCTTCTTTGTAAAAGTATTGATTCACGTCCTTTTGGACACTGTGAAAATTCAGCCCTGTCTCAAGGATAAAGTCACCAGGACCTTCGCTCTCCAAAAGTTCTGGATTTCATTGGCCAGACCACGGAGGATTAAATTTATGGTAATCTGAAAATAATGGCATAGTGTGCTTGCTAGCACCCTCGCTGGGAGTGTTTGCTCTCTTACTCTGAAACCCTGTCATCTGTCACATTACCACCTAAAACTCTGGAATGTCTGGAAGCAGAATTGAGGCTGGTTCCCTGTCTATTATAATGGGCTTCTCGGGACAGTGTTCCCAAATCTTCCAGCATCTTCTGTCCCTACCCTGGCTTCTCTGATGGTGGTAACCTGTGAGGACCGAACTTACCTTAGAGACTTGTCTCACCAGGGTGCTGTCAGAGCAACTCAGCCTTCATGTCGAGCCCTCTGCTCACAGGAGCCGGGCAACGGTCCCACAGCCCTTGGATTCTCTAAAAACAGGTGACATGTTGTCAGACAACAGGATCAAGCTTGTCTTGGAGAGTACTTCCTGCTTGCTTGCTTCCCACCCCGATGCCACCCTCTTCCTGCCAGCCCCCAGAAGGAATATTTCCTTTCTGCTTGATGTTTTGTAGCAAGTGGGAAACTATAAAATAAGCATTTGCTTATGAATTAATTTTTGGCACACCCAGGGCTCAGCAAGCCTCACAGCACTTACATATCCGTCCTTCGAATCCTTGCCAATTCCCGTGTTCCTCCTCCTGAGACGTTCCCACCAGCACCCGGCGGAAGTTCCCTCCGCTTCCTCTCCTTTGTGGGAGCTGTCGACAGGGGCTGGCCCTACCTGCAGGAAAGGAGAGTCGACCTTTAAATATACCTAATTTTTCTGATTTGTGGGATTTTTTGGGTGTATGTTTTTGTTTTTATTTTATTTTTTGAGAGGTTTTTGCTATAGGGCGCGTGCGCTCGCCAGACAGAGAGAGACAGAGAGACAGAAAGCGAGAAACCCCCCCAGGGGGGATGGCCACACCGCAATCCCTTCTCCTCCATTCTCCTCTCAGGATCTTGGGCACCCATGCACACGCACCCAGCGTGAGTTTTAAGCCACCGGGTCCGGGACGTGAACCGCGGTCAACTACATGGGAGTCCAGCAACATAGCCATTACACTAACTGCTGGCCCCTGTTTTTATTATTTTAGCAAATGCAGATGTTTTAGACTACAAGGGGTCTTCCAAATAAAATTGATGGAAAAGTGGAATTCATGTATGAATTTATTTGGGTGCCAAAAATGGTCAAAATCCACGCAGTTTTTTTTATGTGGTGTATTTTGTATGAACTTTATGAAGAGCCCTTATATGTATGCCCCATGTCCAGAGAGAACCTATATAGACAAATGAAAAGGATTAAAAAAAAATCTTTTTTTAATCCTTGCTTCCGGTGACAGAAGCACAGTAACTTATGTATCAAGTGGCTGCCCACAGCCATTCCTCTGCCAAAGTCTAGGCTACAGACACACCCGAAAAGGCTTTCTTCTCTGCACGTACACAGCTCGAGGTGGAAAATGTGAGAAGTGCTCCGTCAGGAAACAGGCTGCACATTCAAGCAAGAGAAAAATCCCTGGTTCATGGGGCTTTGCCCTGATGGCACTCTTACTTTTTGAAATTGGCTTAAGAAATCAGCCCCAGAGTCAGCATCCGGTAGGGAATCTTTACCCTTCACCACAGAACGTGCTGGGGAGGAAGACATTGGCTTGGCGACCTCTGACCCAGGACAGCAGAGGGGAGAGCAGAAAAAGCAGTCTGCTTGGGCTCTGCTGGGAACGGAGGGCCAGTCTGTGAGGACAGCCAGCCTGGATTTGACAGGCTAGTCACCCCGAGGGGGAAGAAAAGATTGGTGTGTGAGCCGGTTACGTAAATGGGTGTTGTTTTTGGCAGGGAAGTCAGAAATGAGTCACTTCTGAGTGGTGTTTTCTAACCTCAGGTTTCATCCATGTGGGAAAGGGGCGTAGCTGGCAGTAGGGTCAGAGGGCAGCGCTGTCCCTGGCACGCAGGACTTTGGGAGCTTCTGGTGTAGGAGAGAGAGGACGGCAGCTGGGCTCTCTGTAGCTGGGTTCCTCCCAGGCTCTGCCCTTAGCCGAAGCTGTGGAGGGATCTGTCAGCGAGGAGGCCCTTGCCTGGCTCAAGGATTGGTACAGGCACCACCGCTTTTGGGCACTGGCTCTCTTTTGGGAAGTGGTGGCATGAAGGTTGGGACTCTGGGATGACCCCATCTAGGAGGGGAGGCTGTCCTGTAAAGGAACTGAGCCTTCTGATTGGAAGGCTTGCATGGGACTCTGGGTCTGCCTCTGCCGGCCTTGGATGACCTTGGATTTTCTTAGGACCACATTGGAAGTCAGTTTGCTCATCCGTGGAATGAGGCTTAGAGAAGCCTCGGCTCTTCGCTATCAGCAGAGGGCATCAGACAGAGCAGGGGAGTAAAGGCAACGCCCAGTGCAGCTACAGAGCTGCTGCCACGCTGTGGATTTCCTGGAGTGGGGAAGTGCAGGGATTCAGGCCCTGTCCCCGCCATGCCCTCCTCAGCCCTTCACACCTCTCAGACTAATACTAGTCCCGCACTGGAGAGCGGGGTGGTGACAGCCCCTGCCCAGGGCTCCTGGGACAGTTAAATAAGATGACTCATAGACAGGCCTCATGTGGCATCTGGCTCATGTGAAGACCTTAAGAGGTGGCATTTCTTGCTTTTATCAATTAATAATTTTATTATTTACACAGACTTCACTTCCTTTGTATTCTACCCAGAGTCCTACTTCTGATGTTTTGTTTTTGTGTAGTGGTTTATGAGCCAGCAGGCCTGGGGGTTGCCCTGTTTTATGTTTTCACACTCAATTACCCAAGTCCTTCTGATGGTCTGTACATTACAAGCAATTTAAAAAGTCCAGAGGGCTTGGAAACTTCACTGCCGTCAGTCTAAGTCACTTGCACTGAGAGAGATTCTGGATGAAGCAGGAAACAGAAGGTGTTTCCATACAGTCAGCCTTGTGGGGTCCAGTCACTTCTTTGTGGTTTAAAATGCTCCCTGAACCAGGCCATTGTCCTTTCCTCCCTTCTCTTCCTTTCTCCTCCTTTTAATAAATAAATAAATAAATAAATAAATAAATAAATAAATAAAGCCTTTGACATAGTACCTTACTTGTCCTCTGTATTTCCAGGAAATGTGTCATTGAACAAGCGTCTTTTAGGATTATTGGCCTAAATGCAGGTTTCAAGGTGGAATTTCAAAGTAGTTGCCATTCTTGGGCATATCAGACTGGAGCAAAGCATCCAGCAAAGGGAAATGACAGTTTCCATTGCTCTGTCTTGGTCGCTGTTAACGAAGCACTTCCGGAAGGGTGGATATTAGGTAATGTGTGGACGTACTGGCATTCAGTTTTGCAGTTCAGACAAGAAGTTGTCACAAGAACTGTTGACCTTATTCATCTGTAACTCCTTCCTAGCTTGACTTTAAGCGGCACAATTCCACTGAGTTGGTCTCAGGAAAGGGTTCACCCTGGCCCACGCTTCTAGATGAATTGAAGATTCGGTATCATTTCTCTTCTTTCCTGAGAGAAAAGCCAGTAATAGAACAGAAGCAAACAATCACATAGATTTGTGCTCCTGGCCTTCCATGAGAGGACAGCAGTCGTTAGCACCAAACAGGGAAGGGGAGACCTTGGCAACCTCCCTTCTTGCAATGCCTCTAGGAACTTAGTTTTTAAAGGGAAATATCTTTGAAGGAAACCTCAGACCTCCCATCTCCAAAATTTATAGAGCAGGAAAAAAAATGTGATAGAAGACTTGGAAATATTGATAGTTGTAAATTTTATTTTAGTCCATTGAATTTTATTTTACCGTTTTATTTTAGTCTATTGAATCCACAACAAGCTCAAATTTTCTTTTATTTCTTTTCTTTCTTCATGTGTAGTAGAAGGTCTATGTTCCCTCTAACTTTCCTTGATGACTTTGCCTCTTGTGAGCTTCCAAGGTGACAAAGATTCTCATTTATTGTCTTGTGTTATATTCTGAAATGGGTAGACAATGACCCTTAGGCCAAATCCAGCCAGTGATTAGTTTTTGTAAATAAAATTTGTTTTGTTCAGTTTTGCCAGAGGGTGGGGTGGGTATGCTCACCAGAAAGAGATAAGTTAGAGCGTGAAGAGAGAGAGAGAAAGCACTCTCTCTTGGGGAATGGTCACACTGCAATCCCCTCTCCTCCATTTCTCCCTTTCCTCAGGATTCTGGTTATGTGTATACACACACCAAGTGAGTTTCTCAAGCTTCTGGCTCTGGGACTTGAACCACACAGTCAGCCATGTGGTATCCAGCTGATCCAACCACCGCACCACTGGCTGGCCCTACAAAGAAAGTTGTGTTGGAAGCCAACTACGCTTACTTCATTAGTATTGTCTGTGGCTGCTCTCACGTTATAAGGACAGAGTTGAGTAGTTGCAATAGAGACTGTGTGGCCCTTGAGACCTAAAATATTTATCAGTTGGTCCTTTAGGAAATTGCTTGCTACCCCCAGGTTTGTTTAATCTTAAATTGCATAAGGGGAAGAAAAAAAAAAAAAAAAAAACATGGCTTTTCCTCTTTTGTGTTCCTCACCCCTTGGTACAACAACTAAAGGTTTTAAGTACAGGGACCAGCAGTTGGCGTAATAGCTATGTTGCTGGACTGCTATGCAGTCGACTGTGATTCAAGTCCCGGACCCAGTGGCTTAAATTGAAGCCAGGCGCATGAGCATGCGTGCCCAAGATCCTGAGAGGAGAATGGAGGAGAAGGGATTGCGGCATGGCCATCTCCCCTGGGGAGTGATTTCTCATTTTCTGTTTCTCTGTCTGTCTTTCTGGCAAGTGCACGCACCCTACAGCAAAAGCCTCTCCAAAAAAAAAAATTTTTTTTAATAAAAGGTTTTAAGTATGTACTCACTGGATGAGCAATATCCGAAGTCCTAAGATATTTTGTCTACTCAGCTAATAAACAGGGATTCAGGAAAAGAGGTTTTTGTTTGTTTGTTTTGCATTTTGCGTGTGTGGAAGGGGGAAGCAGACAAGATTATTTTTTAGGAAACATTTTTCTTCCTAGAGGTGGTCTCCCCTCTCCCTTCACTGTGCTGAAATGTACTCAGCAACCGCTTTTTAACTACCTTTCAGCTCAGATTTGGAAGGCAATTTAGGGTTCATCACTCCTTGGGGAATTGTTATGTGTGGCTGGAGAGTCCAAACACCTGAGATTTCAGACTTCTGAGTTGTGAGCTCTCTCCTCCAGTCCTACCCAAAGGCATGACAGTTGAAAGTTCATCACTTCCTCATGTCCTAACGTGGTGCTGCTTCTGCCCCTTCTACAGAGGTTTTCCCTGTGGTAAACATGGGGACTCCTCAGGGCATGTACAGCTAACCTTAAAATATCTGAAACATTGGAACCTTGTCTCCAGCCTGTTTATCTTCTTTTTCTACAAACTCCCTGGGTGATCTCATCCACTCCCAAGGCTTCTAGCTATTATATATGCCAACAGCTCCCAAGGGCCTAACTCCTAGTCCTTGGGACTCCGTCTTCGCTGATTTCTAGATTTCTGTTCAGAACTTTGCTAGACACCTTAGCCCATCAGAACTCTCAGTGTGGTGCTAATTGCAGTGTCACCTCCCCCCTCCACTCTGTTGACCCTCTCGTATACCATCCATATCTTTGTCAATGGACTTAGCACCGCCAGCCTCATGTCACCCTACCTAGAAACCTTGAAGTTGTCATTCCTTTTTTTCCTTACTTTTCATCAGGAACTACTACCATGCTCATTCTCCTTCATAGTAGTTGACCAGTTGGCGTTCGGTAGGACTGGAATGAACCAGATGGTTGGCTCTGTGATATAAGTAACGTGACTGAAGTGGCCCCACTGGGGATGAATGAGCTGGGATTTGTTAGAGGCACTACGATTCTAGAGCACACCCTCCTTACTGCCATGATAGACCAGTTGGGGGCGCTCTGAATCCTGAGCCTAACAGCCTTTCACTGGGATGACCAAGACAGGCTCTAAGGGGCTTCCCTGCTCCTGGCTGTTTCTCCCTTCCACTGCTGTCAGTGTCCTGACCACCTCATGCCCTGTCTGCCTAGCCTCCCACAGGGCCCAGAATCTGATGAAATCCATCAGTGCCCCGTGTGATCAGCCCCGCCTGGATTTCTACACTCACCCTCATGCTCATTGTCCTGCTGCTGCACCTGCATGCTTGCCAGTCCCGGGCCGGGACTCAGACACCTTTGTTCGGTGTGGGATGTGCAGCTTCCACTTGGCCTGGCAGAATCCCCAAGCCCTGACTCAAATGTCTTCTGCTCTGGAAGCTTCCTCTTGATCCCCGAGGCCCTGGTCGCGGTCGGTCTCCACCTCGGGGCTGTGCTTTATTTATGCTAGCGAGGATGGAACCTGAACTAGGGGTTGACGGCAAGCCCTGAGCAGGCAGAGACCAGGTCTGTCTTCCCCGTGAGGCTCCTAGAGAAGCCTCCACATGTGCTCGATGGAGGGTGCTAGTCTGTTCGCGCTGGCTTCACGTGGATGATCCTGCTCTGTCGGTTGTTCTGGGAACTCAGTGAGATAATGTGTGGACAGCCCTCAGCTCAGGGTGGCGCTTAAAACAGTACTTGCTCATGAACGCAGCTCTGGTTACTTTCTGGGTGTGTGTCTTACCTCTCCCAAGAGTGATTTCTTCCAGGGTCAACCTCCATCTGCTTCCCTAGCACTTGAGCTACTCCTGAGGGAATAGAAGTTCTGACCCTGCATGGCCAGTCTGCTATTTTAGCCTTCTTAACCCTTTTCTGACTATAAACATGATGATGCAAAACATGAAAATATTTTTTAATGGTTATTACAATTTCGATGGGGTGTCTTATTTATCAGTAGAAGGGAGCGAAGTTTATCTGAACCCAAAAGAAATATTGGGTCATCAGAAAAGTCATGAATATTTTTTTGTTTTTCTGTGCAAAAATGCATCAGGACTTTTCTGATGAGCCAATACAAAATGTCAATTTGAGGAAATACTTAGATGATGCCAGAGTTACCTACTAGGTTTACTTCTTCTTTTTCTTTTTTTAAAAAGAATTATTATTATTATTCTTAATTTGACCAGAGAGAGACAGAGAGAGAGAGAGAGGGGGAAAATGAGAAAGCAAGCCACCAGGTTCAGGACTCTAGCCATGGTTGGCCATGTGGGAGTCCAGCACCTTAATCACTGCACCAACTGCCGCCCCCCCCCCCTTAATAATAACTGTGGATAACAGTAAGGGGTACGAAACGCTGAGAGCTCATGTGGCAAGAACTAGACAAAGTCCCTTCTCTGTACAATCCCAGTTACTCTTCGTGCTGATCCTATACTGCAGACCATGCTATGACCCCTTTGGCTCATGGGAAAACGTGTGCTCTGAGTAGTGGAGTTATTTGCCCAGTCACGGAGCTAGCTGATATCGAGTCAGGGTTAGCTTCCTGACAGAGCCTGGGTTCTTAGCCTTTGCACACTGCTGCCCCTTCTACGTGAAGCTTCCACCAGTTTTCCTGGCACAGACCTGGCCTCCACCTGCACTTCAAGGACCTTGCTTTGTGTGCTGCTCAAATAGGAGCTTGTGGCTTCATGCATTTTGTTCTTCTCGGAGGGTGGCTCACGGTGGAGGGCACTGTGCACTCCTGATGCCTCTGAAGACAACTCGGCTGGTCGGTGTGTTTGCTTTGTTTGTAAACTCAGCCCATGGATGACAGAGGAAGAAACTGTGAAAGACTTTTCCTTTCAGACCTGACATCTATTTGCCAAATAAAAATTGCCATGCAGGCTGCTTCACCTCAGTGAGTTCCAAGGTCCCGGGTCTATGAAAGTTAACGACAAGCAGACTGCTCTACATAACGTCCTGTCTTTGGAAATTGAGGGCAGCTTATTTAATTAGGGCTCTTAGAAAAGGTGGATCATATTACGAACAATTTTTGTTTTCTCCTTGCATCTAAAGAGGCATATGTTCTTCGGCATAATGTGAGGCGTGTTAGATCTCAGCGTTTGCCCGTTTTGCACAAAGAAGCTAACTGCACCAGATTCTCCCGGTATTTGGGTCTTTGCTGTGAAGAATATTCCTTTTGGGGGGAAGGAAAAGGAAGGAGGGGACTTCTCATCTTTGTGAAGCACTCACCACCGTGCCATTGTTTAGTTTATCTGGACTACGTGGGGTAGCTCTGGTTACAGATGAAGAGACTGTGTCTCTCAGCAAAGCTATGTGCCTTGCCCGAGATCACCTCATAGCAGGGCTGGAATTGGAACCCAGGTCTGTCCCCCTCAAAAATCTCTCAACTCTTCACCATGCTAGACAGCCTGTAAGTTAAATGGATCCAGCATGAAGGGGAGCCTAGGTAGTGTTCTGTGTCCACTTTGGGGACTCTGTAGATGGGAGAACTGTGCCTCGGCACTGCTGCGGTGGAAGTAGGCTGCTCTGATTGTTTCATCTGGGAAGCAAGTAGGCCCTGTGGTTATCCAGTGCATTTTAAAGGTAGGCTTATGAACCTACACAGTGGAAGCACATTTAGTTTTAAAATAATGGACAAGCTTTTCTGTAGCTTCTGCTGGTATTTTTCTTATGAGTAGCTTTCTCTGGTCAAAAGTGACCTTGTCTTTGACATATGAAAGGCTCTTAGGTCATTTATGATGACATTTATGACATCATTTATGATGTTTCTTTGGGTGTTCTGGAATTTGTCTTCTGGGGGGAGAGGGAAAACGAGGATGCACTGTGGATGGCGGTTGCAAACCCCTCTACTATTTCCAGTCAGTGGATGTATGTGTGAGTTGTATGCCTGTCTTCTATTTACAAGAGGAAGTATCCCATTTAATTTTATTTTCACACCAAAAGCTCAAGTGTTAAGAGAACATGGTGTTTTAACACTCCCTCAGTTATCAGCTGTGGAGCGGAGGTTGTATATTGTCACATACAGTGTTCAGAGTATATTTCTACATTTGTTACCTGGCAACATTGCCGCATTGGGACATGGAGACGTATTGGTTCCTTCCAGATCCTCACTGTTCAGACTGTAGACAGTAGAACTTGTTTCCCTCTGCAGGGAGTTAGAAGAGGAGAAGGCACGAGACTGGTGGGGCTCGGTTGACAGATGAGCAGGTGTGTTTCGGCGACATGACCTAGGACTAGAGTCAGACAGGGCAGGTGGACCGTTCTTGTCCCAGCGACAACGCCCTTGAACTCTTGGTCTGTCCCCTCACACATCAGTCCAGAGTTCATATTAGGTAACTTCGAGTGCTTAATATTTTCTCAAACACAAAACAATGACAGTGTCTGATTCTGGTCAATTTATGACTCAGTTTGACACTTTTAATACTATAATAGCAAATCTCTAATACATGGGGTATCTCATTTTTTTTTTTCCTTTTTGCTGGAGGACGCACATGCTCACCCAAGGGAGAGAGGAAGAAAAAGCACCTCCCGTGGGGAATGGTTATGCAATAATCCCTTTTCTTCCATCTTCCCCTGCTTTGGGGGTTTTGGGAATGCATGCACATGCACCTGGCATGTTTTTAAGCCACTGGGCCCAGGACTCATACTATGGGGTTGGACATGTAGAATTGCTTTAATCACCAGTACACAGAGACAGCCTAGATGGGGTACCTTTTAAATTTTTTCAAAGAATTATTTTATTTAACTTTATTTAGTCATCTCCTCATTTATTTGTTTTAATTTGAACCAGAGAGGAAGGGAAAGAGAGAGAGAGAAAGTGAGAAAACAAGCCATCCAGGTCTCGAACAGTGGTTAGCCATGTGGGAGGACAGCACTCTTAACCACCATGCTACCTGCCGCCCCCAAAATGGTTACTTTTAAATCATTAACATTTGGTATGCAGTTCCCTGTCTGAACTTTTGTGGTTTTGACCACCTACTAGTTCACGTGAGAATGGGAATCCCACAGTAGGACTGGCAGCTGCCACCCTCTTGCTATGGTCACGCTGAGTGACCTGAGCCAGTTGTAGGCCGGTGGGGTATTTCGTTTGCTGATATCATGCATCGAAAACACTGTGCTGCTTTCTGTTTGAATGTTTTAAGTGGGGCCTCCATACAGTCTCCATATATCCACCTCCTGCTCTAACACCTAACTGCCTGACCCCAAAACTTCTACATTTGAAACTCTTGCTTTAGAGGTTTGAAAGTCCTCTTCATTCAAGCCACACGTTCTAGGACTCAGAAAGAGCTTCCTGAGACCAAGGGCGTTAGATTCTCCGACACCTGTACCTTTTCTTAAAGAATGCATGCTTGGGAAAAGTTCCCATGGTAACAGCTTTTATAAGAATTTTTGAGGCATCAACAGGTTAGACAAGAAATCAGAGTCATGGAGCGCAGCAACGTATCTTGTAAGAGTGCACACCCCCTTACAAAGACGAAGGAATCCATTTCATACATCTCAACAGGCACTGTTGGGTCTTCCCAGGTGGGGCTGGATTTGAAGACGGGAGAGTAGTGTTTTCCTCTGTTGTCTTCATTGGTAGGGGCTTCTTTAAGGAAGAAGTCTTTCCAATCCACTGGACTCCTACTGTCATGCCTATTAAGGAAGAAAAAGACAACTGATTATGCCTTGGGGATATTGAGAAACCATCCTGTAGATGAGTTGGGTGGGTGGATGGATGGGTGGGTGAGGCAAGCTCCAGCCTCCTTTAGAAAACCCATGGTGGCATTTTAGTGATTACTTGCTCTTGGGTGCTAAATTCACTCCTTTATTTTCATCAGGAAATGTTCTAAGAGGAAGACACACGATTCTTTATCTGAATTTTTTTTTATAGCTAATGGATTTTTTTTTTGTATACCTGGGCGAGGACTTGACCCTGAGGGTTCCTAACTTGGACCATCACCCTCAGTACTCTTACCTGGAAACTCTATATCCTGCTGTTTAAACTTTAAGACGGTTCCTAACTGGATTAAAGTCCTCAGCCAGCAGGCCTAGGCAAACTCGAAAGAAAAACAAGGTCATGCTGCATTTTTTTGGTAAGCACAGGAATCAACAAAGAGATGTTATATAACTTCTATTTATAGCCTCCTTGCTCACTATCTGCAGGCAGACAAGAGTCGCCGAGAAGGGATTTAATGAGCTCTCTGGGTTTGCTCACCTTCCTGAGCTGGTAGGAGCCAGCTTGTTCTCAAATGCGTCAGTAAAGAATCTGGCTGTGGGTGGGTGGGCGGCCGGGGTAGGTGGACAGAGTTGTTGCCATGGTGTTTTTTAATTCCCCTGTCTCTCAAAGATCTCACCCCCCCCTTTCCCTGACTCTTCCTTTTCCCCTTTTCTTTTCTTTCTTCTTTATTATTATTTTTTTTAATCTAGAAGCTTCCTTGTTTCTCACACCTACTCATGATTCTTGGTGCTGTCTCCGGAAACAATATTTACCCTCTCCCTCCCAAGCTCCCCTATTGTGTAGCTCCAGGACATCAGAAGAGGTTTTTTCCAAGGTGATTTTTTTTTTCTTCCCACCCTCCCCTGTTTCCTTTCCTATGATTCGCTTTCATTTCCAAACCCTCCATAAGGGTGACCTGTCTCAGAAGCCTTCCAATTCCCCTATTAGATGCTCTCTCTCACACACTGGATTGTTGTAAAACCAGGAGGATGCTGTTGCTGGCTAGACAGTCATTATGCCCTGGAGGAGAAGGGCTGTTTGTGTGTCCATATCCTCCTTCATGCTGTTGGCTTAGGCAGATGGATTTCTGCCTCCTGTGTCCTTCAGCACATCATAAAACAGAGCCACACAAAAGCAGGAGCATGGGTTTGACTCACAATAGCTCCTGGACCTTGGGCAACTCTGATTACCTGCAGGTTGAAATACTCAGCCTGCATTTAAAAGGAGGGGTGAGATGGGACTGTCCAACCAGATTCTCAGCAGGGCAACTGAAAGTGCATTTCTGAGAAATCAGTGGCATTCTGGAATGCTCACCAGGGGAGAGCCTGGCCATTCTGGAATGCTCACCTGTACCCTTGCTGTTGGAGTGGTGCTCGAGGAGATGGCTAGGTTGGCCTGTCACATCCCCTCCAGAGCACAGTACAGAGGTTAGAATGAAAGTTCTTAGAAAAGAGCAAGTAGTTCCATGAGGACCGTTGTAAAAACTTCGTAAAAAGCCAAACCCACCCCTGCCTTGCCCAAGAGTTGTGCAATCCTTAATAGCAGTAGCCTGTCGGAATAATCGAAGGCAAGCTGACTTCCCCTTTCTGCTAGAGACATCTGCATAAAATATCCCCAGATTCCAGACCAAGAAGGTAATTTTATTTTCCCCCAATGAGTAACTGGAGGGACTTTCCCTTTGGACATCCTCCAGCAGAATTAACTTTGTGGCTGAAACTATTTTCTCATTAGAAACTGTTAGCAGCTTGACTCCTGATGTGGGGACATAATGACACCTCACACACAGACCTGGAGCTCCCGCCATTTTCATAGCTGGCTCCAGCTCTTCTTCCTGACCCTGCCTTTCACAGAGAAACCTAGGACCACTTACATTTCCTGAGTCTTTTAAGTCCCTTTATGAAAGTGGCGGAGGCTCTCTGGATGATCCTGTCAGTTTCCTATGCCTAGGTTTTAAACTTTTCATCAAGATGGCCCAGACATGAAGAGCGTATAGTCCTATAAACCATCTGCAATCTCTATACCACTTGTTTCCCTTTGAATGCAGGACTTTGAGTATATATATATATACATATATGTGTGTGTGTGTGTGTGTGTGTGTGTGTATGTGCGTATGGCTATTCAGGAGGATGTGTTCAGGTGTCCTCATCATGCGGTGTTTGAGAAATGTGTTTTTTTTTTTTTTTTTTTAAAGTTTTTGCTATAGGGCGCGTGTGCTCACCAGACAGAGAGATAGAAAGCGAGAAATCACCCTCTGGGGGGATGGCCACACCGCAATCCCTTTTCCTCCATTCTCCTCTCGGGATCTTGGGCACGCACGCACACGCACACGCACCCGGCGTGAGTTTAAGCCACCGGGCCCGGGACACGAACCGCGATCGACTACACGGGAGTCCAGTGACATAGCCATTACACTAACTGCTGGTCCCGAGAAATGTGTTTTTATTAGCCTCCTTGCAACACAGCCCACACACTTCAGTCCAGAGCTTGGAGCTCTCAAGCCTGGGGAGGGAGCCAGGTTCTGGGAAGGCAGGCCCACCAACGATTGTCCTTCCTGCTCCCTAGTTGATAATGCAAGCAGCCAGAGGAGTGGGGCCCGAGTAGTTACCAGTTAACTAGGTGGATTAAGGATCCCCATCCAGGCTGAGCCCATCACATAGCTATGTGCAAAAACCTGATAGGCTCTGAGAGGTGACAAGGCCATACCAGCTGCCTTCAGTTGGTCTCAAGCAGGCTGTTTTTCCATTTAGCAGGACTTTGAACTTCTGCAGGTGGAATCTTCTGGTCATTGAGTTAAACCACAGCTGCCATAGATGTAAGTTTTGAGTTTTTGGGAGTTGTGCCCCCTTCAGGGTTATTAAACATCCATCGAGATAGTGGTTATGGGGAGTGCTTCCCAAGTACCTGGCGCTGCATAAGTTAGCCGTGCTACAGTCAGGGGCGAGGTCCACATGGGTCCTGCCCTCTAGGAGCTTAGAGTCTACTGAGAGAAATGACTAGAAACCATCTAAACCTAAAAAGGGGACGAATTGGGAAGAGTGGAATGGGGGAGCAAACAGGGTTCACTTAGGGTGGTTATGGAAGGTTTCCCCAGGAAGGTGCCATTTAAGCTTAGCAGATGAGAAGGGAGCCAGCCGTGTGAAGAGCAGAGGCCAAGAGTATTTCAGACACATGGGCTGGGAGGGGCTTGGCACCTTGGAGGAGCTGCAGGAAGCCAGTGTCTAGGAGCATCGGGTGGAGAGCAGCGTGCAGGGGCCACTCCAAGGTAATACACTTGTTGTCAGGTGGGAGGCTGTGTTAGGTGATCCCCACCTTCCCTGCCAACCCCTAGTCAGTGCTTCTAAAGGGCACCAAGTTGGCCTGGACCTGCAGCCTGCTTGGATACGCACTGCTGCTGCCAAAGCCATAATATATTAAGCAGCACTTACACAGATGAGTGCTGTGTAATTTCATCCTTCCATCCCCATCCATTTGGCCATCTGTATGTTCCACTGTCAGTTGCCAGGGATGCTTTCTGCAGCCATATGGAAGTTACCTGACAGCCGGCTCACAGTGAAACAGGCCTGCAAGATGGGAGATGTGGATGTCCCTGAATGCGTTGGACTGTGCTTGAGTGGGTTGGGTTGAGTTGAGCAAGACCGGAGTTGGCGGTGGGTGCTACATCAGGGAGGCATGGGCTGTGGTTGATATTTTGCTATTTGTGAAACTGCGTCCTTGCCCCTGGAAGGCCAGAATGTATTTATTTTCTTTGGATTTTAAGGTTGGGTGGTCTCATCACAGTTTGGTGTATTGAGAGCAGAGAAGGGGACGGGGCTGGAGTAGGGTGCCTGCCAGGTGCAGTGTTCCTGCCTATACTCCTCCCAACAAGCCTCTCAGGTGGTTCTTCTCTTCCCTCCTCTTCTGTCCCCCAATGCAGATGAGCAGACCAAGGCTGGAGTTAAATGATCTATCGTAATTTACCCAATTCCCAAGTTGCTCCTATTTATACGTTTCTGCCTCACTAAGCATGCAGGATACGGAGCTCTTTCCGAGCCCAGTGACTCTCTGCACAGACACAGAAAATGGGTGGGCCAAGGATTATTCTTAGCATGTGCATAAATCTCAGTTGAGTTCCCTGAGAACCTCAGCACTGTAGGGGTAGGAAAAGTCTGTCACTGTTGATTTGGCGCCCCTCAGGTACATAGAATGGAAATAAGAGCTGGAGAGTCAGTGTCAAAGATCAGCTTCTCTGATCCCTGACTCCTGCCTCAGTCCTTTCTCGATAACGCAGCCTGACCCCCATTGGACATGGGAGGATGCATGTGTCATGCCAGCTTCTCAGCCCTGGACCTCCTCAAGGATGCTGGTGCTCACGACCCATGTTTTGGCAATGGAGTTTTCCAAGCATCTCTTGCATCTTTCTGTTCAGATCTCATGCTGCAGGTCAAGGCCTGATAGGAAGGCCTCCATGTTCTCCTGTCAGGGAATCTGCAGGCCAGCTGAGATGAGCCCCGAGAGTAACACCACGCATTCCGAGATCAGCCATGGAGGGCGCTCGCGGAGGCTGGCATGTGTGATTTAGATTGTTGTTTGTTTTCTTCTTCTCTAGTTGAATACATGTCCCTGAACCGGAGGTGCTAATACCTCCCTGAGTTAACAGAAGTCCTTCCTGAGATCTAGCCAAACTCTCCTTTGCTTTATAGTGATTTTAAAATAAGCTTCACATTGACTTAAAAAACCATCCAAACACCTTCTTGCATTTTTGAAATATTGCCAAGGAGGTGCCTACCACAGTCTCTCCCACTTCAGGCAAAATTTGGGGTTGCGTCTATTTTATTGCATTTATTATGGGATGCGTCTATTTTAACATTCTATCAGTTATTTTTTTCTCTAGGAATTTTCCACTTTTCTTTACATATCTGTGACTGAGACAGACAGCTGTGCCAGTATACTGCCATAGTATATTGCTGGCATTTGGCATTTGTAAGAATATTTGATCATTGAACCTATAGAAAAATTGAAGTCTCCTTAACTTCCTGTTACTGGGTCAGAGCAACAGGCTCTTTCAGAGTGATGGCTGACCCATCTCTCTGAAATCTGTTTGATTTTACTTTTAAGTCCTGGAGACGGTGATCACTGACAGCTTACCTACGCAGTCAGGGACTTTGTAAGATAACACCTTTTTAATTTTCTTGATGAAGTACAGTTTGTTGGTTGAGATGTTGTTGACGAATATGTGTGAAACTGCTAGTGTTCTGATCCCCATGGGTAGAGAGGACCATCTTGCTTACCAGGCAGGGCAGAACTTTCCCGGCAAGTGCTGGTTCCCGTGGGCACTGGGAGACAGAAAAGAAGAGGTGTTAAACTTTTCCATCTTGGCAAGAAAGTGTTTCTTAGAGAATGGGTTGGACTTTGTCGCTTGCTGAAAACTGAATTAATTCATCTTGAGAAGCATTACGAAGATCCATTGCTTTGCTTCGACCTAGAACTCAGGCCCTGCCCTGGAGCCCAGTGACCAGATTAGTTTGATGAAGATCTCCTTAGGCTCCACCCACTCTGCAGGCATCAGGAGTCAGCCATGGGCCAGAACGTGGCTTCCATCCAACCTGTTTCTGGCAGGTAACCGGAAACAGGGTGTTTGCCTTTAAGCCATCCAGAGGGGCTTTCACAGTTTGGATGAGGGGAGACCTTGTTTCAGGAAAATGCAATTGAAATATTGATGCCTTTCCAGTGCAGACTTGGGTTCACTTCATCACTTCCTTCCTACTTTGAAGTTTATATTACTTTTGAACTCAGTAAAGCTGGAAACATCCTCAGAGAGTTCGGTAAACTCAGAGCTCTAGATGTTTATGGGTGAAAAGTCCCTCGTTAGAATGAATGATAGCATATGTCATGGGAGTGTTCAATTCTGAATGTCCATTTTATTAGTGAGTAGACTTGCATACATCAGACTTTTCCAGAAGTCAAGGATGGTGGAAAATATTGAAAAAGAGTTGATGTTGAAAGACTTGGGACTGTCAGGGAGAAGCTCTGGCACTGAGCTGGTATTCTGCCTTTGAGTGTATTAAACTTTGAGAAGTAAAAGCAAAATGTTTTTGTCTACATCTGGAAATCCGAATGGCATCTATAGCTAGTGAAATTGCAGCCAGTTTTCTTTTTCCTTTTTTTTTTTTTTAAACTTCCTGTAGTGTGACAGCAGTTAGGAATTGCCATTCAGAGAGTTTTTGCTGTCAGTTTAGGGCCTTGTACCGGGACCAGCCAGAATTGTCACTGGATGTTGTTTGAACACTAGGCTTTGGTCATCACATAGCACCCAGCTCATTTGTTAATCTACCTATCTTATATTCGAATGCCTTTTCTTTGAAAGAAGTATTGTGCTTATTTTCCCGTTTTCATGATAGAACACGTGCACTCTCATGTGAGAGCAAGAGTGAGGGAGTTGGATGGGGGAGACTCCCGCAGGGTCTGGTCAGATCACAGTCTCCTTCCTTCCTTCCTTCCTTCCTTCCTTCCTTCCTTCCTTCCTTCCTTCCTTCTTTCCTTCCTCCAGCCTGTCAGATCTTGGGTACTTGCACGCATGCCCTGTGTGTTTCAGCTAGCCATGCTGAGGATTCAAACTGCAGTCACCATGTGCGATCTGCCTTGTCTTGAGAAGCACTGTGCCACAGGGCTGGTTCAAAAGAAGTATTCTATTTTTTTTTTTTTTTTTTGGAGAGGTTTTTGCTATAGGGCACATGCACTCGCCAGAAAGACAGAGAGGGAAAAAGAGACAGAAAGCGAGAAATCACCCCCCAGGGGTATGACCACGCCACAATCCCTTCTCCTCCATTCTCCTCTCGAGATCTTGGGCACGCACGCACACGCGCCCAGTGTGAGTTTAAGCCACCGGGTCCAGGACTCGAACTGCAGTCAACTACATGGGAGTCCAGCAACATAGCCATTACGCTAAGTGCTGGTCCCCAAAAGAAGTATTCTTGATACAAGAGATAACAAAAGACCTTACATGTAAACAGGGCTCTGTACTAAGCAGTGTTTTTCATACTTAATGTGCCATACCTACAACCTCAGTGGACACTAGCTCCCCTGTGATGTAGACAAGGCAGGTGATAAGATCCTCATTTTTCAGATAAAGAGCCCAGGGCACACACAGGCTGAAAGTGAATCGCCTGAGATCATGTGGCTGGGCAGTGAAGCTCCAGGACTTCCAGTTCTCGAGGCTCGCTGTGTTTAACCAGCTGTTGTTTTATGATCCACTTGGGAGTTCCTGATCTTTGAGCTTTGACTGTTAACATTGGTTTCTAAGAAAAAGATTCTACACCAACAGCATTCAATGTATGACAATGATTTTGCTAAGGACTTTTTATTTTTGTTCATTCATTTCTTCCACATGGTAGAGATAGAGACAGACAGGGATGGCCACCCTGAATGGGCTCTTCAGGCCATGATCAACCTAAAGTCTCAGCCAGCCCAGACCACAGGCATGTGCACTTACCTGTGGTGACCAGGGACCTTCTGGGACGTGAACCCAGGACCTTTCCCACGGGGGTCCAGTTGCACTATTGATGTGCCACCACATGGCCCTTTATAGCCCCCAGCCCTAACGTCCTAGGAGAGTTAAGCCACTCCCACATGCACCTACCACAGCTCTTCTCCCCATGAGTCTAGTCTGTGTTTGCCTCTGAGAGACTTGGGGGTCAGAGACAGGAGTGGGCTGGATTTAAAAAAAAAAAAAAAAGTCAAGGGGTATTCAGAACATGATGGACCCTTGCTCAGGTAAGAGGTGTTTCAGAAAGCAGGTAATTGAGTTGGGCTGTCCATACTTACTAACCGACTTGGCCAAGCAAGTTAACTTCTTTGAGCCTCGGTTTCCTCCTCTGTAAGATAGAGATAATAATAGCACTTACCACATGAGGCAGTTATGAAGATTAATGAGATACTGCACATAAAGCACCTAGGCAGTGTCAACCAGCTGGCAAGGTTCAGCTGCCATTTACTGTGAAGTAATTTACACAGAAAGAGGGTCTCCAGGAAGGGGTAAATTCTCATTGAATCGTGGGGATAGAAAGAGAGCTATGCTAACACCCCCCCCCCCCCCATCTTGTTGGCCATTCACATCACTCCGTTGTCCAGAGAGTATATGCTTGAGCTTGGAAGGCATGGACTGGTTTCACTGGAGACATCCCCTTAGGTGCCAGAGACTTCTGGAGCGGGTGTGAAAAGAGAAAAATCAGACTCTAAGGGAGAGTTTTGATCAGCCGTTGGAAGCTCAGGCATCACTCACTGTTCGTCACATTTTTCAAATTCTCGGACTTAGCCTCGGGACCTAATTCATCTTGCAGCTGGGAGGTGAGCATCCACAGTGCACGCCATGGGCTGTGCTGAGCAGGGTCAAGTCTTGCCAGGCAGTCAAATGGAAAATCTCGTTCTCTGGCTTGTCTCAGGCCCAGAGTGAGTGCTTGCAGAAGGTGAACCAAGCCCTGGGTGGAAGAGCTTTGGGGAAAGATCAAAGTCCCACAGGCATCCGAGTGCCCCTGGCTGCCCACCCCATCCTGGATCGCATCCATCTTTGCTTCCTGCACTGCCCTAGCCCAGAACTCTGTAGAGAGGTTCCCCTGGTCAGAATGGCCCTGTGCCCAGGGCAGGTGCAGATGGCCCAGCCCACATTCCAGGAAGCACCTTCATCCTTGGAGTACAGAGAGCCCAACGCTGTTCCCCTGAAGATCCTGAACTCTAGGGAAAATGCCTTTTCTTCTTCTTTTTTTAAATTTTCCTCCTCTTTTTAGTTATCAAGATGCTTGTCACTCATTCCCTTACCTTCCTGGTTATGTGTCCAGTCATGGAGAAAGTTTGTGGCCCCCATTATCCTTCTGGTCAGGACCCCCTTCCCATACAGTTTAATTCAGACTGTGACAACTTACACCCAAAGAAAGGAGTACCCACCTCCCCTCGCTCTGCCCGCTGCACCCTGCTGTCTCCGGGGTGGCTGCCTCTGCTGCTGTCCCTGTCCTTGGGATGCCTGTCATTGCTGAGGCTTGGCAGGCTTCTCAAAAACCAGTGCCATTTATTGGCAAGGACATGGGTGGGGCGAGTGGGTGGCTGCTGAGCTAATTAAGCAGACTTTTTTTTTTTTCCAAGACTGACCTGAGTGGGACCAGCAGTTAGCATAATGGCTATGTCACTGGACTCCCATGTAGTCAACCGTGGTTCGAGTCCCGGACCTGGTGGCTTAAACTCACACTGGGCCCGTGTGTGTGCATGCCCGAGATCCCAAGAAGAGAATGGAGAAGGGATTGTAGCGTGGCCACCCCCCCGGGGGGCGATTTCTCACTTTCTGTCTCTCCATCTCTGTCTTCCTGGCGAGCGTACGTGCCCTATAGCAAAAACCTCTCCAAAAAAAAAGAAAAAAAAAAAAAAAAAAAGACTGACCTGAGAGGGTAGTTTGGTTCTTCTTCTCATCTAAGAGCTTGAATCCGTGGCCCCTACACAGCTCAGTCAGCCCAAGGAGGAAAACAGTGCCCACTCGACAATCATCGGAGGGCACGTACATAAACACAGGCTGTTCTTCTAGGTAGCCTCAGCCCAGTGCTGCCAAAAAGAACTGGCCAGGACGGTCAGGAGCAGGGTTCCACGTGGCCCAGGGACACCCTTCCCCTTTCCAGGTCTCACTTTCCTCATCTGTGAAATATAGAGGACTGGATGGAATTGGTAGTTTTCAAATACTGTGTTGTGGAGCTCTGCTATGCCAGAGTTTCAATGGCGAGGGGAGCCTCTGTTTCAAACAGATCTCTTCTGGCTCTGTCTATCTCTCTCTCTCTCTCTCTAGGGCGCGTGCCCCCCCACCAGGGTCTTCAAAAAGTTTATAGAAAGTGTATTATGATAAAACTACACATGGTTTTTCATTGTTTTTGTGCCAAGGTAAACTCATATTTAATTCCCTTTTCTGCCACTGTTTGATGTCCCCACGTGTATGATGTCCTGAAGATACTATTTGGGAACAGGAGAGCAGCTTTCCCTGCAAGGAAAAACATTCGAAAAACCGCTGGACTCAAGTGCCTCCAGCTTTAACATTCTGTGGTCTGTGTTCTTACTCTTTTCTTTTTAAACTTGGCTTCTAACAGCCCTGCCTGCTTCCCCACCACCACCGCCCCCCTTCCAGACCCATGTAGAGATGGCCATTGCCAGCAGGCACCCCTCAGCCCGCCCTGCCCCTGCCTCTTCCTTCCAGCATGTCAAGGACCTGTGGCCGGTGATGTCTGGGAGTGGCGCTGAGGACCTGCCAAATCAGCTTTGTTTCCTTTGCTCCCTCAACCTTCCACTCTGACCCCTGGGATTGGTTGTCCTCGTGTTGATGGAAAATGCAGGCAGAGGGACCAGCAGGTGGCATGTTGATTAATGCATTGGGCTCCCCTTGACCCACCACAGTTCAAGGCCCAGATCTGGCAGCTGGAAAATCACACCGTGTGTGTGTGTGTGTGTGTGTGTGTGTGTGTGTGTGTCCCAAATCCCTAGAGGAGGATGGAGGAGAAAGGATTACAGCATGGCCATTCCCCTGGGGGGTAATTTCTTACTTTCCCTCTCACTGTGTCTCCTCCCTGCCAGTACATGCTCCCTAAGACAAGAACCTTAAAAAAAAAAAAAAAAAAAAAAAAAAAAAAAAAAAAAAAAAATTTGCAAAAGGTGCAGGGAGGGAGGGGATCACAGCGTGACAAGACCCTGTCCAGGGTACCTGTCTCTCCCTCCCCACCACCCACCTCCTCTCTCTCTCTCTCTCTCTCTCTCTGTCTCTCTGTCTCTCTCTCTACCTTCCATCCCTTTCCCTCACTGCTGCATATGTGTACACACACACACACACACACACACACACACAGTATGTGTTGTGAAGAGAATTAACTTCTTTATTTTTTTATTTTTTGAGAGATTTTTGTTATAGTGCGCGTGTGCTCGCCAGAAAGACAGAAAGTGAGAAATCTCCCCCCAGGGGGGATGGCCACGCCACAATCCCCTCTCCTCCCTTCTCTTGGGATCTTGGACACACACGCATACGTGCCCAGTGTGAGTTTAAGCCACCCGGTCTGGGACTCAAACCGCCGTCGACTACATGGGAGTCCAGTGACATAGCCCTTACACCAACTGCTGGTCCCAAGAGAATTAACTTCTAAAAAATGCAGGAGGGGAGCCAGAGGGTGATTCAGTGGCAGCGCAACCAGACCCCCGTAGGAAAATCCTCCTCCTGCATCCCAGGACCTGCTGAACACAGCCAGTGCACAGGCCCTTGTCTATGATCGAGCCTGGCTGAGACTCAGAAGGGTTGCGACTTGAAGACCCTGCTGGGTAGTCTTTCTCTTTTTTCCCCTGTCTTGGAAGAAATGCATAAATAAACTGAAAAAAAAAAAATGCGGGCAGGGAGGTGGAGAGTTAGTCTTGGCTCTGGCACAAGCCGCCGACTTCTAATCCCCGCGCTCTCGTCTCTAATGTGACAGATTTATGAATGATGTTATCTCTCTTGGCGATCTAAGACTCTGATGAGACAGCATATGTGAAAAGGGCTTTGGAATCAAATACGATTTGGAGATACCTGGAGGGTGAGGAGAGGTCACCTGTTTCCTCCGGGGGGAGAGGCAGCCTCTGCAGGTGGCCCATTGTCTAGATAACTCTGCAGTTCCCAGCTTGGAGAATAAAGCAGGCTTTTCCCCTTCTTTATAATACTATGATTTATGTATAATACTATGCACAGATTCTAAGTACAGAGTTTGATTACATTTGACAAATACTTGCCTATTGTATTGGTTTTCTATGGTGGTTGTAACAAATTGCTCCCGATTTAGTAATTTAAAGTAAGCAAATGCATTGGTTTAAAGTTAAACATAGAACTGACTAACCACAGTTCAAGTCCCAGACCAGACTAAAATCAAGATGTCAATAAGGCTGTCTTCCCTTCTGGAGGCCCTCGGGGAGAATCCATTCCTTTGCCTTTCCCAGTTTCCAGATGCTGCTCACTCCTGGGCTCATGGGCCCTCTCTGTCTTCAAGTGTAGCAACAGTGAGTCCAGCTCTTCTCACACTGCACCTCAACACCCTCCTCTCTGCCTCCTTCTTGACTTTTAGGGGGCCTGGAGATTATATTGGACCCACCCAGATCACCAGGATCATCTCCCTTCTTTAGCATCAGCTGATTAACAAACTCAGTCCCACCTGTGACTTGAATTCCCCTTTGCCGTGAGAGGTAACGCATTCACAGGTACCAGGGGTGAGGATGCAGACGTCTTGGAGGGGGCCGGGATGGTGGCAAGCACACCTGGGTAACTCCTGCCCTCATCAGGATGTCTCGCTCACTCCAGAAAGTCCTTTTCTTTCCCCGAGTAATCCTTTACTTCTCATGCCCACCAGAGGCAACCACCATCTTGATTTCTCTCAGCATCCACGTTCCTGCTTCAGGCCAGAGTTTTGTGGAAAGGCGGCCTCACACCCGCCAGGTGGGGGAGTGTGGAAAATGAAGATCTCCTCTGCCCATTTGTCCATGGTTTGAAGGAAGGGATGATGAGCTGAGGTCAGTCTAGGGAGGAAAGGAGGCCGGTACCTATGTGCATGGAGGGGTCCTGCTCCCGGAGCCTGAGGGCTGGAAGGCTGGGGGGCTGCTCGCTCTGGTCAGACGTCTCAGTACCACCTACGGAGACAGTCCAGAAGAGGGCGCACTCCCTCGTCCACTTACCCCTATCAAACATGTTATAAAGCAGGGTTTCAGGAGTAGGTCTGTGAGCTGTCTAGAGGGCCCTGGTCTTGTCAAGTCAGACCACGCCAGACACTAGAGGGGACAGTGAGCACCTTTAGCCGCCCCTGCCAGCCATCCCAGGAGCCCACACTGAGCTGTGTCACAGCTCTTTATGGGAGAAGGCTCTTAGTTCCTCACCCACATGCCCTGGTTTGTCATGCCTCCTCTCACAAAAGTTACTGCTGTTTCCCTTCTGGACACCAGACTTCTTCCTTCCGGAGTATCTTTATTTAGCTTCACAGTCAGGAGACCCGAAGCAGGAGCCCTCGCCTGATCCGGGTTCCTGGATGAGGTTATATCCTTTGTTCTTAGAGTATCTTTGAGGTCTACTAATATGCTTGATATCTTCTAGGGTTCCTTTATTTCAGAAAGAAATAATTCCCATGATCTCAACAGGGTTTTTGTGGGAAGGTTTTCCACTCGTTCCTGGCTCCTCATAAACAGCCAGATGTCATCTGTCCATGGTGTTACGTGATGTTCTCACTGGGCCTTCAAAGCCACCCACCAAGTACTATTACTGTGACCCTATTTGCAGATGAGAAGAATTGGGTTTCAGAAACATGGTCACTTGCTAAAGTGACACTAGCTAGTAAGTGGCAGAGCTGAGACCCAGTGGCTCTGACTCTGCTAACAGAGTTCTTACCACTGGACAACCCTGCCCTAACTAGCCCCACAGGGTCACCCTCACCGTGGGGTTTTCGTGTGCTACTGACAGGATGGTGGTAGAACAACAAAGCTAATACCAAGAGTGGGCATGCCTGAGTGCTTCACATGCACCACAGCAGCCGGTTCACGTGGTTCAGAGAGGCCAGACACAGGCCAACCACAGAGCCTGCAGGGAGGGCCCTGTGATTCACACCCAGTGTGGCTGCAAATTGCCCTGCAACCTTCCATTAGGACACGTTTCCCTTCCCTTGAGGCCCTGCTTGTATTTCTCTTTTAGAAATGAAGGGGCTTAACGGAATATGCCTCTCTTTTCCACTTAATATGGCCGGGGCCTCAGAATCATTTCTCCCCATCCTCCAACCACCAGCCTTTATTCTAATTCTCATTTTCTGCACTTATGTCTTTTGGACTCTCTTGTCTATGTTTTTCTTCTATCGAGCACGTTCTGTTGCTAGAGCTGCTTCAGATCCTCAAGGGCCTGAGAGCTGGTATATAAATAATGCAAGGTGCACAAACCGGCCACTGCGGAAACACACACAAGAGTGGCACCCACAGGCCTTCGCCCTCTCTCATTTCCTAAGAGCTTCCCTTACCCTGGCCTATCAGGTGACATCTGTCGGGTTAACTGGCAGGACGTTGACAGTGCGGTTTGCAGCAGGCTGTCTGTGTGCGCGGTGCTGCACTGGGCTAGATGACAGATGGCAGGCTTTATTTATTTACCTACTTGTTTGCAGTGTTTTGTTTCCTTGAATGACCAGTTTGTCCCAAAATGCTCTTAAAGCTGCCACCACACAGCCAGAAGACCGCTGGAGTAGCAGCTACTACTTGGCCTTCCTGAGAGGCCCCTCCTGGAGGGCCCACGGCTTCAGTTAGCTATCCCCCTGGGACCTCACATGCCAGTGAGATGCCATCTGGCTTGTTTGGTAGAAGACTCCGTCTCCACCATCAGACATCCCCATGTGTCTCATCTTGTCGGTCAGAGTTGGCTTTGACTCTCAAAGATAGGAGCAATGGGAACGTAATGTCTCACATTCTAGCAGCTCTGCACAACTAATATATTGAGGGATTTATTTCTGTCATATCCACCAACTATAACAAGGGTCTGATTGGGATGATCCAGTTAAGAGGTACCATAAAGTGTTTGGTCACCGGTTTTCTTCCATCAAGCAATTATGTCTTTTCCATGCTGGGCCCTTATAGATGTCTGGAGGCAGCTGGAAACCAGACGGCTCATACTGTGCACGAGACAGACAGGAAGCCAGTGGCCAAGACACACAGCAGCAGCATTTCCAAGTGTGTTATTGCTGTAAAAAGAGTAAAATGGGCACGTTACAATAAGCAGCTGTCTCGTGAGCTGCCACTTAGAGAGATGATCGTGGTTGGCCTTACTGAGAGGTGACATAGTGGTGAGACCAAAGGATGAGAGGCCCCAACCACATAGAGCCAGGGCCGGCAGGAACAGGCCAATGGCCTTGAATGTCTGCCGCAGTACTGTTCATCAGCATCTCTTGAGTCACTTCTTGGGGACAGAAGTCTGCTTTAGTAAATAGTGACTAGGGTGACGAATGTATTACTACGCCTTTTCCTCCCAGGCTCCCAGGTTCATGCGGAGAGGGTCTGGGCCCCTTTTTGCTCACCACTGTATCTCCTGTGACTGACAGAGCCCAGCACAAGACAGGTGAACAGTAAATAGTGAATGGGTGGATGGATGAATGGGCAGGTAGGTGGATGAATAGACAAAAACAGTAGGAAATCTTAAAAAAAATTTTTTAAAAAAAGGGCAATGCAGGACACTGAAGACTAAAGCTTGGTTAAAAAAGTAGGAGTCTTTGAAGGATCAGAGTAACAAGCCTTGGGGGGCACAGACAATAATACTGAGCAGTAGGATAAGTGATAACTGGTGTTCTGGCACCTGGGGTGGTTGGAGAGAAAAATATAGAACCCAGAAACACAAGTAGGAAGGATGGATCCTGTGTTGTACATGGATTTTCAAAAGTTCATGTGAATTTTGAAAAAACTATGGATTTTAAAAACTTGACACCAAAGTAAAATTTTACTTGGATTCATTTTTCCATGAAGTTTTCGAAGTCACCTGGTACTTAGAAAACAACCAGAGGTAAACTAGAACAGTGAGAGGGAAAAGAGACAATAAAGACATGCATGTGGCCTAAGGGGACGAATGTTTTTCAGTGTAGCGTGTGAGCCAGTAGCTAGAGGGGTCAGAATGACAGAAGTTGCATGTTGCAGGTGGGAATACCATGACCCTCTGGGGACTGCTGCAGGGGTGTGTATGGGTGAGAGTTGGAGGAGACAAGGGGCTTCGAAAGGCTAGTAAAATGTTCATTCTGGGGTACAGAAGCCTTCCCTTCTATAAGGCAGTGTTGTCTTTCCAAATGGGAGGATATGAAATTGGCAGAAAGATCCAACTGGGAAAAGCACGTATATTGTTTGGCGCTTTGTTTTATTCCTCTAGGAATGACCGTATTGTATTTTTATGTAAATAATTCACAACAGTGTGGTATTTGCAAAGGGGTGAAAAGCGAATACTCATAAATGAAGTTGAGATACCATATTGTGTTTTCACATCAACAATGTATACTATTGCTTGTAGTGGGGCCAGAAAAGAAATCTGTATCCACAAGGCAAGCTACCTGTTAATTCTGGGCTTCTTCATCTACTCGCTCTTACCTGTCCTTCAAGATTTGCAAATCACCTTTTTCATAGTGATTTTGGGTTTGCTCAAGCCCTGTATCATTCTCGCCAGCTCTGAGCTTCTCTGATGTAATCGTGTAGCTTCCTGTGCACTTTATACTTGACATATTTGAGGCTGGCTTGTGGACGAATATGTCATCCCAACCTGTTGATGAGCCCATCAACAGGGACAGGTAGCACATCTTATCATCTTATACATCTTTTTATTTTTTTTTAAGTTTCTTGTTTTCTGGGAGTGAGAGACTGCATGTAGGGGACCCTTCAGCAGTATCTCATGCCACAGTCCCCTCACTCACCCTTCCCAGCCATCCAGGACAGCTGGGGAAACAAACGTGATCTTCTGAGGTTTTTTCCTGTAGAGGCAAGACCTTGTTCCTGGTCCTTGGGATCCTTAGTCTTATCACTTCTGAGCCACAAAGGAGATCCTTAACCAGAGGGTGTCTTCACCCAGTTTTAAGAAATAATGCCAGATATTCTTTCAATGCTTGCCACCCAAGATGGTGAAAATTTAAAGCAAACTTGGAGTTTTGAATGAAAAGCATCAGTCCATTGGAAATTTCTTGGCATGTGTTTGCTCTGTGTGGTTTCTATGGAGAATCCAGCATTGCCTTAAAGACTTTTAAGTTGAAGACACTAGCAGTCCTGGGCCAAGCAGTTCCACTCCTACCTGAGACATACAGCTGTCAGCTCTACGAGCAAGGAGACTTCATGTCACATGACTCTAATGTCCAAGCTGGAAAAGCCTTCCTTGGGACGGTAGTTTCCAGTGTTGATCCCTAGAGGGATGCTTGGAATCACCTGGGAAACTTAGGCTCTTACCAATGCACTATGAGTCCCCAACTCACCTCTCACTCCGGGGCTCCCTGAGTGAGTAGTGTCCAACATTTGGATGCTGCACCATGATGCTGTCTGTCATTGATGGATGTCACATCAGGTTCTGCACAAGAGGAGTATGGAGACACCCTTAAACAAGTGACTGACCCTGTAATAACCACCAGAACTACATTCAGATTGTGTTGCCCATGGAGTTGCTTTGTGCGTGTGCAGAGCAGGCTGAAGGTTCTTTTTGTTGGTCAAAGACTACCTGCCACTAGTGTGAGTCCAGAGCCTCTGTGACTGTTCCAGCCATGGCTGCTCATCTTCAGGGCTCTGGGTTGCTCCCAGGTCTTCAAACCTAGAGAGCAGTAGCGCGTGGAGCGCAATATTCGACGTTAGTCCAAACTTCATTCGTTTATGAGGTTTTGTGGCTGGGTCCAATCTTCACTAGTTTGGGTGCCTTGAGTTGGGGTTCAGCGACTGGCCTGTTTAGTGGTTGAAAATCTCTGGCTTTTCCTTGGCAGCACTCTTTCTTCTGCCGATTAACAGAAGACAAGAAGTCGGAGAAATTCTTTAAGGTCTTCTATGATCGAATGAAAGTGGCCCAGCAGGAAATTAAGGCAACAGTGACAGTGAACACCAGTGACCTGGGAAATAAGAAGAAAGATGATGAGGTAGACAGGGATGCCCCGTCGCGGAAAAAAGGTAAGCACACTTCAGTCTTGGGTCAGCCCAACCGTGAGTGACAGAGGCATGCCTCCCTTGTTTTCCTGGCCTTTTCTCATAGCTTCTAGACTCCTAAAGTGCATTCTGACTGGGGTTTCAGCAAAAGATAACCAATCTGGTTAAGAAACAGCTCTCCCTAAGGAACCTGAGCCAAATTCCGGCTTCGTAGGAAGCACTTCTTATTTAGTAAATTAATGAACATCCTTCATGGTCAAACTTAAGATTTTCCCAACGCATGAATGTTCTTTTTCTGCGATTCTATTTTAGCGAAAGTTGAGGAAAGGTCATCATTTAGAACTGGGTGTCAGTCCTTTGCCAGATCATTTCCTCGTGCTTTCTTAAGTATTTGAAAGTATATACATCCCTTTATCTGTTCTCTCTCTGGAAGAGAGGTAATAATGAGGAAATGGGTAGACGGACAGCTTCAAAGTCAAATGGTCCCAGCGAGCGCGTTAACCACTCTGAGCCCCACGTCTCCAGTTTAGAGCAGGACTTCTCCACCACAGCACAGAGGACCTTTGGAGAGCTGTTTGTCACAGGGACCATCTTGTACATCAGGGGCAGTTGAGCAGCAATATGTGGCTTATACCTGATAGATGCTGGTAGCACGCCCCTGCCCCTAACCAAAAATATCTCAGAGATGACCATTTGTCCCTTGGGAAGAGTTGGGGGCAAAAACACCCCTAGTTTAGAACCTCTGGTCTGGAGTAGAGATACAGGAAAGCATATACCCACTGTTCCCTCAGGACCTCCCACTTATACCAGGCAGGCATTGTTCAAAGCTCTTCACAGGTGCCGATTCGTTTAGAACTCATGCTCACTCTATAAGACAGACGAGGTCGTTATCCCCATTGTACAGATGAGGAGGCGAGGCACAGAGGTGATTACCTTGTTAAGGACACGCAGCTACAAGACAGCGAAACCAGCCTTTGAACCCAGACAGTCTGGCAGCAGAGCTATACACAGTTACTCCGGGCTTTATACCAAGGGTTAGACAAGATAATACACACCGCATTCTTAATGATGGTGTGAGGGTGCTTAGGAAAGGGCCAATCACTTGTTAGAGTAACGCCGATTACTGTTGTGGTTAGCGTGAAGTTGAGCCTCTCAGGAGCCTTGTCGAGATAGAATTCACTGGTGCTCACCCATTTTACAGATGAGGAAGCTGAGGCTCCAGCCCTCAGATCTGGGAGGTTGAGAGCCCGTGTTCATGCTCTGCCTCTAAAACACAGCGGAAGCATAGAGGAAATGTTAGCGCCACCGGCAAGCTGCAGTTTGAACCCTATCAGAGGGCTGAGAGAAGGTGGTCCTCCTCTGAGTGTTTTGCCAACCTTGAGGGTCTCTAGTGAATATAGGAACTCAGGTTCCGAATGTCACCTTCGGTGTGGCGAATTGCACCATCAAGGATTCTGCAGCGTGTGATGTCTCCCGCTTGCATTCTAGCCAAGGAGCCTTCCACACAGATAACAGAGGAGGTCCGGGATCAGCTCCTGGAGGCATCCGCGGCCACCAGGAAAGCCTTCACCACCTTCAGGAGGGAGGCCGACCCCGACGACCACTACCAGTCTGGGGAGGGCACCCAGGCCACGGCGGACAAGACCAAGGACGACCTGGAGATGAGTGCGGTCATCACCATCATGCAGCCCATCCTCCGCTTCCTGCAGCTCCTGTGTGAGAACCACAACCGAGACCTGCAGGTGAGGGCTGGGCGGGGAGGAGGAGCTGCGGCACAGCCTCCCCTGGTGGCTCGGTGCCTCTCACTTCAGCCAGGTTGCCGGAGCTGGGGCTCCAGCGTGGCGCTCTGTCATGAAAGTCTGGGCTACCGCTGGTGTGTCATCTTCCCCACTGTCTCCAGAGGCCACATGGTGTATCTGCCAGCATTGGAGCCCACTCCCTATCTGTATTTTGTTAAGAGAGAGTGTGTGTCTTGTAGTCTGCCACTGTTTGACAGCCAGGTACCTAATTTTGAATAATATAGTTAAGTATATTAAACATATGAGATGTACAAAATCAGGTACATAAAAGGTCCTAACTAAATCATTGCTGGTTGAACGAACAAAGCGAATACCTGCCAAGTGCAAACAGGTGCTCAGAAATCGTTGTTGAGCTGATTATTCTAGAAATCCTTGCTTGATTGGGACAAACATGGTTTGTTGGGCATTTAGACTATCTTGGATGCTAATGTTTATATTATTTGTTATATTATTACTTTTTTTTTTTTTTGGAGAGGTCTTTACTATAGTGCGCGTGTGCTCGCCAGAGAGACAGAGAGACAGAAAGTGAGAAATCTCCCCCCAGGGGGGATGGCCACACTGCAATTCCTTCTCCTCCATTCTCCTCTTGGGATCTTGAGCATGCACGCACACGCACCCGGAGTGAATTTAAGCCACCGGGTCCAGGTCGAACCACAGTCGACTACATGGGAGTCCAGCGGCATAGCCATTACACCATCTGCTGGTCCCTGTTATTACATTTTAGAGATGAGGAAACTGAGGTAGGGGGACACAGTTAGGAAATGCAGACCTGGGACTTGAACCCAGGAGTTCTGATGCTAGAATTTGTGTTGTTAATGATATGCTAAGGCAGAGGGAGTATTATTTTCCCTTACAAAGTTTCCCAGCAGCAAAGGACATTAAGGAAGGACCAATGGAGTCCAGAGATAGGCTTTTTTTCTTCTAGATAGGCCTCCGTCAGTGGAGGCCCATCATGGCCCAGGAGAAGCATGCCAGGGTGCTGGGTTCCTGGCCATTGTTTCGTTGCTCATCTGGGGACTTGGGGGAGGCACCCCCTCCTTGCCTGAATGGTGTAAGGATGAACGAGAAAAGTACGCAAACAGCTTCTCCAGGATGGAGTGTTTCCTCCTACCATAGACAGGATGGCAGTGGTGGTTTTAGAATGGCGTAAGAAGGAAAGAAGGCCAGTCCCCGTCTGGCAAGGGGAAGACGCAGTCTTCAAGTATTTTCATTGCTGACTTGTTGCACCACGTGCCTTGATGGCCTGTTGCACATCAGCTGTGGCCAGACCACTTGGTGCTCCAAAACTGAAATGGAACTGGGAGACATAGGCAGTGGGAATGCCTTCTGTGTTTGAATTTATTTGTCATCACGTTGGTCTGAAGAGCTTGAACTTTGTAAAAGCATCTAAGTCTAAGGCTGTCAGTTGATCCATATTTAAAAATGAAGGGATTTTACACAAAACCCCAAGGAAGCTGAGCTGAACCCACAGTGCTGCTTGGTTTGAGTGGCCTCAGCCCAAGATCCGCTTGCCTGGGACTGCCCCAGTGAAGCACTCGTGCCCCAGAGGTCCTGGTTACTGCCTCATAGGCTGGCATGCCTCTGTCCAGAGGTGACCTCTGTCATCTCCCCCTTCACCTTCCAGGCCACACCATTAGTGACATGGAGACCACCGCAGGGATGCAAATGGCCCATGCAGAGCCAGGCTGGCTGGAGCCAGGCTGCTAGGGCCTATTGCTAGGTCCCACATAGAGGCCAGTGCCTCGTACTGTTCCCTAGCCAGGTGTCACTGGACTCACCAACCTCAGGCTGCAAAGGAAAAGTAGGCCATGATGGTTCTCCTGCCTGTGCATGTCGCTTAATACTGGCAAATGCCTGCTGTGTACCCATCTCTGGTGACACCAGCACCTGTTCTGATGGCCTAGGGCAGGAGCCCCTGGTACCAACCAGAGACTGCCATGCAGTGTGATCACAGTGGCCAAAGTGTCATTGTAGGGGCTTTGTGGGGTTGAAATACAGCATGCAGAGTCCAGGAGCCAATGGACTGCCAGCTTAACAAAACACAAGACTGCTTGAGTAGGCGCCTTCCCTGAATGTCAGAGGGCAGTACCGATGAGCCTGATCCTGAGCCAGGTTCTGGTTCACAGACCAGTTCTGCCATCCTCTCTCAACCTTCCCGCCTTCACCAGCACACCCACTTCCTTCCACTGTGCAAGTAGAGCAAGGCTTCGGTTGCATCTGTTATTACTTGTATGGAAGTCCTCAGACTTTTAGTTCTGGGACTTAGCTCTTTGCAAAACTCTCCTTATAACAAATACCCTAAGAACCAATATCCCCCCTCCCCAGCAAATGTTCCTTTTAGTGAGTTTTCCACTTACCTTCTTCTAAAGGTACCATAAAGATGATCGAATTCAGTGGTTTACCTTTTTCCCCCATAGAATCCTTAGTTGTAACAACATTTTATATAGAATTGTGCTAAGTGAAACAAACAAGAGCAAAGCTGCTCTGTTCAGATGGAAATTAGAAAGCGCTAGAGCGTTCCATCCCTCCTTCACCTGTAAGGGCATTCCTGGGAGCCCCTAGCATTCCACAGGCCAGGGTGGAAAGCCAGTGATCTGGACCAGTGGTTCACAAGGACGGAGTTAGAATCATCCTTAAAAACACCCCCAAGGGACCAGCAGATGGCGGGCATAATGGTTACATCGCTGGACTCGCACATAGTCGACCGTGGTTCTATACCTGGTGGCTTGAAACTCTTATTGGGCTTGTATGCCCAAAATCCCCAGAGGAGAATGGAGGAGAAGGGATTGTGGTGTGTCATCCTCATGGGAGGTCGGGGGGATTTCTCATTTTCTGTCTCTCTTGCAAGCACACCGGAGCAAAAATCTCAAAAGTTTTTTAAAAAGCATACTCCCCCTCCCCAAATCAAACTCTCTGGGGAAGTGATGTGCTCTAATGAAATAATATTTGCGGGAATCCAGTTCTCAGAATGATGGTTTTAAGTGGGATTCAGCTACTCTGCATGCCACCCTGTTGGCTGATACAGAGCAGATGGTGCAGCCCTGGGTCCTCGAGGATCTGAGGGGGGAGATTGCAGCCTCTCAGGGAGTTCCAGCTCCCTGGTACAAAGAACTGCAGATCAACTCAGAGAAGGAAGAAGAAATCCGGCCTTTTGAAGCTGCAGTTGTTGGGCTTTTGCCCAGCATTTCTTGTCATATTTATAACCTAGCCTTTCCTGTCGGTAAATGTGCGGTAGAGATAAAGCCACCAGGTTTGACTTAGCCAGCAGGCCGTTGCTCCCTTAAGCAAGCCTGTTTACAGGAGTCAGAAGCTGGAGGGGAAGGGCTACCTGGTGAGCGGCGCATGTGGGCTTTCCAACCTTCCCAGGAAGCCGATTTGGCTTTTCCGTGGGTTAAAGGACGTTCAGCCTCTCTCTTGCCGTCAGCATAAGTGCGGACTTGAAGGCCTTCACTTCCTTAATCAGAAAGAATGGGGTTTCTTAGGTTGGACAAAGCAGGGCACTAGGTGCGAAGGTAAACTCAGATTTCTGAGAAGAGCTCCTGTGTGCCTCTGAGTGAGTGGCATGACTTCATTTTCACAGAGGGACAAGAGGAAATGGGTCTGAGAGGAAGGGAGATTCCAGCTAGACATTGCAAATACCAGAGAGATGTGGAGAGGCTTTCAAGAAAGGGCCGCCGACTGGCCTTCATGGGGAATCAGGAACATGGCGCCTGGTTAGCCTGGATGACTTCCCGGGTTCCCTTTCCTCCATCCGTTGAGTGTAACTCAGGTGATTGCAACCAGCGTTTCTAAAGCACCTGGTAGTTGCCAGTCCCTGTGCTAGCTGCCTCGCACCCAGTGCTGTCAACACGGTCCTCGGGAACTGGCGGACGTCTCTGAAAGCATGTAGTTGATGATGGGTATAGTAATGTCTTTGTCTTGATATGCATGGTATTCATGCTGGAGAAAGAAACGTACACTGTAAAGATTTATGTGATTAAATGTAAAAACATAAATAAAATTAAAATAAAAAAGCTTATTATTAAGTAGAGGGAGGGTGAAGGTGTGCAGGGTTCTGATAACATTGGAGTGGGGCTGGAGGACCAGAGAGGGCTTTTCATAAGTGACCTTGGGCTGCATCCTGAAGGAAGAGGAGTCAGACAGGGTGGAGACTGGGAGAGGGTGACAGGCAGAGGGACCAGCATGGCCACATACACCCTCAAGGCGAGAGATCAAAGACTTTGTGAAGAGTCTTTAGAGGTACCTTGCCACCAGTGCGAGAGAGGTGTGGTAGGTAGGGGCTGTGGCGGTACCAACCAGAGCGGGGCATGGTTAGGGCAATGATATAGCCAAGCAGAGAGGGCCAAGATGAGAAGTGACATAGGAGTTTGAGGCACAGGTGGGCCTTGAGAGCTGCAAATTTTAGTCTTGAACAGCCAGGCCTTCTCCATTCACCCTCACATGGTGAGGGCCCATTCACCTCCACAAACAGGTGGTATCTTCCTTCTGGAGCTGGGGCCCGGTAGAAAGGGCTCTGAACTCCTCTTCTGGCTTCCTATGCCCTTAGAAAAATAGTCACCTTACATGATCCCAAATTACTTGTCCTTCCTCCACCTCCCACCTGAACCTGAACATCCAAGACTTGCTTCTGTTATTGACCAAAACAGACTTAGAATAGGATAGATTGGAGGGGGTGGTTAGTTTGGTGTTAAATCAAACATTACATTTGCTTTTCGTCTGTGCATTTACGAGTGTTTTAATGATACAAGGAATATATAAATATAATTCTTTTTATAAAATGTGAAATGAGAAAAATAGTTGAGAGTTGCCTCTCTTCTTTCCATCAAGAAATGTTAATGGTTTAGACTGTATCCTTCTATATGTATTTATATGGCATTGGTATACTATAATGTGTGGCTTCTTCCCACTTGATGGGGAGTTATTTCTAGTTCTTTGCTGTTATCCACAGTGTTGTAGCGAGCAACTAATACGGCATGAATAGAAGTGAATATTTCACAAAAGTGAGTTTGCTAAGTCAGAGATTATATCATTTTATCTCTCAGTTAGATCTTTGTATTACCTATTTTCTACAGTAAATATATGTCACTTTAAAACTGAGAGGAAAACTGATAGTTAATTTTTGCTCTCTTTATTTATAAGAACAAGTTATGGGACCACCAGTTGGTGTAATGGCTATGTTGCTGGACTCACATGTAGTCAACCGTGGTTTGAGTCCCGGACCCAGTGGCTTAAACTCAGGCCAGGCGCGTATGCGTGGGAGCCCAAGATCCCCAGAGGAGAATGGAGGAGAAGGGATTGCGGCATGGCCATCCCCCCAGGGGGTGATTTCTCTCTTTCTGTCTCTGTCTCTGTCTGTCTGGCGAGCGCACGCGCCCTATAGCAAAAACCTCTCAAAAAAAAAAAAAGTTACTAGAGTCTCTGATGATCATTTTTCATGCAGACACTGCTTTGTGAGGCAGTTGAATGTTTATTTCATTGAGGAAGTGTCTTGCTCTGAAGTCTCTTGGTAGCAGTGCACCTAAGTCCACACGCATGTACCCTCGTCGCTATATTTAGTCATGGAAATGATCATTTCATCACAGTGGTGTTTTCATCCCAAAGTAATAAATATTTAAGGTGATGGACATGCCCATTAAGCTTGATATGATCATTCCACAGAAAAGATAAATAAATAAAAAGAAAATGGTCAAACAAGATAATCCAGGCTCCCTCTGTGGCACTGGGCTTTAAGTAGCCTATCACATCTCATTTTGTGGTGAACCATCCTTAGTGCCTGGCTCTGGGCATTCAGCACCCAGACCACATCACCATCTTTAAACACACACTGCACTTGGGAATGTCAGATGGCATCTGAACTTATTGCCTAGTGTATGGGGGTGAGTGGGAGTGGGGAAGAGGGACAGGAAGGGAATGGAGACGTGAGAACTCAGAGGAATAAAGGAGTCTTAAATGGGCCCTCAAAGTGGAGCCCTCCTCCACTATATCCCATCTACGGACCCCTTGGAGAGCAAGCCACTGTTGGCAGCCGCTGCCATAGACCAAGGCTGCGGGCAACCCTCAGGGAGGCCATGCAGACTCTCCTGTTTCATGTTGCATCTCTGCATGTTTGCTGACCTATCCAGCCTCTCAGAAAGGATCAAAATGGTGGGTAAATAACCTTTTCCCTCTTCTCTCTGCCTTTGTTCCCCCAACCTGGGGACTCCCCATTTCCAGAACTTCCTCCGTTGTCAAAATAATAAGACCAACTACAATTTGGTATGTGAGACGCTGCAGTTTCTGGACTGTATTTGTGGAAGCACAACCGGAGGCCTTGGTCTTCTCGGACTGTACATAAACGAAAAGAACGTAGCACTTATCAACCAAACCCTGGAAAGTCTCACCGAATACTGTCAAGGGCCTTGCCATGAGAACCAGGTAATTCCATTTGTATTTTGGGATGGAAAATAAAAAGAAAGAAAAAAGAAAGAACGTTGATACCTTTTCAATGTAGACAAAGACCAGTGCAGAAGTCACATAGCATGTGTATGTTGGTCTACAGAGTCAGTAGGACTGCAGATCTTTTTCCAATAGTCAAGCAATACCCACTCACAGTGCTTGATTGTACTGTGGAACTTCAGCTAATGATGGGCATTGGAAAGGTGGTGCTGGGTCTCTTTACTTGACTTACTATGGTTCGATTTGGTTTGAATGTCCAACTTGACTTCTGGAGCTCGGTAGTAACGGGAGACTCCTATTAGGATAAGAAAACTGGGATCTGTTTTAAATACTAGGGAAGATGAAGAAGGTCTTTGAAGGGAATTTAAAAAATCTTGCTACATATGAGACAGCATGACGGAAATAGGAGACCACTCATAGTTGAGATTTTAATATTGTGGACATTCAAGGAAAAAGAAAGACGACTTGGTCTGACTTTAGCCTTCTGAAAAGTTTTTTTTTTTTTGTTTTTGGAATATAAACTCATCTTGTTTATATAAGATATCTTGAGGATTTTGTGAGTTTCTGCCTTGGTGCTAGGATAAGTATATTTTGTTTTGTTTTCTTTTTAAGTGATTTTGATATAAGGTGCATGCACTTGCCGGAGAAGATAGAGAGCAAAAATACATCCTTCCCCATGAGGGATGGGCACACCACAATTCCTTGTCCTCCATTCTTCTCTTGGGATTTCAGGCACACAAGTACCCAGTATGAATTTCGAGACTCCAGGACTTGAACCATAGTCAGCCATGTGGGAGTTCAGCACCTTAGCCATTCTGCCACCTCTGGCCTCAGGATGAGTATGATTTTATTTTAACTCCAGATGATAGCTCCTTCTGGGCTGCAGACGGTAGAGTGAGACTTGAGAGGGCCAATTCTAAACCCAGGGCCAGAGAGCTGTGAGAGTCTGTGTCACTTAGGGAGCCAAGACTTCACTCCAAGAGAACAGTTCATGGGAAAGAACTCAAGGTCTATCAAAAACCTGGTCTTAGCTGTCTAAGAATGTGAATAAAGCATTTTGTCAGACCCACTTTCCTCTCTGGATTCCACGGATGAGGCAGATGGTGTCATCGGCGTTAAAACGAAAGGGAACAACAACAGGAAAATACAACAGCCTTGGGGAAAGGCTTTATTCGACATCTAAGTGAATGTCCTTATAACTCCACACGGAGACCTCTCAAAAGGAACAGGCAGGCGTGAATTGTGCTGCAAATGGGGATCCGACCTGGAGGGAGATGATTAATTTTGATATTGTGTGAATTAGACAGGAAACTTGCTTTCCAAGCCTGAGCTTTCAGCCAGAACACAAAAGACAAAAAACAAATGATGTAGAGAGAGCGGAACACACCTTTAAAGGGGAAAAAGGGTTCAGGACCTGGAATCAGTCATACCCCATTTTTTCCCTTCAGAACAAAAGCCTACTGCACTGTGCTGTTCGGATTAGACACAACCAATTTATTGGTTGCAGTGCATGGGGACTTTCCTGCTGTTTACTGTTAATTCTGAAACTAGAGATGTTCATCTGTCTTTTATTTTTGCCACTTTCTCACGGAAAATTTGCAGCCCTCCTCTCGAGACACTTACTGGGAGTGGCAAGCATTGTGTTGAAATAGCAGTTGAGCCTGTTGGCCTTTGACGTCTGATTTATGACCCGCGTTGGTGTCAACGTCTGCGTGTGTCTGTTTTCTCAGAACTGCATCGCCACCCATGAGTCCAATGGCATCGACATCATCACAGCCCTGATCCTCAATGACATCAACCCCTTGGGAAAGAAGAGGATGGACCTCGTGTTGGAACTGAAGGCAAGTCGGCACTGAAAGCAAAAGACAGTCTGTTTAGAAACAGCCCCTTTGGTGTGTTGCCTCAGCACATGATACAGACAGTGTTGTGAAACACTATTCAAGGCAGGTCTTGTAAACGAAATGCACGCTGCACGTTGCAAGTTCTGAGGGAAATCCAGAACTTCCGTCTTTCCTCTCCAAATAAGGGTCTTATGACAGGATAGCAGCTCTTCAGCTGCTCAGTCACATGGAACGGGGACTGATCACTCACAGCTGAGAAGTGAATTCAGACAACATCCCAGAACTAAACGCCCTGGTTCAGAAAGCCGCAGACAAAGAAACGGGGCCTCTATTCCTTCTCTGTGTCCCAATTCCCCCCTCCCCACTTTGAGGAAGAAAAACCAGTTGAAGAATAATATAACTAAACCTAAGTAAAATCCCCCCAAAATATTTTATTTTAGGTGGGGAACACCTTTTTCTATTCTGTCATTAATTTCACAGAAGGTGAATATTGTTGGTTTAAGATGAGGAAGATTATACTTACCGAGAATGTGCCTGCAAGCCTCTTGGCAAGCTTCTCAGGATGTGTACAAATGGCGAGCCCCACATAACTGATGTACACACACCCCTGACATTCTGACCCCACATAATACTAAAATAGTTTTATGGAGTACAGCTAGTGACTCCAGGGCCCTCAAGCTGCCTGGTTTACAAGCTGGCCTCTTGGACGTTTGAGAAGCCGACCCACCATTGCTGACGTTGATTTCTCAAGTGTACCCCAAAGCCTCTCCCCTCTGTTTAGGGGTTCAAAGGTTCTCTAAGAATCCCAAGGTTCACTTCTGAGAATTGACCTTGCCACCCATCCTTGTTTCTAACATATATTTCGAAATGCGTCTGCCTTGCAGAGCACATTTCCTTTTGAACTGCTCCGTGTCAGGGCGTGTTGAGATCTGCTCTCTATCTGGGACTCAGCGAGCACTTTATCATTGTCAGGAAAGAGCTGGAACTGCAGGGTTCGCCAAAAAGTTAATACGTATTTATTGAATAAAAGGTATCGTAAGAAGGAAAGGTCGTTAGAGAAAACGGGAACACTGAAGCCCATGGGAATTGCAGTTATTTTTTTTTTATTTTTCCTGTAATATTTAGAAACAAGAACCCAAATGACTCCAACTAATAGTTAATTTGGTGCATGGTTTAAATCAGTGTTTGTTTTTTTTTTAATTGCCAGAGAGCACCTGCGCTCTGGGGGGTGGTGTTGTGTCCCTCGGTGGGACGTGGTCTTGCCATCATCCCTACTCTTGGATTTTCCATTTTGGGGCACACAACCAGGAATCTGGCTCTCTTAACCAGTAGGGTACAGGGCCAGCCCTTTTACCTTTGTTTTGTTTTGTTTTGTTTTTTAACTGTTTTGACAAATTTGGTTTTGGGCTCCATTTGAACACCATTCAAACCCCTGTACCCAGTTACCATTTATCAGAAAGTACATAAAATATGAAACAAATAGCAAATTTCATAGGCTACTGCATTTCAGAGACTTTTTTTCAACTAATCCAGTAATCGGTGGATTATTAGAGATATTTCTGTCCTGATGCTGAAAAATCCTCCATTTGGTAACAGCAACTTGAGTGCACCATGTGACCTATGTTTGGGGAAGAGACAGTAGCATCCGTGCGCCCATTCCCCACCCAAAACGACAGCAACTTTCAAGTCCTGAACCCTAGGAAGCATTTAAATTATCATATGTTCAGGACCTAAAACAAGGTCAGACCGAGCAGCACAGGGTGTGGGCACATGATCACGTGTAATACAGTGGGGGTTATGGCTCAGCAAGCTCGCCACGCTCCCACACTTTAGGAGCTGGTGTCTCGCATCATAACAGCGGGGTTTATGAGAGCTGGTAGAAATAGCTTGAGATGGGGAGGCACTGCCTTAATTGCCTACTTTCTCTAGCCTGCAAGGCCAAGTAACAGTGTTTGTTGTAACCACACCTACAGTAGGTTCTTCCTGGCCACTGTCACCATGAGGGTGACAGCGTCCCCCCAAGCACCCATACTTACATTGCCAGTTTCTGCAAGGACTTGTACCAGGTAACGTGAGAGGCATAATGCTCCTTCCTAAACATGTATGTGCCTCTTGGCCCCAAATCAGACTCTGCACACATGTTCACAGGGTCTGCAGAGGCACATTCTCTGCCTGGTGCAGGTGGTTTTGATGAACGTGACCCATGGCTGCCTCCGGAATGGGCTGCCCGCCTGGCAGTCAGGATGCAGCCCCTGCAGGAACGCACTCACACGCATTCAACTCCTCCACATCCGCTCTCTCTCTGTCTGTCCATTAGAACAATGCTTCCAAGTTGCTCCTGGCCATCATGGAAAGCAGACACGACAGTGAGAACGCCGAGAGGATACTGTATAACATGAGGCCCAAGGAACTGGTAAGTCAGTGACCGACATCCTGACCATGGCACCCAGGAGCATCAGGCAGTGCAGGGGCAGAGCAGAGGGGTCTGCTTCCTTGAGCTTTCTCCACAACTCCCAAAGTCAGAAGGATAAGGAGACCATTTAGCTCAGGCCTTTGCATGGGTGGAGAAGGAAGTATTGCATTGATGATGAGGTGTTTTTCCTCTGCCTTCTGCACAAATCACATACAAAAGCCTCCTTCCCATGTTTTCCCTCAGGGGGGGATAGGTACAGTGTGCTCAGGGAGCCCGGCAGATCTGAGTTCAAGAACATAGTTCTGCCTTGTTGTTCTGTGACCTTGAGCGGTCACTTGACCTCTCGTAACTACACTTTTCTGATCCTTGAAACGAAGATAATATTACCTAATCCAAAGGGTTGTTTTAAAGATAGATAAGAAGGTTCATGTCAGGCTCTCAGCACAGTGCTCAGGGCGTGACTCACCTTTAGTGTACTGAAAATTCTTTTCTTCTTCATTCATAGCTGTTTGGTTTGTTTGTTTGTTCGGCCTTATCTTTGTCCAGTGCTGAAGAATTCACATCTCTTCTAAGTATGAGCAGTCTGGGCAACAGAAGAGTGTTTTTTGGGTGCCAGTGTGTGTGCTTGCTTTAAAAAAAAAAAAAAAAAATTGGGTCTAGTTTATTTGTGAGGGGTGATATTCACAATTGGCTGTGACTTCCAGGTTGGGAGTTTGTGCTGCAAGCTGTGACAGCTACCAGAGACAGTGACATGAGTTGAGGACAGAACTCCCTGTTTAGACTTTTCCCTCATGCAAATAAACGATAACTGACAGATTTAAATGAGGGCACTAAAATGTTTCTGCCTCCCGGTGACCTGAATGTGCACTTGGGGCCAGGTTAAAGTCCCTTAGTGTCTGCCTTTAAAGAGAGTTAGCAGGGAGTCCAGGCCTTTGATCGCTGAGGTCGAGGAGTGAGCGCAGCCTGAGGTGCAAGTCCTCCCTGAGTTTACATAACTACTGCGAAATCAGGGTAGCTTGGTGAGGCCAGGGTTTATCACCCCTGAGGAGGGGCGAATGCCTCTGCAGGGACCCCCATTCCAGTTCCCATGAATCAAGAACATGTCCCACTCTGCTGCCCCCTCTTGAGCGAGAGAACCATCCTTCTCCTGCCCTGTAGTTGCCACGGGCTCCTGGCTTGCCCCCTTGTGGCTGGAGCATAACACCCTGGCTTGTGGGGAGAGTCAAAGGCTTTCGGAAACAAACACAGCTGCAAGAATCGAAAAAGCAGGGCAGTCTAATGTCCAGAGCACAGGCATATGTGTGTATGTGCACATATACATTCCGGCCCGTGTTCTGGGCCACGTTTTGTCTGTTCCATTGGGTGTTAGAACTGGCGGGAAAACAAGCTGAGAGAACACGGCTCTTGAAAGTCGTTTCCAGGGCCTGAGCAGGTGTCAGCCCAGGAGCGCATGGCCTTCTGAAAGTTGGTGTTAATAATGCACAGTGTTCAGTTCGATGCCCTCGTGGCACTGCTGGGACACCTTCTGAGTCATCCAGGAAAGTGATTAATGATTATACCTTTGGATAGAAGGTATTTGATTCTTGGGATGATGTGTTCATATGATAAACATCGGCCAGGCTCTGCTCCGTCTGGGGCATCGTACTGGACACTAGGGGAGGGACCCAGGTGTCCCTGTTGGCAGGTATCTGAGACCCATGGGAGCGGTAAGTCAGGCCCAGAAACGCTCTGAGAAATGTGCTGTCAGCACGAGACAAGCCCAGTGCACACACAGTTCCTCAGCCAGAGCCGTGCAGCTGCGATGGTAACAGGGCCAAGTTCAAATGCCAGCTCTCTCGCTGTGACTACAGGAATGTCCTTTTATCTCTGAATCTGTTCCCTCATCCATTAAAAACCGAGAATCACCGAGACCTCATAAAATGTTTGTGAGCACTAAGATTTTTTGAAGAAGGTTGAAATTCTAAGCACAGTGCTTGGTACAAAGACGGTGCTTGGTAGATGTTGCTAATTCATGCTGTTATTTTCACATGACGTAGGTGGTGGGGGTGGGCAGGGAAATTTTGGGAATCAGAAAATACTGCGTTGTCAGAAAAGTCATGACGTATGTTTTCTATGAAAAAGTGCGTCATGACTTTTCTGACAACCCAGTAGTTTCACCAGCTGTTCCCAAAGGCTAATGAGTTTCTTTTTTTTTTAATTTAACGTATTATCATTATTACAATAATCATTATTAGTTTTAAATTTACTATAAGGCATATGCACTCACTGAGAGAGAGGGAAGGTGAGAAAGCAAGCCTAGGTCCAGGAGTTGAACCACGGTCAGCCATGTGGGAGTCCAGCACACAATCACCACGCCACCTGCTGACCCTGCTAATGGGTTTCAGAGTGGAAAGAACTGACGAGGAATAGTAAAGACAGGACAAGTCTGGCATGTCGCCTACATTAGTATCTTATTTTATCATGTCAAGGCACTTTTGCAGGCATCATCCTCTTCTAAAGTAAAGAGCACACCACCACCACAGAGTGCCTCTTGGCCTAAGTAAAGCAGTGAGGTTCATTTTCATGTTAGTGGAGCTCGAGTGGGATTGCTGGCCTGTGACAGTGTTGAGAAGGATGCTGAGGCTGTGTCTAAGCCTGACAGGAAAGCGCCAAGCTGGGTGAGCAGTGTCTGCCCCAGAGAGGGAGACAGCTGTTGTGGTGTTAGACACGCCAGTCCTGTGTGGGTCTCTGTGAAGCAGGAGTTTTGTTCACATGGCCCTTTTGGCAGGTGGAAGTGATCAAGAAAGCCTACATGCAAGGCGAAGTGGAATTTGAGGATGGAGAAAACGGCGAGGATGGAGCTGCCTCCCCCAGGAACGTGGGACACAACATTTACATATTAGCTCACCAGGTATGCGACCTCTCCCACACCCCTGCAGGACCCCAGCTCCCTGCAGTGCCAGGATGCCAAGCTAGACATGCCCTTAGACTTGCTGTCCTTTAAGGCACTGGCCTAGGGCTGATTGTACTCGGAAGAATGTGGCTCCCAGGTATATTCGGCAGCCTGACCCCATGTGCTAATCCCAGGCCTTTTCCATCTCTCTCCTCTGGTTGGGTCATGTCCTTGGAAATCCCCACATTTCTTTAAAAAAGCATTTACCCCTGAGCAATGACACTGAGATGGTTATGACTTTGGAGACATCTGATAGGGGTTTTAGGCTTTGATAAGTATCGGCAGGTCTGTCTTTTAACAGTCTAAAGAAACTTCAGCTTCCTTGCCCATTGCTGTTGGAAATCCATGGGAACTTGTCATTAAGACTGCCTTTCTCTGGCCCTCTAGGGCCACCGTAATACTTCATGCCCTGGCACCAGAACACCCGATTTCGTAATTCTTTTCCCAAGTGCCTGGGTTTTGGAAGGTACTTCCTCTTTTCTGGAAGTCGCTGTGCCTTGAGCTTTCTGATGCAATGACAGGCTGTCACCCTGCTACAGGCTTGTATTTCCTGTCCTTCTACCTCTTTAAACTCTGGTACAGGAGCCAGTAACAATGGTGCCATGGGGCCTGAGGCTGGTGGTCTCTGTTAGAGCACGCTCCCGAGGAATTTCAAATCATCTCTGCCCCATCTCCTCCCCAGCCAGCAGCTGGCACCCAGAGGGTTTCCATACGTTCTGAATAGAGGTTCCAAGGGCTGTACAGAAGCCCGGCCTCCCTACCATCTAGCTAAAGAAAACAGAAAGGGCTGGCTCCCTGGCCTGGTGGTTGGGAGAGCCAGATCCCACATGGCCAACTGTGTATTTCAAATCCCCGGCGGCTAGAGGAACACACTGGGCATGTGTGCATGCATGCTCCAAATCCTGACAGGGTGGAGATTGGGAAGCCAAAGGATTACAGTGCGGCCGTGCCCCCTGGGGGTTCTTTCTCCCTCTCCTTTTCTCTGACAAGTGTATACACCCTCTGACAAATAAGGAAAGGATGAAAGAAAAGAAAGAAATCAAGGAAAGTGGGGATGGGCATGAACTTGAAATGCTTTTCTACCAAGCTCCCGAAATAGCCCCAGTGCAGAGCGCACCTTGATGGAATGAAGCAGGCCTCCTGGCCCCTTTGCTCTTCAGCTTGCCGCTGGTTGTTAGGCAGTTTTCTGCACCCAGATTAGAAAGGAGCTTATGTGCCTCTATTGCAAAGAGACACCAACCCTGTGAATTTCTGTGCTTGTGTTCCAGCTGGCTCGGCATAACAAAGAACTTCAGACCATGCTGAAACCTGGCGGCCAAGTGGACGGGGATGAAGCGCTGGAGTTTTATGCCAAGCACACGGCGCAGATAGAGGTAAAAGCAGAGCATCCTTGGGCACAGGACTACACTAAGCCCTTCGGTGCCCTGTGACCTGTGCCAGAACTGGCATGCATTCACTGATGTGGGCATTCAAACTGTTGGGAGCACCGACTGTCTACCAGGTCCCACAGCATGTGTTGAATACCCAGTGATGGCCAGGACAGTTGTGGCTGCTGCTTGAGGTCTGGGGGAGGCAGACACTGAACAGATCCAACAAGTAATCTCATTCCTGATGAATCTGGCAGAGCTGTGAGGCCTAGTAGAAGGCGTTCAGTAAAGGTCGGTGGAGGGACTTGCCGTAGATGGTGGAGCTGAGAGGCCTGTTCTGAAGAAGCTGCATCTAAGCACAGAACATAACGTAGGAATGAAGCAGGCAGAGCCTGGAGGGAAGAGGTTTTTCACATGCAGGAAAAATAGCATCTAAAAACCTGGAGGTGGGGACATTCTAGGTGTCAGGGAGAAGGCTGGATCAAGGCCAAGAGGATGCAGTTCCGGGAGCCAGCGGGAGAGCAGACAGGATTAGAGAGGAAAGGCAGGCGGCTCAGGTCCTGCAAGACCCGTCAGGCATCCCGGGGTGTATGAACCTGACCCTCCTCAGCACCGTGGAGAACTGTCAGAGAATGCCCAGGGGAGTGTTGGGGCCAGCTCTGCATTTAAACAAAGCAGGACAAAACAGCTGGCTACTCCCCCTGTGAACTAAATGGTAGCATCGCCATTCTGCAGATGGACTAAGTCTAAATGAAGAGTCTAGGTAAGAGGTTGTGTCACTTGTCCAGTCATTGGCAGAGCTGGGATTTTAGTCCCTGTCTGACTAACCCCAGAGCCTGTGGGTGCGTTTCATGTTCCCCACATTGTCTCCCAGTGTTCCAGAAAACACAGATTTCTGGCTCCAGGCAGTTAGGTGTGACGTGCCTGACTTTACTAAGAAGGAAATGCACAAATTCGGTATCAGTGCCGGAACAAAGATTTTGAAGGACTAACAGATTCCTTTGGGCAGAGTGATGTTCAAGATAGAGACTTTAAGGAATGTGTCCCTACCTGATGTCTCAGCTTTCTGGACTGTCTTAACCAAATGCATCATTTCCCTCATTAGTCAACCGCGCCAGTGTATGTGAGCAAATATTCTTGATGTATTCTTAATGCCTAGAGGCTTGGCCAAAGGGCCAACTCTCTCCTCCAGAGCCCTTAAAAGACAAACTGCAGGTGTTTGTAATATAGACCATCAGAGGGGGCTGGAACTTGAGAGATCATTTCACTGAGCTCCTTGGGTCACTGGCGAGAAGTCTGAGGCTTGGTCAGGTTAAGAGGTGTGAGCAGAGTCACTTGCCCCATTCGAAGTGGGAGAAGAACTGGAATGCACACTTCCGCCTCCCACTTCTAATTCTGCCCAAAAGGAGATACAACTGGATCTTAAATGGTGGAACGAGATGACCAGGCTCAGTGTCCCTAGTTCTTAGGTCCTGCTCTAGGGAGTTGTCTGTGCAGAGCCAGAAGACATTCTGTTACAACCCAACCTAACAAACCAGAGAGATGAGACTGGACTCTGCGATGAAGCGCCGAACAGTAATAGAGTAGCCCTCAGTTCCCTTCTCACCAGAAGGCCTCCTCGTTGAGTCCTCCTTTCCCACCTGCACCCAAACACACGTCTTTGCTCATATTCCTTCAGCGAAAGGAAAGACAGGTTGAGGGCCCACGAAACTGTGAAGCAGGGAGGCTCTTGAGAGGAGGTAACAGCAGAGTTGGTTTCCAAGCCTGTGTTCACAGAGTCCCCTGGGGAGGAGTCCAGTTCCTAGCCCCCACACCACACTTATAGTTCAGTGAGGTCGGAGGATAGACCAGGATCAGCGATGACTAAGCCTCCCAAAATGCAGTCTCCAGCCAGAGCTGGTCCCCACTGTGTGAAGACCACATCCCTCAGAACTTGCAGAGCAGGCCTGCGGGAACCAGTCTGGCCTCTGAGAGAAGTTCCCACTACCACCTGACCTGAGTCACCTCTCTTGCTGCCTCAGGGAACAAAGGTGCTGACAGACGGAGAGCCAGCTCTTCTTGTCAAGGGCGTGGGCCCAGGCCTCACCTGACTTCTCCTGGCTCTCTGGGGAGGAAGAATAAAGGGAGGCCGTGCTTCTACTGTAGTGCAACCTGTAGCTCTTTTGAAATCTCTACCCCCCAGGACTGTGACTCAGTGCAATGTCCTAGAATTTGAACAATCTAGACCACACTACCTCTTCTCTTAGGATTGAGCTCAGCTAGGAAGGGCATGGAGGAATGCCATAAGGTGTCCACCCCTAGGGCCAGAGAAGTTAAAGAGCAGCGAGTGCTGTCCCAGAGTTCAATGCGCATTGGTTCATGCGTTGTACATTTTAGATGTCCTGGCAAATAAGAGGTAGTAGGTTAGTGCTACTGGATATAAACCAAAGACCTCTTCCTAAAGTTCCTGTCTAGGAAAAATAACCCACTTTTGATATCCGAAAAGAAATTCTAGGTGATGTTACTCCACCGCCTGGCACTGTACTGTCCAGTACAGCCGCCTAGCCACATGTGATTATTTAAATTAAAATGAAATATTCTGGGGACCAGCAGTTAGCGTGATGGCTATGTCGCTGGACTCCCACGTAGTCGACCACGGTTCGAGTCCCGGACCCGGCGGCTTAAACTCACGCCGGGCGCGTGTGCGTGCGTGCCCAAGATCCCGAGAGGAGAATGGAGGAGAAGGGATTGCGGCGTGGCCATCCCCGCTGGGGGGTGATTTCCTGCTTTCTATCTCTCTGTCTCTCTCTGTCTGTCTGGCGAGCACACGCGCCCTATAGCAAAAACCTCTCCAAAAAAAGAAAAGAAAAAAAAAAAATGAAATATTCTGTCCCTCAGTAGCCACATGTGCTAGGGCTCAGTGCATTGCCCCAGGTGACAAGCAGCTGCCCTTTTGGACAGAGCAGGTACAGAACCATTCCATCATCATAGACCCTTCTCTTGGACAGAGAGCCTGATCTGAATGTCTTCACAAAACGCAGTGTAAACTGCTCCCGATAAGAGCTGGTCACATGAAGACGAATGGGACTAAGGTTAGAAAAATACACTTGTAGGTTTACTAGAACTGGTTTTTTTATGTAAGTCTGAGAGACACACAGTCCAGTCTGCTCTTAGACAATGGAGAGCCTCGAATTCTATCCAGCCATGAATGCCAAGCCCAGCAGCACCAGTGCGTTGTCCTGGTAAAAAAAAAAATTTCAAAGAAGACCTTTGAACGTCATCCATTTTTTCTCCCTAGATCGTCAGACTAGACCGAACGATGGAACAGATCGTCTTCCCGGTGCCCAGCATATGTGAATTCCTAACCAAGGAGTCTAAACTGCGCATCTACTACACTACAGAGAGGGATGAGCAAGGCAGCAAAATCAACGACTTCTTCCTGCGGTCCGAAGACCTCTTCAATGAGATGAATTGGCAGAAGAAACTGCGAGGTGGGTCGCAGCTCTTCAGCACCAGCGCGAGCGTAGTGCTGGGGTTTCACAGCTCCGGCTTGGCGGTGCATTTCCTCCCCAGCCTGAGCTGAGCTGGTGCAGTTTATGATGCTCTCCGCCTTGACTCACGAGGGGCATGGACAAGCCGGTAGCTGGTAACGGGGCCCTTGCCTCCGTGTGACCGCTCGCCCGCAAAGGTTCCTTCATGCCGCATTTGACTTGATTTGATTGGGGAGCTCCCTGGGAGACTTTCTGAAGGTCTTTTTTGAGGTTTGGTATCTTGGCGTAGAAAATAAAAAGAGAAAAAGAGCCAGGCCCTTGAGCTCACAGGATGGTTCACCTGAGCAGGAAATTGGGCTGGCTTGATTGCTCATTTACTGGCACCTGCTCTGGAGACGATTCTGGCATTTTCCCTCTTACAGGGCAGCTCGGATTTGAGACGCCAAGTCACCTCACAGGCAGTGGGATCATTTGCCGCCTAAGATGCGTCATTGCTCACTGGCGAGTTCCATTGAGAAGTTCAGCCAGTCGGGTCGAAATGACACGTCTTGAGCACGTTTATAGGGCTTCCCCAGAGGGCTGCTCAGCTCCTGGTTTTCATTAGGGTTTTAACGCGATCCTGCAGTACCCACAGCGCGCTTGGCACCAGCTGTCGTAACCAACTTAAAAAGGAGCGTGCTTCATTTTTATCTGTTAGGCAGGAGTCACACTTTTTATTTGAAACCCTGGTTCCAGCTGCCGTTGTGACCCTCTGGGCTGTTTGTGGGTTGGGGCAGGGGGAGGGGAAAGCTGTGGCTGAGGTCAGTTCCTGGGAGCTTTCATCCTCTCCCTGATCCCTGCCAGTCTGAGCAGGAACAGACTGGTGTGCATTCTCTTGCTGGGCATTCTCCTCCTCCACTTTCCCCCCTACCTTCCTGCACCCTAGATTTGGCTTAGTCACAGAGAGGGGCCTGCAGGCAGGTTTACTAAAAGGCCCTGTTTCCACCTTTCGCCACTCCACTCTGGTCTCACGCCACTCCACTCTGGTCTCACGCCACTCCACTCTGGTCTCACACATCCTGAGACACTTGAAAACATCACCACATGTCTTACTGGGCCACACCCACCCCTGACCCAGCTCCATGTCTAGGGACTGAATGAGGGGCCCTTCAGAGGACCAGAATCGTATCCCCCTGGTGTGGGCCTCAGGAGACTTGGGACACAGTCCTTCCCACTGTCCGTGTGTCCTCCAAGCCTACTGTGGATTTTTCTTAGACTCTCAGCTCCAGCCTCATCAGGAGCATTGAAACTTTGACCCAGCACCATGCTCATGCAGTAGAAGAAAAAAGATTACCCCAGGCCAGCTGGTAGCCTGGTGGTTAAGATGGCCAGATCCGATGGCCAACTCTGTGGTTCCAGTTCCAGACCTGGTGGCTTGAAAAACATGCCAGGCATGTGTGTGTGTGTGTGTGTGTGTGCCCAAAATTCTTTTTTTTTTTGGAGAGGTTTTTGCTATAGGGCGCATGCGTTTGCCAGACAGAGACAGAAAGCGAGAAATCACGCCCTAGGGGGTCTGACCACGCCGCAATCCCTTCTCCTCCATTCTCCTCTCGGGATCCTGGGCACACACGCACACATACCCGGCGTGAGTTTAAGCCACCGGGTCTGGGACTCAAACTGCGGTCGACTACATGGGAGTCCAGCGACATAGCCATTATGCTAACTGCTGGTCCCTGCCCAAAATTCTGAAAGGAGGGACAAGATGAGAAAGGGGAGTGGAGTGAGTAGGCCCTGGGAGAGTACTTTCTTGTACTAATGCTCACTCGCTCGCTCTGTCTCTCTTTCTCTCTCTCTCTCTCTCTCTCTCTCTCTCTCTCTGCAGCAAGTGCATATGCCCTCTGGCAAATTAAAAATAAATAAATAAAAAGGTTACCATGCCTTATCACCCCAAAAAGGTACACATAGACCCCATCCATTTCATACTCCTATTTCCAGCTATTATGTTTTATAGGGAGAAAATTTTCTTTCTTTATTTTTTTTTCTATGAAAGGAAAGACAGACAGGACTCCCAGCATGGTCTTCCCACCACAATCCACCCCCACCTTTAGCCAGCCCAGATCACAGGCATGCACACATGTGCCTGGTGTGTAGAGGGAGGCCTGAGGATGCAAACCCAGGATTGTCTCGTCTGGGTCCAGGGTTACAGAATATCGCAGGGGGGAGACCTTACTCAGCTCTGTCTTTTACTAGGGTATTTTGTAATTCTGGTTTTAGGAGATAGTCCTCAATTCATGTCATCAAACCGCCAAACCAGGTAACATACTATAGCTTCACCCTCATCATTATGTGTATCTACAGAGGCTTGTTGGATAAATCCATTCTCTGAGAATTACGTTATCAGAAAAAATATATATACATGTATTAATTGTATATGTTATATGCTCTCCAGAGCCTTATGAACCAAAAAGGGGTTTTCACCTTTTCTGGTGGGGTAAAACTTCTCTTCCTCCCTCGGAGATGTCTCAGCCTGTGTTGGACAAGGACCTCCACCCAAGGAGGGGACACTGACTTCCTTCCTGCTTCTGTTCCCCACGGGCTCCCCAGCCCTGAGCAAACCTCACTGCCCCCAGCCCCTCATCTATGAAGTGGGGGATCAAGATGGTCTGATGGATCAATTCCACAAGAGTCATCTCATTATTTCACATGGCACTGTAGCTAATACCTTTCCTTATTTCGGTCTTTCTTTTTTGGGGGGGAAAAAGTTTTTGTTTCAGCGAAGCTTAACTACGACTCTAGTTGTCAACAGAAAGATTTTAATTGGCTTCAAAGCTATCTGCTGGTAAGAGAGAAGTTGAAAATAATAACTGAATTAAATACGATTTGCATATTTAGAGAGGGAGAAATAGACTCATTAGAAGGATGATTACAATGCAACACAGTTTTCTCCCTTTAAGTAAATTATTTCTCTTCTAATAAGTCTGCAGGAAAAGACTGTTCTGGCTTTCTCGTGTTGCTGCTTGCCCTTTGCATGAATGTGCCGGAGGGTCGCCTGCACTTCAGTGGAGATTCAGAAATGAGTGAGGGCTGCCGAGGCTGATTTTCTTCCAAGGGTTCAAGTACCTATTGCTCTGCCCTCCAGAAACCCACTTCCCTGCTTTACCTACATAATGTGTGCACACACATGCATGTACACTCGCTTCTCCGCATTCACATCCTCACTCTGGCATCCTCTGCGGAAGACTCTCGACTGGGTGAAGTGAAAGCTCTGGGCTAGAATAACTACAAGACAGTGGATGAGGCAGGTGAGGCAGCGTTGTGTATGCTGACACTTAGTTGGAGTTTCCCTTCATGATGATTACAGTGATCGGCATAGACCTGGAAAATTCTGTTTTTATGTTCAGTGGGGCTTCAAAATGTTTATGGAAAAACATGGAAAAGTTATCTATGGATTTCAGAATCTTTTTGCACCAAAGTAAACTTGTACTTTAATTTCATTTTTTCCTAGGAACTCCTTGACATTCTCTCTCTCTCTCTCTCTCGCTCTCGCTCTCTCTCTCATGTGTGTGTATTTCCATATATCCCAAGTCATCCAGCAAGACCCAGTAATATAAATTGCTCCCCCCCATCCAGGATCATGGCACTCCCATCTTTTTGCTATAATATAGTAGGTGTATTGATCCAGAGAACTTTTAGCCCCTAGTAAGTAGAAAGCATGTATAGGGTTCAGTGGAGAAATTAACAGGAGTAAGCTATGAGTCTTTCCTTCAGGAATGTAGCATCTGGAAGGGCAGACAACACAGGCATAGTTTTACGTGGCAGTAATACAGGCTAATTATGAACACGGTTATAATCAAGCAGTGACACATTGGGGAAGTGTGGGAAAGGAGCACTTCAGAGGAAGGGAGGATTGAATAGCATCTGGAAGGGTAGCACATGGATGGACACAGCCTGAACAATTGAAGGAAGGGGAGTGTATTAGTTTCCAGTTGCTGCTATAACACATTACCACACACCTGGATGTTTATAACAACATAAATTTATTATCTTATAGTTCTAGAGATAAGATATCTGGAAATACTCTTACCAGGTTAAAACCAAGGTCTTCACAGGACTGTGTGCCTTCTGTAGGCTCCAGGCTGTTCCAGGTTCTAAGGGCCATCAACATTCCTTGGCTTTCGGTATCTTCCTACAGCCTCAAAGCCAGCAGTGTGCAGCCGTTCTCACGCCACATCACTTTGACTCTCGCTCTCCTGCCTCCCTCTTTCACTTATTAGGACCTTTGTGATTACCCAGATACTCTGAGATCTACTCTCTTTAAACCCAGGTCCTTCACTTCATCCCACTTAAGTCCCTATTGCCATGTAAAGTAGCACATCCACAGTTCAAGGATTAGGATCTGGATATATCGAAGAGTGGCTGCTATTGTGCCTGCCACGGAAGGTATGTCAGTTGCTTCCTATCACGTGTAACAAATTTACTCTCAAATTTCATAGTTTAAAATAATAAATATTTACTTCCTCACAGTTTCTTGGGGTCAGGAATTTGAGAGTAGCTTGGCTACATCGTTCTGACTCAGGGTCTTTCATTGACTGGACTTGGAGGACTCACTGCTTAACTCTCTCAGATGACTCTTTGGCAGGAGCCTCAGTTCTTTCATACAGACCTCTCCGTGGGTCTGCGTGAGTGTTCTCATGACACAGCAGTTGGTTTCCTCAGAGTAAATGATCTATTCAGCAGAGATAGCCAGGAAGAAGCTATGATGCCTTTCATTTATTTATATATTTTGTCTTTATTCACAATACAGCATGTGTATGCATACGTCAGAAACAGAGGGAGACAAAGATAAAGGAGCACCCTCCACAGGGTCTGGTCATGCCATCAATCAATCCCCTTCACCAGGTCCTTCAGCCCGTTCAGTCATGGACAATCACATGCACGCCCATGATGCAGCCCCAGGCTGACCAGCGTGGAGACTCAAACCACAGTTGCCATGTGGGATCCAGCTTCTCCTGAGTAGCACTTCACTGCTGCAGCAGGGAGCCAGCCCTGCAGTGCCTCTTAGCCTGCTCTCACAGCGGTGCACTAGCAGTTCTGCCGCGTTCTATTTATTACAAGCAAATTACTGAGTCCAGCCCACACTTAAGAGGAAGGGGATTAAGTTGTGCCTCTTAAAAGGAGAAGTATTTCAAGAATCTGTGGGCCTAATTTTACATCACCACAAAGGGGAAGCATATGGAGGCTGGAGAGTGCAGGGCATGTTCAGAGAGCCACCCCTGGACCAGGATGAAAAGGCAAGCAAAGGGGATGGGGCAAGGAAGTGGGAGAAGAGTCTGGACAGTAAACAGAGACAGTCCCATGTGCCACAGGAAATGAAAGACGTTGTACGTCAAGGTTGGTCTGTAAGAATCTTGCACCTGGATAAATACCCAGTTTATTTGAAAGACCGACTGTTTGTTAGATTGCAAATGACACTGCAATTTAAGTAGAATGTTAACCTTATAAAGATAAGATTTATTTGTGAACTTCGTGTCATAGTCAAGGACCACTTATTACAAGTGCAGTAAAGTAGCCAACAGGGCATGCACTCACATTGGATATGGAGGGCTCCTCTGAAGAGTAGACTGGTTGACATAGACCCTTGCTGGGCTTTGCCAGTTCCTTTTCTTAATCTTCTTTTTATGAGTTTTTATATATATATATATATATATATATATATATACACAAATGTGGAGAGAATCTTATGAATTCGTAGGTACCATCCTTCAGCAATTAACTCATTGCCCTTCTTCTCTTCTTCTGGAGTATTCACATCCAAATCAGAAATGGGCTTTGTCCCAAAAGAAACACCAATAGCTGTTGTTTCCAGAGCAGAGAATTTCTTGTCTTAAATTTGCTTCTGCAATTTGGTTACCAAAAATGCAAGTGGTTTCCTGGTGATGGCTCCTGGTCAGCTCCTCTACTGAATGGTGACATGTGCCACTATCTTTTTTTTTGGGGGGGGGGGGGGGGGGCGGGGAGAGGTTTTTGCTATAGGGCGTGTGCGCTTGCCAGACACAGACAGACAGAAAGTGAGAAATCACCCCCCAGGGGGAATGGCCACGCCACAATCCCTTCTCCTCCACTCTCCTCTTGGGATCTTGGGCACATACACACATACGCCCAGCGTGAGTTTTAAGCCACCTGGTCCGGGACATGAACCGTGGTCGACTACATGGAAGTCCAGAGACATAGCCATTACGCTAACAGCTGGTCCCTCATGTGCCACTATCTTTATCTCTGTTACTGGCCCCAAGGGATCACTAACCTGGGTAGTGAGAGCTCCACAACACTCCCCCTTTGCTAGGCTTCAGTTTCCCTTATTTATAAAATACGGGGTTAGAAACTATTGGGTCATTGGAAAAGTCATGAGTATTTTTTTTCTGTTTTTCTATGTAAAAAAGTGTCATGACTTTTCCGACAAGTCAGTAGAATGATTGCTCATCTATGAAACTCTCTAGTTTGGAATCATGGTCTCTTCCCAAGTACAAACATGAGAGTCGTGGCTATTAAATTACCCAGGGCTCCATTTAATTGTACCCTAGTTTTATTTTGGAAGGAAGGATCCAAAGGGTCAGCTGCTGTCATAAGCATCATTATAGGACCATTGGATTTGGCATTGGCTACTGTCCTAAAGTTAAATGATGACTTCATTGGGGAAAAGAAGTATACAGTAGAGATCCATTCTCACATACTCCATGCTGTTCTCTGAGGGGGATCATGTGATGAGACTGTCTTTTGGAAATCTTGACTTTGATATGGGCACTGAAACTATTTCTACCACTTGAGTGTTATCTTAAGTTTAAGACAAAACAATGAAACACCAGGTTATTAGAAAAGCCGTGACATGTTTTTGCTTAGAAAAACACAGAAAACTACGTCATGACTTTTCCAACGACCTAATAGTTTAGAGAAAATGGAAACACGATCACACCCAAGTGTGCCCACAGGTTTATTATCCTAAAACAGAGAGTGCCTAGCAAGCTTCGTTTCTCCTATAGATAAGAATGGAGTAGGATGGCAGCAACAGGGCTAGCTATGTGGTCTGGTGGTTAAGACAGCCGGATGCTGGGACCAGCAGTTAGCATAATGGCTATGTCGTTGAACTCCCATGTAGTCGACCACGATTCAAATCCTGGATCCGGTGGCTTAAACTCACGCCAGGCGCGTGTGCATGTGTGCCCAAGATCCCAAGAGGAGAATGGAGGAGAAGGGATTGCAGTGTGACCATCCCACATGGGAGGTGATTTCTCTCTTTCTGTCTCTCTGTCTTTCTGGTGAGCGCACGCACCCTATAGCAAAAATCTCTCCAAAAAAAAAAAAAAAAAAAAGACAGCCGGATGCCACATGGACAACCCACAATTCGAGTCTCAGACACAGTGGCTTAAGAAATATGCTGAGTACATGTACTTGGGTGCCCAAAATCTGTAAAGGAGGAAGAGATGGAGGAGAAGGTATTGGGGTGGGGGAAGCAGTATCAAGAGTGTCTCTTGCCCCTTGTGGCATCCCACCCTTTCTCTAATTTGGAAATGGGACTTTCCTCCTCATTCCTCAGTCAACAACTTGCACTCCAATACCCTCTTCCCCAAAAGGGGATCATCAGACGTCCACAAAATAGCTAATAACTCAGTGTCAAGAAAGGGGCCATTGTCTTGCTTGTAGGGACCAATCAGTTCATGGAGCATTTTGAGCAAGAGAGGAATGTGGAAATTGTATGAAGTTCTAGTCTGGGCCCCAGCCGGGCCCACTCTGAATGCTGTGTCTCCCCACAACCCTGACCCCCTGTGCCAATCATACCCAGTGCCTGACTTCTAAAGAGCTAATTGAACTCTTGGGTCTCTCTGGGCTTTTGCTCTAGCCCAGAACCCTGGGGGGAACCAAGGACTCTGCACATGAACTCTAGACAACCCCTAGACTTCATCACTTCCGGTGTTTGCTGGGGCAGGCAGGGTTTTTAGACGCTCCAGCTTTTCTCCTTCGCTTCTCCCTTGTCTCCCAATGCATCTTATGTTCCAGTAAGTACTCCACACAGAAATCAGCCGGTCCAATGTCACTGTGTGCCAACTTCCAAACAAGTGGTCATTTTTACTGTGTGTTAAAAACCGGGAACAAAAGTGAACTTGTGGGGGCAGAGGGGGAGGAAGGGCCATGCTGAGTCTCCGGCACCGTGCCAAGGTCGGGGTGCCATGCCGAGTCCCCGGCGCCATGCCTCGCCATCTCCGCTCACGCGACGTGGTCTCTGTCTCCACAGCCCAGCCCGTCCTGTACTGGTGCGCCCGCAACATGTCCTTCTGGAGCAGCATCTCCTTTAACCTGGCTGTCCTGATGAACCTGCTGGTGGCGTTTTTCTACCCATTTAAAGGAGTTCGAGGAGGTATCTGTATCTTTAATGCTAAGAAAACTATTAGAAGCAGCAGGAAGACAGTAACTTGCATCTTTTTTTTTTCCTTAACAATTACTTTATTTACCTTTATTTATTTATTTTAATTTGACCAGATTGAGAGAAAGAGAGAAAGTGAAAAAGCAAGCCACCAGGTCCTGGACTCTAACCATGGTTGGCCATGCAAGAGTCCACGACCTTTAACCACCATGCCCCCTACCCATCCCAGTAACTCCCATCTAAACTGTGGTTCCTGTTTGTGCGACATTTAAGATTCCAGGTATCTATTGTCAGGCAAGATAAGTGTGTAACTTTTACCTCAGATTTTGTTTTAAGTCTAACTTCAAATAATTTAACTTTTAGATCTTAATTTTAAAAATTAAACAAACTGGAATGAGAAGAAGCTGTATAGTATTAAACATGAAAAGTCAGCCCCCTTGTTTTATATATCCAGAAACTATGTCTCAGATTAGTTGAGAGGTTTAGCCAAAGTTGCACAGCTAGTTAGTGGCAGAGCAAACCCTAAAACATAGATGCTCAATCCATACCATCCTGTGGAATGGATTTCAGACTAAACAATTTATAAGAAGTCTCTGAAATTTTAATTTTTTTAAGATTTATTTATTTATTTATTTATTTATTTATTTATTTATTTATTTTTGGCCAGAGACTGGGAGGAGGGCAGGGCTTGAATTACTGTACATCCTTTAATGTTTGGTCTATCAAGAGCTCCATGTCATTGGTCACATAGTAAAACATAATGTCCATGGTCTTCATGAATTTCCTCCACCCACCCTCTCCTTCCAGCTGTCCATATGAACATCCTACACATGTTGCTGAGGACAGACAATTCTGTTCAGTAGGGCACTGGAGTCGGGGAGGCTTCATTTATTAATGACTTTCCAGGAGCATTCGCACTGTGAGACCTGACAGCAGCATTAAAACTCCTCTCCTCTGGGCCAGCCCATCATGGCCTGCTGGTTAGGGCAACTTGAGAAATATGCCCAGCGTGTGTGTGTGTATTCCCAAAAGTCCCAAAAGGAGAAAGAAATGGAGGAGAAAGGATGATGGTGTGACCATCACTCTTGGGGGCAGAGGGAGTTCTCACTCCCCACCCCTTGTGTGTCTCTGTGTCTTCTCAGGGAGCACAAGTGCTCTTTGGCAAAATTAAAAAAAAAAAAAAAGAAAAAAGAAAGAAAAAAAACTCCTATTACACATTCATGGCCCCTTTTCTAACACCCACTATAGCCTCCCAAAAGGTCTACTTTCCAGCTAAATTTTTCATCTGAGCATTTTGGCAGACCACCTCCCATATGTATAAAACAACCTGCCAGGAACCACCTCGTGTGAAACATAATGGGATAAAAAGCCCAAAAGTAAGACGCAAGAGCAGTGCACAAGTCTGTTGCAAGCCCAGCTCCTAAGCTTAATGCAGACATTGGGGCCAGGAGGTGGCATGTTGGTTGAGGTGGTGGCATGGTGGTTGAGGACTCCCGCATGACTTACTACAGTTCAAGTCTGGACCCGGCAGTTCAGAAGTCACAATGGGTGCATGGGCATGCATGCCCCAAATCCCAAGAAAATGGAGGAGAAGGGATTGTGGCATGGCCATGACCCATGAGTGGTGATTTCTCACTTTGCCTCCCACTATCTCTCTCCAACAAACACATGCACCCTATTAGCAAAAAGCTAAAAAGAGAAATATATATATACACACACACACACACACACACAAACATCAACGTGAGCAACATTCCTGTACATTATAAAAGTAAATTTAAGCATTCGTTTGAATGTGATGACATACTACGTAATGCTCGTGTATCTAATGTACCCATTTAAGGATTTAGCTTTTCTGTTTGGCCTTAACTTAGGTTGAAGGCAGAATTTGAATGACTCTTTTCCCCTCCTGGATGCATAACCTAAATGCAAGTCTGGAGGGCTTTTTCTTCTAAATGCCATGTCAGGAAACATGAGTGCCCATGTCTGAAAAGACTTCACAGGAGCACAAGGGCTGTAAAGTTTTCTCTGAGGGGTGGACTACTTGAACGAAACTGCTAGTCAGTGGAGGTGTGAGCAGTAAAGGGGTCAACCATGAGCTCAGTTGGCTGTGACTGAGGCCCAAGTCTCCTTTCCTCTCAGAGAAGTCATCACAGTAGATAATTTAACCACCACTTTGGATGCATTTTCCTTTACCCTCCTTTTCTTTACAAAGATTTCAAATACTTTTTTTTTTTTTTTTTTTTTTCCAACTAGACTGTTTTCTGCACTGTTCACTACAGAGGCATTCAGGCCAGTGTCTGAGGACAGCAAGTTGACTGCCCCTAGCCCCTGCAGCCCTCAGTGATAAGCTATATATGGTAGCCACTAGACTTCAGAAATCTGGAGCCTTAGTATCTAGGCCTTGCTCTGGTGTTGATTTGCTAAATGTCTCTGAGCACATTGCTGCAGTTAGTCCTCGTTATCTTCAATGTAAGACATGCTAAGGTTGAGTCAGTGATTGTAAAATTTTAATATGGCATCAGAAATTCCTGGAGAGTTCAGGGAGAAGTAGTTGCCAACTTAGAATCTCTAGAGCATCCTGTTTCTTACCCATTAGAGTTTGAAACCCTGGCCGGGATGACTGTTAGGAGTCTTTCCAGCTCTAAAATGACATGTTCTGAATATGGCACCAACTCTGGCTGATCAAGAGGAGTCAAGGCTTTCTGTTTTGGAGTCATGGGCATTAGAATCTCATCATGATGGACTAAACTGAAAGTGTAATTAGATCTTCTGGAAGAGAAAGTTGATGGATTATTTTTTCTAAGGCACATTCGGGACATTGTCTTTACTCACTGCTAACCATCTTCATAAATAGGATTGTATTAACCCTGCCTAGATCTAAGATCTGGTTTGTTAACCTGGAACTATTTCTTTGAGGTCGATATTAGTTAGGATTTGTTGCATCCTAAAAATAGGTGTCTCTCTTGAATGTGTGCAATGGCCTTGTTGCACGCGCTGTTGTGGGTTTGTGGCTTAGAAGGTTTGTAGCTGCCAAGAACACCAGTGGCCTTAAAAGCTCCTTTTCAAATGTATCATTTCAACCCCCTTTATTTCAGACCTGGTCAGTTACATAGTCTTCCAAAAGCATGAAACTCAGGCAGCTAACTGAATTTGTGAGCATTCAAAATGATAAAACAAATACAGTACTACTTTTTAAACTTTATTGAAAATTTCAAATGTAGACACAAGTAGAAAGAACAGTAATGAACTGCCATGTACCTATCAACCTAGCTTTTACAATTAACACATCTATTCCCCTAACTGTAGTTTCTGGAATATTTTCAAGAATTCTAGGAATCTTGTTCTTTTGTCCATAAATATTTCAGTATGCATCTGTAACTCAGAAGGATATTTATTTATTTATTTATTTATTTGGAGAGGTTTTTGCTATAGGGCATGTACACTCGCCAGAAAGACAGAGAGAGACAGAGAGACAGAAAGCGAGAAATCACCCCCAGGGGGTATGGCCATGCTGCAATCCTTTCTCCTCCATTCTCCTCTCGGGATCTTGGGCATGCACGCACATGTGCCTGGCGTGAGTTTAAACAACTGGGTCCGGTACTCAAACCGCAGTTAACTACATGGGAGTCCAGCGGCATAGCCATTACATTAACTGCTGGTCCCAACTTTATAACATGTCTAATCACCGTGACATTATTCTGTCTAACAAAGGTAACAGTGAATTCATAATAATCTACCCATAATAATCTACCCAAATTTAGATATTTTTGTAGCAGAGATGGCTTTCTAGTAGGTTTCTTTGGAAAGTTCTCTTTTTTTTTTTTTTTTAACATTGCTTTTATATTGATACAATGAAGAGACAGCAGGTTTTTATGTTGGCCTCTTCAGGATTTGGGTACATAAAGTGTACTGATTACATTATTATGTCAGGATGTTAAAGAGTCAGTTTAAGGGACCAGCAGTTAGCGTAATGGCTTTGTCGCTGGACTCCCATGTAGTCAACGGCGGTTCAAGTACAAGACCCAGTGGCTTAAACTCACTCCAGGCGCACGTGCGTGCGTGCCCAAGATCTTGAGAGGAGAATGGAGGAGAAGGGATTGCAGTGTGGCCATCCCCCGCAGGGGGTGATTTCTTTCTTTCTGTCTCTCTGTCTCTCTGGCGAGTGCATGCATCCTATAGCAAAAACCTCTCCAAAAAAAGAGAAAAAGAAAGTCAGTTTAAAATGGCAATTAAACACTTCAGGAAATAAAATATAAGCAACAGGTTTGGAGAAAATGCTTACAAAACATAGCTGACAGGAGGCTTACATTCAGAATATATAAAGAACTCTCACCAGTCAATAATATATATTGTCCAGCTAACACATTGAGCAAAACATTTGAATGGACACTTCACCAGGAAGATACGTGCATGGCCAGTAAGCACATGAAAAGATACTCAACATCACTAGTTATCAGGGAAATACACATTGAAACCATGATGTCATACCACAACAAACCTGTCAGAAAGGCTAAAATTGAAAAGACCAACAGTACCAAGTATTAGTGATGCTGTAGAACTTTCTAGTAGAAAGGCAAATTGGTATAGCTGCTTTGGAAAATAGTACAGTCATGGCTTATAAAGTTATAGGTACACTTAGAATCTTACAATCTATACCCATGTATTTGCCAATAGAAATGAAAACATATCTGCTCCAAGATTTGTACTTGAATTGTCCTGATTAATTGTTAAATGGATAAATTGTAATATATCCATACTATAGAACACTACTCAGCAATTAAAAAAAATGAAATATCATACACATAATAACCCAGAAAATCTTCCAACCTGCCAAGTGAAAGATGCCAACTTCAGAGAACTACCTACCAACATGATTCATTTTTTCCGTTTTTTGAAAATTCTAGAAAATACAAAACTGTAGTGCTAGAAAGCAGATCGGTTGTAGCCTGAGAGTGTGGTTGGGCAGGTTAGCAACTTCTCAGAAGTACAAAGAAGCTTTTTAGGATGATGGCCTGTTCTATATCTTGATTGTGGTGATAGTTAACATATGGTGGTTACATGACTATATCAGCTGCCCATTTTCACCAAATTGTACCCTTAAAAAGGGTGGATTTTTTTAAAAAAAATTTTACTTGAGGACAAGTGTGCTTACTGGCAAGAGAGAGAGAAGTAAAAAAGTACCAACCCTCCATGGGGGATGGCCAAGCCTCAATCCCTTTTCCTCCACCTCTTCAGGACTTGGGGCATGTGTGCACACACACCTGGTATGTTTTTGAAGCCCCCAGGTCTAGGACTTAAACAGCATTGTCAGCCATGTCCAGCTAGCTTAACCCCTATGTCACTGGCTGACCCTGAATTTTTTTAATGGTGGTGAAGAACCATAGACTCAAGAGACATGCAGTCTCCTGCCATTCACAGTGACCTTGGGCAACCCAAGAATCAGTTTCCTTTAAAGTAAAATAGAAGGGCTAGCAGGTGGCATGGTGGTTAAGGTGCTGGACTCTCACAGGGCTGACCTTGGTTCAAGATCCATATCTGGTGGCTTGTTTTTTCAATGTCTCTCTCTGTCTCTCTGTCTCTCTCTCTCTCTCTGGTGAGCACACATGTCCTATAACAAATTTAAAAATAATAATAAATAAAATTAAATAATTGTTTTTTTAAGAAACTAAAATGGAGATAATAGTACACCAACCATGTAGGTTGGTGGATAGGATTACATAAATGATAATCAATGAAAAGGGATTAATACAAGTCTAACAATTGTTAGATACACACAAAGTGACATCCATGCCTCAAGAGCCACATCGTCTTATATTTCTGAAAAGTTTCTGCTTTTCTTTGTGCTTTTCTTTTCAAAGGATGTGAAAAAGGAAGAGGTAAGTGGCTGGATTTGGGGGAACCATTTTTAAAGAGAAAATGAATCTCTGGAGTGTGAACTGAATGAACTAGGGCAGCCGGCACTTGTGAGAGCTGCAACCTGCAGAGCCGTCTCTCCCTGGCTGGTGCTGCAACCTCAGGAGTTCTGAAGAAGTGAAACTCCTTTATATAAGTGGCCTTAATCATGTAGTGCTGCTTGTTTACATCTGAAGGAGACTCAAAATGTGACAGCATTTGAAATAGGGGTGTTTTTTTTTTTAATGAGTGTTGTACAGAACTATATTTTTAGCCATGTTGGCTCATGTTACATAACCGAGCCGTCTCGTGGGACACTCTAAATAGAACTTGCAATAGCAAGAGATGACAGAAACTGGTATAAACTCTTTGACTACAAGGATAATCTAATTGTAGGATGATGCTCATGATACGGAAGCTGCCTTCCTCCTTGCCTTGAAGAAATCTGATTCAGTCGGGGACCTACAATTTTTCTTTGCATGCTCTTAATAGAAATGAAAGTTTAAGCATCCAGTTCTTTCCCCTTTCCAAAGAGCTGAATGTGACGTGTGTGGGCTTCACATTCTGAACGGGGATTTGGTAAGTGCCCCTGGGCACCAGGTGCTTTCTCCAGGGAACCTGGAATCTGGTGAAAGAAATAAATAAACTGACCAGTAGCAAATAGGATCCCACAGGGATGACCAGAAGGTGCAGGGAACACAGAAGAGAAGGACACACCCAGCAGGTTTCTGTGAGGAGGAGGGGGATGAGAGAGACTTCATAGAAGAGGTGACATCTAAGCTAAGACCTCAAAAGTGTGGAGGAATTTCCCAGGCAGAAGGAGCATGTATGAAGGCTCGGACGTCAAAATGCATTGATGTGACTGGTTGTGTCAGGGGCAGAGTTCGGGGTAAGAGTTGAAACAGATAAGGCCAGAGAGGTGATTGGAGAAAATGTATTCTAATTAAGCCAGTTAGGGCCTGTTGTCTTCACCCAGTGTAAATGCTGACCCACCAGAGTCCCGCTTTGTCCTTCCAGGAACACTGGAGCCACACTGGTCAGGACTCCTGTGGACAGCCATGCTGATCTCTCTGGCCATTGTCATCGCTCTCCCCAAGCCCCATGGCATCCGGGCCTTAATTGCTTCCACAATTCTACGATTGATATTTTCAGTCGGGTTACAACCCACGTTGTTTCTTCTGGGAGCTTTCAATGTAAGTATCAGTGTCTTCATAGCCACTTCTGTGTTTGTAAGTAAACAGGAATGCCTTCTGCTCTGATCCCCATATCATAATGCGTGTTTTTAGTCCAGAAAAATTTTATTTGGGTCAACTCTTAAGCTACAGGTGGGCATCTCATCCTCTACCTTCCCATGCTACTGTAAGTCTCTCAGTGCATCGAGTCATCGACAATCTCATTTTTAGGGAATATCCCTCTCAGGAGTTAAGCAGAGTAACAGCAGGTGAAGTAGAAGTTAGTTTGGACCATGGAGTCAGGCTTGTTGGGATAGGAGATCTTAGCCAGTCAGTCAAGTGATCAAATATTAACACAGCACCCATATCTGGGGAGGGCCACATAGAAAACAGGGGAAAGGTGATAGGGTCGGTTCAAACAGAGATGGAGGAGGAGCGAGGTTACAAGAGAGTGAAGGTTGTTGTTTCAAAGTCACTGGTACCATTTGGAAATTGCTGTTTCACCACGGTTGAAGGATAGATGCCCGCTGCAGCTCTAAATTTCTTAGGAAGCAGGGACAGCTGATATAAGACCATGAGTTGCAGAGGTTTCCTGGGGAAGGGAAGAAATTTTGAACATTTGTAGCACTGTAGGGATTTAAAAATGCTTTCCAGAAGTTTCTGCCCAGAGCAATAAGGAAACTGAGGTCACTCTACAAAAATAGAAATGATAATGCAAAATCAGGTTAATACTGTAGTTTGGGGGAACCAGCAGTTAGTGTAATGGCTATGTCGCTGGACTCCCACGTAGTCGACCGCGGTTCGTGTCTCAGACCCAGTGGCTTACAACTCACGCCGGGCGCGTGTGCGTGCGTGCCCAAGATCCCGAGAGGAGAATGGAGGAGAAGGGATTGCGGCGTGACCATCCCCCCTGGGGGGTGATTTCTCGCTTTCTGTCTCTATGTCTCTCTCTGTCTGTCTGGCGAGCGCACGCGCCCTATAGCGAAAAACCTCTCAAAAAAAAAAATAAATACTGTAGTTCGGTACAAGGTGTAAAATGTCCCCAAATGGGTATTCAGATGGCAAAGGCAGCAAAGGCTTTAGGAGAAGAGAAACTGAATCAAACCAATGAGGTCGGGGAGGAGGCAGGGTTGAACTTCAAGCATGGGCAAGATCTGGCCAGGAAACAGGATTGAGAAGAGCATCTTGGCTCTTCAGGCCTGATCACAACAGAGGGAAAGCCCTGGATATCATCAACAGATAAAAAGGATGGGTTGTGGCTCATGTGTGGGCGTGTAGTGATGTGGGAATTGATCCTGTGCGAGTCACAGGCAGTCCTGAATTTCAGGGTAAAACAGATGGATTTCAGCCTTTAGGTTACACTTCCAGAGCATGTTCCAAGTTGATAGATGTCAGGTGAATAAAGCGTTCCATGGTTGAATCTAAACATTAACGGTTTCTTTTTTCACTGTTGCATTTTTCAGAAACCAGAATATATTAATATGGATTACAAAACTCCAAGAAATAGAAACAGCCCGTTTGTGTTCCCCAAACTTGCTTTTTTAAAGTATCATTCAGGATTAATGTTTTTTTTTTAAGTTTTATTTATTTCTTCCATGAGAGTCAGAGACAGAGAGAGACAGAGATATGCAGAGAGGAGACAGCACCCCCAACTGGGTCTTCACTCTGTGATCCACCTGGGTCATGGGCATGCACATTCCTGATGTACTCAGGGAGATCTCTGCACACAAGCCCAGGACCCTCCCATGCAGGGCAGCCGTGCAGGGTGCCTCACTGTCCAGCCCCTCTTGGGATTCATGTTGCCTAGAGTATGTGTTGAGAAGCTCTGCTCCCGTTACTGGGAAGTGCCAGAAGTGTCTGTGACTGAAGAAATGATAGGTACAAAGAAGTATTTTCAAGAAAAGTGACTCCACGGTGGCCTGGAGTCCTATTCAAGGGAGAGGGACTGGAAACAGGAGGCCATTCAAGGGCCCTGGTGATGCTTTCCATTAGGCGTGACAAGCCTGAGTCTTGGTCCTAGCAGAGAACAAAGGCACAGATGTCAGAGAGGGAAAGGGCGCAGTGACACGAAGCAGGCACTGAGTCAGAGCTTTACACCTGGCAGCTGCCTGGCCCGGGTCCTCTTCTTCCGGCAGAGAAGGCATTACTGTCTGGATCGGGTGAAGGAGGAAGCAGGCGTGACTCCATATTTTCAGTCATGCATGACTGACTGAGAGAAGAGTAATGCGGCCAATTAAAATGAAGTTGGACCAAGCCCTAGTGTTCAGGGGAGAGAGATGTTTAGATTGTTGGCGTCTGGAGCTTGGGGTGGCAAGACATTGCTGGTAAATGTTGACTCTGGCATTTGTAAAGGCATGACCCGCATGGCACAGAGATATCAGTGTTGGAGAGGGGGACGTAGGTATTGCCTGCAACCAGAGGAAGCGATTTAGGAAGGAAGGAAGTAGAGACAACTCTTGCTATTTCAGATGTTGTCTTCTCTGAGCTGTCTGGTCTTTTCTTCTCTGGCCTTTAGATCATTACACATTATCACTTTGTTAACGTAAATCAGTGAGGGGAAGACTCAACTTAGATGATTAATTAGTATTTATAATAGCATTATCTAGGGTGGAAAAGCCAAGCAGCCCTAATACAGAATTGTTTAGAGGGAATGTGAAAAAGAAACTCTCCCATGAAGCATAAAGGAGAAGGAAGGACAGAGAAGTGGTAGAGCTGCAGGAGCTGGGGGAGGAGGTCAGGGTGGTATCTGCAAGCCAAGCAGGAGAATGAGGAGGAGGATAGGGTGAGCCCTGTCCTGCTGCAGGGGCCGGGTTACATGCCAAGGGCAAATAGGGGAAGATTGCCGGGTATGTCTGCAGAATCCCTTGGAGGCTTTACAAGGGCTGCTTGTGTGGCGGGGCAGGGCTGGAAGCCAGGTCTAAGACCAATCAAGCAGAGTGGGTAGGAAGTGGTGGCAGCCGGCTAGGGCCATGAGTAGATCATTGCTAGTGCAGCAGTGTAGAAAACTAGGGCAACGTTAAGGGCAGAGCGGGTTCAAGTGCAGTAGCAGGTTGCTGTGTCATGAAGATGGTAGGAGTCGGGGCATATCTGAGGTCCTGTAATAGCAACCAGAGCATCGTCTTCCCCTCCCCTCTTCCCCCACACCCTGTCAAGAATCCCATCAGTGTCGATCATCAAGAATCAGCGATACTTTCTTACCCTAGACAGGACCCCACGTTGGCAAAGGTTAGACTATGGGAAGTAACTGGCAGTTGAACGTTCAGCCTGCCCGAGAGAGCCTGAAGTCTGGGTGTTGGCTTCCTTGCTTATCTGATTGCTGAGAAGCTCACTTACACTGCCCGACCAGATTAACTGGCAGAGTTTCCCTGGTACCTGTGGCCAAGGGAGCTAGGGTAGCTGAGGATGGTTTTACCAGGTGTATCAGAAGAGCTTTCTCTTCAGCCCTCTCCTAGTTTAAGTTTTGCTGTCACACGTTGCTAGAGATGGACGTTTAGACTTGGGGTTTCCATCAAAGGTGATGCTATATTATATGACAGAACCATTAGAACACCTGCAGAAGTGTTCAGAAGATGTCAGAAGACCTAATCCATGCCAGCCTAAGCACATGAGAAAATGCATTGTTGGACTTTGGCCAAGAAGTCGAGCCTAGCTTTCAGGGTACCTGAATATGGGGGCTCAGACAGTGCATCAGGTCCAGCGCCTCCTTGCCATCTCCTGCTCTCTGTCCACTGTACTGGTGTTGTTCTCCATGTTGGTGGCATGGCAGGAGGGTACCAGCAGCTCCAGAACTTAGGTTCTCTCAAGTTCAAGATCAGTGGGAAAGAGCAGAGTTGTCTTTTACTGCATCCCAGGGAAGAACTCAGTGGATGGCATTGGTTCCATTTGGTCCTGTGTCTATCCCTGACCCAGTCTCTATAGCCAGGGAATACAGTATTATGATTGGCCAGGATGGAGTCCCACTTATAACTCTCAAGGTCTGATACTTGGGGAGGGGCGGATCTAAAGAGAAGTTGGAAATGGTTCTCCTAAGAGAAGGCAGGGGACTCGAACTCCTAAAGTCCCTTACTTACCCACCTCCCCAAGAAAATCCTCATTTTCCCTGTGAATTTAGGAGCAATGGAAGATAAGAGCTGGCTGCTTCTCATTAAACAAACCCTGGAGTATCTAGAATGTAACAAATTCAAACAGTGCTTTTAATCATGCTGATCACAGGGTTTGTGGATTGAGGTGACTTCTGTGTTTGACTAACTCATGTAAACGAATGTTAGAAATGATTCATATCTCGTCCTGAAAATCATAATCTCAGTATGTGTTAATCTTGTTTTTGCCATATACAAATGCTGCTTGATTACTGTTGCGCACGAAGTTATTTGATTACCACAGAATCTGCGATATGCCTGAAAAGCAGAGTAACAAAATGACTTCTGTCCCCTCAGCCCCCAGTCCTTGGCGGGTTTGGTGGGCACTTGGTGCAAAAGGAAGGGTTCGTTTGGACGTGGCTTCTGAGAAGCTCCCTCAGCTCTCACAAGGAGCTTGACATCAGCCATGAGCTCTAACTGTCTCGTTCATTGCTCTCAGGTCTGCAACAAAATCATCTTTCTGATGAGCTTTGTGGGCAACTGTGGAACATTCACAAGAGGCTACCGAGCCATGGTTCTGGACGTTGAGTTCCTCTATCATTTGCTGTATCTGCTGATCTGCGCCATGGGGCTCTTTGTCCATGAGTTCTTCTACAGTCTGCTGGTGAGTACCTAGTCCACGTAGAGACCAGGAGAGCATCCTGTGTCCTCTCATCACAGACCCTTCCTTTCAATAGTGATGCGTGTGCCAGGTCCCACGAGGTCAGGGCCCCAGGGTAGGTAGCTTATGGGAGGGCCCTGAGAGGAAAGCCACACAGGTCACTGGGTGGCTCTCAGGAGTCCAGAGAGGGTTCAGTCACACTTTGTGCCATGCCGTGCAGGTCGACTCTGGTACTTCTCAGAAATGAAAGATGTCTACAGGGCTGGTTCAGGAGATGTTTCCTCTACATGCACTATGGTTTTTCTTTGTTTCTAAGACTAGCCACCACAGACCAAAGAGAATGTTATTGACACCGTCATCCAAGTGTCCGGATGGGATCCATTTTTGTGAGAACCTGTAATGACCGTAAGAGGAGAAGCTGTTCTCAAAGTCCCAAGAGCCATGATAATGAACTCTGTACATTTATCGGTCCAGAGACCATTGCGGTAGAAGTTCCTTTGTTCCCATCTGAGCCAAGTGGTTAATATCTTCACAGTCTATAAAAATGATCTGACCAGGTTTTTAAATTACAGATGAAATAACTGCTTACTCTCCTGTTGTTAGAGAGAATCTAGACCTGTAGACTTATAGATAAGAAACCATTTCCTTGTATATACATAAATTGACAGGAAGCATAACGTTGGCCTGTCTGCAAACAAAACCATAAAGGGACTGGAACTAATAAAATGTTTGTGAGAATGAAAAATGATCAAAGCCCGAATGTTGACTTAAAAAGAGGGATAGAGGGCCAGCAGGTAGAGTAGTGGTTCTATCGCTGGACTCCCACACGGCTGACCGTAGTTTGAGTCCCAAACCCGGCAGCTTGAAACTCATGCTGGGTATGTGTGCATGTGTGCCCAAAACCCAAGAGGATAATGGAGGAGAAGGGCATGTTGCATGGCCATTCCCCCTTGGCGGGGGGGGGGGGGGGGGTTCTCAATTTTTCTCTGTGTCTACAGCGAGTGCATGTACCTATAACAAAAACCTCTTTAAAAAAAAAATCAAAAGAGGGATGAACTTGCAGAAGACATCACAAGAAAAGCTCTTTAGGGAGGTGCTATCCATCTGCTTCCTGAGGTGGTTACTTAATCACCCTATGCCTCGGTTTCCCCATCTACAAAGTGAACATAAATATCTCCCTCACAGAGCTGCCATGGGAGTTCTATACAGCTGTTCATGTCAAGGTCTTAGAATAGCCCCACCATATGCTCGTTAGCTATTATTCTTGTCTTTGTCACTGTATATTCCCTCCCATCTAAAACACCATAAAGAATTCACTGTTCAGATCACCAGGATTAGCTCATTCCATTAGTGGTGGATGTTGGCAGGCTAAAGAGAATGGATTATTTTCCCTCATTTTAAAATAGCTCTGGCTAGACTTTGAGGTTTTAGGCAAAGAGGCCTCAGAATACGCTTGTGATTGCCATTATGTGGCCTATTTTGGTCACTGTATCAGAAGTCATCAGAGCCCTGTGTCTATTTCTGATCCTTTTTGTCTCATGCAATAATGTCCCTGGAGGTTATGGTTTCTGAGTCGAGAAGACCCACACCTGCCGTTCTAACCAAGCCCTGTCCTCCCTCAGCAGGGAGGAGAGCTCAATCGGTGGTCTCTCTCTCTCTCTCTCATCCCTGCCAACTGGTCTACCAAGTGACAGGAAATTCCCCTGTGGATGCTGCTGTGTCTCCCTGGTAGAGATTTTGACCTTTCCGCAGTCATCTGACTTCACTTCCTCTCTGTTCATTGGGTCCCTTTGTTAGGTATTTGCAATGCAACCAGAGCCAGTGCTGGCCCCAGGGGCTACAGCAATGAGGTGCACACAGCACCTGCCCTCACAACCTCCCAGGCTAGAAAGCAGTGGTTACGACTATTTACTCAGTGTTCACTGCGCCCTCTTCCCCTGCTCTCTCAAAACTACTGTTGAGGTAGATGATATCTCCAACTTACAGCTGAGGAAACTGAGGCTTGATGAGATGAGGTGTCTTGCCCAGAGTTACACAGTAAATGGCCAAGATAGAAATGCACCTCAACGCTGTGGGTTTCCAGGTTGACATGGTCTTTCATCTGAGCAGGTGGAAAGGCCCCTGCTTCCATGAAAGTGCTATGGCACATTGCAGTTCGTATTCTTGCTTTCAAAGCCCTAACCTGTCACAGAAGGGTAAGAGGAACTCAGAGCTTCTGGTGGTGGTACCTGAGCTCAGCTCACTTTCAGAAAAACGTAATCAGATCAAACTAGCTTGCATCTGGATGCCTCTTGTGTGCTTCTGGGGGTTTTTCTAAGCCATCTGGGCCTTGACTTGTCTGTGGCCTCAAGTGATGTGTTCCTTTTGGTGTCAAAAGCAGTACGGAATGTGTCTGGTGTGAACCACAGACAAAATACCAAAACTGTCCAAGTGATTCCACAATAAAAACCCTACAACCAAAAGAAATCAGGCAGCCTGAAGAGAGACCTCCAGCAGGGAAAACCCATGTCTTCTTGGGTTGCAAAGGCTGTCTCCATGGCAGCAGGCCAGGAGGCAGGGTGGGTAATCTAGTGGCCCAGTTAGAGTGCTGTGGCTTTCAAAGACTGTCTGGACCTGGTCTTTGAACCTGCATTAAAGTTGTGTCCTTAGATAAATATTAATACATGGCGATGAAAATGCGCAAAGATCATTAGCAGGCAGTTAACAAAAGGAGAAATCCAGATGGTCAGTAAACGTGGGAAAATGTTTATCCTTGCTGCTAAACAGACATGCTCATTTAAATGGCAGCACAGTTCCGTTTTACCTGTGGTATTAGGCCAGGTTACAAAGTGCGATCACGCCCAGTGCTAGTGAGGGAGGAGTAGAAAGGCATCGGTTTTGATGAGTGGTGAGTATACACCGATAGAACCTTTCTGGAAAGCAGCAGACTCCGTGTTTCTAGATAACATTTGACCCAGAGATTTCATTTCTGAAAATTCACCATAAAGAAATAACTAGTCAAGTCTATCAAGTTTAATGCAGAGATACTTATCACAGCATTATTTATAATGACATATAATCAAAACGACTTAAAAAAAAAAAAAAAAGACCAGCAGGTGATATGGAGGTTATGATTCTGGATCCCACACGGCCAGCTGCGTGGCTCGAATCCTGGACCCAGCAGTTAGAAAATCACACTGGGTCATGAGTATGCATGCCCAAAATCCTGAGAAGAGACTAGAGGAGAAGGGTTTATGGCATGCCTATCCCCTCAGGGGGTGATGTCTCACTTTCCCCATCTTTCTCTTCTGTCTCTTTCTGTCTTTCTCTGTCTCTCTCTGGTGAGTGCATGCACCCTATAGCAAAAACCTTAAAAAAAATTGATTATGTTAGTTATTTTGTTAATACAAAGAAATACTAGGTAATCATAATTGACATGAAATTGTTCATGATTGCCCAGTGAAAAAGACTGGCTATATGCCAGTATTATGGCATAATATTTTTGTAAAAATATGAATATGTGTTACATTTGTTAAAGCAAGAAGGAAATAACTTGTGAAGTAGAGGACTGTAGATGGTGACATTTTTAGGGATTTTTTTCCCCTGTGAGTTCTTCCGTGTTTTCCAAGTTTTCGCCATTGAACACATGTAATTTTTTATTAGAATACAGCTTTTACTTCAAATAAATATACATGTTAATTATTTTAAAATCAGAATTATATATGAGTGAAGGAAAAAAAGAGTATTGGTCATTTCAGTGATTTAGGGGCTATATAATCTCTATGGCTCTTCACCATAGAAAACAAGTAGCCTTTGTTGTCTGAAATTGCTTACATACTGCTTCATATTGCTGGAAAATATTTAATCAACATTAATAGCAACACCTAGCCTTTTGAACTCTCATATTGACTAAGTGCCTCTTCCTTCTTTCCTTTTACGTATCCTACTTTACTGAGAACCCTTCATAGAACTAGTCTCAGGACAGATTGGTGTTAGGGAGGCAGAAAAGCTAATTGACCAGAAAATTGCCTCAGACAGAAAAGCCTACATTAGAAAGGACTCAGAGATCAACTAGTTTAGTCCACTTATTTCACAGATGAGGTAACTAAGGTCCAGAGAGGCTAGATGGCTTGATCGGCATCTTGCAACAAATTAAAAGCAGAGTTAGGAATTCAGACCCTTTCTCTGCCTGACAGACTTCAAGTATAGTCATGCCTAAGAGCCACACTAGAGGTCAAACCTTTGGAGTGGACTAGATGTCAGCTGAGAGACCATATTAAAAACTAGCTCCCAGGGGTTAGCCTGTTGCCTAGTGGTTAAAGCAGCTGGATCCCATATGGCTGACTGTGTGGTTCGAGTCCCAGACCCCAGTGACTTTAAAAACAGATTGGGTATGTATGTGTTTGTGTGTGTGTGTGTGTGTGTGTGTGTGTGTGTGTGTATGCGTGTGTGCGCATGCATGCACACATGCATGCATGCTCAAAATCTCAAGAGAGAGATAGAGGAGATGGGATTTGGTGTGACCATCCCCCATGGGAGTGGGTTGCTTTCTCACACTCACTCTCTATCTCTGGTTTTCTCCAGTGAGAGCCTGTATCCTCTGTAAAATTAAGAAAAATATAATGAAACTAGCCTCTCAGTCTGAGAGTAAACCAGAGAGCCCTGGTCCCCTGTCCCTCCCAACCATCCCCAAGCCAAGTATCTGTGACTATACTTCTTAGAAAACTAGCCATTACCTTCCCACACCTACAAGGAGAGTTCAAAAAGGTCATGAAGAAAACTGAAATTTAAGTACAAGTTTATTTTGGTGGGGGAAAAAAAAAAAGGTGAAAGCCATGCATAGTTTTTTCATAATAAGCATTTTTCGTTTCATTTCATTTTTCATGAACCTCTTACCTGACCCCTTACCTGCAGGGATCTACCATTTCCCATGAAGCCAGCCTCTCACAAAGAGCAGCTTTCTCAGCAGAGAACAAGCCTAGATAGTGGACACACTAGGAACTGTAGGGGACTTACCCACACAGGGGAGTGTAGGAAGGCAGTGGTCCCCAGCCTTCCCAGCACCACGGACCAACCTCATGGAGGACAATCCCTCCACAGACTGGGAAGGGTGGCAGGGGACATTGGTCCTGGGATGACCCAAGTGTACCACACCCATCATGCACTCCATTTTTCCCACTTCCACGTTGCAGTGTACAGTAGAACAGCCATGCAGCAGTAGGGTTCATGCTCCCATGAGAAGCTAATACCACTGCTGTCCTACAGGAGGCAGAGTCCAGGCGGCAATGCTAGTGATGAGGACTGGTTACACACACAGATGAAGCCCACCGCCCACTACCCACTGCACAGCTCAGCAGACCAACACCGGTCCATGCCCTGGGCATTGAAAACCCCTGTTGTAAGGGTTTAGGCTTCCTGGTGTTTTGCCACCACTCATGTCCCTGCCACGTACTAGCTGTGTGACCTTGCAAAGTCTCCTCCTCAGGAAATTAATAAGTACCATCTATTGTACCTTCTCAGCATAGATGTAGGTGCCACGTAGACGTTGTTCATGTGTTCTTCACAGTAACTCTGTCGTCAGTCTGCAAATGGAGAAACTGAAGCTCAGAGGGAACGGAGAAAACACCTAGCCCGAGATCGCTGTGGTGGCAAGTGGCTGAGCTCAATCTGAACCTAAGTTCAGAAGGGCAAGGACCAGACTGGATGGCTGGCCCTTCTCAGAAACTGGTCATACTTTCTGAATGAATGTATGCAAATCACCTTCCTCTCCCTCAAGCTCTGAAACTCCGTGGTGTAGCCATGAATTTTCTGTTTCCAGGACCCCTCCACCGTGTCACTCAATGTTGCTACTATTCACAGCCCCCTTCTGTGTTTATCTACCCTCATTTTTCCCATCTCAGGTTTCACTGTTGAGAAAGGCAACACGTTCAATTTTCAGATCACGGTATAATGCTTTGGGGTTTCCAAAGGGTGACACTTTGTAAACCAAGTTTTTATTATGGGATGTTAGTATACATCTAATGTAGAGGCTTCCTAAAATTGTTTTATCATCTTTTTTTTCTTTTTTTTAAGCTTTTTGATTTAGTGTACAGAGAAGAGACTTTGCTTAATGTCATTAAAAGCGTCACTCGCAACGGACGGTCCATCATCCTGACAGCAGTTCTGGCTCTGATCCTGGTTTACTTGTTCTCAATAGTGGGCTATCTTTTCTTCAAAGATGATTTTATCTTGGAAGTGGATAGATTGCCCAATGAGACAGCTCTCCCAGGTGGGTTTGGGGGTCTTCTCATCTTTTCTAATGTTTAAAGAATATTTCCTAATTATAGCATAACTAGAGAAAAAGGTGGCTTTGACAATGTAATTGTCTTCCTATTGTGTCTCCCTGGCACACAGGGTAGGAATTTTGAATATCACGCTTGGTTCTCACTTATTCAAAGGGCAGTGTGTGTGTGTATTATACACCCATATATATTGGGTTGTCAGAAAAAGCATGCATTTTTGCATAGAAAAACACATCATGACTTTTTGGACAACCTAAGATATATGAGATATAATATATATATATACATACATATATATATATATATGTTCCAGTGCTAAGGGTGAGTAGCCACACTTTAGATTTAATGTATTCGCCAAATCATATTTTAAACCAGCACAACTTTGGCAGAAAGCAATTTGACCAAGTATATTGAGAGCTCAGCAGCATGTCTTTGACTTAGCAAATCTACTTCTAGGAATTTATACTTACAGAAAAACCTGCCGACAGTACGTACCAAAACAGACATCTCTGGGAGAAGGTTCACACTCATGAACCTTGTGTGGAGTAGGAAGCAATCTAAATGTAAGGGATGTTTCATTAGATTATGTATCTCCAGGGGGTGGAATACCCTGTACATTGGGTACATTCTTGTTAACCTTCATGAAGAAACACACTCAAGATAAAATCAGACATGACAGAAGAGCAACTACAATAGGATACATGTCTGTGAGGGGACTTTAGAAAGTTCATGGAAAAATGGAATTAAAGGACAAATTTTGTTTGAAAAAAAGAAAAAAAGATGACATCCATGCATAGCTTTTTGTTTTTTCAAGTGTTTTTGCCATAGGGCATGTGCAGTCACCAGAGAGAGACGGAGAGAGGGCAAGTGAGAAATCACCCCCAGGGGGATGACCATGCCGCAATTCCTTCGTCTCCAGTCTCCTCTTGGAATTTTGGGCACACACACACATATGCCTGGCATGATTTTCAAGCTACCTGGTCCAGGACTTGAACTGCAATCAGCTATGTAGGAGTCTAGCCTTAACTACCATGTCACCTGTGGGCTCAGCATAGTTTTTTAATAATACGCATTTCCATGAATTTTTTGAAGATTCCCCTTACATATTTACAAATTTAAAAACTCATAGACGTCTTTTAAAATATGGATGAATAAACCTCTATACTGTTAGCAGTGGCTATCTCTAGAGCTTTTTTTTTTTTTTTTTTTTTTTTTTTTGACAATTCACAGATTTTACAATGACCTCCTGTTACTTTTTTTTATATCTAGCAAGGACAGAAGAGATTTCCAATGTTGAAAATGAAAAGAAATGATCATATATTTGAGTGAAACCCAACTGCACCTTCTCTCAATTGAAATAGCTGGCCCTACTTAGTGAGATGGTACTTGTTTTTCCTCAGGAGGCCAGGCACCTTGAGTCTACAGCACACACTGGGATTGTTGTGACGGGCTAGCCAGCAGCCCTCCCCTGTGTTCTGTCCTTGGCTTGTAATTCAGCCTCCAAGTTGACACTAAGTGGCATTTACTGCCAAGCATCGTAGGGTTCCTAACTAGACTGGGCTGGACCTTGGGTTTCCACTAATGCCTGCTGATGCTTCTAGTGCAGACTTGGAATAAATCTTGCCGCCGTCTGCACGTTCCATAGTATTTGTCTAAGAGTTTCAACTGTTTGTCTTTAAAGTTGGAGAGGTGCTATTTAAGTGCGATATTTCTAGTAAGCCTACAGGAATTGACATTTTTGGCTTTTTTCCCATCCAGATCACCAAATGAAAGTGTAAATTACATCTCTGCTTTGAATTTATATGCAGGATTGTAGAGTGTTATTTATGTAAAGAATTGTTTAATCAGCCGTGAATTGGGGACTTCAAACATTTTAACCATATGCTGCCAGATTGTGCATCAGAAAATTTCCTTCTCTCCCCCAGAAACCAGTGAAAGTATGGCGGCCGATTTCCTGTACCCCGATGTGTGTAGGGTGGAAACTGGGGAGAATTGTTCTTCTCCTGCTCCCAAGGAAGGTAGGACCTCCTAGCCTTAAGCCCCTCGTTTCCATCAAACTCCTCCAGAGGCTGAGATATACAGGTGGTACTGGAAGAAAAGCAGAGCAAATTTATGGGCCAGTCAGAAAGGGGAAAGGCTGGGGGAGAGGAAGGAGATGAAGGGAAAAGAAGGCTGTAAATGAAGGAAGGATCGGATGGAGTTCGCTGGTATTAACTGAGTGCTCACTGTTGACCGGGGCTGTGTTGTGCTCTAAGAAACAGTAAGGTGGTGGAGATGGCAGGCAGGCAAATAATGTGATTGCCGGGGAGTGTGTGTGTGTCATGCTGGGCTAAAGGCCGAATGCTGGAGATAGGCAGCCAGCTAACTGTGAGCTGAGGGGATCACCAAGGAGGTGAAATCCAAACTAAAATAGGAGACTCCTGGGCAAAGGAGGATGGGTAGGTATTTCAGGCAGAGGGACTAACATGTCTAAAAGCATAAAGGTAAGGTCCAGCCATCATCGTACGTGTTAATAGATGCTGAGGCATCCACAGACTGAGGCCACATGGGAGACCTGGGTTTGATTACCCACTCGTCCTAAAAAGCTGGGCCTGGGGCTCATACCTATAGCCCCAGCTGCTTGGGAGGTTGAGGCAGGAGGATCGTGACTCAGCGAGACCCTGTCTAAAATGCATGCTGGGGGACCAGCAGTTAGCGTAATGGCTGTGTTGCTGGACTCCCACATAGTCGACCGTGGTTTGAGTCCTGTACCCAATGGCTTAAACTCATGCTGGGCACGTGTGCGTGTGTGCCCAAGATCCCGAGAGGAGAATGGAGGAGAAGGGATTGTGGCATGGCCATCCCCCCTGGGGGGTGATTTCTCGCTTTCTGTCTCTCTCTCTTTCTGGTGAGTGCCCTATAGCAAAAAAAAAAATCTCTCCCAAAAATAAAAGAAAAAAAAATAACATGTGTGTTCACATGCACACATGAGGTCTTCAAAAAGTTCACAGAAAAATGCATATTGTGAAAATACTATGCATGGATTGCAGTATTATTATTATTATTATTATTTAGAGAGGTTTTTGCTATAGGGCATGTGTGCTTGCCAGAAAGACAGAGACAGAGAGACAGAAAGCGAGAAATCACCCCCCCTCCCCCAGAGGGGATGACCACGCTGCAGTCCCTTCTCATCCATCCTCCTCTCGGGATCTTGGGCACACACCACACACGCCCAGCATGAGTTTAAGCCATTGGGTCTGAGACTTGAATCACGGTTGACCCCAAACTTTTAAAATTCTCCTTGTTTATAAGCTTAAAGGTAAAATATAGCAAATTTGGGCAGCTTATGATTATGAGGAAGAAGAATAATCAGAAACGATACCAGAGATAGATGTAGAGAGCCAGAGGATGAAGGGTCTTGTATGTCGAAGTAAGGAGGTTAAACTTCATCCAAAGGTGACTGGGATTTGTTGAAAGGGGAGTGATAACATGAGATCTGTGTTTTAGTAGCTGGAGAAAGGAACAGTGGGCAGGAAGGCCTGGTTCTTCCCCCGACAATGAGTAGGAATGAACAATGGCCAGAGGAGACCCAGATATCAGAAGGCCTGCTGACGGTCACTGGATTTAGTCCTTGCCATGTTCCCAGTGGGGAACCGGGGTCTTGCGGCATTCCCATTGGACAGACAAGATGTCTGGGCTCAGAGTGGTTAAGCAACTCACCTGAAATCCAAGGGCTATTCACAGCTGAGTCTAGAGTATAAAATCTGAAAAGGAGAAGGAATGTTCCGGATTTACTAGGGAGAGGGCAGTACTGACACGGCTTGAGACATGAGCAGGGTGTTCTCGGTGAGGACAACAGCACTACCCCAGGCGACCGTAGGGGAAGTATTTGACTCTCGGTTCCTTGGGTTTCATTTTCCTTGGGCCTGTCAGCTGGTGAGATGACATTCGGGGAGCATAATTTCAAAATCACGGTATGGCTGTCCCCCTCACGTCCTCAATCTGCTGTTCCTTGCCGCGTCCGCAGAGCTGGTCCCTGCAGAGGAAACGGAACAGGATAAAGAGCACACATGTGAGACGCTGCTGATGTGCATCGTTACTGTACTGAGTCACGGGCTGCGAAGCGGGGGCGGAGTAGGAGATGTGCTCAGGAAGCCGTCCAAAGAGGTACATTCATCCCCAGGGGAAGGAAGGGCAGGGGGCGGGCGGGGGTGGGTGCGAGAGCTCCAGGCGCTGGTGTTGAGTGTAAACTGAAGACGCAAAGGAAGAGCGGGGAGTAGCGATGAGTAGCTCTGTGGATCCAGCCAGCCAGGCTCCCCCCGTCCCGCGTCAGGCTGAAGCTCTGCAGCGAAATGTGCCTCTCCATTCAGTAGACGTGATGATCGCATCCTTCGGACCTGGGACTGCCCTGTCTGAACACACGTCTCCACCCCCCCTGGGTGTGTCACATAACACTTAGAGAAGTCACACTTTTAACACAGGGTGTGAATAGAGACACGGTTGTGAGTTTTAAAGTTTAACACCCAATTATACTTCCAGCCCAGTTGACATCAGTCTGACGTGAGCTGTGCCTGAGCTCTGTAGACCGTAGGGTAGCGAGGGGATTGAAATGACTGAGACACCCCTCTCTTCCAGGAACCCCTCTTTGCTGCGAGAGTGATTTACGACCTCTTGTTCTTCTTCATGGTCATCATCATTGTCCTTAACCTGATTTTTGGTGTCATTATTGACACCTTTGCTGACCTGAGGAGTGAGAAGCAGAAGAAGGAGGAGATCTTAAAGACCACCTGCTTTATCTGCGGTGAGTGTCGCTGCCCAGCCTGGCATGGCAGAGGAACACAGAGGTGCCCAGCGTGTGGCAGGGTGAGGTCTGTCCATGCTCCCTTGAATCTCTGCCTCTGTTTTGCCTCTGTCCTGCTGGAAAGTATTGGAGTAACAGTGAATTCTGTGCAGTAGTCGCGGTTTGTTGTAAGGAATGACATTTGGGGACAGAAATGTGATGGGACATTCTTTAAAACAAATGCGTCTTGGGGACAAGCAGTTGGCATAATGGCAATGTCGCTGGACTCCCATGTAGCCGACCACGGTTCGAGTCCCAAACCCAGTGGCTTAAACTCACGCTGGGCACATGTGCGTGCGTGCCCAAGATCCCGAGAGGAGAATGGAGGAGAAGGGATTGTGGTGTGGCCATCCCCCCTGGGGGGTGATTTCTCGCTTTCTGTCTCTATTTCTGGCGAGCACACTCACCCTATAGCAAAAACCTCTCAAAAAAAAAAAAAAAATGCATCTTAGCATCTGTGTGTGGCTGGACTGCCTACACTTCCTCAGTCCCCTTCTAAGTGAACAGGAATGGAGATCTTTCATCAGGTTCCCACCCATGGACGTCTTCACCATGCATCGTATCAGACTTTAAGTGAAGACATTTTCCTTTTAGAATGGGTGAAAGAGCTCAGAGTTTGAGCTCAGGAGTCAGGAGTCGGACCTGGGTTCTGATTAAGCTGCTGCCACTTGCTACTTATTAGCTGTGCAACCACAGTTTAGTCCCTTAACTTATCACAGCCTTTTTTGTCCATCTGTAAAACGGGTATAGTTGTGTGTACTGCATTATCGTGAGAATTAGGAGAGTGTGTGTGTAACACTCACGAGCACCTGAGGGTAAGCAGTGAGCTGCTATATAGAAGTGCTGGAGCTACTAAAGAAACCATTTTCAGTATAACTGCAGGAAAATATATGTAAATGTAAATCACTTGTGTAGGAATTTAGGAGCTGAGTAATCATTTCAGGATTATTCATAATTTCCGACTGGTATGTATACTTAAGAAGTATGCATTTTCCATTTAAAATCTTAAATTCTTTGCTTGATATCCTCCTGAAAACCTTTTAAAGCTTTTTTTTTTTTAATTTTTTGACACAATTTCAGCATTACAGAAAAGTCATAATAGTAGTATAAAGAATTTCTATACACGGAGACTTCAGAATGTTCACGGAAAAATGGACTTGAAGTACAAGTTTACTTTGGTACATAAACATTCACAATCCATGCAAAATTTTTTTCATAAGGCATGTTTTCTAAGAATTTGTTGGAGATCCCCATCTACTCTTCACCCCTATTTCTCAAATATTGATGCTGTATCTCCTTTGCTTTATTCATGCACATACATTTTTCTAAACAGTTTCATTGTGAATGACTGACACACTGCCCCCTTATCGACCTGAACATTTTAGTATGTATTTCCTGAAAACAGCATTTTTTAAATATCTACAGTGTAATTATGAGAATTGAGAAATTAAAACAAACATAATGCTGGGGCTGGCAGGTGGCATGGTGGTTAAAGGTGCTGGATTTTACATGGCTGACCATGGTTTGAGTCCTGGACCTGGCAGCTTGCTTTCTAACTCTCCTTCTCTCTTTCTCTGTATGTCTCTCTCTGGTCAAAATAGAAAAATACTAATAATAAATAAAATTAAATAAAATTATTCAAAAAAAAATGCAATTCTATTACCTAGTCTACAGACTTTATTGAAATCTCACCTGTCATTCCAGTCACGTCCTTTGTAAGTCCCAGGTCACGTGTGGCAGGCAGTTTTAATCTCTACTGACATTTCTGAAGAACGCAGGTCAGTTAGTTTTCAGACTGTCCCTGGATTGGGTGTCGGATGTTTTCTCACGGTAGATTGAGGTCATGTATTTTTGCACAGGAATATCAAAGGCATGTTGTATTCTCCTCGGTGCGTCATGTCAGGAGGCAGGTGATGCCAGCTCATCTTGTAACTGGTGATAGCACCTTTGATCACTTGGTGAAGGTGGTAACTGCCAGGTTTCTCCACTGTAAAATAACTCTGTGGGGAGAGACTTTGACACTTTGTAAATATCCTGTTATTCTTCGAATTAAACTTTCACTCACTCGCTTTATTATTTTTCCCCCACTTCTGCCATAGGGTGTGTATGTTTGCCAGAGAGAGAGAGAAAGGGAAAGTGAGAACGCACTCTCACCCCCTGAGGTCATGGCCATGCTGCAATCCCTGTCTCCATTTTCCTCTCAGGATTTTGGGCACACACACATGAACCCAGCCTGTTTCTCAAAGTGCAGGGTCTGGGATTCAAACCGCACAGCTGGCTATGTGGGATCCAGCCGCCCCAAGTACCACATCACCGGCTGGCCCTATTTTTTTTTTTTTTTTTTTTGGTTCTTAACAAGAGCAAGCAAGCAATTATAGGACGGAGACAGTTACTTTTGGCAGGGTCTCACCCTGTCATGGTCCTCCCTGCCCTAATCTCCCACAGGTACACACACTGCACATATCCTGTTTAGGTTAGGCCAGGAACCAAACCCAGGCCTCTCATGTGGCCCCATCCGTCGTGCGGTAGCACCTTCCCAGTTGTGGCTGTGCAGCTGGGCCAACACCCACTAGCTTGAGCATCCACTGGGGGTGCTCACCTGAATCCGTTATTACAATGGTTGCCAAATGATGCTGTTCCAGCTTTATTGTTCTTTCTATGTTTGTTAGTTGACTCTTTATTTTAAGATAGAACTTTGTGGGGCCAGCAGGTGATATGGTGGTTAAGGTGCTAGACTCCCCAATTTGCTGACTAAGGTTCAAGTCCCAGACCCAACAAATTGAAAGTCACACCAGGTGCAAGTGCATGCGAGCTCAAAATCCTGAGATAAGAAGAGAAGGGATTGCGGTGTGGGCAGTCCCTCCTATGGTGTGATTTCTGACTTTTCCTCTCTCTTTCTGTCTCTGATGCATGCATGCACCCTATGGCAAAAACCTTTAAAAAACAAAAAACAACAACAACAAAAAAAAACTTTTTGTTCACTCTAAGTACATATGTTCATGTTTATTTTGTATTAACACAAACTCATGGATTTTTACTTTATTCAGTGGATTGTAATCCTTCACTGTTGTTATTTATGTGGGTGTTCACATTGCTGCAGATATGGCCGATGAGACCCCCTTCATGCTGGCCTCTGTGCTTTCTCACATCATCATCAGTTTCTGTGCACTTCCTTTTTTGGCACCTTAAGATATTCCAGGCTTAGGCCAGCAGGTGGTGTAGTGGTTAAGGCATTTGGATTTCCATATGGCTAACTGTAGTTCAAGTCCCAGACCCAGTGGCTTAAAAAAGTCACAACAAATAGATAGAGACATAAGTAGAAATTAAAATTAATGAATTTTTAAATGATATTCCAGGCTCTGGCTCATCATGTGCCTTCCTTGACCCAGCCCTGGAATCAGTCATTGCTCCAAAGAGCCCTGGTGGTTTTGCAGTAGAAACAGATATTTATTTAGAAGCCAAGATAAGGGCACGATGGTCATTCCTGCTGTTGCACTGCTGTTCCCAGGGCTTATCTGGGCACAGAGCCAGAGGGTAGGTATGTGTATATGGGTGTGTGTGTATGTAGACACGTGCACGTGTGCCTACATGCACCTACACCTATTTATGTAAGCATATGATAACAGATGAGTTCATACTGATACTTCTGATCCCAATTCAGTACCCTAGGATTCATTTTGGCTTTGTCCTTTTCCATATTTACTCCCTTTTTTGATGATGATGAACCTCTCTCATTCTCTACAATATATTTTTTCACTTGCTCAATCCTAGAATATGTAGAAACTAGCTTCAGAATTGCCCACCCAGATGTCTGCAAAATAGAAACCTACCAGCTAGAATTCAAATTTTGTTCAAAGTTGTTTTTGCCCTTATTCTGTCTCCTCAAAAAGTGGTAATATGTCTATCTTTCAGCATTTGTATGAAAGGTGGGACCTCACATTCTGGCTGATGGTTCGGCACGCGTGTGCCACAAACGTTCTCATTTAACCCCTCCACATTCCTGGATCCTAGAGGGCCACCTTCCCATCCACTGACAAGGCCGCCGAGGAGCTTAGGTAGCAGCAGTAAGTGGCAGAGGTGAGATTTAAACCCAGGTCGGTCTGATTCACATCACGGCCTGTGTTTTTCATGCCATGATGTGAAAATGAATGCATTTCTAAGGCCAGCGAAATCCAGCTCACACAGACAGGAGTGAGACCATAGCTGCCTCTGTATGGACAGTTCTGTCATGGCTTGTCTGCAGCACGGCCGCTCAGTGGGGCCGGGGGTTTTCTATCTTGTTTATTTTTATTTTTTTATTTCTTTAGGCTTAGAAAGAGACAAGTTTGACAACAAGACTGTCACCTTTGAAGAGCACATCAAGGAAGAGCACAATATGTGGCACTACCTGTGCTTCATCGTCCTGGTGAAAGTCAAGGACTCCACAGAGTACACTGGGCCCGAGAGCTACGTGGCGGAAATGATCAAGGTGAGAGGCACGGTCTCCTGGGGCAGCGCAGACTGGGGGCTCCTTGGCCGGGCTTCTGGGGTCACAGTATGATCCTGGCAGCTGCTGGGGGAGCTGCATGACGGAAAATTGATCTCTGGTGTTGGCTGAGGCCTTCCCGGGCAGCAGGCTCTGTACTCTGTGAACTCTGTGTGTTCTCACAGTGGTCCTCAGCCTGTTTTAAAGGAGGAAAATTGAGGCCAGACAGATGAATGCACAGCCATCTACCAGGGCTGGGGTTTTAGCTTAGATCAAATCCCACAGCCTGACTTTGCGTCTCCAGGTCAATCTGCTTTTATTCTTGATGATACACTCCCCCATCCCCTCCTTAGATAAGACCAGGTTTCTAGCATGTCTTAAAAAACAAAATCACTCCATATAGTTCAGCATGATTCGTTTGGCCTCCGCTTGGCCTTTCTGAGAGACACTTGGCTAATGGCCAGGAAGGAATCATACGGCGAAGGATTTTGAGTCCCAAATTAATCTTTTCGTTGATGAGAAGAGTTGGCTGCCACGTCCCAGGAAGAGGGGAGGCTGTGGCAGGTTTTAGAGAGCTCTGTGTGCTGGCAGAAATGTCTGCCGCGGGGGTCCCCGGCCAGCTGTCCTTTCCGACTTATGCTTGCTGTGCTTCATTCGGATGTTCAGGGGTGCTTGATAAAACGAGGCGGTGTGACCTCTGAAAGCTCGGGAGTCCTCACAGTCCACACTGGCTCTCGCTGAGCGCGGTGCGCCGTTAGCTGCGCAGAAAGACCGCACAGTTCACTGGCGCCAGCACTCTGCCTGATAACGAGCTGTCTTAAATGAGCTCCTCTGCGTTTTTATGCCTATGACTTTTTTTTTTTTTTTTTTTTTGCTTTTGCCAGAGGGTGCATGCACTCACCAGATAGAAACAGACAGAAAGTGAGAGAAGGAAAGAGAGAGAGAAAAAAAACACCTCCCAGTAGGGAATGTGTAGGCTGCAGTCCCTGCTCCATCTCTTCCTCCTTTCTGGATTTCGAGTGTGTGCGCGCGCACACACACACACACACAGTTGTGCATGCCTGGCATGTTTCTTAAGCCATGTAGGATGGGATTTTAACCATAAGGTCAGCCAGGTGGGACCTTTACCTCCCTTTACTAAGATAGCCCAACCCCGTAGACATGATTCTCAAGCTGTTCATGTGAAGAGACTCGAAATCAGACCCATTCATCTAAGTATATGGTTGGACACAGGCAAGCTTCATTGTTTTATTGCCGGCGCAGCGGCAGTCACGTCCTGAATACCCGTCTTACCTAGGACCAGCCTGTCCCGGGTTCTGCAGGGATTTTTGGAGATGTGGCGCCGTCTGTACCCCTGAGGTCCTTGGAGTCTAATTCTGTGCCCCTAAAATGTTAATGTACACATGAATCATCTGGAAATCTTGTTAAAATTCACGTTCTGACTCAGCAGTCACTGCCAGGACTTGAGATTATGCGTTTCCGACAACCTGCCGGGGGATGCCGGAGCTGCTGGTCTGTGAATTGCCCTTGGAGTGGGAAAAGTGTGATAGAAGAGTCAGAACAGATAGCGATGGAAGCAGTGACCACAGACTGGCTGTGGGATGGCTGAGGGGCAGGACTTCTGACCCTTTACGTGTGTTCAACCCTCTTCAGTTCATGCAGTTGTTGCACGTCTTGTGTGGTGTTTGGTCACTGAAAGTCCCCTCTGTGGGGAACCAGGAGCAGGGAACTTCTGGGGTAGGGAGAGACAAATGATTTTGGAGAAGGGTGATGAGACAGGGCAGAAATGGGCAAAGAGGAGGAAGAAAATAGTAACTGAGCGAAGTGGGGTTCAGGAAGACAGGAGCTCCAGAATGAGGGTGCTGGCATATCCCCTTTTGCAGGTGAAAGCCAAGCAGTGGGGTTCACCCAGCTGAGGCAGAGCTGAGAAGGAGATGAGGCAGGACTCGAACCAGCTGGGCTGACTCTGGAAATTGCAGTCTATGACTCCACTGTTTGTGGGAAAGCAGGAGGGCGCTGGTGACAACGGCCCTGTGGGAGCAGACACCTGTTTTTAAGGAGGCTTGGAATTGTGATCAGCGTCCATGCAGATTTTCACAAGTGAGGTTTCCAGGATCAGGATATATTTACTGGAAAGTCCTCTACTCCCTCCTCCTTCTCCAGTGGCAGACTCAGCCGTCTTTCATCTACGTTCACGCTGACACAGACCCATCCACGTACACAGGGAATGACCCTGACCAGCATTAAATGTATTCATGGTTGGAAGAGATGGCCCGTGATTTTCACCCTGACTTTACGTTCCTTTGCTCCTGCCACTTTTTCTTCTTTTCTCCAAAGTGCTCAGTTGTGTGCTCTAAGACTTTCAGGGGCCAGATTTGGGAGTTTCCTGTTAATCACGGTACTTTACAGTCACAGAAAACTCTGACGTGCTTTTAGGTTGCTGTCTTGATCACAGAGACTTAAAGGAGTCTTGTGAGCAGTCACTTGATAAGGATTAAGAGCCAGAGTGACCCCTGGCCCTCCTCCCAACTCAGTCAGAATCCACTGCACGGTGCCGCTTAGAGAACACCAGCCTGCAGTGTGCGTTCCCATCCATGTCATTCTTGGCGTGAGACATCTTGTCAGAAAGCCTAAAAATCTTCTCATAAAAGAATTCTTGAGCAGGCTCCACGGCCTGATGGTTTAGGTAGCCAGGTCACACATGGTTGAACCTGCAGTTTGAATCCCAGACCTGGAGGCCTGAAAAACCAGGCACATGTGTGTGCATGTCCCAAATCCTGTTAGGGATGAGAAATGAAGAAGGGATTATGGCATGACGATGCTCCCTTGAGGGGGGCACTTTCTCCCTCTTCCTTTCTTTCAGGTGAGCACATGTGCCCTCTGGCAAATTGATTTAAAAAAAAAAGGGGGGGGGTTCTCAATTCTGATGGTCAAGACTGCCATGGAAGCAGATGTTCTGTAATAAGTGATGGTTAGAGAGGTGTTGGAGCCACTGGCTGAAAGGCAGTGCTTTTTCCAGCACTGTTTTCAGTGTCTTGTCTCTAGGCTGTAATAATCCCTGCTGGGGACTCCTAAGAGGGCATGAGCCCAGCAGGGCAGGAGCTGGGGTGCTCAACTGAACCATTCAGCAGGGGTCGGGGTCCCACAGGACCTCGGCGCTGCATGGAGTGGGCTTCGTGCCCGCTTCATGGATTTAGTCACACACTGTGGAGGTGGCCACAACCCAGAGCTGAAGTCTGACCTGCCTCCCTCTCAAGGAGGTGGCCTCCTACCCCAACTCCTTTGAGGAAGACTCAGGTCACGTCTTCGATACACTAGCCCTAAAAGGTGCAGTGCTCCCGTGGGAAGAGGGAAAGGGACAGCTGATGAGCACTGTCCCTGCTGGGAGGACGAGAGGGCTGGGCTCACTGCCCTTTTGCTTATATCCCCAAAGAAATCCTGAGACAGGCTCTTTCGGGGCACGTGACCCTCAGGAAAGCCACTTCTTTCCTAACAGAAGGCTGGGGATGCTTCAGTCTTGCACAGCTCTCCTGTAGCCCACTGTCCTAGAGACTCCGGGTGGAAAGGCCTCTGCTGGTGACTCAGGGCAGAGCAGCTTCCCATCAGTCCCCGAGAAGAGGTCCTTGCAGATCTCAGGGCAGGCAAACAAGTTTTCAGCCTCAAATGCCAACCGATGAGTAGAATCTGCCTGGGGCACCAGACTGTGCAGGCTTCTCTGAAGCCCAAGCTGACTCTGAGGGAATGGCATTGAGTCGTCACGAAGGAGAGGGTGAGGAGGGTGGCTGTGCGGGTCTCCTCCTCTGGAGACTGCTTGGCTGTATGGAAACGGCAGCCAGCCTCGCTAGATCCGCGTGTCACCTTTCCGAATTCCTTCTAGAATTGACTGTTAAGATGATAGGACCTCCTCTTAATGGGGAGAGGGGAGATGTTTTTGACAGGGCTTCGCCATTCTGTGAGCCTTCCGCCCTAGCTTCCCAGTCAGCTAGGACCGCAGGTGCACACACCACACCCTGCCTGTTTATAGCTGGGGCTAGGAACCAAACCCAGGCCTTCCTCATGGCCTCAGCCACCACACCGCAGCACCCCCTGTTTGCACTACTCCGGCAGGGCCAGGACCTCTTCCCTCCATAATGGAAATCGTGTATATCTTGCCAACCCTGGAAGGAGGGAAAGAGGGAACATTTGAAGACTGTGGCGTCTCACAGTTGAGAATTTCGCAACCAGCCATTCACCCACAAATTAACTTTCATTTAAACATAACAGAAGTTCTATTCTCTCTCATTCTCGCTCTCACTCTCTCCCCCTCTCTCTCCTTATCATCCACTGTCTCCTTAGTTAGAGATGGGAATGTCCCTGGCAAAGCTAGGATCAGGTCAAAGCCTACTCCCAGGAAGTCATCACTACACAAGAGTAGGCTTTGGAGTGAGAGGAGCCAAGGTTGGAGTTGCCCCTCTGCTCCTTCCTAGCCACATAACACCCAGGCAGGTCAAGGGATCTACTACCCTGAGCTTCCGTCTGTAAATTGAGGCTGACATTACCTGCGTGTCCTGCAGGTGGTGGAAATGAGATATACACGTGTGAGACCGGGTGGGCAATGGGCTCTCCTGGAGGACAAAACTGTCTGTGACCAGACACAGCACAGCTAGGAAGAAGAGGCTACAGGGCTGGTGGCAGGACCAGTCGGGTGTCATTTCCTACAGTTCCCAGACTCTGTCAGACACCTTAGCTGTCGGCACGTTGTCGCTAAGAAAAGTCAAACTGGCACCCTGACTCGAAGAGCTTCCTCCCATGGAAAACCCCCAGGTCTTCTCTCTTAGATTTTAATCTTCAAGCGACCTTAAATGTTGAGGCAGGGCCTGGTTGACATTATCATTCTTTCTCTCTTGAATCAGTCACAGAGACTTGTGAATTCTGTCCCTGTGTTTAGTCGTAGTCTCTATGAGCTTCCACTGCCCAGAAGTAGGACTCAGTTGATTTGGGGAGCAGACCCCAGGTGTTGTGTACTGTGAGTGTTAGGTTGTATCGTGAGACTGTTCGTGGGTCCCTATAGGAGTGTGTCTGGACCAGCACACCTGATGGCAAGTGTTCCTGTAACTAGTGGCCAGAGGAAGCTGACCCTCCCCCGCCGTAACTTCTAGTACCACTTGGTACCGGAGTCGTCTCATATTCAGTGACTCGGGCCCCCAGACAGGATCCTGCTTTCAGAGAGAGTGTAGAATGACTTCTCATAGCCCCTGGCAGTTCAAGGCTAGCGAGAAAACCTGAGTTTCTTTTCCCCATAGGCACTAGAATTTTTGTGCTATCATAAGGAGTTCTGGTGACAGCCTGTCTTAGTCAGCAAACTCGTCCTAACCGTCATCTACATTTAAATGTTCAAAATAATTTCTGTGCCACCCACCCTTTATCGAATCTCTTCGGCACTGTCTGGCTTTGTTCTAGTTAGAACTAAACTGATAATCCGTGTTAGTCGATAGATGGCCCTTTGAAAGGTCGTGCACTTGGCTGTAATTAATTTGAATCAGTAGTAAATTCTCTATGAGAAAACTTAAATACTGCACAGTGGGTACATGGATAGAAGACCAAGTACATGACTGCCAGCAGAGACACAGCAAGCCCATGTACTCTAGTGACGTGCAGGAGACTAGACTCCTCTTAAAGTTAGACACTACAGGAACATTAGGAGGAGGTTGGTAAAGGAGACCAGACACTAACTATAAGGCACCTAGTTTGCTAAATAAATACAGGTTTTACTTCTGTGTTGTGGAATTCTACCTCACAATCTTAGAGTCGTGATTTTGAGTGAATTGCATCTGCAGACAGGGTGCGCAGATAAAATATTGTCCGTCCACATTTCAGAAAGTCCTGATACCTTGAGCTATACTGGGTACTCTTCCCCATCTTGCCCAGTGCGCTCACCACTGACGTGGATGGTGAAGTAATTAGGGAGAATCTGCCCCCCCCCCCCCCCACGACAGCCTGAGTGTCCGGGGACACACCGAGGCCACTGTTTTGGGAAGAGCTGTCTGCTCTGTGTCTGCTTTGTCATGGCAAGGGCAGATGGGATAACAGCTAATAACAGGTCGGGTTTTATCCGTGTGTAGGAAATCAGCGCCTTACGTGCATGATTGCATTTAATCCTCCTCACAGCCCGGAAGGCAGCAATACCATTTTATAGATGGAAACCTAAAGTTCCCCTGGGGCCACACCTCTGGGGAGTGCTAAACTGAGACTGGAATCCAGAGCTGTTGAATCAGAACACCCCCCCTCAGCTGTCTCAGCCCACACATCCTCGGGCTCACAGATGTGGCCGCATCTGTGCACAGGCAGACCCCGTCCACGGCGAGTACCCGCAGCCGTCGGCTGGCTGTGCCTGGTCTCTGGCACGGGCTTGTTCATCTCTCAGCCTCCCCTCCACCACCAGCAGCAGTACTGAATTAGCTGCCTTTGAAAGAGGCAGGGATGCAGAACAGGCCCTGCCGTGGGGGCGGGAGGAGTGGGAGAGAGGATTTCCTAGGGAATGCTGACTGGCCAGGGCATCCATCACCCAGTCAGTCAGGGCTTCCTGCCTGCCTTAGATGGAGTCTAATTCTCAGAGCTGCTGCCACGGCCCAACCACAAAGCCAACCACGGCGGGTGCTACAGGGAGTTGTCAGAATGACGGGAGTCCAGGAAAGGGTGAAGCTGCGAGCTGCTAAGGACGTTTCTGAAATACGTGCTAATTTTGACTTGCTAAATATGATACATTTCACTGTCCCCCTTAAACTGGAAACAGTGATGTGACCTATGATAGCCAGATTTGGGGGGGGGGGGGAGTGGTGTCAAAAGAGGAGGACAATTCCCCAGAACCGCAACGAGAGGAGCTTCCACACCCAGATGACTCATCCCGAATGAGTTTAAGTCCCGAATAATTAAACACAGGCTGTCTGAGCCAGCATCCTGTAAGCCCATGCTGACTTTTTCTCACAGCTGGGGAAGACTTCTGTACTTTGTCCCTCCCTCCCTCTTCCTCCCCTCCTGCTCCTCTCTCCTCCCCAACCCCCACAGCATACTGTATTGTAGTGAAGATTTTCCAGTTTGTTCCATCTTGTATTAGCTCACTTGGTCTCTTTAGAAACTAGCTGTGCAAGGATACAGAGGCAAAGGAACGATGCTGGTAGGTAGCGTGGTTCTTAAGGTGCTGGACTCCCACGTGGCTGACCTTGATGCGAGTCCCAGACCTGGCAGCTTGCTTTCTCACTTTTCCTCTCTGTCTCTCTCTGGTCAAATTAAAAAATAATAAATTGGGGCTGGCAAGTGGTGTGGTGGTTAAGGATGCTAGACTCCCACATGGCTGACCACGGTTTGAGTCCCACACCTGGGAGCTTGCTTTCTCTCTCTCTCTCTCTCTCTCTCTCTCTCTCTCTCTCTCTCTCTCTCCTTCTCTGGTCTAAATAAGTAAATAAATAAAGTTGAATAAAATAAATTTAAAAAAATAATAAATAATAAATAAATAATTCTGTAAAAAAAAAAAAGCAAAGGAAGGGATTGTGGTGTGGCCATCCCCCCTGGTGGGGGGGTGATTTCTCGCTGTCTATCTCTGTCTGGTGAGCACACGCACCCTATAGCAAAAACCTCTTAAAAAAGAAAAAAGAAAAAAGCAAAGGAAAGGTAGTGGGGTACTTTTGCATGGGAGGGGAGAGTCCCGGAGCCTGTGTTTCTGGAAAATGCTTTCCCAAAAGTTGTGGGCAATTTTTGTATCAAAAAAGTAATATACTAGAGAGAGAGTTTTCTTTTTTGCCCCCCCTCCTTTTTTTTATTTTTCTGAAAAATATCTTGTAGGCACATTTTCCAGTCTAATAAATCCATTAGTGAACTACGCACTACCAAATACCTATGAGAAAACATCATGAGGAGGTCCTAAAGCAGCGGGACACTGGCCCCAGCGCGTGGCTTTATCTGCATTTGATAAGATACAGGAAGCAAACATGTTAACACAGAAAGCAACATTTCTTTTTCTTTCCGTTTATTTATTTATTTTTACATTTTTCCACAGACATGTAATTTACATATCAAAAAGTTTTTGCTCATACTCCGTAGTTCTTGGCAGTTAATAAACAACTTTCAGAATTTCAGAATACTGAACTGGAAGGGCAGTGTTCAAAATATTTCTTATAATTTTGTATAATTTTGTTTGTGACTCTATAACAACAGAGGCAGTATGGTTTTAAAGATTTTTGAGAAAATATTTACATGTCGACTACTCAAATTGTTGAAAAGCAAATGCCCAGCACACTAGTCACACATAAACCTTCTCCATTCGGGACCAGCAGTTAGCGTAATGGCTATGTCGCTGGACTCCCACGTAGTCGACCGCGGTTCGAGTCCCGGACCTGGCGGCTTAAACTCACGCCAGGCGCGTGTGCGTGCGTGCCCAAGATCCCGAGAGGAGAATGGAGGAGAAGGGATTGCGGCGTGGCCATCCCCCCTGGGGGGTGATTTCCTGCTTTCTCTCTCTCTGTCTCTCTCTGTCTGTCTGGCGAGCGCACGCGCCCTATAGCAAAAACCTCTCCAAAAAAAGAAAAAAAAAAAAAAAAAACCTTCTCCATTCAGCCCTGCCTACCAAGTATTCTGTGATAGACCATCTGTTAGCAAAGATCAGTCTCTTTTTCTTCTTCAAAGTGGAAAGCAACATGTTAACAAGGGAAGAAGATCAAAGTGGGAAGCGAATACCTACAGTCCTACCTTCTGTTTAAAAGGGGAGCTAGCCAAAGTTTTGATCCGCTTTGGATTTAAGAGTGAGGCTGCCGCCATCCAATCTGCAGACACTGGGGATTGGACGGTGCTGCAGCAGTAAAATATGATGCTCCGTGAGGCTGACCCACATCAGTAGGTTACCAGTTCATGTCCAGAGACCTCCCTGAGCATGCTGGGCACATGGGTGCCCACGATCCACAGCTGGTTAGTGGTGGATCATGGCATGAAGACTCTGTTTGGGGTGGGCACTGTCTCTTACTCATAGATTTTCTTTTTTTAAGTAAAGAAAAGGTTTAAAATCTACAGGCAGGTACTTTCCAAAGTGCCCAAGGGATCTAGTGAAAGGGGGCTGGAGGAACTAACTCAGGACAGAAGTGGAGACCAAGAGTTACTTGTAGGTTGTCAGTAAGTAAGAGTGAGGCCCTGGACGTGTGTGTGTGGAGGGGATGGGGGCGGTGGTGGTGGCAACCAGGGTAAAAATGTGAACATTAAAATACACTCAGCCTTGGGGCCAGCAGCTGGCCTAGTGGTTAAGGTACTAGGTTCCCACATGGCCGACTAGTTCGAGTCCTGGACCCGGAGGCTTGAAATTCATGCCTGGTGCATGTGCATGCATGCCCACAATCCTAAAAGGAGAATGGAGGAGAAGGAATTGTGGTGCTATCCCCCCTTGGTGGAGGTGGTTTCTCACTTTTCTCTCTGTCTCTCCTATGAGTGCACATGCCCTATTGAAGGAAAAAATAAAAGCTTAAAAAACTTCACTCAGTTATCGTGAAATTAAGAGTCCCTGCCAGACCAGGCTTAGAGTACCGGAGAGAGAAAGGGAGGGTCCAGCAGGGTGTGCAGCGGATGCCTCCATGACCTTTCTTTCCGCCTGAGTTGCCACCGCCTCTGCTTCATCGTGTCAGGCAGGCCAGTTCTGGCTGTTGAAAAAGTGGCCTGGACGCCCCCCGCTCTGTGCAGATGCACGGGAGCGGCCTCAGATCTTTACTCAGGGATTGTGGCGAGGATGCTGGGAGGCCAGCGTTTCTCCCCTAGCTCCTGGGACATGGACAGTCCAGCCTCGGCAGTGCTGCATCAACAGCTTTCTTGTGTCACCTGGGCGGCCACGCGCATGGGCTGAAATGTCACCTGGGCTCTGACAGCCCTTTGCGTTGTGTGGAGACAGCTTGTGCCGCCTCTAACCACGATTCCCAGAAGGCCTCCTGCAGTTAGCTGACACCGTGGCAGAGTTCAAGAGTATTGGTGCGGGGGAGAAGGGAAGAGGGATTTGGCACTGGCAGCCGGTGGCTGGAAACAGCGCGTCAGCACCGCCGACTTGCCTCTGTGCCAGCCAGGCATGCCTCGCCCCACCCTCTGCACTCGGGCTGGGGTTTGTGTCCGCGGCAGCTGCTCAGAGAGTGGCTGAGCTTAAGTTTCCCCGCCTGGCCGTGTCACATCGTGCCCTCTAGTCCAGAGGGGTGAAGTCACCCCTCGCCTGACTGCACCCTTCACGGGCACCTTTTTGTCGCAAAAACACTCACGTTTTGACGCTGGCTCAGCACTGACCTCCTGGCTCTCTGGATTTTCCATGCTCTGACCTTCATGGTAGGCGTGCAAGGCACTGTGGGTCTCAGTGAGCTGAGCATAATCTGCCTCGCAGGAACTCACAGGCTAGAGCAGAGCCTGGAGAAGCAGGTGTACCCCTGAGATCATAGGCCCTGAGTCCAGACACAGGAGGAGGGGTGGTCCCGGCAGGGGTAGCTCAGCTGCCTGGGGATCGGTTTCACCCACGAAATCAATTCTCTCCATCCGTCGCTCCGTCTGAGGCTGTACATAGAATTTGTGTCAGCGCTCATTTGTGTACGTATGGAAGACACTTTCGTACACACTTCCCCTAACTTGCCAGATAACATGAAGTTCCAAAACACATTCCTTTCCCCCCATGCCATGAACCACCTTCTGCTCTTTTCTGCAGTGCAAGCCCCACCGGCCTGGCCCACCTGCCTCCTTCGATTCCAGGCATCTAACTATTGATACATTGGTAACTCCTTCATTTCCTGTTTGTTCTAAATACTGACGTGCCTGCTGGAGTAGACCCTGTTATCAGTCCCTACTGAAAGGACGCAGTAGCCGTGAAAGCGCATTTACGAAAATGTTCCGACCTGGAAAATGTTCTGATTTTGACAGTCCGGGTCAGGTACATACCTGTCAGAATTCTTTGCAATATGTCTCTTTGCGATGAAGCCTACTGGTATGTCGCTAGGGTACGTGAGAATGAGGAAAAGATCTTATTATTTAGGTGTTAAGTATTTGTGTATAAAGGTCATGTGGATGGACAAGATTGTTTCCTTTTCACAAACCCTTTCTCTTTAGGGCCTCAGTTTGATCACCTTTTACAGGGAACATTGAACCAAAAAGGTGTTGAGCCATTTTTTAGCTCTTGAATTCCTTATACGGCTTTCAAAATGGAATTCATGAAATATGCAAGATGGTGTGGACCTTACGGTTTCTCTTAAGAGCAAGGAAGGTGTGGCCGTCGAGAGAGAGGCGGGAGACCCATGTGAACAAGCTTGTAAAATATTCGGGATCAGATTGCGAAGGGCAGGTTAGGAAAGTGGAGGTGAGAGGATGAAGGAATGTGGGGACCTGCGCTGGCAGGTGATCCTTCCTCCGTACACACCTTTCTTCCAGACCACCCTCGGGTCAGAAGCAGTGCTGTGAACTCTCTCCTGCAGTCTTTGGGTCATCTCATAGATGAAGACAAAGATAACATCTTCCTGCTCACTGTGTGTCTGGGCATGGCTGACGTTGAGTAAAAACCACTTTGTTCCAGAGGAGTTTTCCAATTAAAAGTCCCATCAGGTGACAAGGCTTAGATGCCACACCATTTTGTGGGGTAGTGGCTTCTTGGGGAGGCTCGCAAGTGTGCATGTATACACGCGCTCGTGTTTAAAGATAAATATCACTACTTTCCTCAGACATAACAGCCAAAAAAAAAAAAAAAAAAAAACTCTGGGGAAAATGTTTAGGCTTAAAAGAAAAATAAGATATTAGTGTATAAAAGTGTAGGAGATCAGAGCTGAAAATCAGTGGAGTGTAGAAGGAAATAAAGGAAACCAATGAAAATTGCTAAAATCCCCATACCTAACCACTGGGAGCGTTCTGGTTTAGTTCTTAGCTCATTGAAAATGCAGAGGCAGCTGCCCAAGCAAAACACCCTGAGCCAGCCTGGACGTTGTTTTGGGAGAAGGGTGAGTTGGCCTGTTTGTCCTTCATATGAACCTCAAATGGGCTCGCCCTGCCCTGTCCAGCACAAGCAGCCGGCCCCACCTCTCTGTCCTCTGTGATCACTGGTATCTTCAGCGTGGCAGCCCCAGGTGTCCAGGGCCCACTGTACTTTCCCCATCCCTCTGGCTGCCCAGCGAACACTTCACCTGTGGCCCCAGAATGACTTGAAAGAATATTGTGCAGCTGGCTCTTCCTAGGGATTTCATCAGAAATGGGTGCGGTTCTCTCTGCTGGCACGAGCCGTCTTTGTTACACTGTATCATCCAAGAACAGCTATTAACTGAGTCTGGGAAGGGCAATTGGTCATTCCAGGCCTGTGTGGGTAATGTCACTCAGAGCTCAAAAACAGAGCCAGACTGACACCTCAACTTGGGAGCAGCTTGGATGATCTTCACGTGGCTCCACTGGTAAAAAGAGAAAAATCCGTATCTTTAAATTTTATCCCCGAGAAAGAAAGGACCCTTAGGTGAAGCACTGAGCTGAGTCCATATTTGGATTGCCGTGCCGATACTATCCTAGTTTTGTGACCACGGGCAAATGACATCCTGATTTATACGATGGTTGCATAACTCTTGCCAGCTCATGGGACACTTTCACAGTCGTTTGATCCTCACCGTAACCAGTGAGGTAGCTGGTGATCTCCTTCAAAAAAAAAAAAAAAAAAAAGGGAACCAGAGACCCAGCTCAGTGAGCTGACTCACTGACTCATTCCCTCACTTGTCCTGTGTTCACATGGGAGCGGTCCCACCTGAGCCTTGTAGCTTCTGATTCCAGAACATTGCTTTCTCCTGACACACTAATGTCACAAGGCTGCTTAGAAAATGTACAGAATCTGTGACATGTAGGAGGTTGTCTGTGGCCCGTTGTACTTTGGAGAAAGAACTGAATTTTTGAATTTGGGACTGGCCAAGACAGTCTAGGAATGGGATCCAGTTTCTTTCTTCCTTCCTTCCTTCCTTCCTTCCTTCCTTCCTTCCTTCCTTCCTTCCTTCCTCCTCTCCTCTCCTCTCCTCTCCTCTCCTCTCCTCTCCTCTCCTCTCCTCTCCTCTCCTCTCCTCTCCTCTCCTTTCCTCTCCTTTCCTTTCTTTCCTTTCTCTCTTTCTCTCTCTCTCTTTCTTTCTTTCTTTCTTTTTTTAATTAATAGACTTTTTTTTAACTTTTAATTGCCAGAAGGTATATGCACTTGCCAGAGAGAGAAAGTACCATCCTCCCCCCAATAGGATGTGATCATGCTACAAACCTCTTTTGTTCCTTTCTCCAGCCCATCAGCATTTGGGGCACACACACACACACACACACACACACACACACACACACGGTTGGTATAGTTTCTAAGTCTCCAGGGCTGGGATTCAAACTGTAGTCACCCTTGTGGGATCTGGCTCCATATGCACAGCATTTAACCACTGCATTGCAGGGTCAGCTCTAGACTTAATTTTTTTGAAGCAGTTTTAGGTTTGTAGGAAAATGGAGTAGAAAGTACAGCATTCCCGTATACCCCCACTCCTTCTCCCTCACCTGCCCCCCTACTCAGTTCTCCCCGGCTGTTAACCTTTTATAGTACTGTGGTATATAAGGGCTTCTCAGAAAGCGCATGGAAAATGTATATTCTGAAATGACTGTGCATGGATTTCAAATTTTACTGCACCCAGTCACATTTTCATTCCATTTCTCATAAACATTTTGAAGTTCCTTCATGTTTGATATTGTACACTGGATAAGCCAGTATTGAATGCATTATTAAAGTCCATAATGGGGATCAGCAGATGGCATAAGGATTATGTCACTGGACTCTCCACAGCTGACTGGGTTTAAGTCTCAGACCCAGAGGTTTGAAACTCACGTAGGGTGTGTGTGTTGTGTGCCCAAAAATCCCAAGAGAAGAAAGGATTGTAGTGTAGCCATCCTCCTGAGGGAGGGGGGATGATTTCTTGTTTTCTGTCTCTCTGGTGCGTGCAAGTGTCCTATAGCAAAAATCTCTCTTCAAAAAAAAAAAAAAATCCACAGGGTACACTAGAGTTCCCTTTTTGTGATATGCATTCTGTGGGTTTGGACAAATGTGTGACCTGTGTTCGCCATTACAGCCCCGTACAGAATAGGTCTACTGCCATAAAAACCCCTGTGCTCCCGCTGTTCATCTCTCCCTCCCTCCGAGCCTCAGCCACCACTGATCTTTTTCACATGCCTGAAGTTGGGATTTTTTTTTTAAACTATAATGAATACTATACATGGCAATTTAAGAATCACTGAGTATAAAGTTCATCGTCATTGTTTTCACCCAGAGCAACATATTTTGTTTTTTGTTTAGTTTTTTTCTTTTGCTGTCATCTTGGAAAAATCAGTTCTAAAAATGATCTTCTTCATCCTCAATAGAAATAATCACCCTCGTTCACCAAAGGGACAAATGATTTTAAGTTTACTAAGTGTCCTGTATTCCTGGTTTTGAAGTTAAGTATTACCTTTAGTCGTCTTCCACCTCTTCTTCCAGGCCTTTACTGAGAGTCTGAATATACGGGGAGGCCAAGGATCTGTTCCCAGACCTACGTGTCACCCTCTCTTAGCCATTCCTGTCATCTGCACATCCTAGGCGTTCTGGGAATACCCAGTGGGTCATCCTGCTTGGTAAGAGGAGTAGAAACATGGCTGCCAGTTGAGTGGAAAGGACAGCATGCCTCCTTGAATCTTCCCAGAGGGGATCCTCTAGGGTAGAAAGCAGTAGGTCCATTATCGTAGGTCCTGTCTCCTCTCCCATGACCTTTGCATTTCTATACCTCAAGCCCCCCCCCCCCCCAAAGTCCTCATTCTCTGATCTGACTATAAAAGAACAAAGGATTCAGCAATAAATGTTCCAGTGTTTGTGTGGTAAACAGACTTCCCTACCTGGGCTGACTTTCTCTGAGGAGGTGATTGATTACCTCAGTCGTCTTTCTTAGAACAGTCTTTTCACTTGAACCTGGGAACTAAAAAAAAAAAAAAAAAAATTACCCACTTCTCAGAATGACTAGTATTTGCATCACACAATCCAACTTCCTCCTGTTCCTTCTCTCAGCTTGCTCTCAGAGACACACACACTCACACACCCTCCTCCTTTCCAGTCAAGGACATTTCAAGAGGCTGGTCAGTGCCGCCCCCGTGTCTAAAACTTCAGTGTTTGCCTTTGCAGGGACTTTTCCAACTTTACCTAGAAAAGAACTAACCAGAACCTTAGCGCTTGTGGTCAGCCTGCTTCCGGCTGCGGCTTCAGTTAGTCTGTCTGCTCTGACAGAGGAAGCTCTCACTGTGACAGGAACCGTGCTGGCTGGATTGCAGGAGGACCAGGGCAGACAGCGCCTCATGAGATTGGCATGTGAGATGCCAGCAGCGGGGAGAGGGAGGAAAGCAGAGGGGATGTCTCAGACCCAGAGTGGCAGATGCAGCTGACAGATGCTCAGTGACCCCGTAAGCCTCTCCCATCCCTACCCTCGTGACTGCACACACACGCACACTCCACACACACACCCACCTCCCAAGATGAGTTCATGTATAAGCAGATTGTCTTAGTTGAAGATGCCTCTAGTGCACTCGAGGCCAAGACACTGAGACATGTTTTCCACCTCGCGTAGACATAAAGACAAGAAGACTCGGCAAACGTTTCTAGGCCTTCCGACACTGGCTGCAGAGGCGTGGGTGACAGGTTTCACTGCAGTCGTTCGGCACTGAAGCAAGCTCAGCTTCTGTTCGAAGGTCCTAGCTAAACAGAAAGTAAGAGGATTCAGGTGTCCTCTCACTGCGCTGTGCTGGTAACTGGGGTCATATAAACGCTTTCATGTTAAGATTTAGATTCTTATGCAGAGGGGCATCATTTTGGTGAGGAACTTACACCACGTCGGAGCAGATCCTGCCACACAGGTTGCAAAACCAACTGCAAGTGGAGAGAACCATGTGGCTAGCACTGCTAATGAGTTGTTACTGCTAGGTTATTTGAGATTTGACCTAACAGACAAGGGGGATTATGTAATTAAAACACACCTAGGATCAGAAATTTCAGGATCTCCCCACTTCAGTGCCGAAAAGGTTAGCAAGGCATGCCATCCATGGTGACCTCTCGGTGGGGCTTATTTCCTGTGCTTGAGAGTTTTAACGGAATCTCTCCCACTCCAGCTTTCCATTACTAGGTATTAAGGGAAGCAGGGAGGAGACTATACATGATATTGCATGCTACGTATCTAGACCAGGACATCCTTCTTCTACGTTGGCACTGAAGGTCTCCTGCAAAACCGGGCATGGGATGGAAAATTTATTTCTGGGATCAGAGCACACAGCTTTAGCTGTCCTTCAGCAGGTACAATCCTTCTTTGAAGTGTTGGGCTTTCTCCTTAAAATTTGATAATATTTTTTTTGAGAGATTTTTGCTATAGGGCGCATGCGCTCACCAGACAGAGAGAGACATAGAGACAGAAAGCGAGAAATCACCCCCCAGGGGGGATGGTCACACCGCAATCCCTTCTCCTCCATTCTCCTCTCGGGATCTTGGGCACGCACGCACACGAGCCCGGCGTGAGTTTTAAGCCACCGGGTCTGGGACGCGAACTACAGTCGACCACGTGGGAGTCCAGTAACATAGCCATTACACTAACTGCTGGTTCCCGACCACTTTTTTTTTTTTTTAATTTAACTTTATTTATTTATTTATTTTTAATTTGACCAGAGGGAAACAGAGTGAGAGAGAGAGAGGAAAGGTGAGAAAGCAAGTCTCCAGGTCTGGGACTTGAACCAGTCAGCCATTTGGGAGTCCAGCACTCTTAACTACTGTGCTACCTGCCAGCCCTAGAGATGCATTATTCCTGTCTATGGCTTTAGGTACCTTTTGGGCAAGGCCTTTATGCCAGGCTCACTGGTGTCCCATATGCAGCAGCACAAATAAAAAAAGAAAAAAGTGTGTGTGCGCGCGCACACACACACACACACACACATACACACGATGAAGCCCATGTCCTTTACCCTGGAGGCAGGGCACACTGGTGCCAGGAGCAGCCATCCTAGTGCAGGGGCCAGTCGCGAACTTGGCATGTACTCATTAGGCACTCAGATGTGGACTTGGAGCTGGGGCTACTAGGGAGCTCCGCAGAGGCAGAGTGCCACACCCAGACACGCCCCATGACCATAGTCCTTGGACTGAAGTCCTTTCCACACACACTCCCCCCCCCCCCATTGCTTCAATATCTAATCATTAGGGACCAGCAGATGGCATAATGGTTACATTGCTGGACTCCCACATAGTTGACTGTGATTTGAGTCCCAGACCTGCCAACTTTAAAACTCACCCTGGGCACGTGTGCATGTGTGCCTGCCCATGGTCCCGAGAGGAGAATGGAGGAGAAGGGATTTCAGTGTAGCCATTCTCCCTGGGGGGTGATTTCTCTCCCGCCCTCCCTCTTTCCCTCCTTCCCTCCAGTGAGCACATGTACCCTATGGCAAAAATCTCTCTTAAAAGGAAAAAATCTTATCATGAAAAATGGGAGGGGGGACCAGCAGTTAGCATAATGGTTATGTCACTGGACTCCTATGTAGTCAACTAGAGTTCAAGTCCCGGACCTGGTGGCTTAAAACTCACGCCGGGCGTGTGTGCATGCATGCCCAAGATCCCGAGAGGAGAATGAAGGAGAAGGAATTGCGGAGTGGCCATCCCCCCTGGGGAGTGATTTCTCAGTTTTGTCTCTCTGTCTGTCTCTGTCTTTCTGGCAAGCGCACAGGCCCTATAGCAAAAACCTTTCCAAAAAGAAAGAAAGAAAAATGGGAGGGATCCCATTAAAAGACAAGATAGAGGACCTGGTCTTTGTCATCTTTAGATTCTCATTGCTCAGCCCTGAGCTGAACACAGAAATTCTAAAAGTTCAACAAACAGATGTTGAGAACAGTGAATGGAGGAAGTCGGTGCATTCTGCCTTTATTCAGAACCTTTCTGAAGTCAGTGCTGGGGGCGGGAGGCAGGAATCAGACATGCCACCCAGAGAAGGTAGATTTCTCATGTAACCTATCTTCCTTGGTCCCTTGTTAGAACAAGAAAGAGAGGTCCCTGAACTTTAAGCTATGTGTGGTCTCGTGCATCGATTTCCTTTCGAATACCTCATTAATGTGGTCTCTGTTTGGAAATCTGTGTTGTCTATTTTTATAGAGGGTTTGCTAAGCAAATGAACATATGAAAGATCCAAGAGCCAGATTTTAGATGAATTCGCTAACATTTTAAGCAGTTCAGCATCCATTTGCATGTCAGGAGCAAGTTAGTTCCAGGTGAGGTCTAGCGATGGCAGAGCAGCTCCAGATTCTCCCCTCCCCCAGGTCTGGTCAGGTGGGTGACCTGTCACGGAGCTCCTCCTTCCTGTGCTTTCCCTCAACATCTTATCCCCACCATTCACTCCTGTCTCTCTTGTACATAGACCTGTCCCAGGCATCACCGTGGCATGCTACAGTCTGCACGCTTCCTGCCTGTCTGCCACCTCTCACTCTGGTCACCTCGTTGTGCCAGCTCCTGTGGAGAATGTCCTCACTGGCCCTGGCCTGAGCAGTGCTGACCTCCTTCAGGCCCAGGATCTTCACAGAGGTCTGGCCAGTCTCAGTCACTGGTAGTCGGCTGTTTCCTTTTTGTTGTTCGTTCGTTCTTTCAGGAGAGAGAAGGGAAAAACAGTTGTCTTAGATAGGGTTATGCCATCCCACAGTCCTCCCCCCAGCCAACCAGGGTTGGTGCATCTGGGAGCCTCTCGCGTGTTTAGGTCAACCTGGGATTTGAACCTGGGACCCCCATGTGGCTCTAGCATCACGCAGCTATGCCCTACCACCTGCACTACCGTGCATGGGCCCGTGATGCTGCTCTGCTACTCATATGACACAGCATAGTCTGCATTACTTTTTCATTTTTCTTACTATTTTTTTATTTGCCAGAGAGCAGTGGCAAAATAAAGTGAGAAAGCACCTCCTGTGAGAAATGATCATGCACCATCCCTTACCATCCTTTCTCTTCCATTTCTCCCCCCTCTGGGATTCAGTGTGTGCCTACAGTTGTGCCCTACATGTTTCTCAAGCCATCAGGTCCAGGACTCAAACCAAAAGGTCAGCCATGTGGGTCCAGCTGCTCTAAGTACCACACCACTAACTGGCCCCTGTTATTCCATTAAAAAAAAAATTTTTTTTTTTTGATACCCATTCTCCTTAGCTGAATTGCAAGTGCTTTTATGACAGGAACCCTGTCTCCAAGGTAAGTGTCAAAGCCATTTGTACTTCAAAGGCGGCCAGCATGCAGCGACCCTGTCTGTGTGCTTTTGGCAGTATTCTTGGCACTAGGCATAGCAATCACGGGCTCCTGAATTCAGTATCTGTTGAATCTGTTAGGTTTGCTAAGACTACTTTTCCCTAGAAGAGCTCACAGTCCTTAGACTTTTTATTTGAGTTCAAATAAGTACTAAATATCCCCTCCTCCTCAAAATATCCTCAATTACAGCAGTTTACAGTTTGTAAGAACTACAATAGAAAAATCTCAGAATCCCCTTTGAAAAATAGGAATGAGCCCATCCTGCTCACTCCTGCATTATAGACCAAGTGGTGGGATTGGAGAGCGCTCACCCCCTCCTGTCATGATACCCCATCCCAGTGATGGTGTGTCCATGCGCTCCCCAGAGTTTGGCAGCTTAAGTGGGACTTTGGGTCTCTCCCTTTACATTTGTTCTTCTCCTCTGGGGCCAGTCACCATGGATGGCTGCCTGACCTCTCTGCAGCCGTGCTTTGGATGGGTGGCTCAGTGGCCTGGACACTACCCCTTCCCTTCCTAGAGGCTGATCTGCCCTGGTGGGAATGAGTGCCCACCAGCAGGCTGGCCACCATGTGTGCCCTCTACTGAACGGGGGTCCTTCCTCCCTTGGAGTTGCACAGACCTTGGACGTGGGCTGTTTCCTGGGTGGGGAGAGGAGGCAGTGTCTGAAGGCACAGGAGCCGTGAATGTCATCAGCGATAGGTCACCCCAGCTGCTCAGCAGAAAACTGATTCTAGATGGGACACGCTTCCGATCTTTGAGCCCGTCATCTTTGAAATGGGATATTGTGATGAATGATCTCTCGCCTATTGCTCTGTGGTGGGAAATTGGTGAAAGTGTGAAAGGGAACGTGAAGGCCCCCCCCCCCCCCCGAGTGTCTACCTCAGGGTATAGGGAGGGTAGAGGTCTCCGATTTCACTTCCAGCAGTTATTGTGAGCAATTCAGGTGTACTGTGTAAGCATTTGTTATTGGAGCCCACGTGGGAAGCAGAAATGAGTATCTTTCCATCCTTCGGTGGACATTTAGCGAGTGTCCACTGTGTTCTGGTCATTATGCTAAGGCAGTGCTTGCCCTTATGATGCTGGTGGGCTCCTGAGTTCCTGCCCACTGGGCTTCCCAGATGTCTTACGTAAATGTTCTGCAGTAATGTGCCAGTGTCCTGCCTTTTTTGGCAATCGTTTTTAACTAGGTCTTCAATGGCTTAATTTTTTTTTTTTTAAATGAGAGAGCCCTTCTTTCACAGAGAGGGGCCCTTGACAGGGTATTGTCACACTGCAGTCTCCTTCCCCCAGCCTTCCAGCTAGTCAGGACCTTGGGCATGCATGTGCCTGGTGTGTTGCAGGATCCACACTCAAAGCTGACCACATGGCTTCCAGGCGAAGATCAGTGTGCTGCAGACTGCACCTCTAGGCTGGGCTGTTAAATGGTTTCTCTGTAGCTAGATTGTTTGGGGTGAAGATGTAGCCTAATTATCTCCCTTGATTTGTAATATTTTGACATGTCTCATGGAACTTCAAAAGTACACTGGTGTCTTCTATTAAATACAACAGAGGCTGACAACCTCTGGCCCACGGGCCAAACCCAGCCTGCCCACCAGCATTTGTAAATACAGTTTTACTGGAACACGGGCACACCCATTTGCTTATATATTGTTTGTGGCTATTTGGAGGCTACAGGAATAGACAGTTGAGGCGTTGTGACAGAGGCCATCTGGTCCACAAAGCCACGAGTATTACCAGAAAATAGTTACTAGACAGAAAAAATGTTGCTGACCCTTGATGTACACAGAGCAATCGTGGCGAATTCTGTCCATGTGTGTATGTGTGTACATGATTTTTTGTTAGAAAGTATTAAAGTCATCCTAACAAGATCAAAATATCCCAAATGAGAATGGCAACAGAGCTGGCATGAGTCCGCTTTCTTCCTTTTGTCTCGTGCTGAGGAAGCTTTCTTCCCTGCCCATGCCTCCCCGTAGAGAACACGGATGAGACATACACATGGGGAGAAAGGCATATGTGGGCTGATGGAAGTGAGGGGAGAGGAGGTGAGAAACACTGCACACAGGTCAAAGCTGGAGCCATCTAAAGGCAGGCGGTAGACGGGAGGATACTGTGTGGGCTTTTGTCCCCCATAGACAGCACCCCCTGACCATTTCATGCTGGAAGGAAGGACGCCAGACTAGTGGCGTGGTTTCCGTAAGCTCAGGACCAGGGAGGTAGACTGAGGAGCCTGTTCTCCGTGTGCAGCCTCTTACCCACGCTGAGGCCAGCATGCAGGTGTATTTGTTAAAGGCCAGAACACGCAGGATCTTAGAATCCATTTTATTTCCAGAGTGTTTGCAGTTTTCCTATCTAATGCCTTTTAAGAGACACAGCACAATGAGCGATACCTACAGTAGTGACATTCACAAAGACAGAGTGTAATGGCAGCTGTCAGGAGACGGAGGGCGGGATGGAACTTCAGGTGGAGAAGATGAAAGCAACTCTGGGGAGGGATGGTGGTGATGGTTGACAACAGCGAGCATGGACTAAATCACCCAACTGTACACTTAAAAATAGTTAAAATGGTAAGTTTCATGTTATGCATATTTTATCACAACTTAAAACAAAATAAAACTTAGCCATGTGACTTGTACAGATCAGGGTTGCAATATCCAAATTTGCAGATTAGGAGTCTTGTTTAGAAACCTGCTTTTTCCTTGTATTGAATTTTAAAATGACTTCCTCATGTAAGAATAGAGAGTTACAGGATATTCAACTAAAAAGAGAGTTACCAAACATTTCTGTAAAAATACACAGCACCTTAGTTCTGCGGTAGAACGAAGTCACCGGAGAGGTGGCATAGAACAAAACGACACAGCCAGCGTGCCTGTCCTGTGCCTACCCCCAGAAGTGACTCCCTTTTCTTTTTTTAAAAAATAAATTGTTCCAGGAAAGAAACCTTGATTGGTTCCCCAGGATGAGAGCCATGTCCTTGGTCAGCAGCGATTCTGAAGGAGAACAGAATGAGCTGAGGAACCTGCAGGAGAAGCTGGAGTCCACCATGAAGCTCGTCACTAATCTTTCTGGCCAGCTGTCGGAATTGAAGGACCAGGTAAAGAAAGAAAATGCCATCTTTCTCCACACACCCCCAATATGATGAGGGAAACACTAAGTGCCGTTCTGTTCCCACATCAAGTGCTCCACCTGGGTAGAAGGGGTAACAAGACAGCAGAATCAAAGGCACTCTACCAGCATCCCCTTGTCCCCTCCTCTCCCCCTTCGAAAATAAGATCGTGGCTGTCCTTCCAAGGCTACTAAGGACCTAGTGTACGAGATAAGGCTTTGGCACTATTTTCAGTGCTGCTAAGGACAGGGTTTCAGTATGAAAAAACAAAACCAAAAAATGGGAAAATGCAAATATTTCAGTGAAGTACTGTACAAAAAAACACCATGCATAAAGCTACACTTTTTTTTTTTTTTTTTTTTGCACTTAGAGAAGATTAAAAGTTCTGTTTCTCATTTTGCTTCCTAGCCCTCAGATTTGTCAGATCTTTACCCAAGATATTTAAATTCAGCATCCTGGGATAAACCGTAGTTGTGATAAAACTCTTTTTGGTTCCTTCGTTTGATAATTCCTTCGTCTAACAGATGCTCACTCAGTGGCTGCCCCAGTGCAAGCGCCATCGCAGGTCCTGGGGGTCAGACAGCCGACAATACGGTCATGACCGTGGGTCTCACAGAGCTCCGTCTACGGAAAACTGTCCCATCCTCCCCTGTCCATAAGATAAATGCTTTGCCCCTGTAAGTAAGTTGGTGGGGAGGAAGGACAGGCTATTCCAAACCCTGCGTACTCTCGTTCCCCTTTTCAACCCCTTAAAACCAGACACTCCCTGTGCAGCTGGGAGTCTCGGGCCTGAGCCCTGGATGGAGATGGACTGTGTTCTTGGTTTTCTCGGTGTGTGTCTATAGTTGACTGTGATAATCTTGCACAGACAGTATATGATAGGATTTTTTGAAAGCTTTTCAATCAGCTGTATAGACAAGCAAAATAGATGAAACTGCCCCGGAGGTAAGTCACGAGGTGCACCCGCGGGTGATTTATTACTCTTCTGTACAGAACAACCAGGTAAGACCTGCCCTAACATTAGACTCTTCTTTGAGATGACTTACAGAGCATTTTTTTTTTAACTGAAAATACTATGCCTTCCCACTGTATTGTCTTTGGATATTTTTCTTTCTTTTTTTTTTTTTTATTGAAAATACTATGCCTTCCCACTCTATTGTCTTTGGATATTTTTCTTTTTTTTTTTTTTTTTTTTTCCTACAGAGCATTTTCAGTAATCCTACTTCGAGTAACATTTCTTTTCCAGTTAAGTTATTTCCAACTGTGCCCCCAAGATACCATGTGGCCTCAAGTGCTTTTCATTCCCCAAGTATTAAGATGCAAAGAAGATAGGTCACGAGAAAACAAAGGCCTTACTTAGGAAGGCTAGCTACAGCTCTGAGCTTGGTAGCCACCCAAAATGAGTAATAACCTAAATGAAGATCTAATTAGATCACTTATCATTAACTTTTTACCTCTGCCATGAGACTTGGACAGGTATCCTACAGGCTAAACTGCCTCGCGTGCACCGTTGGCCACAGCTGTTTTCTGTCCATCCTCCCTACACCCCGTCAGCCCCCTTGAGGAAGCACCTAGCAGGCCTCAGTGGTCTTCTCCACTGAGATAAGCTTAGACCTGCAAGAATCTCAGTGAAATCAGATCTTTTTAATTAGGGGCCAGAAAACTTACACTGATCTAATACAGACCTAAGTACAGGAGCTGCTGGGCTTGCCACAAAGTCTGCTGCCATTTTTCTAAGAAACAAGTGATCTTTGTTTCACGCCTGTGGTGCCAGAACCTAACAGTGCAGGCATCCAGCTCCCCTGTGCCTGTCCAGCCAGAACACGTTCTCATGCATCACTGTTTCTCATTAGCACACTTGGAAGCTCTTCTGGGGGGCATATTTGTAGTAATTTGAAGAATTGGGTGTTTCCGGTTTACCAGAATTACCCAAAACTGAAACGAACTATGTCAGGCATTCTGTGTGATAAAAGCAAACAAGACCTTCCCTACAGGCCTGACCTGGCCATTGAGTACATATGTGGTTCAACATTGCTTTTGGAGAGTGATTTTTTTTTTTAAAAAAAGGTTTTTGCCATAGGGCACATGCACCCACTAGAGAAAGAGAGGAAAAGTGAGAGGTCATCCCCCCGGGGGCGATGGCCACACCGCAGTCCCTTTTCCTCCATTCTCTTCTGGGGGTTTTGGGCACACTCACATGCCTGGTGTGATTTTCAAGCCACCGGGTCTGGAACACAAATCCTAGTTGGCCATGTGGGGGTCCAGCGCTTTAACCACCATGCCACCTGCTGGTCCCAAGGATAACTCAGTGCTCAGTTTGCAAATTAAACCTTGTCAGGGGAGTGAGTTCAGCTGAGGAGTTAACAGAAAGAACCCCAGGTGTAGGAGGGTACCCCAAGACTGCACATGACCATCCAGTTCCCTCATCTTCTTGAGAAGGATCCCAAGGAGCCCGGAGTCTCTTAGCAAATTTATCTTACTTTATATGACAATGCCCAGGCCAGAGCTCTTGATCCCTGAGTCTGGGTTTGTTTCTGTGCTGTGTGTGATTGTTTTGATTGGTTTCGTTTTGTCACTGTACTGTCTGCCTTTCCTGGTTGACTGTCTTCCTCATTTTCTTAAAAAGAGCCTCAAAATTTCAGAAGTTGTATTCAAACACTATGGATGATGCATGGGTTGTCATTTTACAGTACTAGGCATAGTCGAGACTTAGCATTTTTAACATCCACGGTAGAATTGTTTCTATGAAGATAAAGTTTTGGCCTGAATATGTAAAAAGTGAGTGACATTAAGACTGGTATAGTTTAACTTCCTTGATCACAGCCCTTTTTACATGTGTTAAAGTTGGCCGTTTTAGTAAGCCCTTCCCTTGTGAATATGTTTGAAATTAGATCTTTTGTTTTCTTTTTCTTGGAAGACACTATAGGCTAAAAGGGTGCACGGAAAACCAGGAGTAAATTCTCAAGTGCTTTTGCTGGAATCGATAATGCAAAAGTTTTAAGGTGCCCAGCATTAAGGGGAAAATTCAACCTAGCTGTTTTTGGGTGATGGCTAGGGTCGGGAGTGGGGAGAGAATTTGCCTAATTCCAAGAAAAGCTACTGTGGGGAGAGAATTTACTTAGTAAACATTCTCTATAATGAAGTAGCTTCTAACAAACCATTAATCCCTTTCTTTTAGAATCAACTTGTTGAATAGATGTTAATTTAGAAGTTTGTTGTAGCAATCATAAAGATTTCTTAAACTGTTCTGCTTAACATCATGCCAGATATCTTAGAGAGCTGCTGATCTTTAAATAGTAATTGTGAAAATTTCTGGCCTCCGAAGGGGAAAAACTTTGAATTAAAAAAAAAAAAAGGAAAAAAATATGCCCTATGAATCTATGAATGATTAATGAACAAGAAACTGTTTTAAAACCTTCATGAAAGAATAGCATTCACTGGGAGAAGTACTGGAAACAACAGAAATTGATTTATCACTTTTTTTTTTTTAGATCTTCTGTTTAGAACACTAGCATAATGGAGCAGAGATAGCTTAAATGTGGATGACTCTGGTTTTAATCTTTGCTGTTGTTGACCTCTTTGGTGATGGTGGTCTTAAATTACCAATTTGAGGTGAAAAAATTCTTGCTAGGATATTGGTAAAACATGGTCAGTGGTGTCACTTTTTCTATTATTGCCAAGAGTGATTGGTTGGGATTGCTATCTGTTCAAAGTATTACTTAATGATGCATCTCATCAGTTTCCCCTCCCAAGAGATTCTGAATACTGAATGTGGATTCTCTTACATTCTTATTCCAAGGAGGAGAACTAATGTAAGAACTTAATTTTTTTTTTTTGCATGTTTTCTTCATAATGCAAAGAAGTAAATACTGAAAGAAAGGTTAACTTCCTTGATAACATGATTGGCTTTCTATAGGACAACAACCTTATTTGTTGTTGTTAGGAAAACAAAAAGTGCTTGTAAACTCAGATCCTATCAGCATGAGGCAGTGTTTGGCATTTTTCTTGCAAGAGAATTGTCTTATTACTATTAAGTGCCTAAGGAAGGAAGGAATAACACAAGATTAGAATAACTGTCCTGACTTGGATAATGGGCTGTTAAGAAAACCTTACAGGGTGTGCCTATGTCTCTTGTACTGTGCTGGGACCACAGAAGATGACTAAGGCAACACGTGTCCTCTAGACTCCATCATTGAGCCAGAAAGACACAATGGACCTCTACTATGACCTGAGTTCCGTTTCATGGAGCACAGAGTAGTTTAGTCCTGTGTGAGGTGTTAGGTGAGGAAGGAATGAGCTTCTACAGTATTACAAGCAAGAGATTTTCTGAGCTGGCAAGGAAATGCAGCAGGGGCTTCCCAGGAAAGGAATCAGCATGAGCAAAGGCATGAACTGCATGGCATGCTCAAGGCATGGCGATATCTTCTTGGTTGATTGGATTCCTTCTTTCAGCCGACATTTGCAAAACGTCGACTTGCCAGGAGGAGCACTAGGGGCTGGGGATATACAGATTAGTGGAATCTATTCTCTGTCTAGATCGGGAGGCAGAAAGGTAACATGAAGTACAAATACATAGCAACAAATTGCCCTGGCCGTAAGGAGAGCGAGCAGTTCTTCCAATCTGGTCTTAGAGGATTAGAGTAAGTTGTTAAGAGACGGTCATGCAGGAACTCAGTTTCAAAGGCTGAGAAAGTTCACCAGGCAAAAGAAAGAGGGATGAAGGTGAGGGATCAACTCTAAGCATCTGAGCGATACTGCACCTTTTTGACAGAGTCGATATAACTGTGTTCAAGAGATACTCTGATTGATTTGTATGGTGGGGTCATCATTCTGAGCATGATTGATTTTTTTAGGACTGTAAAAAGACATTCTAATGACTATAATTCTTCGGATGTTTAGAATCTCGCTAATCAAGAGCTTCCTGTGGCTTCAAAGCAACTTTTCCAAGACTCATTCTTGGACATAATCGTGGCACGTGTGTGCTGTTGATGAACTTTCCTTCCTGGCCCAGCCTTGAATGAGTTAGAGACCGGACGGGTAACTTCAGATGTGCTCATTTGTGCAATGCCTAGTGTTTTCTTGGAAGACCTTTTAGATGTTTGGTTACCTCTGAAAGCTGCAAGTCTTTGCTTCTTGTGTAGACTGGGGTCCAGAGCAGGAATGCTACAGTGCAAGTTCGTGTTTCTGTGTTGCTAGAGACAGCAGCATTGCTTCAGCTGTTCTTCCCCAGCTCAGTGGCAGTTGAGGGAATATAAAAATCAATGACCTGGGACATTTCACACTACTCAGTTGTTTAGATCTGAATATGGTGAATATTGTTATCATGAGTCAATTTTTGTTTCAGAATTCAAGAGAGAATACTATGTGAGACTATGCCAACAATAGTTCACTTATTTGTTTTGATACAGGTAACAATAGTGATTATTATAACTAGATATGTTTATACATATATGGTTGTAGGTAGGAAGAAAGAATGAATCTACTTAACACCGGGTTATCAGAAAAATCTAGACATATTTTTTGCTACAATCCATGACTTTTCCAATGACCCAATCAATCTAGAAATTATATGAGAGTATGCGCTAATGGCCTAGGAAAAGTAAGTGGGCAGCCCTCTGGGCCTTGGTTTCTTGTAGGTCAGATTTAATCCTCAGGGGGTTTAAATTTGTTTTTTCTAGTTCCCTTATCATGGTAACTGGATGATGGCCACTTCGAAAGAACTGAATACATGAGCCATTGTTACCTAAATGACAGCCACTCTTTTTAAAGGCCCTGGTTGATCAAAACAGGATTAGATGATTAAATGTGTGTGACTACTCTGTGCTCGAGGGTAGAGAATCTTCTCTAAGACCTCTACTCCTTTGAGAGAAGGCAATTCTGTGTCCTCCTCCCAATTTTTTTTTAAATAGTAGAAGATATAAAAATATACCCTAAATGATCTCAGCCTATTTTGGAGATTATCACTGGAGAGCTCCTCTAGTGCAGTGGTTCTCAAAGTGTGGTCTCCAGCCAGCACCCTCCGTATCACCCTGCACTTGAGAAATGTGACCTCACAGGCTCTTCCCCAAACCCACTGAATCAGAAACTGTCGGCCCTTCCATCTGTATTTTAATAAATCTAAAGACTGGTCTGGGCCAGAGATTAAGAACCATTCTTCTACGGAAAATTAGAAAACAAAAGTAGATAACTACGTACTTAGCATTTAACATTACGGGTATTAGAAATATGATTTCCTAAGCCAAGAATTTGTCACCAATGTGTATCAGCAGCGAGCCTTCGGTTTATGAGGGGAGCGGTAGAGGGTGATGTGATCATGGGCTGAGACCAACCTAGAAAACCAGAATAGGACCACGAATGAGGTACTGGGCAATGGCTGCGATAGGGAGAATGGAAACTAGCTGCAGAGAATGAAGGGCAAAGGCTTTGGGTTCAAGAGAATAACAGACAGAGATGAAGACATGCTACCAAAAGGTCATCTCAAACACGAGGTTGTTGGGACAGTCGTGACGCATCTTTGTGCAGAAAAGCACATGACTTTCCTGAGAACCTAATCCGTGTAGCCATCTACAGCACAATTCCAAAAATCCACAGCACGATTTTTAGCCATCATTGACATTCAACTTTGAAAACCGTAGTAAAATATATCCCACAGTTGGGCTTGAGCAAACCACGATTTCTAAATCTATTTGAATGCTTGAGATTTAGTTAGGTTTTCAAGGTTACCTGTCAAGCAGATAGTTACAAGTCAAGGAAATAGAGGTAGGCAGACAATCTTAGCTAACTAGCTTATCTATCAGATGATAAGGTGAACGAATTACTTTAATCGCAAATTAATTCCACATGTCATATTAGGGTCCCCTTCCTTAGCTGAATCCATGTATGTCCTATGGTACCACTTCCTATAGCAAGTTGCCCCTTACCTAAAGCAAATGTAGATGCAGCTGGAGTATTTTCTTAAACAAAACCTTTACTAAAAGTCATCTTTGATCCTTATAAACCTTCTCGTCTAACCTATACCAGAGAGAGAATTTTCACAGAAGCCTAAAAACTGCTTTGCAAAAGAAAAAGAAATTAGCACTTTAAAATTGAGCCTAGGTAAGTTATTCTTGTTTTATGTTCTTTCTCTGAGCATATTTTGTACCCAAAATTAGTTGAAGTAAAAACTAAGATTTAAACATCTATAATGTGACAGTTACTGTACTAAAAAATTTACATCCTTTTTCCAGATCTCCAGCTATGATAGGAGTTATCATCGTAATTGTATGAAGAAACAGATTTAAGTAACAAAACCCTAAGGAAATCATTCTGAGTCCAAAGCCTGTAGTCCTTTTGATTTTAGGAAATTAAAAATCTAGACACAAGGCCTTTAAACTATTTTATCTTGTATTTTATATGAGCTTTTTCTCGTAAGTGACTTAAGTGCCCTCTAAAAATCCAGAACTAGAACTAGATTTAAAAAAAAAAAAAAAAAAAAAAAAAAAAAAGATTGAATTACACAGTAAAATACTCAGGAGAGAGAGAACTAGAGAACTCATCAATATGAGAACAGACTTAGTTTAGTGGCCAAATGCATAGAACCAACCTCTTGTTGTGGGTTTTTCATTTAACCCAGTCTCAACCTCTCCTGACCTTAATCCGTGGGGGCGATGTGGGGTGGGGGTAGGAAAGAAGAGACGCCACTGATGACCAGAGCATTTTGTACGGCAGTCAGTCATTCTGGACCTCGGAGTCTGAGGACATTTCTCGTCTTTCTAGCTATGCTGGGTAATTTTCCTTCTTTCTAGCCCCTTACTTAAGAGTCCTTGGAGAGAGGAATCAGGACCTCCAGAGGAGTGTAGCCATAATCCCTCTCAAACCTAGGATTCGAAACACACAATTTTTCTCGATCGTATGGGGTGTTGTTACTGTCGTGCAAAGCCACCATTTTCCAATGAGTCTTTAAATCATTTGAAAATGGATTTGGGAAACAGTCAAGAATCCTGTGCTTTCTCCGTTGGTTGTTTCTGTATGAAACAAGTAGCAAGCATTATCGCTGAATGTTCCATTGCATGGCTAGGGCCCAGAATCCCCCCTTCTGCCTAGGGAGATGCCCGGGTTTAAGCGCTGTGTGTTTGAGATAGTGACGGTATACTATTTGTAGAAAGTGGGTTTCAGTTTAAACCATAACCACAGAGGTAAATCTATGGTTCAGTATATGATTTGACGTACAGGAAGTGTCTGGGTCTAATGATGAAACTTTTTAACTTTCCAGATGACAGAACAAAGGAAGCAGAAACAAAGAATCGGTCTTCTGGGACATCCTCCCCACATGAATGTCAACCCACAGCAACCAGCGTAAGCGAAGGAAATAAAGGAATCCTATTTACCTTTTTTAATTATTATTAGTGTGGGTATGGCTCAGTAGTTCAGATTCACCCACTACGGTTACATTTATGCTTAGTACATTTGTAAATACTCAGTTTTATACTGTATGTATATGATTGCTACTCTCAAGGTTTGGATATATGTATTGTAATTAGAATCGCTGGCATGATGATATTTCATTTGTGCCAAAAATATTAAAAATGCCTTTTTTGGAAGGACTAAAGAAAGCACCTGATTTGCACTTGAACCAGATTATAGATTTAAAAGTATAGGACATGTATTTTCTATTTAAATACTTAGAATAGCCAGTATTTATGTTTTTTATAAAACTGTGCAATACAAATTATGCAATCACAATAAATTTGTAACTCCCCACCGTCTGAAAGGGAGTGCACATTCTTTGAAGCTGGTGTGTTAATACTCTGTAATAAATGGTTAAATATCAAATGATGCTGCTGCCCAAATTACATTAATAGTGAGTTTCAGGCCCCTGGGCGTTTTGTACCATGTAATTATCCTACGGTGATGCTGTTCCTCCACGCTTGTGGCACTCGTGCCTCTGTCTCACAGTGATCATGCGCTCAGTCTAGGAACTGTTAAATCAGCATTCATTTTAAGAAAAGCAACTTTAGTTTCAAAGATACTTTTACGCTTCTAAAATGATCATGTAAACTATTTCTTTCAATAAGAGGGCCCAAGTAGAGGCTATTACTTTAGCTCGTGAAGAAGTCGATGAATTTTTTTAAAGGGAATTTTACGTGACATTGGAGATACATGCATATTGCTGGCCAATCATCTCCTTGGTGAATTTTGATGGCATCTTATAAAGAAATGGATAATTGCTGGTTCTAGGCTAGGTAGTCCCAACAGTAGAGTTGATCTTGTATCTGAACCAACATGCTACGGTAGCTCGGTAGTATTAACTATATACACCCATGTAAGAATGAAATATGAACTATCCCATTAGAATTCATAGTTGAACACTGACCTGTTATCTGAAAGAGCCATGTTTTGTCACATGATTTTCTTTGCTGGGTGGATGGAAAGTATGAAAGGAAACTTTTGTATCTGTTGTCTAGTTTTGTACATGGATCTCATTTTACAAGAGACTCTGCAGAAAAAAAAAAGTTTAAAAATGTATTGAAAGAAGAGTTCTGAAACGACTAAAGTTTGTAAATGCATATACAAAAATATTTAATAAATGACGCAAAATATACAGTGGCTGGCTGGTGGCTTGCTTTCTGCATTTGTGACTTGAAAGTTATTTCACTTAGGTATATACTTTTTCTTTAGGACCAATTTAAACTTTACCTGTTTCAGTTACCAGATTAATGCTTACCTGGTTATAAAAAAAAAAAAAAAAAAAAAAAAAAAAACCTCTCTGTTGCTATTGTAACTCTGAGGAGAACCACTGGAACAAATAGTTTTTAATGTGGCATTCATTCATTCTAGATTAATGACTGCCAGGCTGTCCTGGATACTTGGACATGGCATGGTAAGTTGGGAGCGCTCTGAAAAGGTGTCCCATACCTTCCATACTTTCACTGGGGGGATCTTTAGCTTGCTCATCATGGAAGTATGTCTAGAGGAGGACCCTGGGAATGAACTCACACACTCTGAAATGTTTTTACAAACGCTCACTCTTCTATCCAAATGTGGTCAGACTTGTTCCCTCCTCAAGGCAATCCTTGCCCTGGTTGATCTTTTGACACTGATTTTCTATATGTTTTGCTAAGTAAGAATAATGACTACCCAACGTTGGGAACTGGGTCAGGATTAAATTCCAGTTAAATGACTAGTTTCAGACCCAATGCTTCTGCTTCATAAATTTGACAACTTAGAAAAACAAGTTAATAATTTTCCAGGCAGAGCAGTATACATCACCACAAAATTTTTCCACAGTAAAGCAAGCCCAAGATAGATGCATGCTATCATGCTACCACCAAAATGGCAATCTGTGCGAATCCCCCCCCCCCCCGCCCCATTACCCACGTCAGACAGCAAGGACGTACTCTTCCCTCGGGTGTTCTCTGTGCTCACGCTGCCCAACACGTCAGTGTGTGTGTTCGGCACCCTGCATTGACATGTTCGGGTTACAGCTTTCTACAAGTTTGTCATGTTTCATTTGAATCCTGTCATTCACTCACAGTCTAAGTCTTCATTCGCTTTGCCAGCTCCAGCAGGAAAGAAATGCATCAGAATGCCACCCCACCCTCCATGCAGCAGATCCTAGCCTCCGAGCCTGGGTGTGAGCACTAAAGCTAGTACAATGGCAACGTACCATTGGAAGTTCAGATGGCAGTGGCCTTTTGATGTGAGGTGGTGATTCCACCCACCCAGTGTGTCTCCACATGTCACATTTTCGACACCTCTTGAGAGCCAAGTCACCTGACCTGGTGAAGAAATAGGGTTATCAGACTGAGTATCAAACATGGCAGTCTAGCCCTAACATGCAGGAATACTATTTTGGCTGTGGTTAGGTAATCCCAGAAAGTTGCAAGAGTCCCAATCCAATGTATTAAAGCTTTTGCACATTTCCTCAACTATTTGAATTTTCCAGACCCTTTGACTAAACAATCTATTTCCCTAACATTTATGGTATCGTCCCCTTTTCTACCTCTGTTTTCCAAAAAAAAAAAAAAAGTGGAGTTATAAACCTTCATTTCCCCTACAATGAAAGCTTTCAGAATTCATTTGCTGTGGCCCTGATGCTGTACATGACAATCCATCCTGTACATTCGCTCTTAGAACTGTGTCTGTAATCCCCCCTACACACACACAATACAACTGGTTTTATTTCACTATTCAAAAATTGGATTCATTTTACTTGGTTTGTTGCCAAGTTAATAGTTCCTTATTCAGCCTGTTTTTTAATTTCTGAGAACGGATTGTTTGATTTTACTCCTGTAAAACCTGCTCTTTCACTCTTTGTCAAGGAGTCTTCACATAAATGATAAAGCAAGCATGTCTTCTTTGTAGACGCTAGTCAGCAACGCTGTCCTTGCAGCAGCAAACTAAATAGAGCTTTGCGTATGTGCTTGTGAGAAATTCTCAGGATCTCTACAATACACTAAGCAATTAACCCCTTAAAAAGACAACTCTAGATTTCTGAATCCTCCTACTGTGAGTTATTTTGGATAAAGTATTCATTGGAAAGAGCCTAAAATATTTTGGTAGTTATTTTATGGCTAATCTACAAGACCATCAGTCTGACTTCTGAGCCTGAGAGGGAAAGTTACACCTTCAAAAATACTAACAGCATAATTATAGAAGTAGAGTTGGATTTTTGTTACAATGATGTTTTACAGGTTTAAAAATGTGCTTGTAAGACTCAAATTACATGATGGTGAGAGTCACCTTTACGAAAGACCACATATCATGACAAAAGACTCCTTTTGAAGGCATGTCTTGAGACAACATGCTCGACTGATTAAACCAACCGTACTGCAGGAATTACACCTATTTCGAAATGAGAAATTGAAGAGCCAGCAGGGGGCATGGAGGTTAAAGCCCTGGACTCTTCCCACATGGGCGACTGCAGTTCGAGTCGCTGACCTGGTGGCATGCTTTCTTACTTTCCCTTTTTCTCTGTCTCTCTGGTCAAATTAAAATAGTAACAAATGTTTTCAATTAAGTAAAAAGTTAATAGACTAAAATGAGAAATTAAGCATAAAGAGGTAAAATAACGTTGCTTCCTCACTTTCCCTCTCTCTCTGTGTCTCTGGTTGAATGAAAATGAATGAATGAATGAATAAAATTAAATACTTTTTTTTGGGGGGGGGGTTTCTATAGGGTGCGTGCGCTCACCAGACAGACAGAGAGAGACAGAAAGCAAGAAATCACCCCCTGGGGGGATAGCCATGCCGCAATCCCTTCTCCTCCATTCTCCTCTCAGGATCTTGGGCACGCATGCACATGCGCCCAGCCTGAGTTTTCAGCCACCGGGTCCGGGACGCAAACTGCGGTCGACTATGTGGGAGTCCAGCAACACAGCCATTACGCCAACTGCTGGTCCCAATTATTAAAAAAAAAAAAAAAAAAAAGGTAAAATAATGTGCCCAAGCACTCAGCTCCACAATTAAAGATCTCTTGATTTAGCCAACTACAGAGTTCTTCCCATTTGCTAGCTCCTTCTAGAATAAGGTAGTGTATCTCGACAGTAATCAGTTTTCTACAATCATTCTTCCTTTATAGAAAATTCTTCCTACATGTGCGACAAGTATGTTCACTTTTCTCCAACATCTCTTTCATAAGAGAACTTACACGTTAGAAAGTACTGAATATGACTATTTTGTTAAGACTGAAAACTGTGTGGCAAAGATAAGCAGCAAATGAACTTCTAAAATCTCTCTTCTACAGCTACAAATCTCATAGAAATACCTCTTATTTAACTGCATTTTTTCAAAAGGAGAATCCATGCTCAACCCATCAAAGTGGATTCTTCCAAGTAACAACATTCAGGTACAGACTGATATTTGATCCTACCACAGAGGTAGATTTTTTTTTTTCCATTAACAGACTCTGATCTTCTTCATTCTATTGATAATTTATTAACAAACAACTAGAATGTTGGAAAACCCCCATAGAGATTTCAATTTTACAGAAAGTACCCAAAATTCCACTAGTTTTGCATCATAAAGTGGTGGTTACAGTTAAGTTTTGAGTAAAACGCCATGTGTGTGGTTTTTGTGGGTGGCTGCAGCTCAAAATGACTATTAGGCTTCATCAATTATCTGACAGGAGAGAGCTATGATAGCAAGTATAATTAAGACAGTTATGATCATCATAACATCTTTGGTATTATATGCCACATTTAGCAACTTTGGCAAACTTAAAGGCCAATTCAGAGACCTAGCTAGCTTTCCAGTCTGGATCCGAGAACTTATCAGAATGAAGGAAATTAATAGGCAGATCATGGGTTTTTACATTTGATCAGTATTTATGGGTTTTTTAGCTGCTGGTATTTTAAACTTATTTTGTAAAACAAAGCTCTAGCTTACTGGGGTACAAATTAAAAAAAAAAAAGAAAAATTACTAAAAGAGAAACTTAAAATATTTTAAGGTCATGACAAACCAGTGTGAAAGAGAATCCTAACACCTAGAAGTGAAACTGCATCATCCACCCAGCCTGGAAAGAAAAAAGAAAGCTAAAAACCACTGTAGAATAAGAATGCAGAGTTTGAGAAAACCCCTAAGGTGAATTCTGAACAACAAAAAGAGTCCCACAACATAAGAAGTGCGTACAGTATGCAAGAACCACAAATGGAAAGAGTTTGCCAGCGTTTTTTATAATGACCTCACAGAGAATGATGGGTCTCCTGTAAATGGAACTTTAGACAATCCACGAATCTAACCTGATCACACCTGAGCTTAAGCAAGTCATTTAATTCATTTTCACATACGTGTCACCTATAGCATCTCCTAAAGTCTTGTCAGAAGCTTTCTGTAAAAGTTCTCTGGAAGAAAAATGGGTAACTTTGATATAAGACTGGGTCAAGGAGACCTGAACCACACAAGACTTACATGCAAAGTACAGTATTAATATGCCAAGGCCCGTATGGCAGCAAACTGCAATGAGAAGAACATGACCCTGAACTTGGTAAGTCTTAATATCAGCTCTACCACTTCGGTGTTAGAGCTCAGAACATATTACTTCATCATTTTCATTTTCAATCCCCCTTTCTAAGGAGTAGAGATGCTACCACTTATTACTTTGGGCAGTAATGAGCATTAAAAAAGACAAGGTTGGGGCCAGCAGATAGCATGTGGTTAAGGCAGCTGGATCCTACATGGCGAAGTCCATGGTTCAATTCCTGGACCCAGCAGCTTGAAAAACAAACCAGGCAGGACTGGTAAGTGATGTGGTGGTTAAAGACACTAGACTCCCACATGGCTGACTACAGTTTGAGTACCGGACCTGATAGTTTGCTTTATGTGTGTCTGTCTCTCTCTCCTCCTCTGTGGTCAAATGAAATAATCAATAAAATTAATAATTCTTAAAAAAAAAATTATGCCATGCATGTGTGTGTGCATGCCCAAAATCTCGAGAGGAGAATGGAAGAGAAGGGGCTGCGGTGTGGTCATCTCCCTCAGGGAGGGGAGGTAATTTCTCTTTCTCACTCCCCCTTCCCCTCACCCACTCCCACCCCTGCCCCTACCCCCACCCCCACCCCCACTCCCAGCAAACACACATGCCCTGTAGCCAAACAAATAAGACAGACAGGATCTAATATAAACCCTTCCTTCGTTCACCCTATTTTTCATACCTTGCAATATCATCATTTCCCTTTGCTCCACACCTATCTACAAGCTCAGCTAACTACTCAACGACCCAAACCTGCTTTCTGTTCCTACCAAATGCGGCTGATGTTATCCTGGAACCCTGAATCTGCATGTCTGAACAAGTCTGTGGCATCTCCAGTCATTTTATAAAAGTTTATCACTAATATCCAAATTATGTGTTAACGATCAGCTTGAAATGAATAATTCATAAAGAAAAACCGATCACATAAACTCACAACTTCCAGGCAATTCTCCCATTTATCATCAGTGTTGAATTCAACTCTTCTTTAAAAAAAGAAAATCTTCATGGAAAGGGCGAGCTGTGGTAGCACAGCAGTGACACAGTGTCGGTTATATGAAGCCACATGGGGGGGTCCTAGGTCCGTGTCCCAGGGTCTCCCTGAACACATCAGGCTCATGTGCAAGTGACCCTGACTGCCTGAGACTGGGGGGAGGGCCATACTCTTTAAACTCTTGGGGGTTCCTCTTCCTTTCTTCAATGAGAGAGGAAGACAAAGAAAAAGAAAAGCTTACCCCCCCCCCAAAAAAAAAATCTTCAGGGAAAGATATTTTCTCTTATGGAAAATTAAACATGTCTTCCATTTATGAAATGCTTTCCCTTCCATTCTCATTTAAACTCTCTAACCCCGTGAGGTAGATATTATCCCTGGCCTCTGCATGGTCCTAACTTGTACTGTCTTTGGTTGAACATCCAAATAAAAAATTTATAGTATATCTCACTTAACTGTGGCAGACCCAGAATGCTCCTTAATAATTTCAAGGATACTATCATGCATTGCGTGATATGGAGCCTTCCGGCGTGACATAATTTCAAGGATCCTGAGAAGGGAACATATACTCCTAAGATGTAGGCATTCTGATCTTACATCCTGATTCTGCCCTGATGCTCTGTTCCTTCTATCTCCCCTCTATCCAGTTCCACCCCCAGTCTGTCCTTGGTGCACCATCCACATCATGGTGTAACACAGAGCAACTCTCTACTGGAGGCCTATTACGACAAGACATAGGAAAGGATATACAAGCAGACTTAGCCATCAACGTTCCCTCCACATCATTTCTCTGTTATGGGAGAAGCAACTTCTCACCTTGGCCTGCTAGAGGGGGTTGGGGAGGGATCGCTCTCGCTCGCTCACTCTCTCTCTCTCTCTCCCCCCTTACCACCCCTGCCCAAACAAAAGCAAGCCAGAAACAAAATATCCCTCCAACTTCAAGTAAAAATCTAAAAAGCTTGGGCCAGCCATGGTGCTGCAGATGGTGGGGCATTGCTATGGGATAGGGGGACCATAGGGGGTGGCACCATGTTCTCAGAGCATGTGCCAGCGCATCTGTGATTCTGCCGGTGGAAGTTCGGGGAGGACCTAGGTGTGACAAGACTGAGTGTCCTTCTCTCATTAAAACAATAAAAGCATGGGACCAGGAGTTGACATAATGGCTATGTCGCTGAACTCCCATGTAGCAGACTACGGTTTGAGACCTGGACCCAGTGGCTTAAACTCACACCAGGTGCATGTGTGCGTGCGTGCCCAAGATCCCAAGAGCAGAATGGAGAAGAGATTGCGGCGTGGCCATCCCCCCTGGGGGGTGATTTCTCACTTTCTGTCTCTCTGCCTCTTTCTGGCGCGCGCACACGCCCTATAGCAAAAACCTCTCCAATAAAAAAAAAAAAAAAAAAAAAAACAATAAAAGCACATATGCAGGTAGGTAGGAGGCTAGACCGGCAGACAGACAGACAGATTCTTTACTATACAGAATCATTTTAGTCCTCTGGCACCAACCATTTCTACCTCAACTTGCCCTTGACCTTGACCTAACAAAAGACTCTACTGCTGCTATCCTTAGCTTCCAAATTGGAAAGCAAATTCACCTTTGAATATATATATTTTTTTCTTTCTGATTTACCTTGTCATACAAGAAAAAAAATCACCTTAGGTGTTCAGTGATTTGGCCAAGTTAGATCATCAGACCTAGGGTTCAAAGCCAGATCCTCTGATTTTGTACGATACACATTCTTTCCTATCTGAGTGCTTTCTATGCTAGGTGCAATCCAGCCACTGCTGTGAGCTCCACCTCTCCTTGGCCACCTCCTCTCCGGGGGAGATTTGTAAGTACCAGGTAAGAATTCTAAGGGATGCAAAGGAAATTCAGACCTCGTAAAGGTGAGGGCTACAACTCATTCATATCTGTATCATCAGTACCTAGTACGCGTCTTTGAAATAAAAGGGGCTCGGGGCTAGCATGTGGCATAGTGGCTGGGTACTGACCTCTCACATGGCCAATTATGGTTCCAGTCTTGGATCTGGTGGCTTGAAAATTACGCCGGGTGTGCGTGCATGTGTGCCCCAAATCCTGAGAAGAATGGAGAAGGGAGTACAGCATCGTCATTCCCCACTGTGGGATGATTTCTCACTTTCCCTCTGTCTCTCTCCAGTTGGTAAAAACCTGAGAAAAGTGGGAGGGCAGTGTTCAATATATGTGAGAGGGAAAAAGATCATTTTAAAACCTTTACTTAATCTGGTTGAGGGTTTTGGAGGCAAAGCCAATTAGGAGTCTTTCATTAAGAAAGGAGTATCTAGCAGTGGACCAAAAAGGAATTGCGCATAAAAGTATCAGGCAGTTGCTACTCTTCTTGCTGCTAACTGGTCAGCCAGTCCTGACAAATAACCAGTAATACTTTTTTTTGGAGAGGTTTTTGCCATAGGGCACGTGTGCTTGCCAGACAGAGAGACAGAACGTGAGAAATAACCCCCTAGGGGACATGGCCACATCACAATCCCTTCTCCTCCAGTCTCCTCTCAGGATCTTGGGCATGCTCGCACACACACCTAGCGTGAGTTTTAAGCCACTGGGTCCGGGACTTGACCCGCAGTCGACTCCATGGGAATCCAGTGACATAGCCATTACGCTAACTGCTGGTCCCAAGTAACCAGTAATTCTAATGCCTCCGGCTCTAGTAATCCTACTTCCCAACTCGAAACTATCCTCTAGTCTCCCCCTAGCCTATCAAATCCAATCTCCTTCTCCCTACTTTTTTCAGATCTCATAACAGACAAAGCTGAGAGTCAGCATCATCTCCACGAGCATGGAAATTCAGACTCCTCTGTCTACCCATCCCCTTATCCAACAATGTTTGGACGAGCCATGCAGAGGACAATCCCTCAACAATCCATGTGGGATTATGGCCACTCTCAGCTTACACCTCGAGAAACAGAACACATTTTAGGTACCACCAGGATATTATGGCCATTTTGATAACAAAGGATGGTGGTTCTTTTATACATTGAATCACATTCTCCCAACCAGAGTTAACAAATTTGCTTTAGACCATCTACTCATCCTAGAAATTGAATAATGGGAATGGAGCATCAGTATAGAACAGAAGCCCTTCATTTCTCATCTTGTACCATTTCAAAGCATTTAAAATTGCAACTTTCCTAATTGCTGGTAGGCAAAATGGTACAACCACTTTGGAAAACAGTTTGGCAGGATTTGGTTTTTTTTTTTTTTTTTTGCATATATGCCCTTTACAATCTAGAAATCCTACTACCAATATTTATCCAAGAGAAATGAAAATACACGTCTCCACATAACTTCATGAAAAATTTTTGAGAGAGATTTTTTGCTATAAGGCATGTGTGCTTCACAAGAGAGAGACAGAGGGACAGAAAGCAAGAAATAAACCCCCAGAGAAGACAGCCATGACACAATCCCCTCTTCTCCAATCTGCTTTCAGAATTTTGGGCACACACAGACAGGCAGCTGGCATGAATTTTAAACCACCGGGTCCAGGACTTGAACCACAGTCAACTACGTGGGAGTCCAACAATGCAACCATTACACCATCTACTTGTCCCTGTCTGCAAATTATTATAAGCAGCATTATTAATACTACCCCACACTAGAAAGAAACCAAGTATCATTTAACTGATCAGTGTATAAGCATTATGGGGCATACACACAATGATGATTACGATGCAGGTAGCCCGCAGCCTGCATTCTGAGAGGCACTGATAATGTTTGGGTCAACTCATAATACCTTGATCCTTTTTAGCACATTCCATCTGCACACTTCTTTAAATTAGTATTTCAGAGTGGAGCAGGAAGATTAGGACCAAAATCTGCTCACTGAGGAGTCTGGTAGGATCAGTAACAAGACTTAAAAAGAAACGATGTGCTGTTACTTCTAAAAAATGTTTAATTCCCTGTGTTTCAGAACTTGCCCACAGAGCCATCCTACAGGTAGGTATATTGTTGTGTTAGTATACTGCTGGTGCTCTAAGAAGTGATCAACTATTCAGTGACTTAAAACATGACACATTTATGGGACCAGAAGATGGCAGAACAGTTATGTTGCTGGAGTTCCATGGAGTCACCACCAGCAGTTTGAGTCCCAGACGTGGTGGCCTAAAAGCCATGCCGGGTGTATGTACATATGTGCCCAAAATCCCAAGAGAAGAATGAAGAGGAAGGAATTGCGGCATGGCCATCCCCCCTGGGGGGGTGATTTCTTGCTTTCTCTCTCTCTCTCTCTCTCTCTCTCTCTCTCTCTCTCTCTCCAGCAAGCGCACATGCCCTATAGCAAAAGTCTCTTAAAAAAAGAGGCACATTATATTATATTTCCGGTTATCTATATTCCTTGTGGAGGTCCTAGGAGAGAATTAATTTCCTTGCCTTTTCTACCTACTAGAGGCCACATGCAGTCCTTACTTTGGGCCCCTTTTCCCCAGCTCCAAAGCCGGCAGTGTCCAGGACAGTCTTCCTCATGCTGCATCTCTGACTCACTCTCCTGCCTCCCTGTTTTCCTTATCAGGACCCGTGTGGTTACACTTGGATCCACCTGGATAATCCAGGCACTTTCCTCATTGCAGGACCTTCATTTAATCACATCTGCAGAGTCCCTTTTGCCCTAGAACGTAACATATTCTCAGGGGCTTGAGGGCCTCTGACCCGCCTACCCTACTAGTCTAGGCAAAAATCTAAGCAGGTTATGCTTATGAAAAGTAAAATCACGTACTTGGTTTCGAACTTTTACTGATTTGAATACAGTTAGAAAAGTTGTACTTTCTCATGGTCCAAACAGACTGAACTAGTCCGTGCATTAACATGACCGTCTACCTTGACAAAGCTACAGAGGATTGCCTAAGAGCTCATTGCTTCCTTTTTACATTTAGGATTGAGACTCTTGGACAACGAGAAGCAACTATAAAAAGATGTTTGGTTTTTTTAGACACAGAGACACATGTCTCATTAGATATTTTTTTTTTCCTCTCAGGTTTTGTGAGGATTAGCACTTTAAAATAAGATTCGGTAAGGTACAAAGAAAATAAAAGTAAACCACAAAGTTCCCAACCAGATTACCCTTACTGATAAAAATAAAAAACTAATGTGCGTGTGTTTAATTTGTTATAGGCTCTGTATGCAAGCCAGAGAGAAACAGAGCGAGTGAGAGGGAAAGTGAGAAAGCATCTCTGAGGGAAATGGCCATGCCACAGTCCCTTTTCCATTCTTTTTTTGGAATTATGGGCATGCATGCGCATGCTCCAGCATATATTCAAGCTGCCAGTCCTGGGACTTGAACTGTGCAGTTTGTCGTGTGGGATTCGATCACCTTAACCACTACACCACCTAGCTGGTCCAGTAATGCATACGCGTTTAAGATTAGAAAATTTAAACAACTGCAGTGAAGTTGTCCAAGTTCTGGGTTTTTTTAAATAATCTATTGAGTTGTCAGGAAAGTCATGATGTATCTTTCTATGTTTTTCTATGCAAAACTGCAGCATGACTTTCCCAACAACCCAAGAGTTGACCTACTGTTTATCAAATACGTGCTTTGCAGAGTATTTTCTGGTTTGTGGTCTGTCCTGACATTTTCTTAGCAGCGATTTTTAAAGATCAGAAGTTTTTAACCTTGAGGAAATCAATTTCATCCTTATTTTCTTTTATGGTTCATGCTTTTTACGTCCTAAGAAATCTTTACTTATCTAAGATCACAAAGATTGGGCCAGTCCGTAGATGGCCAACCATGATTCAAAGCCTAGCACCAGCAGCTTGCAAAACATGCTGGGCACACGTGCATGCATACCTAAAATTCTATACGGATGGAGAAAGAGAGGAACAAGAATTGTAGCGTGACCCCAGTGGAGGTTGCCTCACTCTTTCGCCATCTCTCTGGCAAGCACATGTGCTCTCTGGCAATTAGAAAGAGAAAGAGAGAGATGGTAAAAGGAACAAGACAAAGACTTTTCTCCTATGCTTTCCCCTAGAACAGCATTAGAAAAATACAACTTTCTTTTACAGAATAGAACTTCCTGTGATGATAGAAAGGTTCTATAATCTGAGTGAACCAATACACTGCCTGTAGCTAGCCAGATGTGATTTACTGAGGACGTAACAGGTGGCTAAAACAACTCAGGAGCTGAATTTTTAAATTTTTATTTAGTTTTAATTAGTTTAAATTTAAATAGCTACATGTGGTTACCATATGGGACAGGAAGTTCTAGAAGTGTTATAGTTTTAGATTTTATATTTTGGTCTATGATATACTTTTTTTAAAGGTACTTTTTGTATATGTATACGGTACGGGTCGAGGTTCATTTTTCTTAAATATGCATGTCTAATTATTCCAGGACCACTTTGTGAAAAAACTAGCTTTTCTCCAATGACTTGTCTTGGTACCTTTGTCAAAAATTGATTGTGTGGGTCTATTTCTGAACTCTGTTCTGTTCCATTGACCTGAGTGTCTAGTCTTTCTCCAATATTTCAATGTATTCATGTACACTCCATTAGTCTTCAACAAGCACTCCAAGAATACACAGTGGGGAAAGGGTAATCTCATCAATAAATGGTGATGGGACAACTGGACCTCCACATACAAAAGAATGAAATTGGACCGTTACCTTATACCATACACAGATATTAACTAATAGTGAATTAATAACTTACCTTATACCATACACAGATATTAACTAATAATGAATTAATAACTTAAATGTGAGACCTGAAACTAGAAAACTCCTAGGAAAAAACACAGGAATAAAACCTCCACTGGGGGACCATCAGATAGTGTAATGGTTACATAGTTGACTGTGGTTTCAGTCCCAGACTCACCGGCTTAAAACTCATACCAGGCACTTGTGTGTGTGTGTGTGTCCAAGATCCTGGGAGGAGAATGGAGAAGAGAGTGTGGCATGGCCATCCCCCTGGGGATGATTTCTGGCTTTATATCCCTCTGTCTCTGTCTCTTCAGCAAGCACACTCACCCTATAGAAAAAATCTCTCCAAACAACAACAACAACAAAATCCTTCATGACATTGGTTTTGACAATAATTGCTTGATTATGATACTAAAAGCATAGGCAGAAAAAAAAAACTACACAAGTGGGACTGCAAGATAAAAAGCTTCTGCACAGCGAAGAAAACAAGTGAAAAAGCAACCTGTTGAAAGGGAGAAAATATGGGCAAATCACCAATCTGATAAGGGGTTAATATCCAAAGTATATAAGGAACTCCTACAACTCAATAGAAAACCAATCAACAAATAAAAATAACAGAATTTGAAAATGGTGTAAGATTTGAATAGACATTTCTCAAAGAACACACACAAATGGCCAACAGGTATTATAAAAAGACGATCAGCATTACTAATCATCATGAAAATACAAATCAAAATCACAAGGGGCCAGGCAGTAGTGTAGTGATAACACAAATAGACCTACATTTGAAAGGTCCTGGGTTCTCTTCCCAGGACCTCCTCAGTATGCCAGACATGCACATGCCCACAATCCAGACTAGCAACCATGGAAGCACCCTGTTTCCCTAATGAAAAAATAAACTTCGGGAACCAGCAGTTAGCATAATGGCTATGTCGCTGGACTCCCACGTAGTCGACCGCGGTTCACGTCCCGGACCCGGTGACTTAAAACTCACGCCGGGCACGTGTGCGTGTGTGCCCAAGATCCCGAGAGGAGAATGGAGGAGAAGGGATTGCGGCGTGACCATCCCCCCTGGGGGGTGATTTCTCGCTTTCTGTCTCTATGTCTCTCTCTGTCTGCCTGGCGAGCGCATGCGCCCTATAGCAAAAAACCTCTCCAAAAAAAAAAAAAAAAAAAGGAAAAATAAACTTCAATATAAGTATTTTTTATATTTTAAGTTTTATATATGTGTGTATATGTGTATACACACACTATATATACACATATACATATATACACATATATACATGCATTTACAGAAATAAGGAAGTAACCAATGTTGGTGAAGATTAGAGTAATTGGAACCCTTGTGCACTGTTGTGTTCGGTGGAAATATAAAATAATGCATGTGCTATGGAGAACAGTATAGAGATTCCTTTGAAAACTAAAACTATAACTATGTTATGGTCCAGCAATCCTACTGTGTATTTATCAAGAAGAACCAAACTGAGGAGCTCCAAGACATATCTGCACTCCCATCTTAACTGCAGCATTGTTAATATTAGCCAAGGGGTAGAAATAAACCAGATAGCCACTGATATATAAATAGACACAATGTAATATTATTCAGCCTTAGAAAATGAAATCTGTCATATGCTACCACCTGGAATAAAACTTGAGGACATTATGCTAAATGAAATAAGAAGTCACAAGAAGATAAATGCTCCATGCATATTCTCCTTACATGAATTATCTAACACAGTCAAAGTCATCAAAGCACAAAGTAGAATGGTGGCTTCCAGGAGTGAAGGGTAAACGCAAATAAAGAGTTTCTGTTCAAATAAATGTAAAGTTTTATTTTTATTTTGTTTTTAAATTTTTTAAGTTAGATTTTTGCCATAGGACATGTGTGCTTACTAGAGAAAGAGAGAGAGAGAGAAATCACCCCCAGGGGAGATGGCAATGTCACAATCCCTTTTCCTTTGTTCTCCTCTTGGGATTTAGGGCATAAGCGCACATATACCTGGAGTATTTTTTTCAAGCCATCAGGTCAAGGACTTAAACTGCAGATTTGGCCATGTAGGATTGAGTGCCTTAACCACCATGCAACCTGTTGGCCCGAGTATACAGTTTTAATTCTGCAAGATAAAAAAGTTCTAGAGATCTGTTGTATAGTTTTATGCTTATAGTTAACAATGCTGTACATTTAAGATGTGCTCCAAGGACGGATCTCCTGTTATGTTTCATTACCACACTCTTTTTTAAAAAAAAAAAATCATTTTGAGGCCAGCAGGTAGCATGGTGATTAAGGTGCTGGACCCCCACATGGTTGACCATGAGTTTGAGTACCAAATCTGGCAGTTTACTTTCTGACTTTCTTTCTGTTTCTCTGGTGGGTACATGTGTCCTATTGCAAATTTTAAAATAGTAATAATAATAAAGTAATATTTAAAAAATAATTCCCTTAAAAAGTCATTTTGTCTTAACTTTACAGTAAGACTTGGAAGGACACACAATATCTGACTTCAAATTTTTCTTTTTTCAACATAGTTCAGGAATTTTTAAGTTCTTAACTTTCTATACAAATTTTAGAAATAGTCTGTTGATTTTCCACAAAGATAACTGCTGCGATTGCGACTACAGTTTTAATGAATCTATATATCATTCTGGGAAGAAATGACATTTTGGCAACACTCAGTCTTCCAATCTATGAATACAGTGCATATCACCACAAGTTTAAGGTTTCTCAGCAATGTATTATAGTTTTCAGCATATAAACCTTGCATATATTTTATTAGATTTATTCCTTAGTATTTAAATTATTTGGACGATATTGTACAAAGTACTTAAAAATTTTTTCAAGTTCAGAATGTTTGCTGTTAGTATAGAAAAGTACAATTAATTATCATATATTGATCTTGTACCTAGTGACCTTGCTAAACTTACCTAGTAGTTCCAGTAGATTTGTAGATTCTTTGGATTTTCTACCTAGACAATCAGGTTGTTTACAAATAAAGGCATTTCATTAATACCTTTTCAGTCTGTATGCCTATTTCTTTTTCTTGACTTTTTGGACTAGCTAGGGCCTCTTGGACAATGATGAATACCAGTGGTGAAAGCCAACATCCTTACTTTGTTCTCATCTTAGGGGAAAAACATTCAGTCTTTCATTAATAAATATGGCCTTAAATGTATGTTTTTCATAGAACCCCTTTATCAGGTGGAAGAAGTTTCCTCCTATTCCCCATTTTCAGAAAAATTTATCAGAAATAGATTTTTGTAAATCCTTTTTCTGTATTCATTGAGATGACCACTGTTTTTTTCTTTACTCTGTTGACATCACAAACGACATTGATTGATTTATGAATATTGAACCGACCTTGCATTCTTGTAGTAGAGCCTACTTGGTCATGATATATTTTCCACCTTTTTTTTCCGTAATTTGCCATATGGCACATATGCTTGCCAGAAAAATCAGAACAAAAGAAAAAGAGAGAGGGAACATGAGAAACCACCCCCCATGGGGAATAGCCAAACCCCTACCCCTTCTCCTCTGTTCACCTCTCAGGATTTGAGGCAAGCATGCACACGTGCCCAGAGTGTTTTTCAAGCTACTGGGTCTAAGACTTGAACTGTGTAGTAGTCAGCCATGTGGGATCCAGCTGCCTTAACCACCACATCACAGTTGGGCCCTGTATTCTTTATATATATATTAGTTTTTGTTTGCTAATATTTTGTTTAAAATACACCTATGTTTATGAATATTAGCCTGTAGTTTTCTTTTCTTACAATTCTTTGCCTGGTGTTATCAAGGCAATGCTGGTCTCATAAAATTAGTTGAGAAGTATTCACCCCTATTCTATGTCTGGAGAGTTTCCTGCAGAGTTGAAATTATTTCTTTTCTAAATGTGTTTAGAATTGGCCAGTGAAGTCGCCAGATTTTTCCTGTGGGAAAGTTTTTAAATTATCTAGAACTTCTTTATTTTGGTAGTTGATCTTTCAAGGAATTTGACCATTCCATCTTAGCTATCTAATTTACTGACATATAAATTGTTCAGAAAACCCCCTCATCATTTTTAATGTCTGTAGGATCAATAGTAATTTCCCCTTTTTCATTCTTCATGTTGAAATTTATGTCTACTTTTGTTTCTCATGGTAAGTCTAGCTAGAGGTTTCTCAATTTTATCTTTCAACTACTACCTTTTGATCTTAGTAACTTTATTTTTTCAATTTATTTCTGCTCTCATCCCCAACTGTTATGGTTTAGAAAGTGGTTCGTCCCCAAAGATCTATGTGTCGGGATTGGCTGTACTATAGAAGAGTTAAGTGAAAACTTAATCCCTTCATGGTGCCCCAGGGTGGGGCCTTTGGGTGTAATAAAGTCATTAGGGTAGAGTTCCCACGATTAAGTCCTGATTTTTTTTGCCCCCCCCCCTTTTTTCTGTAGGGTGCATGTGCTCACCACAGAGAGAGAGAAGGAAAGTGAGAAATCATCCCCCAGGGGAGATGGCCACGCCACAACCCCTTCTCCTCCATTCTGCTCTTGGGATTTTGGGCATGCATACACGTGCCCAACATCATTTTCAAGCCTCCAGATCTGGGGCTCAAATTGCAGTTGGCCCTGTGGCAGTCTAGTGCCTTAACCACCATGCGACCTGCCGGCCCTGATCGGTTTATAAGGAAAAGAGATGAGGCAGGTAGAAGCCAAATGGATACAGATCGGGCTCTGCTCTGCCTAAAATTCTACCTTTTACCATTATATAATGCCTTGGGACTTTCTGGTCACCAGAACTGTGCTTTATAAAGCATGCATTCTCAGGTATTTCTGTCAGCAATGCAATAACGGCCCGTCACACCAACACACATTGAAATCTTTAATTAACACTGTACACTCCAGGTTCTGGAACAGCGGCTGCTGTCTTTGGCATCATGTTTTTCACTTGATATTCCTATTTAGAACGTCCATCTCCTCATGCCTTCACTTGACTTTTACTCTCCCTTCGGATCTCCATCAAGGTAGTGTTTCTCCCAGATGCTTTCTATGGCACCCTCCCCTGGGTGACATCTCCTTTATCCCCTTAGCACTCAACACAGTGAAATGAGTTTGCTGTCTGTGGCTCCCTCTCCATTGTATCACCCGTGGGAACGGGGGCTGCCGCACTCGTTATCACTCTATCCCCATTGTTGTTCAGTTCCGTAACCCTTCATTTCTTAGTAAAAACAGGTATAAATCAGAACACAGGAACCAAAGGCAGAGTAGGGATTATGGACTCAGTCAAAAATATTCAACGCCCACTGTGTCTTCTTATGTAAGGAATTATAAGGACGTGGACTCAGAAGACCTTGGGCAATTCCCTTCAGCCTCCCTGAAATTTTTTATTTTCTGAATTGGATTAGGTAATACCTATATCAAAAGTAATACAGGAGGAACAGATGAGAGGGGATAAAGTGACAGCATTTTGCTAATCAAACAATACTCCACACAGACAGATATGTATAATTAACCACAGAGCCTGGAGTCTAAGGGCTTATCGCTATCAATCTGCATTCTCTACTACTAACTAAATTTCCAACATTTTCGAATTTATTCATGTTTCAGTGAAGCACAGGACAAACACAAAAGTATAAAACTACTGTTGTGTTGTTGTTCATCTGTTTGTTTCATTATACGGTATATGTGCTCACCAGTCACGGGCTCTTTGGAAAAGAGCAACTGTACACATGAGCCCTTTGCATAGCCATTCTCTCTCCCGGGAGAGAGAGACAGAGAAAAAAAAAGAGAGACAGAGCAGAGAAAAAGAAAGCATCCCTCAGGGGGGATGACCACACCCCAATTTCCTGTCTTTCATTCTCCTTTCAGGATTTTGGTGTACACACACATACACACCCAGGGTATTTTTTTTCAAGTCTCTGGGTATGGGACTCGAACCTCACAGTTGGTGATGAGGGATCCAGCCATCTTAACCACACCACCTGGCTGGCCCTAAAACCCTTATTTTTTTTTTTTTTAAAGAAAATTGTCATCCAATAGCAATTTTATGAACAGGTTCTCAAATAGTTGCCATGTGTTAAAAATTCTTGAACTCTTTACTAAAAAGAAATCTTCCCAAATGATCACTTTTGGTCAGCCTTTGCTAACATAATCAGATTTAGATATGTCATTTAAAACAACAAAAATGTTAAAGGAAACTAGTATTTCTCAATAAAACATTAGAAACAACCAAGATTGGTATTACAGTATAAAGGCATAACTTTCCAGGAAGATTCTTTTCTCTTAAAAAAAAAAATAATAATTCCATCAGTTTCCTAAGGTGGAAGAACATAAACAGGTTTTATTCTCTATGTCCAAAATAATAAAATGAGATCATGGATAGTTATATATAAATAGTAAACATAAATGGTACATTCACAATGTTTGTTATAATTATTGTAGTTATTCAGTGTACTATACGCTGTTAAGTATATATGTCAAACTTAAATAATGAGACCAAGTCCAATTAGCTCTTTTATGCATATTTCAATAACCTAGAACATTAACAGGTAAACTCTAAAACAGTTATTTAAACTACTGAAATGAGGACCAGCAGGGTGGCATAGGGGTTAAGGTACTGGACTCCCACAGGGCCAACCGCAGTTCAAGACGCAGACCTGGCGACTTGAAAATCATGCTGGGCGCATGTGCGTGCATGCCCAGAATCCCAGGAGGAGGATGGAGGAGAAAGGATTGCAGCGCAGCCATCCTTCTCACTGTCTCTATCACTTTCCCTCTCACTGTCTCTCTCCTCTCCAGCAAGTACACGGGCCCTATAGCAAAAACCTTTTGAAAAAATACAATAAAATATTGATATGAAAACTCAGTTAAATAATAAATTCGTATCCTACAATCCCTCATATGTTCCAAACAATTTATTTAAACATTATGATTCATAGATAGCATCACTCAAATGGCTACTTTTTCCAATAAGGAGCTGTGTGTGGGCAGACCACTGACTTCCGCAAACATCTGACGGTTCATCGGGGGCGATCGGGATCAATCTGCTATCTGTATATAGTTTAGATGCACGGCATCACGCGGTGTGTGTAGACATGGTAGGCTTACAAAAAGCGACTCACATGCTGGCAAAACATGTTGTATGATAAACAGACCATAAACAGAAACTGTCACTGGCACTCAGGGGCAAAAGCCAGCTGCGTTTCTTTATCCCTAATCCCAGTTTCAGATGCAGGTTTTTTCCAGAAAGAACAGTAGTTTGATTTACTCAACACCCTGTAGAAGTCAGGGCGTGGCTATCCCTCTCTGAATAATATTAGAGATGGATTTTCCCTCAACTCTTGTAGCAACAGGATTTTAAAAGTGGTTACTGGTAGGAAAAGGTGAGATTAAGGTCAAACTACCTGCCTATAAGCATCTTTCCCCAGGGAGTTTGGCCATTCTCCTCCATTCTCCTTTTGGGATTTTGGGCACACATGCACACAAGCCTGGTATGTCTCTCAGATTTTCAGGAGATACTCAAGCCCATAATCAGCGATATGGGATCCCTGTCTCAACTACCATACCACCAAATGGTGTTTGTTGTTGTTTTTGAAGTTTTTGCTATAGGGCGCGTGTGCTCACCAGAAAGAGAGAGACAGAAAGCGAGTAATCACCCCACAGGGGGGATGGCCACACCGCAATCCCTTCTCCTTTTTCCTCTCAGGATCTTGGGTACGCACACACACACGCCTGGCGTGAGTTTAAGCCACCGGGTCCAGGACTCAAACTGCGGTTGACTACATGGGAGTCCAGGGACATAGCCATTATGCACTGCTGGTTCCCCAACTAGGTTTAAGTAACAGCAGAACCGACAATGGGAACCAGCAGTTAGCGTAATGGCTATGTCGCTGGAACGTAGTCGACCTCGCGTGACCCGGTGGCCCTCAACCGGGCGCGTGTGCGTGCGTGCCCAAGATAGAATGGAGGAGAAGGGATTGCGGCGTGACCAATTTCTCGCTTTCTGTAAGCGCAGCTATTCTCCAAAAAAAAAAAAAAAAAAAAAAAAAAGAACCAATTAAAGACAATGGAAGTAGAGGTATTTTGAGACTCCAAGAAAACATCTTTTTTCCGGCTCAGGAGGTGGCAGAGGTTAAGGCAGCTAGATCCTACATAGCCAGCTGCACCACTGGAGTCCTGGACCTGGCGTGCTGAAAACACCCCAGGCACATGTGCATGCATGCCCAAAATCCTGGGAGGAGAGAAGAGACTGCAGCATGGCTATCCCCTCCAGGGGGGATCTCTCATCTTCTCTCTCTCGGTGTGTGTGTGTCTCTCTCTCTGGGGATCACACAGACCCTATAGCAAAAACATTTTTTTTTCCTTAGGCTCAACATGAGGTCACAGTAAAAGGATGACAGTGACAGTCGGACATCTGGTTTTGCCTACCTTCTTATAAAGTTCAGTATTTATCATTTTATCCTAAGTTGTTCTAGCCCACTGATATCTGCCACCACTGCAGCCTAATCACAATACATTTTTGGTCATTAGAAGAGGACCAGAGTCAGCAGTTGGCGTAATGGCTATGTCGCTGGACTCCCATGCAGTCAACTGCGGTTCGGGTCCCAGATCTAGTGGCTTAAATTCATGCCAGGCATGTGTGCGTGCGTGCCGAAGATCCCAAGAGGAGAATGGAGGAGAAGGGATTGTGGCATGACCATCCCTCCTGGGGGTGTGATTTCCTACTTTCTGTCTCTGTCGTCTCTTTCTGACGAAAACAAACACTTCTAAGAAAAAAAAAAAAAAAAAAGAAAAGGAAAAAAAAGGACCAAAGGTAAGAGTGAATTTAAAAAGAAAAACCAAAACAAACAAGAAAGACTCTTACACGCTTCCTCTATACTTTCTAAAACACTGCTTGAACTAGAGACTTGGTAAGACGACAAAGCTTTCCTAAGGTACAGATCGGTGGCCATGTGCTTAGTAGATGAGTAATTGCATGTCTTTGCCCTGGCAAGCACTCAGAGTGCAACCTGACCTCTGTCCCGCAGGCGTGCACACCTGCCTCACATGGTCGGTGTTTGCATTCCCGCAGACACGGCTGCTTGGAAGGAGCAACTGTACACACAAGCCCTTTGCACGGCCTCAAGCCTGTGACTCGGGTTAGACCAGGGAGGACAGAAGCAGGCCACAAACCCCACGGCGGTTCATTACTTCTCAAGCAGGTTCTGTTCCCTGATGAGGAAACTGACGCCAAGCTCGGTGGCCAACGCCAGCACTAGGGCCCACTCCGAGGCCCAGCACAGCCAATCACAGTGCCCACGCGAGGCACCTGGCTCCGAGGGCGAGAGCATGACTGGGCAATCTAGATTTTCAGGGTAGGTAGTGACCGCGATGTGAACTCTTCTTGGCTACTCTCGCCGGCCAGAGGAGTGGGGAAACTGATGCACCGGCCAAGTGACTTGCCAAAGCTGCAGAGCCAGCAGAGGGCAGGGAAGGGCCTAGAAGCCTGGTCTTTGCGACATTTGTGATACTGCCCAGACCCTCTGACTGGCTTTCCCAGCTCTGGGCTCCAGCAGCCTTTGAGGTGAAAGGGCCAGGGCTAGGGCCGGGGCGCTGCCCTTTGGGATCATTTTCCCGTCAGCAGCTTTTGGCGGAGGGGAAAAGCGGCCGCCCCACCCACCGCCAGCTGCAAGGCATCACGCCAAGCGTTTGCTGCCTTTCCCAGGCACTCCCCTTCGCTACCTCCGCCCTTGGCCCCTGCACGACTCAGCGCCCCGCGCTGCCCCCCCTCCCCTGCCCGTGGGCCAGCTGTTCACGTGGGCCTGCACAAGTCAGGGTCGCAGCCAATGACAAAACAAGCCTCGACCTCGCCACGCCCCCTTCCTGCCTGGAGGGAGCCCAGGACCCTCCATTCGCAAAAGCACCTCCCAGTCCCGCCTGGCTTGCAGCGCCTGCAGGGGGCTGGCTGCCCGGGTGGATGCGGTTGAGGCTGCAGAGGCCCGCCAGCTCCTGTGGGGAGGCAGGGGTGTAGGGACCGGCCTCGTGAGGAGGGGGCGTTTCCCCAGAAAAGGAAGGAAGTGGGTGTCACAGGCGGCACACACTGCTTTTTTGGCGTCTTGAGGGGAAGTCAGAAAGAACTGCTCCAGATTTTCCCATTTTTTTTGGCTAAGTGCAAATTACTCGAACCCCCTCTCTCCCAACTGTCATGTCAGGAATATCAACAACTCCTTGGACGACAGCTCACCAGCTCCTGCACACACTGCAGTAAACAGAATCACCGATCGAGTTACTGCTGCAAGCCTCCTAGTGGAGTGACAGGCTTTGACACTGTCCCATGGAGGTCACCCTATGGCCAAGGCATGCTTAGAACCTTGTTATTTAGACTCTTTCAGTAACCTAATTACAAGGATTCTCATGCAGCTTTCTGATGGGTCATTTTATCAATAACAGACAAGACTATATCAGACTGTGGCTATATTCAAAATCCAAAGCACTATGTTCTGTCCATTGTGTATATTCACGGGTCCCTCAAGAACAGGAAGTTGCCAGGCCCTAACCCTCCATCCATCCCCAGTCACCCCCAAATCAGGGGCACCAGGGCCAGCAGGTGGCAGAATGGTTAAGGCACTGTACTCTCACATTGGCAACTGCAGTTTGAGTCCTGGACCTGGACGCTTGAAACTCACACCAGTGTGTATGCATGCACACCCAAGATCCTGAGAGGAGAATGGAGGAGAAAGGGGTTGTGGCATGGCCATTCCCCTCCCCCCCACCGGGAGTGATTTCTGCTTTCTCTCTCTGTGTCTCTGTCTCTCTGGAGAGAACATGCATCCTATGGAAAAAAAATCTCTCTCAAAGAAACCAAGTCAGGCAGCTCTGTGGAAGGGAACCTTAACCCTCCCATGTGGATCTGCCTCACAATGCATCCCTACGGTGCACCATGTGTGACCCCATCATTTGTCCTTTAACTTTACTTTGAGCTGCCTGGATGGAATGGGTTAAGACAGGGCATTCCTGGGAGAAGACAGGTGAGCACGTCTCACCTTTATCACTTTTGGTGGCAGCTATTGTTTAATTATGAGTTCTATGGACAGCACAAAACCATGTGGGAATAACTCCAGATCAGTTTCTCTGTCCCCAGATTTCATTCTCTTATTATCATAGAATTGCTGCTATTCCTGATTTTACTCCATTTTTCTCTTATGATGAGTGGTTTCACTGAAAATTCATGTCAAGAGGTAATAAGGAAGGTGGGAGAAAGATCAAAGAACAATGAGAAATGAACAAATGAACACTTTTACTGATTGGAGATCTTACAGTTCTAGTCCCTCTTGATCACTCTCACTCAGAGGCTTCCAAACTCAGAGACTGCTTACAGGTCAATTCATTTCTTTGTTCATAACATGTTAAAGGATATCTTTCTACATGTGGATTTCTATGGCCTCAACAGAAATTCTGATAGAATGGATGTGTTCGAAATGGGGTGGGAGGCACCGTCAGGTAGCTGGGAAATCTCTTGGTTAGGGAGATAAGTAGAAGTCACTAGGCTATGGTTTAATAGTCAACTACATTCTTTTTTAAAAATTATTTTCCAGTTTTGATCAGAGAGAGACAGAGAAAGAGAGGGAAAGTGGGAAAGCAAGCCACCAGGGTCTGGGACTTGAACTGCAGTCAGTCATGTGGGAGTCCAGCGCCTCTAACCACCATGCTACCTGCCAGCCCCAATAAACTACATTCTTGAACCTGAGGATTTGTATATTACGTATGGTGACGAAAAAAAAACATCACCTTGTCTCACTTGGAGAGTCCTTTTAGTTAAACAGGCCTGAGAGTCCTTGGCAGTAGAGTAGGAAGGGCTTAAGTTTGGGCTGACCACTTAGCGCTAGGAATATAAGGGCGGATCTCAGTCCCTTTCGTGTGTGTCTCCAGGAAGCAGGAGTAACTAGAACCAGGTGTACAGGACTCTGCCTGAGCCTGGGAGTTGCTGTTGACATTTCCAGAGCTGAAAACAGTCAGTCAGGGCTCAAATGCTGTGTGTAGCTTAGACTCACAAATTGGAAGGCACCAGATAACGTACTGAATCATGAGCTTTTTTTTTTTTTTTTAATTATTTCATTTAAGTTTATCTATTATTATTATTTTCCAGTTTAGTCAGAGAGGGAGAGAGGGAGAGGGAGAGGGAGAGGGAGAGGGAGAGAGAGAGAGAGAAAGCGAGAAAGCAAGCTACCAGGTCCAGGACCTGAACTGCAGTTGGCTATGTAGGACTCCAGTGCCTTTAACCACCACACCATCTGCTAGCCCCCGAATCATGAGCGTAAGAGACTCCAGAGCCACCAGGTAGCATAGTGGTTAAGGTGCTGGACTCCCACATAGCTAAGCATGGTTCGAGTCCCAGACCCGGTATGCATGTGTGTGGGCCCAAAGTCCTGAGAGGAGAATAGAGGAGATGGGATTGCAGCACGGCCATTCCCCCGCCCTAGGGGGTGGTTTTATGTTTTCTGTCTCTCTGGGAAATACCTGTGCCCAATGGCAAAAATATCTCTCAAAAAAAAAAAAAAAAAAAAAAAAGAGAGAGAGAGAGAGAGACCCCATGCACCTCACATAGACACTACACATACTGTCCTCTCACCAAATACTGATCTGTTTCTGGGAGTCCTTGGAGCAATTTATCATCTTCCTAAGATGTAGTTTTTCAGCATACGAGCTGAAGCACTTGTGCCTGTCAAAATTATAAAGCCCATGGAAGATTTTTCAAAAAATAAACACAAAAAACGTGTTCGAGTCAGCTTTAGGGGCCGTATATTGCAACAGGTTCCAATTGTTTGACACGATATTTATAGAGATGGTCAGTGAGCTAGGTTACTTTCTCTCATCCTAGTTTCCAGGATCCTTCCCCTAACTCTGTTTGGGATCCTAAAGGTTCCTACTCCCTTAAAAAATAATGATAAATTACTAAAAAACTGAATGGTATTTTGCTCTCCCACCCTGTGAGGCTGCATAGGATTAAGTAGTAACAAGAACCAAGGCCTGAAGATTGAACAGGCTTCAAAAGCTAGACCGTAGAAGACTGATGAGGGAGATGTCACACCAGTCTTTGGCTGAGGTCGCACTGTCCAGGCAACAATGGCCCAGAGGAGAACAACTAGGTAATTCATTCATTGTGTATCTGTTTACATCTCCTTCCTCCCCCACCTTCTAGGCTAATGTATAATAGTTTCACTTTGATTAGGGGCAGATTTTTAGAACTAGACAGGATCTTGGAGCTTATGGTTCATTATCCTGACCTGTCCTTTGAGAAAACAGATTAAGCATTGTTAGATGACTTGGCCCAAACACATAGCTAGTGGGAGAACCAAGATTAGAACCTATTCAGACCCAGTTGTTCTTCCTGTTTGTCCCCAAAATGGCCACCATCAACATGTGCATCTCTATGTGCACGATACACCATTCGTCAAGAGGTGGAGTCTCTTTTTCCACCCCTTGACTTGGGTTGGGACTTCATTTGACCAACAATAAGATGCAGAAGTGACACCCTGAGACTTCCAAGATCAGGCCCTAAAAGGTCCAGCAGCTTCTGCTTCCTGACTGTGGGAAGTCAATGTCCGTACTTAAAGCAGCTTAGACCAGACTACAGAGTGGTGAGGCTCGGCGTGTGGACTGGGAGAGGAGCCAAGAGGAAGCGCAGCAGACAATGAGGGAAGGAAGGCTTCTTGAACTACCCGGCCCAGTTCTACCCCAGTTCCTGAAGCAGGAGTCATGAGAAGCAGACAGCTGAAAGGCTGACTTAGTACACTGACTCGGAGATAGTAATTATGAAGTCTGGACACAAGGCTGCTTAGGTTTCAGAAGTCTCATTAAGAGACCAAGTCAACCAATACTTCCGAGTGTGTCAATAGCTCTTATCGAGAGAAAATGCTTTTCTTCTTTAAATGAACTTATAATAAATCTGTAGTTTACATTATAGCGTATCAATTTTCTGATCACCCAAACTTGCTATGGGAATATGAATTTATTCTTAGCATTTATGTGAAACAAATTTTCTCCACATTTTAGTACTCTGTTATCTAATGCTATACAGCAGACCACTGGAGGGCCTAAAGACCACACTACCCTTTATACTCACTACTTTGCAATTTGGGCAGGGCTCTCTGGGGACAACTGGTCTTTGCCCTCGGTACCCATGAGGCCTGGCTTAAAGGCTGGGGGCTGGAATAATTTAGAGTCTGGCTCGCTCAGAGCTGGAGGCTGTTGGTGGGAAGATGATCTGAACAGCTAGGGGCTAAAACAGCTAGGTTCCTCAGGCATCTCTCTATCTGTGGAACCTTTAACACACGGTCTCTCTAAAATGGTAACATCAGGCTGGTCAGCTCTCGTACGTGCCAGTCAAGGCTCCGAAGACATTTTCCCCAAGAGAGTCATTCCAGCCCAAGTTGTATCACATTATATGACTTAGCTTCAGAAATCATACAGTCTCCCTTCTGCCTTGGAGTTGGTCCACCCTTCAAGGAAATGGAACACAGGGCCCTCCCCTTCACCCTTGATGAAGGCGAGCCAGCATCACACTGTTAGCAGAGCATGTGGAAGGAGCTAGGTTGGAGCGGCCATATTTGAAAAATATAATCCAGCCTCCTCCAAGTTCCAAACTCTGCATCTGAATTCCATGCAATTGATAAAACCTTGATAGAGGGGCCAGCAGATGGTACGGTGGTTAAGGTGCTAGACTTCCTTATGGTCAACTGTGGTTCAAGTCCTGGATCTAGCTTGAAAGTCACTCTGGGCACATGTGTGAGTGCCCAAAATTGCAAGAGGGGGATAGAGAAGAAGGGCTCGCCATATGGCCATCTCCCCTGAGGGGGTGAGCTCTCGCTTTCCTTCTATCTGCCTCTGATGATGCACGTGCCTTATGGCAAAAAATAAAATAACTTGATGGACTAATTTCAGACACTTTGGTTTAAAAATAAAAATTGTCAGTTGCAATACTTATGAATGCTAATTCTGTTTCCTTATGTGATTTGGGGCTATCGTTTAATCTCTCCCTCACCTAGGGATTTGATTAGAACTGTAGAAGGAAAAAAAATGAATAATCCACTGTTACTACTGTTTTACAAACTCCTCTCTTGTAAAAACTAGCTCAATTCATTGCTTACAGTTCACACAGTAGAATATTCATAGCAAAGTTGAGACAGTATTAATTTAATATGGCTTTGGCAGCCATGTGTGGTAAAGGAAATTCGCGATGTAGGCTCTGTGACAAGTTTTGGATGAACACTAATAACTTGCATTCCTACAAGCACAGCATGCCCTCACAATCCCCCTGCACACACGTGGTGGCTTTTATACCTACAAGACATTCAGCTTCAATCTGGTTTACCTGGCATCATTTTTCTTAAACCTGGCAACGACACAGCCAAGGCATGTTGGCCTTTTTAATTGTCGCCTAGCAGCCCTCAGATGATCAGGATAGGAAATGAAATGTGCAGGACCAGCCTATGGCCTGCTGGTTAAGGCAGCCAGATCCTGGACTGTGGTTGGTCGACTGTGCAGTTCAAATCCCAAGCCATTTGGCTTGAAAAACACAATGGGTGTTGAACCATTTAGTGGCATGGTAGTTAAGGCAGCTTGATCTGACATAACTGACTATGTGGTTTGAGTCCCAGACCCAGTAGCTTGAAAAACACTGAGTGTACCTGTCTGTGTGTGCCCAAAATCTCAAAAGGAGAGAGGAAGGAAAGGGGATTATGGTGTGCCCATCCCCTAAGAGGGGCATCTTCTCACTTTTCCTCCTCTCTCCCTCACATACACATATACATTCTCCAACAAACTGAAGGGAAAAAAAGAAAAGAAACACATTAGATGCATGTGTGTGCACGCCCAAAATCTCAACAGGATGGAGAAATGCCAGGAGAAGGAATTGCAGCATGACCATTCCCCACGGGGGTGCTTCCTACCTCTCTAGGGAACGCATAATCCCTATGGCAAATCTTTTGTAAAAAGGAAGTAAAGTGTGAGTATCTTACTTTAATTCTGGAAAGAATCCTATCATAGCTAAAATTTAATTAGTCAAATTGAAGTTTTTTGTGAATAGCAAAGTAACAATTTTTGTTCCTACAAAAAAAAAAAAAAAAAAAAAAAATGTGACCCAAGACATATACCAATTGCAGGGTAGTTGTTTTACTTCTTTGGCATTTTATAGTGTTTTGGGGAGACACCTCCTTAGAATTGGTGTAAGTAAAAATAAGCATCTAATAATACATCCATATATTCCTTGCAGATTTCGGTAGCTACATTAAGTATTTCTCTAAGGTCTGACCTCTCAAACTTGTTTTTCTAATTTATTTTCCAGAATTATATTTGCTATGCTGTGTTTTCATCATTATGCAAAAGATGTGACTTTACGGATTTCTTAAAAAACAATTTCTGTAGGGCATGTGTGCTCACCAGAGAAAGAGACAAAGCATCCCCCAAGGAGGAAATGGTCATGCCACAATCCCTTCTCCTCCATTTCCTTCTCCTCTTGGGATTTTGGTTCTAGTCCAACCTGGTGGCTTGGACTAGAACCATGCAATCAGCCATGTGGGCTCCAGCTGCCTTAATCACCATGCCCCTGGCTAGCCCTTATGAATCTTTTAATGGTGGCTTTCTAGACTCTCTCTGCAGGTCCCACTTTGAGGTTTGCCAACCAACTGTATTACTAAAAGCTCCTGTATATATCAAATGTTGCTTTTATTTATTTTTTGGAAGATTTTTGCTTAAGGGTGCATGTGCTTGCCAGAGAGACAGACAGAGAGATAGAAAGTAAGAAATCACACCCCCCCCCCCCCCAGGGTGGATGGCCATGCTGCAATCCCTTCTCCTCCATTCTCCTCTTGGAATTGTGGACATGAATGCACACGCGCCCAGCCTGAGTTTTAAGCTGCCGGGTTCAGGACTTGAACTTCAAGTCAACTGCATGGGAATCCAGCAATGCAACCATTACACCATGTGCTGGTCCCTCAAATGTTGCATTTTAAATGGTCTTCTCCACAATGTGATTTCAGCAATGTGGCTAGTTACCTGACAGTTTTCTTGCCTATAAATTCTACACATGTATCCTTAATAGAGCCCATCAGCATATAGTCAATTCTTTTATAAGGTGAGTTATCTGCCTTTAATTGCTTATCAGGGATTTTTCATTTTCATAGTTTTTCTCTTAAAACAGAGCTACCCAAGAATATTTTTGCAAGGAACACAACAATAGAATGAGGACGGAGTTTGTTCCTAGCTGAAATATGTTAACACTTCGGTTCATTTGAAAACGAATGAATTTGTTTTAAAATGGTCTGTTAGGAAAAAGAAAATTGGGTTAAATGCCAAAGAATGGTAAACGCATGCTGCGAGGTGGTAACTGTAATCTAGAACAAGAAAGATAATTGCTAAGAAGAAATGAGAGAAGACATTTTTGTCACAAGCTGATGAGAGGCATCACTTTTTAGGTGGCTTCAAAAGAGGAGCCCATGTCATAGAAACCCGCTGCATCAACACATCTCTGGGCCAAATAAGGCAAGGGCCAGCCGGCACCCTGTGGTTGGAAGGCTCCTGTGTGTGCCCCTTCTGCAAAGCCACATTAACCAAGGAAGCTGCATTTTAAGTCACCGGCACAGGCTATGCACTCAGACATTCTCAGACTAGTCATTTTCATCTGATATGAGAAAGTTACTGGAATGATCACAATTTATTTTCATCACTCCTCCCTCAACCTCCCCCCACCAAAAAAAAAAAAAAAACAACAATGAAGAATGATTTGAACCTACCCTGTTCATGTTCAGCTCAAGGTGAACTCTAGGCCATTAATTATGTGACTATATGGAATACCTGACAGCCTCAGATCTGCAGGGCTTCTCTGAACCCCACAGCGGTGGTCTGACAGGTATTTCAGGTTCCCTGTATGTTTGCTCCACCCTTGGTAAAGGGCCCAGGGAACTTGCCTGATTGCCTTTTCCAGGCCAGGCATTAAGACTGCAATTGAAACTCCGCTTAAAAACTAAAGAATCATTTGTCGTTTTAACCAATCTCCCTGAGTACTATTTTCCTTGTGGACAAAATGAAGATAATCCCACATGCCCTACTTTTTCACAAGAGTGGTGTTGACAGCAGTTGAGGGGGCCAGGGGTGGGGATAAAGGTTTATTTACCATAATCTTGCCCTGCTGAGAGCATTATGTGCATTGTCTCATCATCAAGACAGGTACAGAGATCCAACTAAGTTTTAGAGAAGGTCAGCACTTTTGCCCAAGCCTGATCAAGTACGTGGCAGCGTCAAGATTTGAACTGGGATCTGGACAGTGGCTTAAGAATAGCGCAACAGTCTGTGTGACTGACCCAAGAGGAGCGGTTCCCGCTTCGTGTCCAGAGACCTCCCTGAGCATGCTGGGCAAGTGCGTGTGCCCATAAATCGTGTGTGGCTCTCTTACTAATTGGAGTAATACACAAACTTAAAAAGGGTCAGGGTGGATTTGAGCTGACTTCTAAACACTAAGGTGTTCCACCTTCACTATAACATACAAGAAAACAGCTATCGAATGTAAAGTGCCAGGCAAACACCAGATATGACTATAATTAACGCTTCCAAGCTGTGAGCCCCTATATAAAAATTACATTGTATGTATGCATATCTCCTTTATTTCCATTTTTGTTGCTTTGAGGAGCACGATGCTTTTATTCTGAGGGTTTTTAAATTTTTTTTATGATTATAATATACAAGGGAACATCAAAAAGTTCTCGGAAAATGGAATTAAAGTATGAATTTATTTTGGTGCAAACAATTTTGAAACCCATGCATAGTTTTTTTTTTCCATAATATACATTTTCCATGAACATCTGAAGACCCTTTGTATGATTAGAAAACACAAAAAAAAATACAGAAAAGTCTAAATCAAAAGAAGAAAAAGTATGTTGGCAAGACAAAGACAGAAGCTCATTGGATGAACAGCAACCCACATTTCTCTCCCCCCTCCAAAAAAAAAGGAAGGCCATTATAAAATACCTTCTGCAGAAAAGGAATAAAGCATTTTTGCACCAAGCACGTAGTTAGGACTCTGAAATTTGTTTAATGTGGGTCAGGATGACATATTGACCATAGCAAGTTGTCATCGCTTTTCAGCTGTAATTAGATTCAGAGAATTTAACGAGCAGATTGCTTAGCCACAAAATGCTCAACAGAGGTAGCGTTTGGCAGATACCTTGAGACTCTAAATTTGCTAACATCCCTGAAGAAATGTTCATTTCTAGAAAATCCAGATCTAGAAGAACGATTCCAGGAGGGGAATTGTTTGCATAGTTACCATTTAGAAGGCATTTATTTGTAAAGAATGACCTCAATATTGATTCAGGCTAGTGATCATTCTGGAAGCAGAGCAAAGGTTTAGAGAATTCCTAGAATTCAGCATTGTACCTTGGACTACAGAGGGGCACACGAGGCAAAAAAAAATGTGAGCTGAAAGCAGGAGACTGAATCTAAACATGAGATCACTCTCAGAAGAGGACATTACGGGGACCAGCAGTTAGCGTAACGGCTATGTTGCTGGACTCCCATGTAGTCGACCACGGTTTGAGTTCTGGACCTGGTGGCTTAAACTCACACCGGGTGCGTGTGCGTGCGTGCCCAAGATCCCAAAAGGAGAATGGAAGAGAAGGGATTGCGGCGTAGCCATCCCCCCTGGGGGGTGATTTCTCGCTTTCTGTCTCTCTCCATCTTTCTGGCAAGCGCACATGCCCTATAGCTAAAAACCTCTCCAAAAAAAAAAAAAAAAAAAGAAGAGGACTTTAGTAGTGGTAGGAATGTCTGTTACTATGTCCTCAATTCCTTGCTGGAAGGAAGACATTGAAGACATAAACCATGAGATCCCAAAAGGCAGGATGGCACTCAGGCAGCCCCTGGTAGATCACGTGCTCAGAAATGATGGCATGTCATAATGACACCAGATTATCTGCCCCAACTCTGTTCCCAAACACAGGGGCCTGGGCCACCTTCGATTCCCTTCTAATGTCAACTTCATTCATACTCAGTAGCAAAAACACTCTCATATGGCTTCCCTGGACAGGCTGTCACCTACAAGCCCTTTCCCCAAATTTGAGGCCTGCAATGAACCCTCCAAAACCATGACTTTGTTACTCAAAAGTAGTCCTAGCACTTCTACCTGCCCGAAGGCATCTCCAACCACTGAGGACAGAGAAAGTTCCAGAGGAAAAACATGACTAGGACAGGGACACGTGTGCATACACACACCCCTCACTTCCTCAAAGTGCCCCCAATGACAAGTTCAGCCATTTTCCCAAGATTTGTGCCAAGATTTCCTGAATCTCACAGGTCCTGCTTGCTATTATCTTCTAAGGATGAGCCACCTAGTTCTCTGATTTCTGGCCAGTTATAGGCAACGTGTAGAAGGGAATGAACTGAACTTAGTCTATTTCAGGAAAACCTTCCTGAGCTGTTGGTTCATACAGTTTTCCTATTTCTGAAAATCTGTGACCTGAATCATCTAGACACCTAACCAAGATTTAAATATAAAGGAGAACGTATTTTGCCACCCAAATATTAATAACCTGCTGAAAGAATAGAGCCCAAGCTTCATTTTCTTAACCATGAAAGATAATTAATAAATCCATTCATTAAAGAAATTACAAACTCCAGAACATCTGAAATATTAGATAATTTAAATTAATGTAATTGTATTCTATTATACAGTAGCCAAAGAGGAATTTGATCTAATATCAGTCTTATTTTCCTTAAAAAAAGTTTTAAAAGAACTTTCCAATTTTCATCGCTCACAGTTTTATTTATTCAATTACTTTTGAGAGATTCTTGCTATAGGGCACGTGCGCTCGCCAGAGAGACAGACCCAGAGAGACAGACAGCGAGAAATCACCTCCCCCCCAGGAGATGGCCACACTGCAATCCCTTCTCTTGCATTCTCCTCTTGGGATTTTGGCCATGCATACACACATGCCCAGCATGAGTTTAAAGTCACTGGGTTCTGGACTCAACCGCGGTTGACTACATGGGAGTCCAGTGACATAGACATTATATCTGCTGGTCCCTCTCACATACTTTTTTTCTTTTTTGGTGAGATTTTTTGCTATAGGGTGCGTGTGCTCGCCAGAAAGACAGAGAGAGACAGAGAGACAGAAAGTGAGAAATCACCCCCCAGGGGGGGATGGCCACACCACAATCCCTTCTTCTCCATTCTCCTCTTGGGATCTTGGGCACGCACACACACACACGCCTGGTGTGAGTTTAAGCCACCAGGTCCGGGATTCGAACCACAGTCAACTACATGGGAGTCCAGTGACATGGTCCCCATCTCACATGTATTTTTAATGAAGAATCACTAAAAAGGATCCAACATAGAGATTCATGCTGTTCAAGCAACATAAGCAAATGATAACAGCCACACCAGACTCTGATGGTTCTATCAGGAAACAAACCATCATCTCTGCCCTCATGGCTTTACCACAAAATAATCACCTGCCATCAACTATTTCGCTCATTCTTAGGCTTCACACTAACAATTCTACAGCTGCCCTCTCTCCTTCCACCTCATTCCAGCAATTTCTTCATCATCAAGAGTAACCATCTATTTCTCAAATGCATACTTATTCTACAGTTATCACTGCTGTGGAGGCAGGCTTAATGTGTTATTTTTAGAGCATAGTGTGTTTAAGTAGAATGACATTAAATCACCTTCTAGTGCCAATTTTGATTCACTTATTTCCCATTCTCAGAAAAAAGTCACACATTGGTCAACCATTTCACACAAGAAAGTAACTCAATCCTCATATTCGTGAATTTTCTTTAAAAGGTATTGGGGGGCCGGTCAGTGGTGCAGGGGATAAGGCAGCTGGATCCCACATGGCCAGCTGCACTGTTCTAGTCCTGAACCTGGCACCTTGAAAAACATACCGAAAGTCTGCATACATGCCCAAGACCCTAAAAGGACAAATGGTGGAAAAGGGACTGTGGCATGCCATGCCCCGTGGGAGGTGCTTTCTCACTTTCCCCTCCTCTGTCTCTGGTAAGTGCACACGCCCTCTAGCAAAAAAAATTTTTAAAGGTATTTGAACATTTTCTTCGTAGTGAAAAATAACTAAATGTTTACTAAGGTCTTAAAATTTTGCCTTCATTTATGTCTGTACCCATTATTCATATGCAAAAACAACTCAATATGCTGTTAGTTTTTCCTCCAAGGAGTCATACTATGTTTCTGATGAAGAAATTGGACTTGCATATTTGCAGAGTTGGACAGTGGCACAGTGGTAAAATGCTACGCTCTTCAAGGTTGTCCCACTTGGGAAAGTTCTGGGTTTGTATCTAGAGATAACTCCGAGTGTGCCAGGCATGCATTATCCACGTCTGGGGCAGGCTGGGGGTGGATCACGGAGCCAGCACCCTGTCAGGGTGCCCTATCTTTCTCGCTCATGAAATAACCTTAACAACAAGAAATTGGACTTTCATTTTTGATGTATTCATTTCAGGCTTAATATTCAGAAGAAGAAAGATTATTTTTACTGAAACTTAAAGAGTAACTTTGGTATAGTGTGCAGTGCTGGAAAGCCACATGGTGACTGCAGTTGGCATCCCCAGCCCGGTCAGCCTGAAAACATGCTGGGCGCATGCACACTGGCCCAAATCCTGCCAAGCTAAAGGACTTGGGGAACGAGATGGTGGTCCCATGGACGGTGTCCCTTTCCCTCCCACGCTCCATCTCTTTCTCTCACTGCATGCACGTGCTCTATCAGGAATCTGATTTCTTTTTATTTCCTTTGATTTATTTCAATTTCATCTGAAAGATCTGCTAAGACTACATTCTACTTTCTGTCTGATAGTAATGAAACAGCTTTTTATTTCCCGAACATACTATGTAATTCTTCTCTAAGTGTCAAACATTTATTATAGTCTTATAAATAGCCGTGTTTATATTAAACGTAATGGATGTTTGGAAGATAATTCATAAAATGCTAGTGCTGACATCTTTCCCAGGAAGAAGAGATAGCTAACTTACATTTGGGTCATTTGTACTGATACCCTGGCAAAATTAATCAAGGGGAAAAAAATTCCAAGCGACTGTTCCATTGATTTCAATTACAGAATGCCAGCTGGTTTCAGCACGTCCCTATTTAAATGAATACTAATTTCAAGCTTTTCAAACAGACCTCACTTGATTAAGGAAAGTCAGGAATAGAACATGAGCAGTTGTCCAGTATCAAATGCAGTCTCTGTGCCTGACACTTACAACTGACTCAGGAGATTCGGTGTCTCAAGGAGAACGATTTGGTCTCTTATTCTCAGCTATATAATCTTCCAGATTAAATTGCACCAGAAATAATCTGCATACTCCCCGCAGAGAGTAAATAACCAAACAGACAGATCTCTGTCTCTTTCCTTTTCCACTTTCACACCCCACTCTCCATGTGATGATCTAAACCCTGCAGGCCAGCTAGCCCCACTATCATCCTGCAATTCCAAGTATTACATAACCCAGTCCACTGTCATTGCCAATTCAAAATATCCTTAAAAAGTGACAAAACCACTCTGAAATAAATGTGATGTAAGGATAAACCTCCTACTAATCACTCTGGGGAATTCAGTGGTACGTCTGAAACACTTTCTTTCAACTTTGGCCCAGTGGATTCATCGTTCACTTTAAAATACACTATATATATCATCAAGAAAAAGAGCTCTGGTCTAAGTATCTCCAGGTTCCCTGGGATGGAGGGGATTTCGCTAAAATAGATTTTTCTTTTTCACAAGATTTCAACGTTTGCAGAATTAGCTCTGATATATTTCCGCACAATTACAAACACATTTTTCATTCCATATACATTTCTAAAGATATTGCTCAAAGAAACAACAAATGCAAACCTTCTTAACAGAAAAAAAAAAAAAAATCTGTCAAGTAAACAATACCACAGGTACCTGAAAGGAGCCTAAAAACACAAATATCATGGAGAATATTGTTAAGAGTTGAAAAATGTAAAAATGTGTGTTTACCAAAAAAGGGGGTCAAGTTCAAAATTTGATCCAAATAGATATGGGATCAAAACTGCATCCACAATCAGAAACAGTGACAGTATAATATTTGCTGTTGCGATAACTGGGCAGAATTCTAGGGGGAAAACCTCATATTTAACCAGGACAAATAGTGTGAATAAACAACTTAGAGGTAAACACTGTAAACTACCCAAGCCCTAGAAAGAAAAAAGGAGGATATTGTCTTAATGACCTTGGACATAGAGGTCCTTTTCAACTATGAGTCAAATCCAAAAACCGTAAAAAAAAAAAAAAATAGTGATCTATTTGACTACATAAAAATAAACCTTCTATGACAGAAGCCACTACATGCAAGTCAAAAAACTAATGATAAGGCCAGATAAAACATTTGCAATTCATTTTACGAATGAAGGGCTTACTTTCCTAATATAAAAGAGCTGCTTTAAACTGAAAAGAAAAACCCCAACAGAAAAACTTTACAAGAGAAAAACAATGAAAAATAAGATAACGTTTTTCAATCATTTAAAAAATAAATCTGAAAGTTTGATAACACCAAGTAAAACATACTCTTAGGCATTACCATTAGGAATGTAAATTACTACAATCTTTATGTGGGGCAATTTGGCAACATCTACCAAAATTAGTAACGATTACTCCTCTAACAGTTCTACCTCTGTGGATATATTTCCAAGAGCTCTGTGGATGTGACCATATACAATGTTATTCACTACAGAATTGTCTACTGGAAACCTACATGTCCATCAACAGAAGATTAAATAAATAAATTACAGGACCTCCGGATTAAATAAATAAATTACAAGACCTCCATATAGCAGAATACCAGACAGCTGTTAAAGACAAAGCAGGGACAGCAGATGGCATAATGGTTACATCTCTGGACTCCCATGTAGTCCACTGTGGTTCGAGTCCCAGAGCCAGCAGCTTGGAACTCACACCAGGCCCTGTGTGTGTGAGTCCAAAATCCCGAGTGGAGAACAGACAAGAAGGGATTGTGCACGGCCATCCCCCTGGGGACTGAGTTCTCACTTCCTGCCTCTGTCTCTCCGGTGAGCTCACACGCCCAATAGCAAAAATCTCTCTTAAAAAGAGAAAGAGAGAGAGAGACAAAGTGGAAGAGCCCATGTACTAGCATTTTAAAAATCTCCAATAATGTTAAGTGGGAAGAGGGGGCATAACATTGCCTGCAGTATGCTACCTTTGGTATAAAAAAAAGAGAAGACTCTCAAGATTTGCTAGTATGTGCCCCCAAAACCATATATACATGCAAATAACATCAGGTGTAGGTTGTATGTTTGTCTAGGATGGTTGGGAAGCAGGCAGAGGGAGAATAGGACTGGAAGAGAGACTTGGATTTTTTAGTTTCTTGATTTTTTTTAAGGGATGTGCATATTAGCTAATCAAAAATTAAACTGCAAGTAAGAGCTTTACCTCTAAGCCTAGAAGATGATTATATTCACTTGATTTCTGATTATACGGCTCTTTAATAACACATTTTCTAAAACTGTATGTTGTGCTAAATTTTTTTAATGAATTTGGTTTGGGTGGAATTCATTATTGAAAGAGTAAGGTACAGGACCAACAGATGGTGTAATGGCTATGTCACTGGACTCGCATGTAGTCGACCGTGGTTCAAGTCCTGGACTCGGTCGCTTAAACTCACGCCAGGTGCATATGCATGTGCATGCGTGTTCAAGATCCTGAGAGGAGACTGGAAGAGAAGGGATTGCGGTGTGGCCATCCCCGCCCCCCCCCCCCCCCAGGGGGCAATTTCTCGCTGTCTCTCTGTCTTTCTGGTGAGTGCACAAAAACCTCTCCAAAAAAGAAAAAACAAAAGGGAAAGAAAAAGAAAAAGGAGTAAAGTACAAAAAGTATTTTAATCGTATACTTGACTTTTCTTAGTCAAGGTAGGCTTTCTTTGTACAGTTCTGTCCTTACACTTCAGGTTCAAAACCATTCCATTTTGCTTAAAAATATGTGAGAGATTCACTAATCAAAGGACCTAACCTTGTCACTGAAGAATTTTAATCAACTTGAAGCTTTTATAAGCAGATAAGCATGTTAAAGTTTTACATTCTTTATCACGTGCACAAAGTTTGAAGAAGTTAATTAACCATCTGCATTTCTCATCTATTTTTCCTTCTTCTAAAGTGGAATATACAATCCTACTTTTATCCTAGGATTAAAAATCATTCCTTCAAGTGGTAAAATGTTTTCAATACACGCAAGAATATTTTCCTGCCTATATAAAATGCTCACCAAAGTAATTCATATTTCTTCTAGAGACCTTATGAACCTTTACTTTTATATACAAGGACTTGGGGAGGGGGGGAGGCATAATAAAGATTTTTCTTCCAGTTCATCCTGAGCACAATTTAAACGACAAGAACTCCCTTTACAAATCTCACTCCTCCAAATTATTCCTTCCATATCTAACCCGCCTCACAGGTAGCTTTTGAAACACGTCACATAATTATTAAACAGTTGTAGAATATGTTGTCTCATGTTTGTCTCTCTGATAGAATGCAAGAAGAGGAGCCAAAGCTCTCCTGTTCACCCCAGAATATTCCCTGCACCCCAAGACAGTGAAACAAAGTACTTCATACAGAGCAGATTCTCAAAATATTTTTGTTGAACAAAGCCTTAGTGTCTTCCTAACATTTTTCCATTTATCAGAATTACAAGCTTCTAAAGGTCAGAGACCATTTCAAAAGAGTTGGTTAGGTGTAGATAACACGGTACGAAAACCAATTATACACCAAAGTCATCTATCACGAATGAAGCAATCACATGTCAGTGGCCATGCTAATAGTGACAGACCCAGCAACTCAACACCTTTGCATTAATAAAACCGAGTAGGTTTCTTTTAAAATGTTAAAATTTTCAAAATATGTTTTGCACCAATAATTCTGACAACTAATACTTCTTACACTTTACTGAGAATATCAACTAGAGCAAAGAGGTGCTACCCACCCCCAAGGTAGCTGCTCTATCAAACAGTTCACCTCCAGTAAGCAGTACTTTCAAAAACACCAGCCAAATTGATCTAGGATTGGATATCAAAAATATTTACAGTTTGTACAAGTGGAAAGAATATCTACCATTCAAAACTGTTTAATTTTCCTGGGTTATTATCATGACAACTTCCTTAACCTGATAACAGATTTTTTTTTTACAAATGTAATCACGTATTTATTTTATGGTTTGCACAAAATGTACCTTTAGTACATCCAGATTTTCATAACCCATCAAACAGTTTTTCAGTATGTGTTATGGCAAGATATTCTAGAACTGCCAAGAAAAGTAAATTCACAGAGCTGCCTGCAATTCACTAACTATACAAATTAGCATAAGCAGAGCCTCATTTTAGAAGGAATGGCTTTTACAAGTTACACAGAGAAATAATGTGCTTTTGCATTTAGATCATTAAAAACTGTCCATGGAGTGTATGGTTTCATCCTCAATATTAAACATAGCCCAAATAACTCAACGCAGGTTGTTAGCCTATTTCAGGTGGAACTTTTTAATGAAACATTTGGTTATGATCTTCAAACTAACTAGGAAAACTAGCTAACAAGTACCTATTTTTATGGACTTTTTTTCCTACTTTAAAAAAAATGCGTATCAAATAAAACCTCTCAACACTTGTCAGCTCTCCTGTGAACATACCATATAAATGGACTGGCACCGGCTGCCAGGCAAAACGAAAGGCCAAATTACTCTCTCCCCAACGCTGTGAAGTTCAGAGAGAAATCTGTCCTAGACCCAAACCATACAGACAGCATCCAACCAGCCATTTAACAAGAACTAAAGAGTGGATACAGTTATCCCCATTCCCTCGCACAGTAGCAAAGAGCTTATTTTCTTCTTCACAACACAATTTAAAATGCCTCTGGCTGATTGGTTGTTCACTGCACAAAACCAAGGTATTTCCAAAAATCGAATTTGCATAAGCTCTATTAATTCCTGAACTCCAAATAGCACGCAAAAAGGTGACTGCAGACTTACCTTCTTTCCAGTGTATCCGCGGTGGAGTCAGCTGAAGTGTCCTCAGTACCCTGGATAAATTAATATCAGAAATGAATTACAGTCCCTGTGTATAGGATTCTGCAAAACACTGAACTGTTTATAAACACCTTGAGAAGAGCATCGTCTTACAGACCCTATCACACTGTGGGCCTGCTAAGGGAGTTTATAGATGCAGCTGCTTAAAACGCTGGACCTGCGTTTGCCCCTACCTCCAAACAGGTGAAAAAAGGTTGAAAGGGTTGTTATTACCCACCTGTTTATTAGGGGCAGGAGACTGTGGAGGTTGGAAAAAAAAAAGCAGGGGCAGGGGTGGGGATGAAAACTAAGGGAAGTCTAAAGAGAAATTAGGAGTCGCCCACACTGCCTCTGACCACTACCAACCTACTTGTACCCTTTTCCTTAAACGCGAAATGAACAGACTCATCCTTCACAGCGCTACTTGCCTTGTCCCAACACATCTGTGTCATGAAAACCAGCTGACTGCCCACGCTCGAGCCCTGAGAGTGCCCTTTATTCCCCCCTTCCATCTCCAAGTGCTTTCGACGCTGCCTCTTTAACAACTTGCAGGTGTGTCCAATTCTTCCCATCCCTGTGAGGGCCACCTGATTCAGGCCATCTGTTCTCTTTTCTGGATTTTCGACAACCTCCTAAATTATTTCCCTACCTCCCGTTCTCCCTCCCAATTCATTTTCTTATTTTAAACACCAACATCCCTTTTGGGGGTTCACACTGATTGTATCGTTTTCAAACGTAAATATCTGACCTTCAGAGCCATGATGGTTTTTCCCATCTTGTTTTGACCTCGGTTTAGCTCTCTCGGTTCACCTCAGGCCTTTTCAGTGCACAAACACTAAAATGTTCGACGTTTCTGCTGCCAGAGAGCAGCGTCTATATCTACACCTGGAAACTCTGTATTTGTCCTTTTCACCCTGGGGGAATACGGTCCTCTCCACTGGCCCACCTGGCACCACCTCCTCATCCTTTTTACCTCAGTGTGTAAATCCTTCCCTTCCAGAACTTTCGCTCAGCCCAGTGTGGATGAGCTCCTGCTGCATCCTGTGCCTGCCTTCATCACAGCACTTGGGCTGAAAGGGGCTGTTCCCTGTCGTGGACTGCACGCACCTGTGGGCTGGGTTCACTGCTCACCCCTCGCTAGCCCTGGCACATAGTGGGACTTTGTCAACAGAAGTTAAATGAACAATCTAGGTACAATATCCAGGACAGACTCTGACTAAGACATTTCATGTAACCCGTGGCTACCCACGTGAAGTTTTCCAATGGTTTTAACTTCTTATGATGGGATTGGGATTGAGGTGTCACAAACATACCAGATTATAATAATCACCTGAGGGCCAGCCCAAGGCCTGGTGGTTAAGGCAGCTGGATCTCATATGGCCAGCCACATGACTCAAGTTCCAAACTGGTGGCTTGAAAAACACACTAGGCATATGTGCATGCGTGCTCAAATTCCTAAGAGGAGAATGGAGGAGAGGGGATTGTGGCATGGCCATTCCCCCCGGGAGGTGCTTTCTTACTTTTCTCCCTTCTCTGTCATACCCTCTGGCATTAAAAAAAAAAAAAAAGGAGGGGGGAAGAGAAAGAACAAAGACTCACCTGAGCTACTTGTCAAAACAAGCGAGTCCTTTCATAACTGGTGGAAATGTTTGAATTTGAGGAGAACTGGTGGTCAGGACCAGGAGCAGGAGTGGACTTGTTTTTCACTGTGTACTCCTCTGATTTTCCTAAAAGAGAAGAAAGAAACACATACACACATATGAAATAAAGATATTTACTTTATATTATTTATATCGCCATGTATTTCTAGAAGACTCTATAACCAGCCAGTACCACTAATCACCCTCAGCAAAATGAACTGGGATATTGGGAGGACAAAGTTGGGAAAGAGACTTTTTGCTTTTTTACTGTGTCCCAGGTTTCTCTATTGAAGATCAAATTAATGAGTGTTGTAGGGATAAAACTCTAGACAATCATTTAACTTCAACTGGCCTCCAGCCAGTTTCCCCAAAGTTCCCTACTGCCACCCTTTGTGTCCCCAATGCCTTCCTTAGTAAATGAAAACCTTAATCTCCAAAGCCCTGGTGGGAAAAAGACTTTTTAATGATACTCCTCTAAACCTTTGGAATTTCCAATCATGTTGAATGTATGCCCTGATGACAACATTTAAGAATTTAACCAAAATATAGATGTTCAGGGCCTTCCTTTGAGATTCTGATTCATAAAGCTAGAGGTGTACCTAAAAGCTGTATTTTTAAAAAATTTTCTGGGTAACCCCTAAGATCAGGCAAGTTGGGCAACAGTGTTTCAGGCTGGACTTGACCTGAGGTGTCATCTAATCCAGTAATTCCCAAACCTGAACATTATGTCTGATTCAATCAGATATTCAGGAAAGGGACCTGGGAAACCAGAATTGGAAGCAGTATCTCAGATAATGTTCATGTAGACACTGGCTTACAGCTTGCACCAAGAACACTGACCTAGTACAATCAGTCACCCAACAGTATATGAATTTCTTTTCAATTTTGTATGCACTGAGAGTCTCTGTCGTTATGGTAACCAGCCTGGACAAGAGCCCCAGGACTCTCCACCTCCTGTTATTCAGACTCTTCTGCTGTCCCTTCCTACACTGTGAAGAGCTGACCTGTGCAGTTAACAGGATATTGTGGACATGATGAACTGTGATTTCCAAAGCAAGGTTGTAATAGATACTGTGGATTCTAGGATTGTCCACTGTGGAGAAGCCAGCTGCCCTGTTGTAAGAACACTGAAGAAGCCACATGGAACAAAACTGCATCCTCCTGCCAACAGCCAGCACTGTGAACAAACCACCCTGAACATGGATTGTTAACCCCAGTCAAGCCTTCAAATGATGGCAGCCCTCACTGGCATCCTGACTGCACCTCAGAAGAGAACCTGAGATGGAACCACCAAGCTAAGGCACTCCTCAACTCCTGGCCATCTGAAACTGTGTGAGGAAATACATGTTTACTGTTGTTTTAAACTGCTAAGGGTTTCTTGGAGGTGAAGCGGAAATTTTGTTACACAGCCTTAGACAACTTATTGCCATAGTGTACTTCTTACTAATGGTTCTGTTTCCATTTCATTTTCAGATCCCAACTGACAAAATTTGGTCGTCCTTTCCCCAAGCTTGCAACTAAGATATTGTAATGTATCTGCTGTTTCATAGGCTGAGTATTAGTTCAGAGGTCAGCAAGGGACTTTCTGACTTGGGCAGTGCCACCTCACAAATACACACACTTGTCAGTTCTGTATCCTTTGGTTCTCTGAGGTTTGGCTTCTTGAATGGGGAGAAACCAAGTGAGTTTCTCTGGAGTGATGAACTGTTATGCACTTGTCTACTGGAAGCCCAGTTCTGGCATTCTCCGTGTCCATCGAAGCTTCTCTCTGACATGTCTCTAGAGACAGACAGAAGGAAGGCTATAAATGCACTTTAACTTGGGATGTGGGATCTGTTCATTATACACTGCTAAATTCTGGACTGCAACCTGAAAAGATCGGTTTCTCTTCTCACAGGGGAAATGTGCACTCGAGTCTCATCTGGCAAGTTGTATGTGTGCAGCCTCACCAGTACGAGAGAGGATTTCATATACAATTACCTTCCAAGCCCGAGGAGGACTCCAAGTCCTTGGGAGGAATCCAGCCCCTCTCTGTCCTTGATGTCATCTGCAAAGTCAGGATGGCAGGAATCGCATTAGACTTCACTGCCGAGTTATCAGCCAAAGTCTTACAACAAGTATGTGTGTTTGCCTCATGCCAGCTCTTTCCCTTTTCTGCCAGTTTCTGGTAGTTATGGTCACTTAGCTTTGATCTGAGTGGACAACGGATTATTTAAAAAACCACAATCCTAAACCCACTGGCGTTATTCTGCTTGCAGATAAAAGCAAAGGTCCATTTGTGAAACATCAAACGGAATTAGGAAAATGTGGGATGTGTGTTGCTTGGTGTTGCCTAGCAATATGGTTAGGGCACAGGAATCACAGAGAGGATGAAATTCACACCCACGAGGAAATCGTATTATTCATAAACACATGCACGCACGCACACATACTGACATCTCTGGGAGAACGTGATAAACTATGAGTACAGAATTATAGTCACAAGTAGAACAGTCTTCAGAGCATTGTGGAATAAACATTCTAGGCAATTGCTTGTTTATATTTCAATGTCTGTGTATCTGTCACTTAAAAAAAAAAAAAAAAAACTATATGCCCGTGAGTGAAGTTTGCAGCTTCCTCATAGACATGAACCCTGTCAATATAAGTAAAACTCACATTTTTAGAATGAATATTTTCATATGAAAATTATGGGAAGCAGTATTTAATATACAAAAACAACTTTATCCCCTTTACTCATCCTTATTTCAAAATACTGAGCTTCACCACTGATTTTCATAAGAGCTAAGTGTGGTGGTAAAGAGAATAATCGTCAAAGTCAGATACTTGGTTTCAAATCCCAACACCATCTTTTGCTATGCGACCATGAGCCAGTTATTTCATTTCCCTAACCCTAGGTTTACTTATCTGTCAGTTCGAAATAACCATGCTATTTACTGTGCAGTAGGAAAAGTCATGATGTATTTTTGCATAGAAAAAATATGTCACAACTTTTCTGACAACCCAATAACTTGCAGGGCTGTTGTGAGGATTAAAATAAGGGCATGCAGGCCAGCAGGTGGTGTAGAGGTTAAGGCACTGAATCTCACATTGGCTGACCATGGTTGGTGTCCTAGATGGAGCAGCTTGAAAATCAGGCTGGGTGCATGTGCGTGCATGCCCAAAATCTCAAGAAGAGAATGGAGAAGGAATTCTTGTGTGGCCATCCCCCTTGGCATAAAACAAATATGTATGTTTGCTTCATGCTTTGATCTGAGTGGACAACTGATTCTTTAAAAAGCCAAAATCCTAAACACACTGGTGTTACTGTGTTTAATTTCTATTTTCCCTTTCTCTGTGTCTCTCTGGCTAGCTCATGAGCACCATAGCAAAAGCAAAACAAAACAAAACAATCCAGAAACTGGATGGAGTACAGAGCTTGGTGCTCCAAAGGCATGATGCTTTCCACTCCTTATTGGTATTATTATGCAGAAGGTCACTTGATCATCTTTCAAAATAAATATGGAAGCTACCCGCTAACCCTCGCAAATGTGATAGAGTTTCTGCCTATAAGGAGGGCTTCAAGGTGGTAAGAGGAGATCATGGCCTCGAGCCACTTCCCTGGCAAAAAGGAGGGGCGACAAATAACCCCTCCCCTTTTCTCTCCTAGACCTTCCAGTGGTTCTTCCACCGTCAGAGCCAGTACCTGGAGTCTAAGAATGAGATCGCTAAGAATGAGCCTCTGTAGCCATTCACTGAAAGAAAATTCCTACTGCAAGAGGCTGTTCCACCCTCAGGGTACACAGCCCAGTGTCTTCCCAGGGCCAGACTCCCCTCCAAGAACAATTGACTCCTAAATCCTACATCCCCTAGGTTACACACCTGGGAGTCTTAGCAAAGGCCTTCCATCTTTCTTCTCTCCAGTTGACTGTGGACACGTTCTTGGTTCTTCCAGGTAGAGCAGGGATTTCCTCCATCCATATTGCGTTTCCAGGCTATGCTGAGGGCAACTGGCAACCAGGCAGGAAGAAGGGACATCAGCTGGCTCTTTTGCTTGAGCTGGGAGCTCCAGTTCCTGGAAGTATTTGTGTCTTAAGATCTACTAGATGAGGAGACCAGCAGATGGCATAATGGTTGTGTCACTGCACTCCCACATTGTCAACCACAGTTCGAGTCCCAGACCCAGTGGCTTGAAACTTAATACTGGGTGCATGTGCATGCATGCCCCAAGACCCAAGACAAGAATGGAGGAGAAAGGACTGTGGTAAGGCCATTCTCCCCAGGTGATTTCTCCCTTTCTGTGTCTGTCTTTGATGAGCGCATGTGCCCTATACCAAAAACCAAAAAAATATCTAGGTGAGAAATATTTCAGAGTAACTGAGAGGCCAGCCTTCTCATAGGGAGAGGCAAGCAATGAACAGATCACCCTGAGAGGCAATATTTGTATCTGAAAGATGAATAGGAAGTGATTTGTGAAAAATGAAAAACTTATGTGGATTCTTTTCTTAATTGTCAGAAGGCATGTTCACACACCAGAGAGACTGGAGGAGGAAACTACTCCCCAGTGGGGCATGGTCACACCACAATCTCATCTCATTTCTTCATCCTGTTAGAATTTAAGGCATACACGCACAAGTGCCTAGTGTGTTTTTCAAGCCACCAGGCCCAAAATTTGAACCACACAGCTGGTCACGTGGGATCCAGCTCCGTTAACCACTCAGTAGCAAAGATGGCCCTATGTAAATTGTATTTTAAGATTCAAAACAGCAGTTAGCATAATGGCTATGTCACTGGACTCCCATGTAGTCGACCGTGGTTCACGTCCCGGACCCGGTGGCTTAAAACTCATGCCGGGCGCATGTGCGTGCGTGCCCAAGATCCCAAGAGTAGAATGGAGGAGAAGGAATTGCAGTGTGGCCATCCCCCCTGGGGGGGTGATTTCTCGCTTTCTGTCTCTATGTCTCTCGCTGTCTGTCTGGCGAGCGCATGCACCCTATAGCAAAAACCTCTTAAAAAAAAAAAAAAAAGATTCAAAACTTAGTTGGTGAGGCTAGGAGGAGGCACAGTGGTAATGTAACTGGATTCAAATGGGAAAGGTCCTTGGTCCAAGGCTCAAGGTCCCCTGAGCATATCAGACCCACATGTGTGCCCATGAACCAAACTGGTTGACAGGAGTTGAGTTATGGCATGCAGAGCCTAATGGGGATAGTTGTCTGTCTGTCTGTCTGTCTGTCTTTTTCTTTCTCTCCTGCAATAAATAAGAAATTTAAAAACAGGCTGGGCACATGTGTGTGCTTACTCAAAAATCCCTAAAAGGTGGGAGAAATAGAGAAGGGATTGCAGCATGACCATTCTCCCTGGTAAGAGGCCAGCCTCGTAGGGAGAGGCAAGCAATGAACAGATCACCCTGCTTTCTCACTTTCCTTCTCTTTCCCATTCTCTCCCTTTCTCTTTCTCTCTGAGTGAGCACATGTGCCTGCTGGCCAAATCTGAAAAAAAAAAAAAAGAAGTTATTCAAAAAACAACCTGAAAAAGATATTATTGGGTCATCAGATATTATTGGATCATCAATAATGACCCAATAAAATATATTACAAAGTTACAATGAAAAGGATGCTACATGAACAGACAGCTCAATGGATCAGAAATGCGATCTAGAAATGGACTCAAATTTTTTTTTTAAATTTAGTATTGGATAAGTGACATCTTTTATCAATGGAGAGAATTGGACTGTTTAATAAGTAACGTTGAAGCAACGAAGTAGCCTTCTAGGAAAGAAAAATTAAAGAGGGATCCAAACTCTTACATTTACCATGATACATTTCAAATGGATTAATATTTCTAAAAAGAAGGGAGAAAATCATGATAGTGCCAGAATAAACTATTAGATCATTTTTAAATGTCATCTTGGAATGGGATAAACTTTGGAAATATAAAATCAAAGCCAGAATCCATAACAGACTGGTTCATATGTAAAATCAAACATTTCTATATAGCTAAAGCAAAACGAACAAAAACAGGAACCAAAAACTCCCCACCATGCTGCTGGCGAGGTTGAAAGACAAACAACAAGCTGAGAAAAACAATTACAATTTATTTGACAGATCAAGGATCCCTACAAATTAACTTTATAACAAACATCGGTCAGTACTTCTTTTTGTTTTTTTTAAAGAAAAGGACAGTTTATGAAGAAGGAAATACAGGTTACCAGCAGTTAGCGTAATGGCTATGTCGCTGGACTCCCAGGTAGTCGACCGCGGTTCGCGTCCCAGACCCGGTGGCTTAAAACTCACGCCGGGCGCGTGTGCGTGCGTGCCCAAGATCCCGAGAGGAGAATGGAGGAGAAGGGATTGCAGCGTGACCATCCCCTCTGGGGGGTGATTTCTCGCTTTCTGTCTCTATGTCTCTCTCTGTCTGGCGAGCGCACGTGCCCTATAGCGAAAACCTTTCCAAAAAAAAAAAAAAAAAAAGAAGAAGGAAATACAAAAGAACAAACACTCCAGGTCACTAGTAATGTAAGAATATTAATGTTTCCAACTATCAGATTGGGAAAAGACCAAGTGAAATTCACTGTGAGAAAGAGTATGGTCAAATAAGCACTCCAACTTTGCTGCAAAACTATAAATCAGTACAACTCTCTCATGGGCAACCTGGTAATGCATATGAAAACCACAAATGGACATATATTTCACTTGCAATGATTTATCTTTCATATGTGCCCAAGCATGTATGAAATAATGCACATACTAGGTCATTTAATAATGTTATGTAGAAACAAAAGTTTAAAAGCAATCTAAATGCCTATCAAGGAGAGATTTATTAAATCAATTGTGTTACATCTACAGATTGGAATATTATGCAGGTGTTAAAAGAGAGTGAGGAAGCTCTTTATATACTGATGTAAAATGATTTTCTTGACCTATAGCAAAGTAGATACGAAGAAAAAACTGGAGTCATCAGTTATCTCCAGAGACAACAAGGAAAGAGAGTTTAACTACACATCCCTTTATCTTCAGAAATTTGAACACCCCGAGTGTATTACTTATTCCAAAAATGAATAAATAAAATTTAAAATAAATAAGAGCCTTTGCCACTTTGATCACTTCTACGTCAACAGTTCAATATTTTATACGGTATTTTGACAATCGTGCTACAGCAAACAGCTAAAGATCTTTCAGGACTTTCATGTTAACTTTGTGTTTATGGAGTTGTGTTTGAAATATAAATTCTCTAGGCAAAAAGAATGACAAATAAAGCACATTTCTTCTGGAACAAATTTTTTCAACTCTAACACTACCTAATTTAATTTTTCAGGTGAGAGACTGCTTCTTGGCCTTCTGGCTAAGATGAAGTGTAATTGTTACAGTGTGAGCTGGTGGTAGGCAGAATTCTGAGATGGCCTCCGAGTTCACTGAAGTGTTAGTAGAACACAGCCACATACACTTCATTGTGTGTGATACATGGCTTCTTTTGTGCTACGAGGGAGTAGTTGAAACAAGAAGGGGTAAGGCCCCAAAACCTTACACTTCAGGGCCAGCCCTGTAGTGTAGTAGTTAAGCATTGTGCATTGGGAGTTGGAGTCTAACGGCCAACCTCAGTTTGAATCTAGGCCCCAGCAGCTTGAAAAACACACTGTGTACATGCATGTAAAAAATCCTGATGGGGGACCAGCAGTTAGCATAATGGCTATGTCACTAGACTCCCATGTAGTTGACCACGGTTTGAGTCCCAGACCCAGTGCTTAAACTCATACCGGGTGCGTGTGCGTGTGTGCCCAAGATCCCAAGAGGAGAATGGAGGAGAAGGGACTGCGGCATGGCCATCCCCCCCGAGGGGTGATTTCTTGCTTTCTGTCTCTGTCTTTCTGGTGAGTACACACACCCTACAGCAGAAACCTCTCCAAAAAATAATTAAATTTTTTTTTTTTAAATCCTTATGGGATAAAGAAGTGGAGGAAAAGGGATTATGGCATGTCTATGCCCTACAGGGTTCTTTTTTTTGGAGAGGTTTTTGCTATAGGGCGTGTGCACTCCCCAGAAAGACAGAGAGACAAAGAGACAGTAAGTGAGAAATCACCTGCGGGGGGTGGGGTGGGGGGGAATAGCCACACTGCAATCTCTCCTCCATTCTCCTCTCGGGATCTTGGGCATGCATGCACATGCACCCAGCACGAGTTTAAGCCACCAGGTCCAGGATTTGAACCGCGGTTGACTACACAGGAGTCCAGGGACATAGCCATTATGCCAACTGCTGGTCCCATTGCTCTTTCTTTCTTTCATATGTGCACTCACATGTAGGTATACCCTACGGCAATCATAAATAGGTATGGTAATTACGGTAAATGCCTTAAAACTTAAGAAAAAAAACAAAAAACAAAAAAGAACAATCTATACCATCTGTCCCTTTTTAGGAAGTTTGCCCACCCGTTTGAAATCATTTTGAGTCGAGTCTCTGGGGTAAATACACACCCCGTACAATTTCTTTCCTTCAAATGGTGACAGGACCTGAGGATGGAATGGGATACCAATCTCTTGAGAACGTTCCAGTATATGAGACCCTCTTAGCAAACTGGAGCACCACTCTGCTGGCCATGAAATAGCAATATGTCATGGTGAAGGGCCTGGGCGGGGGGGGGGGGGGGGGGGGGGGGGGCACTGGACTGTGAGTGGCATCTAGGAATTGAGTGGCCACCAGCTGACAGACAGCAATAACACTGTGACTTCAGTCCTACAGCACAAGGAATTGAACTCAGCTAACAACCACGTCCCATAGGTTGGGGAGAGAATTCTGAGCTCCAGAAGGAAATAGAGTCAATCTCATCTATCTGCAGGGGATGCGTTCCAAATCCCCTCGTGGATGCCTGAAACCACAGGTAAGGCTGAACCTTCTACGTGCAATGTCCTCCCCATACATGAGCTCCTGTGATAACATTGAACTTGCAAACTAGGCATACTGAGAGATTAGCACACTAAGTCATAATAAAATAGAAGAATTATAACACACTGTAACAAAAATTATGTAAATATGCTCTTTCTTGAAACCTCAGCATATCTTTTTTTTTATTAACTTTCACCTGTTCACTGAAAGAGAACCTTTTCTGGCCCCTCCCTGGAATATCCACATTGCCAGTATCACTACTCTTACCCTGTGGGACCATTCCTAAGTAAGATATTAGCTCCTGGAACATGAGCACTGGGACACCACAACAGGTGATCACAACTGAGATGACTACTAAGTGTCTTACAGGTGGGCAGCGTAGACTGTGTGGACATGCTGGGCCAGGGGATAACTCACATCCCAAATGGAACGGAGCTGGACAGCATTATGCTTCTCAGAGCAGTGCAATTTAAAAACTATTTATTGTTTATTGCTGGAGTTTTCCATGTATTATTTTCAGACCACAGTACACTGAAAGTAATTAAGTGTAGAAAGAGAAGCCATAGGAGGCCAGCAGGTGGTATAGTGGTTAAGACCCTGAACTGCCACGTGGCTAACTGTGGTGTGAGTCCAGACCTGGCATCTTGAAAATAAGGCCAGCCATGTGTGCATGTGAGTCCAAAATCCCAGGAGGAGAATAGAGTAGAAGGGATTGCGGTATGGCCACTGCCCTAGGGGGTGATTTCTCACTTCCTTCTCACTGTCTCTCCCTGGCAAGTACATGCACTCTTTAGCAAAAACCTTTAAGAAAGAAAGAGGAACCACAGAAAAGGGGATTAATGGAGAGCCCGATGTCACCTTCCTTGTTGCTGTGAGACCCTAAGCATAGGATCTGAAGCCTTTTCTTTGCCCCGACTGGCAGAATCTGAGATAGAACCTGGGATTAGTACATTGTTTTAAGTACTAAATGCACTCACACACCTTGCCTTCTTTCCTAGTCTGAGGAAGTGAATTGGGTCTTTTAGTAGGCACCTTGCAAAGTTTTTCTTACTACTAAAAAAGGAATACAAGAAAGAGACATTTGGTCTAGCCCAGCAGTGTAGTCATCAAGGGAGCTGGATACCACATGGTTGACCATGGATTGTGTCCCTGCCCTGGTAGCTTGAGAAACTCACTGGGCCTGTATGCATACATGTGTGTTCTTTCTTTACAAATGAAAGAGACATCAGGACCAGTAGTTGGCATAATAACTATATTGCTGGACTTGCATGTTGTCGACCATGGTTCAAGTCCCGGACCTGGCAGCTTAAACTCACACCGGGCACGTGTGCGTGTGTGCCCAAGATTCTGGGAGGAGAATGGAGGAGAAGGGATTGTGGTGTGGCCATCCCCCCTGGGGGACGATTTCTCTCTTTCTGTCTGTCTCTCTCTGTCTTTCTGGCGAGTGCACGTGCCCTATAGCCAAAACTTCTCAAAAAAAAAAAGAAAAAGAAAGAGACATCTGTGGCCTCTGGATACTCTTGTGTGAAGACATGGTATGTATATGTAGAAGGTTGTGGTCATTTCATGACTGGGAAAGGACAAGACTGAGGACACAGCCTGCACACAGCTAAGCCAAGCAGAGCAGACAGAAGGAATTAGATCCTGGATTAAACTGTGATGCTCTGAATTAATCAACCCTAAAGCTAACTCTCCACTGGAAGTTCTTGTTACTTATAATAAATTCACTTACTGTTTAAAAGAAAGGCCAGCAAATTACAAATCCAGCTCACTGTCTAGTTTTGTAAATAAAGTTTTATTAGAACCCTGGCATGTTCGTTTGTTGATATATCCTCTAAGGCAGCTTTCCCACAGCAAGAGAGCTAAGTAAGAAAGTAAGTTAAGACAAGAGCCACATGGCCTACAAAACCTAGCCTTTCCTATTTGACCCTTTATGGGGAAAGTCTGCCAACTCCTGGTTTAAACCATCTTGAATTGGAGCTCCTGTTATTTGCAGGGTAAAAGCAGTCACACAATTTTGATCTCTTTCAATTTGATGAAGAGTGAGGTAACACTAAACCATAACTCATAATTATGATTGCTTTAGTTCGCTTGGGCTACTACAGTAGAATACTATAAACTGGGTGGCTTATAAAAAGAAATTCTTTTTCTTACAATGCTGGAGATTGCAAAGTCTAAGGTAAAGATGCCAGTCGATTCGTTGTTTGGTGAGGGTCCACCTTCTGTTTCATAGAGAGCTGTCTTTTCACTGTGTCCTCGCATGGCAGAATGGGTGAGTCAGCTCCCTTAACTTCTTTTATAAGGGTCTCACCCCCATCATGAGGGCAGAGACCTCTCAAAGTCCCCACCTCCTGATACCATCACCTTACAGGGCTAAACTTTCAACATACAAATTTTGGGTGAATATAAACATTCAGACGATAAAAATGACAATACAGGTTTTTAAGTAAGCCTTGTAGAAATGTACCGCATACACACAAAGAAGTTTATAAATGATTACTGTGCAGTTCAATGAATGTTTACCATGTGCATACACTTATGTAACCATCACCACACCCCAGAAATCTCCTCACTCCCTTTGCAATTATTGCATTTCCCTTCCCAAAGACAACCAGTGTTCATATGTCTAGCAGACTAGATTGCCACAGACTAGTTTTATCTGTTTATGAACTCTATATAAATGGACTTCCTTTGCTTAGCCTTCTGTCTATGAAACTCCTCTGCTGTGTGCGGCAGTGGTTCACTCATTCTCGTCATTATGTAATATCCCACTGTATGAATATATCACTATTGTTTAGCCATTCTACAGTTGATGAACATTTGAGTTGTTTCAGCTTTTGATTATGAGGAGCAGAACTGCTGTGAACAATTTAATTTTCTGGTGCATAAACATATGCCTTCCTGTTGGAGTGGACCCAGGTGTGGGTCACTTGTAGATGATTTTTATCACAGAGCTGTCAATGAGTCAGTGTTGGCAGGTACACAATAAAACTGAACAGAACTGTGGTCTTGTTTCCATTTTAACACTAAGATTAGCAAAATATTGGGCTCAAATGACCATATACCAGCTGAAGAGCTAATTAATTGGAAAATTAAAACTAAGCTGATTTCCCCTCCAGAACCTACCATTACTTTAAGGAAGTTTCAAGCTATCTACTCAGAGAGAGCAAGCAGCTAAATTCAATTTTTTAAGCAGCTAGATTCAACTCACTGTTTCTTTTCTTTTCTTTCTTTCTTCCTTCTTTTTTTTTTTTTTTTTTAATTTGACCAGAGGCAGGGAGTGAGGGGATTGAGAAAGCAAGTCAAATCAGTGTTTTCTTTTGGAACACTGGGAAGGCTTGGATGGATTTGGAATGTTGCTGAGTCACTGAGGCACATTTTCTGGGAGGCACTCCTTACCTTGAGGAGAAAGTGATGAAAAGTTATAGATGGATGGGGTAGTAGGCTGCCTGGTGACTTAAAACTCCAAGAAATTAAAAAGTCAAATTGCTGTGATCAAGGTTCAATAATTCTCCCATTTAGCAATCCCGCTGTAGGAAAAAGCCACAGAACATCAAGATCTCATGAGCAGGTACTTTCTCCTAGTCCAGCCACCACTGGCTGCTCCTTCCTCTGTCCCTTCCTCAGGTAGGCAAGGCTCTCCAAGAGCCTTAAAACAGCTCACCAAGCAGGCCGCAAGGATGTATGGATAGCACATCGTCTTACACACAGGTGTGTAAGAAGTGAATCAAGAAATTTAGGTGAACCAAGAAAAAGTCTGTTATGGGTGAGAGGGAGGCCGATTATGAGGCATGCATATTTGATGGAAGGTTTTTCCACTCATCAGTTATTATCAACCCGTAGAGAAGATTCAATCTGATAATTATCGAGATGAGTCACCAGTAGCCATAGAGTTCCAGGGTCAAACTCAGGGCTACGTGGTTTGGAGCTGTTGTCCTCCCAGCAAGATAACAAATCAAACTATTTTGGCCTGTCCCTCCTCTCTGGCTAACTGTAAGGTAAGTATTTCTTTACGAAAAGAGAGGAAAGTAGAGGAGAGGCGAAGAGAAAGAAAAGAGAAGGGGGGGGGGGTGTTCTAGAGCAAGTGTTCTTAGCAGCATCTTAAGAAATATTTTATCACCCCCAAACTTCCCAGAGCAGAGTGGGGCATGTCTTCTACCCAAGTCTGCTCCAGGTGCACCAGGGGTGTATCTCAGGGTTGCTTTTTTAACTATCCTTAGGGACTTCAGTATTTCCCTCAGCCTCAGAGGGCCACTACCTGAGACCATGTGAAGACAACCCTTCTGTCCGTAGACCTTGCCACAATTTCTCTGTAAAACAGATTATGAAAGTCTGAAGAGAAATGAAAATGGAGAAAGAAAATTTTCCCTTTGCACCTTTGTTTGTTTGTTTGCCCCAAAGACAGGACCTAGCTCTGCTGCCCAGGCTGACTGTGAACTTCCAGTCCTCCTGCCTCATTCTCCTGAGGAGCTGAGATTTACAGGTGTGTGCCGCCATGCTCTGCTTCCCTCTACATCTTTATAATGAATAGCACAGAAGAATTAGGCAGGATATTCCAAACTTTGGAAGTTCAAATAGGATGGATGATGTCGCATGGTCCAGGGCAGCACTGTTTAAATTAAAATATTCTCTCCCATCATTAACTGCCCTTGAAAAAGTATCTTAATTTTAACTTTTAAAATACTGGTAGAGGCGCTGGTAGGTGGCATGGTAGCTGGGGCCGCTGGACTCCTACATGGCCAACCACAGTTCAAGTCCCGGATCTGAAGGCTTGCTTTCTCACTTTCCCTATCTTTCTCTCACTCACTCTGTTCATCTTTGGTCAAATTTAAAAACCAGTAAGTAAATAAATAAATACCATTAAATAAAATAATTCTTAAAAAAAAAAATACTGGTAGATTACGGGTTCCTTTCAGAATATGTAGGCTTTGCATAATTCATCCATGATCATTTCTGTTTTGCAAAGTTCTTGACCCAGGCTCCTATTTTAATTTTGATAACCTCAGTTTCCCCCCTAAACTACTGAAAGAGAACTTACCACCCCCTTGGTTTCCAAGAGCACTTATCTTGAAAAGTCTTTAAAGACATTTATTACTGTTTGTTACACTTCTTTGAGGTGGCTCAGGTCTACTACCTCCATTTTATTGCTGAAGAAACTGAGATAGTAAGAAGCCGAGTACTTTGCCGAAGGTCGGGCACTGAGTCAGGGGCAAACGCAGAGGCAGAACTTGGTGTTCCTGGCAGCCTCACCAGGCTGGGCTGCCTCGCCTCTATTTGAACTGCCTTCAAATAGGACTTTAAAGAATCCTGATGAATAGATTGAAATTCTGCAATGCTTTATTTGTTAATGGTGACTTGGTAACTGCATATATTAACGTGGCTCATTGATTTACAGCCAGAAGCCATTCATTTACTAGCTGTTTAGCCTACGATGGACTTTTCCCCTCATTTTTCCAGGATTATAGTAAGACACTTCCGTGTAACGCTGTAAGACGACGGTTACCTCAAATGCCAAAGTAGAAGTGTGACTGTTGTCCTTTCGGCCTCTATCAGTCTAAATCTCTCCCTGTCTTCCAACTCCTTAGCATGCACGGTCTCTGTCCTCAGACTCTTACATCTCACTTTCCCACCAGTAGCCAACTCACTAGTGACCCGAATGCTTCTGAAAATCTGCCACTCATGGGTTCTGGGACACACCACAGCATTCTGGCCTCCAACCCTTTCCCCACCCCACATACCTTCATCCTTCAGAATCTCTTGTTATCTTTACATTCATCTTAAAACACCTCCCTAAGAAGCCACTCCTTATTTCCCCACCAAGTTTGGTCTCTCTTCCTTTGAAACCCTTATCTAACACCATCTTCTTTTCAGCTCTTTCTTACTGCCCTGATGCTTCTTAGGGGGTAGATTATAAATTATGAAAAGGTAGGGATGGGATATTCACCTTTGCATGGCCTGAGATGGCAAAACCAGTTTCCTTCACAGAGTAGGGGGACCACTTACTACAAGGGTGAGAAAACTTGCTGCAAAGGGCCAGTTAGTAAATATCTCAGACTTTGCCAGTCACAAATGTCAATTCTTCATTTTCTTTTTCACAATCTTTTAAAAATATAAAAATAAAACACCTGGGCTGAACCTGTAGCCAGCTAGTTAAGGAAGTCTGATCCCACATCACCACTGGTGGTTTGAACCCCAGTCCTAGCAGCTTGAAAATCATGCTGAGTGAGTGTGTGTCCCAAATTCTTACAGGATGGAGAAATGAAAGAGAAGGGATTGTGGTGTGACCACGACCCATGGCAGGTGCTTCCTCCTTTTCTCTCTCTATTTCTCTCTGGGGAGTGCACACACTCTCTTCAAATTAAAATATATATACCATTTTTAGCTCCTAAGTTAGCTAGGGTTGGATTTCTAATAAAAATCAGTTATAGCTCATAGCCCAAATACATGTTAATACTCTTAACTTTTTGTACTTTTAAGAATTTTTTTTCCTCTGAAATTATATACCATAGTATCTGTGTTTATTTTGTTTGAAAAATCCAAGCAGCTTAAACATGGATGAAACCCAGCGTTTATGTATGCAGAAAGATGAACTTGCAAAATCCATATGTGCAATTTTTGCATCATTAAAGGGCCAAATTCCATCAGCTTTACAAAGATTCTTTCACAACTAATGAGGCCTCCTGGCTTGTTTAGTAAGTGAGATAATGAAACATCACATCGGTAGGATTTTTTTCCTAAGGTGTTGCAAAATCATTTGTGTCCTCGACCATTGCTGTGAAGCAGGATCTTGGACAATTAATATTTATAATACCTGACAACCAGAAAGAAGGACAAAAAAATGGTCTCTTCAAAGTCCCACTGACCTGGGTCACCATGGGTGCCCTCCATAATGCCATCCATACCACCTTCCTCACTCTGGAATACTGCAGAGTAATAAGCATTAAATGTTTAGTCATTTCCTGCGTCACGACAGCCTAGCCTTCCCCCATTAACATATCTAACTGAGTTACAGTTCAAACAGCCGGTTTCCATATCAGCAAATGTTTAGTTTAACATCTTTGGGCAAAGGTGCTGTGGTGAGCTGTTCAGAAAAACCTCATGTTTAACACTCCAGTCTGTTTTTCTGAAGAAATCCAGCTGAGGAGAATGTTGATTCAATATTGCTGACGTTTGCGAGAATGCGTGATTTGTGAAACTTTTTACAGATAAAATTGTCTTACATATGTGACATCCAAAAACCTCTGAACTTCGGGAAATGCGATTGTGTGTTGGAGGGCATGCCATAATTGAATCAGTATGCTGAAGGCTAGTCTGTCTGAATGCATACACAAGCAGGCATCAAGAAGGTCAAGGAAAGTGGAATGAAAGTGCAAGGTTATTTACAAAATCAAAATGTGAAATCCATTCCTGGATCTTTCATAATATGCATTTTCCATGAACTTTTTAAAACACCTTACCTTCAAATGCTATAATGGATGGTTGTTTAGACTGTATGAAAGTTAGATCGACAGGAGTATAATAATTCTAGCCTTGAAGACAGCAATAATTACAGCATGTTGACTTCTTCCTCTTAACCGGGAATCCACAATGTTCACATAGAAAGTTCCATCAGCTAGGTGACCAATTAAAGAAGCAGAGAACAGCGAGAAGAAAGGTATAAAATTATCTTGTTAAAATACTCTTCAAAATTAGATCTATTTAACACATAAGAATACATGGCCGGCGACAGCAGAGAGCTGTATTAAAAACAACCTTGTTATGTAAAAGTAAAGCTGATCTATGGTAAACTTTTTAAATGTTTTTGTCTCATTAAGAGACCATGGACTTTCAGACTAGAAATAGCCACAATTTAAAAATTATATATTTTGATATTTACTTATATTTTTCTAGAAAATGCCATTTCCTACATCTAAACTGACTTTTGAAAATGGAAAAGGTAACACATTGAAATTGTGCTGAATTAATTAGACTTTCTAGACTCCAACACCTTAGTGAATCACTATTTTCTATTCTATTATTGTGAAAAGTTTATTTCGGTAAAATATCATCAAATATTGGCAATTTCCTAAGTGGTTGCTGACTACCACTTTGATGTTTCTTCTTTGCTATCCTGTGATACTGTCTGACCTTTGTCAACTGGTCACGGATAAAGGGACAGTTCCAAGATAAAAAGTGTATTTTGGGGCCATAGAGTAATAGATAACATCTACATATATCATATAGATATAGATAATGGTATAACAATATGCATATAGATGATAGGTTGCAGGTAGATAGATCATAAGAAGAGAAAATAGATAATAATAGGTGACAGAAAGATTATTATATAGTATTAATAGGGTCGATTCAAAAAGAGGATATAACAATTATGATTATATATACCCCTAACACTGGAGCACCCAAATATATAAAACAAAGGCTACTAAACCTATAGGAAGAGATAGACTCTAACACATTAATGGTTGCTGATTTCATTATCCCACTCTCAAAATTAGACAGGTCATCTAGACAAAAAATAGAGATACTAGAATTCAATGACACCCAAAGTCCAATGCATTTGACATTTATAGAACATTTCATCCAACAAATACAGAATACGCATTCTTAGCAGTACACGGAACATTGTCTAGAGTTGATCACATAACAAGGCACAAAATAAGCCTCTAAAAATTAAAAGAAAAAAAAATAAATCATACCTAGTATTTTTTTACAACCACAACAGAATAAAACTAGAAATTAAGAACAGAATGAATTGTGAAAGATATACAATATATTGATACAACACAGCATGATTTAGAATGACGTTGAAATCATTGAAGAAAGTAAGGAAGAAAATTTTTAATTTCTTGAATCCAATGATAATGAAAATACAACATTCCAAAATCTATGAAATACAGCAAAAGCAGTATGAAGGGGAAAGTTTTAACTGCCTACATAAAAAATTAACTGCCTACATAGAAAAAAAGAAATATGACAAATTACCTAACAATGCATTTCAAAGAACTAGAAAAGCAAGAAAAAGTTAGGCCCCAAAAGTAGTATTGTAGAAAGAAAAATATAAATATCAAAGCAGAAATAAATGAAATAGAGACCAAAAGAGCAATATAAAAGATCAATAAAATAAAAAGTTTTTTTTAAAAAAAAAAGAGAGACAAAATTAACAATCATTAGTGCAGACTAAGAAAAATAGTGAGTAGACCCAGATAAATAAAATCAGAAGTGAAATAGAAAACATTAAAACAGAGATTACATAAATATAAATATCATTAGGAATTACCGCTAGCAACTATATGCCAACAAGATAAACAATCTAGTTGGACACATTTCTAGACAGGTATAATTTACCTAAACTAAACCAGGAAGAAACAGAAAGCCTAAATAGACCAATAACAAGTATTAAGATTGAATCAGTATTAAACAGTCTCCCAACAAATAAAAGCCCAGGCCCAGACAGTATCACTACCAAATTCTCAAAATCTTTAAAAGAAGAATTAACACCTATTGTGTTCAAACTACTGTAAAATATCGAAGTAGAGAAAACTCTCCAGACAACTTTTATGAGGCAACATTATCTTTATATGAGAAGCAGACAAGACACACAAAAAAAGAGAACTACTGGTTAATATCCTTTTGAATATAGATACAAAAATCCTCAACAACATACTACCAAACTGAATTCAATACATCAAAAAGATTACGTGAGAAGAAGGTTCCACATGGCTCCTGCAAACTAGGTATTTCAGGGCACAAGAGAAATGAAGATTTTCTACTGATAATTCAGCCTCCAGCAAACAAGCTAGCGGTAGGAAGCCCCATCCCCACCCCCAGCCTTCTATCTCTGTTTCTGTGTCTCTGTATCTGTCTCTCCCTGCTTCTGTCTTCCCTTTTTTTGGTAATTTTTCCTTTTTACATTTTTTTAAAGGCAAAGTTTTTCTCTTACTCTCAGCTCCACCGGGGCCTCCCATGTGGTTCCAGCCTATGGAGTACTGCATCTTAGCCATGTACAGGTAGGCTACAAATTATACTTCTTTATTTAATTGCCAGAGGGTACATGCACTTGTCAGAGAGAAAAAGAGGGAGAGAGAAAGCACTCCTCAATGGGGTGTGTGGTCACATTGCAATCCTTTTTCTTCCTTTTTCCATCCCGTTAGGATTTGAGGTATACTTGCAAATGTTCTCAGTATGTTTTTCAAGCTACCAGAGCTGGGATTTGAACCACAGTCAGCCTTATAAGATTCAGCTCTTTTTTTTTTTTTTTTTTTTTGAGAGGTTTTTCGCTTTTAGGGCGCGTGTGATCGCCAGACAGACATAGAGACAGAAAGCGAGAAATCACCCCCCAGGGGGGATGGGCACGCCACAATCCCTTCTCCTCCATTCTCCTCTCGGGATCTTGGGCATGCATGCACATGCGCCCGGCGTGAGTTTTAAGCCACCGGGTCCGGGACGCGAACCGCGGTCAACTACGTGGGAGTCCAGCGACATAGCCATTATGCTAACTGCTGGCTCCCAAGATTCAGCTCTTTATGCACAGGGCTTAACAATGGTGCTATGGGACCAACCCTCCACATTATACTTCTGATCTTTGAATTTGCACTTTAAAATCCTACTTTGGAAGATGGTGACATGACCCCAGGACTTAACTTGTTAGTATGATCATTAGCCTTATCTATAAAAGAATATAAAATTATCTATCTAAGAGACATTGAGATTTCCACTGATATTTGTTATCTTCAGATTAAGAATAATACAAAATAGTTAAAACTAGGAAGAACTTCTCTTTGATATTCTACTTTTATAATCATTGCTATTTCTCATTCGTAAGTTTGTGGCAACAGATGGACAAGAAAAAAACTGAGAATCCATAGAAAACATTGTGATAGATATTGGTGTCTGTAGATTTATAGTTTCTTTTCCTAAAATGTATTGTTCAACAATAATAAAAATCTTTTGACTAGAAAATGCATTTTTAAAGACTTACAGAATCTTAGGGATTTATATCCCCTATAAATCCTCCACATTCTGTTACAAAAAATATGAAAAATAAAAAAGGACAAATTATTACCACTCTCCAAAGAGCGTATGTTCATAGGGACCTTGCTACAAAACCTACTCAGCCAAATAAAAATGATTTAGCATTCTGAAGACTGCACATGAGTCAACAGCACACCAGACAATACTGTTTTAATTCTTCAGGTTGCAGAATTACCCAAAGAAAAGGGAGCTGATTTTTTAAATGATAGTTAAGACATCTTTGAAGACAGTTGAATCTGGGTTGGCAAGGCAAAAAAAAAAAAAAAAAAAAAAAAAAAAGTCAAACAGCAGATCAAAACAAGAGAAGAAAACTGTGACTAAAATAAAAGTGATGATATGTTCATCGACTTTAAACATTCAAGTCTGTGTAAATGAATTAAAGAATCTTCTCTGAAAGGTTCTGGTAATTTCTCACCAGTTTTTAGATAGCCCAAATAATTTAAAACAAACAATCTGTAGAGGTTGAAGGAAGGTCCAGATTTTAAAACATCATTAGTAAGCAGATGGTGACTAAAAACATTATCACAAAGTCATGACTTTAGACACTGCCAAACCAAGCTACCCAACTGGTGTTGCCATTCTTCGACAGACTCGTGTATCTTAATCTCCCCACCTCTGCATACCTACTGCCCTGTCATTTCTCAGTTTCTACTTTCAGTTAGGACTGAGGTGGTTTACGTAGCATAGATGTCAAAAAGGAACACTTGTCCAAAGACAGAAGAAAGTCTAGGGAGATCTGACACGGGGGAAGATCCAGCCCTCGACTTCTAGGGCCACGTGCATCACACATATATGATCTGACTCCAGCCTACAGAGCACTTTACATTATAAAGTAATAGTTTAAATGCTTTTCTCCAACTTAGCTCACTTTTCATCAGCTTAGCTAGTTTGCAAGAGAACATAATTGATTAGTAAAAAAAAAAAAAAAAACAGATTTGACGAATGAGTGAGCTTTGAGAATAGGCTTCTGGGTATCCAAGAAGCATTAACTCATACAAATAAGTTAGAACAATGACTCCAGCTGGGAAAAGAACAGAGCTGGAACAAGCAGTTGCTGGGGCAGTAAATTACAAAAGACAGCAGACTCTCCAAGTGGCTTCTGTGGAAGTAAATTTAGATATAGCAGTCCCCCCTTATCTACAGGGATAGTCCTAAGACCTCCAGTGAAGGCCTGAAACTGCAGATAGTGCTGACCTCTGTGTATGCTGTTTTGTTTTTTTTTTTCCTACGCATTCATGAGAAAGTTTAATTTAGGCACAGGAAGAGATAACAACTAATAAAATAGAATAATTATAACAATATACTGTACTAAAAGTAAGGGATATGCTCTCTATCTCTTTCAAAATATCTTATTGTGTTGGGACCAGCAGTTAGCGTAATGGCTATGTCGCTGGACTCCCATGTAGTTGACCGCGGTTCGAGTCCTGGACCCAGTGGCTTGAACTCACGCCAGGCACGTGTGCGTGCGTGTCCAAGATCCCAAGAGGAGAATGGAGGAGAAGGTATTGTGGCGTGGCCATCCCCTCTGGGGGGTGATTTCCGGCTTTCTATCTCTCTCTCTCTCTCTTTCTGGTGAGCACATGCGCCCAATAAGAAAAAACCTCTCAAAAAAAAAAAGGAAAAAAAACCTTATTGTGATGTATTCATCTGTTTGGGGACAACTGAAGCAAACCTGCAGATAAGGGGGGCCACGGTCTCATTCATTTTGCTTGGGGTAGATGAACCTGTAAATCAATCGCTCACTGGAGATGGTAAACAGCCACTCCACTGGGCCCAGCGGGCAGATGATGAATGTTTTTTGTTTGTTTGGTTTGGTTTTTAAATAATTATTTATTTAATTTTATTTATTTTACATATATATTTTTGGGGGGGGTGGGGGGGGCTATAGGACACATGCGCTTACCAGAGAGAGAAGGGGAAAGTGAGAGAGCAAGCGGCCAGGTCCGTGACTCGACCCACAGTCAACCATGTGGGAGTCCAGCACCTTCGCCAGCACACCACCTGCTGTCCCCAGCAGATGGATGTTTTAAAAGTTATTCAGCGTTCAGGGTGCAATCTGAAACTTTCACTATATGGCTCCATAGGAGGACAGAGTTACTGGTTATAACTCAAGGATGCATCTGACCCTTTTCTCCAACCCAGCAAAGGCTTCTGAGTCTAAGCCAAGTGGCAATCGCCAGGGAGCAATGACTTTACTTGCCTTTGCTCTGGCTGCTAGGAAGCTCTTTTTTCCCCACCCACACCATCCCCACACTCCCTATTGCTATTTGCCACTGAGTTGGGCTAGTGATTACACATGTCTGGCAGATCATTATATTTCCATTTCTGGATTTTTTCTCTTTCTTCAGATTCATTCCACTTTATATTAGTCTTGGGCGGAGTATATACTTGTATAAATTGTTCCAAATCCCCCTCTGTGGAAAACTACAAACAGACAAATAAATAAACTATAACATGAAAAAGAATGTTACTATGATAGATGGTAAGATCTCAGAGACCTTTGGCTAAGTAGAGTTGTTGCCCATTTAAATGGTTAACCCTGGAGACTCTTAAGAGTGAGTAATTCCATCAAGTATTCAATTTACTCAAGTTGCAGGGCTCTGAAACTCAGGGTACAGGAGAATTTATAAAAAAAAAATTTTTTTCTTCTGAAGAAAAAAATGATCTGTGGAGTGGTTGTAATATTAATGAAAGTTCACAAGGAACAGTTCCATTTCTTTTGTGAAATTCTCCAGCTGTTCTTTTTTTTTTTTTTTTTTTGAGAAGTTTTGCCATAGTTTTGTCTGCGCTCGCCAGACAGAGAGAGACAGAGAGACAGCAAGAAATCAACCCCCAGGGGGGATGGCCACACCACAATCCCTTCTCCTCCATTCTCCTCTTGGGATCTTGGGCACGTACCCACACGCGCCCGGTGTGAGTTTAAGCCACCAGGTCCAGAACTCAAACCGCAGTCGACTACATGGGAGTCCAGCAACATAGCCATTATGCTAACTGTTGGTTCCCCCTAGCTGTTCTTGAATTTTTCTTTGTTTTTTTTTTGTTTTGTTTTGTTTTGTTTTGTTTTTTTTTGGTTTGTTGTAGTTTGTTAAGAAGCAAAATAATGCTGGAAACTACTTTGGAAATGCCTTCCATTAGGGCAGATTGTTCATATCCATCTTTCTTGGTGTTTTATATGATGTTTTATTACATTTGCGGTATCATTTTACAATAGATGGTGGAATGCAATGTTCACATACTACCTGTATAGGTAGTTACGGAAGTAATTTGGCAAACCTTCTGTCTCTTTTGACAGTAACTGTGCATCTCTATACTGGAGGTTATTTCTTCACATTCTGAGGATGGGGCAGATCTAACTACCTGTCACTAACAGACTAGGCAACCTAAGGAAATTACTCACCCGCTTTTAACTCCTTGATCTTTAAACCGAGGGGCCTGAAGTCGCCATGACAATAAGGCTGTAGAATTCACCCACTGCGTTCACAATCATTAGCTCTTCAACTTCATAGCGACCCTGAAGGTAGACAAGGCAGTTATAATTTAATGAGGAGAAAACAAAACTTCAGAGATTAAGCAATGTGTGTAGGCTCTCCTAGAGTGATTAAACACCTGAGACAGAACCCAATTCTAACTTCCGAGACCTACTGCAGCGCAGTTAGCATACCATGGACCTACTGGAATCCACCTCACCTCATACACAGAAGAGAGAGACAAAAACCTCCCTTAGTGCCAGGGTGGGATGGGCAAATGGCTGAATGCACCATTGGTCTGACTCCTCGCGGGCTGACTTGAGATCTTGTTCAAGAACGCATGGAGTCTAACTTTAGTAAGAGCCAGCTGATTGACAACTGGGAGGGAGGTCACAGGTTTGGGGCGAGGAGGGATTGCACCAGCTCCATCTTCCTTTTGGTGGAGTGCTTAGCAACAGCGCTACCCCAGGTGGTTGCATGCTGTAGCATATGCTCAACCTTTTATAAAGGCCACGGTCTTATTTAAAAACAAAATATCCAAAATTTCTATTATGAGCTTCCCAAATCCCTGTTAAATAAAAATGCAGTATTTTCCTCACTCTTCTTCCTATGCTGACATTTGAAAATACCATTTTCCTATTTCACTTCATATCTTTAGGGAGGAAAGTATGTAATGCAAGCAGAAAGAACCCCATTTGAAATTCACAGAAACTGGCCCATTGACCTTGTTCAACTCAGCTGTGTGACACTGAGCAAGTTACTTAACCTGTCAGATCCTATTTCCACACAGGAAATGTAAGGGTTTTCCTTTCTAAGTGCTCTCTCTTCTAACTCTCAAATTCTATGATTCATTTCTAACTTGGGTTTTTCTTATTTATTGTTTGTTATTTGCTTGGTTGGGTTTTAATTCATTCTCATGAGCCTAGTTTAGTTTCCAGTTTATAAGACTTTTATTGTTGACATGCTATAACCACGAGGAACAGAGTCCCCTCCCTGCTGGACTCTGCTTTGTTCTTTAATGTAATCGGTGTATCATTTATTATATTCTGACAAGTATTACAGGCATCAGTATGCTCATCATCTACATTAGTTAGAATGAGAAAACTCAAACTGCCTTAAATACTGAAAACAAAACCAGAAAACACTGGTCACAGGGCCGGCAGGTGGCATGGAGATTAAGGCTCTGCATTCCACATGTCTGGCTCTGTGGCTGAGTCCTAGACCCAGCAGCTGGAAAATCACACCAACTGCCTATGGGTGCATGCTCAAGAGGAGACTAGAGAAGGGATTGTGGATGGCCATCCTCCCTGGGCAGTGATTTCTCACTTTCCCTCTCTCTGTGTCTGTCTCTGGTCAGCGTATATAGCAAAAACTAAAAAACAAACCAACCAAAAATAAAACACTGACTACTATAACTAAAAGTTAAGTAGTAGTGCAAATTCAGATAAGGTTTGATCAGGGCTATTGATCCGTTTCTCTGTGATTTTGTTGACCTTACCAATTTATGTTTTTAAGACTTTTATCCTGAGACTACTAGCAAGAGGCTGTAGTGGCTTGGGGGCTCCTATCCACACCCAATAGAGGATAAGGAAGAATATCTACTCTTCTTTTTTTTTTTTTAGGAGCTGGGAAACTTCCCCTGGTACCCTCAGAAAACTTTGTGTCTCATTGGCTCAAACCAATGAGATGGGTCATCCAATCAATCCTGAACCAACCACTGTGGCCCAAAGAACCCCGTACCAGGCTTATGCTGGGTGTCAGAACCAATCGTCTACAAGGAACAGGACTAGCATGACAGGCTTAGACCAATCAGAGCCACGCCTCGAACTGAAGTCCAACTCCTCCACTACACAGTGGCTTTGCAAAGGTGGAGGAGAGGGTATTGGGGAGGCATCCTAACTGTTCCATTGTATTTTGCCCATCCAACTCCAAGAACAGGAGGGAAGAGACCATTTCCTCAACCCCTGCCGGCCAAGTACCAGTTACGGTTTGTTACATTCAGTGAAATTGAACTGACTTTCAAGTAGTGGTGAAGACATGGACCCTGTCAGAACACAGCACGGTTTCTTTCCATTCCATTTCCTAGTGGCTGTTGTTCAAGCTCCCTAACTTTCCCCACTATTTATATTTTACCCCTCTTATTTTTAGCCCTAAGTTTGACTTAGTCTGAAGATAACCAAATATTTCCTGAATAATAAGTCTCTGAATATGCATATTCTCTAAATATGAAGATAAGCCTATTTGCAAATCTAGCACTTACATTTAAAGTGTTGTTGGCAAGACTCTGAATATCAGTTCTCTTTTTTTTTTTTTTTTGATGGAAAAATGTACTACAGCAGAAAGATTAGTTTTCCACAAAGCAGGACCTACTTTTCTAATTTCCATTATTCTGATACTTTCACATACTTAGAGAGGCAGGATCTTCGAAAAGTTCATGGAAAATGTATATCATTAAAAAAAAAAAAAAAAAAAAAAACCTCTGCATGGATCTCAAAAAAAGTTCTTGCACCAAAGTAAACTCATACTTTCATTCCATTTTTCCATGAACTTTCTGAAGTCCCCTCATACTCATGAAATAGCAAATAAAATAAATAATCGATCGGATCTTTTTGGTTGTATAATTACCACTAACAATTGAACTTAGAGGGGCTGGACAGTCGTCCCGTGGTAAGGCAATGCTCTGGGAGGTTGACCCACAAGACAAAGTTCCAGGTTCAGGTCCAGAGACTTTCCCACACATGTGGGGTGCATGTGCCCACGAGGCTGGTTGGCTGAAGCTGGGGGTGGGCCACAGATAAAAAGCCCGTTGGGGTGTCTATCTCTTTGTCTCTTTGACTCTCTTGTTCATGGAAGAAATAAACTTGGAAACACATTGACCCTAAAACTGAAAAGTCCACCTCAGAAAAGAGAAGGGGGTTATAGGAGGGGCTATGAGTACTTTTTTGTTTTGTTTTTAAACTCTGTCACCACCCAAGGCTGGGGCCCTTGGGTTTATTCAGCCTCTGCCCCCTCCAGTCCTTCAGACTGTCCTCTTGTCTCAGAAGTGACATGAGGCCCTGGAACTTGGCAAGAGGTGACATTCATAAGCAACAAGAAACAGGATGCTCCCTCTCTGGGTTTATCAGCCCCCTCTCTCACAGTAATTGGCTGATCAAGGCTGCACCTCAAGGATTATAGCTACCAAATTCAACAACACAGTTTCGTTCTTTTTCTTTCTTTTTCCGAGAGATTTTTGCTATAGGGTGAATACAGTCGCCAGAGAGACAGAAAGGGAGAAATCACCCCTAGGGGGTATGGCCACGCCACAGTCCCTTCCCCTTCTCCTCTCAGGATCTTTGCACACACACACATCCAGCGTGAGTCTTAAGCCACCAGGTTCAGGACTCGAACCATAGTCGACTATGTTCTTTACGTGCTACTACCAGGCACACACTCTGTGTCAAGTGTACTGTTGTAGGATACAGTTCTTGCCCTTGAGGAGGGGAGGCAGACCAGGAAACAGGTGATTATGATCCAGCAGAGAAGTCGATGAGAGTGGTAAACGCAGGGCGCTGTGCCAGCAGGAAGATGGACAGGTGGGGAGGGCTGTTCCACGGGCTGACTTCAGGAAGGCTTAGCATCCACTAAGACACATGGCATGATGTCCCGCTGCTGGGCAACAAGGCCGCTCTAACTCATGCCCCAAGCTAGGTCTTAGGCTGGTCAAGGAAGGCTTCCTAGTGGAGGGTATATCCAAGCTAAAATTTGAAGTGAGGGAAGAGGACAGCATCTGGACTGTTCACACCAGGTTCAGGTGCATGCATACACTTGACGTAAGCACAGTCCAGTCCTTAAAGAGAAGTGCGGATGGCCCATTCCCTGGTGAATAGATGGAAAAGGAGAATCCTGTTCCCCGCCCCTAGGTGAGATGAAGGATGTGACTTTGGGCTACTCGAGATGTATATAAGCCATGAATGTGTGGGGTACTAGCTGGTATTCTTTTTATTTTTTATTATTATTCATACATTAAATCACTAAGCATCATTTAGATTGTGAAGAGACTTCACCCAGCATGATATACACCTCAGTCCAGCCCAGTTGAGACCACCATCCACATCCTCGTCAACAGAAATTTTATCAACAGCTATCTTCCTGAGTGCCTGTCTATCTGCTAACACTAGAGAGTTTAGGGTAAGAAAGGGGTCTAAATTCAGAGTATATTTTGGAATGTTTTAAGAGATTATCACTGTGAGCAAAACAGAAATTGTTAACTATATTAATAGCTAATCCGTACCAGTTTTTATAAAGTCTTACTGAACTCATGTTTGGCAGCCTGGGCTACCTATAAAATAATTTTTAAAAATGGGATTAGTAGATACCAAAAAAAACACATTTTTTAAAAAAGTTTTTTGCTATAGGATATATGTGCTTGCCAGAGAGAGAGGAAAAGTGAGAAGCACTTCCCGGGGGGAATGGCCATTTTCCTCTCAGGATTTCGGGCACATGTGCACGTGTGCCCAGCATGTTTTTCAAGGTATCAGTCCAGGACTCAAACTGCTCAAGCGGCCATGTGGGATCCAGTACCTTAACCACCATGCTACCAGCTGGCCTTATCAAAATCTTTTTTTCCCCACATATGTGAACTTTTCATACAGGTGTTTTTTTAGAATTATTGGTTATTTGTTGTTGTTATTTTAAATTTGCTGTAGGGCACATGTGCTCACCAGAGTGAGGGAAAAGTGAGAAAGCAAGCCACTAGGTCTGGGACTTGAACGACAGTCTACCATGTCTGAACCCAGTGCCCTAACCACCATGCCACTTGCTGGCCCTAGCACAGGTTTTAATAAAAGCAGGTACATCCGAGCAAAATCAAATGAGCAAAATAAAAATAAAAAATCAATGGAGCAATGATCAATATATTGGTGGATGTCTTGAATAACTTGACAAATATAAATTAAGATCATAAAAATGGTGGCATTGGGGACGAGCAGATGGTGTGGTAGTTAAGGCACTGGACACTTACTCCCACATGGCCGACCATGGTTCACGTCCTGGACCTGATGGCTTGCTTTCTCACTTTCTCTTTCTCTCTCTCTCTCTTTCTCTCGGGCAAAATTAAAGTAAATAAATGAATAAATAAAATTAAAAATAAATAATTCTTTTTAAAAAATGCTGGCATTTAAAAATGTGTTATTTACATTATTTTTCAAAGCCAAATATTGTACTGCTGTCATGTTATTAGAAAATCTGGTGTCAGAGGCTGGCAGGTGGTGTGGTGGTTGAGGATGCTGGACTTCCACATGGCTGACTGTGGTTTGAATCCTGGACCTAGGGGTTTGCTTTCTCACTTTCTCTCTCTCTGTCTCTCTCTCTGTCCCTCTCTGGTCAAATTAAAACAAATAAATAAATAAAATAAAGATAAATAAAAATGAACAAAACAAGAAAATTTGGCATCAGATTAAGCCTTTTCACTGGTTATTGCCATCTTTGCAGCATAAGTCACAGTTGTGCTAGTATCTCCTGGGTTTTGAAAATGGAACTGCCAGGGACTAGCATAATGGCTATGTTGCTGGACTCCCATGCAGTTGACCATGGTTCAAGTCCAGGACCTGGTGGCTTAGACTCATGCCGGACATGTGTGCATGCATGCCCAAGATCCCGAAAGGAGAATGGAGAAGGGATTGTGGCCACCCCCCCAGGGGGTGATTTCTCTCTTTCTGCCTCTCTGTCTCTCTCTGCCTTTCTGGTGAGCACACGCGCCCTATAGCAAAAACCTCTCCAAAAAAAAAAAAAAAAATAGAAATGGAACTGCCAGGCCAGTAGGTAGTGTGGGGGTTAAGGTATTAAGCTCCCACATAGTCAACTGTGGTTTGGGTAAACACATGATTTTCCCAACAACCTAATAGACTAGATGAAGCAGTTCTTATAAAACCACTATTTCCATAAAATTCTTTGGAAGCCTCTCATCTCAACATACCAAAAGCATTTTTGCATCTGTGGTTTTTTAAAAGCATTTGTTGAAGTATGACATGTATTGAGAGCTCCTCATTCTAAAGTTATAGCAAAACCCAGAAATGAGTAGAAATTTTTATCAGATCAGTCATTCTTCTACATGTCTGTATTCTTTGGAGTCCTCTTCTACTTAACTAGAGTTCCTTTATAACTTCCTATGGCTGATCTTTTTCTGATATCCACACAGGAAGTATGAGCAATTATTGAAAATTTTTACTCAAGCCTGATTATAATTTTTATGTATTATAGATGTGACCATATGTATGCCAAAACAACTAAGATATTTAAATTCAGTTAGAGAATAATGAGTTCTAGTCTGTCTCCCTGGGAGCTATTAAAAGGATGAGGTTAGCATTCATGTGCATGTGCCTGGGACCATACAAACCTGCGCATGCGTACAGGCACAGAAACCTGAGACACAGGAGCAACCAAATACTCCATACTTTTTAAAAAAAATTAGCTACAGGGTGCATGCACTCACTAGAGAGACAAGAGAGACAGAAAGAGAGAAAGCAAAAATGCATCCTTCCCGCCCCCAGAGGGGGTTGGCCATGCTGCAATCCCTTCTCCTCTCAAGATTTTGGGCACACATGCACATGCATCTGGTGTGTTTTTCAAGCCACTGGGTTCAGGATTCTAACTGTACCATTGGCCATGGGGGATCCAGCTCTCTTACTCACCATGTCACCAGCTGGCCCATACCCCATACTTAGAGCAGTTATCTACACAATATATCTGGCCTGAGACAAAATTGACCAAAAAAAAAAAAGGATAGACTTCTTAAAATTGGTTATGATTTTGACAGCTATAAAAAAATAAGCCTGTGATTTCTTTATTTCTATATAGAGAATGTCCTTATTCTTAGGGGTGGTATGTTTAAAAATCCTCATCTTACTTGCATGTGGTTTGGTATGCAAAGTAAATAAATATCTCATTATAAAGAAAGTGGAAATATGTGGATGATTGTTGAATCTAAGTAATTATTTGAGGTTTCTTGTACAAGTCTTCCAACTCTTCTGTGTGTTTATAATGTGTAAAGTTGAAAAAAAATGGCATTAACAATTCTTTTGCTGGAATAGTCCTCAAAATAAAAGTGAGAAAATGAAGTGAATAAAAATGAGGCCCAATTTTCTTTAATAATTCTTACTGTGGCCTACACAATACTACAAGTCAAATAAATATCAGGAACAAGACAGGAATGTATGTTCTCACCATTTATATTCAACACTACACTGAAAGTTCTTTCTTTCAGTTGTTCCCCCTTTTTATTTATGAGGTATGTGTGTGATCGTGCAGGAAGAGAGAGAAATGAGTACTTTCCACAAAGTCTGATCACACTGCGACCCCCTTTCTCCAGTCTCCTAGCCACTGGATCCTAGGCACTTGTGCATGTGCCTGACATACTTCATAAGGACTATGCAGGGGATCTGAACTGTGGTCGTTATGTGGAATCTGGATTTTTAAAAGCAATGCAATACTGAGCACCAAGAAGAGCCAGCCCTTTTGTCCTCTTTCTTTATAAAAACTTTATTTATTTTGTTTATAAGATGGAGATGAGGGAAGAGGAAGACGAGAACTCTCAACAGGGTCTCACACTGCAATCCTCTCTCCAATCTTCTCAGCCAGCCAGGATCACAGGCATGCATGCCCCTGGTATGTCCAAGTCACCCTGAGCACCAAACCCCAATCTCCCACATGGCATCTAGTATTGCAGACCATTGTGCCACTACTGTAGCACCATAACTGGGTGACACTAGAAGTTCAAACCAGGACAAAAAGTAATAAAAAGAAATATAAAACACACAGTATTTACAGATGATGCGATATAATATATAGAAATCCTTAAACAACCCACACAGACACATAAACTACCTGAGCTAATAAACAAGTTCAGCCAAGTTGCAGAATACAAGATCAATATGATAATCAGTTGTATTTCTGTACACTATCAAGGGAAGATGTGAAAATAAAATTAAGTAAACAATTCTATTCGCAATGCCATTAAAAATTTAAAAACTTAGGTATACATTTAACCAAAGATGTGCAAGATTTGCACACTGAAAGCTATAAAACTTTGTTAAAGAAATGAAAGAAGACCTAAATAAATGGAAAGATATTCCGAGGTTCATGTATTGGAAGACAGTATTGTTAAGAGAGCATATTCTTCATTTTGATTTGCAGGTCCAATGCAATCACTGTCAAAATTCCAATTGCCTTTTGCCTTTTTTCTAATTTGCCAAACACACAAGCTGCTCCTAAAATTTATATAGAAATGTAAGGGAATCCAAATAGTCAAAAAGTCTTTAAAAAGAATTAAGTTGGAGGATCCACACTTACCGATTTCAAAACTTACTACTTCAAAGCAATGATAATCAAGATGGTGTGGCACTGGTATAAGAAGAGACATATAAATTAATGAAAAAAGAACAGAAGGTTCAAAACTAAACCCATATATCTATGGTCAACTGATTTGGGCAGAAATGGAAAAACTATTCAATGGGGAAAATAATAGTCTTTTGACAAATAATGTTGGAATAATTTGATATCCACATGCAAAAGAATGGATGTTGACCCCTATCTTACACCATCTTATACAAAAAGTAGTTCAAAGTGGATCAAAAATCTAAGAGTTAAAATTATTATAAAAGGGGACCAGCATTTGGCATAATGGCTATGTCACTGGGCTCCCATGTAGCCAACCATGGTTCAAGTCCTGGACCCAGTGGCTTAAACTCATGCCAGGCGCATGTGTGTGCATGCCCAAGAGCCCAGGAGGAGAATGGAGGAGAAGAGATTGCGGCGTGGCCATCCCCCCTGGGGGGTGATTTCTCGCTTTCTATCTCTCTGTCTTTCTTGCAAGCACCTATAGCAAAAACCTCTCAAAAAATTATTGTAAAAGATTATAAATTTATAATTGTAAAAGGTTATAAATTTATAAAAGATTATAAATTACATTTGAAAGAAAACATAGGCATAAATTTTGTGACCTTACATTAGGTAATGGTTCTTTAAGCAGGGCAGCAAAAACACAAGCAACAAAAGAAAATATATATATAAAATTAAGCTTCATCAAAATATTTAGAAGCTTCTGTGAATCAAAGGACACTATCAGAAAAGAAAAAAGGCAATATATGGAATAAGAGAAAATATTTGCAAGTCACATGTTTGATAAGGGTCTAGTATCTAGGATATATAAAGAACTCTTATAACTCAAACAATAAGAATAAACAAATAACCCAATTCAAAAAAAATGGGAGAAGAACCAGAAAAGACATTTCTCCAAAAAGACACATAGCCAATAAGCACATGAAAAAATGCTCATCATTAGTTATTTGAGAAAAGCAAATCGAAACCACAATGATACACCAATTTGTACTCACTAGAAAGACTATAAAAATACAAAAACAAAAACAGAAAATAAATGTTTGTGAGGACATGGCAAAACTAGAACCCTCATTCATTGCTGATGGGAATGTAAGATAGTAGAGCTACTGTAGAAAACACTAGCAGTTCCCCAAAAGTTAAAGAGACTTCTTGTATAACTCTAGGGATACACTCAAAGAAATAGTAAATGTATACCCATATAAACACTGGTACATGAATGTTCACAGCAGGATTATTCATAATAGCCAAAAAGAGAAAACAACTGAAGTATCTGCTGATGGATGAATGGATAAACACAATGTGGTATATCCACACAATAGAATATTATTGAGTCATGAAAAGGAATGCTACATGCTCCAACTTGGATGAACCTTTAAAACATGCTAAGTAAAAGAAGTCAGGTACAAAATGCCACATATTGTATGATCCCATTGATACGAAATATCTAGAATAAGTGAATCTAAAGAAACAGAAAGCAGATTAGTGGTTGCCAGTGGTAGGTGAGGGTAAATTGAGAGATAAAAGATGTCATTTTGTGGTAAAAGAAGTATTCTGGAATTGGATAGAGATAATAGTTATGAAACACTAAATATACTAAAAACCATTGAACCATACACTTTAAAATGATAGTGGTAAATTTATGTTATGTAAATTTTACCTCAAAAGTAATTAAAAAAAAAAAATCGGCCACAGAGAAGGGAGTGGGTAAGTAGGAGACAAGACTAGAAGGAAAACGTTTTTCTGTGTATACTCTTGCCCATTTTTAATTTTGTATCATGTGAATTTGTTAAACAAATAAATAACATTTAAAGATAAAATAAATTACTGAACTTTTATTTTTAATGACAAAGGTACCAAATTCTAAACTTGGAATTAATGAATAATTATGCCAGATTTTTAAATAGCCTATTTTTGAGGGCCTTTCAAAACAGGATAGCTTCTCGTATGTCTTGGCAGACATAAATTTCTCTGTTTTTGGAGCAATACTCTCTCAAATCTCCTTTTCTCTCCTAGATTCTAAAAGAGTAATATTTCTCGGAGGAAAGATTGATGCAAAGACCACTTTCTGGGTCTTGTGAGAAAGTGTGTCAGCCTGCTTTGTGTCACTATAGCAGAATATTTGAGACTGGGTAACATAAAGAAAAAGGGACTATGAAACCTACCATTTGGTAGGCTGGGAATTCAAGGTTCGGCTGCCAAATGAGTGGCTTCAGGGAAGGGCCCACGCTTGCATCACATGGCAGAGTGAAGGGCAAGCAGGCACAAAGAATAAAACCCAAAGAGGTACCTCATTTTGAAACCACCCACAGAAACTCACTCACTCCTGCGAGACCAGATCCACTCCCTCACTCTCCACAGAGAAAGGCATTGATCTACCCAAGACAGAGGAGTCCCATGACCCAAATGAGGCTCATTAGCCCCATCTCTTAAAAGGGTCCATTTCCCAGCATTGCCACACTGGGGCCAAGCCTCTACATGAGTTCTGGCAGGAACAAAACCACATCCAAACCACAGCAGAAGGTATAATTGCTTTTTTGCAACCAACGACAAAAGATAGTCACATGGGGACCAGCAGTTAGTGTAATGGCTATGTCGCTGGACTCCCATGTAGTTGACCATGATTCGAATCCCAGACCTGGTGGCTTAAACTCACGCTGGGCACGTGTGCGTGCGTGCCCAAGAACCCAAGAGGAGAATGGAGAAGGGATTGCGGCATGGCCATCCCCCCAGAGGGTGATTTCTCGCTTTCTGTGTCTCTGTCTCTCCCTGTCTTTCTGGTGAGTGCATGCGTTCTATAGCAAAAACCTTCACACACACACCCCAAAAACAAGATAGCCACATGTTATAAAATTGGATCCATTTCTTTTTGCCATGTTAGTATGTGGCGTGAATGTCAGAGTGGGTACTGCCACTGGTGCCATTCTTTCCTAGCCGAGCTAGATTGTGTGTGTGTGTGTGTGCGTGTGTGTGTGTGTGTGATTTGCACAATCACTACTAAGAAGTTCAATGAAAACTCAGATAGCAGGCCACACCCAAGCCAACTGAGTCAGTCTCTCAGCATCCCTGTGGGCAGGATTCAAGAATGGGTATTTTAAAATGTTCAGTCTTGAAACCCTCAAAGACACTCACTAGAAACCATGAAGACCCTTGTTAGAAATGGTCCTAGTAAAAGGAAACACAGAAGCCAGACAGCATCTTCCTCTATTTATATGGACCTAAAGGTCTAACTGCGAGTGAAGGAATCAACCATATACTGGGATTCTTCCTGGTACTTTACCTGCATTGCATCCTACATTTCTTTGCTTAAGGGAGCTATTCCTTTGGTTTAAAGCAAGGTGAAACGTTAAGCCAATATCAGTTACTAACACCTCAGTGTAATCTAAAGTATGAGTTGGCTTTCAAACTCATTAATGGATTGCAAGGCTTTTACGGACCAGGCCACAGTAGAGGTGAGTTTGGATGTGGGGTAAGATGGCCAGAGCGGTAATGACGTGGTAATTGATTTAGACACACAAGCCAGAGAGGTGCTCAAGGGTGCACATGCGTGAGTCTGTTGTGGTAGTAATGAGGTCATGGGAGGTTTGAAGGAATATTGGTTATGTACTCTGTGTAATAAACTGCCCTGAAACTTGGTGGCTTAACACCATGGTTCACAATTTCTCTCAATTCTGTGGGCTGCACTGACCTGACCATGAGCTTACTCATGGGACTGCAGTCAGTTGGGACGGTTGGGTCGTCTGGGCCTCTTTACTCTCATAGTCTTCCATTCTAAGGTTCTTTACAGCACGCTGGTCTTGGGGGAGTGTTCCAAGAGGCAAAGGTGGAGGCTGAAAGGACTCTTGAGGCTCCTGACCTTGCATACTATCAATTCTAGTACAGTCTTTTGATCAATGAAAGTTACTAGACCAGCCCAGACACAAGGCATGCTGCAGCCCAGACACAAGGCATCAGCATGCAGACTCTATCTCTTTTGAGAATAGCAGCAAAATATTTTTGTTATGGTTTTCAATCTCCCATGGGAGGCAATATGAAATGACCCTGGACATCCAGAGAAAAGGCCTCGAAGTTGGGAAGGAGACAAGAGAGAAGACATGAAGGCAAATGTTGCCTAATTTTCAAATCTTTCTTGGCCCCACCAACTGTCCATAACCCCTTAAAGCCAGAAGCAAGAAGAGTGAAACACATTTCTCTGTGTTCATCAAAGCTACAACAAGAGTAGTTTCCACCCACCAGTAAGGAAACATAAGCTTTTGTCAACATCAATCTGATCAAAGTCAGATAAAATTTAGAATTAAAATGCAGAGGTTGCTAGCTGCCCAGAAATCGGAATGGTTCCTTTTTTTCTTTTTTTTTTTCTTTCTTTCTTTTTTTTTTTTTTTTTTGAGAGGTTTTTGCTATAGGGTGCGTGCACTCACCAGAAAGACAGAGAGAGACAGAGAGACAGAAAGCAAGAAATCACCCCCCCAGTGGGGATGGCCATGCTGCAATCCCTTCTCCTCCATTCTCCTCTCAGGATCTTGGGCACGCACGCACACATGTCAGTGTGAGTTTAAGCCACCAGGTCCAGGACTCGAACCACGGTCAACTACATAGTAGTCCAGTGACATAGCCATTATGCCAACTGCTGGTCCTGGGGATGGTTTTTTTATGTAGAGTGTAGAGTCTAATGGTCAACATTTACTAATAAAAGTCATCAATTTGGCTCCATTTACACATTGTTTGTGCTTCTCACACATCCTATCATTCTGTCCTCATCATATGACAAAGGTACCAATGGAAACAAGGCTAAGGAAAGCAAGGCTAAGGGAAGCTAAATGAATCACTCAAAGTCATATAATAATGGCAGAGCCCACACTGAAACCCAGGTAGACTAGCCTAGTCTTCATTCCCTTAGCCTCTACACCATCCTGCTTTTGTTGATAGTGATGACGTAGAGTAGGCTTTGTTCTTTCTAACACCAGTGCTAGGTTTGAATATGTCTGGATGTGGAAACAATCCTCAGTGCAACAGTGTTGACAGGTGTGATCTTTAAGAGGTGATAATACCATTTTCACCAGAGTGAGTGAGTTATAGCAAGAGTGGGCTTGTTACAATAGGAAGTTGGGCCCTCTCTGGCCCTTTCTCGAGAGTGCTCTCCTGTCCTCCACCTTCCACCATGGGATGATACAGCAAGAAGGCCCACATCACATGCTGATCCTTTGATCTTGGACTTCCCAGACTCCAGAAATGTGAGAAATTAATGTCTGTTCTTTACAAATTACCTAGTCTCAAATATTCTGTTTTAGCAGCACAAAATGGGCTAAGACACAAAGATAGACAATGGTTTTCATTTTTTTATCTTGAAAAGAAATACTTGTATAAAGAGGAAAAAAGCCAATACCTTACCAATGGTCCTTTTCCATGGGAATAAAGAAATATTTATAGAGTATCTCCCAGTTGGCAGTCGCTGTGCTAGGTGCTTTATACGTGGCTTTATTTAACTCTCATAACATCGTGAAGAGATAGAAGCTGTTCCCAATGTACAGACGTGGAGATAATTTTAGACTTACCCAGGAACACACCACAGGTAAAGGGCAGCACAGGGTCTGAACATTGTAACCCTTGTTCCTAGGTTCCTCCTAAAGTGACACTTTATAAAAGGATTTTTGTAAAATACTAGATCATCAGAAAAGTCATGAAGTATTTTTCTGTTTTTCTATGCAAAAATGCATCATGACTTTCCCAATGACCCAAAAGCTATGCTTTTCCAAACTGTTCACCCTGGAAACTAAAATTAATCTATAGATAGCTTATATATGTGTGTGTGTATATATATATGTCATATATATAAATATATATTAATCATATATATATTAGTCTACAGATAGTTTATATATACATACATATGTATATGTGTGTATGTGTATAAATTATATGCATATATTCATCTTATATGTATATATACCCACAGATAAAGTGTTATATGTCAGAGGGCACATGTATGAAAGATGGGAGAGAGAATGAAAGCACCCCAATGAGGCCTGGTCACACCATGATCCTTTTTCCTCTAATTCTAGATCCCATCAGGATTATGAACATGCAGGAAGATGCTCAGCATGTTTTTCAAGCCACCAGTGCTGGGATTTGAACCCTTGTCAGTCATGTGGGATCATGTTTCCTCTGTGCCATGCTTAACTGCCAGACCTGAGATCATTTTAAGAGCAGTAAAGTACAGGCCTTTCACCTACATTGGCCACATGATCTTTTAAAGGTTTTTCTCTCTCCCATCATATAGATTGGAAACTTAGTCATCTGAAGAACAAATGTTTCTCTGGAAGTTTAAAACACAACTCTTTGCCACCAAAAGTGAAATCTTCAGTACTAATGTTTGGGTTAACCAGTTTACTTGAGGGCAGACGTAACGGTTCAAGGAACAGAAATGATTTCAGATCTTAAGTCCTAGCTGGGGAAACTGAAGGAAGTAAGTCTTGTACAATTAATGGGGAAAAACTTAGAGAAGTATGCTTTGAAAAGTTGTCTTACAGACTCGAATAATCTTTTAAATAAAGAGATTTAGAGTCTTTCTAAACATAATTGTCACAGATTTAAAAAAAAAAAAAAAGGCATATCAGTAAAAAGAGAAATGGTTTTTACTCCCATTCTGCCGCAAGAAAACGTTTCTGCATTGAGCCAGTTGAACGCCTCTTACCTTCCAGAGAACAGTAAGCACTGGGTTTTGTCCAGGCTACTTGTCTAGATACTGACTGTGTGAATGATTTCACAGTTATATTGAGGTCTGTATCACACAGCATAGGAGTCATCCACTCCAAGTGTATAATTTAATGATTTTTGGCAATTTTATTGAGCAGTACAACCATCATCATAAATACTGGGTCGTTGGAAAAGTCAAGAAACATTTTTGCATAGAAAAGTGTCATGACTTTTCCAATAACTCAGTTTAAGAACAGTTTCATCCTTGCAATATGATCCCTCATGGGGCTAGCCCAAGGCCTGATCATTAAGGCAGCTTGTTCCCACATGACTGACTACACAGTTTGAGTCCTGGATGTGGTGACTTGAGAAAATCACTGAGTGCATGCCCAAAATCCCGAATGGAGGGAGACATGGGGAAGGGTTGATTTTTTTTTTCTCTCTATCTATCTATCTGTCTCTGTCTCTCTCTGGCAAGTGCACACACGGCAAAAATTTTTAAAAAGATCCCTCATACCTATCTTCAGTTAATCTCTGTTCACTCCACTTAATCCAGACAACCTCGAATCAACATTCTGTCTTCATAAATTTGCCTGTTCTGTGTACCTCGAATACATGGGATCATAAAGAAGGTGGTTGCTCATGCCTGACCTCTTTCATCTAGCATAACACTCTTGAGAGTCATCCTTGATGGAGCATGTGTCAACACTTCAGCCTTTTGGGTGTAGAAAAGAATCCCATTGCATAGACATGTCACACTGCATCTACCCTTCATCAGCTGATAGTCACCTAGGTTGATTCCAGTTTATGAATAAAGTGTTTACAACCATTCACGTGCAAGTCTTCACGTGATTACATGTTTATATTTCTCTTAAGTAGATACCTAAGATTAGAATAGCTGGTCATACAGTAGTTTTATGTTTAACTTTTTTTAAGAGAGGTTTTTTCCTACAGGGAACATGCGCTCACCTGAGGCACAGAGAGAGAAAGTGAAAAATCATGCACCAAGGTGGGTGACCATGCTGCAATCCCTTCTCCTCCATTCTCCTCTTACAATTTTGGGCAAGCACACACACACGCCCAGCATGAGTTGCAAACCACCGGGTCTGGAACACGAACTGCAGTCAGCCATGTTTGAGACCAGTGCTCCAACCACTACGCCATCGGCTTGTCCCATGTTTAGCCTCTTAAAATATTTTTTTTTCCATTTTAACCATTGTATTATTCATATATTCATTCATTCCATGAGCAAAAAAAAGAGAAATAGTACCTCCAACAGGGTCTTGACGTCGCGATCCATTCCCAGCCTCAGCCTGCTGAGTGTGCATACTCAGGGAGGACTCTGTATATGAACCCAGAGCCTTTCCATGTGCATCTGCCTGGCAGAGTGTCACATATTACTGCTGTGCTACCATCCAGTCCCTCACACTTTAACTTTGTGAAAAAACAACAAACTTTTCCCAAGTGAAATGGTGGATATCTGAGAAGAGGAAGGTCATTTCTTCAGAACTGGCTTAAAGTTCGGCCACTACTTCCTATGGTCCTCTAACCAGAAGCATGTGTCTGCACTTCTGTGGGCTCCAGTCTGCAGTACAGATGTGAGGATAAGGTGTTAGAAGAGAACTAGCGGAGTCACCTTCATAGCTTTTCCTGGGTACAAAGATATTTGTCTAAGGAGATTTTCTAAGAAAAGTCATATGTGTATCCACATTTTTCAGGAACAAAAAATATTTCCACGGGGCCAGAAGGTAGCATGGTGGTTAAAGCACTGGATCCCACGTGGCTGACTGTGTGGTTAGAGTCCCTGGCTTGGTGATCTAGAAAACATACCAGGCACATGTGTGTACATGCCCAAAATCCCAAGAGGAGAATGGAGGAAAAAGGATTGTGGCATGGTCATCCCCCTTGGGGAGGGAGGGTGATTTCTCATTTTCCCTTTCTGTCTTTCTCTGGCAATTGCACATGCCCTATATGCAAAAAATCTGCGGGGTGGGGGGAGAAAAGTTCCCAAATAAGGCAACCTATAGTAACTGAGAAAATAAGCAAAAAGTTTCTCATTTGTGATGTTTTAAAATTTTTGCATATTGTGCCCCTAATCAGAATTGCTTTCATTAAAAAACATCAACTCCATCACTTCTAGTTTTCCCATGTGGCTTCTAATGGTGATCCTTAAAATGTTTATCTGAACCATCATATTAAATTGTAACTGTATCTTCCCCTTCCTCTAAGAACCACCATGAAGATCAATAATTTGAGTTCTGTCTTGAGAATAATAACCTTATACATGTGATTATTTTTCTAAGGGTCTTAGGATTTTGGCTCTCAAATGCCCCTAAGTACTTAGAAGCCTGATTCCTGGAAAATTCTGGCCAGTGTCTACAATGACCCTGCATTTGAGGTTATCAGAAAAGAAAGACAATCAGAGAAGGCTCACTGCAAATACATTACAGTAATCAGAATCAGGAGTCCATGCTGAGCCAAATTAGAAATTGGACATTGGTTTGCTCTTCTTCGGAGTTCTAAATCTTATCATCCTAAAATGACGGAAGAAATACATCTTCAGGCCAGCATCATAGCTCAGTGGGTGAGCCTTGTGCAGAGGAAGTCAGATCCCAGATGGCTGACCAGGGTTTGAGTTCTGACCCCAACAGCCTGAAAAACATACTGGGAGTGCTTGAACGCACATGCCCAGGATCCTGCTGGGATGGAGAACTGGAGGAAAAAGAACTGTGGCATTGTGGCATGAGCAGGCCTCATTGTGGTGTGTTCTTCTCTCTCTCCTCTCCTCTCTCTCTCTCTCTCTCTCTTTCTCTCCCCCTCCCTCCCTCCCTCCCTCCCTCCCTCCCTCCCCCCATGCACACATGCCATCTGCCATTAAAGAAAGAAAAAAAAAAAAAAAACATGATGCTAAGTGAGAAAAATTAGACAAAAGAATAGCTAGTGTACCTGAGATACCTAGAATCCGCAAACTCACAGAGAAAGTAGAACAGTAGTTATGTGGGGTTGAGGGGAGCGGGAGAGGAGAGTTAGTATTTAGTGGGTACAGTTTCATGTGAGGAAGAAAAATGTTCTGGACATGCACAGTGGTGATGGTTGCATGACAATGCAAATGTACTAAATGCCACTGAACTAGGTATTTACAAATAGTTACAATAGGAAATTTTATGTTATATTCTTTTTTCCTACCATTAAAAATGTAAATGGCAGGAACCAACAGATGGCATAATGGTTACATTGCTGGACTCTCATGTAGTCAACTGCAGTTTGAGTCCTGGGGCCCGGCAGCTTAAAACTCATGGTGAGCCCATATACGTGTGTGCCCAAGATCCCAAGAAGAGAATGGAGGCGAAGGGACTGTGGCATGCCCATCCCCTCTGGGGGGTGATTTCTCACTTTTTGTCTCTCTCTGTCTCTCTAGCAACTCATGTGCCCTATAGCAAAAATTTCTCTAAAAAATAAAAAAATTAAATGGCAGCATCAGGGCACATCATTCCTTTGCATTAACCCTTTGGTGCCCTCCCATCACACTCAGAATAAAGTCCTAATTCCTCACCAAGGCCTGCAAAGTCCTGCAACATCCAGCTCTCACCCCTCTCTCTGGCCAGTGCCTCTCATTTCTGGCCACTTCACTGCTGCCACTTTGGCCTCCTCTCTGCTTCTTGAACCTGAAGCCCTTCCTGCCTCTCGGCCTTTGGTCCTGCTTGTCCCACAGGTGAAGCCATTCCCAGTTCTCACGGCTGGCTGGTGGGATGCATCCTTTGGGTGCCAACTCACATTCATCTTCTCAGAGAGCTCCTCCTTCAGGCAGCCTCCCCAGGACAGTGCCTTTCGGTCTCTCTCTCTCTCTTTCTCCACTCTGTTTCTCTCCTAGCACTTTTTACAAGCAGTATTGCTTTTACTTATTTATCACCTGCCTGCTCCATAGAATAAAACCCCCAGGGAGAAGGGGCTTCTTGTCTGTGTACGTCATCCACAGTGCGAGTACACAGCCTCGTGCAGAGCAAGCCTTTGATAAATATTTGTGAATAAATGATAAGTATATAAAATGAGCTTTCAAGTGTCAAGGAATCAGACTTAACTATGCCAGTGAGCTTGCAGTTAAACATTCATTTTGAAGTTAATTTTCTAATAAAAAATAATAGCTCTCATTGGCCTAGTTAGTTTCACATTAATGATTTTTATAAGACTCTTTCCCACATACAAATATGATGTGGTAAAAATATCATCTAGGTTGACTTAGTTCCCTTGTATCAGTTATTATTATTTAGACACAAAAGAGTAAGTTTTTTAAAAACTTACTTTACATGCAAATTATGAAAAAAAAAAACCCACAAAGGTCATGGAAAAAGGAATTACACACCCTTCCTTCTAATTACTTTCCAGAGCAAAAGTAGCTCTCTTACTACAAGTTAAAAGGATAAATGCTAAACTCTAAAATTATAACCGAGAATGGATAAAAAAAAAATTCCTGAGAGAGATGAAAGAAAATTGAATTCATGTATTAAAATTCTGTAATACATACTTATCTTAATTTTTGTATGCTAGATATAAAATAAATGTATTGTTTGTAACAACTGTAGCAATTTCAGAATTATGTGTCCTAACGGTGGTGCCTCTGTTGGACAAAACTGTGAAATGAAAGAAATTCACTCTGGGGACCAGCAGACAACATAATGGTTATGTTGTTAGACTCCCATGTAGTTGACTACAGTTCAAGTCCCAAACCAGGTTGTCTAAAAATCATACCGGATGTATGTGTGTGCATGCCCAAAATCCTGAGAGGAGAATGGAGGAAAAGGGATTACAGTGTGGCCATCCCCCTGTGGGGGTGATTTCTTGCTCTGTCTCTCTCTTTCAGGCGAGCACATGCACCCTATAGCAAAAATCTCTCTAAATTAAAAAAAGAAAGGAAGGAAGAAAGAAATTCACTTTGTAATTTGGATCCTCCATCCTCAGGGTATTCAGCACCCCACCCATATGACATCGTTCTCTGAACTGTCTTCTAAGCAGCATCTCTTCATCCTATCCCAACAAAAGTCAATCTGTCACACACCCAATCCTTTAAGCCACTTTTGTAGACAGAAAAATCTGATAAACTAAACCATAATAATGTGTTAATGGAACCCAAAGTGTTTATGAACCAGCACAAATTGTCCACTAACATAGTGTTGACAGTGGCCTTTAAAAGATAATGCCTTCTAGGTATGGCTGCTTGACTTTAGGAGTGAAGTTGAAGGAACCTGAGAGGAGAAGGGTTTTGAGGAAAGAGAAGACACTAAGATGTCAACAGCACAAGAGGAGAGGACCAGTAGGTATTTTGATGTATGGGTCTGAAAGTCAGGAGAATTTATGCCACGGAAAAAAATAGATATGGGAGTACCCCGTACACTAGTGGTTAGTGGAACCATACAAGCATGAGCACCTGAGACAGTCCACGTATGGTCACTCATGGTCACTTTGTTTTCACTGGTGCCCTCTTGGTCTGACTCATTCCTAGAGCTCCTAGCTGCTATTATTCTTACCTCCTCCATTTTCTTCTCTCAGCTGAACAGCTAGAGGATCCTTTTGATGACTTGATGGGGTGATTCTTCTTAAAACCCCTCAATGACCTCCCCTATCCCATCTTGCTCAGAAGAAGCAAAATCCTGACAATGCTTCTCAAGTCCTACAGGATCTATAGCCCATTATGTCTCTATCCTCACCGCCTACTGTGCACTCCATTCTACCACAGGGGGCATCCTCCTTGTTCTCAAATCTTCCAGATATGTCTCTTGCCTTAGGGTCTTTGAAGTTCTGCTCCCTCTGCCTGAAGTGCTCTTCCTTTAAATATACCTGTTAACTCCTTTATCTTTGTAAGATTCTGCTCAGATGTCACCATCTCAAAAAGGCCTACACTGAGCACCTTTCTTTAAGTTGCTTTTACCTTCATCTTCTCTGTGGTCCCTACCCCTCTTTCACTGCACTTTTTCCTTTTCCTTTCCAAAGCACTTACCAACTTCTAGCTTTTGGAGTAATATATTTTATTATGTGTACATTTAAAAAAATATCTTCAAGGGCAGGGATGATTTCTGCTTGTCTGATTTTGCTTATTAATGTATCTCGTGCACCTAGAACAGTACCTGGCCTATTGTAGGATCAACCGATCTATCAATTGATATATCTTTCTATATATATTAGTGGAACACTAAATGAAATATAAAAGAGAATCCTGAAGAACTCTAATATTGGGACCAACAGTTAGCGTAATGGCTATGTCGCTGAACTCCCATGTAGTAGACCACAGTTCAAGTCCCGGATCCGGTGGCTTAAACTCACGCCGGACGTGTGTGCGTGCATGCCTTCTCCTTCACAGGAGGAGAAGGGATTGTGACATGGCCATCCCCCCTGGGGGGTGATTTCTCGCTTTCTATGTCTCTATCTCTCTTTGTCTCTCTGGCAAGCGCATATGCCCTGTAGCAAAAACCTCTCAAAAAAAAAAATAATAAAAAGAACTCTAATATTAAGTGTTAGGCAGAATTTCTAAAGGAAAATTTATCCCTGAATTTTCTGTAACCAAAAGAAAAGAGATGGCTTAATCAAATAACCAGGAGAAAAAATGTTTCATGAACCAAGAGGTGATCAACAATGTCAAATGCTAGCCAAGAGTCAAAGTAGATGAAGACTGACAAACCTCCACTGGATTTGTCCTCAGTGAAAGAATTTTCAGAAACACATGGCCAACATGAATTTGAACATTTTAAATAAAGACTGCAAAAAGTTAAAAGAAGGGGCCAGCAGGTGGTTTGGTGGTTGGGCCATTGGACTCCCACATGACCAACTGCAGTTCAGGTCCCAGACCTGGCAGCTTGCTTTCTTGTTTTCTCTCTCTCTCTGATGAGCATACATGTGCTATAGCAACATTGTAGAAGAGTAATGATAAATAGGGTTGGATAAATAATTCTTTTTTTAAAAAAATTTAAAAGACAAAGAAGGTAAAATTTTAACAATGAAATCATCAAACGTATATAGATGCCAGATTTTATAAAGTGTTATGGTTATTGCTGTGTAACCAATTATCCTAAAAGTGAGTGGTCTATGACAGTCATTATCTTATTATTATTTATGATTCTGTGAGTTTTGAGTTCAGGTGGGCAGCTCTGTTTCACACAATATCAAGTGGTACCACAGCTATTATCATCAGAAGGGACAAACTGTTCAATAAAGGGCTTGATACTCAGTAGTTTAAACTTTGTGGGCCACAACTTCTCTATCATGACGACTCAGTTTTGCCAATGCTGTGAGAAAGTCACCATAGATATGGGCATTTCTGCGTTCTAATAAAATTTTATTAGCAAAAACCAGGTAGTGGGCCAGATTTGACTAAGAACCATAGTTTGCCTGCTAGATTTAGGGGTTCACTCTGAGGCAGCATGTCCAAGATGGCTCACTCCCAGAGTGCCTTGGTATCATTCCACATGGCCTCTTCATATGGCCTGGGCTTCTCACAGCATGGCAGCTGGTTCCAACAGCCAGAAGCACAGTTGACAGACTTTCTCAAGGCTCAGGCCTGGCACTGGCACAGCACCACTTGCTCCATATACCATGGTTAACATGAGCCCCAACGCTAGTCCAGATCCAAGGGAGAGGGTATTGAAGGGGTATAAAGTTTATTGCAGCATTATTTACAATTCCTAAGACATGGAACCAACACAAAGTCCACGAACAGATGAATGGATTGAAAAAGTATGGCATATATACTCTACAGAATACTACTCAGCAGATTTCAACCACCAAAGACTCTCTGCCCAGACTTCCCCCTCCTGTTCTCCAGTCTAGCCAGGAGTCAGGTTAGAGCACTCTACTTATTCTCTCTGTCTCTAAAAAGAGATAGAGATGGAAAGATGTTTTAATTTTTAAATTTAGCTCGCTGGAGCTCTTTTGTCTTTCTAATTCTTACCTTTCCCTCTGCTCCCACAGGATAAGCCAATCAGCAGCCAGCTATATTTGAATTCCGAGTGGCCCCACTGCTGTGCACTAGCATGCTGCATGGTTTTCATTTTTTGACAAAAAAAGTTTTTCTTCTCTTATTGTTGTTGTCTTGTTTTTCCTCTTCTTTTTTTTTTTTTTTCTATTCATTTTCTTATTCTTTTTACCTTTCTTAGTTTTCTGTTCAACCTGCATACACTGATTTTCTAGACAGGTCTAGGTGCTTAGTAGCCAAGTATCTGAATACTTTTAGGGTCAGATTAATCCTCAATTTTCATTTAGTCAGTTGTGCAAAAGGAGAAAAGTGGTACTGTGTACAGACTGGAGGTCACCTCCTTCTGCATTCCTCTGACTGCTCAGAGGAAAAAAATAGGAAAAAAAGTATAATACATCAGATGACCAGAAACCACCACAGAAGCACAAGAAATAGAGAAACCAAAAAAAAAAATAAAATAAATCTCTCCTCTAATAGAAAAGAATAACTCCTCTTCCTTCACAAAGAATATAAGGGAACTAATGGAAATGTCAGATAAAGAATTTAAAATATTCACAGTGACAAAGCTAACAGAGATGCAAGAGAATAGAGACAACGAACTCCAGAAGACCGAGGAGAAAAGAGACACCGAGTTCCAGGAGGTGAGGAAGTTCTTGCACCATCTGAAAGAGGAGATACACATCATAAAAAAAGAATCAAACGGAATTGTTAAAGATGAAGGCTATAATACAGGAAATCAAAACGTCCCTTGAAATATCAAAAGCAGACTAGATCATGCAGAAGCTTGAATCTCAGATACAGAAGATAGAACCTCTGACCTAGAAAAATTCACCAAAAAGACTGAGAAAATAACCACCCAAAATGAAAATAACATACAAGTAATATTAGATACTATTTAATGCCCAAACATCTGGATCATCAGTATTCCAGAAGGTGAAGAAATACAAAGGACCCCACATAGAAGCAACCCAAGAAGATATTCCCTGAGGCACATCATAGCCAGATTGACCAAGACCACAGACAGAGACAAGATACTATAATTGGAAAGAGAGAAACTTTCAAAGGCTATCCCATAAGGCTAACATCGGACTTCTCATCGGAAACAATGCAAGCAAGGAAAGAATGGGAAAATATATTCAAAGTGTTAAATGATAAACAATTTCAACCAAGAATACTATACCCAGCAAGATTATCTTTCATATGGGGAAAAAAGACAAAAGCATCTTCAGATAAACAAAACCCAAAAGAATTTACCAACACCAGACCAGCTCTCTAGGAAATGCTGAAGGAAGCGCTATTGCAGGAAAACTAAAGTTGGAAACACAGAAATAAGAGTACAAACAGACCAGCAGTTAGAGTAATGGCTACGTCGCTGAACTCTCATGTAGTCAACCGCGGTTCGAGTCCCAGACCTGGTGGCTTAAACTCACACCAGGCGCATGTGCATGCATGCCCAAGATCCTAAGAGGAGAATGAAGGAGAATGGATTGTGGCATGGTCATCCCCCTGGGGGATGATTTCTCACTGTCTGTATCTCTGTCTTTCTGGCAAGCGCACGCACCCTATAGCAAAAACCTCTCCAAAAAAGAAAGAAAGAAAGAAAGAAAGAAAGAAAGAAAGAAAGAAAGAAAGAAAGAAAGAAAGAGTACAAGAAACAACCAAGAGAATGGCCAGCCTAATGGTAGGGACAAGTCCTAAATGTTAACTTCCAGACTTTAAATGGAAAGATCAGACCACAATAACATACAAATAGAAGAGAGATTAATTATGTGAGTCTGAACTAGTGAAATAGAATTTTTTTACTTTAGACTAAAACATTACTGATTTTCTTTGATCCTTTGATTTCCATATTTAAGGATTTTTGTCTTCTCTTGAGCTATTGATAGGTTCATCTACCTACTATTTGAACTGAATCCTAACCTTTTCCCTGGCTTTAACTTTTAAGCAAATTTCTCTTAACATTTTTTTACTTTGATCTATTAAACTTAAAACTGTTTTTTTAATTTAAAAATGTATTAAAAATACCTATTAATACCTATTTAATGATGGGAGTAAGCTATATAGCCCCAGCAAGGTGCTACTTTATAGTATGTTCACTTTACTCACTGAGATTTACACCTAAAGTGAGACACGCGTTCATAAATATGTATATGTCAGCTGTGCTTGCTATTAAAAGTCTTTAAATTAATTAAGATCTTTAGTGAATCAATAAAATGTAAAAAAAAAAAAAAAAAAAAAAAAAAAGCATGGAAAACAACTGTACACACCAGAGACAGGGTGGAGAAGAGAGGGAGTTGGCAGAGGATGAGAGATAGGGAATCAATGGGGGGGGGGAGAATAAAGCAAAATATATAAGAAACAAGAAATAGAAAATTATTTGTTGATGATAACATATATGGTAATGTCTTTGATTGAGCCAATATACAATGTATACTGGATGGAAAATCTCATTTTGTATACTATATTGATGTACAGTGAATGACTGTAAATAGGTAGATTAATAGATAAATAAGTAAGATTAAAAAAATTTAAAAAAGAGAGAATACTACCCAGCCATAAAAAAAAAAAAAAATCCTAACATGTGATAGAAAGTGGACGGATATGGAAGATTTACTGCTGAGTGAAACAAACCAGGCTATGAAAGAGAGACATTGTATGTCTCCACTTAATATATACCAACTATCCACACTCTATTGCAGAAACAGAAAGATTAGAGGATACAGAAGCATGGAAAATGGTTATTAATACTGGAGACCATGCAGGAAGAGGGGAAGAGAAGGGAAAGAGTGTGACGAAAGAAATAAAGGAGAAAAATAGAGAGGCAAAACCTTTATGGGACACGGATATGGATTATTATCTGTTGATGATATTGTATATAGTATCTGGACTGGTGTGAAGTTTACTGTTGTTGAGAAAATTAATTTAATAAGCTAAGTAATGTATAGTAATTGAATGTATAAAATAAATTAAGGTAAAATAAATTTTTTTTAAAAAGGAGATGTTATTCACTGGAGGCTACCAAATGTAACAGATGACCACATAGTTCAATGAGCTTTGCATTTCATTCCACATCCTGTCTGGAGACCCTCAGTTTAGAGAAAGGCTTGGTGACTTCTGAAGCCATCCTTTGATCCTTTCCCAAGTTCTTTTCCTAATATCACTTGAAAGAATGCATTAAATTGCTCTATCTATGAAAAACACTTATGCAAAAGTGAACATTAAATATGCAACAGCGGTATTTGTAAAATAATAATAATAACAATAAAAGCAGTACAGATGGAAATTTATGTGATTTCTTAGAGCAATGATCACAGGGAAATTCATAGCCTTAAATACTTATACCAATACAAATAAAATAAACAAGTGAATTAAACTTCCACTCAAAAAAGCTAGGAAAACGACTAAAAAAAATAATGCATAAGGAAAGAAGTACTACACATTAAAATAAAAATTAATGGGCCTAAAAAATAGAACTAAATAAGTAAAAATTATACTCCTTTGAGGTAGGAAGAACACTAGTCTAGTCAAGAAGACAAACTAAATATATACATGCGTACATATGTAAAAACAAAAATTAGAAATAATTTTGGTTTTGTTTTTAGATTTTTGCCATAGGGTATGTGTGCTTGCTAGAGGAAGACAGAGAGAGACAAAGAGAGAGAAAGTGAGAAATCGTCCCCTCCCCAAAGGAGAAATGAGAAATAACTTTTAATATAGAGGAAATTTTATTAAATCTTCTTTTAATGAGAGATTTTTGCTATAGGGCACATGTGCTCACCAGAGAGACAAGAAAGACAAGGAGACAGGGAGACAGAGAGCAAGAAATTACCCCCCAGGGGAGATGGCCACACCACAATCCCTTCCATCTCCCCTCGGGATTTTGAGCACCCACGTGCATGCACCCAGCATGAGTTTTAAGCCTCCAGGTCTGGGACTTGAACTGCAGTTGATTACATGGGTGTCCAGCAACATAACCATTATGCTATCTGCTGGTCCAGAAATTTTCTCAAATCTTGAGAAGTGGGCCAGCCAGATAGTGTGGTGGTTAAGGCAGCTGGATCCCCCATGGCTGATCGTGCAGTTCAAGTCCCAGACCCAGTGACTTCAAAAACACTAGGTAGAACCAACGGTTGGCGTAATGGCTATATCTCTCGGCTCCCATGTAGTCGACCACAGTTCAAGTCCCGGACCCAGTAGCTTAAACTCACACTGGGCATGTGTGCGTGTGTGCCCAAAATCCCGAGAGGAGAATGGAGGAGAGGGGATTGCAGCATGGCCATCCCCCGGTGGGTGATTCTTGCTTTCTGTCATTCTGTCTCTCTCTTTCTGGTGAGTACACACGCCCTATAGCAAAAATCTCTTAAAAAAAAAAAAGTGCTTCATAAAAACACACTAGGCACATTTACGTGTGTGCCCAAAATCCTGGCAAGAGAAAGGAGGAGAAAAGATGGAGTCGTGTTCATCCCCGTTGGGTGGTGCTTTCTCACTTTCTCTTTCTCTCTCTTTTTCTCTCTCTGTTTCTAATGAACATATGCATCCAATAGCAAATTAAAAAGAAAAAAACATTATGATAGGCTTTCATTGCACACTCCTACATCAATGTACCTCAAAATTTACTTGCCTTTCAACTACAATTATTTAGGATAAATGTTTGGGATAACTTCCTAGGAACACGATTTTACAAAATGGACCTCAGTACAGAGCAAACATTAAGCAGACAAATATCCATAGATGTATTAAAGAACACTTCAAATGCAATGCTTTATCCCCTAAAGAATCATCACATTCGTGACTTCACAAGGAAATTCTGCCAGACCTTCAAAATTCAAATAATACCAATGCCACATGAATTATTTCAGAGTGTAGAAAACTTTAGGAAGAACTTCTAAACTTTCTAGTCTTTCCTGCGTGTGCTACCTAAGTGTTTGCCCATGATTTGGAGCTGACTAAAGCCTGGAGATGGATTGAGACCCTGCTGTGTGTGTGTGTGTGTGTGTGTGTGTATGTGTGTATATGTGTATATGTGTATGTGTGTGTATGTGTGTGTATATGTGTGTGTGTGTGTATGTGTATATAGGGGAGTGTGCTATTGCACTCTCTCTCACTTATTCTCTCTCTTTCTCATGTAATAAACAAACCAACAAACAAGCCTCATGATCAAATAGAATTTAGTCAGGAATGCAAGAATGGCTTAACTAGGAAATTCACTAATAAAATTCACTGTATTAATGCAAGAAGAACAGTGATGCTACTACTTCTATAAATGTTTTAAAAGCTTTTAATAAAAGTCAGGACCCATTTCAAATAAAAATACTCAATAAAATAGGAATATGGGTATTTCATTAACTTGATGGAAAAAAAAAACACTTAAGTCTACAAGCCAGATTATTACTTAATTATTAATTATTTAAAACACTAGAGGTATTCTCATTAAAATCAAATATACATCAAGGAAGCCAACTATCCTTACTACTATTTGACAACTGTATTGGCGGTATCAGCCAATGCATTTAAAGAAGTAACATGAGGCATAAAAATTGGAAAAGGAGAAGCCAAACTATGTCTCCAAATGATATGATGGCATGTCTGTAAAATCTAAGAGACTGAATGATAAAACTAAGTCAAATAATGAAGGGACCAGCTGTTAGTGTAATGGCTATGTCGCTGAATTCCCATGTAGTCGACCGCGGTTCAAGTCCTGGACCCGGTGGCTTAAACTCACACCGGGCGCGTGGGCATGCGTGCCCAAGATCCCGAGAGGAGAATGGAGGAGAAGGGATTGTGGCATGGCCATCCCCTCATGGGGGTGATTTCTCGCTTTCTGTCTCTCTGTCTCTCTCTGTCTTTCTGGCGAGCACACATGCCCTATAGCAAAAACTTCCCCCCCAAAATAAAAAAAACTAACTCAAATAATGAAATGATTTAATAAAATAGGATTTAATTTTGTATCAGAAATATAATACCCTCACATGTACAAATAATGACTTATTAGAGGGCATAATTAAAGCAAAACCTTATTTACAATATAAGAGTAGCAAACCAAATAACAATAAAATTCATAGGTATTAATAAGAAATGTATAGAAGTTTATGAAAAAATCTTTATAACATTCCTGAAAGAGGTAAGGACACATTTGATGGAAAGATCTCTCTTTTTTATGGAATATATGATCATCTAAAGGTGTCATTTATCCATAAATTTTAAATGAAATACAATTCCAATATAAAGTCTGACATGTTTGGGACCAGCAAGTAGTGTGGTGGTTAAGGCACTAGATTCTCACAGGCTCTGAGACAGACCGACCACAGTTCAAGTCTCAGACCCAGCACCTTGAAAAATCATAACAAACAAACAAACAATAAATGGTTAAAAAAAATACTGGTAATTTTTTCATACACATATGGTGTGATTTTTAAGTCTCTGGGTCTGGGACTTGAACTGAGGTTTGCCATGTGGGAGTACAACACCTTAACCACCATACCATTTACTGATCCCGTAAACTTATATTTAAATTCCAATTTTCCACTAATTTTTTTGAATCCCCCTCATATATATGTATATCACATATGTATGTGTTGTGTATGTGTCTCTCTTTCTGCTTGTGTGTGTGAAGACAGAAATAAAGTAACTATTGGGGTCAGCAGATGGTGTGGTGGGTAAGGACACTGAACTCCCACATGGCTGACAGCTGTTCAAGTCCCAAACCTGGCAGCTTTCTCTCTCTCTCTCTCTCTCTCTCTCTCTCTCTCTCTCTCTGTCCTTTTCTCCCTTTCTGGTCAAATATATATATATATATATACACACACATACATACACATATGTGTCCACACACACACACACACACACACACACATATAAAAAGAAAGAAAGTTAAAATAATTCCTTAAAAAAAGAAAGAAAGTGGGACCAGGAAATAGCATTGTGGCTATGTCACTGGACTCCCATGTAGTCAACCATGGTTTGAGTCCTGAACCTGGCAGCTTAAACTCACGCTGGGCACATGTGCATGCGTGCCCAAGATCCCAAGAGGAGAATGGAGGAGAAGGGATTGCGGCGTGGCCATCCCCCCTGGGGGGTGATTTCTTGCTTTCTGTCTCTGTCTCTCTGTCTTTCTGGTGAGCGCACACACCCTATAGCAAAAATCTCTCAAAAAAAAAGAAAAGAAATAAAGTAAACATGGTAAATGTTAACAGCTGTTGAACTGAAGGATAATAGGTGTTGTTGGTACAAATTTTTCAACTTTTCTGTAGGTTTGAGATTTTCCAAATAGAAATTTAAGAAAACAGAATGTTGTACTAAGTGGATATTACATGTTTTCATTCACAAGATGTTGTTATTTTGAAACAGGAGACTTCCAAGGGAAGCTTAGTCTGACTCTGCTGCTTTGAGTTATGACCCTAAACAGCCCCAGGAAATAAAAACTCCCTAAGTTCAGTCACTTCAAGGAGAAAGACCCTTCAATAGAGAGCCTTAAGAAGCTTTTCCCAGAGGACAGAACGCATCCCTTTGGGGTGGGCTGGCTGTCCCGGCTGGTCAGAGCAGGTCATAGTCATGGCTGCAGCAGATCTTCTCACTCCACATGCTTCTGCTGTGGCTGCCAGTCCTGAGCAAGTCACCCGGGACTGGCCAGGATGTCCCCCAACCCCAAGTTGCAGTGGGGAGCTCTGGGACGGGAAGGTGACCTAAGCTGGGCCAATCAGGCTTCTATTCCGATACTTCATTTAATTATTTAAGGAAGTTCTTACTTTCCCATGAGGCCCTTTGGACACGATGATGTCAGCCTGGAGTGCCGGTAACCACAACTGAAAGATTCCAGATTACGAGGGCTGAGGCACAGGCTGAATGAGAGCCAGTCAGCGTGGCTTCGGGGTCCCTCAAGTTCCTCCAGCCCCTGGGTACAACTTCACGGAGACCTTCTGGCTGCTCTGGTTCCCAAGTACAGACAACATCCTATGCACAGCCCGAACTCCGAACTCCGTACTGCAGACCACATGGCACGTGCACATGCACACCCCTCCGCCCTCACCCCCACCCCCACCCCCCACCAGGCATCTTATTTGCTCAAGGCCCTGCCCTCCCGTTAGTCATTAATTCCTTCCATCCACACAGAAGGCGAAGACCACGGCTTTCTGACTAAGACCTTGAGTGAAGTGCTGTCACGTAGTGCTTCCCGCTCGTCTCACTGATGGCCTAAAATCTCCCCGAAGCCTTCAAAGCACAGCTTTCTGGATCTGATCCCTAGAGATCATGATAAGAGAATCTGTATGTTTAATAAGTCACCCAGGTAATTAGAATGCCCATTCTGATTTAAAAGACACTGCAGGGCAAGCACAGAGATCAAGGTGAACGTGGCTCATATCTATCTCTCAGGGAGCATTTAGATTGCTGTGCAGATAAGGTGATTCAATTAATTACACTGGGTGGCAGAAATCAGCGAGGGCCAGAGGGAATCCTTCAGAGAGGCAGCTGAGGCACCTCAGCATCCTGCTGGGCCTTGCAATAGGTATGCCTGGGTGTTCCCTCCTGGGGAGGAACAGTACCTTCTTTTTTTTTTTCTTTTTTTTGGAGAGATTTTTACTATAGGGCACGTGCACTCACCAGAGACACACAGAGAGACCGAGAAACAGAAAGCAAGAAATGACCCCCCAGGGGGGATAGCCATGCCGCAATCCCTTCTTCTCCATTCTCTCAAGATTTGGGGCATGAGTACACATACGTCTGATGTGAGTTTTAAGCCACCGGGTCCAGGATTTGAACCACAGTCAACTACGTGGGAGTCCAGAACCTTTTAAGGGAGGAATTAACCTACGGCATGGCAATCCATGAGGGAGACTTGGGGCAATCAGACCATGTAAGGATGCAGGTACCCTCCGTGGGGGAGGGGAGCATGTGCATGCACATGGTATGTATGTGTCTGTGTGGAAGATGCATGGGGCATGTGGGTTGTGGTGTGTACATGTGTGGGGTTGTGTTGTGGTGCCTGGGTGTGTGTGTGTGTGCATGTATGTGTGTGCAGTCTGAAACTTGGGGCTCTTGTAAATACTCATCTGTTCACCCAGCTTCTCAGAGCTATGTTCTTGGCAAGCGGGAGAATGTTTGATGGAGCCGAATAAGGCTCTAAGTGACCTTTTTGTCCAAGCAGAGTAAGCCATTTATGGAACTCCGTGGATGAAAAGTACACTGCACCGTAGCCAGAATGACTACGGTTTACTGGCCGCTGTTACATGCCAGGGAACTTGAGAGTTGCTTTACGCACCTTCTCATTGAATCCTCTATGAGCCCCATGAAATTACGACCATTGTTTTTATTTTACAGATGGAGAAACTGAAACTTAGAGGGGTTAGTACAGATTTTTTTTTTTTAATTGCCAGAGGGCACAGGGACTCACCAGAGAGACAGCAAGACAGAGAAAGAGGAAGAGAGAGAAAGCACCTCTCAATGGGGCGTGGTCATAGAGCAACCTCTCCTCCATTTCTCATCCCTTTTGGGATTTGGGATATGCATACACACACACACACACACACACACACACACACATGTGCCCAACATATTTTTTTAGTTGCTGGGGCCAGGATTCTAATTGTGCAGTTGGACATGGACTCCCTCAACCACCAGCCCCCAAGGCTAGCCCAATACCACCTTTCATCTGAGGTGTTTTTTCCTAAGTGGCTTCTGTGTTGTTTTTGTTTTTTTTTTTTTTTTTTTTAACCAGTGATCCTTAACAGATACCACTACTCAATATTCATTAATTACAAGGCAAAAGGTTTTTCCTCAAATATCATTTGAGAAATATTTATTGAGCATCGACTATACGCATAGTGTCTGTTAGGTGATCCAGGGAAGACTGAAAAATATCACAAGTAGCTCTTCTAAGGAGCAGCTAATCTGGTTGGGAGGTATAACCAAAAGAGGGGGTCAGACGACAGCACAGCAGTAAAACAGGATGTCCTGTGAGGCTGAGCCACGTGGGGACATGTCAGGTTCTCATCTGAAGACTTTTCTAAGTATGCCAGGCACATGTGCCTATGATCTAAGGGTTGGCTGAGACTAAGAAGGATCGTGATGTCAAGACCCTGTTGGAGGGACTGCCTCCCTCCCTCCCTCCCTCCCTCCCTCCCTCCCTCTCTCTCTCTGGCTTATGAGAAAAAAGCTTAAAAAATAATCAAAGGAAATTTTCTAAACTGCTTTCCTTGTTTGCGTTGCTCTTCTACAGCAATTATCAAATCGCATTTGCACTGATATTTGGGCAAGTCTCTGCTCCTCCTCAGCCTTGCAGGATAAGGAACAGCATTTCACTCCCCATTGTATTCCTAGCACACAGTAGGTGCTTAGTCAATGTTGGGTTGAATCAATAAACCGTAAGCTGAAAGTTGGGGGATGTGAAGACACATTCAAACCCTTCCTTCATTGGGATGCTGGAGGGCATAATGCAGCTTGCAAATAAATCTAAATCCAGAATAGAAAGTAACTATTATTCAGAAGAAAAAAAAAAAAAAACACTTTCTGAAATAATGAGTATATTCCATACACAACCACACTGAGGTGTTTCTTAACCAATGACCCTATATGGCCCGTAAGATGTTAATAAATATTTTTGTAAAAAGAAAAGAACTCCACAGTCTAATACATTTGGGAAAGGCAGGGTTGAATAAGATTATAGGATTTCTTCATCGCAGAAACTCTCAGTCTTAATAGACTAGCGTGCACTTTGCAAAAGCCAGAATCTGCAGGTGGGGAACTGAAGAATGGGCAGCATATGGGAACCTATATTTTCCACCTTTATTTGACAGTGGACACTTTGGGGCAGGCATGGCAGGGAGTAGAGAAAAGAATTAGTGGCAGGGCTGGGACTACAATAAGGTAAACGAGGTATTTAGGACATATTTCAGAAAGCACTCACTTGTACAACCCTGAGTTGGAGTGCTCCCTTAAAATTTTAGTTTTCTTGGGGGGAAGTTTTTTTTGTTTGTTTTTTGTTTTTGTTTTTGTTTGCTAAAGGGTGTGTGTACTTGCTGGAGGGGCAGAGAGACAGAAAACAAGAAATCACCCATCAGGGGGAATGACCACACTACAATCCCTTCTCCATTCTCCTCTCAGGGTTCTAGGCACGCATGTACACGTACCTGGTGTGACTTTCAAGTCACCAGGTCCAGGACTTGAACCACAGTTGACCATGTGGGAGTCTAGCACTTTAACCACTGCACCATCCGCTGGCCCTGCCTTCTTAATTTTGTACTCTGGGCACCTTTCTTGCTTAGCCTAGGCCCAGAGCAGAAAGAGGACTACCCATAAACCCAATTTGGGAAGCGTTCTGTGTCCATGCCTCATTTGCAATCATCAGGGGTAGGCGTTCTGAAGACATGTCTACATCCTCTTTTTCCCAATGTACAGAGATTCCAGCTCAACCTGAGAGCGGTGCAATCCTTTGCTGGCTCTCCCCTCCAGGTGGAACCGCCTACCAAGGTCTGGCCAAGGCCACTGGAACCCAGCTGGTGTCTGGGCAGGGCCAGGCTGCCCCTCAGAACTGGCTCAGGGAAAGGAAGTCCAAACGGAACTTGCGTGTCCTACACACCAGGAGGGGCTCATGGCTTGATCTCCTTCCTTTGAGGAAATGACAGACTGAGGTCTTCCCTTAGTGACTAGGTGATGTCTGCACAAGAAAAAGAGGGAGAGAGGGAGGGAGGGGAGAGAGAGGAAGGAAAAGACACAAGGGAGGAGGGGGAAGAAGGAAGGAAGGAAGGAAGGGTGGGCCAGCAGGGAGGCAGGGGGGCAGGGGACAGGTGGGCGGGCCAGAGAAACAACGAGAATGAACAGGTATGAATCAGAGAGAGGCCCTGACCTCTTTTTAAAGTCTCTCTTCGGAGCGGCATGTTCTCCTTAGATCTTTGCTGTTTTCCATTTGCACAGTCTCCTCGTTAATATCCTCCCTCCCAACGTAAAGACCTGTTTGATCTTAGAGTTAATGACTAAGACTAGGTGGGGCAAAAAGCCTGAGAACAAAGTATTCAAGAAATCGTGCACACCCTGCCAACTCACTTTCTTTCCCTTACCTAGTTACTTTCTTCCAGTTTCCTTAAATCCATGAAAACCATCACCTTGAAGGGTTTATAGCAGTATGTATTCGGGGGCACTTCAAATACCCATGAGTTCAATGTCTCTTTGACTCTTAGACACTCTTTTTTTTTTTTTTTTTTTTTTTTTTTTTTTTTGAGAGGTTTTTGCCATAGGGTGCATGTGCTCGCCAGAAAGACAGAGAGAGACAGAGAGAAATCACCCCCCCCCCCCCCCCAGAGGGTATGGCCATGCTGCAATCCCTTCTCCTCCGTTCTCTCAGGATCTTGGGCACATATGCACACGTGCCCGGTGTGAGTTTAAGCCACCAGGTCCAGGACTCAAACCACAGTCAACTACATAGGAGTCCAGCAACATAGCCATTATGCCAACTGCTCGTCCCAACACACACTTTTTTTTCTTAAGAGAGACTTTTGCTAAAGGGCCCATGTGCTTGCCAGAGAGACAGAGAGAAAAAGAGAAAGTGAGAAAACACCCCCACTGGAGATGGCCACATTGTAATCCCTTCTCCTCCATTCTCCTCTAAGGATTTTGGGCATGCACACACACATGCACAGTATGAGTATCAAGCTGCCAGGTCTGGGACTCTAACTGCAATTGTCCATGTACAAGTCCAGCACCTTAACCACTATGCTACCTGCTGGCCCCTACTCTCTCCTTCTTTTTTTTTTTAAGATGATTATAACACTAACGGTGCCGTATGTGATGATATTTTTTTAAGAATCATTTAATTTTATTCATCACCATTATTATTATTTAATTTGACCAAAGAGAAAGAGGGAAAGTGAGAAAGCAAGCTACCAGGTCTTGGACGAGAACCGTGGTCAGCCATATGGAGTCCAGTGCCCCAACCACCACACCACTCGCCAGCCCACCCCCATCTTTTTTCAAAAGAGAAAATACTAGAGGTAAGCCCAATTTGAGAACTACAGTGTCCAGTAAAAGACATGGCTTTTTTAAAAAAAGAATTTTAAAATTTAATATTATTCATTGTCATTATTTTATTTTATTTTTTTGAAGTTGATCAGAGACACAGAGAGAGAAAAGGAAAGCAAGAAAGCAAGCTGCCAGATTGAGGACTTGAACCACAGTCAGCCAAGTGGGAATCCAGCTATCTTAACCACCACATCACCTGCTGGCCATAAGATATGGCTTTTAAATGTTAAATTGCCAGGATAACCACGCCTATTCAGACAGCATGCTGAAATATTAGATAATAAAGCTTCATGTGTTTGATCATTAATTTGATTAGAGTTTATTATAAGCAACTGATACAAAAATAGTTCTATATTATAGTACTGTTCATGAAAGAATTAAAAAAGCCGAAAGGGTAAATTTCCAGAATTAAAATGGTTACTGTGTTCACTAAATATCTATGTACTCCCTAGGCTATCATTCGGTTTCCTGAGAATCAATACCAGGAATTTCACACTCCAGGTCTAACAACTGAAAGAAGTTTTTGTGTTTCTCAGGACCTCATGTAACTCATTAGTGTAAATAGAGGATATTCTTGCACTGTTCTGTGAAATTATCAATTTGTGTTGCCCCTTATAAATGTTCAGTATTCTTCCTGTTTTCAGCATTTGAATTTCCTTAGATCAGACTCTTTCAAGTAGTAATACGTATCTTTTTCCTCGATGAATAATCATTTTAACTAGTACTTGCTTGTAAGACACTTGATAATTTTTTTTTTTTGGAGAGGTTTTTTTTTTTTTTTTTTGCTATAGGGCGTGTACACTAGCTAGAAAGACAGAGACAGAGAGACAGAAAGCGGGAAATCACCCTCTAGGGGTGATGGCCACACCGCAATCCCTTCTCCTCCATTCTCCTCTTGGGATCTTGGGCATGCACGCACACGCTCCCGGCATGAGTTTAAGCCTCCGGGTCCAGGACTTGAACCGCAGTCGACTACATGGGAGTCCAGCGACACAGCCATTACGCTAACTGCTGGTCCCAGACACTTGATAATTTTGATAATCAAGTAGTCGATGGATGAGGATCCATGCAATGTACCAAGTTTCTTCCTTTTCCCTTCCTTTTCTTTTCTTTTCTTTTCTTTTCTTTTCTTTTCTTTTCTTTTCTTTTCTTTTTTCTTTGGCTAGAGTGTATGTGCACTCACCAGAAATAGAAAGGAAAGAGAAAGCATTCTCACTGAGGAGTGGCTCCACTGCAATCCCTTCCCCCATCTCTCCATCCTTTCAAGATTCTGAGCATGCACACGCACCTGGCATGTTTTCTCAAGTTGCCAGGTCTGAGACTTGAACTGTAGGGTTGGCCATTTGGAATCCAGCTGCCTTATCCAACAGGCCACAGAGCCAGCCTAACAATGTACCTATGGATAGTTCTAAAAGTCACTAAATTGCTCCTTCCAAACTGCAGACGCTGGAGGTCAAACACTGTTTGTATTACTCAATATTCCTGTATGTTATCTTTGCATGATTTCTAGAGCAGAGTAGAAGACTCAGAGCACCTTTCCGAGTGAGGAGAATCTTGGATTTTACTTCTAAATACTCGGCAATGTTGGGGGAAAGTATGAACCTCACAAAACCCCTATGAAGCAAATATTTTCTAGCCCTCATGTTGTTGGCATAACATCGGGTTGTGTACAAAGGTCTCCTTGGGCTCCTGTGCAGGGACAAAAGCTCTTTTGTGCTGGATGAGGAGGAGAAAATGTTTGAGCTGCTTGGTTGCAGAAGGAGACAAATAGCGTGGGTTTTCATCGTCTTGTGGGTTACTTCGCTGGCTCAGTTCTAGCGAGTCACACCGGAGTCTAACTCTTGTACTGACTGGGAACAAAACTGCAGGTAACCCAGCCCCTGACTGCCCTAAAATCTCTTCTGTGGCACTCACCGTGCATTGAAAATGCAAAGCCAAGCAAGCCCCTTCTCACCTTTGGCCTTTGCTTTTTTCCATCCCTGTAACCTGGAGTGTCCTTCTCCTGGCTAGTATTTGGTGGCTGGCTGCTGTCTCCTTCCTTAAGTCTTGGCCTCAATGTCCCATCATCAGAGGGACCTTGGGCCTCCTTGCCCCTCACTCCATGATTTTCAGTCTCACTACCATGTTTATTGTCTTCATGGCAGTGATGTTCAGAAACTAACTGATTCTACTTATTTGCTTACTCATTTATTTATTTATTTTGAGAGAGAGAGAGATTTTTGCTATAGAGTGCATGTGCTCACCAGAGGGACAGAGAGAAACAGAAAGGGAGAAATCGCCCCTGCCCCCAGGGGGGATGGTCATGCCACAATCCATTCATTCTCCTCTCAGGATTTTGGGCACGTGCACACATGCACGTGCACGCGCGCGCGGCATGAGTTTCAAGCCACTATGTCTGGGACTCAAATAACAGTTGACCACATGGGTGTCCAGTGCCTTACGCCACCTGCTGGTCCCTTGCTTACTGGTTTATTGTCTCTTTCCCCCTCTAGAATGACAGAGATCATATTTGTATTTCTAGTATCAAACATGGTGCCCGGCACAAGAAAACCTTTGCTATGGGCTGAATTCTGTTTCCTCCCAAAATCTGAATGTTGAAGCCTTAAATCCTCATGTGATAGCATTTGGAGACATGTTGGGGGGGGGGGTGATTGGGTTTTGATGAAGTCACAAGGGTGGGGCCCTCACGATGGGATTAGTGTCATTTTTCGAAGTTTATGTCTTTCGTGAGAGAGAGTATACAAGCACCCTAAACGTGGTCTCGCATGCAACATCCCCCCACTCCCAGCCTTCTCAGGCTCATGGGTACCTGCCTGGCAAATACAGGCCAACTGGGAACTGAACCTGCAACCTTCTATATGGATCCATTGACAGCATTGCTTGAGCAGCATGTTACCCCTGCACCCCCAAGCCAGCCAGGATTAGTGTCATTCTAAGAGACAGCAGAGCCAGACCATTCTGGTACCCTGATCTCGAGACTTCCAGCCTCCAGGCCTTAGCTGGAGCTAATACAGCGCTCAGGAAACTCTGCTGAATGAATGAATGTCCTCTCCTGTTTGTAACCACGAGTTCACACTTACATTTATTGTATGTGACTATACTCCCAACAGTCCTGGATGGTTTTTACAGCGTCCATTGTCCAGGGTTTCATAAAGTATTTGTTAGGCCACTGTGATGTGGAGCTTTATTAAACACAACCTGTCTATCTTCCTTTGCTTCTCTTATCACAAATCCCTAGGATTGCTAAACTGCATTGAAAGATATATCCAGGCAAAGTCCACGCACACAGCTGGCCACCAGGTCAGATGTCTTAACTAACCAGGCTTATCTGTCAAATAGCTTTTTCTTTGGTTTCTGTTTTTTAAATATTGCCAATTGTTTGAATTGTTCGAAAGTTGTAGTACAACATAGATAAAACTTCAAAGCTCTGGACACCTCTGTGGAACTGTATGATCCTTCATGGAATGAATTAATGTAGGTTAATTCTAAAAGTGTCTAGGACTTTTCTTAGATTATAAAAGATATTTTGAAAAATCAGTCTAGTCATTTTGTATTCAGTGTAGTCACAATCCTTATAAACATTATTTCATAGTCCTCAGGATTTCTTATTATCATTTTATACAACTGAAAACTAAAACATAAATTTTCTTTGTTTATTAAAAAAAAATCTTCAGGGTGAGGCCGGCAGGTAGCATGGTGGTTCATAGCGCTGGACTCCCACATGGCCGACCATGGTTCGAGTCCTGGACCTGGTGACTTGCTTTCTCTCTTTCCTTCTCTCTCTCTCCCACTCTATCCCTCTCTGGTCAAATTAAAAGTAAATAAATAAATAAATAAAGTTAAACTTTTTTTAAAGAAAGAATTCTTTTAGAAAAAAATTTTTCATGGCACCTTTACCATGATGAAGATCAATTTTATCTTTTTCTAAGTGAAAAGTTTAGAACTCTTAAATTCTTTTCTTGCTGCTGATCCCCCAAAAAAAAACAAGACAGTTAAGGAACCAGCAGTTAGCATAATGGCTATGTTGCTGGACTCCCACGTAGTTGACCGCGGTTCAAGTCCCGGACCCGGTGGCTTAAAACTCACGCCGGGCACATGTGCATGCGTGCCCGAGATCCCGAGAGGAGAATGGAGGAGAAGGGATTGTGGCGTGATCATCCCCCCTGGGGGGTGATTTCTCACTTTCTGTCTCTATGTCTCTCTCTGTCTGGCGAGCGCACGCGCCCTATAGCGAAAACCTCTCAAAAAAAAAAAAAAAAAAAAAAAAAAAAAAAAAACAAGAAAAAACAAGACAGTTGATGTACCAACACATCCAGTCTGAGAACTAACTTAGAAACTTAGATTTCACCTGCAGCACCTTTTGCAGAGCAAATCCTGGTTGTGGTACTTATGCCCCAGTTACGTCAATGTGACCACATGCTCAAGTATGCTAAGCAATTCCTGCCATTCCTACCCAACACAAATAGATATTAGGTCATCAGGAAATCTCTAAAAATAAATAAACAAACAAAAATAATAAAATAAAATGCCCACTTGTACATAAGAAATATGAACATAATCCTTACCTATTCAGTAAACAGTTGCCCGAAGAAAATCACATGCAATAATCTGTTCGCCTAGTTCAAGTTACTAATGTGCATCAAAGTAATAAAATGGTAAGCTCAATGAGAATAGTCATGGAAATCTTGTTCACAGACCATGTGTTAGGTAGATAGACGCCTGTCAGTAAATGTTTTTAATTCAATAAAGAGAAGCAATCTCTTCAATTTTCTTTCATTAGATGTTACCCAAACCTTTGACTACCTGCCTCTGTGCTCGCTCTTTCTTTCTTTCTCTCTTTCTCTCTTTCTTTCTTTCTTTCTTTCTTTTAAAGATTTTTGCTACTGGGTATGTGTGCTCACCAGAAAGACAGAGACAGAGAGACAGAAAGCAAGAAATCATCCCCTTGGGGATGGCCATGCCACAATCCCTTCTCCTCCGTTCTCCTCTCAGGATTTTGGGTAAGCATGCATATGCTCCCTGCTTTGAGTTTCAAGCTGCCAGGTCTGGGACTTGAACCATGCTCAATCATGTGAGAGTCCAGTGACTTAACCAGTAGACCACCTGCTGACTCCCCTCTGTGATTTGACTGGTAGACTTCTATTGAACTAAATCTTTATCTTCAGCTGGTTGATAATAATTTCTGAGATTTCTCCATGTTTTCTTCCCCAAAATGTAGTCTCCACCCAAGCATCTCTGTGAGAAACTGGTCTGCATTGCTATACACAGATAATGGAGGACATTTTGTTCCCTTTTCTAAAGATGCCTTCATTAGTCTGTAACAATGTGAGACCAGTAGCTAACATCAAGCGATGAAGAATCGAATAGTAAGTTGTGGTGAAAAAAGGAAAAGCACACAAACAAAAACAAGCATCGCTGTTAAATGGAAGAGGGTGTGGGATTTAAGGACTAACATGTAATCACTCAAAAAAATCTTTTCTCCAGGCGTGAGTATGGCCCCATTCTGCTTAGACCGCTAGACCCTAGGTGGCCCTCTAACTATGCAACCCTCTCCCACATCCTTCCCCATCCTTCCTTCCGATGGAGCTGCCTGGTGACCTCAGGCGGGCCTGAGAGTCTGGCCATAAAAGGCTTGGTGCTTCCATGACCTGCTCCAACTCCACTCCCAGAACAACAGCTGCTGACGTCAAGAAAAACTTAAAGTACCACCAAGGAAGCCAGAAGAATTATAGGCCTGCCTCTCACTAGGTTTCCTTGACACTAAAATATCACTTTTCTCTGTAACTTACAGGACTGTAACCCACATTTAGCTCCTTCTGGGGTGTTCTGGACTGTGGGTTTTATTTAGTTACTCAGTTAAAATCTTTTCTCTGTTTCCTCTGTACTGTAAACTCGCCTTCTCACAAACGATTTCATTCCTTTGCTAGGATCCACCCAAAAATGAGAGTGTACAAACTCTAGGACCTTGCTGGTCCTATGTCATCAGTATTATCAGGAAGCTTGTTAGAAATGGCAGAATATGGCTCAGCAGCAGTGGTGCAGGCAGTAGGGTGCTGCATGATACTGGAGTCACACGGGGGGCCCTGGGTTCAGATCCTGAGCCCACCAGAATACGCCAGACATTGTGTGCCCATGACCTTGACTGGCTGGGAAGCTGGGGTCAGGATCACAGGGTGGGGAGAGCCTGTCAAAGGTGTTCCCCTCTCTCCCCCACCCTCCTCGCTCTCAAAAAATAATAAACTGAAAATGGAAGGAAGGAAGGAAGGAAGAAAGAAAGAGAGAGAGAGAGAAAGAAAGACAAGAAAACGACAGAATCTTAAGCCCAACTTCAGCCCTCCTGAAAGGAAATAAGAAAACCTGCACTAGGAAATCTGAATTTTAAGACGATCCCCAGGAGATTTATATGGAGAGTAAAATGTGGCACTCATCACCCTAAGGAACAAGTGAGGGAGTGGGGCATGGTGCAAAGAAGAAACGGCACACTCAGGGCACTATCCCTTCCCTCCATTCTCTAAAAATAAAAGCCGCTTGCAAGGGCCCATAGCATCCCTTTTTCACCTTAGTCTCTATGAGTGTGAATGTGAGTGTGAGTGTGACCTCAGCACCTCTTTGCTAGACTATAATGCAAATGTTGACTACTGTCTATTTTTCTGACCCCTGCACAGGCTCTAGCTTTTCAGTGATCAGTTCCTATCTGATCGATTGCTTCCTCCTGATTCCTCATGCTCATTCACTCCAGTAAGCAGCAATCATCTGGGGATTTCTACGTATGGTCAAGTGTGTAGGGTTGAAAGAGACTATTGCTGTCATCCTAACAACCACAATGGGCAGGTAAACTTGAGTAATAATTGATTTTTTTTCTTTCTTTCCTTTTTTTTTTTTTTTTGGTAGAGTTTTTTTGTTTTTTTTGTTTTTTTTTCTTGTTTGTTTGTTTTTCTGAGAGGTTTTTGCTATAGGGAACATACTCTCACCAGAAAGACAGAGACAGAGAGATAGAAAGCAAGAAATCACCCCCCAGAGGGAATGGCCATGCTGCAATCCCTTCTCCTCCATTCTCCTCTTGGGATCTTGGACACCCACGCACACGCGCCCAGCATGAGTTTAAGCCACCAGGTCCAAGACTCGAACCATGGTTGACTACATGCTAGTCCAGCGTCATAGTCATTAAGCCAACTGCTGGTCCCCATAGAGGTTTTTGCCTTAGGGCACATGCACTTGCCACACAGAGAGAGAGAGAGAGAGACAGAGACAGTGAAAAGGAAAGTGAGAAAGCACCTCCAGGAGGGATGGCCATGCCGTATTCCCTTCTCCTGCATTCTTCTCCTAAGATTGTGGACGTACACACACACACACACACACACACACACACACTCACATACGCCTGGTGAGTTTCGAGTCCAGGACTCAAACCACGGTCAGCCATGTGGGAGTCCAGCAACGTAACCATTATGCCATCTGCTGGCCCCCCAAAAATCATTAATTTTTAAAATCTATTTGAGACCCAAGGGCACAAAGAGAGCTCAACAAAGTAAACTTGAAAAAGTGATAAGCTCTGCATGGAAGAGAAACCCATGGCCACTCTCACCTTTGACAGAATGGCAGGAGAAAAGAGTTTGTGACCAGCAGGGAGAAGAACTCAGTTGAATTTGTTTTTAACTAAGTAACATACTTTTTCTGTATGAGAGAGATGGGTATTTGCGATCTCTTGTCCCCCCTCCCAGCTAGCTAGGACCACAGGCAGGTACCACAATGTCTGCTCTGTTCAGGTCTGGCCAGAAACTGAACCTGGGCCTCCCATGTGGGCTTAGCCACCGTGCAGTGGCAGCCCCCTGTTTTCTACCATCGTGGTCAGGTCTCAGCTGAATTATTATTATTACTTTTTTTTGCAATAGGGCACATGTTCTCACCAAAGAGAGACAGAGGGAAAGTGAGAAATCACCCCCAGGGGGAGATGGCCATACCACAGTTCCTTCTCCTCCATTCTCCCCCTGGGATTTTGGGCATGCACAGATGCCTGGCATGATTTCTAAGTCACCAATCTGGGACTTGAACCATAGTCAGCCATCTGAGAATCCAGCACCTTAACCACCACACCACCTGCTTGCCCTTGGCTGACTTTCTTTTGTTTTTTTGTTATTTTTTTTTAGAATTTTTGCCATAGGGTACATGCACTTGCCAAAGAGAGACAGAGAGAGATAGTGAGGAAAGTGAGAAATCACCCTGGGAGGATGGCCACTCTGCAATCCCCTCTCCTCCATTCTTCTAGAACTTCGGGTACACACACACACACACACACACACACCACAGACACACAGAGTGATTTTCAAGCTGCCAGGTCCAGGACTTGAACTGTGGTCAACCATGTGAGAGTCCAGCACCTTAACCACCATACCATCTACTGGGCCTTGGCTGAAATTTTAACAGACTTATAAGGGCTGTTCGCGATGCTCAGACACACAATAAATATGCACTCACCAGTCTGTTCTTTCCCAGGAGTCCTTATTCAGTGCTGGAAAAGGCTCACCAAAGTGGGGGACAGAAAGGAAGGGCCAAGGAAAAGTCCTTTAGACACTTTTGGACTTGACGGGCTCTAGGGGGCTACTGAGGCCAGAAAGTGGGAGAAGGATGGGAAGAGATTTCGAGGCATAAGACGCAGGAGTCAAAGGGCAAGATAAGTCAAAAAGACCATTCACTTGGCCCCTAAAGCAGGTGAGATTTCCCACTGTCCTGAAACCTGTCAGCTCTCATTTGAAATATGAGCAGATCTCAAGAATCTCAGTAGTGCTCAGAAGGCAAAGTCCTAATCCAACCCCAAACATTGAAAGTAGCAGTGAGCTGAATCAAAATAAAGCTACCACAAAGCCCAGACACAGATCAATTACAGACCAGATTGACTCAACCCATCACAGAAGGAGTTTGCTCTTTTTTTGGAGATAAATGTCATTTACTTTGTATTTTACTTTTCTTTCATATAAAACATTCAGCATGCAATATGAAAATTCAAGACCTGGCCAGGCATGGTGGCTTTGTTGTAACACAATGCTCTGCAATGTCACAGGTCCTGAGTTCACGTCCCAAGGTCTCCCTGTGCATGCCAGGTGTATGGACACCTGCCTGTGATCCTGGCTGCCTGTGGGGCTGGGGGTGGATCACAGTATAAAGACTCAGTTGGGGGTGCTTCCTCTCTCTGTCTCTCTCTCTCTCTAAAGAAATAAATAAACTTTTTAAAAAAGTAATTCCTTAAAAAGAAATTCAAAACCTGTGGAGAAGCAAGAAAATGTGTCGCATGGTTAATATAGAAAAGAATCAATAGAGGCAGACTCAGAGCTACTTTAGAAGTCGAAATTAGGAACTAGCAGATGGTACAACAGTTATGTTGCTGGACTCCCATGTGGTCAACGATGGTTTGAGTCCCAAATCTAGCAGCTTAAAACTCATGCTGGGCGTGTATGTGTGCATGCCCAAAATTGCAGGTGGAGAATAAAGGAGAAGGGATTGAGGCATGGCCATCCCCCCTCCGAGGTGATTTCTTGCTTTCTGTCTCTGTCTTGCTGGTTGAGTGCAAGTGCCCTATAGCAAAAGTCTCTCTTTGAAGAAAAAAAAAAAGTTGAAACCGTAAGTCTGTGATATGAAAACATTTGAGGTCTTCAAAAAGTTCATGGAAATCATGTTTGTAAAAGTTATGTGTAGATTCCTTTTTTGTTTGTTTGTTTTGCACCAAAATAAACTCATACTTTAATTCCAGTTGTCCACGAACTTTTTAAACTCTCCTTTTATAAAATAACTATGATACAAAAACATTAAGGGATTTCATGGAAAGGACAACATTCACAAAGCAGTGGAGAATTTTTTAAAAAGTTGTAGAAATTAGAAGAACCATCTAGATATGCTAGAAATCAAAAATATGATATTAAAATTAATTCATTCGTATCAGCTCAGTAGCAGACTCAACAACAAAGGAAACTAAGCATCTGAAAGCATTTGGGCTAATTTCAAACATCTCAAAAAATATGTAAATGTAATCCCAGAAATAAGAGAAAAACAGAGCGAGGCCCATGGCCCATGGTTAAGGCAACTGGACATGATGGCTTAAAAAATATGCTGGGAATCTGTCTATGCACGTTCAAAATCCTGACAAAATGGAAAAAGGATTACAGTATTGCCACATCTTATTGGAGGGTGCTTTATCCCTTTTACCTGTCTCTGTCTTTCTCCCTCTAGCAAATGCACATGCCCTCTAGCAATTACACATATAAAAAAAAAGGAAGAAAAGGAAAAGAGAAAGACAAAGAGGAATAAGATAGCAAAAGAATTTTTTAAAAGTTTTATAGGCTGAGACTTATCAAAATTAATGAAAGATATTAACTGAGAAACCCAAGAAGCTCAACACACTCCAAGAAGAATAAATACGGAGAAACGGCACCCAAACAAATGAGAACCACACTGCTGACGGGCAGTGGTAAGTGGTAAATCTGAACATCAGTCAGAGGGGAAGAAAAAGGAAACATAATTTAAGTGAATAATGATACTTTCAAAAGGATGACTTTTTACTAGAATCAATGGAGATCAGAAGACAATAGACACTCTAATGGTGATAAAAGAACCTGTCAACTAGAATTCTATACCCAGCAAAAATAGACTTCCAACATGAAAGTGAAATAAATTTTAGATAGACAAACTTTGGGAGAAGTCATGTCCATAAGACTCACACTGTAAGTAAAGTTAATGGAAGTTTTTCAAACTGAACAGAAAAAAAAGGAAGGAAAACCAAATTCACAAGTGAACAGTCCCAGAAAGGGTAAACATTAATGACCTTTTACAAAGTAATGTATCTACTTCTCTATTTCTATCTATTGTGTGTGTGTGTGTGTGATATTTTGCAAGACTTTAAACTGTTCAAACTAATATATATTATATATACATATAATTCCAGTTGTCCATGTATATATTATATATACATATGTATATACTACACGTGTGTGTGTGTGTGTCTGTGTCTGTGTGTAGATTTACACCAAATGCATAAACAAAAAGTAAAACATCATATCATAAGAGCACAAAGGGCAGGAGGAAGAAGAAACAGAATTATGCTATTTGTAAGATTCTTATACTATCTGTGAGGTTGCAAAATAATATTTTTTGCCTATTTTTTAGCATTTTTTTTTGTCAGAGGGCACATGTGCTCACCAGAAACAGAGAGAAAAAGCACATCCAAGAAGGGCATGGTCATGGCACAATCCTTTTTCCTCCATTTCTCTGTCCCATTAGGATTTGGGGCATACACACTCTCGTTTGGTGTGTTTTTTAAGTCACAGGGCTGGGATTTGAACTGCAGTCAGCCATGTGGTATCCAGCACCTGATTCAGTGTGCTTAACCAATACACATGGGCTGCCTCAGTATTTTTTAAAATATTAATTGAAGATACATTGTGATGATTTGATTATAATTTCTAGAGTGATGGGTTCCTAAAGTCTGATTCCCCAGACATACACCACCCACATCATCTTGTAATTTACTAGAAATGCATATTTTCAAACTATTATCACAGGCCTATCAATAAGCAGCTCTATGGGTCTGACCAGAAATATTTTAATAGGAACAGCAGGTGTTTCTAATGCATTATAAAGTTTAAGAACCACTGCTCTAGAACAGCCACTAAAAATACATGATGAAAAAGGGTAGGAAGTCTAGCTAAAAACAAGAAATGGCTAAAAGATGCAATATACCCAAAAGGAGGCAAGAAAGTAGCAGCAAAAACAAATAATAGATAGTACAAATAGTAAGCAACTATCAGTACAGTTTAATTAAACCCATATTTAAACCCATACCAGTAATTACATCAAATATTTTTTAAAATGAATTTTACTGGTACAGACTGTAGACTGATATAAAGGCAGGATCCAATAATATGATATTTCCAAATACAATATTCAATGATAAAGATATTCATTAAAAGCTCAAGGATTGAAATAACCAGAACATACAAATACTAAGTATAAAAAAGCAGATATGGTTATATTAATATCAAAGTAGATTTCAGAATAAATGTATTACTGGGGATAAAGAGAAAAGGTATTAATGGTAAAAGAAAAAAATCAAGAGCTAAGTCTAAAATTTTACACAAATAAAAATAAAGTTCAAAAATGCATGAAGCACAAATTACAGACAATTCTCTAATCACCATTGGAAACACTGTAACAGTCCTGTCTCACTAACTGACAAGTCAAATAGATAAAAAGTCATAAGGGGGACCAGCAGTTAGCGTAATGGCTATGTCGCTGGACTCCCACGTAGTCAACTGCGGTTCGCATCCTGGACCCGGTGGCTTGAAACTCACGCCGGGCGCGTGTGCGTGCGTGCCCAAGATCCTAAGAGGAGAATGGAGGAGAAGGGATTGTGGTGTGACCATCCCCCCTGGGGGGTGATTTCTCACTTTCTGTCTCTCTGTCTCTCTCTGTCTGGCGAGCGCACACGCCCTATAGCAAAAAACTCTCAAAAAAAAAAAAAAAGTCAAAAGGGACACATTACATCTCAATAACACTGTCTATCAATTTGACTCAACTGTTTTAGTAAAATATTATACCCAACAAATGTAGAATGAATACACATTGCTTTCAAACCCCCATGGAACATTAATCAAGATGGACTACATGCTGGCTGTGAATGAAGTTTTAATAAAAGTCAAATAATTAAAACTGAGTTAAATGTATCTTCTGATGCAATAGTAATAAATTAGAAATCAATGATAGAAAGATGCCTGGCACCACACACCTATTCAAAAGTCACAACTCAAAATAAAGACAATATCAAATGCCAATAGGGATGCAGAGACACTAGACCTCACATACGTTGTAAGTGGGAATGCAAAACTATACGGCCACTCTGGCGAACAGTGTGTCCATGTCTTAAATAACTAAATATACATTAGCTCATGATCCAGTAATGTATTACTGGGCATCTATCTCGGAGGAAAAAAAGAAAAGTATGTCCACACAAAAATGTGTACAAAACTATTCATAGTTTTATTTCTAAAACTTGGAAAACTAAAATTTCCATCAGCAAGTGAATGATTGCACAAGTGCAGTACATCCACACCATGAAATACCACTCAGTGAGATAAATTTTACTGTTGATACATAAAACCACTTGGGTAGATCTCAAGAGAATTCTGTTGAGTGGAAAAAATGTCAATCTGAAAAGGTTTCGTATTGTATGAATCCATTTATATACCATCCATGCTTAAAAATGATAAATTAACAGAGATGGAGAACGGATTACAATGATAAATTAAGAGAGATGGAGAACAGATTAGCATTGACTAGGAGTTAGGAATGAGGAATGGGAAGATAATGGGTGTAACTATAAAGGGGTGACATGAGAGAATTCTGTTGTGGTAAAACAGTTTAGTATCTTGATTTTGGTGGTGATTACACTAATCAACACATGCTATAAAGCTGCACAGAGCTGTCTACGTACACACATAAGTGAATACGCGTAAAATGGTGATGTACGAACGTCCTGTCTGTGGATTATCAATTTCCTTAGTTTCAATATTAGAGTCATGTAAAATGATAACACTGGAGAACATTGGCTAAAGGATATGTGGGACTTCTCTGTTCTATTTTTGTAACTCCTCATGATTTCATAATTATTTTGAAATGAAAAAAAAAGTTACCTGGAAAATTCACACATATTTGGAAATTAAATAACACTCTTCAAATAACCCAAGGATCAAAGAAAAAAAAAATCACACAGAAAATTAAGACATATTTTGACCTGAATGATAAAAAAAAAGTACCAAATGTTGTGAGATGTTGTGAAAACGGCACTTAAAGCAAAGCTTTTATCTGTAAACGCTGTATTAAAACTAAGTATCAAGAAGAAAGGCTTAGAATTAAAGACCTTACCTTGCATCACAAGGAACTAGAATGAACTAGCAAATTAAATCCATAATAAGTAGAAGAAAGGGAATTAAGAAAACTGAGAGGAAAACTAACCAAATATAAGACGAATAAGCAACAACAAAAAAATTCAACAAAATCAAAATTTGGATCTTTGTAAAGGTAAAACTGACAGGCACCTTAGCAAGATGATCGAAAGAGAAACAAAACACACATTAATAAAAAAATTTAAAGGAGTGAAAAAGTATTACTTTCTATATACATTAAAAAGCATAAAACTTTATATAATGATATATTGCCAAATGTAAATGAAATAGACAAATTACTCAAAAGCCATCAAATAACAAAACTGACAAAAGAATATATTTAAAAATTCAAATACCCTGGTATTGATTAAAGAAAACACATTCACAGTAAAAAAAAACAAAAAAAACAAAAAAAAAAAAAACAAACAAAAAAAACACCATAAAAACCTTACCTCAAAGAAAACTTCAGGTTCAGGAAGATTCTCCAATTAGTAAGAAATAGGAGCAATCCTGCTTCAAAAGAGAAGTAACACTTGTCCTCTTCTTTTATGAGGCCAGCGTTATTCTGATAGTAAAACCTGATGATTTAAGAAAAGAAAAATTATAGGTACACCCTCATAATCACAGACATGAAGATCCTTAATGAATATTAGCAAATGAAATATAGTAATAAAAAAGATAACACATTCTGAACAAGACAGACTTACCTCAGGGACTCAATGCTAACACTAAAAAGTGTAATTCACATTATGAACAGAATGAGAGAAAATCACACATCTCATTGGATTCAGAAAACGCATTTGACAAATTCAGGATTCTTTCATGATAAACTCAGCAAATTAGCAAAGGAAGAAAAATTCTTCAACTAGATGAAGTAAATACACATCACATATTTATTAATAAAATTCTAAATATCTTACCTTTTTAGAATTATTTATTTTCATTTGTTATTATTCTTTAATTTGACCAAAGAGAGAAAGCGAAAGTGAGAAAGCAAGCAGCCAGATCCAGGAATAGAACTGCAGTCGGCCACATGAGAGTCCAGTGCCTTAATCACCACACCACTTGCTAGCCCCAATAGCTTACTTATTAATGAAACACTGAATATTTTATCACTATGATTGAGAATAAGGCAAAAATTATCCACGCTCAACATTTGTATTCAACACTGTCCATAACAGCGGTCCAAGCCAACATATTCAGGCAAAAACCAAAACAAAAAAAAAAAAGAAAAAGAAAAGCTTAAAGATCAGATAAAAAGGAAAGAAAGAAAGAAATAAGCTGTTATTATTCACAGGCAACATCTTTGTGTATGTAAAGAATCCCACCCAAATCACTACTTGAGCTAATAAATGAATTATGCAAGGTGGTAGACACAGGGAAATAAAAAAAAAAAAAGCAACAATTTCTGTATACTCATTAAATAATTGGAAAATGAAAAAATTTACAATGGCAACAAAATAACATTTGATAAATAGGAGTAAATCTAATAAATGATGTGTAAGACCTGTCCATTATAATTATAGCTGAAAGAAATTAAGACATAAAGGAAAAGTTATACTATATTCACAGATAGGAAGATGCACTATTATTTAAATGTCCATTTTCCCTGAACTGATCTACAGAATCAGTACAATTTCTATTAAACTCCTAGTAAGCATCTTTGAAAAAACAAGTTGAATCCAAAATGTACATGATAATTCAAAAAACCAAATATAGGCAAAACACCTTTCTTTTTTTTTTTTTTTGGAGAGGTTTTTCACTATAGGGCGCAAGTGCTCACCAGACAGACAGAAAGACAGAAAGCGAGAAATCACCTGGGGGGGGGGGGGGGCGATGGCCATGCCACATTCCCTTCTCCTCCATTCTCTTCTCGGGATCTTGAGCACACACGCACATGTGCCCAGTGTTGAGTTTTAAGCCACCAGGTCTGGGACTCGAACCGCGGTCGACTACATGGGAGTCCACCGACATAGTCATTACGCTAACTGTTGGTCCCAGCAAAACAACTTTTAAAAAGGAACAAAGAGGGTTTACACTAGCCAATTTTAAGATTGAGGTAAAGCTCCAGTAATAAAATATAGTATCAGTGAAACCTAGACAAATAGATCAATGGAACCACATAGAAATTATATAAATAGAACTACATATATATGATTGGTTGATTTTCAGTTAACTGGTACAATCAATCCAATCAGTAAGGAAAAAAAATCTCTAATTACTGTTGGAAGAAAAAACTGAGTCGATTCATCTTTCATTCCATAAACAAAAATTCTTTTAAGACAGATCATAGACCTACATATAAGAATCACTATTAATCTTCTAGAAAAAATAGAATCTCTTTATGATTTGAATCATGCAAAAATTTTTTTGATAAAGACAAAGAATAAAAGAAAACATTGATGGGACCAGCAGTTAGAGTAATGGCTATGTCGCTGGACTCCCATGTAGTCGCCAGGGTTCAAGTCCCGGACCTAGTGGCTTAAAACTCACGCCAGGCACATTTGCGTGTGTGCCCAAGATCCTGAGGGGAGAACAGGGAAGGGATTGGGGCATGGCCATCCCCCCCAGGAGTTGATTTCTCGCTTTCTGTCTCTCTGTCTGTCTCTGTCTGGTGAGCACACGCACCCTATAGCAAAAACCTCTCCAAAAAAATAAGAAAAAAGAAAACATGGATGAATTAAACTGTATCAAAATTAATAATTCTACTCACTCAAAAACATAACAAATAAAATCACATGGTAACAAAAGATTTGTTAGTTAGAATATACAAAGAACGTATACAAACTAATAATAAAATGGCAAGGTTGCACAGTACAAGTCCAATATACAAAATTGGATTGTATTTCTACAGACAACAATAAAAAAAGGATTAATAAAAGCTGGCAGGTGGTGTGGTGGTTAAGGGCTTTGGACTCCTACACGGCCAACTGCAGTTTGAGTCCCAGACCTGGTAGCTTGCTTTTACACTTTCCCTCTCTTTCTCTTTTTCTCACTCACTCTATCCCTCTCTGGTCAAATTAAAATTAATTAATTAATTAAAGTTAAAGAAAATAATTTTTAAAATGAATAATCTAACAAATACTTCAGAAAATATACCCAAGGCCAATAAGCAGATGAAAACATTCTCAATCTCATAGTCATCAGGGAAATGCAAATTAAAACCATAATGTGATAGAATTTCACACTCATTAGAATAACTCAAATGGGAAAAAAAATTGCACTAAATGTTGGCGAGGATATGGAGCAACTAGAACTCTCGTACATTTCTGGTAGTATTATAAGTTAATAACACCTCTTTGAAGATCTGTTTGGCAGTTTGTAATAAAATTTAAAATCTATTTAACTTGAGACCCAAGAAGTACACTCCTGTTCTTTATCCAAGAGAAATAAAAATATATGCCCCAAAAGACTTGCGTAGATACATTAATTTGCAGGCTCATTCATAATAGTCCCAAACTAGAAATAACCCAAACGTTCTTCCACAGGGGATAGATAAATAATGTCCCATTTTACGTATACAATAAAATCCACTCACAATAGAAAAAAAAAAAAGAACTTCTGATACATGGCACAATATAGCAGAATCTCAAAAACAAGTTAAGCAACAAAAACTTTATTCAAAAGACCTCACTCATTTATATGAATCCCAGTAACAGGCAAAATTAATCTATAGTGACAGAAATCAGAAAGTGAATATAGGGGTGGAGGGATGAATTGGAAAGCGATGTTAAGGAACTTTCTGTGATGATAAAATATTCCCTATCTCGGGACCAGCAGGTGGTGTGGTGATTGAGGTGCTGGACTCTCATATGGTTAGCCATGGTTCAAATCCCGAACCTGGCAGCTTGCACTCTTTTTCTTTCGCTCTCTCTGGTGAGTACACATGCCCTATACCAAATTTTAAAAATAATAATAAATAATTTTTTAAATGTTCCCTATTTGTTTTGGGTAGTAGTTACACAGATGTACACATTTATCAAATTTACAAATTCAACATTTAAAATCTGTGTACTCTACTGTATGTTTATATCTCAATAAAACAATTGAATGGCATTAAAGAAAAAAAAAAAGCAGGGACTACACAGTGGCCATTGTGACACTGTGCTGTCATGTGACACATGACACTATGCAAGGCTGACCCATACGGGAAGATTCCAGGTTTGCTTCCACAGACCTCTCTGGGTGATTCAGGCACACATGAGGCCATGACCTAGGGCTGGCTGAAGCTGAGGGAAAGCATCAAGACCCTGCCAGGGTCTCTCCTTTTCTCCCTATGGGAGGAGATTAATAAACAAACTTTAGAAAAACAACAGCAGAGAATAAGGTGGATGATTAGAAATGAAGTCTTTAAAACATTCATGGACGATGCATATTATAAAAAAAATGATAGAGTTCATTTTAATTTTTTGCTCCTCAATAAACTTGTACTTGAATTCCATTTTCCATGAAGTTTTTGAAGTCCCCTCATAGAGAGATACTAAAAGGTAAGAATTAACAAATGCTCTCCCAGATATACCACTAAAACCAACCAGGACCGGCAGTCTGATGTAGCATTTGTATAAGTGATTTGGAAGATCGTCAAGTGTACAGACACTGCTGGTCTCTTTCTGGTAGGGACAAGCCAAAATTAGAATAGTATCTCTAGCGTAGAGCAAGTTTGCAAATTGCAGGCCAGGATCTACGGGTAGGCTGTGAAATCAAATTAGTAAATCAAGACCAGAATATTTTTCTTTTAACAGAATAGACTAGACTGGACTAGAAAATAGATGGCATATACCAACGGTAAGTATTAGTCTGGGAAAATTTTCTTTAAAATGCATTGGGCTAGCATGTTCCTACGTGGTTTAACTTTTTTTTTTTTAATGAGCAATGATGGCAACACATGTGTGCACATACTGAGTCATGATGTAAAATGTATTTCTTAATGGAAGCCATGATAAAAATGCTTGAAGCTTCATAAACAGGCAAAAAATGCTATCTGGCCCAGCCAGTTTGCACATTGCCTGAGGTACTAGACTGTGGTGCTGGAAGCCACGAGGCTGATCATAGTTTCAGGTTGTAGGTTGGCTTGAAAACATACCAAATGCGTCAAGGTACCCAAGACCCTTGGAGCTGAAGGTTTGGGGAAATGGAATCACAGAGTGATGATCCCCTGAAAAGGGTACCCTCTTTTTTCTCTCTTTCATGTGTGCCCACATGCAACCACTAAAAAAAAAAGATATAAAAGCAAGCAAGGTATAGAGATATGGGGAGGGGGGAGCTCTAGGCTCTAATTTTCTACACAGGAAGGACCAGGAAGTTTCTATACACAGTAACAGCCTTTATTCTCCCAGCACGCAGTGTCCTACCACCAAGATGCTGAGCCCTACCAGGAGAGAGAACTATCCCATCCTTCTCTTGTACAGTTCTATTTTCTCAGCAATTAAGAGAGACAAAACAGGGGGTGAGGAGGCTACAGAATGGTAGGATTCCTCAGTGCACCTGTTCGGGCTACAAGCACAACTCCAGAGTTGTGTGCTCATAAAGATGGCAGTGTGAATGGCTCCCCCTGGAGTTGAGCAGTGCACAACCTGTACAACCTTAACAGGTAGCTGTCAGTATACTGATGAGGAACACAAACTTTGTAGTCCAACAGACATGAGGTCTCATCCCAGATTTAATTCCTGACCATCTAATCTGGGGCAGGTTATTTAACTTCTCTGAACCTCTAGGTCTCAAAGAGGGTATGTTATACCAGGGGTCTTTAAAAAAAAAAAAAAGTTTGTGAAAAAATTAAAGTACAAGTTTATTTTAGTGCAAAAAAAATTGAAAGCCATGCACAGTTTTTTCATAATAAGCATTTTTCCATGAGGCTTTATTTACTTATTTTTTGCCAGAGGGTGCTAGCACTTGCTGGCGAGAAAGTGAGAAAGCAACCCCCAATGGAGAAATGGTCCCTCTGCAATCCCTCCTCTTCCCTTCCCCTCCGTTTCTCCCTTCTTTTCCCAATTTTGGGTAAGCGTGTACCCACATCTCTGGCTTCCAGCTGTAGTGTCAGGCATCAAACAACACCCCTAGAATCATACTGTTGGCTTTGTGGGATCCAGTGTCTTAACCACCATGCCACAAGTCGGACCTTTCCATGAACATTTTGAAGACCCCTTGTATATCTCTCAGACCTAATTCATTGTCTGGCAATACATAAAATATAAATAAAATAAGTAAAGTTCTCAATAAATACAAGTTAAATCAATTGAGCTAATAATACCGGTACAGAGTGTATAAGGTGGTGGTGAGGAGTAAATTAATTAACACATACAAAGATTCTCAAATACGATCTAAAAACTAGCACACAGTAAACATTGAACAACTGTCTAGCTACAGAAGATTAGATTCCAGTGGTGAGATTTTTCAGGATGCAAAGACGCATGCTGGAAAGGAATTATTTTTGTTAAAATGAAGAGTAATAAAAAGTAACTAAGTTATTCAGAAGTAAACAGCTTTAAAAAAAAATCCAGCTACCTCAAAACTTTGGTAAGATGGGGGTTGTTCTGGAAGTTTGAAAGTATGTTTAGACCAAATAGGAGACACACACATCTTATTCACAAGTTTAAGGCAGGTAAGGACAAGATGAATTGACAAACTCAAAGAATTTGAAGAATGATAGCAAATGAGCCACATTACATGAAATGCCTGGGTTCACTCAGGAGTGAACCAGGGGGAGTGGGACGGGGACAGCAGTGGGGATGTGGGACCCTTCCTCTCCCAGGGCCTATTATTTCCTGGAGGAATGGGCTTTAACGCAGTCAAGACAACTCTTCACCCATATTAAAGTCACACAATGGAGAAGGTCGCCCTAGATTGAAAGGACATATCCAGAGCGGCCGGTCACCTTCTTGGTCCTACTGCCCACCTGGTGACAGGAAGCTGGGTGTCATTCCCTCCAGCGGGATGGCTGATAACAAAAATCAGCAAAGGGACATTGTGGGAGGGAGGGATGTCTGGGGCCCCGCAGTGAGGTCACCCCAGTTGGCTGTTAGAAACGGAGGTATTTCTCACACTTGCTAATGAGTTTGACGCTTGTGAAACATAAACAGGAAGTGGGAGCTCTCCAAAGCCACCTGAAGGAAACACACTCCCAGTCTGGTCAGCGTGCGAATCCCAGTTCTCTAGTCGCCAAGGACACTGCCAAGTAAGACTGACCCCTCAACCGCACTCCAAACGAATCTTCATCCCGTCCCGGCAGCGACTCCCTTTTTCTCCCCATCCTTCCCCAGCCAGGTCACCTAGCGGTGGGGGTGACTGACCTGAGGCGCGGTGGGAAAGGCTTACAGTCATCTCTCAACTCCCCGACTGGCAGGCAGGGGAGCGCAGAGGTCAGTGAAATCCCCAGCCAGGCTTTATTTTAGTCATGAATTTCCACTGGCTCCCCCCTGTGACTGTAATCAGCGCTGCTCACGCCGCCGGCTTGGAGTTTCAGCTGTTTTCCCTGCTCCAGGCTGAGTTGGAAGGTCACGGAGACCGGACTTTTCCAGGCGAGGTGGGTGGGAGCCTCCGGCGGCCTGAGCGAGATTGCAGACAGCTGGGGCCGCTGGAGGAGGACTTTCTGCCCCAGACTTGGGGCAGCGGGTTAGCTTCTCCCCCCTCTTCCTCTACCCAGGCTTCGTGGTTAGTATGAAAAGCAAAAACCCAGAACACATACCAACAAACTTTTGTTCCCTCTGTCCGCCAGTAGCCCCAGTACAATTTTCCTAGGGCGGCCTTCCCCTCATTGCCAACCCATCCTCTTCCCAAAGGTTCCCACGAGTTCAAGGGCAGGATCGGCGTTTGAGTCACCGCCGTGTCTAGCCACGGGCACACGCCCGCAGACAGCGGGGGGCTCAACCAACGTGTGTGGACGGAGTGCGTGCTAAGATTTCACCGAAATGGGAGGCTTTTGGGTTTTGTTGTCCCCCCCCCCCTCCCTTGGTCTTTCTTCCAGCCCTGGGTGCAGACCGCGAACAGCGCCGCAGAAGTTTCTGGCAGGCAGGGAGGTGGCGGGCCCGGGCCGGCACACCACGTCCCGGGTCTCGGTCCCGTGGCCAAGGCTGAGGGGCTCGCCGCCCGCCGCGCCGCGGCCCGAGCCCGGCCACGTGAAGCGTCACGCCCCGCGCTGCTGCGAGGCGGGCGCCTCCGCCGCGGTTGTGTAACGCCGCAGCCCGAGGGGAGGCGACCGGGGCGCCTCTGCCCCCCAGGGGGCAGCAGAGGGAGGGAACGCCACGCACCGCGCCCGGTATCTTTCTGTGCTTGACTAGCCAGGGACGTGGGGGCAGGCGCTGGGGCACCCAGAGGGTGCGTAAGTGGGTGCCGGCCCGCCCGCAGGCTGTGCCCGGGAGCAGATTTCCCCGGGAGCAAGGGGCCGGCAGCTCACACCCTGGGCGGTCAGGTGCGCGCGGCGTGCTCGGCTGCGGCCTCGGCTGCCCCTGCACTTGGCGGACGGCCCGCTTCCCATGGGGTGACATCCGCCCCGCCTCTCGGTCCCTCCCCAAGGCGGGCAATTCCTGGACGCTGGGCTGAGCAGTGGGGGCAGGGAAGCCGGGACGGAAAGAAACCCCAGCCTCTGGGGAAGGCAGGGGGGCCAGGCGACTCCCTCCGCTGCGCGCCGGTTCCTCCGAGCCGGCCGGGCGGGGGAGGAGGAAGAGGGCTGGGCTGGAGCGAGCGAGGGGATATTCCTCTCCCGGCTTGAGTCAGACGCGGGCGGATCCGTCCTCCCCCGTTCCCTCCCAGGAGACGGGAACTTACTTCATTTCCCTGGGGCAGGTTCGCCCACATTACCAGCCCCCTTCCCCCCCCTCCCCGCTCCCTTCCAGCTTCCGCGCCCCCCACCCAGCTGGGCAGGACCCGGGCCGTACTGCCACCCCCTCTTCGGGGAAAGGCGGCCGCAGCCGCAGCCACCTGGGGGCTGGGGGCGGGGGCTCCCTAGCAGCCGCCGGAGCGTTGTCCAACACGTGAGACTCATGTGATGAAGCCGGGGGAGGGCGGGCAGGTCGCTCCTTCCCTCCCCAGCAGCGGCCAGACGTGCCTGGAGTCACAGGGTAGAACACGTAGCTCCAACCCACCCACTCGCTCCCATTTAACCCAGCCCGCAGCCTCTCCATTACTCTCCGGCTGGCCCCCCCCGCCCCCCCACTCCGCCCTAACCACCCCCCCCGGCTCCCTCCCGCCTCCCTGCCCGCCCCACTTCTCATTCACTTGGCTCGCACCGCGCAGACAGCGCAGGGAGCACACACCGCCAGTCTGCGCGCAGAGCCGGAGCCAGAGGCGCGGGGATACCGGGCTATGCATAACGCCCCCAACTGAAGCAACACCTCAAAGCCACAGCTCCCAGCAGCCCAGCGGATTTCAGAGAGCGCAGAGTCAGAAGAACCTCTGCGGAGAGACCCCCTGGAAGCCTCCTTGCAGAACAGTCCTCACCCCTACGCTCCGCTAGTGCAGACAGGAGCGCGCAGTGGCCCCAGCTCGCCGCGCCATGGAGCGGATCCCCAGCGCGCAACCACCCCCTGCCTGCCTGCCCAAAGCGCCGGGTCTGGAGCACCGAGACCTACCAGGGTAAGTTGGCGTTGGCCCCCTCAGGCCCCAACTCCAGTCTGCGCTGGGTGCCGCTCGCAACTTGAGGCAGCTCCAGGCGCATCCGGGGTTTCTTGCCCTCCAGGGCGCCTGCAGCCGGTGAGCACGCAGTCACGACCCTTCTTGGCACTCTCTCTGCAGGATGGATTTCCCCCACATGTACCAGGTGTATAAGTCGAGGCGGGGAATAAAGCGGAGCGAGGACAACAAGGTAAGTGCACCCCTGAGGACCCTGCGCCCCAGCCCCTCTCGCGCTCTGAGTTTCCAAAAAAGTTTTCTCGCTTTGAGGTTGGCGGGAGGGGGGATATAAGGTGTGGGCTCAGTGCCTCTACTGAGTGACTGGGAAAAGAAGGGAAGGCGCTGGTTCTGGGTGCGACTCTGGCCCTCTCCGTGCCTCTTCTGTCGCAGCGGGGTCGGGCAGGAGGGAAGGCTCTGCGTCCCCTTCCCCAGGTGCCTACCGTTTCCCGTGCGCTTTGCAGGAGACCTACAAATTGCCGCACCGTCTCATCGAGAAAAAGAGACGTGATCGGATTAACGAGTGCATCGCCCAGCTGAAGGATCTCCTACCCGAACATCTCAAACTTACAGTAAGTGAGAAGTTGGCGGGGCTCCAACCCTGCTCCTCTGCCCAGAGGGCGGGCGGGGGTCACTCGCCGCCTGCAGGCCCGGTGGAGAACTGCAGACCAGGAGCTGGCGGGTGGTTGGGTACCCTTCCCCAGTCCTGGGGTGTTTTGTTTTTTTTTTTTTTTTTTTTTGGCAGCTTCATGCAAATAAATCGAGAGCCTTTTGGACATCTCCAAGTTGGCTTCAACACCAGCTGTCCATCCTTATCAATAATTTAAGGCTTTCCCTTCGGGTGATTTTCAAGGTTCTCTCATTTTCCTCATTTAAGGGAATCCATCAAGCAACACAGATTTTTATTAATCTTTTTTTTTTAAAGTAAGGTGTGTGTGGTTGCTTTGGTGTGTGATTTTTATGACTTTTCTTGAAAGTAGTTAACAGCTTTCTAGTTTGGCAGCCTTTGGTGGGGGAAAGGGAAAAAATAGTATTTGGGGAGGAAGCAAAAAGTCTGGGCAGGCTGGAAGTTCTGAAAGGGTGTCAGGAAAGAAGTGAGGGAAAGCCTCTTGGCTGCCAGACACAGGAGAAGTCCCTCTCTGGGTTGACACCCCTGCAGAGAAATGTTATCTCCGGATTCCCCTGAGTTAAGGTCAGCAGCGGCTGCTTGAGAAATTTATCTGTCAAAGCTTTCTCCTGAGCTAGCTGCAGCTTCTAAAATGCCTCCAAAGATAGCTGACACCCGTTTTTTATGATTTAATCAGATATTTATCTACATTAGTATAGCTATATATCTTTTTGAAAAACGTGATCGATAGACTTAAAACCAAATTTAGCCAACCAGGAATGACTTTTTTCATTTCTCCCTTTTAGAGACACTTTTCATTGCTAATAAGTGTCTCAGAGCTTAGCCTCTCTGACCTCACCTCTGACTAAGGTTCTTTTTATTCCAGACTCTGGGTCACTTGGAAAAAGCAGTGGTTCTTGAACTTACTTTGAAACATGTGAAAGCACTAACAAACCTAATTGATCAGCAGCAGCAGAAAATCATTGCCTTGCAGAGCGGTTTACAAGCTGGTGAGTGCCTGAGCCTGGGTATCAGCTCTTAAAGAATTCATGCACCAGTAGAGACGGGGGGGTTCCACATCTAGTCTAAGAAACATTCCTGCAACAAATAGCGTGTGCACGTGCATCGTTCATCGGGGTTCCTTTCGTCTTTCATGAAAGGTCAGACTTTTCGTTTGGAATGCCGCTGTGTGACAGCTGACGTGAATATATATTAGTCAAATGATCAACTATTTCTGCAGTATTATGGTTGAAGAGTCCGAGGGTTTGGGAGGTTTCCCCACTCCCTTTTTTTAAAATGCTAAGGCCCCTATAATTTGCATCAGGGGTGTTTTACAGTGGGTCTTATTCAGCCCGCTTTCATTGAAGATTAGATCACAGGTCTGTCCCAGTGTTTTCCTGTTCTTTGCTTCCTTATCGCTTGGTGTGTGGTGTGATCCTGGCAGCCTGACAGCAGGAGATTTTCCTGCTTTTCATGTGGTTCCCTGAATAGCCACTAGGTATCTTAGTGAGTTGCACAATCGAACGAAACCACCGAAGTTTCATCATTCATTTCTACTGGCTTCCAGAGAATCAGAGTCACCTTCTGAACTCCTAGTCTCACCCCTTCCAAATAATGCTGGAGAGATGTCTTCTACCCACTCCCTCATTCCATTCTTCTCTGCCTTCCTGTTCAAGCCTACTATGATGGCAATTGCAAAAACCCAACAGGTGCTTCTGCCTGTTTTCTTATTGAAAATAGGAAGGTGATCATGAATAATTTCTTGGGGATCATGGATAGAGTACATGGGAAAGATTTAGAACACCTGTTTAAAGATTATAGCATGACTCCGACTTTTCTAAGTCATGGAAAATAATCTTACTTTAGGGACCAGTAGATGGCATAATGGTTACATCATTGAACTCCCACATGGCCGACTGTGGTTTGAGTCCCGGACCCGGTGGCTTGAAACTCATGCTGGGCATGTGTGCATGCATGCTCAAAATCCCGATAGCAGAATGGAGGATAAGGGATTGTGGAGTGGCTATTCCCCCTGCGGGATGATTTTTTTACTTTCTCTCTGTCTCCCCAGTGAGTGCACATGTCCTATAGTAAAAATCTCTCTCAAAAATAATTTTAAAAATAATAATATTATTACTTGAGGTGATATTGCTCCTTCATTCTTTATTTCATTTTATGGTTATCTGGCTTCTGTTCATTTTGCCGTGGTAAGGTTGATGTTTTATCTATTGGCTCTTGGGTTTATAAACATATTGAATGTTCATTGCTGTGTAATTACAAGGAAAACCTACCAATTATACCAAGGCAAATCTTTCATCTTATTGCTTATGGTCCTTGTCTGTGATGGGCTATGACATAGCCATCAAAAATCATATTTTGACCCAGCCACAGTGGCACAGGCAGTAGGGTAGCCCTGCCATGGAGCCATGTCGGAAGCCCTGGGTTTGGATCCCAGGTTGACCTGATGCACCAGGCATACCTGCAGGCATGCCCATAATCCTGCTGGGGAGAGGATCGTAAGACCCCGTCAAGGGTACCTGTCTTTTTCTCCATCTGTTGTGAAAGCACAAATAAACTTTCTTTAAAATTTATGCTTTGATTTTATTTTTCCACAAGCTTTTCTTTTTAACTGCCAGAAGGCGTGTGCACTCTCCAAAGAGAGATTGAGAGAGAGAGAAAGCATGCCCTGTTAGGGCGTGGTCCCACCTCAATCCCTTTTCCTCCATTTCCCCTTCCTGGTAGAATTTTGGGCGTGTGTGCACACATGCCTGGCATGTTTTTCAAGCTACTGTGGCCAGGATTCAATCTGTGGTTGGCCATGTGAGATCTGAATCTCAATGCACAGTGCACTGTGCTACGGGGCTGAACCATAAGTAAACTTAAGTAAACTTAAAATGTTTATCTCTGGTAGGATTATGGATTCTTTTTATTTTACTCTGCATAATTTTCAATGTAATTTTTCTCTGCACTTATTATTTTTGCAGTTAAGAATAGAAAATGGCAATTGCTATTTCTTTTAATAAAAAGGAAAGTCCCTGGCCTTGGGAGTTTAGGTATCCAGGTGAACCACAGGGCCTTCTCAAATGTCTTCCTTTGGATCTGTGTTTCCCCAGGTGAGCTCTCAGGGAGAAACCTCGAAGCAGGTCAAGAGATGTTCTGCTCAGGTTTCCAGACCTGTGCCCGGGAGGTGCTTCAGTACCTGGCCAAGCATGAGAATGCTCGGGACCTGAAGTCTTCACAGCTCGTCACCCACCTGCACCGTGTGGTCTCAGAGTTGCTGCAGGGCGGTACTTCCAGGAAGCCGAACGACCCAGCTCCAAAAGTGATGGACTTCAAGGAGAAACCCAGCTCTCTGGCCAAAGGCTCAGAAGGTCCTGGGAAAAACTGTGTGCCAGTCATCCAGCGGACTTTTGCTCACTCGAGTGGGGAGCAGAGTGGCAGTGACACGGACACAGACAGTGGCTATGGTGGAGAATCAGAGAAGGGAGACTTGCGCAGTGAGCAGCCCTATTTCAAAAGCGATCTCGGACGCAGGTTCGCCATGGGAGAGAGGGTCAGCACTATTAAGCAAGAATCCGAAGAACCCCCTACTAAAAAGAGCCGAATGCAGCTCTCAGATGATGAAGGCCATTTCACTAGCAGTGACCTGATCAGCTCCCCGTTCCTGGGCCCACACCCACACCAGCCTCCATTTTGCCTGCCCTTCTATCTGATCCCACCCTCAGCAACTGCCTACCTGCCCATGCTGGAGAAGTGCTGGTACCCCACCTCTGTGCCAGTGTTGTACCCCGGTCTCAATGCCTCTGCTGCAGCCCTCACCAGCTTCATGAACCCAGACAAGATCCCAGCTCCCCTGCTCATGCCCCAAAGACTCCCCTCTCCTTTGCCAGCCCATTCATCCGTTGACTCTTCTGCCTTGCTCCAGGCCCTGAAGCAGATCCCTCCGTTAAACTTAGAAACCAAAGACTAAACTCTTGAGGGGATCCTGTGCTTTGCTTTCCTTCCTCCCTACTTCCAAAAACAAACAAGAAAATGTTTCTGTGAGTGCAGCGAGACTGTTCCATGGTGTGCTGAGATCGTGTGAGGCATGGAGAGAAGATTCGGTGTGTGCGTGTGTGTGTGCGTGTGTGTGTGCGCGCTGTGACCCTATGTGTTGGTATAGGACATTGAAGTTCCTTTTTGTGTAAGGAAAACAAGAAGGATTGCTTGACATCAAGATTGCGGGGGCGTCCTAGCAGACTTCTGGGCTTTTCCCTACCCAGAGACTCGCCGCCCCCCCCTTCCCTTTGATACAGATCAGCTGGATTTTCAAAACCTCCAAAGTCTTGGTCTGTGAGTCACTCTTCATTTTGGGAGTCGGGTCTGTGGCTTTGAGAAAAAGGTAGTTTCAAAGGAGGGTTTTCCGAAGCACAGCTCCCAGCCAGCTGTCAGGACCCCACCCTTCTCCCTTTATTGTTGGCGTGACTCACCAGACTGCAGGAGAGAGCGATCAGACAGCTTTCTGCGTAAGCAGTGAGGTAGCAGACACTGGTATAGCACGGCAGAGGTTTGGGGAGATTTTCACAGGTCTGCTCCCCTCCCCTGCCTCCAATGAATAAACAGAATGTAGTTCCCTACTCAGGCCTTCCTAGTGATTAGCTTACTACGGAACTGAAAATGGCCCCCTCGGACAAGCTGAGCTGCCAGGGAACGAGGGAGGAGTTCCCCGGGCCTCTGGCACCTGTTTCAAGGTCTCACCCTTAGCACTTGATGCCCAGAAAACCAAACCGGGTTCTGAGAGATGCAGACACCCCGAGTACCCCAGAATGCACAGAGCCGAGGAGCAAACCCCTGCCTTATGGCAAAGCTGAACTCGGTTTTCAGTTCTATCCTAAAACTCCTTTAACCAAGCTTAGCTTCTCAAAGGCCTAACCGAGCCTTGGCACTGCAAGATCCTTTCTGTAGGCTAATTCCTTTTGCCTGACGGCATATGGAGTGTCCTTATTGCTAAAAAGGATTGTGCCTCATTCAAAGAAGTTTTTATTTTTGGTCCAGAGTACTCGTTTCCCTGACCTGTCCAGCTAGCTCTGCACCAGCTTTTCAAAATGCACTATGCTTGATCGCCGATCGTGTTTTAACTTTTTCTTTTCCTGTTTTTATTTTGGTATAAAGTCGTTGCCTTTATTTGTAAAGCTGTTATAAATATATATTATATAAATATATTAAAAAAAGGAAAATGTTTCAGATGTTTATTTGTATAATTACTTGATCTACAAAGTGAGAAAAAAAATGAATGTATTCCTGTTTTTGAAGAGAAGAATAATTTTTTTTTCTCGAGGGAGAGGTACAGTGTTTATATTTTGGAGCCTTCCTGAAGGTGTGAAATTGTAAATATTTTTATCTATGAGTCAATGTTAAGTAGTTGTTTTAAAATACTTAATAAAATAATCCTTTTCCTGTGGAAGAGAAAGATGGTCTCCTGAATTTTTAAATAACTTGATTGAGGTAGCTGTCTCCTGTGGCTCTGATTCTGAGGGCAAAAAAAAAAAAAAAATCAGTTAATCTTGGTGGTTTCATTCAGTTTTCCATATGCCTTGTATATAGTCAGAATAAGCTTACTCAAGTTTAGTAGCAAAATATTGGTTTAATTGTTTTCTTTTAAGTAACTTTTGCCAGGGATTTGCAATCACCCTATACCTCTTTCCATCTTTAAGCAAAAAAGTCCATTTTTCCCTTTCAGCCTGCGTTAGTCATGGTCCTCGGAACTTGACAGACGGCCAAGGCATGAAATTGTGGGTCGGAGTGTCTGGGTGGCTTGCTGGAGGGGTAGGCACGTTAAGAAAAGGTTTCAGGGGTTATTATGCAATCATAATTGATACTGGGGAGAGCACCTCTTTGCCAAGGCGGTCTAACTTTTTTGAATCTAGCAAGGTCTAATGGATTTGCCATATCCTGTCTCATGTTTGCTGGAGGCAACATTCCGTAATTATTTTCTACATCCTTCCTGGACTTCCTTCCATTGGGTGTGTTTGTGCGTGAATGAATATCGGCGGTGTTCCTTATTCAAGTGCTCTTATTAAAAAAAAAAAAAAAATTCCATGAGAAAAGAAGTGGGAAATGACCCGGCCCAGTATTTGTGCCTCTTTCCTTCACCTTGACTTGCAGGGTTCCTGTCGGATGCTGTCTCTCAGAGGTGTCCTGAGGCCTCCTGGTGGGCAGTGCCTGGCAGGTCGTTGTCCAACCTCCAAAGCATCTGAAGTTTCCAGAACCCTCTGTTTGTCTGGAGCCCAGGCCGAGAAGCTGTCCCCGGGGAATTCTCAGCCAGATCCAGGCAGCACCTGCCCATTAGGACTGTCAGCTTCAGGTGTCACCTTCCCTCCTCCTGATGGGCCAGCAGGCGCGAGGGAGAGAGTGAGCCTTTCCTTGCTGTGTGAGGAACAGAAATGCACCACCACTGCCTTAAAGGGACAATTGTCCTCAGGCAGCCAGACCAGGGGGCAGGCGGCCTGGCATCCCTAGCAGGTGGTCTACCACCTCCCTCTCCATGCCTGTTTTTGACTAGATAAAATAAGGATTCTGAGCCCTTTTCACACATTTTGTAGCAGGCAGATGGCAAATTCCATAAGTTCCTTTTTCTCCCAGCTCCTTAGGGTCTGAGCCTCTAAACCCTACCTGCTAAACCCCTAAAATCCTCCATGAGTCTCTAGACTTTTCTAGCTAGACTTTTTTGGTAAAAGCTCAGACAAGTCAAGTTTGGCCTGGTTGAAATGAAGGGCCAAACTCTTTGCATGTCCTTCTCTTTCCTGGGCTGTGACCCAAGGAGTAGCTGTGAGGACAGAAGGGAGTGGTTGGAGCAACACACATTAAGACGATTCAAGGGTTCCAGCGCAGTCAACCCAGAAGCCCCTGTCGAAGTCTGCCCCCCAAAGATGTAGCTGTTTCTCTGCCTCCTTTTCGGTAGTGTTTGCCCTTGACCTTCCTTCTAGCCCAGTTTCAGCAAGATCCAAGTGCTGGCAGGACATGCGGGAGGGGCTTGCACCCCAGCCTTGGGCGCACTGGGGACAAAGAGGCCCTCTGTTTAGAAGGGGTGTGTGTGCGCGAGGTGGTGCAGCCCGGGTTCTGGGGCCAAGGCGAGGTGGCAGGAGGCAGGGGAGCGGAGGTTTGGGATCTGGCCGCCTTCAGACAGGGCGTGATCCGCCGGGCCTGCCGGGATGGTCTCACCCAGCGCTGACCTGCCTCGCCTGTTGACACAACGTCACGTTTCCGACTGCAGCCCTTTCATGTGCGGCCCGCGGCTAAATGCGGCTGCCGGTTCCTGGAAGCAGACGTGCCTGGCACCGCGTCAGCAGAAACCTGATCCCCGGGGAAGCTTGGCAAGGCCTCGGGATCGCTCGGCCCCCAGAAATAGGGCCTGGCAGCGGGTGCGGCACAGCACCCCCCTCCACCCCGCCACCCTCCACCCCTCCCCTACTCCTGCCCCACAGTAGGGAATAGGAGCGCTCTCCCTAAGGGCTAGGAGGGAGGGCTGGTGGCGTAGGGAGCTGGGTTTGGGCAGAGCATTGCAACAAGGGCCTAATTAACCAGAAGCTCGAAGCTTCCCACGGCCATTGCTCAAACCAGAAGTACCATTATGGGGGCTATTATAATTCACTTTTTGTAAATAAATAAAAGCACGCTCAGAGGGGGGGGCCAACTTGCCCCAAATCGCACAGCTTTTAGATTAATAGATGGTGAATCTGTTGGATCTTTGAATCTGATCCAAGGTGAAGGCTTTACGGAGCCTATTTAATAACTGTAATAATGCAAAGACGATATTACTACTAATGACAATAACAGAAAACACATGTGTAATACCTACTATTTGGCAAGTATATTTCAAAGTATTCTGCACACAGTTTACTTAACTATCGCAGCAGTTCCAGGAAGTAGGTATAATTATTATTCCATTATGAAATACAACTAATGAAATATAGACACAGAGAGGTTCAGTACCTCAGTCAAAGTCACACAGCTGCAGTGGTGAATTGGAATTTAAAACAAGGCAATTTAGCCACAGAGACACTCTGCTTAACTGCAAAACCACGTTGTCCTTCTTTTTAAATGAATGATGAAAATCATCATAGTAAAAGCAGTAATCATTGCAACAATTATTATCATTTTGAGCACTGTTCTTGTGCCAGGCACTATATTAAGAACTTCACATGAATTACCTATATTTCTTATAGCAACTGTAAAAGGGTAGATGTTAACATACCTGCTCTAGCAGGTCGTTGGAAAAGTCATGACACATTTTTGCATAGAAAAACATAGAAACATATGTCATGACTTTTTCAACGACCCAATATTACTCTTCTTCACATGCCCATTATACAGGTGGGAAATCCAGAGCTGAGAGAGGGGACATTCTTCTGAGGTGACACATCATGTAATGGACAAAGCCATACCCTTTCTCTGATACAGAATTACTTCTCCACTGAGCTCCACAGAGGCTGCACTTTAACACACACTACCTCATTTAATTTTCAAAATAGCCCTGAGGGGTAGGTGCTAAGATGACAGTGGGTGGTGATATTACCAAACTCAGAGTCGAGCTCTTTGCCCAACTCTGTATTGTTAAAGTATATTTATTTTCCTTGAGTGGGAGAGACAGAAAGAAAGAGAAAGCCAGGACCCTCAATAGGATCTTGACGCCACAACCCGCCCCCAGCCTTGGCCTTGGAACGTGGGAACGTGCATGCCAGTGTATTCCGAGAGCGCTCTGGACACACACCTAGACCCTTCCCCCTGGATTAGCCTTACAGAGCATCAGTTTTACCACTGCACCACAGCGTCCTCGGCCCCACCCTTCATCTGCCTCCCTGCATATGCCACCATGCCCCATCCCAAGACCAGGCTCATTCTCCAGTTGTGGAAAGCAGTCGAGCAGGGCTGTGGGGGCATACGGGACACCCTAAGGAGGCTGAGGATGAGAATCTGGGTTTGAGGAAACTGTAACACAGTGTTGTGGGGCAGAGGTGAGGACGTGTTTCTTCTCATCTCAGTTAAGATCAGGAGAGGCTGAGGCACAGAGGCCTAGAACAGCAGCTACTATGGCCATCCCCCTGGGCCAAGGCAGTTCTGCAGAAGGAGGGGGAGGCTGCGATGGAATCCCAAGGAAGGGAGCCTCCACAGGCTCAGAGACCAGGCCCTGCAGCGCCTGTCCCTCTCAGGTTCCTTGGCCTGCCCACATCTGGCCCAGCTTCCACTTCGCAGAATGGCCAGGATCTCAGGTTAGAGCTTAACGTGCTGCAGGTGTCTCCGCGGCCGCCACGGCCCAGGGCGGAGGCCGATGTGCCGCGTTCCCGCGGGGTTTCGGATGAAGACTGTGTGATCACGAGATGGGATCGGCTGTTCCCTTGAGACTCAGAACTCCCTGAACTGCCTGCCACGTGGCAGCGAGGGACGGGGAACAGCTATGGGCTTTTCGCCCCTCTCCAGCGGCAGCTTCCTTTCTGTGTGTGTTTTTTTTTTTTTTTTTTTCTATTGTGATGGTTTATTTGAACAAGAGCTCTAGGGCAGAAGGAACATCAGGAACAACTTCGGAGGCTCTAAATGACCTCCCCTTCCTCAGGGACCTCACCCGCCTCCTTCCCTAGGACCCAGAGGGAAGCTGAAGCCATTCAAAGCCACCCTCACACCCCACCCAGCACCACCCCTGTTTATCCCAGAGCCATCTGTTTGGCCCGACTGCCACAGCAGAACAGGAGCCGAAGAAGCCTCTCCCATCGGCTACAGAAGCCTCTGACATGTTCCTCTCGTGGCCGGGCCATCCAATCTTGTGATGTGGCTGGATTTGGGCCCAGAGGGTTTCTTCCACTATAGATGGGCCTCTCCCTTCCCAAGCGAATGTCAGCAAAGACGTGGAAGTAGGCCAAGCGGGCATCACATTTGGCTAGGCCCGGGGTCAGCCTCTGGCTGGGACCAGGAGATAGGGACAGCCAGCCTCAGCTACCCCTACGTTCTGGGCCTGCTCACCCATATTCCCCAAGCCAACACCGAGGGGGCAAAAGAAATAAAAACCTGTTTATTTATTTGATTAAAGAGCAAATATGTTTTTTTTTTTTTAAACCAAATTATGGATGGAGATGTGGAGTATGCCAGGGTCTCAGGGGAATTCAAGTGGGGGAAAAAGGAGGGAAAACCACTCTCTTTTCAGGAAAAAAAAAAAAGTTTATTAAAGTTTGAATTAAAATCTTTAATATCTTACATCTTTTTATTGTCTACAATGGAGAGTTTAGAATATTTACAGAAGCACGCAGAAACAGTGAAAGAAAAACGACCCACTTTAAAAATGGGCGAAGAATATGAATAGACATTTTTTCTAAAGATAGACAAATGGCCCACAAGCACCTGAAAAGATGCTTGACATCCTTAGTCATCAGGAAATGCAAATCAAACCCACAATGAGATTCTACTTCACACCCACTAGGATGTCTATGGTAAGTATTAATAATATTAAAACGGAAAATAACACACGTGGTCAAATATATGGAGAAATCAGGTCCTTTGTATATTGCTGTTCAGAATATAAAATAGTGCAGCTGCTGTGGAAAACAGTGTGGCAGTTCCTTAAAAAGTGAACTATAAGGGGAACCAGCAGTTAGCGTAATGGCTATGTCGCTGGACTCCCACGTAGTCGACCGCGGTTCGCGTCCCAGACCCGGTGGCTTAGAACTCACGCCGGGCGCGTGTGCATGTGTGCCCAAGATCCTGAGAGGAGAATGAAGGAGAAGGGATTGCGGCGTGACCATCCCCCCTGGGGGGTGATTTCTCACTTTCTGTCTCTATGTCTCTGTCTGTCTGGCGAGCACACGCGCCCTATAGTAAAAAAAAAAAAAAAAAAAAAAATAAGTGAACTATAAGGACCAGCAGTTGGCATAATGGCTATGTTGCTGAACTCCCATGTAGTCGACTGCAGTTCTAGTCCCAGACCCAGTGGCTTAAACTCACGCCGGGCGCATGTGCGTGCGTGCCCAAGATCCCGAGAGGAAAATGGAGGAGAAGGGATTGCGGCATGGCTATCCCCCCGGATCTGGGACTTGAACCAAAATCGACCATGTTGGAGTCCAGTAATGTAACCACTAAACTATCTGCTGAAGCCATGCCTACAAAATTTCAACAGGACTGGAGGGCAATATTTTTAGACTAATTTTCTTTCTTTCTGGTTTTTTGTTTTGTTTGGGTTTTTTGGTTTGTTTGTTTGTTTGTTTTTTTTTTTTTTTTTTTTTTTTGCCATAGGGTGTGTGCACTCAACAGAGACAGAGAGCAATAGAGAGGGGGAAAGTGAGAAATCACTCTCTGGAGGTCTAGGGGGAGATGGCCACACCACAATCCCTTCTCCTCCATTCTCTTGTCAGAATTTGGGGCATGCACACACATGCATCCAGCGTGATTTTCAAGCTCCTCACTAAGAATCCAGCGCCGTAACCACCACACCACCTTATCCATCATCTGACCCTTCTGCTCCCAGCAAACTCACACACAAGTAGACAGGTAAGCACTATTTTAACTTCTCTTAGAGCTTATGCACATACATATGTGTAAGAATGTGAACTATCATTTGTCCCCCCTTTTCAGATGAAAATAGCCGGCTTGTCACACTGCTCTGCACTTATTATTGAACTTAATATGTCTTGGGGACCTCACTATGTGAACATACAGAAAGGCTTTTCAGTTCATTTTTACAACTGCGCAGTAACTTATACAGATGTACCGTAATTGATTTGACTAGCTCTGTTTTACAGACATTTAAATGATTTCCAATCTTCTGCTTTCACCAGCAGGGTTGCACTGAGTAATTTCATACATTTTTTGTTTTGTAGGTGTGCAGCAATATTCATGGGGTGAATTCCCATGGGGTGTTCTGGGTCCATGGCATGAGCATCTGTTGTTCTATGACAATCACAAACTCCCCTCCATGGGGTATATTTCATGCTCCTTTACCCTCCTGAGAGAGTATCCCATCTTGGACGCTGTTGGCAAGAGATGTTGGAACACTTGGAACATATACCTCTTAAGAGCAAACAATTCCACTTTCAGGAGTTAATCTGAGGAAGTTATTAATTAGATTTCAAAGACTAAGCCACAAGACTGGACATCTCTGTGTCACTCACAGTAAAAAAAGAAAGAGAAGGAAGGAAGAGAAGAGAAAAAGACAGAAAGAAAGAAGACAAAAAGGAAGGAAGGGAGGAAGAGAAAGAAAAAAAGAGAGAGAGAGAAAAGGGAGGAAAATTATCTGACCTGGCGGTGAAATGCTACATTCTGCCGGTCTGACCCACATGGGGAAAGGTACTCATTTGTGTCAGCAGACCTCCCTCAGAATACCAGGCATGAGTCAAAACAAAACGAAACAAAAACAAAAACAAAATTAGAAAAATGTCCCACAAAGAGATTACTGGGTAACATAGTACACGCAAATGCTGGAATGTTACACAGTCATGAAAAATTATGGGGCCTGCAGGTGGCGTGGTGGTTAAGGGTGCTAAACTCCCACATGGCCGACTGCAGTTCAAGTCCCAGACCTGGCAGCTTGCTTTCTCACTTCCCCTCTCTCTGTCTCTCTGTCTCTCTCTCATTCTGTCCCTCTCTGGTCAAATTAAAGTAAATGAATAAAAATAAATAAAATAAACAAAGTAAAATAAAATAATTCTAAAACAAAAGTCATGAAAAATGATGTTCAGAAACCATATTTATTATTGTTTATTTGTATTGATGGGGGGAAAGTAGGCTACAAAACCATACATTCAGGCTGATCTAATTTTTATTTAGTTTTTATTTTATTTTATTTAGTTTACTATCAATCACTTGCACTTGCCGGAGACACAGAGAGAGAGGAAGGAAAGTGAGAAATCACCTCCCAGCAGGGAGGGTTACACTGCAATCCCTTTTCCATTCTCCTCTCTGGATTTTGGGCACACAGGCACATATGCCTGGTGTTTTATGCAAGCCGCCTGATCCAGGACTCAAAAGCATGCAGTCGGCCACATGGGATCTAGCTACTTTAACCTCCATGCCATCTGCTGACCCCATATTTTTTAGGTTTTTAAAGCTTCATTTATTCCATAAGTGAGAACGACAGAGACAGACACAGATAAAACAACCCTGGTAGAGTTTTGATGCCACCGTCTCCCCGGTCTGGACCATGGGTGCGTACATGCCCAGGAGCCTCAGTGAGGTAACTGCTCCACCGGCATCTCCCTCACAGTGTCAAGTGTTTTCCTGTGGTGCCACCATCTGACCCCTGGTCCCGGGTACACTTTCAACTGTTGTCTCTGCCTCAGTTTCCACACCTATAAAATGAAGACCACAGTGGGACCAGCAGTTGGCATAATGACTATGTCACTGGATTCTCAAGTAGTCAACCGCGGTTCAAGTCCTGGACCTGGTGACTTAAACTCATGTGTGCGTGCATGCCCAAGATCCTGAGAGGAGAATGGAGGAGAAGGGATTGTGGCATGGCCATTCCCCCCTGGGGGGTGATTTCTCGCTTTCTGTCTCTCTGTCTTTCTGGCAAGCACACACACACCGTATAGCAAAAACCTCGCAAAAAAAGAAAAAAAAAGAAAAAAATGAAGACCGTAGTAATTCACTTTAAGTTCTTGAGAGGATTCAATTAGTTAAAATGTTTAAGATGCTTAGAACAGTGTTTAACACTGAGGAAGCTCCAGGTCAGGGTTATATTAAATCAGTGTTGTTATTATTATTATTATTATTATTATTAATTGTATTATATTTATATGGGAAAAAGGCCTGGAAGATAATACAATATTTTAACCATTGAGCAGGGCTTAGAGTTATTGTTCCTTTAAGAGTTTTTGCTTTGGAAACCAGCAGTTAGCGTAATGGCTATGTCACTGGACTCCCACGTAGTCGACCGCGGTTCAAGTCCCGGACCCGGTGGCTTAAAACTCACACCAGGCGCGTGTGCATGCGTGCCCAAGATCCTGAGAGGAGAAAGGAGGAGAAGGGATTGCGGCATGACCATCCCCCCTGGGGGGTGATTTCTCACTTTCTGTCTCTATGTCTCTCTCTGTCTGTCTGGCGAGCGCACGCACCCTGTAGCAAAAACCTCTCCAAAAAAAAAAAAAAAAGAGTTTTTGCTTTTCTTTGCTTGCTTGTCTTTTTGTTTTTTTTCAGTGGGCATGTGTGGTTTCTGTGATGTAGACTATGTCATGAAGTGCAGAAAAAGGAGGCAGGAATGGAGTTGAAGGACTCTTGGAAGTCTGCACCCTGCGGAGTCCCAGGAGATGATGTGGAAAGATAAGGCAGGAAGCTGTTTTGGTTTTGCCAGCTCATCCTTGGGTAGAATCAGGCCTACATGCTGAGGAGAAGGGAACTCCCTCCCAAGGGTGACTGGAAAGTTCTGGGGAAGACTCTTCCTGCTACGTGCAAATGAGAAGCTTTTAACAGAGACTTTAGCAAATAGAGAGCTGAATGAAAGGGACAAATCCATTTTAGTTACCCACGAAGGTTTTGAGATGGGAGCCTTGACCTGACTCAATTTTTTTTTTTTTTTTTTTCCTGTAGGGCACATGCTGTTGTTGAAGAGGAATAGAGAGAGAGGAGAAGCAAGAAAGCACTCCCCAGGAGGATGGCCACACCACAGTCCCTTCTCCTTCATTCTTCTCTTGGGATTTGGGGCACATACGCACATGCACCTGGTATGTTTCTCAAGCCACCGTTTCCCAACCTTGAACTGTTCCGTCAGCTATATAGATCCAGCTGCCTTAATCACCATGCCACCGACGGGCCCAACACTCATTTATTGCTGTGCCTCTAGGATCCGGCCTGAAACAGAGCAGAAATTCAGACGGTGCTTCTTACGTAGGCAAGAGAAGCTAGGTTCTGCCGAGTGACCTCGGGAAAGATCTTCTACCACCAGTGGGGTTGTGAGTGATCTTAGAGGCTGCTGTGAGAGCCACAAGGAATCCTTATGGACAGTGTGTAGCATCTGTCTCAAGACAGGAACATATAGTTGCTTAAACATTTGTTGGCTAAGTGAACAAAAAGCAGATATGACACTTTATAAACTCCTTCACACTTAAGTATAAATGCCTGATAAAACATCTTTCCTAGATGTTTTGTAATAGATAAAGGGAAAAGAAAAAAACAAAAATCTCTGCTAAGCAGCAGACTGGGCTCTATCCTGTGTAATATTCATTTCACATGTGAAGAAATTGAGACTCAGTGAGATTAAGTGACTCAACCAAGGTCACAGAGCAAGCAGATGATACAGCCAGGATTTAAACCTATCCACAACTCAAAAATCCTTGCCGAAAGAGTCCTGGATGTGAGACTGAACCGAGGCATGAGGAGGGAGGAGGGACAGAAACAAATTTCCCACCCTGTCTACCCTGAATCACCCAGCAGGTAGGTTGAGCTCAAAGCCCTGGGAAAGGAACCCTAGCTCCCATCCATGCCCCCTAAATTGAAAAATACTTAGGGACCAGCAGGTGGCATTGTGGTTAAGGCGCTGGACACTCCCACATGGCCAACTATGGCTCAAGTCCCAGACCTGGTGGTTTACTTACTCAGTTTCTCTCTCTCTCTCTCTCTCTCTCTCTCTCTCTCTCGTCAAATGAAAATAAATGAATAAATAAATAAAATTAAATAAATAATTCTTTTAAAAAAACACTTCAAGATACTTCAAAGAAAAGCATTGAAATAACCTTAGGAGGAAAATCAAAGCCTTCCTGGGGTTTCTCTGCAGGTAGTTTAGGTTGAGTGTTCTTGTGATTTGCGTTTCCTGTGGGGAGGGTGGTCACTGGGGTTAATTCCCCCAGGGGGCCTCCAGACCTTGCTAGACCTCACTAGGCTGTTAAATTAGGCCTCTGACACTTCCAGGGTGAGGGAAAAGGGGGACTGCCATGCCCTGCTACCCCGAGCTCCATGGCTGTGTGCTGGGTGTTTCCCAGGGCAGTGGCCTCGGCTCCCCTGACCCGTGGCTTCTCACGAACCAGACCGGCCTCTCAGACAAGGCGCTCACTGTCCAGGCATGTTCCAAGCCACCAGCTCGAGTCCGAGCCAGTCCAGGCCTGTCACAATGAGTCAGCCTTTCACTGGGGAAAAAACGTGGTGACTGGCCTCCAAGTCACTTTTTCCAGCTTGGCCCTTGTCCTGGGCTGGGTTTGGGGAGGCCTTCATTTTTCCCTTTGGGATTCTGCTGCCTAGGAGGTGTTCCCAAGGGCCCCTAGGGAGGGCGGGGGCTAGAATTCCTCTGGGGAGTGGGTTCAGTTGCCCCAGTTCAGCCAGATGAAGGGCCCTCCGGGTATTCCCCGTCACCTCCCCCTCTCCCTCTGCCCATGTAAAGGGAAGAGGAGGCCATGAAGGACAAATCTTTATATCCCATAGAGTTGTGGCCAGAGGGTTACCGGTGGGTGGTGGTGGGGAAAGGGATGGGTTATACAATGAAGTGCGTCCTTGTCACCTTTTGCGGGCCATGCAGGCACACAACCACCCCAGGTACCTGGAGCTTGGGCGCACAGGGCCTCTCACCAATCAGTGGTGCTTTTTTGAAAGGCGATACTCCCAGGGGCTCCTTGAATTTTAAAGCAAGCACCGTTACCTTCTGTGAACCTTCCCGCCCTGCTCCAAGCCAGGGGTCTGGTTTCAGAGCTGTTCACCTTAACATCCCTTCTGACTCAGCGGGCTTCCCAGGGCTTTGCAAGGCCTGCCCTGCATGCTAGGCTGGGGTGGATTCTTCCAGCGTGACCAGTGGGAGGGAGAGGCGGTGACCATTAGTCAAAGGGCGTGAGGGCGTAGGAGGGCTGAGGCTCGGCCTTGGTGGATTGTGGAGCAAATTCTTCCGCTCTTGAGGAAATATCAGCCTCCCCACTCCTGGGGCCCTTTGCTTAGAGGCTGCTCTTCATTTCTGTGAGTAGCAAAAATTAATCTTTCAGTTGTTCATTCATTTAGGCCACAGATATTAACTGGTATCCTTTCTATGGAATCCCTATATCTCTCCAGGTCATGGTGGGAAACAAAAGATCAACCTAAAAAACTTTGACTGAAAAGATCAGGGCCAGCAGGTGGCGTGAAGGTTACGGTGGCTGGATCCCACGTGGCAGACAGCACAGTTTGAGCTCCACACCTGGCAGCTTGAAAAACACACCAGCACGTGTGCATGAGCACCCAAAATCCCAAGAGGAAAATGGAGGAGACGGGATTGCAGCTTGGCTATTGCTCCTGGGGAGTGATTTCTCACTTTCTTCTCTTTCCCTCTGTCTCTCTCTCTGGTGAGAGTCACATACTCTATAGCACACTTTAAAAAATCAACGTACATAAAATAATAATGATCAATGTGCATAACAATGAGAACACCAAGGAACACACACACACACCAACACCCTAAGTATGCCATACGGGGTTTGGGGGCTACAGGGATGCACAGGCAGTCATGCTCCTGTCCCTGAGAAGCTGATCATCTGAGGGGGACCAGGATGGGCCGATTGTTACACAAATAGATACCTACACTCACCATAAATGTGCAGGAAGAGTCTGCACGGGCAGTAAGAGGGCCTCGTGTGGTCCTGGTGTTCAGGCAGGGTTTACCTGAGACGGGATGGCTAAGTAGTCTGGTTGGCGTGGGCAAGGGAGTGAGAATGGTGTCCATTATGGACTCGACGGTGTCCCCCACAAAAGACAAGGGAGTCCTAACCCCCAGGACCGCTGAATGTAACTTTATTTGGACATAGTCTTTACAGAGGTGATCAAGTTGAGGTCATTAGAATGGGCCCTAATCCTGACTGGTGTTCTGGTCAAAAGGGGAAATTTGGACATAGAGACAGACACGCACACAGGGAGGATGTCATGTGAAGATAGAGACAGAGATTGGGGCGATGTGTCTGGGAGCTGAGGACGGCCGCCCAGATGCTAGAAGCCGGGGCGTGGCGCAGAAGATGTTCCCCCTCACAGCCCTCAGAAAGAGACGACCTGCCAACATCTCCATCTCAGACTTCCGGCTTCTAGAACTTGAGGCCATACTTTTCTGCTGTTGAAGCACCCTGACTGTTACTGCAGCCCCAGCACATTTATTCTGAATTCTGGGCAAAGGAAATTGCAAATGCAAAAGGCCTGAATGCGAGGGGAAGTAAGACAGGTTTGAGAAAGAAGGCCACCCTGGGCTGGAATGCAGAGTCAAAAATTCTGCACTCTGGCACAGAAGCCAGATCCACGTGGCTATTGGTTCCAAACCCCGGCCCGGGCAACATAAAACACACTAGGTATGCACTTAAGTACTCAAGATCCGACCAGCTGGAAAACCAGCGGAAAGGGATCTCCGCATGACCAGGCCTTTGGAGAGTGCTCTTTTTTCTCTCTCACTCTCACATGCACACTCAGGGTGCTCCATCATAAATACAGGGGAAATAAATCCTTTGTCTCCTGTGAGAGGAAAGTGGATTAGTGTGGATACCTCAGGCAACTGTGAAAATAACAATAAAAGTGATAATGTCCTGAAAGATGTGGGGAGGGCATGAGATAAGTCAGAGGAAGCAGGAAATGACTGGGTTCTAGAGTCAGGAGCTTCCCTGTGAAGGGTAGAGTGGAGCCTTTAAGAGGGAAGACAACTGAGTACACAGGGCAGGTTTCTGGAGTCTAGTTCAAGCTGTGTGACCTCTGCCAGATCGCTTTCTGTCTCTGTGCCTTTGTTCTTGAATCACCTCCCTTATCCAGAACATCCCATGATGACCATGTGACTAGCCGTGTGCCGGATGTGGCCATCCTCTGTGTGGTGGGCTGGGTGAGCGGGAAGAGAGAAGAATAAAAATAGTGTCAGGCATGGTTTTTGTTCTTATAGAGCTTAGAGTCTAATTGGGAAGCTGACCCTCGTTTGGGCCAGGGCACAATAAAAGCATTCAGTGTGGTAAGACATTAGTGCCAGGCATTCTCAGAGGCTGCAGTGGTGGCTTCCCTGCCAGGGGTCCTGGTGCCTGGGCAGACCGCCAGTAGCCATGTCTATGCTGCTCAACCTCACTGCACTCCAAAGCACCTGTAATATCTGATTGGCCCAGGGATGTGTCACATGACATAAGCTGAGCCAATCAGAATCTTTCCCTGGGATTTTTTTTTTTTAGATTTAGGGGTGTGGAGAGCTATAGGCCGCGTGCGCTCGCCAGACAGACAGAGAGAGACAGAGAGATAGAAAGCGAAAATGATGCTCCCTTCTCCTCCTGGGATCTTGGGCACGCACGCACACGCGCCCGGCGTGAGTTTTTCGAACCGCAGTCGACTACGTGGGAGTCCAGCGACATAGCCATTATGCTAACTGCTGGTCCCCAAAATGTGCTTTTTTGTTTGTTTGTTTTTCCTGAGAAAAACAGAATGATCTTGATGGCTGCGTTTGCTGCTAGTTTGACAGAATGGACTGACAGGAAAAAACAGAGACAAGCAGGGACAGAGAGAGCAAATACCCCTTGACTGTCCTGAGGCCTGGCTACATCTCTGCTTTCCTATGCTCACATGCACCATCCTCCCAACACTCTTCATTCCATATTCCTCTTTTTTGCCTAGGCTGTTTGGAGGGGAGTTTCTGTTGCCTATAATCATAAGAGTTCTGACTCACGCAGGAGTCCACTGTGTCAACATCATCCCTTGCTTATTGAGGAAGTGATTGAGGGGCTGGTAGGTGGTACAGCCATAAAACATGATGCTGTGCAAGGCGGACGCACATAGGAGGGCTCCAGGTTGTGTCTGGAGACCCCGAGTATGCCAGGTGCACATGAGCTCATGATTCAGGACTGGTTGAGCTGCAGTGAAACATGGAATAAAGACTCTGATAGGACTGTGAGCTCTCCTTCTCTGCCTCTCTCTATCTCATTGATCCATGGGGGGCAGGAATAGATAAACTAAAAAAAGGAAAAAGAAAAAGAAGCGTGAGTGTGTGTGTGCTGGTGTGTCAGGAACCAAGGAGCTGTCCCTGCCCCTTTAGGAAATGCCCCATGGAGTTGAGGGAGGCCTCCTCACTCTTCATACATTCCTAAGGCACCTGAGTCTCCATGATGCCCACACAAGCCTGGCCTCGTTTGTTTTGCTCTATAAACCCTGCAAAGCAGGAGTGAATCCCTCCAGTCTTACAGTTGAGGAAACTGAGGTTCAGAGGAGGAGAAATGCTTTTGTGTGTAAATGGCAGAATCTAGGATGATACACACACAAAACAGAAGTAACCCTGAATAGTTGAGGTCCTCATCAAGAAAGAAATCATTGTATGTCTTTCATGAATTCATCAGTAAACATTTTTTTGTGGATTAAAAAAAAAAAAAAAAAAAAAAAGCTACCAAGGTTTAATGTGGAGCCTCAAGCGTGAGCTCAGGAAGGCAGTCAAGATCTCTTAGCTCGATAAGCCCAGTGATCATTACATCACAGTGTTGGGCATGGATTAGAGGCTTAACAGACATTTGATGAAAAAGAATAAGAAAAGCATCTCTTTTCTTCAAATATTTATTTATTTATATCCTTTTTATTATTATTTTGTAATTTGACCAGAGAGGGATAGAGAGAGAAAAAGGGGAAGGGAGAAAGCAAGCTGCCAGGTCCAGGACTCAAACCACAGTCAGCCATGCTGGGAATCCAGCGCCTTCAACCACCATGCCACCTGCTAGCCCCAAGAAAAAGTATTTTCTTTATTGAATACTTCCTACATGCTAGACACTGCTGTAAATGCCTTGTGGATATTCATTTAGGTAGGGCCCCAGGTCTGAGACTTGAATGGAGGTCGGCCATGTGGGAGTGCAGTGCCTTAACCATCACGCCACCTGCTGGCCCCAGAAGTCCAGAGAAATTTAAGCTACAGAAAATTCTCTAAGGAAGTGAGCTGTGTGATGAGCCTTAAATACGTGTAGAACTTGGGACCAGCAGTTAGCGTACTGGCTGTGCCGCTGGACTCCCAGGTAGTCGATCGCGGTTCGTGTCCTGGACCTGGTGGCTTAAAACTCACGCCGGGCGCATGTGCGTGCGTGCCCAAGATCCCGAGAGGAGAATGGAGGAGAAGGGATTGCGGCGTGGCCATCCCCCCTGGGGGGGGGGGTGATTTCTCGCTTTCTGTCTCTCTGTCTGGCGAGCGCACGCGCCCTATAGCAAAAACCTCTAAAAAAATAAAGAAAAAAAAAAAAACATGGGTAGAACTTTCAAAATGAAAAGAAAGATTTGGACACTCAGGTTCAGAATATCTTTGTTCTCAAACCAACATAACTGCTTCCAAGTACTGCAAACCTAGGCCTGTGATCAGCCTCCTTTATCCTCTGCATCTCACTGCCTGCTTTGGGTCAGTGTCAGAGGCCTGTCTAATCACCTTCTAAACTGCTCCGCCTCATCCCCTGCAGTCCACAGGAAGGTCAGCCTCATGGGTCACTTTTTTTCGAAGCCACAGGATCTTCCTTTGATAAAATAAGCAAGTTTCTAAGGGAAAAAAAAAATGTACTTCTGGTGTCCATGGGCGCAAAAAGTTGAGGCCAGAGGACCCGATCACTGGTCTGTGAGTTGAGTGAGACCCAGAGCTGGAGTGGGTGCATCGATGAGGAAGAATGGGCCTCAGTGGGGATGGTGGCGTCCAGGGCAGTGTCTTTATCTGTCGGCTGTCTCTGCTGGAGGACTACATCTCTTTCACTATCTCCACTGAAGATCTCAAGAGCACCCACTTCACCCTGGTGCACTGGCGGGCTGCTTGTTAGCTTTGAGGCCAGGCCAACCACATCGATGCAAGACAAGACAAGGCACAGCCAGCTTCAAAGGGCTGCTGAAGGCCAGAGCAGCTGAGCAGAGCCTCCCACCCCACAGTGAATCCAGCTGCACCAGGGCCAAGCAGGTGCAGGGCAGGATGGGGTGCTGCCTGCAGGCTCAGGGGTATCTGAGTTGCTGATGGTAGATTTGATAGGAATTGATTTTTCCCTCCAGTCTCATTGTTTAGGAGCACTATCTCTGGGGTCTTTTCAGGAGTCCAGGATAAAAGTCCTTTTGAAAAAGGGACCGGCAGATTGCTTAATGGTTACGGTGCTGGACTCCCACGTAGTCAAGTGCAGTTCAAGTCCTGAACCTGGCAGTTTAAAACTCACACCAGGTGCATGTGTGTGTGCCAAAAATCCTGAGAGGAGAATGAAGGAGGAGAGGAGAAGGGGCATGATCATCCCCCCTGGGGGCTGATTTCTCACTCTCTCTCTCTCTCTCTCTCTCTCTCTCTCTCTCTCTCTCTCTCTGTCTCTCCAGCAAGCACATATGCCCTATAGCAAAAATCTCTCAAAAAAATTATAATCATTTTGGATAAAAGAAAAAAAAGGACCGCTAAAAAACTGCACGCTCCCTCCTAGACATACTGAACCTTGAATAACTTTGGACACTTTTCTTTGTTCCTAGAATTATGCTAAGCACTTAATATGCGTGACCTCATCGAATCCTCAGGATGCCCAGATTCACAAAATGACCACTTCATTCTATGCACTGGAGAAACTGAGGCTCAGAGACGTTCTTAAGGTCACACAGGTGTTAAACCCAGGCATGACTTCAAAGACCTCACTCCTCACCACAGGGCTGGGCTGGCAGTTGGGTCCCACATGGCCACCCATGTGGTTCAAGTCCCAGACCTGGTGGCTTGAAAAACACAGCAGGTATGTGTGCCCAAGATCCCAAGAGGAGAATGGGGAGAGGACATTGCAGCATGGCCACTCCCCTGGGAGGTAATTTCTCACTTTCCTTTTCTCTCTCTCTCCAGCAAATGCGCATGCCCTATTATGGGGGGGGAGTGGGGGGAGCACAGATCAGTGTCCTCAATTTCTAGACCAAGCAACTGAGGTAGGTATTCCTTGTGTTTTGTTTAGCCCCCAAATCTATTATTTGTGTGTTTTAAGTTTCTTTTATTCATGATAACGAGCATGCATATGAGAAAGGGAGAGAGAGGCACCCATGACCCATCCTGCCACAATCCCCTTCCCCAAGGGGATCTTGTACACACATGCGTGTATCAGGCATATTTCAGGTCATCTGGGCCAGGGACCCATCCTGTGATCGCCATGTGGCTTCTAACATGACAGTTCACTACACCGCCGGCTGTGCCCCTGAGGCCAGCCCCATCTGTGCCGTTTTTTGCTGTTGCTGTCCAGCAGCTATTCCTCAAAACTTACTAGCGCCCAGTGCTGTGGGCCGCAGGGGGGACCCATACAGATGTCGGCACTGCCCACGTGGAATCTGCCTTTCACCAGGTTGTTCTTCTGCTTCCCTACCCTTCGGCTGCTGCTCAGGAAACACGGGGCTCTTGGCTGCAGTGTTCTCGTTTCCCGGACACAGAGCCTGCATCTGACCACATGGCCTCCTCATGGCCCCTTGACCTGGCCTGCAGGGGAGTGGCAGGCCCTCAAATGCCAGGCCAAGCCACTCTGAGGCCCAGGGCTGACCCAGCGCTGGGGCAACCCTTCTCTTCCCCTGCACTAGCCTGGCCGTGGCACTAGGACGCTGACACTGTTTATCAGATGAGTACAAAGCAGAAGCGGCCAGGCCAGCGCAGGCAGACAGCAAGGTCAGCACAGGGCCGGGGTCACAGATGTCCTCTGCCCTTCCCGAAGGTGATCCCTGACCCTAGGTGTGTTGGAAATGGCTCGAGGGCAGATGTCTGGAGTCAGAGCGGAACCTTCACTAGCCGCATGACTTTAGGCCAGCCGCTTCATCTCTAGGCTTGCTCTGCTCATCTGTAAAATGGAGACAGAGCTGCTTGGCTTGCCCGGAGACGTCCAAGGGTGTGATGGATTCTCGTGAAATCGTGGCTGCCTGAGCATTTTTGGATCTGTCTCCTACGTCTTCCATCCTACTTTAACGTCTTCCAGTGTTTCATTTCCTATGACACTTGCCTCAGAAAGGATCTTATAAACTCATGTATGCAAGGGTATAATTTCAAGTATTTCAAGTCTTGCTTCTCCAGGTCTTCTTTCTTTCTTTTCCTTTCTTTTTTTTTTTTTTTTTTTTTTTTTTTTAGAGAGAGATTTTTGCTATAGGGTGCATGCACTCGCCAGAGAGAGACAGAGAGACTGAAAGCAAGAAATCACCCCTGGGTGGGAAGGCCACACCGCAACCCCTTCTCCTCCATTCTCTTCTCAGGATCTTGGGCACGCATGGACACATGCCCCGCGTGAGTTTAAGCTGCCAGGTCCAGGATTTGAACCACGGTCAACTACATGGGAGTTCAGCGACCTCGCCATTATACCATCTGCTGGTCCCAGCCTAAAGGTTTTCTTACAGGGAAAAAATCTATGGAAAAGAACTTCCAATTCTAGCCAAATGGAGTAACAGGGACTAGATTTACCTCCCTACCTGAATGAAATGATTAAAAAGTACTTTAACTGTGTCCTAGACAAAGTTCAATAATATTTGTGAGAGGCACCGGGCGCGTGTGCGTACGTGCCTAAGATCCTGAGAGGAGAATGGAGGAGAAGGGATTGCGGTGTAGCCATCCCCCCTGACGGGATGATTTCTTGCTTTCTGTTTCCCTGTCTCTCTCTGTCTTTCTGGCGAGCGCACGTGCCCTATAGCAGAAACCTCTCAAAAAAAAAAAAAAAAATATTTGTGAGAGGAACTGGTCTCATGGCCTAGTGGTTGGGGGAACCACATCCTACGTGGCTGACTGTATGGTTTGAATTCCAGCCTCAGGATTTGAAAAACATTCCAGACGCATGTGCACGTGTGGCCCAAATCCCAATAGGGTGGCTTGACGGAAGAGGAGGGGTTGCAGTGTGACCATGCCCCATCAGGGGGTACTTTCTCTCCTTTTCCTCTGTCTCTCTCTGGCAAGTGCACATGCCCTCTGACTTATAAACAAATAACGACTACAAAAAATGTTTCTCAGGAGTATAAAAATATCCAGTGCTCAACAAGGTAAAATTTCCAATGTCTATCTGATCAAAAGAATTGCCAGTGGAAGGATCTTGGACTAGAATACAAGCGGGCACAGAGATTTCTGTTGTACTCTCTGCAGTGGCCTCGATTTTCAGAGCAGTGTTTGTCACACACTAGGTGCTTAGTACCGACTTGCTGAATGATGAATGAATGTCAAGGGATAGCGGATCACACTGAGGATAGCAGGAAGTGAAGGTCCAGGCAGGGTTCTCTTTCAGAGATCCTAAAATCACCCAAGGCTTAAAGCCTGCCCACCTACCTGACAAACGCCCTAGCTCAGCCCAAGCATGGGAGAAGAGACCCTCTAGCAGCGACAGCCATGAAGGGAAGGTGACCTCTATGAGCCCTGACCTCACATGAGGAGGCAAAGGACAGCTTTTACTCATTGATAACCATCACTGTGAACCCACTGCTCCCCACAGCACCCCTCCCTTTGGGCCGCGGCCTGTTTACTGGAAGACACGACCCTGTTTTCTACATCCTGAGCGCTGAGAGATTCTGTCACTGGCTGAAGGCAAGTCAGAGAGGGTTAGGTGTCAAGGTGCTGGGGTAAGTCTTGTCATATTTGGGTGGTTGTGGTGGGGAGGGCAGTTGTGGATGTCACCACATACACAGTTGAAGGCACACGTTTGTTCATTTGCTAATCCCTTCATGGCGCACATATTGATTTGGGTCATGCCGTTTGTGGGGGCTCCAGACGCAAGGCAGAAATGAAAATGATGGTGATTAATATAAATGACAAGTCACCATTTTCTGAATGATTACTTCAAAAGGCCGTGTGCAGGAGTGGCTGTTCCATGGCTGTGAGCCAGACTATCAAGTTCCTCATTTCAGCTCTGCCTCTTAGCCGCCGTGTAACTCCAGGCAAGTTACCTCACCTCCCTGAGCCTCTTTTTTCTTGTCTTTAAATGGGACCCTTGTGATCGAATGAGTTAACATATGTAAGCCGGGAGAACAGTATTTACTTATCTATTTATTTTTGCCTGGTGTCATGTTAAACCCTTTGTAGTCTTACAGCTGGATAGTATTGTGAGTTCAAGCTCTGATCTGGAACTCCGTCGCCCACTTACTGTGTGACCTTGAGCAAATAACTCACCTTCTCTGAACCTCAGCTCCCGTATCTGGGAAGTGTTGGAAAGTTAACTCCATGAGAGCAGAGAATCCTGCCTTTTTCACTCCTGTCTTCACAGGGCCTTCCTTGAAGGAAGTGCCCGGCCCAGAGGGAATGCACCATAAATATTTCTTGAATATATGATGCATATATAATAATTAGGACCAGATACATAATTTATGGGACCCAGTGTAAAATAAGAATGTGGGATCCTTTATTTAGAAATTACTAAGAATTTCGGGACCAGCGTAATGGCTATGCCGCTGGACTCCCATGTAGTCAACCACGGTTGGAGTCCCGGACCCGATGGCTTAAACTCATGCTGGGCGCGTGTGCGTGTGTGCCCAAGATCCCGAGAGGAGAATGGAGAGAAGGAATTGCGGCGTGGCCATCCCCCCTGGGGGGTGATTTCTTGTTTTCTGTCTCTCTTTTTCTTTCTGGCAAGTGCACACGCACTAGAGCAAAAATCTCTCAAAAAAAAATCACTAAGAATTTTAAGGGTTGGAGCCATGGCCTGGTGGTTAAGGGAGCCAGATCTCAGGTGGCCAACCATGGTTCGAATGCCTGCCTTGTGACTTGAAAAATACTCCAGGTCTTGTCCCCAAATCCTGGCAGATTGGAGAAATGGGCAAACAGAGACTGCAGTGTGACTACACAGCATCAGGAGATGCTTTCTCTCTTCTCTCTCTTTCTCTGGCAAGCACATATGCCCTCTGACAACTAAAAAAAAAAAAAAAAAAAAAAAAAAAGAGGAAGAAAGAAAGAAAGAAAAGCAACTTTAAGACACAAATGGCAGAGCATGAAACCAGGTACAGGACCCTTCTCAGCGTGGGTGGCCCTCCCTGCCTGCCCAGGCCACATACCTTGACCTGGCGGTGATAATTACCTTTAGTCCTATATTGTTGACACGGGGGTGCAGAGTCAATGTGCATAAAGCAATTAGCATGTGCTTGGCCCAGAGTAAGCAAATGCTCAATGTTAGCTGCTATGACTCTTGTCATGTTCACTGTTCACCCACAGCCCTGTGAGAGCAGATGGGCAACGTCCCATTTCACAGGTAAGGGATGTGAGGCTCAGATAGGTCATTAAATGACTTGCTCAGTGCCCACTGTTTATGAGTGGTGAGGGCAGGATTTGAACCCAGGTCAAGCAGACACTGATACTATAGTGAGAGATCAGTGGGTGGAGGAAGGAGAGAAGGCCCAGAAAACACTGGGGTAGCTGGTAGGGGAGAGTCTTGGGTATAGAGGGTGGCTCCTACCTTTATGGCAGGTTGTCTGACCACCTGGGATTTGTTGCCACTGTTGCCTGGGGAATTCACGGCCTGCACAGATTCCTGAGCTGGGCAACAGGAGCGACCCTACCTACCCAACGACACACTGTGAGTAGAGGGGAATGTGGCCAGTGGGGATTTAGCGTCGAGTCCCACTCACCATGGCCCAGTCCGGAGTCAGGACCAAAGCCTGGGTTAAAGGGGCAGAGCCCAGGCTGGTCACAGAGGCTGGAATTGATGGCTTAAAATCCAGCCTCTATGGGACCATCAGATGGCATGGTTACGTCGCTGGGCTCCCATGTAGTTGACTGTGGTGGGAGTCCTGGACCTGGAGCCTTGAAACTCACCCCAGGCACGTGTGCGTGCATGCCCAAAATACCGAGAGGAGACTGGAGGAGAAGGGATTGTGGTGTGGCCATCCCCCTGGGGGGGGGTGGGGGTGTGTGTGTGATTTCTTGTCTTTTGTCTTTCTGCTTGCTTTCTCACTTTCTCTCTCTCTCACTCTGTCCCTCTCTGGTCGAATTAAAAATAAATAACTAAAGTTAAATAAAATAATTCTTTTGGGACCAGCAGTTGGCGTAATGGCTATGTTGCTGGACTCCCATGTAGTCAACCGCTGTTCAAGTCCCGGGCCCAGTCACTTAAACTCACACCAGGCGCATGTGCATGCATTCCCAAGATCCCGAGAGGAGAATAAAGGAGAAGGGATTGCAGCATGGCCATCTCCCCCGGTGGGGGGGGGGGGGGGGGGGGTGATTTGTCACTTTCTGTCTCTCTATCTCTCTCTGTTTTTCTGGTGAGTGCACGTGCCCTATAGCAAAAACCTCTCCGGGAAAAAAACAAAACAAAACAAAACAAAACTCTCTCAAAAAAACCCACCAAAAAACAAAAACCCAGCCTCTGGCCCTAGGCATGGTCATGTACATTGGTTGACACGCTACTGAGCAGACAGAGTCCACAAGGGAGGCCTGTGCTCAATTCTCCACCAATCACCCTCTGCCAAAAAGTCTGGGAACACTGGGGTGCACCTGTGGTCCCAGCTACTTGGGAAACTGAGGCAGGAGGATCATGACATAGCAAGACCCAGTCTAAAAAAGAAATACGGCCTCTGGCTCTGACAGCCCCTACCAACCCTGGGTCTTCCCTGAGGCCTGTAAAACTGGTGTGTCCCCCATCCCACCTCCTCCTGCTCATGTCAGTCCCACAGGTCTCCTTGGACTTTTGGGAAACCTCCAAACATCTTATCCCACCCTAGAGTCCTTTGTTCGTGCTGTGGCCTATGCCTTTCCCGGGCTCCTTCAGCCCATTAATTTCTAGCTCCAAAGTCACGTCCTAAGAAAAGCCTCCCCTAGCTTCCTGACACATTAGTCTATCCCTCCTGCCTGCTTCCTGTCCCGATCTGTGATTACCTTCCTTATCGATTTGCTTATTTGTTCACAGTCTGACTCCCTTCCCTAGAGCAAACACAGATAAACCTTGAGGGCAGCCCATGTTCAGGGCTCTAACCTTGTCAGCTGGAACAGTGGCAGGGACTCAGTATTTGTGGAACCAGCAGATGAACAAATGCCTGTGTGACATTTGGCAAATCACTTCCACTCCTGGAGTCTCAGTTTCCCCATCTGTACATTGGAATTCACGCCTCGTTCTTAAACTGGCTGTGTAGATTTAAAACTACATTCTATTTTATTTCATTATTTTCTTTATTTGTGATAGAGCATGTGTGCATTCATGCAAGACGGAGTGAGAGAGCGAGTGTGAGAGACAAACACCCTCCACAGGGTCTGGCCAAGCCACGACCCCCTCCTTCGGTTCTCCAGACCATCAGACCTTAGGCATTCATGCGTGTGCCTGGTGTGTTTCAGGCTAACCGGGCCAGGGACTCGAACCACTGACACCATGTAGGATCTGGCTTATCTTGAGCAGTATATTACCACTGCACCACGGAGCTGGCCCCAGGCTAGCTACTGTGTGCCAGGCGTCATGTGTGGTCATACAACCTGGCATCTAGAAAATGCTTGTAATGCAACGGTTCTTTACATTATCACCATGACTTCATTAAGCTTCTGAAGTTAGGGTCCCTGATTGAGATGCTAGACCCTCAATCCTGAGCCCACCCCAAGGGAGGGAGGTCATTCTGGGGCCTGGAAGCAAAGGAAGAAAAATGATAAACATTTTTTTTTTTTTTTTTTTTTTTTTTGGGAAACAAACGACTCAGAAATTCTCAGAGGGGCTCCTTCTTTTCTGGATTTCTCTGTCCTCTCCTGAAGATCCCACCCTACCCCACCCACATTCGGCCCCACCCTTCTCAACCACATACCAAGAATAAACCCCACACCCTGCGTGCCTCAAGTGTCACAGTTTCCTGCCTCTACAGTCACGGGCTGCTCGGGCTCTGAGGGATTTTCCAGCACAGGCCAGTGTTGGTGGGACCCGAGGCAACGTGATACAAGAGGAGCCTTGAGGTACACCCAGAATCAGGAAAACCCCGAGGCGCTGACAGAGAACTGGAGTAGGGCCCCTCAGAGGGCATGTGGGGCGGAGGCCCCTGGGAAGGGGAAGCAGGCCGTCTCTGTGTTCACCAAGTGCTCTCAGAGCAGGCCATCAGCTGGCTTGCTGTCGGCCAAGGCTGCCCTGGCTATCGGCCAGGGGCGTCCAGACTGAGCAGGCCCGGAAGAAATTCCATGGAGCATCTGAAAAATCCACAGAGCCAGTCTGGGTCCAGACGGATTCCAGTTTAGAGACCCACCCATTCCTTGGGGGGGCAATTCTGGTTCTTCTGTCTTCTCTTCCCTCTTCACACAGCAGTCAAAGACTGCCCAATGTCCTCCCATGACCCCTCTCAGCCCCACTGATAACTGTCACAGCCAGATAGCATCCCTAGAGAGTTATTTACCCTCTTTGGTCTTTCTCTTCTAATTTCCACTCCTGATAACTATCTGCTTCTTATAAGCCTGTCAAGGAACGAGGTTTCTAGCCCTGCTCTGACTCACTCAGAAACTTCTAGCAATTTTCAGCCCCTTTCTGGGTTTGGCTGCCCCATTGCAAAATGAGGTCCCCAAATGGTTCTCTATCGTCTTGACATTCTATTGGGTTGTTGGAAAAGCCATGACGTATTTTTTCTATGCCAAATGCGTCATGATTTTTCCGACGAGACAACCCAGTAGGATTCTGGCCACGAGACTCTTTGCCAGAAAGGGTGGGGGCCAGCCTGGACCACACCCTCATGTTTGACCTTGTCACACCCAGCACCACCTGCCAGTCCAGGATCTGGAAGGTGCCTGGTCGCCTTTTTTATGATCACAGGCAGGTTTCTGTTGAATGGACAGAGGACAAGATGTTTGGAGAGTTGAGAAATGAGAAATTGAGAAGCCTGATGCAGTGCTTCCTAACACATCGTAGGAGTGCATGAAGAGAAAGCCATTGTGGGACCAGCGGTTAGCTTAATGGCTATGTCGCTGGACTCCCATGTAGTCAATGGTTCAAGCGCCGGACCTGGTGACTGTCGGGCGCATGTGCGTGCGTGCCCAAGATCCAGAGAGGAGAATGGAGGAGAAGGGATTTTGGCGTGGCCATGCCCTGTAGGGGGTGATTTCTCACTTTCTGTCTCTCTGTCTCTCTCTGTCTTTCTGGGGAGTACATGCGCCTTGTAGCAAAAACCTCTCCCTCTCACCCCCCCAAAAAAGAGGAAGCCATTATGAATGAAAAAAAAAAAAAAAGACAGGAAGACAGAAAGCTTAACAAACAACAACAAAAAGAATTAGGAACAACAACAAAAAGAATTAGGCAGACAAAGAATAATCCATTCAGCAAACATTAGGAGCATCTCCGATGCACGCCAGGGTTACAAACGTGATTATGGAACTCAAGAACTCAGAGCTGGAGGTGCTGAAAGTGGAGAAGGCAGATTCGTCAGCAAATGTGGCTCCTCCCGATGATGCCCTAGCACTCATGGCTGTTGAGTAGTTTGTGCAGGTTGTTCACTGCACAAGGGCACTGGCTCAGGACTCACCGGGCTCAAATCACGCCAGGATCTGTTTCCTAAGCACGGGTATACAGGGCTGCATCCTCTCAGGGGCACCTTCTCCCAGTTCTGGCCTAGACCCCACAGCATCTGATCTATTCAACTCCCGTGCACAGTCTTTGGTTTATTTTTTAGATTTTTGTTGCTAGAGAACGTGTGTGTTCACCAGAGACAGAAGGAGAGAAGGAGAGAGAGAAAGAAAGCATCCTCTCCCATGGGGCATGGTAGTGCTGCTCTTTCATTTCTCTATCCTGTGAGGATTCTGGAAGTACACAAATAGGTCCATGGCCTGTTTTTGAAGGTGCTGAGGCCAGGACCTGGGCCATGGTTAGCCATGAGGGATTTGGTTTCCTTAACCACTGAACTACAGGGCTGACCTGAGAGGGTGCTTATTTTACATATAAAAGAATAGCATCACCACGCACATGTACACACACACTCGCCAACTCAGGAGCACTGCAGATCCTATGTGATCTGTCTCTAGCTCCTTCCTGATCACCTCCACCACCTCCTCCCTCAGGCTCCTCATAAGACCCCACCTATGCCCATGACTTCAGCTCTCTGAATGGACCATGTTCCACTGGGTCTTTGGACTGTCTCCCATGTCTGGAACACCCCTTTCCCTTGTTTGGTCAGCTGATGCCTCAAATGTTCAGGTCTCAGCTGAGACATTATCCTCTCCGAGAAGCCTTCTTTGAATCCTCTGGATCTCCTCCCAGCCCCCTGACCCAATCAGATAACATTCCCTCCCTCTCTGTGTCTTCATAGCACCTGTATTTCTCTAAAGCATTGGTCAGAATTACAATCAAATGATTCATAGTTCGGTGTCTTCAAATATTCACAGGAAATGGGACCAGCAGTTAGCATAATGGCTATGTCGCTGGACCCCCATATAGTTGACCGCAGTTCAAATCCTGGACCCGGTGGCTTAAACTCACGTTGGGTGCTTGTGTGTGTGTGCCCAAGATCCCGAGAAGAGAATGGAGGAGAAGGGATTGCAGTATGGCCACCCCCCCGAGGGGTGATTTCTTGCTTTCTGTCTGTCTGTCTCTCTCTGTCTTTCTGGCGAGCGCACGTGCCCTATAGTAAAAACCTCTCAAAAAAAAAAAAAAATCACGGGAAATGTGTATTATGAAAAACTATGCATGGGTTTTGAAAAATGTTTGCACCAAAATAAACTCATAGTTTTATTCTGTTTTCAACAAGCTTTTTTTTTTTTTTTTTTTTTAAATTTTGTGCTTTAGGCTGTGTGTGCTCACTGGAGAGAAACAGAGAGAGAGGGAAAGTGAGAAATCACACACACACACACCCCTGGGAGGTGGTCACATCACAATTCCCTCTCTTCCATTCTCCTTTTGGGATTTTTGAGCACACACACATACGCAAACACACACACAGTGTATTTTTCAAGTAGCCTGGTCTGGGATTTAAACCATGCAGTGGTCCATATGGGACCAGTCACCTTAACCACCACACCGCCTGCTGGCTCCTCAACAAACTTTTTGAAGGTCCTTCATCTTACTAGTTTATTATGGCCTTTCTCCCATAGGAAATTAGAAGCTCCTGGAACATGGGGCCATGTCTGTCCCAAATGTCTATACTAAATAAGCTAGTTAGTTAGCTGTTATGGACTATAACCCCAGGGCATATACATGGTGCTTGATAAATAATTCTTGGGGCTAGCTGATGGTGTGGTGGTTAAAATGGCTGGATTCCACATGATTGACTATAGTTTGAGTCCTGGACTCAGCAGCTAAAAAAACATGCTGGGCACTTGTGCGTGCATACCCAAGATCCCAAACAGAGAGAGAAATGGAGATTAAGGAACTGTTTCAAAACCATTTCCTATAGGAGGTGTGCTTTCTCACTTTCTCTTTCTCTCTCTCTCTCTCTCTCTCTCTCTCGCACACATGCCCTTTGGCAAATTAAAAAAAATAATAAATAAATTGGGATCAGCAGATGGCATAGCAGTTACACCACTGGACTCCCACATGGCCGACTATAGTTCGAGTCCCAGACCTGGTGGCTTCAAACTCACGCCGGGCACGTGTGCATGCATACCCAAGATCCCAGGAGGAAAACAGAGAAGAAGGGATTGTGGCAAATACCCCTGGGCAGTGATTTCTCACTTTCTATCTCTCTGTCTCTCTCTCTACAGTGAGAACATGCACCCTCCAGCAAAAAAATCTCTCAAAAAATACATAATTATTAAATGAACTTATGAATTAGCCCAGTACTATAAAGGCCAGTGGAGAGGTGATTCCACTTGTTTGAAGAAGAGCAGTTGCAGACGGGGGGGGGGGGGGGGGAGGGGTTGGGGGGTTATGGGGGGAGTTCCTGTCTCAGGGGAATCTGGAAAGACAAGTTGAACTCCCCAGGGAACCAACCAATAGCACTCAGCATTGGGCCCAAGAGGGCCCGTGGGGAGGGACCCTCCCCAGACACTTGGCACCCTGTGGAAGTCAGAGGTCCCATCTTCCTCAATTTCTGGTTGTCTCAGGATGTGGGCGGCCACTGTGCCATTACTGGGAACATTTATAAGAGATTCCCTAAGTCTCCTGACTGGGCAAACGTGAACCACATATGGTTCCAAACTCCGTCATAAAACCACAGCGTGGCTTCAGGAGCCCCAGCGAGCAGTCTCCACGTGGCCAGCAATTGGAGGCAGACCGTTCTCTTGGATGTGAAGAGAGCCAGTGTGGTCCAGGGAGCGCCTTCTGAAGGCCCACCTCAAAGTGCTTTCAGCTGTCGAGTGGGACGAAGTCTTTGCAAGGCCAGTTCATTTGTCTTGAATCAATTACTTGTTACAATGTCAATTCCTTTTTCAACTGGTCATGGACATTTTCAAACGTGTTCATAAAATGAGAGAGAAGAATATAATGAACTTCATATTCAGTACCCAGCTTCAAAGGGCTATCGGTTTGTGGACAAATTTGCTTTCTTTTTATATCTGCCCCTCAAACGGAATTTGTTTAAATCAAAATGCCAGAAAATACATCATGTTCTATGTAAAAGGCTTTGATTGGTTACTCCTTTTCCCAATACAAATAACGTATGTTCATTACAGGAAGAAATGCTTCTAATGAAAAAGAAAGGCAACGATACATAATCTAATCACCAACACTGATTAGAATAGAATAGCTCTGTCCAAAGGAATCCCTCAAAGGAGTCTCTGTCACCTGCCATGGCATGACCCTGGTGAGGTGCCCCTCTGAGCCTGTTTCTGCAGGTGTAAGTGGGTGTAATAAGTGTGTGTATCTTTACAGGGTCATTGCGAGGCTGAAAGGAGATAGTTACTACGACCTGGTTGTCTGGATTGCCGGTGGGAACAAGGATGGCTGAGCCCACCTGGCAGGACCTGCGTGCTTGGTGACGAAGTGCTGCACCAGGGACAGCTGCGTTCCCCACAGAATCCGAGCAGAATTGCTCAGGAAGGGAGGCGCCCCGTGTGGGAGGGAACACTTCTGCTTGCCCGTGGGGGTTTGGAATCTCAGATCTCTGGGCCATCCTCACTTGCTTCCAGAAGCTGAGCTCAGTGCTGGGTTACTGACTAATGCACACCATTCAATTGGGGGAGGGGAAGTTGACCTTAGAAGTCCACACCCGTGGCTCTGGAAGGAAGGGAAGAGGAGAGAACAAAAGGATGATGCAGCCTAAACCCCTCTACTCTACAGATGGGAAAACTGAGCCCTGGCTGGAGAAGTCACTAGGATCACAGAGAATGCTGATGGTAGAGCCAGGTCTGGAGAGCAAGCTCGAGCCTCAGTTTTCTCATCTGTGAAATGGGTGGGCTAAAAAGCTTGCGACATGCCAGCTAATTCTGACAGGCTGGAGGCACAGCAGGCAGCAAGACCCACTCCCTCGTGCAAGTCAAACAGCTGCTGAGAGAATTTATTCCGCTGGGATCAGGGCAGCTTCTAAGAATTAGAGAAGCATCTGTTCTCCCAAGAGACGTTTGAAAGCAAAACTTGAAGGGACCCCCCTCCTTAGAGACACAGGAGGTCACAGCTGAGGTATCTGGCCAGATAGAAGCAACTTCCCTCTCTGTTCTTGTTAACACTGATAAAAGGGCTTCCTTCCGCATTCTCAGGACCAGCTTTTCACCCCTCGCCTCGGCAGACCCAGCCACCGGCCCCCCTCTTGTCACACTATCCTCCCACCGCCTCCACCCTCTTGCCGCCCTGGATTTGACCTTGCCCCAGTCCGTGTGTTCTACAGGATTCAAGGGCTGCACTATTCTCCTCACCTCAGCCGGTTCCTTCTCTTCTTTCTTGCGCTGGTGGGTTCATGTTTCACTTCTCCACGGGGCCAGAGGGCGGAGGCAGCCAGGGCGATACTGTCACCCCACTTCTGGCAGCTGTGGTGGGCCACGGGGGAGAGAGTGTCTAGTTCTGGTTCTGCCGTCAGCTGGGCCTCTCCACCTGGCCAGCCCCAGCTTCCGCTTTTGCACCCTGGGGAGGGTCACACCAAGCCCACATGGTCGGGAGGTGGGAACGAGTGACAATGGCTAGCGTGCCTCTTCTATGTGCCAGGGACTGTGAGGGCCTGATCACACGACAGCTCTCATTCACACGTAGCGGAACAGGCTCAGACAGATAAAGTAGCTTGCCCAAGATCGCCAGGGAGTGAGACGCGATTTGAACCCAGACATTCAGCCCCCGTAACAAGAGTTCTTAACCACATCCCCACACCACCTTCCTAAAAAGTAACACCTGTATGCAGCTGCAAGCTCTTGGAAAAGGAAAGTGTCTCTCCTGTAGTCTCACCTCACATTCTGAGCAACGACCCCCAGTTATTTTCTCTCACTGAGCCAGGGAGCGTAAGGCATCTTGACCACACTTTCACTGGCCTGTCTTGTTGGGGAAAGTGGCAGCTCAGAGAAGCTTAGGGACGTGAGCAGGGTCACCCAGCCGGTCTGTGGCAGCAGACAGATTAGAATGCATGTTCGTTCATTCATTCATGTACTATAGTTTGGATGTCTCCCCAACATTCATGTGTTGATATTAATGAAAACTTGGGACCAGCAAGTGGGTATAACAGTTACATCACTGGACTCCCACATGGCCCACCGCGGTTCAATTTCCAGACCTGGTGGCTTCAAACCCATGCCGTGTGTGTGTGTGTGTGTGTGTGTGTGTGTGCATGTGTGTCCAAAATCCCAAGAGGAGAATGGAGGAGAAGGGTTTGCACTGTGGCCCTCCCCCTGGGGGGTGACTTCTTGCTTTCTCTGTCTCTTTCTGTCCCTCCAGTGAGAACATGCACCCTATTGCAAAAATCTTCTCTAAAAAAAAAAAAAAAGATAATAGTGAAAACTTAATTCCTCCACTATTGTCTCAGGGTGGGGCCTTTGGGTGTGATAAGGTCATTAGAGCATGGCCTGTGTGATTTAGTTCTGGTGGGTTTATGAGAGGGAAAAGGAGACCAGATCAGGCAGAAACTTACGGACAGATTTTTTCTGTTTTTAAGGATTATTTAATTTTGTTGTTATTATTATTATTTCTAATTTGAACAGAGAGAAAGGGAAAGTGAGAAAGTAAGCCACCAAATCCAGGACTTGAACCATGATTGGCCATGTGAGCGTCCGGTGCCTTAACTTCCATGCCACCTGCTGGTCCCTGGACAGCTATTCTGTTCATGATTCTGTGCTGTGCCATGTTGTAGCCACACCAGAAGTTGGTTCCTGGACCCTGGGTCTCCAATTACAAGCTGAATAAACCTCTGTTTTTGTTTGATTGTTTGTTGTTGTTTATTTGTTTTTGCCATAGGGTACGTGCACTGTCTGGAGAGAGACAGAGAGAGGAAAAGTGAGAAATCCCCCGGAGGGAGGATGGCCACACCGTAATCCCATCTCCTCCATTCTCCTCTTGGGATTCTGGGTACACACTCACACACATGCCTGGTGTGTTTTTTTTGTTTGTTTGTTTGTTTTCTAGAGAGAGATTTTTTTTTCTTTTCTTTTCTTTTTTTTTTTTTGGGGGGGGGGGGAGAGGTTTTTGATATAGGGCATGTGCGCTCACCAGACAGAGAGAGACAGAGAGATAGAAAGTGAGAAATCATGCCCCGGGGGGATGGCCACGCCGCAATCCCTTCTCCTCCATTATCCTCTCTAGAGAGAGATTTTGGCTATATGGTGCATATGTTTGCTGGAGAGACATAGAGACAGAGAGACAGAAAATGAGAAACCACCCCCTGGGGGGAATGGCCATGCTGAAATCCCTTCGCCATTCTTCTCTTGGGATTCAGGGCATATACGCGTACATATCCAGTGTGTTTTATAAGCCACCTGATCTGGGACTTGAACCAAGGAGCCATGTGAGATCTAGCACATTAATCACTGTGCCACCTGCTGGTCTAAACCTCTTTTTTTTTTTAAATAAATGGCAAGCTTCAGGTATTTCTGTTAGCCATGCAATAGCAGACGAAGACAGTAAGTACCCTCTGTGCTCCAGCCTGCAGACAAGTGCCAGGTGTGTGAGGCCCATCACAGGTGTCCTGCCTCTCAGCGCTTACAAGCAAAAGGTGATGGGCTGATCGCACTCCACGTGGCTGTCTCCCTTGGGCTGTCGATGCTCAGCTCCCAACACTGGGCAGCCAGCTCACCGTGAACTACCAGGGTGGATAGAGCCACCCCAGTCAGGGGGCTCTGGGAGCTAGACCCTGTGACCTCAGGTCCTGTGGCGTGAGTCCAAATGGCCTTCCATGCCCAGCTGTCTTCCTTTCTCCTGATAACACTCAGCAGCTGGCAGGCTTGCGGGCAAGGAGAGGCCCTGCCAGGAGCTGGGTGGGCCCTGACTCACCGCCACCAACAAGCCTTGTCTGAGCACTCCTCTCCAGGGCTCAGGAACACCCGCTGGAAACCAAGGTGAGCGAGGGTGGAGCCCCGTCTGGGATCTGGGCCTGGGCATCTCCATCTCTGTGGTTCTTTTTCTCTCTTGCCTCCTCCTCCTCCCTCTCTCCCCCAGGCAGCGTGCATTCACGTGGGCTTAGCTGGGTAGCCGCTAAGCCTGAAGCTGCGGAGGGCTCCTCTCACGTCTAATGTTTTAGAATCTCTGTCAATATTTTCCTCCTCTCTCAGTTCCGCCTTTCAGGCCACTGGCTCCTGCTTCGTTTTCCTTCTCCTTTCTCTTTCCCCCTCTACTCTCCTTTCTACTTAATTCTTTATTTTATTTATGTATTTCTTCCATGAAGAAAAAAACGATATTAGTGAAAACTTAGGAAGAGAGAGAGAAAGAGACAGGTACCCCCAACAGGGTCTTTGCCCCCTGACTCAACCTGCCCAGCTCAAGGGCACGTGAATATGGAGTGCACAGGGAGGCTTGGGGATGTGAACTCAGGACCTTCCATGCAGGCCCAGCATAGCAGGGCATTATGTTACCCTTGAGCCACCGACTGGCCCCTTCTCTTTAATTCTTCCCTCACTTTGCTGATGAGAACTATGGGACTTTCTTTCCCCTTGATTACTTTTCTACTGCTTATAGGTTAAGAAAAACTTGGGACCAGCAGTTAGCGTAATGGCTATGTCGCTGAACTCCCATGTAGTCGACCGCAGTTTGAGTCCCGGACCCGGTGGTTTAAACTCATGCCGGGAGCGTGTGCGTGCGTGCCCAAGATCCCGAGAGGAGAATAGAGGAGAAGGGATTGTGGCGTGGCCATCCCCCCTGGGGGGTGATTTCTTGCTTTCTATCTCTCTGTCTCTCTCTCTTTCTGGCGAGCACACACGCTCTATAGCAAAAACCTCTCAAAAAAAAAAGAAGAAGAAGAAAAAGTTACCTTTTCCCTTGGCTTCCAAATAATATCCTACGTCTATTTTCCCCCGTTAAAAAACTTTCATGTGCTGTGAACATATATATTAGAGGGAAAATGAACCATCTGATTATAAAGGGTGATGTGACCCATTACATATTTGTGAAAAAAAAAAAAAATAGGCCTGTTATCCTTCTCTTGAAACAAAGGCCCAGCATTAACTGTTTACCATCAGGCTGTTGTGAAGGAAGGCCCACACCCAGACCACTTTCCCTCTCTGTGGCCTTGCCCACTGATAGGAGCAAGGACCTGCCGCCCAGTTGTTCCCAGTGAGGACAGAGGTGCAGGCTGGGAGTGAGGAGAGGGCTCGGGGGTGCCTTAACACTGGATTCTGAATCTCACAGCTCGAGGCCTTTGTGCCTCTGTCCACAGAAGTTCTTGTGGAAATGCGGAGAAGGCCCAGGCCCTGGCCTGATTTCTGCAGGCCAAGAGTCGCTGAGAAGCTGAAGTGTTACTGAAAACATTCTCCTTCCATGGAAGTGTTTAGTCATGGTTGTTCAGAATGTGTGGTAGGGTGGAGAGGGGAGGCAACTAGGGAGAAGAAGAGTGGGTGAGGGAAGGGAATATAATAGAGAAAGAATGAAAGGACAAAGGAGGGAGACATTTGGGAGAGAAAGGAGAAGGTAAGAGGGAAAAATAAAAAGAACCAGAGATATTTAGAACTGGGAAGGACCTTAAGAGTTATTGATTTAACTAACACGGAGCGTCTAGGGTCAGACTGCCACCGTTCTTATTTCCTAGCTATGCAGTTGACTGATCTGTCTGTGCCTCAGTTTCCCCATAGGGCTCTTGAGAGGACTATGTGAGTTAATACATTAAGCAAGTCCTGGAGCCAGCAGCTGGTGTAATGGCTACGTCACTGGACTCCCATGCAGTTGACCACGGTTCAAGTCCCAGGCTCAGTGGCTTAAACTCATGCCGGGCGCGTGTGCGTGCATGCCCAAAATCCCAAGAGGGAGAATGGAGGAGAAGGGATTGCAGTGTGGCCATCCCCACTGGGGGGTGATTTCTCACTGTCTGTCTCTCTGTCTCTCTTTCTGGTGAGCACAGGCACTCTATAGCAAAAACCTCTCCAAAAAAAAAAAAAATGCAAGTCCCTAAGGCCAGTCAAATGATGTGGAAGTTTAGGTGACTGGATCCCACTGCATGGTTTGAGTCCCAGAACTGGCAGCTTGAGAAATGCACTAGATGTGTGTGCCCAAAATCCTGAGAGGAGAATGGAGCAGAAGGGCTTTCAGTGTGGCCATCCCACTGGGGCAGAGGGTGCTTTCTCATTTTCCCTCTCTTTCTCTGTGTGTCTCTGGTGAGTGCACGTGTCCTGTAGCAAATTTTAAAAAGAAGAAGAAACGCTGGCTGGGGACTAAGTGGTGGCAAGGTAGTACGGTGCTCCAGAGACTGACTCACATGGAGGTTTTGGGTTTATGTCTGGAGACATCCCTGAACACACCGGGCACACACGTGAGCCCGTGCCTGTGATCCTGGCTGGCTAAAGCTGGGGTGGGTCACAGTGTGAAGACCCTGTTGGGGGTGCTATTTCTCTCTCTCATGGAACAAAAAAGTAAACTTCAAAAAAGAATGGAAAAGAAACGCTTGTTGCAGCGCTGATCATTTATTATTTGCACTGCTGAAAGTGTGTACTGTGGGGCCAAATGATGACGAAGGCCTCTGCTCTGTATTAGGGCGAGTGTCTATTTATTCCTGGTTTTTCTGATCTATATGGTGTATTTGTGGGTCTTAATAGTATCCCCCTTTCACTTTTTTTTTTTTTTTTTTTTTTGAGAGGTTTTCGCTATAGGGCATGTGCGCTCACTAGACAGACAGAGAGAGACAGAGAGACAGAAAGCGAGAAATCACCCCCCAGGGGGGATGGTCACGCTGCAATCCCTTCTCCTCCATTCTCCTCTCGGGATCTTGGGCACACACGCACACGCACCCGGCGTGAGTTTAAGCCACCGGGTCCGGGACGCGAACCGCGGTCGACTACGTGGGAGTCCAGCGACATAGCCATTACGCTAACTGCTGGTTCCCCCCCTTTCACTTTCAAAACTGTACTGATTTGGATGATAGGCTTTTACCATCACCTCATTTCTGGGGGAGAGAGTGAGCTACTCAGACTTAGTGGGGCCTGCAGAAAATTAAGAACATTTGGCTCATAGGGTGACAGTTCTGTAGATCAGGTGATGACGGTGGCTTATCTGAAAAAAAAGTTTCTGATTTTCTAAGACAAGCTGAAAAATCCAGATTTTTTAAAAAAGTTTTATTTAATTTTTTAAGGGAGATTTTTGCTATAGGACACACGTGCTTACCAGAGAGATAAAGAGAGACAGAGAGACAGAAAGTGAGAAATGACCCCCTGAGGAGATGGCCACACTGCAATCCCTTCTCCTCCATTCTTCTCTTGGGATTTTGGACATGCACGCACACGCACCCAGCTTGAGTTTTAAGCTGCCGGGTCCAGGACCTGAACTGTGGTCGACTATGTCGGTGTCCAGCGATGTAACCATTATGCCATCTGCTGGTTCCTATTTATTTTTTTCCCATGGGTGAGCGAGACAGCACCCCCAACAGGGTCGCAATGCCATGATGCATCCTCAGTCTTCAGCCAGCCAGGATCATGGGCAAGTGTGTGCCTGGCATGCTCAGGGAGGTCTCTGGATCCAAACTGGGAGCCCTTGCCTATGGGACTAGGACTGCCTTGCAGAGCCTTGTATTATGCCACTGTGCCACCATCTGGCTGCACACCCATATTTTTATGTGAAATCATTCCATTTTCAAATAAACTTTCTCTTTTAGATTTTTTAAAAAGGGCTTTATTTTTTAGTGAATCATTCTATCTTGAAGTTCAACATCTAGGGCTAGCTTCATAGTGCAATGATAAGCCCTCAGGAGAGGATGGATCCCACATGGTGGCTGTGGTTTGAATCTGTGATTAGGTCAGCCTGAAACTCGCTGGATGGGCACACGAGTGCCCAGGATTCGACGGATAAAAGCCAGGAGGAAGGGGATCATGGTGTGACCACACCCTTGGAGGAGGGTGCCTCTCTCTCTCACACACACACACGTAAATATACACACACAGACATATGCGTGTGCTCTGTCATGAGTAAAGAAATAAAAATATCTTTTTTTCTTTTCTTTTTTTTTTTTTTTTTTTTTTAGTTTTGCTATAGGGTGTGTGCACTTGCCAGAGAGAGAGAGAAACTGAGAAATCACCTCCCAGAGGGAATGGCCCTGCTGCACTTGTTTTTTCTCCATTCTCCTCTTGGGGTTGGAGGGCACCCAGTTAGCAGGCATCATGCTTTTAAGCATTGCTTTAGAAAACTCTCTGCATAGAGCAAAATGACATGTCCAAAGATTGGAAGGCAAGAAAGAGAAAGGCACGTAGCAAAAACAAAACTGAAGGCAGGCCGATTGGAAGGCAAGAAAGAGAGAGGCACGTTGCAGCGGAAGCTTGGGAAATATTTGCCACGCGGGGTGTGGAGCTAGATTGAGGGCTGGGAGGCAGGAAGAGGTAGGAGGGAAATCAGCCCTGCTGAGGATCTTGGACTTTTTTATAAATAAAGTTCTCTCTCTCTCTCACTCTCGCTCTCTGTTTTTTTTGCTCACCAGAGAAAGACAGAAACAGAGAGAGGGAGAAATCACTCCCATGGGGAGTGGTCATGCTGCAATCCCTTCTCCATTTTTCCCTCCTTTTGAGATTTTCAGCATGCATACAAACCACCCAATGCATTTTTCAAGCTGTCAGGTCCAAGGCTCAAACTACAGGATTGGCCATGTAGGATCCAGCAGCCTTCATCACCAGGCCATGAAGTTGGCCTTATTTATTTCTCTTATGAGTGAGAAACAGAGACAGACAGAGTGAGAGACAAAGACAGCACCCCAACAGGGGTGTGATGCACGCTCCACCCCTCGCCGCAGCCCGTCCAGATCACGAGCACACATGCACACTGCGCATTGCCAAGGATCTCCTGGGGCCAAAATTCCCCCTGCCTGGTTGAAATCTCTGCTCTAGGACAGAGCTGCTCACTAAAATGTAATCCTAGCCATGTGCATGTGTATCAGGGAGGTGTCTGCTTGTGAACCAGAACTTTTCCGTGTGGTCCAGACTCAAACAGTGCTGTGTTTACTGCTACATCAGCATCGGGCCCTGAGCTTGGGCTTTATCTCGAGAACTAGAGGAAAGATTTAAGTACGAAAGATTTATTTTATTTTTATTTTTTAAAGAATTAGTTTAACTTTATTATTTTCATTTGACCAGAGAGGAACAGAGTGAGAGAGAGAGATGGGAAGAGAGAGAGCGAGAGAGAGAGGGGAAAAGTAAGCCACCAGATCTGGGACTCGAACCATGGTCTGCCACATGGGAATCCAGAGCCCTTAACTACCATGCCACCTGCCGGCCCTCTATTATTATTTTTTAATTTGACCAGAGAGAAACAGAGAAATTGAGAAAGCAAGCTGCCAGATCCAGGATTCAAACTGTAGTCTGCCACGTAGAAGTCCAGTACCTTAACCACCACACCACCTGGTGGCCCCAATACTTAAAGATTTAAAGATCAGCTTAACTCCTCCTCCTTTCTCCCCTCCCCACCCCATAGAAGAGGAAACCGAGGCTCAGAAGGGCCTCCCTCACTCTAGGTCACTTAGGTCAGTTCTGGGGCCAAATCTAGGTCTCTCAACTCCCACCAGGACAGGGCCCCACCCTAAGGAGTGACGAGAGGGGAAGGGAAAAGGCCTAGAACAGTAGCTTTCAAGACTTTATTTTAAAGATTAAAGAGTTATCTGAACAAGGGAAATTAATCTGCCATGATTCCGTTCCCTTGCACGCCCTGGGTGGACCCAAGTTCTTGTGGCCTCACCCTCCCCACCCACGGGCAAGGCCTCTTGCAAAGGAAGAGGGCTGAGGACTGACTCTCTCTTAAAAGTCCTGCGTCTGGGCTCCATGCAGGTCCCAGCAATTAAGGACAGGCGGCAGATCAGATGGGCTGGAGCCAGCCCTTTGAAACCACCACTGGGTGGTGAACAGAGTCATTGCAAGCCAAAGCAGCCTGCTCTGGGGAGGCCTGGGAGGTGCCCCGCCCACCCAGGATGAAAGGCCTGCCAGGGCCAGGCTGGGCAGAGCCGTGTGCAGAGGCCTGACAAGCCTTCAGAGACAATCCCCCTCTCTGCTCTCTGGGCCAATGCCTGCCCGCTGATAGATTGATTAATGTGCAGTTGCGAGGGCAAATGTGCAGTTGCGAGGGCAATCGGAGAAGACCTGTGTGTTTAGATTCTGTCTTGTCCTAGCTTGATTTCAGGGCGGAATGGTCTCATTGTGCTCTAAGCCCTTGGCCTGGCCGGTGGGCCTATGCAAATTTGCATGGATGATTTCAAACCACTTGGTTGGCTCAAGTGGTTAAAGAGACACAGCAAATGCAGCAGAGTGCCTGCCTTGAACCTGGCATCATTCTAGCAGCCACAGGCATGCCAGGTCCCTGATCTCATGGGGCTCGTATTCCGGTAGAGAGACAAAGACAATGGACAAGTAATAAAGTAAATAAAATAATTAGACAGAGGCGATGATTCAGAGAATTCTTCAGCCTTGGCACTGTTGACATCGTGGGCTGGGGAATTCTTGGTGGTGAGGGGCTGTCCCGTGTGTTGGCGGAAGCCAAGCAGCACCCCTGGCCTCTCCGCACTGGATGCCAGCAGTCACTCCATGAGCTACAACACCAAAGTGTCTCTATGCACTGCCAAGGATCTCCTGGGGCCAAAATTCCCCCTGCCTGGCTGAAACCTCTGCTCTAGGACAGAGCTGTTGACTAAAATATAATCCTAGCCATGTGCATATTTTCAAATGTCCAATCGCCACATTGAAAAAAAAGATGCAGGTGAATTACAATGTTCTTTCTTTCTTTTGTATTTTTTTATTTGCTAAAGAGAACTTGCACTTGTTGAAGGAAGGTAGAGAGACACAGAGAAAGGAAAGAGAAATCACCCACAGGAGAGATGGCCACATGACAGTCCCTTCTCCTCTTTTCTCCACTGAGAACTTTGGGCACGCACACGCACGTGCCCGCGTGTTTTTATCAAGCCACAGGGTCCCAGACTGGAATCCTGGAGTCGGTCCTCTGGGATCCAGCGCCTTAACCACTGTGTCCCAGGTTGGCCCAAGGTGAAACACATTTTTAAAATTTGTTACTTTACCCTAAATATTATCATTTCAACATGTAATTAATTAACCCTGGGGAGTGATTTCTCACTTTCTCTCTTTCTGTCTCTTTGGCGACTGCACATGCCTAATAGCATAAAACATCTCTCTGTATAAAAACAATTTTTTAAAGAGTTTTTAACGAGCTCTTATATTCTTTTATTCTTGTAAAGTCTTCAAAATCTGTTCCGTGTTTTACACTTCAAGTGCATCTCAATTCCAGTAGGCTAACTCTAGACCACTCCCATCACCGCTGCCTGAGTGGTGACTGTGGGTGCCTGTCCTCTGTGCTTATCAGAAGATAGCCAGAACTGGGACCTCACTGCTCTAAGTGTGGTCCCAGACTGACAGCAGCAGCATGCCCTGGGAGCTGTCACAAATGCAGAATCGGGGGACCAGCAGATGGTGTAATGGTTCTGTCCCTGGACTCCCACATGGCCAACCATGGTTTGAGTCCTGGACCCAGTGGCTTGCAACTCACACCAAGCACATATGTGTGTCCAGGATCCCAAGAGGAGACTGGAGGAAAAAGGATGGCAGTGTGGCCATCCCCTCTGGAGGGTGATTTACCACTTTCTATCTCTGTCTCTCTGGCAAGTGCACATGCCCTAGAGCAAAAATCTCTCGAAAGAAAGAAAGAAAGAAAGAAAGAAAGAAAGAAAGAAAGAAAGAAAGGGAGGGAGGGAGGGAGGGGGAAAGGGAAGGAAAGAAAGGAAGAAAGAAAGAAAGAAAGAAAGAAAGAAAGCAAGCAAGCAAGCAAGCAAGCAAGCAAGGAAAGGAAGGAAGAAAGGAAGGAAGGAAGGAAGGAAGGAAGGAAGGAAGGAAGAAGGAGAGAAGAAAAGAAAAGAAAAGAAAAGAAAAGAAAAGAAAAGAAAAGAAAAGAAAAGAAAAAGAAAAATGTAGGATCCATGGGCAGGACAGTGGCATAGTGGTAAAATGCAGTGCTCTGTGAGGCTGATCCACATGGGAAGGTTCTGGGTTCAAGCCCGGAGACCTCCCTGAGTACACTGGGCACGTGCGTGCCCATTATCCAGGGTTGGCTGAGGATGGGGTTTGATCTGAGCATCAGGATCTTGTTTGGGGTTGCTGTCTCTCTGTCTCTCTTGCTCATGGATGGATGGATGGATGGATGGATAAATAAATAAATAAATAAATAAATAAATAAATGCAAGCCCTCAGGCCCCTCCCAGGAACTGCTGAATCACAATCTGTATTTTAATAAGCTCCCCAGTCATGAAAGTTTGAGAAGTTCTGGGGGAGGACGTCAAGGGCCCAGGTACCAGGCATCTTGGGGGGTTGACTCAAGTCCACAGAACAGAACAGCTCAGCTGGTAGACGTTGCATCTTCCTGTTAGCTCACCTCTTTGGGTCTCAGCTCAGCTTCCCCATCTATAGAGAGGGGGTCATCCGTATTCTCTCTCACGGTTGGGGTGGTCCCTAAAATGTGAATTAGCCCTGCGCCCTCTCTCTTCTGTGGTTGCAAATCCTTTTTACTGAACAAAAGCCTTCCCAGAAAGCCAGCCCCTCAGTACAGTAGAGGGAGTCGAATCCTACAAAACCCACCACAGTTCAAATCCTAATCCTGCTGGCTTGAAAAACACATCGGGCGTGTGTGTGCACGCACATGCTCCAAATCCCAACAGGATGAAGAAATAGAGGAGCATGACCACACCCGCTGGGGGGTGCCTTTTCTCTCTCCCTCTCCCTCTCTCTGACAAGTACATGCACCCTCTGTCAATTAAAAACCATGCCTTCCCAGAATCTGACTTTCTTAATGGTTATGTCGTAAGGTTGGGGAGAGGGTGAGAGGAGGTGGTTTCTGTTTCTGGGGATGCTGCCCCGAGAGACCCTGAGCCCAACTGCAGTGCCCACCTGGGCAGGGTAGCCATGTGCAATGGCCTAAGGACCTTGGGCAGAGGTGTGGTCCCTGTGCCAAACAGGTGGGTATGTGCAGAATGCCACACATACTCTCACATACTGTCACTGAGCAGTTGGGGCCGGTGTGCACATCACCCATGTGGACCCCCTGTTCCCAAGGCCAGAACATTCTAGAAACTATTAAGGAGCTGGAGGTTCTCTGTTTTCCAATGCCTCACCCTTGGCAAGACCACGGCCTAGTCTTCTCCTGCCTCTCTAGGAGGCCCCACCCAGCAGCAGCCCAGGATACGGGTAAAGCCCAGCCCTGCCTCTGAAGGGCGATCCCTCGTGACTTCCAGTCACAACACGTCCAAAATGGAAGGTGCTTATCTCCAGACCCCATGGTTAGCCTGCTGCTCTCTTCCTTTGGTTTTCATCAGACCTCTGGGTGGGCATCCCAGGCAGGTGGAGGGAGTGGGGCAGGCGGTAAAGACAAACCGTGTCAAGAGAGGTGCCCGTGTAGCTGCTCCAGACCTCAGTCAGGGTGGGATGCCGACTGAACACATTTACAACGTTCAAGCAGAGACCAGTGAGCATCGAGGCCTGAGGTGGCCGTGGAAAGAAGCCCATTTGTCATGGCTTCCCCTTCCAGTGAGCTAGAATGTGACTTTGGTCAAGACAGAGAGCTGGAACAGGGGTTCAGGACTGGGGGTTTCTGGAGTTTTTCTTTTTTCTTTTCTTTTTTTTTTTTTTTTGGAGAAGTTTTTGTTATGTGGCGTGTGTGCTCGCCAGAGAGACAGACAGAAAGTGAGAAATCACCCCCTGGGGGGATGGCCATGCCACAATCCCTTCTCCTCCATTCTCCTCTCGGGATCTTGGGTACGCACGCACACACTCCTGGCGTGAGTTTAAGCCACCAGGTCTGGGACTTGAACTGCGGTTGACTACAAGGGAGTTCAGCAACATAGCCATGACTCTAACTGCTGGTCCCTGGAGTTTTTCTTTATGAGGGTGAGTACTTTAAAAATAGCAAAGCCCCAGTGTTTATCTGGCCCCTGCTGTGATTCAAAAGCATCGCTTGGACCAGGTGAAGACTTTAAAAAGAACAAAAACGAAAAGAGAGAGGAAGAAGGAAGAAAAAAAGGAAGGAAAGAAGGGAAGGAAGGAAAAGCCAGGAACTCATGAAACATCCCAAAAAGGAAAAAGATAAAGAATAGACATAAAGGGGCCAGATCAATAATGCAGTGGTTAAGCACTGTGCTTAGGGAACTGGATCCCACATGGCAGTCTGCAGTTCGAATCTCGGCCCCAGAAGCTTGAAAAACACCAGGCAAGTAGGCATACGTGCCCCAAATCCTCATGAGGTGGAGAAGTGGAGGAAAAAGGATTGTAGTGGACCACACTCCACTGGGGCGTGCTTCCTCTCTCTCTCTCTCTCTCTCTCTCTGCCTCTCTGGTGAGCACTCATGTGTCCTGGCAATAATTTCTTTAAAAAGAATATAAGTGTAGAAAGAAAGGAGAGCAGAACAGATGGAGGGAGCCAGATTTGTAAGTAAGTTGTGAACATTTTATTCTTTCTTCTTTTTCTCCTCTTCTTCCAGCACTTTCTTTTTCTCCAAATTATACCCATTTTTTGGGAACCAGCAGTTAGCGTAATGGCTATGTTGTTGGACTCCCACGTAGTCGACCGTGGTTCGCGTCCCGGACCCGGTGGCTATAACTCACGCTGGGCGCGTGTGCGTGCGTGCCCAAGATCCCGAGAGGAGAATGAAGGAGAAGGGATTGCGGCGTGACCATCCCCCCTGGGGGGTGATTTCTCGCTTTTTGTCTCTCTCTGTCTGTCTGGCGAGCGCACGCGCCCTATAGTGAAAACCTCTCAAAAAAAAAAATAAATAAATAAACAAATTATACCCATTTTTTACACGAGCAAAGTGAGGCTGCTTTAAGTCAGAGAGAGCAACCAGGATTGAAGTGTCTCTTATTAGCCTAGTGGCCTTGGGTATTTGCCTTAATCTGTCTGACCCAAGGCCAGCAGGTGGCAAGGTGGTTATGGGGCTGGATTCCCACATCGCTGACGATGGTTCAAGTCCCAGATCTGGCAACTTGCTTTCTCACTTTCCCTCTCTCTCTCTGGAAAGTGCATGTGCCTTATAGAAAATTAAATAATAATAATAAATTAAAGAAATAATTCTTTAAAAAAATCTATTTGGCCTTTAGATTTTTCATCTGTAAGATGGAGACAATAATAACACCCTCAGAGCTGTGGAGTGAGTGGGTAACAGGCAACACTGAGCACATGTTTAGTGTTCAAAATGTGGCAGCTATTGGAATGATTACGTTTTTCTTTTAGGTTTTTGCTACAGGGTGCATGCACTTGCCAGAGACAGAGACAGAGGCGGAGAAGGAATGTGAGAAAGCGCCCCCGGGGGCAAGGCCATGGTCCAATCCCTCCTTCTCCATTCTCTTCTCAGAATCTTGGGGGCATACATGTACACACGCCTGGCCTGATTTGTAAGCCGCTGGGCCCAGGGTTGGACTGTGGAGTTGGCCAAATGGGTTCCAGTGCCTTAACCTCCACGCCACCTGCTAGTCTAGCACAATTACTTTTAACTGAGGTGCTCAAGGTCACATAGCCAGTGTAGAGCCAGAGGTTTGACTCCGATCTGCCGAGTTCAGGGCACAAACCTTCCACCAGACCAGACAGAGTCACCAGGTAGTGACAAATCAAGAAAGTGGCACATAACTGCAAACCCCTCCCCCACAGACATACATTTATGCACAGGGAGGGGCAACTATTGCCTGGCAACCATTGTCTTGAATTTGGGAAATAGCATCTCTCTCTTTCCCAAGCTCTGAGATTCAAATGGATTAAACATCATCCCGCATCTAAGGGTGAGTATGTGACCCAAGCCAGGCTAGGCAGAGTAAATTCTGATATTTTTGCGGAGAAGGAAGATTTCTTTCTAATGAAGTTTTTAAGCTGGTAGACTGTAAACCTAGAGCTTCTGGGAAGATTCTTTGTTATCCTGTGGCCTTTGAAGACAGAGCTAACACATAACGAACACTCTCTAATGCTTCCATTTGGACGCCTGGACACCTGGATGTAGCTATGCCTGAAGCCATCAGTTGGATTTTTTTTTCCCTCTAGCTGATTTGAATCTGATTTCTGTCTTTTTTTTTTTTTTTTTTTTTGGAGAGGTTTTTATTATAGGGTGCATGCCCTTGCCAGACAGACAGAAAAGAGAGACAGAAACCGAGAAATCATCCCCCCGGGGGGATGGCCATGCCGCAATCCCTTCTCCTCCATTCTCCTCTCGGGATCTTGGGCACGCATGCACTCACACGCACCCAGTGTGAGTTTAAGCCACCAGGTATGGGACTCGAACTGCAGTTGACTACATGGGAGTCCAGCGACATAGCCATTACGCCCACTACTGGTCCCAATTTCTGTCTTTTAACTAAGATCCCTGTGGGACCAGCAGATGGCATAATGGTTATATCACTGGACTTCTACACAGTTGACTGTGGTTCGAGTTCCGGACCCAGTGGCTTAAGGTCACACTGGGGTGTGTGTGTGTATATGCCCAACATCTCTAGAGGAGAATAGAAGGGATAAGATTGTGGTGTGGCCATTCCCTCTGGGGGGTGATTTCTCACTTTCTGTCTTTCTCTTTCTGGTGAGTGCATGTACCCTATAGCAATCATCTCTCTAAAACAAACAAACAGATAACTAAAATCCCTGACAGAGTAATTAAAGACTTGTTTGACACTAAGGCTCATGTATCTTAAACCGTATCAGATTGACTCAACAGCACAGAGACTAAAGAGGAAAAAGACAGAACAAATACAACAAATACTTTCTCTTCTCACTTTCTTTCATCTTATATACATGATACCTCTGCTGACAATTGCCGGATGAGTGTGCAAACATGTCCCAGACAGCTCCTTCACATTACCTCTTATTAAGACCTCATCACTACCTGTATAATGTGACTCTGTGTCAATATTGTGTGCACATAAAATCCATATCAATGCCACAAAACCATATAAGCTCCAATTTTAATGTCCCTTTGGAAAAACAAGAGTTGATGAAATGCATCAGAACTAGGTATAAGAAATATAAATATATTTATACACGCACACACTTATATTTTACACACATAGTTTGGGATTATTTTTGTGGTTGCATTTTCCAAAGTACTAATTATTCAATAAAAAGGTACTGTCCCTTTCCATGTTTCCACATGCCTAACCTAAGTTGTCATAGCATAATCAAGATAAATAGACCCATTCCATAATTATTTTTTCTGGAGAGGTTTTTGCTATAGGGCGTGTGTACTCGCCAGACAGACAGAGGGAGACAGAGAGACAGAAAGCTAGAAATCACCCCCCAGGGGGGATGGCTATGCCACAATCCCTTCTCCATTCTCCTCTCGGGATCTTGGGCACGCACACACACGTGCCTGGCATGAGTTTAAGCCACCGGGTCCGGGACGCGAACCGTGGTCAACTACGTGGGAGTCCAGCAACATAGCCATTACGCTAACTGCTGGTCCCCATAATTTCTTATATAGTTCACATTCTGACACACAGAAAACAAGCTCTCTCCTCTCTCTTCCCAAGGAAGTAGGTCTTTGTGTCTTTTTCAGAGACCATGACTTGGTGGTCCAGGTCTCGACCTTGGAGTTGACTGTGGTTACCAAGGCTAGGTGAGCCCAGCTGTTGGGGCGTTGAGCCACTGCATCAGAAGGAGGAATGTCTCCCACCACACGTAACCGCAGGGCAGCTAGACTTCCGGCGAAGCTGGGTGGTGATCTGGCTGCCCGGAGCAAGCAGAAATGATGGGGTTTGTGGGAGATGGCATGCCGCTTGACGTCGCCCGTCACCCCATGATGACCTCACCTGCCAAACCAGTGACTCACCTCCCTATTCTCTCCCCTACCAGCCAAATCTTGCTCATTGGGAATACCTGAGGGGAATACCAGCCTCCTGCATTGAGTGAAAACACACGATTGTGATCTATTTTAAAGGTAAGGCATTTTCTTACTTTCAAGAAGGAAAAAACAGCCCTGGCAAGAACTGGGTCTTGGGTAAAGGCTGTTTCTGCTTTAAACATACAAGTGTCTCCTTTTATAAGAAATAGATAAGAATGGGGATGGCTAATAAGGTCACCTTTTTTAATTCATTTTTTTCAATGTGGTAAAATATGCATAATAGAATTTACTGTTTTATCCAGTTCGGTTTGGTTTGGTTTGCCATAGGGCACATGTGCTCACCAGAGAGAGACAGTGAGAGGGGAAAGTGAGAAATCATCCCTCGGGGGGATGGCCACACAACAATTTCTACCCCTCCATTCTCCGCTCAGGATTTTGGGCACACAAGTACACAGACCTGGAGTGATATTCAAGTCAACAGGTCTGGGATTCACCATGTGGGAGTCCAGTGCCTCAACCACTACGCCATCTGCTGGTCGCATTTTTAATAGCACAATTCAGTGGCATTAAGTACATTTGCAATATCGTGCCACCGTGACCCCTGTCTGTTTTGAGAGTTTGTGTATCATCCCCAAACAGAAATTTTGTACCCATCAAACAAGGATTTCCCATTCTTCCTTTCCCCCAACCCTAGCAAGTGGTATTCTATTGTACCTATAAATGTGTCTACTCTTGACATTTTATATAAATGAAATTATTCAATACTGTCCTTCTGAGAGTAACTTTTTTCACTTAGCACATCATGTCTTCAAGGTTCATCCATATTTCAGCATGAGTCCGAATTTCATTCCTTTTCAAGGTTGAATAATATTCTGGTGAAAGTACATCTAACTTTTTATTTACCCATGTATCTGCTGATGAACATTTGGGTTGTTTTCACTTTTTGGCTACTGTAGGTGGTATACTTTAGAATTTTTTTTCAGAGGTTTTTACCTTAGGGCATGTATACCCTGCAGAGAGAGAGAGAGACAGAGATAGTGAGAGGGAAAGTGAGAAATCACCCCTCCAGGAGGATGGTTACACTACAATCCCTTTTCCTCCATTCTCCTCCTGGGATCTTGGGCACACACGCACATGCACCTGGCATGAGTTTCAAGTCACTGAGTCCAGCGACACAACCGCTATGCCACCTGTGGCTTCTACTTTGGGATTCTTAAAGACTAGTGTTTTCCTTAGTATTGGGTTGTTGGAAAGTCATGATGCATTTTTGCATAGAGAAATACATCATGACTTTCTTGACAACCTAATAGTTAGAAAAGAATTCCTCGGACTTCCTCTATAAACTGAGACCACTTCTGAGGGGTATTGTGAAGATGAAGTTAGATCTTGAGTAATAAAGTGCTTTGCAAGTTTCTAAAATGCCCTTCAATAATATTCTTGCCTTGCTTTGTACTACTTGCTTAGCTTTTTCCTCATGGAGAAAAAAAAAAAAAACAAACCCCACCCTAGCCTCCTTTCAAATTACAATCAATTTTAGATGGAAATAGGCCAAATGAATGAGATTTTCCTGGGGTGTTCATATACATTCCATTATCTCCATTTGTCTTCAAAGCAGAATCCAAATATATTAGGTATCTTCTAAGGACCGGGACACTGTTCTACTTATTATTAAATATTAATTTACTAACTGTGGGACAAATTATTTCACCTTTTTGCGACTCAATTTCCACATCTGCAGAGCTGGGATTAAAGTAATAGAACTGATCTCCTGGAGTTGTTAAGTATTAAATGAAGTACTAGCATAGTGGGCATTCCATCCATGTTAGTTATATTATGTTCTTATTATATATTTCTTATTTGAGATCATTTTGGTCCTAATCTCAAATTATTGACACAAAGAGAGTCAAGGGACCAGCAGTTAGTGTAATGGCTGTGTCGCTGAACTCCCATGTAGTCGACTGCAGTTCAAGTCTCGGACATGGTGGCTTAAACTCACAATGGGCGCGTGTGCGTGCATGCCCAAGATCGCTAGAGGAGAATGGAGAAGAGATTGCGGCGTGGCCATCCCCTCTGGGGGGGTGATTTCTCACTTTCTGTCTCTCTCTGTCTTTCTGGCGTGTGCGTACGCCCCGTAGCAAAAACCTCTCCAAAAAAAAAAAAAAAAAAAAAAAAAAAAAAAAAAAAAAAGAGTCAATGCATGGTTTTAGTAAAAAACGAATTCATTCCAGGCCCAATAGAGGCAGCACATGTTGGATTCTCTTGCTCACAGAAGCCACTTAGAAAATCTAAATTTGGGGACCAGCAGTTAGCGTAATGGCTATGTCACTGGGCTCCCATGTAGCTGACTGTGGTTCGAATCCCAGATCTGGTGTTTTAAATTCACATCGGGTGCGCGTGCGTGCGTGCGTGCCCAAGATCCCAAGAGGAGAATGGAGGAGAAGGGATTACGGCGTGGCCATCCTCCCTGGGGGGTGATTTCTCACTTTCTGTCTCTCTCTGTCTTTCCGGAGAGCGCATGTGCCCTATAGTAAAAACCTCTAAAAGAAAACCTAGATTTGGAGGCCAGCAGTTGGTGTAGTGGTTTAGGCAACTGGACTCCCACATGGCTGACCGTGGTTTGAGTCTGGGATCTGGCAGCTTGCTTTCTCACTTTCCTCCTCTCTGTCTCCCTCTGGTCAACTTAAAAAACAAAACAAAAACAAACAAACAAAAACCCAATGAATAAAATTAAATAAAACAATTCTTTAAAAAGAAATCGAACCCAGCCCACCCTAGAGAACTGGGCATGGAAGGGCAGCCTGGTATTGCCAGCTACTCAGGAGGCTCAAGGGAAGAGGATTGCGACCTACTGAAACCCTGTCTAAAAACACCATGCCTGTGCGTGCGTATGCACACGCACGTGCGCACACACACACACACACACACACACACCAATTCCAGGCGAAAGGGCCATGTCCGCCATGTTAATTGCTATTTTGAAAGGTAGCCTGCTGATGATAAAGAGTTGTAGTGTAGGACTCAGATCTGACTTTACTTCCTAGCTAGTTTCACATTAACTGGCCATTCTGAGTCCCTGCTCTGTAAAATGGAGATCACACCTAGTTCACAAGGTTATGGTGATGATTAAACGAGTTCATGTCCGCGCAAGTTTGCAAGTGCTCAATATATGCCAGCCGTGTATTGCCTGCCCCCCCCCCCCCCCCCCCCCCCCCCCCCCGTCACCTGGTACGTTCTGGGTACTCAACATTGCCAAAGGGGGTTAAAACAAACACTGCTTCACAGAGAGTAGATGAGACCAAGGAACCTTAGAAAGATTCTTAAGAAACTGCTCCATAGGAAGAAAGGCAAGGAAAAACAAAACAAAACAAAACAAAAAATCCTGGGGCTGGCAGTGTGACGCTGCAGTAACGTACTTCTCAAGAGAAGCTGGATCCCACAGGATGACCATGGTTCGAACTCCCAGTCCAGTCAGCCTGAAACACGCTGGGTACGTGCCCTGGTGTCCAGGGTCCGAATGGCTGGATAACTGAGCGGTTGAGGGTGCGTGGTCTCTCTCTATTGCACACGTACATGCTCTATCATGAATGAAAAGAATTTTTTTTTAAAAATCCAGGTCAAATCACAGAAGACTAAAAAGCCAGTTTTGCCAGCTGCGGGCTGTCTTGGGCTTTTCTCTGGGCTTGGGTTTTCTCAGGGTGGCTGTCTCTAAGCTCGGTGGGCAAGTGCTTTGGCGGGGTTTTGTTTGTTTGGTTGGAGTTTTCGTTTGGTTTTAGGTAAGGTCTGGTCTAGGGGAGTGTCCAGATCCCCTTGCCTCAGCCTCTGCTGGGACTGCAGGAAGGAGCCACCATGCCTGACTTGTTCAGCAGGTCTCCGCGGCTCTGCTGCCCAGCCATGGGACTGTCCTGTCCCAGCCTCCCTAGCTGCTGTGATTTCAGGGACACGCCACCCCCTCTGCCCCCCTTAGGCAGAACCAGGTATAAATTCCGCCCCTCCTAGGGCCCCAGGCTGCCAAATGCAACCTGTTAACAGCGCGGCACCTGGACCCCTGAAACCTGGGTAAGCGGGAAGAGACCCACCAGGGCGCCCCGGGGGCAGAATCCAGGACCGCTGGCTTCCATCACCTTGGGCCCCCATCCTCGAACTGCTGGTTTCCTGAGTGTGCAGTGCTCCGGTCACTTCACGGGGGCGGGGTGGGGGGTGCTGCTGGCCTGGCCTTGCTGAGGCTGCCAGGATGCTATTCGTCTCCATGACAACAAAGTGTGCGACAGAGGAGATGCAGCCAACTCGTGGTGTCATCCTGCGAAACCATTCCGCCCACAGTCAGGCCCCCTGGCCGCAGGAAGTGGAATTCTTCTGGGAAAGCGGCTGACGTCGCCAGTGGCCGCGGCCCACCCCTGCCCTGGCAGGCGCTGATGCAAGCGCAGCCAGGTGCCTGCAGGCAGGCAGCCCCGGGAGCTGGCGCAGCGCTCCGTCTTGTTCCCTTCCGGCCACCCGCCCGGCTTTCTCTGCGAAGCGTCAACAGCTCCAGCTCCTGGGTGGTTCCCTCCCGAAAAGCCCTGTGGGGGGGAAATGTCTGCCCAAATTCAGTTCTCCCCTGCTCTTCCCAGACAGGGACAGGGAGAATCCGAATATTCCAATCTAGTCACCTTTGGGTCAAAATGAAGGGCTCTTGGTGCTGCCAGACGCTCCCTGGGGACAGCCCAGGTGGCCTGAGATACCTAGTGCCAGCCGGTGCCAAGGAAACCGCACGCATCACGAGGGAACCTTGTGCCTGGTGGTGCAGGGCTCCAGGAGTGGATGTGGTCCGGCCAGGGCTGGTCTCCATCGCCCTCTGCCGGGCGAATAGGAGAGTTGCTCTAAAAATCCAGCTGATACTCAGATGCTGCGGAAGGGTGGGGAAGAAGGGTGGGGCAAGGACTGGGAGGTCAGACAGCACCCTTCTAATAAGACAGACCAAGAAACAGAGGCTCAGCGAGGGCCAGGGTGCTGTCTGAAGTCCCGCAGCTACTCTAGGACCAAGCCAGGACCAGAACTCGCATCAAAGCCACCCCCTCACTTATCCCTGAGGTCTGGCTGTCTGCGCGGCCTCCCGTGAGGCCTTTCTCCAGCACTTCCTGCCATCAGTGGTTTTAAGTGCGGTTCAGCCCAGCCCTTTCAGGAAGTCTATGAAGTCAAAACTATTTTCTAAACTATTTTCATGACAATGCTAAAAGGATAGTTGCCTTTTTCACTTTCTCCCACTCCGAGTGTATGGTGGCATTTTCCAAAGGCCACATGACATGCGATGCTGCAATATCCTGAATGCAGAAGCAGCTATGAGAATCCAGCTGTCTTTTTTTTTTTTGTTGTTGTTGAGGTTTTTGCCTAGGGCCTATGAGCTCGCTGGAGAGAGAGAAAAAGAGACAGTGGGAGGCGAGGGAGGGAAAGTGAGAAATCATCACCTGGGGTGGATGGCCACAATCCCTTCTCCTCTACTCTCCTCTTGGACAGCATGCGCGCACATGCACATGCTCCCGATGTAATTTTCAAGCCACCAGGTCCGGGACTAGAATAGCATTTGGGCACGTAGGAGTCCAGCAATGTAACCACTACGCCATCTGCTGGTCCCCAGCTGTCTTCTATTACAAGAGGCACTAAAGAGATTTGTAAAAGCATAAAACAGTGCCATTCTTCTCATCATGACATGTTTTTCTATTTTTTTTTAGAGTTTTTTTTTTTGTTTTTTTTTTTTTTTTTGCCTTAGGGTGCATGCGCTCAGCAGAGAGACAGAGAGACAGACACAGTGAGAGGAAAGTGAAAAATCACCCCTCGGGGGGATGGCCACACCACAGTCTCTTCTCCTCCACTCTTCTCCCGGGATCTTGGACACACACTCATATGCACCCAGTGTGATTTTGAAGACACCAGGCCCAGGACTCAAACTGCAGGTCAACCATGTGAAAGTCCAACGACATAATCATTGTGCTATATCTGCTGGTCCCAGTACCCTGTTTTCTATGCAAAAATGTGTCAGGACTTCCTGATGACCCAAGATTTTTTTCAAGGAAGTAAATGTTTAAATGCATTAGTTTTCATTTCTAATATGGTAAATACTATTAGATATATATAACTCACACCAACAAAGTTCCTTCGGGCCCTCAGTAAGTTTAAAGAGTGTAAATGGATCCTGAGGTAAAAAAAAACTGTTAGATCAGTTGTTCTCTGTAAAGTAGCCTGGCAGCCTCTGTCATATTACTCTCTTTTATTTACTTCACAGCTCTTTTCACTAAAGACACTATCTTGTTTTATTTTTAGTGTGCTTATGAATCAATGAGGACCTTGTTAAAATATAGATATGGATTCAGTAGGTCTTAGGGGGGGCCAAGACTTTGCATTTCTTTCTCTCTCTCTCTTTTGTTCTTCTTCTTTTAAAGACTGCATTTCTGCCTTTGGGAACTTTTTAGATCCCAAATGATGCCAATTCTGCTGGTCTAAAAACCACACCTTGAGAACCCGTCATCTAGACTTTGCTCTGTCTTCTGATATGGGGCTTGCCATGACCGCTCAGGTGAAAACAAATCAGATAGCTGTTCCACGTCAGTGATGAGTAAGACCAGTTCCTCTCTGCTTCGGTTAAGAACTGCTGGAGGAAATTGAGGGTCAGTTAACCTGCGATTTGGGAGCAGTAGTAAAAGAAAGAAAAAATGTCGTCAGGGCTTAAGAACTGTCTTGGAGCTGCCTTTGAAAATATGTGTTGAGTTTCAAACAGTGAACTAAAATGCAATTCCATTAATGAGCATGAAATCAGATCTTCTTTGGGCTACCTTGTTGAAAGCCCCATAAAGTAGATATTATGCTTATTCACTTGCAATTTTGGAATCAGGTAGAATCGTCTCCTAAACCCAAAGCATATGGTAGATAGTTGAGTGGTCAGAATTATGGTTGTCAGAAAAAAAAAAAAAAAAAAGAAAAGAAAACCTTTACTAGGGATGGGAGAGATTTCAAAATATGCTATATAACATTTTTGCAGTGGAGTGGAAAATACATTTGAAACCAACTACTTGTAACTGCTTCTGCTATTTAAATCGGGGTGGTGGCAGAATTTACATCAGTGGAAAACGAATCTCTGTACTGGGTCTTTCCACTAACAGAAGGAAGAAGGAAGATTGTCATTATAAAACCCCTTTCAGTTGCATTATACTACAGGAGGAGAGATTACAAATTCAAATCCCCAGAAACCAGCCAGGTCACACCCATGAAGAACACAAAAGGTTCTAGTGAAGAGAAGTCGTCTTGCCTGGCCAAAGGAGCCATTCCTCAACTCCAACCTGTTTCTGCCATGTTTGATTGAGGATCTCATGTTGTTGAATCTTCCCATTTTTAAAAACTTTATTTCTTCCATGATGAACAGAGAATGAGAGATATATTCTGGCCAATAGGGTCTTGACGCCACCATCCACTCCTAGCCTTCAGCCAACCCTGGATCATGGGCACGTGTACATCTGGTGTATTCAGAGAGGTCTCTGGACGCAAACCTAGAACCTTCCCATGTGGGTCTGCCTCACACAGTGTCACATTTTACTGCCGAGTCACTGTCCGGCCGCTCTTATTTTCTGAGAGAATTTTGAAGCCAGTTTATACGGATTTGTAAAATTTATGTTGTTGTTGTTGTTGTTATTAATTATTATTGTTATTTTGGAGAGGTTTTTGCTATAGGGCACATGTGCTTGCCAGAAAGACAGAGAGAGAAAGAGAGACAGAAAGTGAGAAATCACCCCCCAGGGGGGATGGCCACACCACAATCCCTTCTCCTCCATTCTCCTTTTGGGATCTTGGGCAGGCATGTACACACGCCCAGCGTGAGTTTAAGCCACCAGGTCCGAGACTCAAACCATGGTCGACTACATGGGAGTCCAGCAACGTAGCCATTATGCCAACTGCTGGTCCCTATGCTATTGATTTTAATTTTTATTTTTAAAATATTTAGAGAGTTTTTGCTATAGGGTGCATGCGCTCACCAGAGAGACAGAGAAGAACAGGAAGACAGAAAGCAAAAAGTCACCCCCCAGGGGGTGATCCATGCACACACACCCATGGCATGGGGGATGGCCATGCCACAATCTCTTCTCCTTCAGTCTCCTCTTGGAATTTTGGACATGCACACACACCTGCTGTGAGTTTCAAGCTGCTGGGTCCAGGACTCGAACCACAGCTGGCCCTGTGGGAGTCCTGCAATGTAACCACTACACCATCTGCTGGTCCCTGATTTTTTTTTTTTTTTTTTTTTTTTTGCTTTGAATGTCAGAAAGAAAACCAAATTACACAAGAGCCACAAATCAACTTTGTGCCAGGAAGCAAATCTTCTGAGGTCTGAGATGAAAGAGCAGAATGGGACTCGGTGGGCCTTTCATTAGATGAGCCCTGAGCACGCTCCAAGGTAGGCCATCCCTGAAGGGAGAGGGTGTAGGATGGTGACATGCATTGCCTAATTGACTGGAAGTTTGAGTATTTTTAGGAGAAGGACGAGCCAGAGTGAGAGGGGTCTTGGGAAACAAGGGAGCAAAAAACTGTGAGGAGGAGAAAGGGCATTAAAGAGGTTAGCAGGAGGGTAGGGTCTGAGAAGAAGGGTGAGAGTCGATGATTCCTGGTTAAAGGTTGTGTGTGTGTACAGAGACAGGGCAGGAGTGGGCAGCTGATGAACTTCGACTGTAGAATACCTGAGAAACCATCATCACAATCAAGACAAAGACGCCATCACCCTCAGAGTTGACTTCCGTCTTCTAATGCTCCTTTCCGGCCCTCTCGGCTCCCTGACAGCCACTGATCTGTTTTCCATCACATCTTCTAGAGTGTTGTAAATTAAATGTATTATGTAAATGAAACCACACAGTCTGTACACTTAATAAAAACAAATACAAGGGACCAGCAGTTGGCATAATGGCTCTGTCGTTGGACTCCCAGGTAGTTGACTGCTGTTCAAGTCCCTGACCAAGTGGCTTAAACTCACGCCGGGCACATGCACATGCATGACCAAGATCCCGAGAGGAGAATGGAGGAGAAGGAACTGCAGCATGGCCAGCCTCTCTTCGGGGTGATTTCTCACTTTCTGTCTCTCTGTTTCTCTCTGTCTTCCTGGCGAGCGCACATGCCCTAGAGCAAAAACCTCTCATAAACAAACAAACAAACAAACAAAAAACAAAGACAAAAACACAAACTGCTAGAGAGAGAGAAGAAAGTACCCCTCGATGGGGTGTGGTTATGCTGCTAGCCTTCTCCATTTCTCCATCCTGTTGGGATTTCGGGCAGATGCATATGTGCCTGGCATATTTTTCAAGCCACCAGACTGGGATTGAAACTGGAGATGGCCATGTGGAACCCAGCTCCCTTAACCACTAGGTTACAAGCTGGCCCCGGTCTATAAACTTTGACCTAGCATTTTGCACTCAGCATAATTATTATAAATTCATCCACGTTATTGCACATAGTAATGGTTCATTGCTTTTCATTGCTGTGAAGTATCCTACCGGGTTTTGAAACTTGCTCTTTGAAATTAGTATATCACTATAGCTGGTCTGGAGGTCAGATTGTAGGCATTCAAATATTGACCCCACTGTTTACAAATGGGCAACCCGGGCCAGCAGGTGGCATGGTGGATAAAGCACTAGATCCCACATGGCTGATGGCATGGTTTGAGTCCCAGAGCCAGCAGCTTGAAAAATCACTCGGTGCGTGTGTGCGTGCATACCCCAAATCCCAAGCCTGTAACAGTGCGGTGCTCTGAGGCTAAGGAAGCAGAGACTAGAGGTTCAGTTCCATTTTGGTGACATCATGACGTCCAAGGTGGCCAGGGCTGGTTCCTTCAACGCTTTGCTCCCCAGATTTTTGTCCTTGGGCACAATGGCACCCAAAAGTGAGGTCTGGGTGGAAAAAAGCTTAAATAGTCCCTACAGGCAAGAGAAAAAGGAAGCTGAGAACTGCAATCAGTATGGTCACACACACAGTCATGCCTCATCATTCAAACCTCACAGACCCACATCTTCCTTGATGGCTCACTCAAATAACAGATGAAATGGTCTCCAACATGCAATGACTGTGCTCGGTTTCCAAAGCCGTCTCTCCGAGGCTTACACACCAGGGAGGTGCCTGCCTTGTGCTCTGACCGCAGCGATAGAAAGTCTGCGAGCATTATCAACATTGATGTTATCCTTTCCGGGCTCCATCTGATCCCCTCCAAGAGCTAGATGGTGAGTAGCAAAGGGAGTCACGTGGTCTAATAGAAAGTCACCGGAACACCCCAGCTTCGGAGGCAGGCGGGACCTGGGTTCGAATGCCAGTCATCCTGCTTATTAGCTCCTGTGCTTGAGCCAGTATAATCCCTATAGACATCTTTTTTTTTTTTTTTTTTTTTTTTTTAGCTTTGCTATGGGACACATGTACTCACCAAAGAGGGACAGAGAGAAATCACGCCCATGGGTAGAGAAGATGGTCACTCAGCAATCTCTTCTCCATTCCCCTTTCAGGATTTTGGACACACACGCATGCCCAGCATGATTTCCAAGCTTCTGGGTCTGGGACTCAAACTGCGCAGTCAGCCATGTGGGATCCAACACCTTCACCACCATGCCACCGGCTGGCCCTGGCCATCCTCTTTCAAAGGAGGATAAAAACATCTCTGACTCTACGGGAGTGTTGTGAAGACTAAAAAAAGCAGCAGTGTGGACAGCCCCGAACATGATGCCCAGCGCTGAGGAAGTAACTGCATGTAAGAAGTGATGGGCTTGGGAACAAGCAGTTAGTGTAATGGCTATGTCGCTGGACTCCCACATAGTCGACCGCGGTTCGCGTCTCGGACCCGGTGGCTTACAACTCCCACCGGGCGCGTGTGCGTACGTGCCCAGGATCCCGAGAGGAGAATGGAGGAGAAGGGATTGCGGCGTGACCATCCCCCCTGGGGGGTGATTTCTCGCTTTCTGTCTCTATGTCTCTCTCTGTCTGTCTGGCGAGCGCACGCGCCCTATAGCGAAAAACCTCTCCAAAAAAAAAAAAAAAAAAAAAAAAAGAAGTGATGGGCTCACCATGAGCCTCTGTGGTGTGATCGTGTGTGTTTTAAAGTGAGAGATAGAGAGAGGGCGAGACAGAGACAGGAAGAGACAGGCACTGCCAACAGGGTCTTCAGGCTATGAGCCATCCACAGCCCCAGCCGGCTCTGGATCATGCGCACATGTGCCCACTTTCTTCACATGCTCAAGGAGGTCTCAGGACTCGAGCCCAGGACCTTTTGCACATGGATCCAGTGGCATTATCACTGCAGCACCCCTTGGCCCTCTGCGTGGATTTAATACACACTTCCTCTGACTCTGAGCCTCTGTCTCTATGGCCTTTTTTGAATTGCACCCTGAACAGCTGTCTGCCTGTTTCAGACATCTGGCCAGCTGGACATGAGGTCCCCTGAGGAGCCGAGGACACTGAGGACCACAAGCTAGGAACTAAGTGGGACGTGAAAACCATTCTCAGGAAGGGCTGCCGTAGGAAAGGTGAGCGGGGTCAGCCTCGTTTCGCCCCAGAGCACCAGGGCCCACGGGTGAGCGTTACTAGGAGGCAGATGTGGAGCCACCTTGTGATCAGTGAAGTCTGAAAAGGAAGTGACCGCCCTGAGGCAGCAGCAGCAGCCTGGACCGACGTGTTCAGGCCGCGGTGGGACAACCAGGTGCCAGAGACGCCGCCAAGGTGATCCCTGACTGGGAAGTCCAGCCAAGTGACTCGCTTTCAGATGAAGGCAGGGGAGGTGGTGGGCAGGGCGCAGGGTCTCCACACGCTCACAGCTAGAACGGCACTTCCTCTTTTATCTGTTTCCTATATTTGGTTTCCTGAAGATTTTGCTTTTTAAACCCAAAGCTGTTTTTTTTTTCTTTTTTTCAAAGTCACTGTCCTAGATGACCTTTTGAGGCCTCTTTGAACTTGAGGGCTCTCAAAGGATGATTCAGAGTTGCCTGTGACCTCGTGAATTTGCCAGATCTGTTTTAGGCTGCGAGTGTCAAAACTCCTCTCAACTCGGCTGAAGTAAGAAGGAGATGCGTGACTCAAGGTAGTTCGCGGAATGGAATAAGGAGTGGAGCAACCACGGCCTCAGGGACGGAACCGGCACCTGCACTGCCCGACTCTCTCCGCATCTGGCTCTCAGTTTCGCCCTTCTCCCTTCTCGCTGGAGGCTGGCCTCTGGTGCCCTTGCCCACCAGCAGCCCCGGCAGGGAGGAGAGAAGGCAAGGTACTGCCCTTGCCTCAGTATCTGTACGTCAGTCCCGGGCAAGTACTGTTTGGCCCACCCTCAGTGGGCGATGGGTGCTCTGCTGGGCCGGTCCTGGGTTATGCACTTATCCCTGTGGTCAAGAGAAAGACCCTGGGGACCAGCAGTGAGCATAATGGCTGGACTCCCATGTAGTCGACCATGGTACAAGTCCCGGACCTGGTGGCTAAAACTCACTCCGGATGCGTGTGCGTGCGTGCCCAAGATCCCAAGAGGAGAATGGAGGAGAAGGGATTGCAGCGTGGCCATCCCCCCTGGGGGTGATTTCTTGCTTTCTGTCTCTCTGTCTCTCTCTGTCCTTCTGGCGAGCACATGTGCCCTATAGCAAAAAGCCTCTCAAAAAAAAAAAAAAAAAGAGTGAGACCCGGTACTAGACGTGAGAGGGTACGGAGGCTCGTGGGGTCCAGCCTCAGTGGAGCAAGCAGGGGGACACCACTGCACGGTGGCTGGGGCTGTGAGTGGCTCCTGGGTTCTTTCCTGGCCCAGCCTAAAGAAGACGGGCCTGGTGGCATCCTGGTATGCACCTGCAGTCCTAGGTGGCTAGGAGCCCTGGGTAGGATGGTGACATGTGGTGACATGGTGAGACCCTGTCAAAAATACTTCTTCCTGGGGCCAGCAGGCAGCGTGGTGGTTAAGGTGCTGGATTCCCACGTGATTTCCTGCAGCTGGAGTTCCAGACCTGGCAGCTTGCTTGCTTACTTTCTCTCTCGCTCTCTATTTCTCTTTAGTTAAATTAAATAATAATAATAAATAACAAATAAAATTAAATAAATCTTTTTTTAAAAAAAATACCTCTTCCTCTCTCTCTCTCCCTCCTGCTCTGTCTCTCTAAAATATATATGTATAAAATAAATAAAAAAGCTTTTTGGTGGTAAAATTAAAAGCAGTGGCTACTTTTGGGACCAGCAGATGGCTAATGGCTACGTCGCTGGACTCCTATGTAGTCGACTGCGGTTTGAGTCCCAGGCCCAGTGGCTTAAACTCATGCCAAGTATGCCCAAGATCCCAAGGGGAGAATGGAGGAGAAGGGATTGAGGTGTGGCCATCCCCCCTGAGGGGTGATTCCTCGTTTTCTGTCTCTCTGTCTCTCTCTTTCTGGCAAGCACACGTGCCCTAAAACAAAACAAAACAAAACTTCTCCAAAAAAAAAAAAAAAAAAAGAAGCAGTGGCTACTTTCATCTTGAAAGACCTTAAGAAGATGTATATGGGACCGTGTTTTGAGTCCCGGACCTGGCGACTTGGAAACCATGCTGGGCATGTGTGCATGCATGCCCGGAATCCCAAGGGGAGAATGGAAAAGGGATTGAGGCTGGCCATCCCCCTGGGGGGTGATTTCTCACTTTCCCTCTCATTGTCTCTTTCTCTCTCTGGTGAGTGCACACATCCTATGGCAAAAACCTTAAAAAAAAGAAGACGACGACATATCTAGAAAATTTCAGCTGTCTTTGGCTCTTCTCCATGAGAAGGGAGTTCTAATGCAAGGAGTGCCTATTTTCTGAGTGTTCATTTGGGCCAGCAGGTGGCATGGTGGTTAAGGTGCTGGACTCCCACATGGCTGACCTCTGTTCAAGTCCCCGACCCGGTGGCTTGAATATTGTGCTGGTTGCTTGTGTGTGCATGCCCAAAGTCCTGAGAGGAGAATGAAGGAGAATGGATTCCAGCGTGGCCATACCCCACCCTCCCTGTGTGTGTAGGGGGGGTGATTTCTCACTTTTCCTCTTACTATCTCTCTCCATAGGAGGCACATGCCCTATGGCCAAAAATTTTTTTAAAAAAAGAAATATTGAGTATTAATTTTAGGTATTAATCACCCAATATATGTTTTACCTTCTTTTTTTGGAGAGGTTTTTGCTATAGAGCGTGTGTGCTCACCAGAAAGACAGAGAGAGACATAGAGACAGGAAGCGAGAAATCACCCCCCAGGGGGGATGACCACACCACAATCCGCTCTTTTCCTTTCTCCTCTCGGGATCTCGGGCACGTACGTACATGCGTCCGGTGTGAGTTTAAGCCACTGGGTCCGGGACTCGAACCACAGTCGACTACATGGGAGTCCAGCGACATAGCCATTATGCTAACTACTGGTCTCATGATTTACCTTTTTAAGTTGTCATAACAATGATCTGAAATGAATTTTTATTATCATTTTACAAATGAGAAATTGAGGCCAAAAGACGTTAATTAACTTTCCCAAGATGAGACGTTAATTAACTTTCCCAAGACCACACAGCTAGACATTACAAAGCCGAGACCAGGCTCTCCATCCGTTAGTCTGGGCCTGCGTGGTTGAGCCCTCCTTCACCTCTAAAAATATAGAAGGTGGGGCAGTAGGTACAGAGGTTTAGACACACCGTGGAACAGGATTCCTCAAACACAAACAGTAAGACCAGGCCATGAGTGCTAGGGCTGGTGAGAAAAACAAACAAAAAGCCCCTGGACACGGAGACAAGAGAGCTGAGTTTGAAGCCCAGCTCTGCTTCTGCTGCGGGTCAGTGCTAAGCCAGAAAAATCTGTTAAAATGCAGTCACAGTCACAGTCAGAGTGCTGCTGGCAGGAAGGACGTGGCTAGGTGATGCCAGAAGCCATGTGGGGAGGCTCTGGGTTCTCCTCCAGGGTCTGCCTCAACGCTGTGGGTAATGGGATCTTGGCTGGCGATAGGGCTAGTAGGATGATTGCGGCATGAGACCCTAATGAGGAAGCCACTCTCTGTCTCTCAGGAAATAAAGAAATAAACTGAAATAAAAAAAAAAAAAAGAGGCAGATCCAATGGATCACTCTTCTGCATGAAATTTAGTAGCCTCAGGAGACGAACAGCCCTCAGGTAAGCCAAAGCTGCCTCTGCTTGGCCCTCTACAGGTGCTCTTTTATATATATATATATATATTTTTAGAATTATTTTATTCAACTTTATTATAATTTAATTTGCTCAGAGAAAGAGAGATAGGGAAAGTGAGAAAGCAAGCTGCCAGGTCCAGGACTCGAACTGTAGTTGGTCATGTAGGAGTCCAGTGCCTTAACCACCATGCCACTTACCAGCCTCTGCAGCTGCTCTTTATGCTTCTGTTCTCACAATTCTGATTTTACCTTTGCAAGCACAGTCCCCTCCGTCTGGAATACATGTTCCCTTCCCCTAATTCTGAGCCAGCACTGACTCTGTTTTTTTTATTTATTTTATTTTATTTTTATTTTATTTTATTTTATTTTATTTTATTGCATTGCATTGCATTGCATTGCATTGCATTGCATTGCATTGCATTGCATTGCATTGCTAGAGGGTGTGTGCACTTGTCAGAGAGTGCCAGAGAGACAGAGAGAAAGAGGAAGGAGCAGCGCCCCTGGGTGGGGAATGGTCACACCACCATCCTTTCTCCTCCATTTCTCCATCTTGTTGGGTTTTGAAGCATACGCAAACAACAGTGTGTTTTTCAACTTATCGGGGCCAGGATTCGAACCACAGTCTGCCATGTGAGATCTGGGCTCCTTTAACCACTAGGCTATGGAACTGGCTCTTTTTTTTTTTTTTTTTTTTTTTTGCATTTATTTATCCTATGAGACACACACAGACAAACAGGCACCCCCAACAGGTCTTCATACTATGATCCATCTCCAGCCTCACCAGCCCAGATCATGGACATGAGGCACGTGTGTGCTGTGCTCAGGAAGGCCCCAGGACGCAAACTCAGGACCTTCCCCTGGGGGTCTGGACCTTCCACACCACTCACAGCTTCAGCTCCTATTGGCAGCTTTTTCTGCTTGTCAATAGCTTAGACCCCTTCATGGACACCCGCAGGTCACCTTCTTGTCACCTCCAAAGCGCTTCTTTCAGTGACAATGAGCGATCACGCTCTGGCTGGCCTTCGGACTGTAAGTTCCACAAGGGATTGGGGACCATTCGTGCCTTGTTCGCCTGTGTCCACAAACCATCCAGAATGCTGGCAGCGTAGGGAGAGCCCAATAAGTGTTTATCGAGCAACTCAATGAAGCCTGAGCACCCACTCTGGGCCTCTGTAAATGTCAGCTGTGTAGGTGTCAGATTCTAGGACTCGAAGAGGCTTCGATGTTCAGCACCTGGGTAAAGAGGGAGCCAGTGTCAGTGGGTGGAATTTGGTTAAATCGCAGAGGCTGTCGCGTTTTATTTGAAGCGTGAAAGAAAAGGCTAGTTGGGGCCATCTGGTCCGCTAACAGGTGGACTCAGACATGAAGAGGAGAAGTTCACTTCCAAAGCAGCCCTGCCTGCAAAAAACTCACACTCTTTCCCTGAAGAAGGCTGTCACTTGGTTCCTCTCTCTGGCTCTGACATATGCTTGCAGCCCTCGCTCCTCAACGTGGTTGGTATTCAGACTTTGCTGCCATGTGAGGAGAGCTGCTGTGAGGACTGAAAACGCCGTCTCTCAGCCATTAGCAGAAGGAAGAATTTCGTGTTGCTTTCAGGCCCAGAGCCTCGACCTGGCATGCCCATGGCTCGAACTTGGACACTGAGGCTTGGGGCAAGATGGTGCCTCTAACCGTGCAGAAGGACAGGGTTTTCTGAGGCTCTGGCTGAAATAAGTAGCCTACTAACTCTGCTCTTCTGTGGTCATTTGTCTTGGCTTGCCTGCAGGACAGACTCTGAAGACTAGAGTTCAAATCCTGCCTCTGCTCATTACTGCTGTTTCCTTGGGTAAATTACTAAACTTCTCTAGGGCTCAGTTTCTTCATCTATAAAATGGGATGACAAGAGTGCCTATGTCTTAGTAATGTCATGAGGCTTTAATGTGCTAATTTGTATAAAGTTCTTAGAATGGTTCCTGACCTATCTACTAAGCATCATTTAAGTGTTTCTGGTATTAGGTTGTCAGGAAAGTCATGACGTGTTCTTCTATGCAAAAATAGGTCACGACTTTCCTGATGACCCAATATTATATTATGAATCCTCTTCTCAATGCCTAGTCTGATATTGTTCACACTAGTATTTGCGACTGGACTAGTTTTTCTCAAAGAGTCCTCTGCAGATCACTCATATCAGAATCACTTGGGCCTGGGACCAGCAGTTAGCATAATGGCTATGTCGCTGAACTCCCATATAGTTGACCACGGTTTGAGTCCCAGACCCAGTGGCTTAAGCTCACACGAGGTGCGTGTGCATGCGTGCCCAAGATCCCAAGAGGAGAATGGAGGAGAAGGGATTGTGGCATAGCCATCCCCCCTGGGGGGTGATTTCTCGCTTTCTGTCTCTCAGTCTCTGTCTTTCTGGCGAGTGCACATGCAATATAGCAAAAACCTCTCCCCCCCCCAAAAAAAAAAAAAAAACAAAACAGAAAAAACAGAATCACTTGGGCCAAAGGTGATATTAAATTTATTTATTTATTTATTATTTTAAAGAGAGAGATTTGCTATAGGGTGCACGCACTTGCCGGTAAGACGGAGAAAGACAGAGAGACAGAAAGAGAGAAATCACCCCCCGGGGTGATTTTAAGCCACTGGGTCTGGGACTCTAACTGGTAGACTACGTGGGAGTCTGGTGACACAACCATCTACTGGTCCTGATACTCAATATATTTAACAAGAGAAGGGTGAGCACATTACCATGGCCAGAGTGTCCCCACTGAGACATATTGACATTTAATACCTTGCGCTGTGGTATTAGGAGATGCGGCCTAGTGTGAGGTGCTTGGGGCAGGGGGAGGGAGAACAGATCCCGCATGATTAATGGATTAATGGCATCTCTTGGGAGGGCGTGTATTCTCGCTGATTCAGGCCCATGCGAGCGGGTTGTGAGCCAGCCACCGCTCTGCTTCTCTCTTGGCAGGTGCCTAGTAGCCTTTCTCCCATGGAGGGAAGAAGCACATGGTCATTGACAATGCCATTGCCATGCTTGGGAATTTTGTAGCCTACGCATTGGAGCCAAATAGACCTCTTTGTTTTATACATCACCCAGCCTCAAGTACTCTGTAGTAGCAGCACTAGACAGACTGAAGTGGATAGCCACTAATCAGTTATGATCGGGGAGGCTTGTCTTACACCAGACGTTACTCCTGTGCTTTCTGAGTCATGATGGATCTGGGGTGGGTCATGGTAACTGGGGTGGCAGGGGACACTCAGGTATGGTAATCAATTATCCTGCTTTTGCTTGATGTGAGACTTTCATGGCCGAAACCTGGACATCCCAGCCTAACCTGGCGCAGCTAGTTATCTACACTGGGCCTTTGGGACACTTTACCAACTGGTTTAAATGTGTCACTATTTTAACAACCAGTGAGGTCACACTGGTATCTACTGACGGAATGTCAGGCCTCTTGAGTGTCTTCTGAAAATACAGAGTCCTGGGCCCCACCTCAGACAGTTTGAATCAGAAGGTCCAGGGCTAGGAAGCCTGTATTTCTGACACACACCAGGTGATCCGATGCTCTCTCAGATTTAAGCTCCCCTTCTTTGAATTACTGTCCCCTGAGATTGTCTGCTTCAGGAAGACGTGAACTGGGTCTGTATGTTGCCCGTGACTCTTAGGTTCAGGGCCAGCACATAGTAGGTGTTCAGTAAATATTTGCTCAAAGAATAGACTCAGGCACCAGCAGATGGCATAACAGATGGCTGGACTCCTACGTGGTTGATCACGGTTCGAGTCTCGAACCCGATGGCTTAAAACATGCCAGGCATGTGTGTGTGCGTACCCAAAATCCCAAGAGGAGAATGGAGGAGAAGGAATTGCAGCATGGCCATCCCCTCTAGGGGGTGATTTCTCACTTCCGGTCTCCCTCTCTCTCTGGTGAACATATATGCCCTATACCAAAAATCTCTCTCTTAAAAAAAAAAAAAAGAATGGGTGCAGGCCATCGGTCATATTATGGGAGGCCATAAGTATGGTGATTAAGAGCACAAGCTTTATATTGAGACCGAATTCAACTCATCTTTCTTTTTTTATAAGTTGCATGATCTTAGATGGTTAATTCACCTCTCAGACACTCCATTTCCTCATTCAGAAAATGAAATAATAACAGTGGGTCGTTGGAAGAATGACATATTTTTCTATGCAAAAATATGTCATGACTTTTGCGACCCCTCAGTAGTACTACCTTACACAGGCGTCCTGTTAACTAAAATCACATACATGAGACAATTAGCCACAGTGCGTATGATAGAGTAAATTTTCAGAAAAACATAGCTCTCACTATTTCTGTTGTACTTGATTATTAATCTTGATTATTAATAATGCTTCAATTTCTTGGGACCAGCAATTAGCGTAATGGCTATGTTGCTGGACTCCCATGTAGTCGACCACGGTTCGAGTCCTGGACCCGGTGGCTTAAACTCACACCAGGCACATGTGCATGCGTGCCCAAGATCCTGAGAATGGAGAATAGAGGAGAAAGGATTGTGGCGTGGCCATCTCCCCTGGGGGGTGACTTCTTGCTTTCTGTCTCTCTGTCTCTCTCTGGTGAGCGCACATGCCCTGTAACAAAAACCTCTTAAAAAAAAAAGTTCAATTTACTTTAATTCAGCAATCACTGAGGTATATGGTATGCACTGTGCCAAGCATTGGAGATTATTAAAATAATTTTTAAAGACTGCCTTTATTCAGTTCAGCACCACCATTTACCAGCTCCATGATTTTATATTCTAAAGTTTATTCATTTATTTCTTCCATGAAAGAGGCAGATAGAAACAGAGACACAGTACCTCCAACAGGGTCCTGATACCGCCATCTACCCCTGTCTTCAGCCTGACCCTAGATCACAGGCTTGCGTGTGTCTGGTCCACTGAGGGAGGTCTCCAGACACAAACCTGGAACCTTCACATGTGATCAGTACTTCAGAGCTGCATGCTTTACCACTGTGCTACCACCCAGCCTCCTAGTCCTGTGATACTGTAGAAGTTTCCTAGCTTTGCTTTATCTCAGTTTACCAAACTATAACACTGCGGTCATGAAGTCACTGGGCTATTGTGAGGACAAAGGAAATAACCCACATCCGGCATGGAACTTAAGGCTTAGCGTGGATGAGGCACTCAATAAATGTAGCTATTATGACTGCCTGTGCAGATAAAAAAGCCTGGGTCAGTCTATACCAGAATACTCAAATAGCTCACCCTGGGTGATTGGATTAGAAATTATTTCAGTCTACTTTCTGCATGCCTGTATTTTCCGAATTGCCACAGTGAACATAAATTACTTGTGTAAAAGGAATAGAGAAAACGAGTCTTGAATGTTGTCCTGCTCCTAACAGTGCATGGCATATGGTATGTACACAGTAAATATTTCTGGAATATCTAAATGGAAAGTTATATGCTCAGATCAGATGATTTAAGAAGCTTTATTCACATCAAAATACTGTTCTTTAACTTGTTAAGTATTACCACACTTCAAGTTTTAAAAATAAGCGGCTTCCTAAATTCTCTCAGCATTGTTTCATAAATCACTTACAGTGAGTGGAAACTTTCCAATTTAGAAGGTATTTTCCTTTAAAGATTAAATTGAGAAAATAAGACTATGTTAGTGAGGGTGCTTAGATACAAGTTGCAGGTACTCAAATGAAACTGGCTTAAGGAAAACATAAAAATTCATGTTGGCTCTTTTAAGAATACCTAGTTTTGGGGCCTTTTGAGGTGCCTGGAACATTTTATTATGCTTTATCTTTCTGGGTAATGGGTGAGATGGCTACTGATGGCCTCAAGGTTGTAATCTGAAAGGAAGAGGCTTTTCTCCCCAATGGCTCTGACAAAAACTCCAGGGAAGTCTCTGATTGGTCAAGTCTGGGGCATGTGGTCATCCTTGGGTAGAGCATGGAGACAACGGACTAAGCATAAATTAATATAGCATTGGATGGGATGGAGCCAAAAAAAAGTCACCAATCTAATCAAAGAGCAAATGGTCACTATCGGTAAAGAACCAAGTCCCTCCTTGGGAACCAGCAGTTAGCGTAATGGCTATGTCGCTGGACTCCCACGTAGTCGACTGCGGTTCGCGTCCCAGACCCGGTGGCTTAAAACTCACGCAGGGCGTATGTGCCCAGGATCCCGAGAGAAGAATGGAGGAGAAGGGATTGCGGTGTCACCATGCCGCCTGGGGGGTGGTTTCTCACTTTCCGTCTCTATGTCTCTCTCTGTCTGTCTGGCGAGCTCACCCGCCCTATAGCAAAAACCTCTCAAAAAAAAAAAAAAAAAAAAAAAAAAAAAAAAAAGAACCAAGTCCCTCCTTGCCAGAGGGTGTCTTTGTAAAGTTTCTTGACTTTACTGGGAGAAAAATGCCACACAAAAATGTAATAAATCATGATTTTTGCTGCTGTAGGGAACATGCACTCACTCACTGGGGAGACAGAGACAGAAAGCAAAACATCACCCCCCAGGGGATATGGCCACATCACAATCCCTTCTTCACCATTCTCCTCTTAGGATTTTGGGTAAGCATCCACATGCCCCCAGCATGATTTTCAAGTTCCAGGGTTTGGGACTTGAACTGCAGTCGGCCATGGGGGAGTCCAGCGGCTCAACCGCTATGCCACCTGCTGGCCCCCAAATATAAGAATTTTAAAATGCCTTGCAGTTAGACATTAAACTTTTGGGTCATACAGAAAAATCCAGTTTTTAGCCCTTGTTCTGTCACTTACAAATATCTCCAGGCTTCAGTCAACTGGTAAAATCAGAGAGTTGGTTTTGATGACTTACCATTTTTTGCTTGAAGATGCAATGATTCTAGATAGTATTACACAAATTCTCCTTGAATTTCAAAGGAACTCTCATTTACAAAGACCTATAATTTTCTAAATGGTATTGACCTTCAAGGAGTAACTTCACAGAATGAGTTCTCGGGGAGGAAAGAACGCTGTTTAACTCAGTAATAGTTTATTGACGGTTTTCTGTGCCAGTGTCCTACACCCAACCTCAGTTGAGTCTTCTGAGAGGTAGTCTGGCAGGTAAAATGAACTTCACAGCAAACACCTTGGAACCCGCGATGGTGTTCAGTCACATGGCAAAGAGGAATCACGGTGTTTATCAGCTGACCTGGAGATGAGATTCACCTGGATGGTCCTCACGTAATCACAGGAGTCCTCGTGAAAGAGGAAGGCAGGAGAGTCGGAGAAGGAGTGATGCAGTTGCTGGATTTGAAGATGAGAGGGGGCCACCAACCAGGGTATACAGGTGGCCCTCTGGTAGCAGGAAAGTGGATCATTCTCTACAGCTTCCTGAAGGAACACAGCCTCCGGAACTGTAAGGTAATGACTTTGCATCGTTGGGCCCAGTCACAGCAGCCCAGGCTGTAGGGAGCTTCGCCTAAGGCTGCAGCCAGGTGGGAAGGCCTAGAATGTGGTTCCTTGGTTGGTGTGAACTTGCTGAATGTGCCTATGTCTGGGTGTAAGATCCCGGCTGGCTGGTAGGCTGGGAGGAGAACTGCAGCATGGCAAGACCCTGTTGAGGGAGGGGACAGTCTCTCTCAATAAATAAACTTTAAAAACGTTGCATTGCTTTACGCCATTACAATGATGGTGCTTAGTTGCAGCAGCCACAGGAAACCAATATAGGTAAGTACGATAAACTCGATTTATTGAGGAGTATACAGTCATCGAAATCTAGGAGACTTCCCAAGGTTACACAGCTACACAGTGGCCAAGTCAGATTTTGAACTTGAGTGTATTTAGCTTTAAAGCCCACGCTCTTAACTATGGTGTTGTATTTTGTCAGTGTCATGCATGTGAGCCAATGTTAGGCTCTGCAGATTTCAAAGAAGCACGAGAACATAATCCCTAGCTTCAGAGAATCCATAATCACGTAGTGGACTAAACAATCCAGTAGGGCCAGCTGGTGTGATGGTGAAATGCAAAGCTCTGTGAGACTGACTCAAATGCAAGGTTTCGGGTTCATATCCAGAGATCTTGGAATACACTAGGCTCACGCTACCCATGATATGGGGCTAGCTCAAACAAGGGCTGAGGGTGTGGGAATTCAGTGGTAAGACCCTGTGTGTGTGTGTGTGTGTGTGTGTGTGTGTGTGTGTGTGTGTGTCGGGGGGTGGGTACAGCTTCATGGCCTAGTAGTTAGAGCTAGATCCCACATGGCCAACTGCACAGTTCGAATCCTGACCCCAACGACTTGAAAAACACAATGGGCACATGTGTGTGTGTGTGTGTGTGTGTGTGTGTGTGTGTGTGTGTGTACCCAACATTCTGATAGGATGGAGAAATAGAGAAAAAGGATTGTGGCAGGAACATGCCCCATTGGGGGCTGCTCTCTCCCTCTCTCTTTCTTCTCGCTTTCTCTCTCTGTCTCTGGTGAGTGCACATGCCCTCTTACAAAAAAATATATATATTAGGTTGTCAGAAAAATCATGACATATTATTTCTATGTTTTTAATATACAAAATGCATCATGACTTTTCCAACAACCCGATAAAACAAAACAAAGAGTAGAAAAAGACTGGTGTGGGTGATGCTTCTCTGTTTCTCTTTCTGTCTCACTCATGGGAGAAATAAATGAATCAAACTTTGAAAAAATGTAAAAGCCCAGTGAAGCAGTATTCAGTACCTTTTGTTGGGATTACCAAATTCCACCTTTTTGACATGGGTAGTCTTAGCAGTGTTACCCTTAATGTGAGAGGGAAGGGTGGTACCATCTGGTCTGGACTGAATCGCGTCCCCACTAAAATTCATAGGTTGACGTCTCAACTCCCAGGACCTTCTGAATGTGCATATACTTGGAGACGGGCCCTTTGAAGAGATAATTAAGGCACAGTGAGGTGATACAGGTAGGCCTAATCCAACACAACCAGTGCCCTTATATAAAGAGATTAGGACACAGATGCACACAGAAGAAAAATCAAACCAGGAGGAGAGGCCTTCAAAGAACCCAACTCTGATGACACTTCAGTCTCAGATTTCCAGTCTTCAGGACTGCAAGAAATATATTTTTGTGGTTTAAGCCACCCAGTCTGTGGTGTTTTGTTACACTGGCCCCAGCAAACGCACACACCATGTGAAAGTAATGAGCTTACTATTACACAACTACACCCATCATAGCTGGAGGAGTTGTTTACTCTGGGTGTGAGTGGCTCATTCTAAACTAGGGCAGAGGAATTCAGAAATAACGTCACGACTCTAGTCCATCTACTTCCTGAGACTTCAGTGGGTGCAACGCCTGGGGTTTCAACACTAGGAGCTCGGCGTGATCTCCTGTTCTGCCACGTGCACCTTTCCTTTTCTTGTTTCCATCTCCCTTGCTCCCTCAATCCATTCAACTTCAATTTCCCTCCAGCTACCTGTAGTCTGACCTTTACCTTCATTTAATCTCTATCTGTTCTCTGTCTAGTTCTGCTGATAGAGGGGGCCTGCATCTTAAAGGCAATGTACGGGGCCAGCAGGTGGCGTGGTGGTTTAAGGCACTGGACTCCCACATGGCCGACTGTGGTTCAAGTCCCAGACCTGGTGGCTTTCTCACTTTCCCTCACTCTCTTTGTCTGTTTCTCTCTAATCAAACTGGAAATTAATAATAAACAAACTTAAGTAAAATAATTTTTTTTTGGAGAGGTTTTTTGCTATAGGGCACGTGCGCTCGCCAGACAGAGAGAGAGACAGAGAGATAGAAAGCGAGAAATCACCCCCCAGGGGGGATGGCCACGCCGCAATCCCTTCTCCTCCATTCTCCTCTCGGGATCTTGGGCATGCACGCACACGCGCCCACGTGAGTTTAAGCCACTGGGTCCCGGACTTGAACCGCGGTTGACTACGTGGGAGTCCAGCGACATAGCCATTATGCTAACTGCCGGTCCCAAGTAAAATAATTTTTGAGAAAAAAAAATAAAGGTAATGTACAGTCGGGCACAGAACTGTATGTCTGTGAGACACTCCTTGGGAGGTTGAAGCAGAATTGTGAGTTTGAGGCCATCTTGGACAACATAATGTGACCTGGTCTTTAGGAAAAAAAAAAAAAGAGAGAGAGAAGTGGTAAGAATTCTGTTCAGCAGTCTGGTAGAGTGAATTGTCTAGAAAGGAATTAAATTTTTCACACGAGGGATATTAATTTTCAATAGGCAAATCCTTTATACCACTAACTCCTTCTATGCCTGAATCTCTGTACTGTTAAAACTTGAATGTGGGACCAGCAGTTAGCGTAATGGCTATGTCACTGGACTCCCACGTAGTCGACCGTGGTTTGCATCCCGGACCCAGTGGCTTAAAACTCACGCTGGGTGCGTGTGTGTGCGTGCCTAAGATCCTGAGAGGAGAATGGAGGAGAAGGGATTGCGGCGTGGCCATCCCCCCTGGGGGATGATTTCTTGCTTTCTCTCTCTCTGTCTCCCTCTGTCTGTCTGGCGAGCGCACATGCCCTATAGCAAAAACCTCTAAAAAAACCAAACAAACAAACAAAAAAAACTTGAATGTATTGGTTAGAGTATGTATCAGTCAGGAGAGGTTTGGTTTTGCTGCAGTAATAAACAACCCCCAAATTTCATTACATTTCATTATAATTTCATTCACAACCAATTAATCACACTACATGTGAAATATTGGCTGCAGGAGCCTCTGCTTCTGATACTACCTTGGCAATCTGAGATGGTCAAGACTCTGTCTTTTCTTTTTTATTGCCAGAGACAGAATGATAGAGGGAGAGGGAGAAAGAACCCTCAATGGGATGTGGTCACACTGCAATTCCTTCTCCATTTCTCCATCTTGTCAGAATTTGAGGCACACATGCACATACACCTGATATGCTTTTCAAACCCTTGGGCTAGGATTCAAAGTGTGTTCAGTCATGTGGGATCTGGCTTTTTTCACCATTAGGCTACAGGGCTGGCCTTCCATCAATATTTTTTTGATGGTTCAGACAGGGAGTTATGGTGTGGAAAAATTATACTGGCACATACAGTCTTTCACCTGGAAACGACCCACACCACTTCCACTCATATTTCATTGGCCAAAACAAGCAAAATATTTGCATTTAACTTCAAAGGAGGTAGGGAAGTATAATCCTACCAGGTACCCAGGAAGAGAAAATAGAAATATTTGTAAACATCTCTGATAACCACTATAGGGTAATTTTTAAAAGAATTATTTAATTTATTATTATTATTATTCTTTTTAAAATTTTTCTATAGGGCACATGTGCTCACCAGAGAGAGACAGAGAGAGAGGGAAAGCAAGAAAACAAGCCATCAGGTCTGAGACACTTGGTTGCAAGAAACAAAACATCTGTCTAAAGGAGTTAAAACAATGAGGAAATTTATTATTGTCTCTAACAAAGGACCCAAGTTTTGGGCTTTTGGCAGTCTAAATTGAAATAAAACAAGATTTATTCCCTAGGAGTACGTAGGGGACCAGTCCTCCTGGTCCACAAAATAAAGGGTGTAGTTACTTACAGGCGAGTGAGCCAAACTAGCATCTGTTTTAAGACAGAAGGAGTGGCCAGCTAGTGGTGTGGTGGTTAAAGCAGCTGGATCCCATCTGGCTGATCTTGTGGTTCGAGTCCAGACCTGGTAGCTTGGAAGACATGCTGGGTGCGTGTGGGTGTATGCCCAGAGTCCTGAAAGAAGGGAGAAGTGGAGGGCGTGGTGGCGCCCGCCCTATGGCAAGAAGGGAGAAGTGGAGAAGGAATAATGTGGCCATTCCTAATGGCGGTGGGTACTTTCTCACGATTCTCTCTCTCTTTATCTCTCTCTCTCTCTCTCTCTCTCTCTCTCTCTCTAGCAAGCACACCCACTGGCAGTTATTTAAAAAAAAAAAAAAAAAAGGAAGATGCATGAATTCTCAGTTGGGTAGAAGACAAACAGTGCCTGCTGTCCCAGATCTCAGGAAGGGAGAAGTGATTGTGGAGAGGGGAGGGAGAAGAGCATTCTGCCCCCATGCCCGAGCTTGTGAAATCGTCACATTAACCTCATGAGGTGGGTTTCCTCTTCCTGTTCACAGACAAGATATGAAGCATCAGAGACACATAGGCCCGCCTGAGTCGGAAGTTCTACTCGTTGCTCATGGCCTGCCTGTCTGGCTAGTAACTACAATTACAGACTGGAATGTCAGAATTCATTTGCAAAAATCCTTTGGGGAAGGCAGAGGAAGAAGAGGTAAATCCCCACTTTCAGTTAATCAACAATTACCCTAGTATAAATAGACTTTCCATGATCCAATTGGCGACTTGCTAAATTTCCTTACTGACGTCAGCCAAAGAGCCCTTTCAACAAGGGACAGTGCCCACTCTGCGGCAAGCGAAGAGAGCAGGTGTGTTAATCTTCAGCTTTATCCAGGACTAAATTTACCTATAAGGGAATGTGGTCATGTTCCCTTCAAAGCGACTCTCCAGTATTCCAGGGTGGAGACAAAAATCTCTTATGACTCTTCCCCATCCTAATGTCTTACTAACCCCAATTTCCTAGGAAAAATTTGCAGCAGTTGAAAATTCAGCCCTTCCTCAGCTTTTGCTGATAGATGCACTGACAAATGTCACAGGGGCTCAAATCTAAGAATGCAGTTGGTGAAGGGCCAGCCCATGGTATGGCTGTTAAGGGCTGGAGCCCACATGGCCAATAGCACAGCTCAAGTTCTGGATCTGGTGACTTGAAAATCACACTGAGCATGTGTGTGTGCATGCCCAACATCCTGAGAGAAAAATGAAGGACAAGGGATTGGATGTAGCCATCCCCCAAGGGGGGGGGGGGATTTATCAATCTCTGTCTCTCTGTCTCTCTCCAGTAAGTGCATATACTTTATGGCAAAAATCAAAAACTTTATTTATATATATATATATATATATACACATATATATATATATATATACACACACACACACACATAAATAAATAAACAAATAAAATATGTGCCAAAATTTAAAAAAGGAAAATGCAGTTAATGAGAGTAAAAAAATGATGCAGGCAACTCTTAGAAGGCTCCAGTGTGGAACAGAGAAGTATCCACCAACTGGGGAACGCACCTCCACACTAGACCTCTCGGCCTGCACTGAGGCTGGCTGCCAACTGCAGGCTGGCTTCTTGATTGTACACTCTGGCCACATCTCAATGAACCCCAGAGCCTGGTCCTGCCCACACCCAGTGGAAGGTGCTACTCTTTTTTTTGGGGGGGAGAGGTTTTCGCTATAGGGCGTGTGCGCTCGCCAGACAGACAGAGAGAGACATAGAGACAGAAAGCGAGAAATCACCCCCCAGGGGGGATGGTCACGCCGCAATCCCTTCTCCTCCATTCTCCTCTCGGGATCTTGGGCATGCACGCACACGCGCCTGGCGTGAGTTTTAAGCCACCGGGTCTGGGACGCGAACCGCAGTCAACTACGTGGGAGTCCAGCGACATAGCCATTATGCTAACTGCTGGTTCCCAAAGGTGCTACTCTTTTTCAAGGCCCTTCTAAGTGCCAGGACCGGGTAAAGCACATTATACCATTGTACATAATTGTTATTTTTAGGAAGATTTTTGCTATAGGTCATGTATGCTTGCTGGTAAGACAAAGGGAGAGAAAGTGAGAATTCATGCTCCCCCCCGGGGGGGGGGGGGGATGACCACACCACAATCCCTTCTCCTCCATTCTCCTCTTGGGATTTTGGGGCATGCATGCACATGTGCCTAGCATGTTTCAAGCCTCTGGGTCCAGGAGCTGAATTGCAGTCAGCCATGTGAGAGTCCAGCACCTCAGCCACTATGCCACCTACAGGCCCTATTCACACATAACTCTTTATTTTTTATTTTAATTTCTGGTACACATACATTGGGTCATCCAAAAAGTCGTGATGTTTTTTTTTCTGTGTTTTCCTATGCAAAAATGTGTCATGATTTTTCTGACAATCCAATAATTGGTGTATATCTTGGTGGGCTACAGAGTGGTTTTTAAGGCATATATACAATATACAATAATGAAATCAAATATATATGTATATTCATCTTCAAGGCTGAACATGACATCATTGTGCACCTCAGTTAATAGCTCTGCTAGGATTTTTTTGAAAAAGTGTATTAAATTGCCCGTATGTTTTACTATGATGTGATAATCATCCTGTAGCCTCTTCCCCTTATTTGTCACATACAATTCTTAAACCAACTTTCAGAAGCAGGAGTTTTTCTTGTGGATGGGCAAATGAAAACTCAAGGAGGTCGCATATTAAAGTTACAAGGTAGAGCTGAATTTTATCTCAGGTCTGGTTGCAAACCACAATACCCTTAACTTCTATGACCTACTTCCTCTGCTCACTTAAAGAACTTGATTTTGTTTCAAGATTCCCCATGTAAAATCTACCAGGGGGTAGAGAAATGACTATCTCATATTGCTTCAGAGAAGTTAAAAAAAAAAAAAAAAAAAAAAACTGGTCCTGGGGTCATAGAGTTAGTAAGTGATAGAGCCAAGATTTGAACCCAAGTCTGAATGACCCCACACCCAGAGCTCCTCCCTCGTGAATTGTCTACTCCTGAACACAAGCAGCTGATCCTAGGACCCTGAGTGGCCTTCCACTTGAATTACCAGCTTCTTTAGAATAAAGAATTACCGTATTAAAAAAGTCAAGGGGAGAGGTTGGCAGGCGATGTGGTGGTTGAGGTGCTGGAGTCTCACATGGCCAATGGTGGTTCAAGGCCTGGATTTGGTGACTTGATTCCTCACTTTCTCTCACTCTCTTTCTCTCTCTGGTGAGCATGTATGCCCTGTAGCAAATTAAAAATTAATAACAATAATTTATGAAATTAAATAAATAATTCTTTAAAAAAAGTCAGGGAGAAAGAGATTACGGCTGACATTCCAAATTGGTTTGAAATATACGTGTGTGTATATAAAATTCCCCTCCACCTTTGAAATGCTTGCAGGTTTTCTTAAAGAATTTTCTGACGTTCGGAATAACCCATCCACTTTCTCAAGGTCTCTTCAGGTCAGCATATTTAAAAAAAGAAAGACTTTACCTTGTCACTCAGCGCTCTCTTTGTATGAATCATAACAGGACTCTGTGTGGGGAAGCAGCCTAGTTCTAGGAACCGGTAATAGAAGCTGGGGTTTGTCACCTTCACGGTTGCTTTTCAGATCGCACTTGGGTGTGTATTTAGGGCCTTGTGACGGTGCATCTTTGACCCAGCGGGAACTGAGGAACTGGGCTGTGGCCACAGTAGACAGATACCCAATCAGAAAGGCAGCTGCCTCTGTGATCAGCCCCTCGAGGCCAAGGAGGAGAAAAGACTCTTTGAAGGAATGGACTCTCTCTCCCTTCAAGATGATACAGGGAGTGAGCATGGGGGGGTTTCAAACTGTTCATGGAAAAGTGGAATTAAAATAAGAGTTTATTATGGTGCAATAACTGTTGAAGTCCAAGCACTGTTTTTTCATAATATGTATTTTCTGTGAACTTTTGAACCGCCCCCCCCCCCTTCTTTTTAGTTTTTCTTACAGGATATGTATGCTCACCAGAGAGACAGAGACAGAGAGAGAGAAGAAAAGTGAAAAATCACCCCCTGGGGGAATGGCCATGACAAAATCCCTTCTCCCCTCTTCTCCTCTAGGGATTTTGGGCATGCATGCACATGCACATGCACCTGGTATGTCTATCAAGCCACTGGGTCTGGAACTTGAACTGTAGAGTCAGCCATGTGGGATCCAGCTGCCTTAACCGTCATGCCACCTAGCTGACCTGACCCTGTATTTCTAAGCCAGGGATAATGAAATAATGACAGTAATCATAGTAGCAGCTAACGTTCATTGAACACTTAGCTATAATTATTCTCACTGGCATTATTGCTATTGCTACTACATTATTTAACTAATTTAACTATCAAAATGCCATCTAAGGAGCAATTATTCTTGCAACAAATTGCAGTGCAGCTAGCCTGCAGCCTAGTGGTTAAGGGATTGTGGGATCTGGCTCTTTTTAACAACTAGGCTATACGGTTGGCCTTCTACCTGTATTTCTTTGATGGCGCTAGAAAACGATGGTGTGAAAGCCAGATCCCACATGGCCACCCATAGTTTGAATCCTGGCCCCAGCAGCTTGAAAAACATATCAGGTGTATATGCATATGTGCTCCAAATCCCAAAAAGATGGGGAAATGGAGAAGGGATTGTGGCATGACCACACCTCATTGGGAGATTCTCTTTCTCTCCCCTCCCATCCTCCCCCCAGTGAGTTCATATACCCTCTGCAATTAAAAAATAATAATAAATAAACATGGTGCTTAGAGATCTGGTAGCTGTGACAAAGAGAACTGGTTTTGACTCTTAGAATCACCTGCTGCTCATGTGAGTGTGGAAAGTTGCTATCCATTAGCCACAGCCTCAGTTTTCCTCCTCTGTAGGATGGAGACCAAAATGTTATGTGTTCCAGAGTCGATGACTGGATTACATAGGATTGTGTATGCAAAGCATGTAAGACCTTAATGCTTGGCTTGGAGTGAAGGTGCAATGATTCAAAGTGATCATTAGCTTTTAGAAGTAAAACACTTGGGGAACAGCAGTTAGCGTAATGGCTGTGTCGCTTAACTCCCATGTAGTCAACTGCAGTTTGAGTCCCAGACCCGGTGGCTTAAACTCACGCCGGGAGAGTGTGCGTGCATGCCCAAGATCCCAAGAGGAGAATGGAGGAGAAGGGATTGAAGCGTGGCCATCCCCCCTGGGGGGTGATTTCTCGCTTTCTGTCTCTCTGTCTCTCTCTTTCTGGCAAGTGTATGCGCTCCATAGCAAAAACCTCTAAAAAAAAATTAAGTCAAACACTGGGAAGCTCACATTGGCCCTGCTGCCATTTCTATGCCTTCGAGAAGAGTTGGGGGACCAGGTTGTGGTGCAGTGGTAAAATACGGTGCTCTGTGGAGCAGACATACATAGGGAGGTTACTGGTTCATGTCTGGGGACCTCCCTGAGTACGCCAGGCACATGTGTGCCCAGAAACCCGGGCTGGCTGAGGCTGGAGAGGATCATGGCACTAAAATTCTGTTGGGGGTTCTGTATCTCCATCTCTTTCTCTCTCTCTGTTTCTCTCACTTATGGGATAAATCTTTAAAAAAACATGAACAATTTTTTAAATGAAAAAGAAGAGCTGGCCTTCTATACCCTATAACCACCTAAAGGATGTCGGCTTCCTACTGGTAACAAAGTAGAAGAAAGCAAGAACGAAATTATCTCTAGAAACAAACTATGATTTCTTGCCCATGAACCAGAAAACGGCACGCCATGTCTCGCTTGGCAACTTTCAGCTTTGCAGGGATTGGCGTGGTGGTGGTGGCGAGGCGATGGGACGGAACACGGCAGGGAGGAACCTGCTTCTTCGGCTTTCATTTCTCCCTTGGACTTAGTCCCAAACCTATTTTTCTCACCAGCAAGATCAAAAGGAAAAAATACTCAAGCCTGTGCCTGACATGGCTTATGCCCTGCTGGACGTCACAGAGGAAGGGCAAATAAATCAATGTATGTGCTATCACTGCCATTTGCGTCTGAGGGGAAAGGAAAACATAAATCTTTTTTCTTTTTTTCCCTGTTTGTGAGCCAGGCCCTGAAATAGGGTGAGAAATTGTTGCAAAAGAAATTTTCAGTCAGAAATGTCAAAGACCTGGTCTTCCTAAGAGGTGAGCGTGTCTACAAATCTGATTATCTTTTCAGACAAACTCCTTAACCCTGCTCTGAGATTTCGGGTTCCTTCTCCTCTCCCACTCATTTTCTTTCCAGTAACATCTACGGCGGGCAAACCTTGCACCCCGGACTTGGCTGCGTGCCAGAGAATACGGGGACGTGGGTTCGACGTGGCACCTGCCCTGCAAAGTGTACAGTTATCTAGTGTGAGCGGTGGGAGCTGAACAAAGATTACACCAACCCAACAATCGTGGCCGATGATGTGGAGAGAAGGCTCCCACAGATGAGCATAATCGTCAGGGCCTCCCCACCTAGTCTGGGGGTTCAAGGACAATCTCTCTGAGGAAGTGATATCTGAACCGGGACCGGAAGGGCGAGCAGTCATTAGCCAGGCAAAGAGTGGGTGGTGGGGTGTGGGGATGTGGGTAGAAAAGCTTAGTGTTTTTGAGAAATAAGGAAATGGCCAGTGTGGCTGAAGCTCAAAACACAAAGGCAAGAGAGGTATGCTGAGGAGCAGGGAGGGGGGAAGGAGCAAAGCCTGGCCTACTTTCCTTTCCCGTAGTTGGGCTCCCGTTCAGTTCTTGCGTGTCCACTTCCTAGAGGGCAGAAGGCAGGCCCGCCCTACCTGTCATGAGGCTACAGGTTTTTATGCCACTGTGGTGCTTCTGGATCAACTTGAGTCCTTCTCTTGGAGCTCTGTGGTGCCCAACCATTCTCTGGCCCCTCTAGTCTCTTGTCACCGTCGCTGGAGTTCATGGCTCTCTCCTAGGAGCTCAGCGCCCTCGGCTCTGAGACCAGTGTTGTATTCACTGAGAGATCTCAGGAGCCATGGTTCAGTTACTCGACTCTGGCTTCCTCTTCTTGTGGCCAGTGCTGCCTGCGATCTTGTTCCCAGTAAAGGTTTGAAACCAAGTCCCCACTTCCTACCCCAGCTCCCTCTTTCACTATCACATTATCGCTCATCATCATGAGGATGGCTTCCTTCCAGTGGCCCTTCTGTTTTTTTTTAATAACTTTTTTTTTTTTCAGAGAGATTTTTGCTACAGAGCATGTGCACTTGCCAGAGGGATCGAGAGAGACAGAGATAGAAAGCGAGAAATCACCCCCCGGGGCAATGACCACGCCACAATCCTGTCTCCTCCATTCTCCTCTTGGCATTTTTGGCACACACACACACACAAATGCACACACACCCCTGGTATGAGTTTTAAGCCACCAGGTCTGGGACTCGACCCATGGTTGAGTGAGAGCCCAGCAATGAAACCATTACACCATCTACTGGTCCCCCAGTGGCCCTTCTTAATCGGCTCACTCAATTACAGTAGATTCTGTGGCTGCTCAGTGTCAAGTAGTGGAGAGGGAGGGTATTGGTACAAAGGTGAGCAAAACCAGGCAGGATTCTGTCTTACCAACTTTCAAGGGGACCTTTGCTAAGCATCTGACCTATAATCTCATGACCCCAGGTGTTAGTGACTCATGTAAGTGCCCATTTTAGAGATGAGAAAAATGAGACAAAGAGAGGTTAAATAATGACCCCAAGGTCATACTTTTCATCAGTGGCAGAGCTGGGATTTGAACCTCTGATCCCAAGGCCCAAGTTCTTAATCAGTGTTCTCTGTCTCTCCATCTGTCTCCCCTCGACCTCTGAATTTTTAGACGTGTCCTTGGACCATGATTCTTTTACAGCTGGGGTCTTACGCGTGGAATCTGGCTTTATAACACCCTTGCTTTTCTGTGGCTGCAGCTGGCCTTCCTGTTCTTACGTGCCCTGTGCATCTTGAGGGCCTCTCTGTCCCCAGCCATCTGCCCACCTAGTTTCTCCCTGCTGCCATTTATCTCCCTCCCCAGGACTGCGTGCTCTTTGGAACTGGAGTTCCGCCTTCCACCTGAGGCTTCGCCCATGGCTCCAAGGGAAGGTTTGCTTCTCTTCCAAAGGTATCAGCAGCGCTTACTTCTCAGTCCACTCTACTGACCTGGGCTAACCTTTAGCTTCCCATCTGGGTGATAGGATACAGAGGGGGCGTTGTGGTAATCCAGAGGTTACTGCAAGATCCGAAGTTCATTCATCATCATGAGGATGGCTTCCTTCCAGTGGCCCATATGACTACAGGAAGTGTTTCTCAAACCGAGTGGCACCATCCTTAGGGGACGTTTGCTTGTGAGAGTGCTTTTGGTTGTCACAGGATTGTGGAGGTGTGGGGGCAGGATGGAAATCCAATGTCATACTGACTTGGCAGGCCAGCGTGAGATAGGCTTGTGAGGTGAAGAACTGTCTGGCACCCCCCCATGATTTGACATGTCCCACCAGGCATTTGCACAGGTGCAAAACATCTTTTCACTATCTGAACCCATGTTGGAACTTTTATTTATTATTTTTTTCTAGTTAAACACAAACACAGGGCTTTCCAAGAATGCTACTACTGGTACTATGTATGGAGAAAGAAAGCTCTTGGACTTTGCTAAAGCCTGTTGGCCATTTTGGAAAATAATTATCAAGGATAGCAGCGCCATGCTTAGACTCTGAGTCCCTAGTGCCACCACAGTTCTATCAGTCAATTTTACCCATGGAGGTTGTATGTGTGCCTGTTTAGCCATTTTTTTGGGGGGGGAGGGGAGAGGTTTTGGCTATAGGGTGCATGCGTGCGCCAGAAAGACAGAGAGACAGAAAGCGGGAAATCACCCCCCAGGGAGGATGGCCACGCCGCAATCCCTACTCCTCCATTATCCTCTTGGGATGGGCACGTACACACACGCGCCTGGCGTGAGTTTAAGCCACCAGGTCTGGGACTCGAACCACGGTCGACTACATGGGAGTTCAGCAACATAGCCATTACGCTAACTGCTGGTCCCTTTAGCCATTATTTTGAAACAGCAAATTTAAAGTTAGAAAGATCAACAATATTCAATTGAATACTGTCTCCCTCCCATGAAATCCAGATGTACCATGAAAAGCACATAGTGAGGCCCGCAGATGGTGTAGTAGTTAGGTTGCTAGACTCCCATGTGGGTCCGGACCTGGTGGCCTGGTCTCTCACGTTTCCTCTTTTTCTTTTTTTCTACCTCTCCCTGGTGACCACATGTGCCCTCTACCAAGTTTTGAAAAATAATAAATAAAATAAAATAAGTAATTCTAAAATAAATAACTAAATAAAAAGCCCATGGCAGGGCTGGGTGGTGGCACCATGGTAAAATGTGACACTCTGCTGACCCACAAGGGAAGGTCCTGGGGTGTGCGTGGAGACCTCCTGAGCATGCTGGACATGTGTGTGCCCAGGCTGACGAGACTGAGGGTGGATTGTGGCCTGGAGACCCTGTAAGGGCTGCCCTCTCTCTGACTATCTCTCTATTCCTGTCTTTCTTGCTTGTGAAAGAATAAGTAAACTTAAAAAAAAAAACAGGTGGCAAACATCTGACTATTTCACCATGTTCTTGGGTAGTCACGGTCATGCTTGCGCATATTCGTTTTGAAATCACATATTGTACTATAAATTATTTTCTCTTATTTCTTCTTTATATGACAGCTAGAACTTCGTATTGATATTTTTTTAAGAAGTTATGTGCCTAGGTGGATTATACTAGCTATGCATTTCAATTCAGGATGGAAAAGGCAATGTTACAAAAATATTTAAGAAATGGGGCTGTGAGAGAGCTAAAACTACAGTTTTGGGGCCAGTAGCTAGCATGGTAGTTAAGGTGGCTGGATCCCACAAGGCCAACTGAGTGGTTCAAGTCCCAGATCTGGTAGCTTGAAAATCATGCAGGGCATGTGTATGTGCATGCCCAAAATCCCTAAAGGAGAATGGAGGAGAAGGGACTGTGGCCAAGGCCATCCCCCTTGGGCGGCGATTTCTCAGTTTCTGTCTCTCTTCTCCATCCAGTACATGCGCACTGCAGCAAAACAAACAAACAAAAACAAAAACAATAACCAAACAACCCTACCGTTTTAAGGAAATGAGAATGATGTGTGTATGTGTGTGTGCTAGGATTTATACAGCAAAAGACATGATGGTTTCATCAAAGCCTTCTCGGATTTGTATTATGGGCTATTGTTGCTCCAAAGACTTTTGGCATCCTTCTCTAGGAACCATCTTCAGAGGTTGGGATGAGGTTTCTCCCCTTGTCACACCCCTATTCACTACTTGAGAATTTTCTAGGGTTTTGCTCATTGAGAAGAACCTTGATTTTTTTTTTTTTTTAAAGCCACAATTTGGGGCCAGCAGGTGATGTGGTGGTTAAGGTGCTGGACTCCCACTAGGTCGACCGCAGTTCAAATGCTGGACCTGGTGGCTTTCACTCTCTCTCTGTCTCTCTCTGATGGGTGCATGTGCCCTATAGCAAACTTTAAAAACTTAATAAAATAGGGGCCAGCAGGTGGCATGGTGGTTAAGGGCACTGGACTCCCATTTGGCCAACCACAGTTTGAGTCCTGGACCTAGCGGCTTGCTGTCTTACTTTCTCTCTCTCTCTCTGTCCTGCTCTGGTCAAATTAAAATAAATGAATAAAAATAAGTTAAATAAATAAATTTAAATAAAATAATTATTTAAAAACTAATAAAATAATAAATAAGATAAAATAAATAGATAAGTTTTAAAAAGCCGACAATTTTTCAAAGCCAATCCAAAGAAATCAAAAACAAAAACCAAATCCTTGTGACCAAGATAGATGATCAAGTCACAGAACTCTGAGATCTTTGGGGCAGGAATTGTGTCTTATCCATCTTGGTGTCTTTATCCCCAGTACTGAGTACATGGCATACAGCTGAGGCCCCATCTGCACTGACCTGAATTTTGTCAAATGTGCAATGTGATCTTGGTGGAATAAAACTGATTTAATACCTGCGTATCATACCGAATTAAAATAATACAGAAGTGTCTACTATAACTGAAAGGGAAACCTTCTTCCGTAGGTATTAGTCAAAATATTTAAAAGACGATCTGGCATGCACACAGTCCAGTCAGAGCATGGGCTGGCTGTGACCAGCGGATAACCTATGTCGAAGTGTTCTCCATCCCTCCTTTGGGAAACTCCACTGCCCACAGGTAGCTATTAGCTTTAATGGTGGGTCTTCTCCCTATAGCAAACACTGTGAGCAATTTGGTGAGTATTCTAGACTTAAAATGCCCACAGGAAGTGTAGATGTGAGAGAAGGGAGAAGAAATGTTGATGGAGATGGAGAAGTATTGCAATGTATTGATTTCATTTGTAAAAATCAGATCTCTTCTCTGCTAGTCTAAACTGTGCTCTTTTCACTTCCTGTATCATAGCCTGTTAGAAGCACTTGGTGACTGGGACCAGCAGATGGCGCAAGGGTTACATTGCTGGACTCCCAAGTGGTCAACTGTGGTTCAAGTTCCAGACCTTGTGGCTTAAACCTCATGCTGGTCACATGTGCGTGCGTGCCCAAAATCCTGAGAGGAGACTGGAGAAAAGGGATTGTGGTGTGGCCATCTCCCCTGGGGGGTGATTTCTCACATCTGTCTCTCTGTCTCTCTAGCGAGTACACAGGCCCTATAGCAAAATTCTCTCTTGAAGGAAAAAAAAAAAAAAAAAAAAAAAAGAAGAAGCACTTTGTGACCAAGTGCTTTGAGCAGCTTGGCTCTAAAGGGAATGTGGTAGAAACATGCCAAAGGTGTTAGAAGAAAGGAATCGGTTATCAAAGAGACAGGTGTAGTGGAAAAAAATTTCTTCAGCTATAAGATTTCTTTCTTCCTATTTATTTATTCATCTATAGAGAGATTTTTGCTATAGGGCACGTGTGCTCACTGGAAAGAACGAGAGGGGGAGAAAGCAACCTCCCTCCCGATGGGGCATAGTCATGCTGCAATTCCGTCTCTTCCATTTCTCCATCCTGTTGAGATTTGGGGCGCGTGCACACACACACACACACACACACACACACACACACCCTCGCACTCCCGGAAGGTTTTTCAAGCCACCCAGCCCAGAAGTCAGACTGGGGCCAGCCGTGTGGGATCTGGCTCTCTTAACCACCAGGCCCTGGGGCCAACCCAGATATATGACTTCTTATAAATGCATTTTTTTTCTCTGGTTTGGAATGTATCTGGAGCTTCAGCATCAGTGAATCTGAGTTTAAATTCCAGTGGGGAATAAGAGCTTATGTTCTAGTTTGGGAGACCAGCACTAAACAAGTGAATAAATAAGGAAACCATGTCAATGTCATTTACGATTGTGGTTATTTTTCCGAAGAACATAGTGTGGCAGTTGAGAGACTAATAGAAGGCCTTAGACAGAGAGGTCAGGGGAGGCTTCTCTAAGACAGTGACCTCAGAATCAAGACCCAAGATCATGCCAAGCCCTGGGGTGGGAGAGGACTTAAAATATTTGAGGAGCCATGTAAGGGCCTGACAGCTTAGTGACCTTCTGGGGTGGGAGAAGGGGAGACAGGTCCTCAGAGATGAGACCAGAGAGACAGACAGAGACAAGACAGACCACCTACGGTCTTGTAGGCTGTGATAAAGAATTTGGACTTTTTTTTCTGTTTGTGATCAAGTGTGTGCTTACACACTTGTACACACTCAAGAGCAAGAGAGTGAGAGAGAGACAAACACCCTCCACGGAGCTTGGTCATGCCACAGTCCTTGTCTTCCATTTTTCCAGTTCACCAACATCCTGGTTATAGGCACATACCTGGCCTGATTCCAAGCCAGCTGGGCTAGGGACTTGAACCATGGTTGGCACGTGGCTTCCAGCTCCGCAATCTCATACACTACCAACTACACCACGTAGACAGGGCTTTGGATTTTATTCTAAGGGGAGCAGAGAGTCTTGTGGTAGGATTTTAAATGACTTCTTTGGCTACTGTGTGGAGAGCGAATTAGAGAAGGACAAAGCTTGAAGCATGGTGACCAGTCAGGAGTCACTGTTGTCCAGGTAAAATGACAGTTTGGCTGAGGGAGGTTCTATGCAGAGGGATGAAATTGGTCTTCAAGATCTCTTTTGGAAATAGAACCAACAGTATTTACTGATTAAGTGATGTGGGGTGTGTGTGTGTGTGTGTGTGTGTGTGTAAGAAAGGGATAAAAATCAGGCTGCCTAGGATTTGGGTCTCAGTAACTGTGCGTGGTGGTACTATTAATAGAAAAGGGAAGGTGGACAAAGAACAAGTTTGATAGGCAGGGGGTCAGGGAAGTGAGAGTTCTTTTTTGGGTAAATTCGTTTCGAACTACCTGTTGGACAGGATCAGGCATCACGTTGGCAGTTGTATTGTAGTTCCAGGGTTGGGTTTAATCTGAAGGTGTAAATTTCAGAGAAAGGAACACATAGTTATATTTCAAGCCATGGAAGCTGACATCAAGGTGGCTATATTTTCCAGTTTTTAAACTCCTTCATTGCAAAGTTTCTGAGTGATGAGAAAATGAACTTAGAGGAGGAAGAGGAGAGAGATAGGGCACAATTTCAATTTTATCCATGGTCTATGTCTCGCAACAAACTTAGAAAAGCTTTGAGATGGGGACGCTTTTGTGAGACATGGGGCGTGCACACCACCTGCTGGTCACTTCTGAGCATTTTCCAACACACCCTTCAGAAAATTTTCAGTTCAAGTGGAAGCTGCCTAAGAAATACCACAACCATCAGGCTCCAGGTTGCTGCCCCGGTAGCTTTCGGCTTCTCATCGCGATGATCAACAATGCTGTGGATGTGGCGGAGAGTGAAAGGAACTTAAATTTCGAGCAGAGAGAGCTGGGTTTGAGTCTTACCTTTGCTTATGCAAATGGCAAGTCTCCTGACCTCTGGGCTCTACAACAGCGTGTCCAATAGAACTTTCTGGATGGTGAAAATGTTTTAGACTGCTCTCATATGGTAGCCACTAGTCACATGGGGCTGTTGAAGACTTGAAATATGGCTGGCGTCACTGAGGAATTGACTTTAATTTTAAGTTTAAATAGTCACCTATGTCTGGTGGCTTCCATATTGGACAATGCAATTCTGAAGACTCAGTTTCCTCTTCTGTACAATAGGGATAACAGTATCCGCCTACATGGTTTTACAACAGCTAAACAAGAGAAATTGGGAAAACGGTTAGCCCCATGCGTGACTTATAAACGGCAGCTGGGATATGTGTGTTTGCATATACGCCCAAAAGGAATCAGTAGAACATCCCATCCTCACCCCTCCACCCATCACTAAATGTTTCATTAATCTCCTGCTGTGAATTCAAAAGGAAAAACAAGGAACATGCATTAGTATCACAGTTCTGGCTCTCTCAGAAACAGTCTGCTTGGAATGAATCAGTCAATGTGGTGTTTTGTATTTTTTTTCTCCTCTCTTTCTGAGACGGGAGACTGGATCAGCTTATGGTAAGAAAGCCGTCCCAGTCAATGAATAATCAAAGGCAAAGCCAAGCAGATGATAAATCTTGGCCCCCATCCTGTGAAGCCACCCACTGAGAAAAGTTGAATAAATCTGTTCAGGCTTAGCATATTTTTTAGGGTAATTGGTTACAGTTTTCTCAGACTCTTTGATTGGTTGACCTTATCCTGGGTCTATTCCAAGAGAATGAAAAAGAAATGAAGTAAGTTCTGATTTGGGTTTAAGTTTCAGGGAGGGGGCCATAGCATTAGTTTTGGCAGTGCTAGGAGGAAAGGGAAGAAAAAGTTTGTTTATGCGCCTCTATCCTGTTGCTGAGAACACCTCAGCTCCTATTATTTTCCCAGATAGTTTCCTTCCCCGGAGAGAGGGCTACAGGTGACTTAGAGAAAAAAAATCACAAAATACCATGTAATTAACCTAATTAAGGCTGTGTTACTGTTGGATGTTAGTCTGTCTGTCTGTCTTTCTTTCTCTCTCTCTTTCTTTCTTTTGAGAGATTTTTGCTATAGGTGAGTGCACTCACTGGGAAGACAGAGAAAGACAGAAAGTGAGAAATCACCCTTCAGGGCAATGGCCATGCTACAATCCCTTCTCCGTTCTCCTCTCAGGATTTGGGGCAAACAAACACATGTACCGTGTCTCAAACCACCAGATCTGGGACCCGAACCACGGTCAACTATGTGGGAGTCCAGCTACATAACCATGACACCATCTGCTGATCCTGGATATTAGCCTTTCAAATCATAGGGTTAAAAGGCTGTGAAGATAAACAAGAGATACTCTAGAAATGGTTAACTGTGGATTTAGAGTCTGGAGAGATGGGTTCAAGGTCTAGCTTTTTCATCTACCCACTGTGTGATCTTGAGCAAGTGACTTAACATCTCTGAGCCTTTGTCTTCTTGTCAGTATAATGGACATCATGTTACCTGCCTCCATAGATTGTTGTGAGGAGAAATAAGATAACCACGTACAAGGCCTGGCATGTCATAAGAACTCAAAAATTGTGGGACCAGCAGTTAGCATAATGGCTATGTCACTGAACTCCCATGTAGTTGACTGTGGTTCAAGTCCCAGACCCGGTGGCTTAAAACTCACACCAGGCGTGTGTACATGCATGCCCAAGATCCCGAGAGGAGAATGGACGAGAAGGGATTGTGGCGTGGCCATCCCCCCTGGGGGGTGATTTTTTGCTTTCTGTCTCTCTGTCTCTCTCTGTCTGTCTGAGAAGTGCACATACCCTGTAGCAAAAACCTCTCCCCCCCAAAAAAAAATTGTGACTATGTTGCCTCTTCTTTATTGTGGTATGGCTATGACCCTGGGAGAGAAAAAGCCCCATAGCCTTTTTGCATCCTCCACTGTTGTAGGTTGTATTGTCAAAGTGCTAAACCCAGCACCTCAGAATGTGTATTTGGGGGCAGCATCTTTGAAGAGGTAACAAGTGAAAATGAGGATGTTAAAATGGACCTAATCCAGTAAGACTGATGAATTTACAAGAAGAGGAAGTCAAGGCGTAGATTTGGAGGAGAGACCTGTGAAGACACAGGGAAAAGAGCTATCTACGAGTGAAGGAGAGAAGCCTCAGAAGAAAGCAACCCTGCTGATACCTTGATCTTGGACTCTGAGCCTCCAGAACTGTGAGAAAGTACATTTCTTTTCAAGCCATCCACTCTGATATTTTGTTATGATGGCTCTAAAAAACAAATACACTCACTCTGCCTGCTACTCATTCATTTTTTTTTTCTGCACATAGTTTTGTATGTCTCCTATGTTTCAGGTTTTGAGGATACAAAGGTAAAAATGCAAAGTCCCTACACTCAAGAAACATATATTCTACTGGGTTGTCAGAAAAGTCATGATGTATTTTTTTTCTGTGTTTTTCAAAGGTCATTTATTAGGTTGTGGGGAAAGTCATGGCATATTTTTCTAGGCAAAAATGCATTGTGACTTTCCTGACAACCCAATGTTTATATAGTTATATAAAGAACAAAGATCAATCAATGATATATTGTCTGTTTTGTTCAACAACCTCTTGCCATCTTTCAGTGAACTTCAGAATTCCTTGTTTATGGAAGGACTCACCTTTATTGGCAAAACAAACAAACACACACACACACACACACACACACACACCAAGGTGCTCATTTACAGCCTCATCTAAACTGAATGTTATACTACATAAGGAGTTTTAAAGAGAGCAAAACAAGTAGAAGTCTGATGGCACAAGGTCAGGCAAGTATGGAAGGTGAGGTAACACATCCCATCTAAACACCAATCATTTTTGATGGGTGATAAACTTGTGTGTGCTCTCACGTTGTTGCAATGGAACACAACTCCTTTCTGGTCAACAATCTCTGGACATTCCTGGATGGTGGATTCATTCAGACTGTCCAGTAGCTGACAATACACATTTAAATCAATTATTTGATTCCTTGGTAGGAGCTTAAAAAACACAGCACCTTTAAAATCCCACTACACTGAGAGCATAACCTTCCCCTGGTGAACGTCTGCTTTTGACACCATTTGAGGTGAGTCACCGTGTTGGACCAAGACTGTTAGCACATTACATTGTTGTAAACAATCCGCTTCTCATCACCAGTTATCAGCCGCTTCAAAAAAGTATTGTTTTCCTCATGTTTAATGAGCATAGCACAGATATTTATATGTGCTATCAAATGAACTTCTTTGCGTTCATGAGGAACCTAAATATTGGACTTGCTTAGGTATCCCAGCTTCTTCAGGTGGTCGTGAATGCTTGAATGATGGATGTTCGATGTTTCTGCTATCTTTTGTGTCACGTAACATTGGTTTGACTCAAGCAATGCCTTGATTTTGTCTTCATTAACCTCAGTGGGCCTCCCTGACCACAGAGTGTCATTGAGATCAAAATCACCAACACAGAATTTTGTGAACCATCATTGGCACTGACGTTCTTGTAGAGCATCGTCACCGTAAACTTTATGCAACTTTTCACAAGCTTGTGTGCATTCTTCCCTTTGCAGAAGTAAAACAGTAAAATATGGTAAACATGCACAGTTTGGTATTCCACCTTCAACTTGTAAAATCTCCAAAACTCAACCAAATGGCTTAAATTTTTTTAGACTGAAGCTAGAACTGTCACCTGTCAAATGACATAATAATTACATAAATTCCAATGACTCTAGTACCTCTGAAAATGAACTAGCACCATCTCTTGCAAAAATGCATCATGACTTTTTGACGATCCAATAGTTAAGGGCACAATTGAGATAATTCCTAATGACAAGACAAATGTCTCAAGGTAGAAATGTATTTGAAGGCCTAAAAGATTAGAATGGATTTATGTTGAAGAAATAGATTGAGTGAGAGAAAGAGAGGCTGTGGGATGAGGTTGAGGATATAGACAGGTAAACCCAGTTCACCAACTATAGATTGAGTATCCCTTATCTGAAATGCTTGGGACCAGAAATGTTTTGGGTTTTAGACATTTTCAGATTCAGACTATTTGCATATATGTAAGGAGATATCTTGGGGATGGGCCCAAGTCTAGACATAAAATGTATTTATTTTATAGATACCTTATTCATGTAGTCTAAAGGTAATTTTAAGCAATATTTTCTATGTAGCATCCTGGTTGCAATCCATCAAATCTGGTCAGGTGTGAACGTTTCCACTTGTGGCATCATGTCAGCAATCAAATGTTTTGGATTGCGGAGCATTTCAGATCTCAGTTTTCAGATTTTTCAATGAGGAATGCTCAACCTATACATGTTTTTATGCTTGTTTGGTCTATGGGAATCCAGGACTAGAACTCAGACCCATTGACTCTCTGACCACCACTGTCCTCATAGACAGTAGTGAGTCCTGTTGCACGGATATGGGGATGTTGTGGGTTTTGTGATGCAACACTCCGATCCTCTTTCAGGAAGGAAGGCTTATTCCCTCCACTGCTGGGAATCATGCTGGGAGACAGCCTTGTGCAGCCGGTTGGATCTGGGGCTTGCATGAGCCAAAGAAAACTGCCTTGCCCTAGGTCATGTACCCTTCTGAAGTAGCCCATATCTAATGATGGGGAGGTGTCATAGCTTCAAGACTGCCCCCCTTGCTTCAATTTGGGACAATTCAGAAGGCCAGCACAGCTTCAGACTTCCGTGGAGTTGGCTAAGACCTGGGCTGAGACTGCATTGCAGGTCAGCTTCTCTGTCCAATCCTACTTCTGGCCTTTCCTTCTCGCAGCTGTGGTCCTTAAGAGCTCTCACTGCCCAATAAACACCCTGCTGATAATCTCCTTTTAGGAAGCCCACCTTGACAATGTCTGTTGAAAATCAAGCATGGATGAATCAGCACATCCTTAAAGTCATCAAGGCTTCCAAATTAAAGGATGACTGTGCACCAGGCAACTGTGAAGCCATGAAAGATGGCATACAACTTTTCAAGTAGTTCCTGATGTCTCTAGGGGTGTTTGCCATACCCGCAATCTCTTCAGAGTGGTCCCTTAGGCATGGGCTTCCACATAACCTTGCAGCTGTGGCTCCAGCTGATTGGATCAATGATGAAAAGCCAATCTTCTCAAGGTCTGTCCACAGGCTGACCTTGTGCAAGCCCTCTAACGGATGGCTTCTGTTCACTTCTCCAGACTCCTCCTGCATCTTGCTCTCTACCTTTGCTTTCTGGCCATCGTGGCTCTTGCAGCTTTTCATTCCCAAAGACGTTTCACATGTCATTTCCTTTACCCAGGATAATCTGCAGTCCCCTCCTCCCCATATCTTTACTCCATTTGCCTAGCAAATGACTATGCATCCTTTTTAAATTTTTTTGGTAAAGAATTATTTTATTTAACTTTATTTATTTTTTATTTGATCAGAGAAGGACAGAACGAGAGAGAGAGAGAGAGAGAGAGAGAGAGAGAGAGAGAGAGAGAGATGAAGTGAGAAAGCAAGCCACTACATCCGGGACTTGAACTACGGTCAGTCATGTGGGAGTCCAGTACCCCTAACCACCACCCACCTGCTGCCCCCCACATACACACTTTTTCCAAAGAATTATTTTATTTAACTTTATTTATTTATTTTGGATTTTATGCCATCTTTTTAACTCTAATAGTCACTTTGATAAGGAATCCATTGCTTACCACTCCCTGACTTGATGCTCTTGGTAATTCTCCTTCACAGTGCTTTCCCCACTTGGCAAACCTCTATTGATGGTGTTTAGTTGCTGTAAGCAACCTAAAAGCCAGGTCCAGTTCTGTTTTGCTCCCCTTTGTACTCCTATCACGTAGCACAGCGCCTGGAACACAGGGAGTACCCAGTCGTATTTGATGAATAGCTATTAGGGATGTTCTTAATGAATGGTGACTGAATAAATCACATCAGATCCTCTTTCTTTAAACTCAGAGTTTAAGTTAGGAAAGTACAGAGAGAGAGACAGACAGAATCTATAATTAGGGTAGAAAAGCGGTTCCTTGAGTGTGGTCCATGACTCCCGTACATCACTGCAACTCTTCCATAGCATCCACAAGATCAAAACTACTTTTACACAAATACAAGAATAGGATTTTGCCTCATGGTTTCACAAATATACAGAATAGGAAAATTCATTTTTATAGTTTCAGATTCCACAGTGTAACTAAACTTTAACAAACTGCTACTCGTCAAATCTAGAGGTAGAATCAAAGCATATCCACAACTCTGTAACCGCTACTAAAATACCTCTCTCTTTTCCAGCTATAGATATCTCTTTGAGGCCAGCTTTTATTTGTATACTTTAACCCAAATGACACATGGCAAGAAATTAAAGCAGAAATAAATAGAAGAATTCAGTTATCTCCTATTACTCAAACATTACAAGAGAAATGAAAAAATAAATTTAAAAAAGTGTTGTGCTTCTCACTCTAATGTTGTTTCAAAAAATAATTATTATCCTCTCATCAGAAACAATGTGAGCAAGGAAAGAATGGGAAAATATATTCAAAGTGTTAAGGGAAAAGCAATTTCAACTGAGAATACTGTACTCGGCAAGATTATCGTTCATTTGGGAAGAAAAGACACGAACATTCCCAGATAAACAAAACCTGAAAGAATTTGCCAGCACCAGACCAGAACTCCAAGAAGTTCTTAAGGGAGTGCTATGTCAGTAAAATTAAATGCAGACACACAGAAATAAGAGTTCGAAAACTAAGAAAATGGGCAACTTAATTGTAGGGACAATGTCTGGAGATGAATATTATATCCCAGAACTCAATCTGGAAGATCGAACCTCAACAGAAGAAAGATTAAGTACATGAGACTGAACTGATGAAACAACATTCTGTGACTTGACTAAAATATTGCTGCTTTTCTTCTAAGCTTTGTTGTCCGGTTTTAAAGGATTTTTGTCCTGTCTTGAGCTGTCAATAGGTTCATGTACCTACTATTTGAACAGAATACTAACCTTTTCTAGGCTTTAAGTTTCAAGGAAATATCCTTACCAGTTCAAAACTGCTTTTCTTGAAATTACCAGCTGAACTTGCTATTGAAAGTAGTTACATTACTTATGATATTTTGTGATCAACAAAATGTTGGGGGAAAAGGAATTGAAGATAACTGTATATAGCAGAGACAGTGTAACAAGAGAGTGGGAAAGGGCAGAGGGTCAAATATGCGGTAAAAATCATATATATACATATGCATATATATGAGAGTAGAAATGGAATATTATTGATAACATGCATGATTAAGCCACTATGCAGTTTATTCTAGATGGGAAACCACATTTAGTATGTTGTGATGATGCTCAGGGAATGAATGTTAAGTAATTAAAAAAAAAAGTTTTAGGAGGAAAAAATCAGTAAAACTGTTATTATCGAAATTTTAAAAAATGCATTTTTGATGACTGTAGTAAGCTATATAGCCCTAGCTAGGTACTACTTTATAATATGTTCATTCTACTCACTGAGGTTTATGCCTAAATTCAGACTTGGATTCATGTATAGGTATATATCAGCTGCGCTTGCTATTGGAAATATTTAGACTAATTAAGTTCATTAGCAAATCAATTAAATGGGGGGGAAGGCATAGAAAGCAACCATTGATACCAGAGACAATGTGGGAGGAGGGTGGGACATGGCAGAGGGTGAGGGATAGGGAATCAAGGATGGAAGAAAAACAAAAACAAAAACAAAGTATACAAGACATAAGAAATGGAAAATTATTTGCTGATAACATGTATGTTGATGTGCTTGGTTGAGCCAATATACAGTGTATTTTGGATGGAAAATTCATTTGTATGCTGTAATGATGTATAGTGAATTAATGTAAAAAATAAATTTAAGGGAAAAAATTATTTTCCCCCATAAAAATAGTAATTATATGTTGACCTATAATGAGTTTGTTGTTATTAGTCTAACTATGAACTATCTAAGAAATGTTCTAGGGCCAGAAGGCAACCTAGAAGAGATGCCAAAGCTCTGCAATGCTGGACCCAATTAGGAAGGTCTTGGAGTTTCATCTCAAGGCCTCCCTGTCTACACTGGGCATGCGTACCTGTGCCCATGAAGCAGACTGGCTGAGGCTAGGGGTGAATCGCCACATGAAGGCCCTGTTGGGGGGTCTCTTTCTCTCTCTTTCTCTCTGTTTTCTATCTCTCTCTTTTATGGAAGAAGTGAATATGTTTTTTTTTTAAAAAAAAGAAACTTTCTCATTCTAATTTCTATAAAAGATAAATATCAATACTCACATAAACAAAGGCTCTTAGAGGTCATTAACAAACTTTAAAAGTACAGAGGATTCCTGAGACCAGAACTTTGCGAACACTGGGGTAGAGTATGAAGCAGAATTCTTTTGGGTAGAAGTCTGTCTCCCTCCGTGCCTTGGGCCTTCTCCCCTCCGTTTGGCTACATGCTCAGGCAGGTCTCGATGACTGTGGGCTCCTCCAGTTCGGCATCCTATTGAACCCTCTTTCCCAGTGAACCTAGCTAAAGCCCTAGGGTGCACTCCCACTGGCCCGGCTCCCTTCACACTTCCATCCCTACGCCAGTCACTGTGACTCTGGTTGTCCAGGTCTCCATCTTCTTTTCATTCCAGAATGAGGGGCTGTGGGCAATCCGTCTTGACTGACAAGGGCAGCTCGCTTGAGGACGATCCGAATGTTTGTGCCATGAGAAGAGAAAAGGGATGTCAGATTGGCAAATATATATTTGTTATCTGCAGAGGATAGGAGTAAAAGACTGTGAAGCCCAGAATAGTAAGTTCTCTTCTTAAATAGCCAGACTTTAAGGGGATTAAGTTCCTGAATAAATACCCATGTCCTGTCTTTTCTCTTCTCTCAAATCTTTCCTCTCATCTCCGCCTCCACCTGGAACAGTAGTCAGAGCAGACGATTTAGAAAACAGGATGGCAAACGGAAGTAAAGGGGTAGCAGGGAAAGCAGACTGAATAAGACCCGGGAGTCTTCCAAAAGTTCGTGGAAAAAAGATGCATCAATAAACCACGTGTGGCTTTAAAAATATTTTGCACCACAAAAAACTCATACTTCAATTCCCTTTTCCCATGAATTTTTTTGAAGTCCCTTGAAATACAATCGGGCCAGATTGGGTGAGGGGAATGTTTCAGGGTCTCCTGCTCTGGTCCCACCATGTTGCCTTGGTTGGCCATGACACCGTGAGTAGCTGATTGGATATGAGCACCTCAGGAACTTGGGGGGCTCCAGTTGAAGCCTCATTTTCTGCTCCCCCCACCTGCTCTTCTGCTCCCCACAGTGCCCTCTTATGTACTCCATCACAAATTGGATCATGTCTGGGGCCCTGGCCTGGTCTATTCTTGGTCCCATTGCCTCAAGCCTATACTCTGCTTTAGGGGATGCAGAGGAAGAATAAGTGCCCCCCCCCACAAAGAGTTAGGCCAGTACCAGAGTTTTGAAGGAAGAGCTGGGGTTGAGGGCCCTCTAATATCCCTCAAATAAAACCACGGGAGAATTTACCTGTAATTCTCCAAAGGAGAAGGTTCCTGATGGAGAAACTAATCCTTTACAAGGACTACCTTTCCCTTTGCCTTTTGTTTTAAAAGAATTATTTTATTTGTTATTATTTTAAAATTTATTTACATTCATTCACTGTACATCATTACAGCAATATGAAATGAGATTCTTCATCCAGAATACACTGTATATTGACTCAGTCAAGGATATTACCATACATGTTATTGTCAACAAATAATTTTCCATTTCTGTTTCTTCTATTTTGCTTCTCCCCCACCCATTGATTCCCTACTTCTCACTCTCTGTCACTTCCCACTCTTCTCTCACACTCTCTGGTATCTACACCTGCTTTCCATGCCTTTCCTGCCCCCTCTTACATTTTATTGATTCCCGGAACATCTTTATTAATCTAAATACTTTCAATAGCAAGTGCAGTTGATAGATGCTTACATATCTATTTTCCCTTTGCCTCTACAAGGGCGACTTTCAGGTGGATTTTCACAAGTGTAAGAAATGTTAGCTTTGTTAGGGGATGGAAGAGGAGCAGAAATGGAAAAAAAATAGGTACAGATTGTGGTTCAGTATAAAGAAAAATGTTCAGAAGAGATGGCCAAAGCTGGAATGGGCTGCCTCGCCCGAGGACTTGGGGAGGAAGGCCGCTGATTTACCTGCTCACGACCTCACTTTCTCCTACGTGATCAGACTTGGTGCTGAAAATCAGCAAAGAATAAGCACAAGAGAAATGATGATTTACTCTGAATGCTCACTTCCCTTTTCCTTCCTCCCTCCCTTCTTTCCTTCCCTTCCTTCTCCCACTCCTTCCCTGCCTTGTTCTGTGAGTATCAATATTTTGGTGTAAAGATAAGAATCCGGAAAATATATATCTTATATTTGAAAATTTCTTGTTTCCTCTTCATGCAGTTGAAACCCTCTCTTTCCCTGACCCAAGCTAATGTGTTCAAATTCAAATGCTTAAAAAGTACAGTAGCAGAGACCAGCACATGGTGTACTGGTTAAGGTACTGGACTCTCACATGGCCAACCACAGTTTGAGTCATGAACCTGGTGGCTTGAAACTCACATCAGGTGCGTGTGTGCGTGTGCCCAAAATCCTAGGAGGAGAATGGAGGAGAAGGGACTGCATTGTGGCCATCCCCCCTTGGGGGGGAGGGTGATTTCTCACTTTCCTTCTCACTGTCTATTTTTATCCTCTCTGGTGAACACATGTGTCCTATGGCAAAAACCTTTAAATATTAAAATTACAGCAGTGGGCCACCAGGCAGCATAGCAGTTGAGGCACTGGCTCCCACATGGACAACCACAGTTCGAGTCCAGGACCTGGCGACTTGAAAATAATGCTGGCACATGTGTGCGTGGGCCCGACATTCCAGGAGGGAAATGGAGGAGAAGAGATTGTGGTGTGGACATCCCCCTGGGGGGTGATTTCCCACTTTCTGTCTCTCCAGTGAGCACACACCTTATAGCAAAAATCTCTCTTAAAAAAAGTATTGTTTTTCTCATACAGCAGTCTAATAAAGGTGTTCCCATGGGCTTTCTCCGGTGTGGTGATTCATGGATCTGGCCTTGTCTCATCTCACAGCTCTGCCATCCTTTAGGGCCTTAGAGACTTCTGCATTCAGAAGGAAGGTGAGAAAAGAAATGCCATGCCCTCTTCTAAACTGCTTTGGCCCAGAATTGGCATACCTCACTTCAGCTCATATTCCATTGGCCAACATTGGTCATGTGGCCTTGCATAGATCCAAGGAGGCTGGGAAATGTATTCTCTCCCTAAGCAGCTGCGTTCAGTCTCCACCTTGTATCATAGAAGGGAGAGCATAAAATGACTGACTAAAAGTTGGATACAGGAGGTGGCAGGTGGCATGGTGGTTAAGGCTCTGGATTCCCACATGGTTGACCATGGTTCAAGTCCTGAACCTGGTGGCTCACTTTCTTACTTTACCTCTCTTGCTAGTCAGTCTGAAAAGTGATAATAATGAATAAAACTAAATAACACAGTTCTTTTTAAAAAATTAGTTAGAGATATGATCCAGACTTAGGGCCAGCCAGCAGATGGTGTAGCAGTTGCATCGCTGGACTCCCACATGGCTCCCACAGTTTAAGTCCCAGACCTGGTGACTTGAAACGCACACCAGACAAGTGTACATGCATGCCCAAGATTTCAGGAGGAGAATGGAGGAAAAAGGATTGCAGCATGACCATCCCCCCTAAGAGTGATTTCTCACTTTCTCTCTCTGTCTCTTTCTCTCCAGGCAAGTGCACATGCCCTAAGGCAAAAAAATACTCTTAAAAAAAAGAGAGAGAGAGAGAGAGAGAGAGAGAGAGAGAGAAAGATGACTCAGACTCAGTGACCTTGAGTTTCTTCCATCCCACAGGTTCTAAGATTTCATAATTTAACTCATCTAAAAAACATGGAAATCTCATGAAGTTTTTTCAAATAAGGCCATATTCTTGTGAGAAATGATGAAGACACACAAAGCCTGCGGTAGGCACATTCTGTGGCCTGATGCTGTCAGCGCCTGAAAAATAAGAGTATCTGGAGCAACCAGCAGTTAGCGTAATGGCTATGTTGCTGGACTCCCATGTAGCCGACCACGGTTTGAGTCCTGGACCCGGTAGCTTAAAACTCACACCAGGCACTGTGCGTGTGTGCCCAAGATCCTGAGGGGAGAATGGAGGAGAAGGGATTGCAGCGTGGCCATCCCCCCGGGGTAGGGGGGGGTGATTTATCACTTTCTGTCTCTCTGTCTCTCTGTCTGTCTGGCGAGCGCACGCGCCCTATAGCAAAAACCTCTCCAATAATAATAATAAGAGTATCTGGATCTTTTTATCATATCCCAGTCGATGTAGTCCATAACAGCATTCCAAGAGGCAAATGGACTCAAGAGGCAAATGGCTCGCTTATGATCCATCACTCAGCACAGAGAGAGGTACCCAAAGACTTGGTTTTTACATAATGTTTAGAGATAAGCGTCTGAGAAGTGTGGAAACATGCCGTCCTGATTTACTCAGCCCCATCGCTAAGTTCTGGCATTATCACCATCTGCTGAATGTGGAAATGTTTGAAAATGAGTCACCTGGCACCAAGAACCATTTCTGAACAGCCCCCCTCCACACCAAACCCATGTCTTAGTATCAACAGAGTCTCCGCTGCTTGCAAGTTCTAAGAAGTCTAAGAGAACAGGAGTTCCCCCCAGTGGCACTTGGTATTCATCCTTCAGTGCAAAGGCGTCTATTGCCTCGATTCTGGTTGGTTCATTTGCTTTTCAAGGCTGCTGAATCACAATGCATGGACAAATACAATATTTCCGAATTCGTGTGAGTACTGGCTGGATCGGATTCCTATGAGTCTCTTTTTCAATTCATACTCAGTATTTCATTGATAGGCAGTGACTTAGCCAATAAGAAACACTATAGGTAAAAATATAATACAATCGTCTTTCATGCATCCCAAAACAGGCTAACCCTAACCTCAGTGAAGGACCCTGTGTTAGTCCATTATTGTGTTGCTAAACAGAAATACTTGACTCCGTGTTTTTTACAAAGAATAGTGGTTAGTTGGCTTACGGCTATAGCAGTTGGAAAGTTCACAGGTATGGGGACTTGATTAGGCTGATCTGTGATGCTTCATTGCAATATGGCCAACAGAAGCGTAGCAGAAAGCAGGCGCAGGAGAAGAGAAAAGCGACAGAATTCTCCACTTCCTCTGTTTGTCTCTCCCATACCCCCAGCTGATTGCGTGATGCCATCTCTTAAAGGGCTCTATCTCTAAAAGTTCTCCTCATCTCCCAAAACTATTACACTGGGGTCCAAATGTCAAGAACATGAACCTTTGGGGGACAAACCATTATACAAACCATAGCAGACCCTAAACTTCTTTATCTGTTTTTGGGTGTTGTTCATTACTTTCCTAGTTGAAAAGTGCTGCTCCTTTGAGATCCTTTAACTTAAATACAGTTGTCCCTGTATTTAATCTACATCTTCTATTTTTTTTTTTTTTGGAGTGGTTTTTGCGTGCACTCATCAGACAGACAGAGAGAGACAGAGAGACAGAAAGCGAGAAATCACCCCCCAGGAGGGATGGCCACACCGCAATCCCTTCTCCTCCATTCTCCTCTTGGGTTCTTGGGCACACACGCACACGCGCCCGGAGTGAGTTTTAAGCCACCGGGTCAGGGATGCAAACCGCAGTCAACTACATGGGAGTCCAGCGACTTAGCCATTATGTTAACTGCTAGTCCCTCTACATCTTCTATTTAACCAAGCACAAATTGAAAATATTTGGGAAAGGAACCAGCAGATGGCATAATGGTACATCTCTGGACTCCCACATAGTTGACCACGGTTTGGGAGTCATAGACTGAAAATTCCTAGAAGAAAAGGAATTGTAGTGTGGCCATCCCCCCGGGGGGTGATTTTCTGCTTTCCATCTCTCTGTCTCCCTCTGTCTCTCAGGTGAGCACATGCATCCTATAGCAAAAGCCTCTCCTGGAAAAAAACAATTATAAAAAGAAAATATTGGGGAAAAAAATGTTTGTGTCTGTACTGAACATGTACAGACTTTTCCCTTCCCCTTGTTCCCTAAGTGATACGGTGTAATAACTCTTTCCATAGCCTGTACATTCTGTTAAGTATTATGCATTATATAGAAATGATGTAAAGTATACAGGAGAATTTTCATAGGTTATATACAAATACTATTCATTTTATATGAGGAGCTGGTGCATCCTCAGATTTTGGTGTCCTCAGGGTGGGGTGGGGGGTCCTGAAAGCAATCCCCCACAGATACTGAGGCATGACTAAACTGAAATATAATGTTAACTACTATCAACACATTTTACATTAGATGGTGGATAACAGAAGAGGAAATTAAAATAGTTTGTATATATTCATGTCAAAATAAGACAGAAAATGCTCATAACTATTATTGACCGGGTGTCTGTACACGGTCATAGACAATATTTACAAATCCATTCTTCTCTTCCCCATTCCACATGCCCTTCGTCCTCAGCACGCACGTGGATGGTGGCTCCTAACTGGAATCCAGATCTTCATTCTTATTACGTTACCCAAGAAGCTGTCAATTTTACACGGGACCCGGAATGTGCAACGTCCACGCAACAGGACCATACTGCTGTGAAAGCTGCTCTTGGGCCGTGCCTTCCAACAGACAGGATGGCGCTTGAAGTGTCAGTGGAAGAGAACGCTGTTTGGAACTGCCCATAGGACCCCATAGGTGAATCATGGCATAGAACCTCAGGATTGGGAGCAAAGCTATGTCATCCTCTGCAGATAAGTATTCTCCTTTTGAAAAGCCATTTTATAAGAAATAGTTATTTAATATTATTTATTCATCATTTATTTCAATTTCACTAGAGAGAGAGGGAAAATGAGAAAGCGGGTCACCAGGTCCAGGACTCAAACCGTGGCTGGCCATGTGGGAATATCCAACACCTTAATCACCACGCCACCTGCTGGCCCCTTGGAAAGCCATTTTTAATTTGCTACTGGAGCCCAGTGGAGTCTGAACATTCCACTCTGGGCTGCCTGGTTACCACTTGACCTGAACGTCTCTCATGAACTAGGTGTTGTGCCTGCTTGCTTTTCATCGGTTGTAAACTACCAGAACATGCTCTGACCTATAAGAGCCCAAGTGATCACAAGGATTTTTGCAAAAATGAGCAGAAGACCTAAGTTCTGGCTTTGCCAGTGCTGCCATCTGGCTGGGTGACTTCAGTGTTACCTTCCTGTAGAGTAAGGATATTACATTCTTTCAGAAAGGATCAAACAGGATCTACTGTATGATGGCATTCAATCAACTGGATTCGATACAATCTGCCCTATAGAGGTTTCTCCCTCAAGTGTTTGCTAAGCTTGTGTATGCCGGTTGCTGTCTTGCATGACTTCTCACTGTATTTAGTATTCCAGTCTTCCTTGTAGACGGTTTCCAGTTTCAGGGGAAATATCTGCAAGGAGAGGACTCTTCAAAAACTTCATAGAAAATATATATTAAGAAAAAAAACTATGCATAGATTTTTTTTTTTGCCTCAAAATAAATTTATACTATCTTGTTACAACATTTCTGAACAAGATCTAATTTGAGGCACTAAGACAGATAAGATACCAATTTGAAAATAGCCTCTGGACAAGCCCCATATCCTGGTGGTTAATGGAAGTTCAATCCCACATGGCCAATTGAGGTTCAAATCCCAGCCCCAGTGGCTTGAAAAACATGTCAAGTGCAGGGACCAGCAGTTAACGTAATGGCTATGTCACTGGACTCCCATGTAGTCAACCGCAGTTTGAGTCCTGGACCCGGCAGCTTAAACTCACGCCAGGCGCGTGTACGTGCATGCCCAAGATCCCGAGAGGAGAATGGAAGGGAAGGGATTGAGGCGTGGCCATCCCCCCTAGGGGGTGATTTCTCGCTTTCTGTCTCTCTCTGTCTTTCTGGTGAGCGCATGCACCCTGTAGCAAAAAAAAAAAAAAAAAAAAAAAAAAAAAAAAACATGTCAAGTGCATACATGTGCATGTCCCAAATCTTGAGGGTATAAAGAAGTGGAGAAGAAGGAATTGCTGTGTGACCACACCCAAGTGGAGAGTGCTTTCTCCCCGTCTCTCTCTTTCCCTCTTGCAAGTATACACACCTTTTGGTCAATTAAAACAAAGTTTATTTCTTCCATGAGCAACAGAGATAGAGGGACAGAGAGGTAGAGACAGATAGACAAACCCCCGTAAGAGTCCCAGTGCCATAATTCAGCCTCAGCCAGACCTGGGTCATGAGCACATGTGTGCCCTATGTATCCAGAGAGATCTCTGGTTGTGAACCTGAAACCTTCCCATGTGGATCAGTCACACAAAATGTTTGTTTCACTACTGCACCACCATCTGCCCTGGTTTATATTTTTTTAGAGAGATATTTTTCCTATAGGGAAAGGGTGTTTGGCAGAGAGGCAAAGAGACAGAGAGACAGAAAGCAAGAAATCACCCCTGAGGGAGGATGGCCATGCCGCAATCCCTTCTCCTCCATTCTCCTCTTGGGATCTTGAGCACGCACCTAGCATGAGTTTTAAGTCTCCAGGTCCAGGACTTGAACCGTGTTTGGCCATGTGGGAGTCCAGTGATGTAACTGCTACGCCGTCTGCTGGTCCCTTTTCTTTTTTTTTTTTAATTGCGAGAGAGCGAGTGTGCTCATCAAAGAGAGACAGAAACACGGCAGAGATGGGAGGGAGAGGGAGAAAGCCCTATCCAATGGGGCGTGGTCACACTGTAATTCTGTCAGGACTTCGGGGACACATTCACACATGCCTGCTATGCTTTTCAAGCAACAAGGGCCAAGACTTGGTCTGCCATGTAGGATCTGGCTCACTTTAACTATCAGGCTATGGGGTTGGCCGCTAGCCCTGATTTAAAGAAAAAACAATTGATAGATAACTCTCGGAGGATGGAATCATTGGGCAACCATTGAGAGATTAATGGCAAAAGGCAAAAGGTAAAACAGCAATTTAGGGCTTAGATTTCGGGCTTAAATGATGCATCCCACATGGTGAGCACTTGGTTAGATGCTTTGCAGGACCTACCATTTCCCCAAGGTTATTTATAAGCCGTCTGCTGGTTGTTTAAGGTGATGAGAGCATTTAGCTCCTGCCAAGCTCAAACATGTCCGTGTCCATCAATGTGGCGATGACATACCCAAACAGACGCTGGAGTCTGGGGTGACTCATCCCTTTCAGTGCATGTGCGTGAGGGAGTGTCATTGCTGAGATCCTTTCAGGACAGGATTTTGTGGGACAAATCAGATCACATAGGGTGTCTGTCCACTTTCCCAGGGCCATGACACAGCTGAAACCACCTCCAATATGGGGAGTAAGACCAAGGAGATGGAGACCAGCGGATGGCATAATGGTTACAGTGCTGGACTCCCACTTCATCTATTGTGGTTCGAGTCCCAGACCCACTGGCTTAAAACGCACAGCAGGTATGTGTGCATGCATGCTCAAGATCCTGAGAGGAGGGAACCAGCAGTTAGCGTAATGGCTATGTCGCTGAACTCCCACGTAGTCAACCGCAGTTCGCGTCCCGGACCCAGTGTCTTAAAACTCACGCCGGGCGCGTGTGCGTGCGTGCCCAAGATCCCGAGGGGAGAATGGAGGAGAAGGGATTGCGGCGTGACCATCCCCCTGGGGGGTGATTTCTCGCTTTCTGTCTCTATGTCTCTCTCTGTCTGTCTGGCGAGCGCACGCGCCCTATAGCAAAAACCTCTCAAAAAAAAAAAAAAAGAAAAGAAAAAAAGATCCTGAGAGGAGATTGGAGAAGGGATTGTGGTGTGGCCACCCCACTGGGGGGTGATTTCTCACCTTCTGTCTCTCTGTCTCTCTCTGTCTCTTCAGTGAGCTCATGTGCCCTATAGCAAAAATAAATAAATAAATAATGAAGTGACCGAGCTTACACTTGAAATGACTGAGAAAACCTAGAACCAAGACTCGATTTTTCTGCCATGCAGCATGGTCTGGGCTCAGAGATTAGGCTGAACTGTGGGAGGAGAAATCAAGAAAGCTGAAGGCTTGTGGGTTGCTATGACTGTGAGAATTTACACTCACCCTAGCTTTGAAGTTTTTAGGAAGAGTCGTAACACGAGCTGAAACTTGCTCAGCTCAGCTGTGTGCCAGGCGGTATGCTAAGGGCTTTACATAAGGGGTTTCATCTAATCCTGGCAGGCAAGTGCCATGACTCACAATTTAGAGAACAGGGGAACGAAGCTCATGGAGAGGAAGCGGCAGTGAGTTCACGCGGCTGGTGCATGGGGAGCTGACTTGGAATGCAAGACCTCCTCAGCCATTCTGCTTCCCCTCATCCACCGCTTTGCTCAGATTTTGCTTTCTTTTGAGGTTATTTATTTATTTTAATTTGCTAAAAGGCACATGCTCTCACTGGAGAGAGAGAAAGAGGAAGAAAATACCCCCAGGGAGAATGACCACACCACAATCTTCTTCTCTTCATTCTCCTAGCAGGATTTTGGACACCCACACATAGGCACTTACCTGGTGAGTTTTTTTCAAGTTGCCATATCTGGGACTTGAACCACGATGCTGGTCGTGTTAGATCTAGCCACCTTAACCCCCACACCACCAGCTGGCCCTACAGTTATTTATTTTTTAAAAAAACGTTTACTTATTTGATGGGAAAAACAAGCACCTTCAACATGACTTCACATGGCAATTCTCCTCCCTCCATTCCTAGCCAGCCAGGACCATAAATTACTGTTAACTAGGGAGCAGCAGATGGTGTAATGGCTATGTCGCTGGACTCCCATGTAGTCAGCTGTGGTTTGAGTCCCGGACCTGGTGACTTAAACTCACGCCAGGTGCGTGTGCGTGCATGCCCAAGATCCCGAGAGGTGAATGGGGGAGAAGGGATTGTGATGTGGCCATCCCTCTGGGGGGGGGGGGGTGATTTCTCGCTTTCTGTCTCTCTGTCTCTCTCTGTCTTTCTGGTGAGCACACACGCCCTGTAACAAAAACCTCTCAAAAAAAAAAAAAAAAAAAAAAAAAAAAACGTTACTGTTAACTGCACTGCAGATGGGTCTGTAGTGCATTTTAACAGGCCTGGGGAGGCTTATGGCTTGGTGGTTAAGAGAGCCAGATACCACCGATACAGGTCACGTATTGCACCTGACAGCTTGAAAACCATGCCATGCATGTGTACACACCCCAACTCCCAACAGGATGGAGAAATGGAGAAGTGATCGTGGCGTGACCACACTCCACTGGAGAGTAGTTTCTACTCTCCGTCTCTCTCCGGCAAGTGAACATGTCCTCTGGCAAATTAAAAAGCCTTGCTTTTTCAGCTAGATTATAATATTCATGAGGGCAGGAACCTGTCTAATTTATCTTGTAAAGCTTTTTACAGAGGAGTAACTTCAACTAGTAAATACAAATATCAGGTGTAGTATGATCATCTAAGTCAAGATATTTAGAACATTCTAGCCCCAAAGAATTTCCCCTAAGCTCCATCCCTGTTGAAATCATACCTAAGATAACCTGTATTCTTATCTACATATTTGCTTCCAAAAACTTTAAGATTTTACCTTTAATTTACAAAAAGCAATGCTAATCGTACATGGACAAATAGTGTCAAATTTAACTGTATTTAAAAAAAAATCTTTCTCTCTCTCTCTTTTATTTTTTAAATAATTTTTAAATCGTTTTATTTTTTATTGTATTCATTCATTCATTCATTCATTCATTTATTTTAATTTGACCAGAGAGAGACACAGAGAGAGAGAGAGAGAGAAAGTGTGAGAAAGGAAGCCACCAAGTCCAGGACTTGAACCATGGTTAGCCATGTGGGAGTGCCCAGCAACCCAACCACCACGCCACCTGCAGGCCCTATCTCTATCTCTCTTTTTAATCTGTGTCTCTAGATTTAAAGTGACACGGGAACCAGCAGTTAGCGTAATGGCTATGTCACTGGACTCCCACGTAGTCGACTGCAGTTCGCATCCCGGACCCGGTGGCTTAAAACTCACGCTGGGCGCGTGTGCATGCGTGCCCAAGATCCTGAGAGGAGAATGGAGGAGAAGGGATTGCAGCATGACCATTCCCCCGGGGGGGGGGGGGGGGATGATTTCTTGCTTTCTGTCTCTATGTCTCTCTCTTTCTGTCTGGCAAGTGCACAGGCCCTATAGTGAAAATCTCTCCAAAAAAAAAAAGATAGATTTAAAGTGACAGGAGCCAACCCTGTAGCGAAGTGGTTAAGGGAGCTGAATCCCACATGGCTGACCATGTGGGATTTAAATTGCACCCTAGTGGCTTGAAAAACATGCCAGATGTATGCGCATGCATGGCCAAAATCCAGAGAAGAAATCAGAGGAGAAGGGATTGTGTCATGGCCATCCCCCCCGGGGGGTGATTACTCGTTTTCTGTCTCTCTGTTTCTCTAAGTCTCTCTGGCCAGCACATGTGCCCTATAACAAAAATCTCTCTAAACAAAAACAAACAAACAAATAAACAAAAACATGCCAGATGCATGTGTCTGCATGCCCCAAATCCTGACAGGATGGAGAAATAGAGAAGGGATTACAGCATGAACACATCCCATTTAGGGGGTGCTTTCTCCCTCTTTTTCTCTGTCTTTGTCTGGACAGCACAGACACCCTTTGGCAATTTTTAAAAAGTGGGGAAAAAATTAAAAGTGGAGTTTTGCTACCAGACAACTTATACTTCCGTTTTGACTTTTCATTCTCTGTCTTTTGATTGATATCTTAGACCAGTCACACTTAGAGTGTTTCTAGGTAATGCTGAATTTATTTATTTCATATTATTTCTGTGGTATAATATGAAATATATTTGGTTTTTGTCCCCACTTCCTCTGCTTATAAATTTTAGAATTATAGTGACAGGATCAGCAGATAGTGTAATGGTTACATCACTGGACTCCCACATAGTCAACTGTGGTTTGAATCCCGGACCTGGTGGCTTACAACTCACGCTGGCTACACGTGCGTGCATGCCCAAAATCCCAAGAGGAGACTGAAGGAGAAGGGATTGTGGCATGGCCATCCCTCCTAGGGGGTGATTTCTTGCTTTCTGTCTCTTTGGTGAGCATATGCGCCCTATAGCAAAAATCTCTCTTAAAAAAAACAAAAAAAGGTGACTAGCAGTTAGCATAAAGGCTATGTCTTTGGACTCCCATGTAGTCAACCGTGTCAAGTCCTGAACCCAGTGGCTTAAACTCACACCAGGCACGTGTGCGTGCGTGCCCAAGATCCCAAGAGGAGAATGGAGGAGAAGGGATTGCGGCGTGGCCATCCCCCCACGGGGTGATTTCTCGCTTTCTGTCTCTCTGGCTCTGTCTTTCTGGTGAGTACACGTACCGTATAGCAAAAACCTCTCTAAAAACAAAAACAGAAAAAAAGAAAAAAATTATAGTTACTTTTGGGGCCAGCAGTGGTGTGGTGGTTAAGGTGCTAGACTAGCACATGGTCAACTATGGTTCAAGTCCTGGATCTAGTGACTTACTTTTCTACTCTTCCTTTCTCTCTTTGTCTCTCTGTCTCTCTCTGGCCAAATTGAATAATAACAATAATAATAATAATAAATAAAGTAATTCTTTTAAAAATTATAGTTACTTTTAATTTATGGCAAATGTCACTTGTCTTTTGCTTATGAAAGCAACGCACAAGTGTCTTTTCCAAACAAAATTATTAAATCTGAAAAAGTGAAAATGGAGTCTTAAAAGAATCGATGGTAGCTACAAAAATCATGGCGATGATACTCAAGTGAATGTAGGAAGTAGACTCTAGACCACCATCAATTCTTTTAAAATTGATAGATGAAAATGACTCCTCTATTAATCTTGGCATTAAGGCCTCATCATGCCTCCCTTTATACCTAATATTTTAGCTCAGATCTAGCCCAGGCTAGTTATCTAGGACAACAGGCAAAAGTAAAAGCAGAGATAATTCAAAGACAGTGATGCCATATTTTCAAACCTCATTTGATGCCAATAGACTTCATTTGGCATATCTCATGTATTCTAAATAAAATTCTTAAGAATTTTAATCCTTAATCCCACATGGCTGGCTCCATGGTGCAAGTTGGACCCTGTGGCTTGCAAAACACACTTGGTGTTTGTACATGCATGCCCAAAATCTCAAAAGGAGAATGGAGAAGGGATGGCTGTCTCATTTTCCCCCTCTCCCTGTCTCTTTCCGACAAGCACATGTACCCTATAGCAAGTAATTGTTTAAAATTTTGAAAAAGAAAAAAGAAATTTACTTCATTATCTCTGAGTACAAAAACTATTTTCCAAGATATGCAAAATAAGCGGCATTGTTTCTCTATCGATGAATCCACTCCACCCATAAGTGTGGATTATTGGGGGAGACTTGTACAGACAACTCAATTCTGCTCACCCCTTATCATCACCAACCAAAGTTTATAATGTGGGAGTCCAGTGCCTTAACCACCACGCCCCCTGCTGGCGCCCTAAGATGGAATTTTAAAAGAATAAAGAATAAAACGTTTTAAAGTATTTATTTTAATTTATTATGAAGGCTACAAAAGCTATTTCTTCTCCTCTGTGGCTGACGAGAATTCATCCTGTGAGTAAGAGAAGAACAGCTTTGCCCTGTTCTTGTTGTCATCTTTTGCTTGCATTCTTGGTTTATCTTCCACCAGCAGCAATCTTTGTAAGCCCTTTATGCATTATGTGAGATTTTATTTAAATTGAGGGATGAAATGTCTAAATCTACATAAGTGAGAACACAGGAAAATATGCCCCAAGCAGATGTCTAAGCTGGATTCCTCCAAAAGTAGTGTCTGGTACCAAGTCGCTTGCTTGACGTTCTTTTGGGAATATGGTCCCAGGGAATAGTAAGTAATGCAGAATGGGGGAGTAAAAGACAGAAGAATCTGTTGTCAGGTTGCCCCTCCCACTCCCCTGGCTAAGGGTGATGCTCTATTTTACTGGGACCTTTTTGGAAAGTGCAATGTACTTCATTTCAGAATTATATGCCTGAGGGTAAATAGAGAGGCATTTATGTCTAGCCTCCTATCCCCATCGGTCAGGAGTGGCTTCATGGGCATAAATATCCCTACTCTTCTGGTTTTTTTCAAAGACCCAAGCTCCACAACAGAAAGAGAGATATACAGTGTGGGGCATGTTAGCACTGGCATGATTCGGGTCCCAGAACAGCAGCTGGAGTTGACTCTTTATGGTGGGCCAAAGGGATTTCAAAGAGGTGTACAAGAGATGTCCAATACAGCAGATGAATGTCGGGGGCGGGGGGTGTGCATCTTCAACTCCTAAGCATTGCAGAACTCTTGAGTGCCTTCCATACCACGCATGCTCTGTGGTCATTTGGATACTGAGCAAGGAGAAAGCCTCATTTATTTACCATTTTCTCCTTTTTTTTCTTTCTTTTTCCTAAATACAAACAGAAGTCATAATAACGTATTTCCTTACCTCGGTGTAAATTCTTCCTTACCCATGGAATGAGTTTATTCTAGGAACACAGGGTTTTAAGCTACCACGAAAACATAATAGAGGAAGTAAATTGCTGCTGTTGAAAACAATCCAAGCAGTGCAAGCCACAGCCCCAAAGCATTTAAATTTCCTAGTGGTTTTTTTTTTTTTAATAAAAATTTCCAAGCTTTGGGATGACTTATATTCTTACACTACTTTATTAGCATGAATGATGGGGTGTTGGCAGTATAGGTTCTGAACATTTAGCACAAGACAGTAGCTGCTATTCAAAACGTTTGCAAATGGGAAGACGATCTATTGCTTGTAAGTTTGGGCTTCAAGCCAGACCAGCAGAGAACTGTTTTGGATTGCTCTGGCCCTGAATCAGCCCTTTTATTAAATTATGCTTTGATGTCATGCTCATGGCTTGTATAAAAAGAAACCATAACAGCCAAATGTCACTCAGGGTACATTTCCTTTATAGATGTCATTGAAGCTCTCTCTTTTATTCAGTTGCCCCCTGACTTTGTCCTGAGCAACTGGCACATAATTGGTTAAAATGTATTTAATTTTATATTCAAAAGGCAGAGTCATTTTTTTTTCTTAATTGCCAGAGGGCAAGAGCACTCACTGGAGAGAGACAGAGAGAGAGAGAGAGAGACTCCCCCAGTGGAGTTGGCCACACTACAATCCCCTCTCCTCCATTGTCCTCTTGGGATTTTGTTTTTTTCTTTCTCTTTATTTTGGAGAGGTTTTTGCCATAGGGCACGTGGGCTTGCCAGAAAGACAGAGAGAGAGAGAGAGAGAGAGAGAGAGAGAGAGAGAAATTGAGAAATCACCCCCTAGGTGGGATGGCCATGCCATAATCCCTTCTCCTCCATTCTCCTCTCAGGATCGTGGGCACATATGCACACGCACCCGGCATGAGTTTAAGCCATCAGGTCCTGGACTCAAACTGTTGCCGACTACATGGGAGTCCAGCCACATAGCCATTATGCCAACTGCTGGTCCCTCCTTGTGGGATTTTGGGCATGCACACACATGCACCTGGCATATCTTTCAAGCTGCCCAGTCTGGGACTTGAACTGCATGGTTGGCCATGTGGATCCAGCAGCCTTAACCACAAAGCCATGGGCTGGCTTTCAAAGTCACTCTTAAAAATAATTGTGTTTCATGGGACCAGCAGTTGGCGTAATGGCTATGTCACTGGACTCCCATTTAGTCAACCATGGTTCGAGTCCCGGGCCTGGTGGCTTAAAATCATGCCAGGCATGTGTGCATACATGCCCAAGATCCCAAGAGGAGAATGAAGGAGAAGGGACTGTGGCATGGCCATCCCCCCTGGGCGGTGATTTCTTGCTTTCTGTCTCTCTGTCTCTCTCTGTCTTTCTGGCAAGCACATGTGCCCTATAGCAAAACCTCTAAATAAATAAATAAATAAATAAATAAATAAATAAATAAATAAATAAATAAATAATTGTGTTTCTCATTTTGTTTTGGTTTCCTGGAAGTCTAGGGCTTAATTTGCTAAACTTAATTTACTACCTTTAGCAATTGTGCAAGGCTACAGAGCATGCATTGCAATGTGCCAGTTCTTCATTGACTTTACCTTTTTATAGGACCCCTACGTTCCCCATTACATTATATTTTTAAGTAAGAAAAAAATCTGATGGAATTGTATGTATCAAGATAGGCTTGGGACCAGCAGTTAGCATAATGGCTATGTCGCTAGACTCTCCTGTAGTCGACGGCGGTTCGCGTCTCGGACCCGGTGGCTTAAAACTCACACCAGGCGCGTGTGTGTGCGTGCCCAAGATCCCGAGAGGAGAACGGAGGAGAAGGGATTGCGGCATGGCCATCCCCCCTGGGGGGTGATTTCTCGCTTTCTGTCTCTCTGTCTCTCTCTTGTCTGTCTGGCGAGCGCACGCACCCTATAGCAAAAACCTCTCAAAAAAAAAAAAAAAAAAAAAGACAGGCTTAAGTCTGTCATGGGGTTCAGTAGGTATAATTTTTAAAATAGAAATAGCATGTCAATGTCTAGAAATCCATATGAATAATATAAATCATTCTAAGTGATAGACACTTTTTTAATTTAAAATCTGGGACCAGCAGTAGGTGTAATGGCTATGTTGCTGGACTCCCATGTAGTTGATAGTGGTTCAAGTCTCGGACCTGGTGGCTTAAACTCACTTAGGGCGCATGTGCGTGTGTGCCCAAGATCCTGAGAGGAGAACGGAAGAGAAGGGATTGCGGTGTGGCCATCCCCCCTGGGGGGTGATTTCTCACTTTCTGTCTCTCTGTCTCTCTCTTTGTGGTGTGTGCACACGCCCTATAGCAAAAACCTCTCCAAAAATAAACAAACAAATAAATAAATATAAAATAAAATTTAAAATCCCTGGAAAACTTGTAATTTACATACAGCATTATTTACATTACTATTATAATTTACGTACAGCAATATTTTCCTTTTAGTCTCTAAAACTTTTATTTTTTTTAATGCTGGAGCCAATAAAAGCATTATTTGAATCCCTTCCCAGTTTAAAACTATTGTGAAATAAGACATGGGAGACAGACAAATGGAGACAAAAATGTCATCTCTGTTACTGGTAACAGTGACTGGAGACTGCGACTCCAGAGCTGTGTCCCAAACGGCTTGCTAACAGTCCACTAAAATGAATGGATTCTCTCACCAAAGTGCTGGAATAGGTGGATTCCAGGCCACCTTTACAGGGCAGAGTCTGACTGGGCAGCCTACTACCCACCAAAGAGCAGGCCCATATTCACCCTCTCTGTGGGCTGGCAGATCCCAAAGAGACAGATCCTGGCAGAGACGGGGCTTCCGGGCTCAGTCCTTCCTCCAAAGACATGGATCAGAGAAGTTATTCCTTTACTGAGCCTGGAGGGAAGTAGACACCAACACAGAGACGTTTTTGATGAGCTACTATTTTTTTAAATAATTTAAATATTTATTCATTAATTTATTTATTTAGGGGAGAGGATTTTGCTATAGAGCGCATCTCGAGAAAGATGGAAAGAGACAGACAGAAAGCGAGAAATCACCCCCCAGGAGGGACAGCCACACTGCAATCCTTTCTCCTCCATTTTTCTCTTGGGATCTTGGGCATGCACTTACATGTGCCCAGTGTGAGTTTAAGCCACCGGGGTCCGGGACTCGAACCGTGATCAGCTACATGGGAGTCCAGCGACATAGCCATTACGCTAACTGCTGGTCCCTATTTTTTTTTTTTTTAAATTTGACCAGAGAGAGACAGATAGAAAGGGCAAGTGAAAAGGCAAGCCACCAGGTCCAGCACTCAAATTGAGGTGAGCCGTGTGGGAGTCCAGCTCCCCAACCACCTTGCCACCTGCCCGGATGGGCTACTATTGACTTGTTGGCCAGGAAGGTTCTCAGTTGAACTCCCTTTGGCAGTTAGCATGCCTAAATCATGAGCCAGCTCTTTATAGCCAGCATCATGACCACTTATTTCCATAGTTCCTCATCCTGGAGCATTGAGGAACTTGTTTTAGAGGAAGAGGAAGTTCCCTCATGGAAACAAAGGCCTATGGATTGTGTAGGGAGGGGAGTTGATAGCAAGATAACCTTTCCCTATTAATATTAATGTCATTAGGGGCTGGCAAGTGGCGTGGTGGTTAAGGACACTGGACTCCCACATGGCCGACCAAGGTTCGTGTCCCGGGCCTGGAGGCTTGCTCTCTCTCTCTCTCTCTCTTTCACACACACACACACACACACACACACACACACACACACACTGCCCCTCTCTGGTCAAATTAAACTAACTAACTAAATAAAGTTAAATAAAATAATTCTTAAAAGGAAATTAATGTCTCTGTTGTTTTTAACTTTCTGTGGGCTTTGCACTTTTAAATAAATTCCTTGGAAGAGAATGATGCAAGTTGGCCTCATCCTGGTCCTGCCTGGCACTAAGAAACGTCAGGGAGGCATTGTACGGCACAACCAGTCCCCTCTTTTGCTACAGTGGCTTCTAGCTCTTTGGTAGGTGGTTCTTACATGTGATCTCAGGGATGGTCACGTGGGAACTGTAGTGGTTTCTATCCTGACAAAGTTCAGGAAAACGAAAGCAAAGGAAAGAGAAGGGGACCAGGGAGTGGCATAATGGTAATTAAACTGCACCCACATGGGAAAGGGCTCACAGCCTGGGACCTCCTTGTCCACACAGGTGTGGGTCCACGTGCCTGAGACCCAAGCCAGCCAAGAGTGGGAGGGTTACACTATGAAGCCCCTACTGGGGGTGCCTCTCTCTCTCTCTCTGTCTCCTTCTCATGGAATAAATAAATAAACTTAGAAACAAAAAAGAAGAAGACTGCAGGCATGGAAGATGCCACGGGGAAGCCTGGGGTGAGAAAGGAAGGAGTGTTTTTCCAACTCCCATCAGCCACTCTAAACAAACAACAATTGAAGATAGCACCTGCTCATTGTGTTCCCAACATTAGGCCTACAGAAAGAAAAAGTTAACCCTTTCACCCACCATTCTCACCCCGAACCCATCACTCCTACAGATGAATGATCTTTAAGTTCTCTAAGTAGGAAACATTTATTTCATATGATATAGGATGTCTTATTTTAGCACTTCTACAAGGATCTGTCTCTATATCATGAATGATGAGGAATTCAGTTTCATTTTTCTATGTCCATGACTCCTTACCCTTTGGTATTACTTTTCATTCTTTTTCTATTAAAAAAAAATATAATTGCCAGAGGGTGCATGTGCTCACCAGAGAGACAGAGACTGGGGAAAGCAAACCCCACATGGGGCTTTGGTCACGTTGCAATCCCTCTCGCTCCGTTTCTCTATCTCATCAGAATTGTGGACACACATGTGGATGTTTTGCAAACCATCAGGGCTGGGATTCAAACCACTGTCATGTGGTATCTGGTTCCCGTAAGTATTAGGCTGTGGGACTGGCACTATTTTTAATTCTTGTCATAGTGGGTTTTCTCATCTAACAAAATAGAACCAATCCTGTGCTTATTTTTGAAATTGAGAAAGTTATCTAGTGACACTGCTCTGTGAAAGAAGTGGAAACTAGCCCATTAACATTTCTATTTTAACTTTTCTATTTTTATTTTCATACTGGTGAGATTTATTACTATAATTCTTAATCATCCAATGATTGAGTCCAAAACTGTAAACTTAATAAAACCAATAATTATAATATTGCAACGATGTACTTACTATTGTTTTTTGAGAAGTTTTTGCTATAGGGCACGTGTGCTCACCAGAAAGAGAGAGAGAGACGGAGAGACAGAAAGTGAGAAATCACCCCCCAGGGGGGATGGCCACATCACAATCCCTTCTCCTCCTTTCTTCTCTCAGGATCTTGGGCATGCTCGCACACGCACCCAGCATGGGTTTAAGCCACCAGGTCCGGGACTTGAACCGTGTTCCACTACATGTGAGCCCAGTGACATAGCCATTACGCCAACTACTGGTTCCATGATGTACTTACTATTTATCACAGAACCAATTAGTTTATCAGCTTGGATCCATAGAGAAATATAAGCTTGTGCCCTTAAACTTCAGCCACTTGGCAGGTTGTAAGGGATTCTACCTTCCTCGCTTTTAGCTTTCTTTTCTTCTAGGTTGTACTTAATTACCATGACTTCTTTTATCTTCCACTATTTTCTTTCTTGAATTTCTTTTTCATTTTGCTTGAATGTCTTCATTTTCAACTATTGGGTCATCAGAAAACTCGTGATACATTTATGCAAATAAAAACATAGAAAAATGAGTCATGACTTTTACAATAACCCAATATTTTGTTGTTCTAGACTTTGGTTTATTATATCACATGGTAGCCACAGAGGTTTTCCGGAAGCACATGAATGCTTCTCCCTAGCAGATCCTGGAAGCTGTGGCATAGATAAGAGGGAGGGGATACACATTCCTTTTTCACTAATAGTACTTCACCTTGGTTTCTCAAGGGAGACCGTATGTTGGAGTGGATGAGTGGGAGAATGCCCTTATTCCAGAGATCATCTGAAATAAATTCCTATATTTTAAATTTTAAAATATTAAAAGAAGGACCAGCAGATGGCGCAATGGCTACATCACTGGACTCCCACGTAGTTGAACGTGGCTTGAATCCTGGACTGGACAGCTTAAAATTCACACTTGGTGTGTGCGCGCCTATGAGTGTGTGTGTGTGTGTGCCCAAAATCTTAAGAGGAGAATGGAAGAGAAGACACTGTGGCGTGGCCATCCCCTCTGGGAGATGATTTCTCACTTTCTTTCTCTCTGTTGCTCTCTGTTTCCTGATGAGCACATGTGCCCTGTAGCAAACATCTTCAGGTTATGAAGTTGTACACATGCTGGTGCGTCAGTAGTTTGATAGCAGGTTTCTAATTCTTACTCATGTAGCGCAGGATCTAAAATTTTAAAAGTGAAAATTTTAGAAATAAAATGAAGGAGTAAGTGAAATTCCTGAATCTTATTTTTTCTAAAAAGATGTATTTAATTTAATTTATTATTATTAGTTTTTAATTTGACCAGATAGAGACAGAGAGAGAAAGGGAAGGTGAAAGCAAGCCTCCAGGTCCGGGATTCGAACCATGGTCAATCACGTGGCAGTTCAGCACCTTAACCACCACACCACCTGCCGGCTCCCTGAATCTAATGTTTTAACAGCCCTCATATTTGAATAAAGATTTGACGATCACGAGTAAAAAATAAAATTAAAAAATATTAAAATAACTTCTCAGACTGGTAGCACAGTTGGTATAACAAACCGAACTACAAAGCTGGAGGCTTCCTCATTGCCTGCAGGTTTGGATTCTCACGTGGGCCTGAAAACACACTGAGGGGGTATGCACATGTCCAAGATCCTGAGGAGCTGGAGGGCGGGGAGAGAGGATTGTGGAGTGATGTGATCCAAAGGAGTGTACTTCTCTCTCTGTCTCTCTCTGTTTTTTATGCACACACACGTGTGCTCTATTTGAATAAAATAAATGTTCAAAACCCCTAGAAATTCATGAAGAAAATACTAAAACAAACCATTCACAACGTCAGTAACCTACTAGAGGTAAGGGATCACAGCAGCTCTAACCCTGCCATCCCACACTACGGAGCTGGGAAGCTGAGCTCTGAGACTCGAGGCCCTTTGCTCTCCATCTCGATGATAACACTAAAGATCCCCAAGAACTGTTCTTACATGTCAAACACAGCTCTCCTCTCTCCTCCTCTTCTCCCTTAATCACTAAAACGGGTGAATTTTATTTCATCCCTTGTCATTTTTTTCTTTTAACAGTACTTTATGAAGGTATAATTGGCAGCCAGGAAAATGCACAAATCTTATAGGTACAGCTTGATGATTTTTTCCTTATGTATTAAGATAATTCCTATCGAGGCAGGTAGGTGGCGTGGTGGTTAAAGGTGCTGGACTCCCACATGGCTGATTGTGGTTCTAGTCCTGGACCTAGTGACTTGTTTTCTAACTTTCCCTCTCTCTTTCTGTCCAATCAAACTGGAAAATTATTAATAATAATAATAAATAAAGTTAAATAAAATAATTCTTTAAAAAAAGATAATTTCTATCACCCCCATGCCCCTTTCTAGTCAATTATCCTTCTTTTCTCAGGTAACTGCTTTCCGACTTATAGCAGCTAATATAGTCTGGATTCTCCTAGAACTTGATTTAAAGAGATCTAAAGCTGGGCAGCAGGAAGCTTGGTGGTTAAGGAGATGGATTCCCACATGGTTGACTATGGTTTGAGTCCGGACATGCTGACTCTCATGCTGGGAGTGTGTGTGTGTACATGTGCCCAATATCCTGAGAGGAGAATGGAGGAGAAAGGTTTGTAGCATGGCCATCCCTTCTGAGGGCTTATTTTTCACTTTCCCTCTCTTTGTGTCTCCATGGCAGGTGCATATGCCCTATGGCAAAATCCTTAAAATATTATATATATACATATATACATATATATATATATATATATGTATATATATATATACACACACACATATGTATACATATACATATGTGTGTGTGTATATATATATAAATTATGTAATATAAAATGTTATATATAATAATATGTGTGTGATATATGTTATTAAGGCCTGCTCTGTGGGCTAATGGTTAAGGGAGCTAGATCCCAGATGCCAACTACAGTTTGAATCCTGGACCTAGTGGATTGAAAAATATACCTGGTTTATGTGTATGAATGCCCAAATTCCAATAGGATAGAAAAAGCATCCATCAGAGGTGATTTCTTCCTCTCTACCTTCCTCTGTCTCTCTCTCTGGTGAACCTACTTACCCTCTGCCTAATTAAAAAAATAAATAGGAATTGATAAAATAGAAACCAGCAGATGGTGTAATGGTTACATGGCTGGATTCCCATGTAGTTGATGGTGGTTTGAGTCCCGGATCCGGAAGCTTAAAATTCACGCCCAGCATGTGCCTGTGCGTGCCCAAAATCCTGAGGGGAGAATGGAGGAGAAGGGATTACGGTGTGTCCATCCCCCCTGGGGGTGATTTCTCACTTTTTTTTTTTTTTCTTGGAGAGGTTTTTTTGCTATAGGGCGCATGTGCTCGCCAGACAGACAGAGAGAGAGAGAGAGAGACAGAAAGCGAGAAATCACCCCCCAGGGGTGATGGCCACACCGCAATCCCTTCTCCTCCATTCTCCTCTCGGGATCTTGGGCACGCACATGCACCCGGCGTGAGTTTAAGCCACCGGGCCCAGGACTCAAACCGCGGTTGCCTATGTGGGACTCCAGAGACATAGCCATTACGCTAACTGCTGGTCCCCCGTGATTTCTCACTTTTTGTCCCTCTGTCTCTCCAGCGAGCACATACGCCCTATAGGGGGAAAAAAAACTCTCTAAAAAAAATAGTAAATAGATAAAATAAATAAAGACATAGAATTGCTACTTACCAGGGATCGTTAGGCAATTCTTACTGGTTAAATAAACATAAGGAATTATTATTTTTATTATAGTACTACTGCATATGCCACAGAAGCCTAGTTGTGTTACTGAAAACGGATTATCAGGAACAATGGTTTTCCCATTTGACTGAGAGTAGAAACTCCTGGATTTGTTTTGCTTTTTGAGGGAAGGCTGTTTAGTTTTTCTTGTTTTGTTCACTGATCTCCCCGGTGCCTCAAATAGTCCCTGGCACATAGTAGGTCTTCAATAAATATTTGCTGCACAAACTATCATTTCAAAGGATACAAAGTTGGCCATTTCATTTTGGCAGAGGCAAGAAGAACTTAGCAGGAGGTGTCAAATTCTGCCTTCCACATGGAGCCATCCAGAGTTTCTTCCCCCTGCATGAGTGGGAACCTCAGGTGGAACTTAGAAATGAGTGGCTTTGATGTGCAACCTCTGCTATTAGAACAGACTGCGACTTACTAATTTATTAAGCCGTAGTCCCTGGAGACATAACGAAAAGTCAGCATGCTCACATTATTCCAGGTTAGCAGTTGCGCTCTGTGAAAGCACTTCTCATTAAAGGCTCACAAGGGGAAGGGCTCAGAGCAAATCTCTCTAGATCCAGAGAGTGATCTCGAGGGATTTATGAACGAGGAGGAGGAGGCTTTCATCAGGACTTTGTCTCCTGCCGTCATGTTTCTACTTGGGATTTTGCTTGTTTTGCATTTCCCCTCTGTTTCTCTGAGCCTCATTAGACCGTTCCTTGAACATTCATTCCCAGCTGTCTATTTTTTCTCTCTTCTCTTTGAGCCCACGAGAGCCAACCCTCGGATGGCAACAGTAGGTACTAAAGATAGTAACGATGGGATAATACAGGAGTGAGTAATGGAGGGAGGGAGGACAATAGGGGAAGGGAAAAAGTACATTTAATTGACCAAAAAAAAAGAAAAGCTTTTTGCTGATGGTAATGTATAGAGCAATGTCTTTGTCTTGATTGATCTGCGCGGTATTTGTGCTGGCTGGAAAAAGTAATGTTGTACACTGTAAAGATCCATGTGATCAAATGTAAATTAAAATAAATTTTTTTTTTTTTAAAAGAGCCAACCCTCAAAGCAAAACATCCAGGGAGTGGGCTGGCAAGTGGCGTGGTGGTTAAAGGCGCTGGACTCCCACATGGCCGACACCACGGTTCAAGTCTTGGACCTGGTGGCTTCCTTTCTCACTTCCTCTCTCTCTCTGTGTGTCTCTCTGATCAAACTGGAAAATAATAATGATAATAATAATAAATACAAAAGTTAAATAAAATAATTCTTTAAAAAAAAGACATCCAGGGAGAGCTTTTAGGCAACTTAAATGCAGTGGGGTTTAGTTGCAGTTAGGAGCACCACATTAAATAAAACAAACAAACACCTTGTTTCATGGTGAGTCACCTACATGCTAACTAGAAATAGCTAATTGTGATATTAATAGTTGTAATTTCTTTTTTTTTCTTTATTCAGGAGAGAGTGAATACCTGTGCATGTAAGAATAATAAAGAATGAGAGATGAGCAATCTCCTCGGGGTCTGGTTGAACCACAATCCCTGTCCTCCAGTCCTTCAGCCGGCTGCATTCTGGGCACTTTGCCTGTATCCAAAATGCTGCAGGCTCACAGGGTTGGGGATTTGAACCTGGGTTGCCATGTGAAATCTGATCTGGCTTCTTTCGAGCAGGATATTACCTCTGTGCCACAAAACTGGCTAAATAGTTATAACTTGTTGAATGCCTACTATGTGCCAGATGGGTACCTTATTTACAAAGATTAACTTCACGTTTATAACAATAGGGAAACTGAGGTCTATAAAGAGTGCCTTGCTCAACAGAATAAGACAGAAATCATAAATCCTGATATAAAGATACCTACTCTATATTTGGTGCAAAAAGGCCTTTGTTTTGTTTTGTTTATAAATGTGTACTTTATTGTGTACCCATAGTCGTATTCAGAATAGATAAAACTGATCATGCCAGGTTTGTATTGTCACGTCATAACATGTCTTGTCACTTTCTGGCACTTTTCTAATACATGCTTTTTGTATGGGTAGGATTACATTATTCTAGTGTGATGTCATTGAATAATACATACCCTGGGGCCAGCAGATGGCATAATGGTTATGTCACTGGATTCCCACATGGTTGACTGCGATTTGAGTGTGCCTGACCTGGCAACTTGAAACTCACGCTTAGCACGTGTGCGAGTGTGCCCAAGATCCTGAAAGGAGAATGGATGAGAAAGGATTGCGGTGTGGCCATCTCCCCTGTGTGTGTGTGTGTGTGTGTGTGTGTGTGTGTGTGATTTCTTGCTTTCTTTCTCTCTCTGTCTCTCTGAAGAGCACATGTACCCTATAACAAAAATATCTCTCCCTCTCTCTCTCGAAGGTGAAGAAGAAGAAGGAGAAGAAGAAGAAGGTGAAGAAGAAGAATGCATCCCCTGTGGTGGCAGGACACACCATGAGACATATGCCTTTGGAGTCCCTGCTTATTGACCAATTAGCTTAAAGACCTATTCATAGGAAGGTAACTTGGTTGTTAAGTGAGGTGTGCTTGTAGAAACTACTGTTCCAACTTGCTTCACATACGTGCTCCAAAAGTAAATTGCCTTCTCTAAACTGGAACACGCAGTTATAACTATACACACTTTTATTATGTAAATATATCCTGTTACTCTTTTTTCCTGTAAAGTACAAATGTAGCAAAAATTTGAGGAGAAGATGAGTGGCTGAACAAGTCTGAGTAGTCATTCTGCATGTCTGTTTTTTAGTTAATGGCCACATTTAGTTGTATAAATATTTTTAAAGGTTTCTTCATTTTACATTCATTCACTGTCTATCATCACAACATACAAAATGAATTTTTGCATCCAGAATACCCCATATATCAGCTCAATCAAAAATATCACCCTTTCATAGCTGCGTCTTACACTTTATTTTAGGAAATGTCATTAGTAGGAAGTCCGTGTACGCACATATGCATTCACGTGCTCAATGTATGTTTGTAAATATAAGAAAGTGGAAAGTTATCTACCCTCTCAGAGCCTTGGGTTTTACATCTCCAGGAGTGATGGCCATGCCCCAATTCTTTCTCCACTCTTCTCTTTCGATTTGGGCATTCACATGGGCCTGGCGTGTTTTTCAAGCTAGTCTGGGATTCAAGCAGTTGGTCATGTGCGATTCAGCCGCCTTAATCTCCTCGCCACCTGCTGGCTCACAATCAATTATTTTTTTAAAACTCTGGAAGTCTATTCCAGGTCTTCTTTCATTAGCACAGTTCTGGCCCCCAAGCAGCTCATGGAATCTGATGTTGTCAGTGCTGTCTTCAGTTGTCCCAAATGAGTCTGTCCCAACGCATGGACAGTGCAGACCACCTGCCTAGCCCCTGTCACTGCCATGGGTATTTTGGATCACCGTGTCTATCCTGAAAGCTTCCAGCCTGGCTTTGAACTTGACTTGGCAGCAGATGAAAAGCTCTGGAGCATCCCGGGAAGACCCTCTGGGCATCAGAGTGCTGCTCCCACCCACCTCTTCCTGCCAGAGAAGCCCCTGCAGTGCAGCCGCTGCCACCAGCTGGAGCCCAGCACAGCCTCAGGCAAAGGGTAGGGGGGCGACAGCGGGAGGCCGGCTGGCTTCTACATCCATCCTGGCCGGGCTGCCTTCACTGGGCGACCTGGGAGGAAATCAGAGGCCCGCTTTCCGAAGCTGGACAGAAATTCATTTACATCTCACTTTTCTCAGTGCATCTCTTTATCCCGTTATCAAAGGTTGCTTTACGGGTTTAGTAAATCCAAACAGAAACATTACCAAAGGCGAGAGAACCAAATGTCCAGAGGACTGGAATCGGGCCATTCTTTCATTCATTAGAAAATATTTACAGACTCCTCTCGGAGATCAGATCCCTGACGCTGGGATGCCACCAAGACAGTCCCTGCCTTCAGAGGGCAGGTGGCACGGAGGGTGAGGCGTCTGCATCCCACCTTGGCCAACAGCTCGAGTCCCGGACTAGCTTGAAAAACACGCCAGGTGCGTATGGGTGCCCAGATCCAAAGAGGAGAATAGACAAAGGATGGGGCCGTGACTGCCACCCCTGGAAATGCAAAACCCCAGGCTCCGAGACGGCCGATAACTTGCCTAAGGCCGGACCGTTTTCTGTATAACTTTCTCACATGTTTACAAACATGTGTCGTTAACATTAATGCAGTCAACCAGAGTTAAAAAGAAAGCATTTCACTCTGCTGTTGGCAGAAACACTAAGCTAAGACTGCAGGAGGACACAGTTCCATGGGATGTTTGAGAGAGTCCTGTGGGGGCTGCAGCAGGGATGTGGCTTTGAGATGCGGAGCACTTCACCCCACCAGGAGCGAGAGGGACAGAGAGGGCCATTCAAGGAAAACATGGTATAGAGGGATTGGTTGATGAGTTGAGCCTTGCCCCCAACCTCACCCCCCAATGAGAAGGTAGGGGAAGGATGCATATCTGTCCTCTTAAATCCAGGGAAAAAACCTTTTGAAAATTATATTTATTGATTTATTTTAATTTTCCAAAGTGCGTGTGCACTTGCTGGGGTGTTAGAGAGAAAGATAGAGGGAGAGTGAGAAAGCATCCCTCATAGGGCACGGTCACACCCCACTCCCTTCACCTCCACGCTGCCTTTCGTTGGGATTTTGGGCATGCATGTGCATGCACCCTCTGTGTCTCTCAAACTACTGGTTCTGGGACTTGAAACTCACAGTCGGCCACATGGGATGCAGCCACCTTACCCATAAGGCTACAGTCTGGCCCCCTAATTATTAATAGTACCCCGTTCTGTTTTCAGAAGAGTCTCATTTTGAATGACAAATTGCATGTTCATCCCTCTGATGGAAGTAGATGAGGCTGGTTAGGAAGGTATTATAGGTTGAATTGTATCCCCCTAAAATGCTGCAAAGTCCTAATCTCTAGCACTTCAAAAAGTGACCTTACTTGAAGCAAGGTCTTTATAAGGTTTTCATAGAGTCTAATCTGGTTAAAATGAAGCCATTAGGGTGGAGCTTAGTCCAATCTGATGGTGTCTTTATTTTTAAAAATTTGCCAGAAGGTACATAGACTCACCAGAGAGAGACAGAGAGACAGAGAGAGAGGGAGAAGGAGAAAGAACCCTCCATTGGGGCATGGTCACACCACCACCCATCCTCCTCTAGTTTTCCATCCTGTGGAGATTTGGGGCACACATGCCACATGCCCAGAGTGTTTTTCAAGCCATCAGGGCTGGACTGCACAGTTGGCCATGTGGGAATCCAGCTCCCTAACCACTAGGCCATGGGGCTGATTCACATTTGTATTATTATAAAAAGAAAAAAAATGAAGGGACCAGCAGATAGCATAATGGCTATATCGCTCGACTCCCATGTAGTCGACCGCAGTTCGAGTCCCGAACCCGGTGGCTTAAACTCACACTGGACACATGTGCGTGCGTGTCCAAGATCCTGAGAGAAGAATGGAGGAGAAGGGATTGTGGCATGACCATCCCCCCTGGGGGGTGATTTCTCACTTTCTGTCTCTCTTTCTCTCTCTGTCTTTCTGGCGAGCGCACATGCCCTAGAGCAAAAAACCTCTCCAAAAAAAGAAAAAAAATGAAAATGTGGACACAGAGACACCCACACACATAGAAGACGTGACGTGAAAATGAAGACAGAGCTTGAGGACACCAAGAGTTAGGGGAGGGGCATGCGACAGATGCTTCCTTGCAGCCCTCAGAAGAAACCAACCCTACCTCCATCTTGGACTTCCATCCTCCAGAACTGTGAGACCATAACCTGCTCTTGTTTAAGCCACATAGTTGTGGTACTGTGTACGGCAGCCTGAGAAAATGAATTCACTGCAGGGGACAGAAGCAGCCCATCATGCCTTGTGTCCCTTCCCAAACATCCAGCCTATAGCTGGCTTGAATTAGTGGCCGGAAGAAATTTTTATGTGAAATACATTTTTTGTCTTCTCAATTTCTCGAGACTAGACATAGGTGTTACTGAAGTGTGAGCAATGACTGAAATGGACAGCAGGATTCTTTGTAACCTAAGAGTGGCCGGGGACAGGGGAAGGACCAGCACACAGTACGGTGGTATTCCTAGGTGCTGAGTGCCACAGAGAGCATGTCTGGGCTGTAGAGAGGTTAAACACAGTAATAAATCAACCACAGCCAGTCTGCTTTTTACTACCGCCATGATGGCCATATTGAGCAAGGTCGGTGATAAAGCACTCCTCCCTGCCCGGGAGGGGAGGCACTCCCGCCCTCCCCACAGCTTACTGTACTGTTGTCCCAGAGTAGGTTTAAAGGACAGGGCAGTGGAAAATAGAAAAATAACCCCCTAATCAATTGTCTAATCCAGTGGTTTCCAACGGGGGGCAATGTGGTCTTCCTTCCTCCCCCCACCATCTAGCAATAGCTGAAGACATTTTTGGTCCTTAAATCTTATCCAGGGCTAGCCTTGTAACCTCTGGGTTAATGGAGCCAAATCTCACATGGCTGAGCATAGTTCGAATCCCAGCCCTGAGCACGTGTGCATGTGTGTATGCCTACGTGTCTCAGATCCTAACAGGACTGGATCCTAACAGAATGATGGCGTGACCATGCCCCATTGCAGGATGCTTAATCTCTCCATCTCTCTGATGAGTACATATATCCTGTGGTGCTTAAAAAGTTTATTATAGGGGCTAGGAGGTGGTGTGTGGTTGTTAAGGGTTCTGGATTCCCACATGGCCGAATGTAGTTCCAGTCCCGGGCCTGGCAGCTTGCTTTCTCACTTTTCTTCTCTCTCTCTTTCACTTACTCACTCTGGTCAAATTAAAATAAATAAGTAACTAAATAAAGTTAAATAAAATAATTCTTTAAAAAAAGTTTATTTTATATCTTATCTAGACTTTTCAATTTATCAATGAGGAATCCTGAGCCCAGAAAGGGAAAGTGACTTGCCTAAGGTCACACAGGTATTTAGTTTTGAAAGCCAAGATAGTCACTTTGTAATTCAAGATAAGGCTTTTCATTCTTACCAGCTCCCCCCAACCCCACCCCAAGAGTCAGGCACAGGGCACGGAGTATCTGCTTTCTGTCTTTGGAATTTTCATATGATTGGTTTTTTTCTTAAAGCGGGATTGACTGGCTCAGTTTCAGAATCATAAAGATTGTTCATTCTAAAGAGAAGCACTTACTAACTGGTTCTTGCATCCTCTTTTCTGGAGGCCAGGGCTTTTTCTGCGTGTGACTAGGCCTCCCTTCGTTGCTCAGGCTGGCCTTGAACTTGTGGTTCTCTTGTCTCAGGCTTCTGAGTCTCTGGGACTACAGGTGCATGCCATTGTATCTGGCTATCGCTCTCCTTTTAAAAGATGGCACTGACATTCTGCCCTTTGCAGACATCAGGGGACTGTTTGAATCACAGAGACATTAGGGCTAGTGAGAAATGCAGCTCCTTGACTGACGTGGCTGAATGCCGAAGAATTTCGTGGCGAGGGCGCATGTGCTGTCCCTTTAAGATGCTAGTAGGCCGATGATCAGGCCAGCGGGAACCTAGGCGATGTGTCACACCCACTTTAGTCATTGGCCAAAATGATTATTTCCTTAGACAAATGCGAAGCTAATAAAACAGATGCCTGGGAGATGTGATTTCAGACTTCCCATGCCGACTGACTCATTAACTCAAAACAATGTTATTGATTTAAGGAGAAATGGTCCCTGTCCTTACGGAGACTACAATTTAAAATCATGTTCCCAACTCCGAGACATCCCTCCTCTGTGTAGCAGGTTTCTGATGAATAAAACTAGAATGCCTTCAGGGATCCGTCCGGCTCCGATGCCATCAACGCACACCATTCTACATCACAGCCAGACAGCACACAACACAGGGCAGTCTCATCTCTGTCCTTGTCCTTATTGTCCACACTCCCCAGGCACTGGGGTTCCTGACCTTTACACACACGTTGGGAGTGAGTGGGTATGTCTGAGCACGTGAAGCTGCATGCCCACTCTTTGAACTGAATTCTGGACAAGGTTCAAAGGGCCTCAGTGCAGCCATAGGATTTTGTTCACTATTGGAGTGACTTTAGTATTCCCTCAGTTAAAACACCAAATAAGGGCGCCAGCAGGTGGCGTAGTGCTTAGGGTGCTGGACTCACATGTGCCTGACCGCGGTTCGAGTCTTAGGCACGGTGGCTGGAAACTCGTGCTAGGTGCATGTGTATGTGTGCCCCAATCCTAGGAGGAGGATGGAGGAGAAGGGATTGCAGCATGGCCATCCCCTCTGGGGGGATGATTTATCCCTGTCTTTCTGTCTCTCTTGTGAGTGTATGTGCCCCATAGCAAAAATCTCTAAAATAAATAAATAAATAGACAAATAAATAAGGGGAGTATATTTACCCCTATTCTACAGATGAGAAATGAATCCCGAATTGTTCATCCGATGGCCCCATTATGTTCCAGAAATAATAACCAGCATTTAGTGGATGATAATGCGTTGCCATTTTGGTTATAAGAGCTGGATGTGAACTCTGTCATTTCCATCCCTTAATAAACCTATGAGGCAGATGACAAACGGTAGCTCCTTTTACGGTAGCGGAAGCACAAACGAAGCAACTTGCACTGTGCACACAGCTGATAGAGGAGCTGTCGTCAGACTCAGTCGTTCTAACTATGTAGACTAACTCCAGTAACTATGTCATCCTGCCTTTCATTATCTTACTTAATAAAATTTGACTTAATTTTGTTTTATTTGCTCCTCCTAATACTGCGAGTTAGGTAATACCAGTGATGTGCTGTCAATGTCAAACAACCAGCTCTTCCAGGGGACTGGACATCCTGATTGGTGTCTGCCAATTTCTCTAGTGTAAATAGTCCCAGGATGGCCAGTTTCAAGTTACTGATGTGATATCACTGTGCACAGAGCTGGGAAGAGATGTTTAGTAGCTCTGCACCGTGTGCTATGCCTACCATACAGATAAGATGCATGTAAAGAGTTTCAAGACCATAGGTAATAGTAAACTAGCAAATTATTAGGTAATAATAAATTTGGAATATTTATAGCCTTTGTTTATTTTATTTTATTTTTTAACCTTTTTAAAGTTTACATATTTCCTCTGAGAAAGAGAAAGGCACTCTCAGCGGGGTCCTCCTGCCATGATCCACTTCCTGCCTTTGCCTGCCCCCCCAGGGTCCCAGGTGTGTGTGCCAGCCTGGCCTGTACAGAGAGGCCCCCAGGACCTTGCCACAAGACCTCAGTATGGTGTCACGTCACCGCAGCTGCCTGGCATTTATTTTGAATGTGATGTATTTAACTGCTTTAAGTGAGCAAGGGAACTTGTACAGTGTTGCTTCCACATAGTCCCATTTGTGTAAATAAAACGTTTCACTTCATGTACGTGGATGAGTGTTTGATCCAAGAGAGAAATTTTAAAATTGGTTACTTCAAAGAGACAGGATTAAAAGGGCAAAGAGATAGATGATTTTTTTCCTATTATACCTGTCTATTGTTTGATATTTTTTTAGAACCTTCCTATTGTGCTTTTATGATAAAAATAATTTATAGCTTTTTGGAACCAGCAGTTAGCATAATGGCTATGTCACTGGACTCCCATGTAATTGACCGCGGTTCGAGTCCCGGACCTGGTGGCTTAAACTCACACTGGGCACATGTGCGTGTGTGCTCAAGATCCCGAGAGGAGAATGGAGGAGAAGGGATTGTGATGTGGCCATCCCCCCTGGGGGGTGATTTCTCGCTCTCTGTCTCTCTGTTTCTCTCTGTCTTTCTGGTGAGCGCATGCGCCCTAGAGCGAAAACCTCTCCAAAAAAAAGAAAAAATAAAATAAATAAATAAAATAATTTATAGCTTTTTAATGGGGAACTCAGCTCAGGGGTTGAGAAAAGACTCTTCCATTAACTGCTAGTTTTCATAGTTGGGAGGAATTGCAATCATTGTGAAGATTGAGGGATCTTCAAGGCCTCATGTTGAAATGAGCTCATTTTTTTGTTTACTTGTTCGTTGTCTGACTCTCCTGCTAGACAGTAGTCAGTGCCCAGGAGTTATGGGCCCCCATCATTGCTCCCTAAATTGTACCGTAGCCTCCTAACCCAGCCCATGCCTGCTCTTGCTCTCTGTCGAAGGTCGTCATTGTATACCTGAGACTGGGTGATTCATGGCACAGAGGTTAAGGTGCCTACATCTCACATGGCTGACTTTGTGGTTTGAGTTCTGGGCCTGCTGACTTGAAAAAAAAAAATGCCGGGTGCATGTGTGTGCGTGTCCAAAATCCCAGGAGGAGAATGGAAGAGAAGGGACTGCAGCATGACTACCCTCCAGGTAGGCAGGTGCTTTCTCCCTTTCTTTCTCCCTTTCTCTGTCTGTCTCTCTCCAGCCAGCGCAAGTATCCTACGGCAAAACTTAAATATATTACATATGAAAGAAGAAATAAGAGTTGACTGACTCACAGCACTAGTGTCTGGAAAGTCCAAGGGAGGAAGCCTGGCATCAGGCCAGCCTGCAACGTGGCCGATGGAAACCCAGAGCACGTCAGGGACATGCAGCGAGAGAGCAGCTTGCTCTCTTTCTTCTATAGCGACCAGTTCTGCGGAGAACTAACTCCTTTTCCCGAGATCTAAAACCCACTGGGTCTTGGGACCAGCAGTTACCGTAATGGCTATGTCGCTGGACTCCCATGTAGTCGACCGCGGTTCGCGTCCCGGACCTGGTGGCTTAAAACTCACGCTGGACGTGTGTGCGTGCGTGCCCAAGATCCCGAGAGGAGAATGGAGGAGAAGGGATTGTGGTGTGGCCATCCCCCCTGGGTAGTGATTTCTCACTTTCTGTCTCTCTGTCCTCTGTCTGGTGAGCGCATGCACCCTATAGCAAAAACCTCTAAAAAAAAAACCCACTGGGTCTTACGAGACATCATGAATTTATTTACTCACAAAGAGTGCTGCTTCCATGGTGTAATCACCAGACACTCGGCTTTGCCACATCTCAACATCAAATGCCAGAACATGAAACTACAGGGACAAACCATCAGTCAAACCTTAGCACCCTCTATGTAGTTTGCTGGGGCTGCAGTCACTAAGCACCTCAGACTGGGTGGCCTAAAACCACAAAAATGTTTTATATTAGAGCTCTGGAGGCTGGAAGTCTGAAATCAGGTTGTCACAAGTCCCCATCCCTGAAAGTTTCTAGGGGTGATTTCTCCCTCACCTCTTCCTGCCCCTGGTAGTTTCCCGGCCGTCCTTGGTGTTGCAAGCCACACTTAGTCTCTGCCTTGGTGGTCACGTGGTATTCTCCCGTCATGGCAAACCCAGGACCCATCTTTTCCAGGTTGATGTCATCTTAACTAATTTCATTTATGATGACCTCATTTCCAAACAAGATCACATTCTGAAGTACTAGGAGTTAGGACTTAAGTAGATCTTTTTGGTGGGTGTGGGAGAGGTGGGCACAGTTCAACAGACATCACCCCCTGGTAGCCTATTTTCCAGACAAATGCCAGAGTGTTTTGTTATTGTTGTTTTTTTTTTTTTTTTTTCTTTTTTTTGGAGAGGTTTTTGCTATAGGGCGCGTGCGCTCGCCAGACAGACAGAGAGAGACAGAGAGATAGAAAGCAGGAAATCACCCCCCAGGGGGGATGGCCATGCCACAATCCCTTCTCCTCCATTCTCCTCTCGGGATCTTGGGCACGCACGCACACGCGCCCGGCGTGAGTTTAAGCCGCCGGGTCCGGGACTCGAACCGCGGTCGACTACGTGGGAGTCCAGCGACATAGCCATTACGCTAACTGCTGGTCCCGTTATTGTTGTTTTTAATTGCCAGAGGTCAAGCATGACTGAGAAAAAGAGAGAGAACCCTCAGTGGGGCGTGGTCATACTCTAATTCCTTTTTTTTTTTTCTTTTCATACTGCAATTCTTTTTCCTCCATTTCCCCCATCAGGATTTGGGGCTCTCATGCATGCACATGTACTTGTCATGTTTCTCAAGCTGCCAGGGCCAGAATTTGAACTCTGGTCAAACCTGTGGAGTCGGGCTCCATGTGTGCAGTGCTTAACCACTGCACTACAGGGCTCCCTCTGCTAGAGTGAACTTTAAAATATGTTAGTTGGATCACTGTCCTGGCTTCTCATCACACAGGGAATAAAATCCAGACGAGGACCAGCATGCCATTCTTCATCTGGTTTCCACTTCTTTTTCCATCCACAGGTCTTCCCACTCCCTGTTTTACCACTCCATGCCAGCCACACTGATTTTCTTTGTCTTTATTTATTTGAGAGATTTTTTGCCATAGGGTGCATGCACCTGCCAGAGAGACAGAAAGTAAGAAAGCACCCCCTGGGGGAATGGCCACGTCACAATTCCTTCTCCTCCATTCTCCTTTCAGGATTTGGAGCACACACGCACATCACCCGGGACTGGAGGCCACCTACATGGGAGTCTAGTGACGTAACTAGCATGCCATTTGCTGGTCCCCACACTGACTTTCTATGCGCAGAGCCATGCTCTTCCTTTGGGGTGTTTGCTTTCCTTCCCCTGGAAGGCGCTCCTGTCAAACGTCTTTCTGGTTCATTCTCACGTCCTCCAATGTCTCCCCACTCGGGGCCATTGGCCACTAACTAGAACAAAATCCATTCTTGTTTCTTCTCTTGCTCAGTTCTCTTTCTTTCTGTTGCCAGAGGGTGCATGCACTCGATAGAGAGCAGTGGAGAGGGCCAGGGAGAGGGAGAAAGTGCCTACATATGGGGTGAGGTCATGTGGCAATCCCTTCTCCATGTGCACATGCTTCCGTGTGTTTTTCAAGTTGCTGGGGCTGGGATTTGAACTATGGTCAGTCACGTGGGATCCGGATCACCTTGACCACTAGTCATGAGGTTGGTCCTGCTCCATTTTCTTTGTAACACTCAGTACTACGTGCCTTGTATCTCAGACTCGCTTGTGTATTACACCGCGTCTCCCCCACTGTAGCACAAGCTCCATGAGGGCAGGGCTTTTTTTTTTGTAAATTTTGAATGCCTTCTAGATATTTGTATCTACTTTTCAATTAAATTGCCTTTTGATCAGGCAGCTTTAAATAAAAAAAAGTACAAAAAGATATCCAGAAAAATCTCATTTCCATTCTGTTTTTTCTTTTTTCAGAGAGATTTTTGCTACAGGGTGAGTGCACTCGTTAGAGAGACAGAGAGAGACAGAGACAGAAAGCGAGAAATCATCCCCAGGGGGGACAGCCACTCCGTAATCCCTTCTCCATTCTCCTCTCGGGATTTTGGGCACCCACGCACATGTGCCCAGCACCAGTTTTAAGCCAGTGGGTCCGGGACTCAAATCATGGTAGACTATGTGGGAGTCCAGTGACATCATAATTACTCCATCTACTGGTCCCTCATCTCCATTCTTACCCTAGGATGTCTAATTTTCCTTACTCTCTTAGGAAGCCTTTCTCTCTCTCTCTCTTTTTTTAAAATTTTAATTAAATTTGCCAGAGGGCACATGTGCTCATCAGAGAGAGACAAAGAAACAGAGATACAGGGTGAGGAAGAAAGCATTCCTAATGGGGAATAAGCATGCTGCAATCTCTTCTCTTGCATCTCTTGCTCCTTCTGGGATTTGGGGCATGCACGCATACACCTGTGCCTGGTGTGTTTTTCAAGCATCCGAGTCTGGGATTTGAACCATGCAGTTGGTCATGTGGGATATAGCTCCTTTAGCACCTGGACATGGTCTGGCCCATTCCAGTATTTCTTTAATGCAAGTACTCTCTCTCTCTCTACACACACACACATTCTTGCTTTCTCATCTTATTCCAAAATTATTGTATACATAGTTTGAAACTTGCTTTTTTTTTCTCAAAAATATTTCCTGGACAGCATTCCATATCAGTTTAGAGACAGCTTTCTCTTTTTTCACAGATGCATAATATTCCCTTTTGGAAACACTCCATAGTTGATCACTTCCTTGATGATAAACACTTGTCGCTTCCCATCTTATGCTGTCACCCTAAATGTAGGACAGGGGTTTATACTCCATGTTGAGTCCCTCAGAGTTTTGAAGTCAGACTTACTGCACAGTGCAGATCGTCAGTGAACAATTGTAGAAATAAATAAATGATATAACTTTTGGGGGTAATTTGTCAGAGGACATGTGCACTCCTTGAAGGGAGAGAGGAAGTGAGGAACAATCCTGCTGCCCCCATAGATGGTCATGCTGCAATCCCTTCCCCTCCATTTCTCCTTTTGGGATTTTGGGTGCAGTGTGTTTCTCAAGCCAACGGACCAAGACTCGAACCACTAGTCCAGCTATGTGGGATCCAGCGCCATAACCACTAGGATTGAATGAATGAATGCATTTGATGAATGAACCACCTTGAATGAGCGAGGGGGGGCGCGACGGAGAGGGAGCCCAATGGCAGCTCTCGGGTACGTTGTGCTACGGGGAGGCCCCGCTAGGTGGCGCTGCAGGAGGCGGGCGCCCTGACTAGGAGGGCCACGCCGCTCTTGCCGTGGGCTCCAGCGACTGCGCGCGGACGGGCGTGGGGGTAGGGCAAGTCATATGACACGCTCGGCTTCCTGGCTCCGGCCGCCGCCGCCGCCCGCCCGTGTCCGCCAGTGTCGCGCCGGGGCCGAGAAGCCGTTGGGGGTCCGGGCCTAGGCCCGCTCGTGTGGAAGTCGTCGCAGCCACCGCTCGCCCGCCCTCCTGCCCGTCCTTCCCTCCCGGCCGCCATCATGCTGGCGCTCATCTCCCGCCTGCTGGACTGGTTCCGCTCGCTCTTCTGGAAGGAGGAGATGGAGCTGACGCTTGTGGGGTTGCAGTACTCGGGAAAGACCACCTTCGTCAATGTCATCGCGGTGAGCGCTCGCCCACTCACCTGCCCCCGCTTCGCAGTCAGCGAGTTCGGCCCGACTTACTCCCTGAAGGCCCGAGTTCGGGTCTCCCCCCACAGAGCGATGGGTCTGATGGGAGGGGTCGCGGGGGCGCTGCCAAACGGGTCCTGTCACCTTTCCGAGGGCCAGAATTTGGAATTTTTTGGAATTCCCGCGTGTCGGCGGCGGAGTTTGTAACGCTGAGATCGGCAGCTGCAGGGTTAATTCCATTTAGTCGTCGTCTTCAAAGGGCTGTGTTCGCAACACGGCGCAGGCTTAGAACGAGTTAAATCGCGCGTGTCCCGTTTTTGTAGCGCTCCTGGGGTTGGGGTGCCCTCTCTGTAGGGGCAACTGAAGGGTTAACTGTAGTCTGTCACTTTCCCGAAGGGTGGGATTTGGCGAGTCCGCCAGTCCTGGTGAGCGAGCAGACGCGTTAAGAGCCTCTCTCAACTTGCGGCTTGGGACGGAGAGCCTCGTTGTGAAAGCTGGGGACCAATGGGGCGTCTTCGTGAATTCTGGAGGCAAACTCGTCCCCTCTAATCTAATCCAGTTGTTCGTTTTCTCCCTCCGCCTCGGGGCGGAGATCGAGCTAATTGCTGAGCTCACTAGTTGAAGCTGGGAGATACATTTCCAGCTTGCCCAGAGTAGTCCGTAGTAGTTAGGAAGTTAAGATATCAGGGGCCTCTGCTTCTCAGAGCTTATTATTGTAAGCGAGTAGATAAAAATCGGTCTGCACTCAGCATAAAGGTAACTATCCTGAGAAAGAGGGGTTCTTTTGAAAGCGCTTTGAAGAGAGAGCAAGGGACGTGGAGGAAACATATAACTTATTCCACGTTTAGGGAATGGGCGTCTGGGGGCGGGCGGGGAGAGGGAGTCTTGCCCCATGACTTAGATATAATATGGTGTGTATTCAGCAGTGATTGAGTAGAAGGATGGTTATTCAATTGTGCTTGTTTGGTTGTTTGGAAAAGGAACAGGGATGAAAGACTTCTCGCTGGTCTTATTTGGAGTCCAGGAGTTGCCGTGACTCAGTCTTAGCTGGTAGGAGCTTGTACATGCCAGGGATGAGCTTTAGAGTGTTGTAAAGGGAGATGGCCCCAGTTCTCCACCTTGTAGATGGCTGTTGAAATCCTCGTGTCACAGGAGACTAGCTGTCTGACTGGTTTGGTTACAGGACCGATTGAAACACAGTTCCCTTGTTGGAGAAAATAGGTAACTTGTGACTCTTAGTATTCTTCACAGTAGAGCAACAGGAGTGAGTAAGACGTGGGGGGAAAATATATTAACAGAAATCCAAACTTACTTTGAAGAATGTTGCATTTAAGAATGAAGGAAATTTAGCTACTTGTTTGGCTCTTTTTTTAATCCTTTGGCTTTTTTTTTTTTTTTTTCAATTTTTGGCTTCTCTTTTCAACAGTTACAAGAAAGTGGAATGTGTATCTAATACAACCCAGATTCATAAGGAAAAACAAACTTTGGGTTATATATTCATGTTAGAATTTCTGTATCATGTGGAAAAGATAACTTCCAGTGTAATTGAAATTGAGCCTCCTTCAGCTGTATTTTCTGACTTTGCCTTGAGTTAAGAATTGAAGTCCATGGGAACCAGCAGTTAGCGTAATGGCTATGTCGCTGGACTCCCACGTAGTCGACCGCGGTTCGTGTCTCGGACCGGTGGCTTACAACTCACGCCGGGCGCGTGTGCGTGCGTGCCCAAGATCCCGAGAGGAGAATGGAGGAGAAGGGATTGCGGCGTGGCCATCCCCCCTGGGGGGTGATTTCTCGCTTTCTGTCTGTCTCTCTCTGTCTGGCGAGCGCACGCGCCCTATAGAGAAAAACCTCTCCAAAAAAAAAAAAAAAAAAGAATTGAAGTCCATTTTTAAATCCATTCCTCTGATAAAATTTAATTAACTTACAGTGTAGATAGATGTGTTGCTACAATCAATTGTATTTGTTGTAGAGAAGTAGTTATATATGGCACACCTTGAAAAGTTGAGGAAATCTTTAAGAAACGTGGAGGTTTTCTTGCTTATAGCTTTCAGTAGCCCTTGCAGTTTAACGTGAGGAGCATGAACTTTGAAGTCAAATAACCCTGGATTTGAAATCTGGCTCTGCCACTTAGCAGCCTTATATCCTCTTTGAGTCCCTGCTTTCTCATCCAGTAATTGGAGATAATAGCATGTTTCTTACAGAGTTGCTCTGAGGATTCTGTGAAATGAAAGCTGTTAAGTGACTAGTACCTGCTCCTGCAAGGGCATAGGTGAATGCTAACTTGCTATTATTTGTAGTGGGTACACCCATTTAATGCAGGAGCAGTGTTTTGAACATATTGAGGGATGTGCTGTTTGTATCTGACTATGGGCTGCACTAGTGGATTTATGGATTGTGGAAAGTAATCACAGCATGCTCCCCCCTCCCTTTCTGCATTAGATTATTTTACTTAACAGCAAAATTTATGCAAAGCTGTTGAACTCAAAATGAACTGGTGGTCCCACTATTGTCTTAACTTTAGGCTATTCTTTTCACATTATCATGGTGTGGCTAGGGTCTGTTCATTTATTTGTTTAAATTCAACAAGTAACTTAGCAGGTGTGACACACTTAAGGTGAAGCCAGTTTTCTTTTCTATAAAAACTTTTTGATTCAAATTAAAGCCAAATTAAATTAAAACAGACTATATCTTCTGCTTTAAAAGTCAAGAAAAGCTTAATAGATGTCATTTAATTTACTCGAAAGATTTGTGAAGATGAATTACTTTTAGGCAGAGTTCATTCCAATTCTGAAAGAATAGGCAGCTTAGTGAGAGTGGAGTTCAGTCTTAAAATGCCTTTTTTTTTTTAAGGTTTTTAGAACTAAATAATACCTCATTTTATCTAATATTTTATGTAGAGATACTTGGTCCTGTGTAGTGTTTTATTTTGTTTTGGACATTATAGAAAGAAATACCTCTACTCTTAGATTTTCTGATTAATGTTAAGGAATGGATTACTGCCCTTGCTAACTATTCCGGCAGTTATTGCATAATAAGTCATGTGTCCTGTATGTGTGCTATATGTTGAGTAATCTTTATTTTTAGCTGGGACTGTTAGAAAGGTTATAATATAGTTACTAACAAATATTTACCAGGATTTACCACAATGTTTTAGGCTGAATTTTATAAACATTATCTTTTCTAAAAACAAGGTAGCATTGGGGCTGGCAGGTGGTGTGGTAATTGGGGTAGTGGGCTCCCACATGGCCAACCATAGTTTGAGTTCTGGACCTGGTGGCGTCCTTTGTCACTGTCCCTCCTCTCTCTGTCTCTCTCTGGTGAAATTCCGAAAAAATAAAATAAATAAATAAGAAAATACCAATGATGAATAAAATTAAATGAAAAATTCTTTAAAAAAACTAGTATTATAAAATTTTGCCTACACTTTTGTGAGTTGCTAATACCTGAAAGGTTAACCTAGGGACATGTTTTTTTTAGTGCTGAAAATTAAGAAAAGAAGGTATTTGGGAAGATGGTAGAAATCCATATCTAGAATCACTTTTTTTTTTAATTTTATGTATTCATTCCCCCCTCCCCCCCCCTTTTTAAAATTTGACCAGAGAGAACACACACAGAGAAAGGGGGGAGAGAGAGAGGGAAAGTAAGCCACCAGGTCCGGGACTCAAACCGTGGTTGGCCATGTAGGAGTGTCCAGTGCCTTAACCACCACACCACTTGCTGGTCTCTAGAATCACTTTTTAAAAAGAGTTTATAGAAACCTTAATTAGTTACCCTTCATTTACTCTCATTTTACAGAGGGGGCTAGGAGATCAGAGAGGTTAGGTGAAATTCCTAAGGCAATCGAGCTAATGAGAAGCAGAATCCAGGGCCAATGTGCTTTCTGCTTGTCCTACTGCCTCTTTATATCCAGCTGAGGTTGAAACCATAGAGCTGTGAACTGGGACATCCTAATCCTTAAAAGCATCTTTTTTTGGTATTTATGTGCCTCTTCTGACTCTGGACAACATTTATTTATTTATTTATTTGTTTAATTTTGCCAGAGGGTGCGTTCTCTTATCAGAAGGAGGGAGAGAGGTGAAGAGAGAGAGAGAAAGCAGGAAAGCACCCTCTCTCAGGGGATGGCCACATCACAATACCTTCTCCGTTCTTGGGATTCTGGGCACACACACATGCACACATGGCACATTCTTTAAGCTGCTGAGTCCAGGACTTTAACCTTGCAGTCAGCCATGTAGGATCCAGCCACTTTAACTACCATGCCACCTGAATGGCCCCCAAAATCAGTTTTTAAAGACTATGCTGTAGCTTCAGTTTAAATATGTAATAAATCTGAAACTTTACGGTAGAAGCTATTTTTCCCCAATGAGGTGATCTTCAAATACAGGCAAAGTTGTAAAACATCCGACTTCCTGCCAAGGAGCATCTTCAAAGTTCTTTACCCCCCATCCCCTCTTCCATTATTTTTTCCATACAGACCAGGAAACTTGAAGCCAAATATTCTCATTAAGAAGCTGTTAGAGTACAATAATGTGTTTTAAATGACTGTGGTAGAGGATATTTCACAACTTAATGGGCCTTTTAAGTTTCTCAAAGATATATTAAGTGGATGGTCATTGAACATGGGTACAAAAATACATTGCATAGAGACCAGCAGTTAGTGTAATGGCTATGTCACTGGACTCCCATGTAATTGACTGCAGTTCGAGTCCCGGCCATGGCCTGTCCCCGGCGGCTTAAACTCACGTCAGGTGCATGTGCGGGAGTGCCCAAGATCCCAAGAGGAGAATGGAGGAGAAGGGATTGCGACTTGGCCATCCCCCTGGGGGGTGATTTCTCACTTTCTGTCTCTGTCTCTCTGTCTTTCTGGTGAGCGCACACGCCCTATAGCAAAAACCTCTCAAAAAAAAAAAGAAAGAAAATGAATTGCACCTATAAAATGTTACTTAAATATTACTTTTAGAAGATATTTTTCCCTGATTATCAACATTGTAGGCTCATTAATAGAAATTTGAAGAGACTAGAATCAAGTAGAAGACTTCTTTCTCCATCATCATAGATGAACTTGCTGTCAGTGTTTCAAATTATTTCCTTTTTGTCTTTTTTTGAGAGATTTTTGCTATATATAGAGCGTGTGTGCTCCTTAGAGAGACAGAGAGCGAGAAAGTGAGAAATCACACTGGGGTGGCCATGATGTAGTCTCTTCTCATCCACTCTTCTCTCAGGATTTTGGGTATACACACATGTGCCTGGTATGAGTTTCAAGCCTCCAGATTCAGGATTCGAACTGTGGTCAGCCAAGTTGGAGTCCAGTACCTTAAACATTATGCTACCTGCTGGCCCCTCCATTGTGTCTTTTTTTTGGGGGGGGGGGGTAGAGAGATTTTTGCTATAGGGCACGTATGCTCTCCAGGGAGACAGAGAGAAACAGAGAGACAGAAAGCAAGAAATCACCCCCTACCCCCATGGGATAGCCATTCTCCTCTTGGGATTTTGGGTATGCACACGTGCCTGGTGTGAGTTTTAAGCTGCTAAGTTCAAGACTCAAACCGTGGTTGACTATGTGGGAGTCCAGTGATGTAACCATTATGCCATCTGCTGCTGGTCCCCTTTCTGTCTTTTTAAAATATGTATTTCCAGACATCTTTTAGAGTGTTTTAAAATTATACTATTTATAATGCTTTATAGCCTGCTTGGTTTTCTTTCACTTTGGTGTATGCATTTTTTTTTTTTTAATTTCTTGAAGCATTTTTAGTGCCTTCGGTTTATTCTATTATGGTATATTTTGTAGATATAGGTAATATATTTGGTCATTTCCTCATTATTGGACATTTGAGTGGTTTCCAGAATTTTGCTGTTATACATAAATCCGATCTGCATTTCCTGAGAATAGGTTCCAGAGTTGGCATTATTGGTTATAAAGGATATAAACATAATTCATGTCAAATGGCCAAATTACTTTCAGGAGGTATATGCTCTCACTGAGACGGACTTTTGAACTGATTTTATGTATAAAGTTGCATTTTAGTTAAGCACTTTGTTTTTTGGTGTTTTTAGGGGAAAATATTTGGTTTTGTGATGAGATAAAGTATACCAGCATTTACAAACTCTCTTATTTAATATTGCTGGTTTTGTGTTTAATATGATTCAAGAAGTTTGTATTATGTCTCAGCAACTGCTAAGATTGATACTGTAGAAAACAGAGTTCTTTTTTCTACTTTCCTTTTCATTGAATATTGTAGACAAGCCATGTAAATATAATTAATTACAGCTCATCCCCTTTAGCTATCATAGAGCTAATTTGTTTCAAACCTATTGGTGGGTTGTGTAGTCCAGAATTCTGTCATGTTTTCAATAGTCATTACCTCACTGTAGTCCTATTACAGTGGAATTCTGCTTGCCTTTTCTTTTTTTTTTTAAAGTAATTTCCATAGGATGAATGCACATGCCAAAGAAAAAAAGAGATGGAGAGACACACAGAGAGAGAAAGCACCCTCTAGTGGACTGTGGTCAAGTTGCAATCCTTCATCCGTTCAGAACCTTGGGCATACACACACATGCCTGGTGTGTTTATAATGCCACTAGGGCCAAGAGTTGAACCACCATGGTCAGCCATGTGATGTAAAGCTCTCTTGCAGTGGAGGTGGCTGAGAAATCATCTTTTCTAAACTGAAATTTAAGAAAGTGCAGAGTAGACCATTTTTTGAGACCATGGCATGTGAATTTCTTATAATTTAGAACTTGAGTCTCATATATTATAAAAGTTGGTTCATGTCCTTTAAGCTCATATTTGTGAAAAATAAGGGAAAAAGTATTAACCTCTTTGCTGAATATCCAAAATTAGTCGGGTGTGGCTGTGCATGCCTATAGTTCCAACTACTTAGGAGTCTGAGGCAAGAGGACCTCAAATTTGAAGCCATCCTGGGAAATATAGCAAGATCCTGTCCCAAAATAAAATAAACAGACACAAAATGAGATGATAGTTCAGGATATAGTTTTTTAAAGATGTGACAAAACCAAAATTTGAAATCTCTAATGGAATAATTTGAGTTCATTTCATTCTTCAAACTCGGAACCATAAGCCTTACATTCTATTGTGTTATGTTTTTTCAGATTACACTGTTCCTTAGGTTAGATATTTAGTGATCTTATATTTGGATCTGATTTCATAGCTTCCCCAGTTTTACACATTAGAATGACATTCTTATTTCATATCCTAAAAATAACTTTTTCTTTGTTTTTTAAAATTTATTTAAATAAATTTTATTGTAATTTTGTATTGAAATGTATTATTTTTACTTGAAACAAATTTGAAATTTTTTTAGCACATATTCACCTTCAGCTTAGAACATTACATTATGTTGTGCATGTTTGTTAATAAATCTACTAGTTTCTTGGGCCAGCAGGTAGCATGGTGGTTAAGACCCTGGATTTCCACATGGTCGACCATGGTTCAAGTGCCGCACCTGGCGGCTTGAAACTCACGCCTGGCGCATGTATGTGTGTGCCTCAAATCCTGAGAGGGGAGGATTGCAGTATGGCCGTCCCCGTGCGGGGCGAGTTCTTGCTTTCTGTCTCTGTCTCTTGGGTAGGCACAAGCACCCTATAGCAAAAATCTCTTTCAAAAAAAAAAAAAAAATCCTGCTGGTTAAGTGTGCATGTATGCCCAAGATTCTGGGGTATAATGAGGGGAAGGAATTGCTGTGTGGTCATCTCCCTTGGGGACTGGTTTCTCACTTTCCCTCTTTTTGTCTGTCTCTGGTGGGCACACATACTATATGAAAAAACTTAAGAATAGGTCAAGTAGTTTCTTGATTTTTTTAAAAAATATTTATTCATTTAATTTGACCCTACACACACACACACACACACACACACACACACACACACAAAGAAAGAAAGAAAGCAAGCAAGCCACGAGGTCCGGGACTGAGCTGTGGTCGGCCATGTGGGAGTGTCCAGCGCCTTAACTACCATGCCACCTGCTAGTCCCCTAGTTTCTTAATTTTTAAAAGGTATATTTTAGGGGCTGGCAGGTGGCATGGTGGTTAAGGGTACTTGACTCCCACATGGCCTACCGCGGTTCAAGTCCCAGACCTGGTGGCTTGCTTTCTCACTTTCCTTCTCTCTCTCTCTCTCTGTTCCTCTCTAATCAAACTAAAATAAATAAGTAAATAAAGTTAAATAATTTTAAATAGTATATTTTATTTATTTGTTTTTAAAAATTTTGACAGATGAAGTGTACATTTGCCTGAGAGAGACAGAAAGTGAGAAAACATCCTCCACAGGTTACGGTTGTGTTTTAATCCCTTCTTCTCCATTTCTCTTTTCTTTTTAAGCCACTGGGTATAAGACTGAAGTGCATATTCAGCCACGTGGGATCCAGCCAACTTAACCACCATGTCGTCACCAGCTGGCCCTGGTTTTTGAAGTGTGTATTAAATTGTACATATTTTTAACTCTAGTATATTATATACTCACATATATTTTGTTGTTGTTGTTAAAAAGAATCCACAAACCTTAAGGATTCATTTAAAAATTGTATAAGGGTCAGAAGGTGGAGTGGTGGTTCAGGCACTGGACCATGTGGGATATAGCTGCCTTAACCTCCATGGCACTTGTTGGCCCAAGAATAATGTATTTAAAAAAAAAAAAAAAAACAAAAAAAAAAAAAAAACTAATGCTGGGGCCAGCAGGTGGTATGGTAGTTAAGGCACTGGACTCCCACATGGCCAGCTGTGGTTTGAGTCCTGGACCTGGTGGCTTGCTTTCTTACTTCCCCTTTCTTTTTCTCTCTCTCTGGTCAAATTAGAAACAAAAATAATAATAAATAAAATTAAATAACTCTTTAAAAAAAGTCTAATACTGACAAAATAGTTTAAAGTTTCAGGTACCTAAGTGGTGACAATTCTGCTTAGAAATGGAAACCTTTCCTCCTAAACTGGGTTAGAAAGGTAATCATTTGCTATAAAAAGCTCGGATGATTATTGGAAAGATAATACTAAAAATATCTTGTATCAATTTACTAGGTAGTGGTTACTTTAGCCATTTATCAAGGAAGTATTACTATGAGAACAGAGTTGGCATATGATTGTGGTATGGTTGAGTTAAGCAGAATATGTGTAAGTTAAATGACTGCATGAGTTAGAGTGGCATAGACATCAAGTGTTCAAAGTCAGAATACTTCAGGTCCTGACTCTTTTACTTGAATTATATATGGGAAGTTATTTAACCTCTTGATGTCTGTTTCTTTATTTGTAAAATGGGAATAAAGTAGTATCTCCCTCACAGAGCTGTTACGAGTTAGTATACGTAAAACACTTGGAACAGTGTTAGAAACAAGGCACACGGAAAGGGCTTCATGAATGTTAGCTGCTGGGTCAGTGTGATCTCCTTAGAGACAGGCTTGTGTCTGTTTTACTCACTGATGTATTCCCGGTGCCTGTAACAGTGTCTCGCACATACTAGGTATATACATACTAGGTGTTAATTTTTTAAGTGGACCAATAGTATTCAAAATATAAAATTGAACAAAAAATTACATTAAAAATTTGCCAGAGGATATGTGTGCCCCCTGCAGAGAGACAGGGAGAGAGAGATGGAAAGTGAGAAAGCACTCCTCATGCTGAATGGTCACACTGCAGTCCTTTCTCCACCTCTCCCTCCTTTTAGGATTTTGGGCACGCACGCATATGCGTGTTTCTCAAGCCAGTGGCTCCAGGAATCGAACTATGCAGTGAGATCCAGCAGCTTCATCCACCATGCTACAGCTAGTCCCCAAACAGTATGTCTTCATGAACACATATTTATATTTTAGTATGTGAAAGGTAGCTTAATATTAATTAAGAACGAGGGTTCTAGAGTCTGACAGATTTGGATTTGAATATTCACTTGGTCATTATATGCCTTGTGTAAATCTCTTTGTGCTTCCTTTCTACCTCTGTAAAATGGAGATGATTGTTAAAATGCCTTATACAGGGAGTACTTATGGGAATTTAAATAAATAAATGTATGAAAAGTGAGTAGTACAATGTCTGGCATGTAGAAAGCTCTTAATAAATGGTGACTGTTATTTATTAGTGATGTATGTAATCATTAGTGTTTATTTTTGATTTCTATTAGATTTCTCTTTATTTAACTTAATTATTAGTAGCTTTTGCTTAGGCAGTCTTTTTAAATTTAATCTTGGAAAATTTTTGAGTGCATTGTCTTTTTTTTTTTTTTCTTTTTTGCTATAGGGCACGTGCACTCACCAGAAAGACAGAGACAGAAAGTGAGAAATCACCCCCCCCACCCCCCACCCCCCCCCAGGGATGATGGCCACTCCTCAGTCCCTTCTCCTCCATTCTTCTCTCAGGATCCTAGGCACGCATGCACACACACCCGAAGTGAGTTTAAGCCACCGGGTCCAGGACTCGAACTGTGGTTGACTACATGAAAGTTTAGTGACATAGCCATTACGCTAACTGCTGGTCCCGTGCGTTGTCATTTTGATGTTGAATTTAATAGAGAAGTGGACATGGACTCGTGGAAAAGATATCTTCAAGTAGGCTAGTGATTTTTGTCTTTAAGAAAAAAATTTATTTATTTATTTTGCTATAGGGCACGTGTGCTTGCCAGACAGACAGAGAGAGACAGAGAGATAGAAAGCGAGAACTCACCCCCCAGGGGGGATGGCCACACCGCAATCCCTTGTCCTCCATTCTCCTCTTGGAATCTTGGGCACGTATGCACATGCGCCCGGCGTGAGTTTTAAGCCACCATGTCCGGGACTCGAACCGCTGTCGACTACATGGGAGTCCAGCGACATAGCCATTACACTAACTGCTGATCCCAAGAAAAAATTTTAATGCCAGAAGATGTGTCCATACATGCAGGAGAGATAGAAACACAGAAAGAAAAGGCATTCCTCCATGGGGCCGGGTCGTGCTGCAGGCCTTTTTGCTTCCAATTCTCCATCTTGTGAGGATCCTTGGCCTCCGGGCATGGACCTGGCTGTGTTTTGAGTTTCTGGGACTAGAACTCACACCCTGGTGAGACATGTGGGATCCAGCTTCCTCTGATCAATGCTTAACTGCTACACTACAGGACCAGCCCAAGCTTGTGATTTTCGATGGACCTACTTACATAGTTCTTCCTCTTAGAAGGTAAAAATACTTCAGATATACTGATCTACTTCTTGGTCAGTATCTAACTATGGTATTTGTTCTGGAAACATTTCTGAACAAGTAGTTGAAAACATGAGTTGTTCTTTTTCATGTCCCACCATTGACTGTGGACAAGTCATTTAACTTTTCTGTTTCTTGGTTTTGATGTTTATGACAACAGAAAAATTATTATGAGATACTTAAACCTTGCTATTTTAAACTGAGTGTACTTTCTTGTACCGGAAATTAGAACTCTTAGGCATAGATCAGAAAATTAAAGTATGAGAGTGCTCTAACATAAGTCACTGGTTATAAAATTCTAGTCTCTCATTGGAAGAAAGACTGAGATGGTTTGCAGCTTTATAGGAACTAGAAAGGTAAATTGACACCAGCAGGAAGAAAAGAATAGCAGTTAGTACAGGTTGAGTGTATCTTTATTTGATGTGCTTGGACCCAAAGTATCTCAGGTTTTGGATATTTTTGGATTTTAGAGTACTTGCATATATGTAATGAGATATTTTAAAAATCTTTTTTTCTTTTTAGGTTTTTGCCATAAAGTGCATGTGTTTAAAGAGAGAGAGAGACACACACACACACTCACACACAAAGACACAGAGACAGAGAGCGTGAAAGTGAGAAATCACCCCCTTCAGGGAAGATGGCCATACCACAGTCCGTTTTCCTCTACTCTGCTCTGGGGATTCTGGGCCTGTGCACACATGTGTCCAGTGTTGACATTTTCAAGGTGCCTGATCTGGGACTTGAACTGTGATCAACCATGTGTGAGTCCAGTGCCTTAAACACCACAAGACTTGCTGGCCCCTAAAGTTTTTTGTTTTATTTTTAAATGCCAGAGTATGTGTGCATGAAAAAGAAAGGGGCCTGGTCATGCTGCCATTCTTTTTCTTTTAGTTTTCTATCTCATCAGGATTGTGGCTCTGTGCTCATGTGACTGGTGTAGATGCTGGGTTGGGTCTTGAGCCCTCGTCAGCCATGTGGGATCTGGTTTCCACTGCACAGAGTTTAACTGCTGTGCTATGGGGTCAATTCCTGCCCCCTCCATTTTGAGCTATTTTGGGATGAGATTCAAGTCTAAACACAAAATTCATTTATATTTCATATACACATGGCCTGAGGGTAGTTCTACATAGTATTTTTGTATTGTAACTTTTTTTTTTTTAAATACTAAAAGATGCATGTACTCTCTGAGAGAGAAAAAGCAAGAAAGCACCCTCTTCCCCCGAGGAATGATCACACAACAATTCCTTCTTTCATTTCTCCATCCTTTTGGGATTCAGGGCATGCATGCTCACGGGCCCAGTGTGTTTTTCAAGCTGGTGTGTCTGGGACTAGAAAGATGCAGTCAGCCATGTGGAATTCAGCTCATATAACCACCAGGCCATGGGATGGCCCTTTTGTAGCCTTTGGACTGTAACCCATCTTGTGAGTGTGGAATTCCTCACTTACAGTGTCATGTTGGTCATGCTGTCATGCTGGTGCTCAAAAAGTTTTGGATTTTTGAAGCATTTTGAATTTTGAAATTTTGAGTTAGGAATGCTAATCCCTCTGGTATCTTCTCTCTAGAATTTAGTACTATGTACAAGCACATACTTAACATTATATTTTTTAATTTGGATAAGAGCCTAATGTCTGTGGTGTACATCGTAATTTTTTAACTAGGATTTACAATTAGAGTGGGCTTAATCGCTCTTGACAGCTGTGAATTTGCAGTCTCCTTGAGGCACTGGTTGTTGCCTTTTTGGAACTTCCTGTATTATAGGGGGAGAAAACATGTTCAAGAAGGAATAGGAATAGCAAAGGAACAGTCGATGGCAAGAAGTTTTGTTGGATTCTGTGTAACTTGCGTGAAGGAAAAAAAATTTTAAATGGCTTCGAAAGGTAAATTGAGTCAGTTCCCATAAAGCTTTGACTGAGTTTGGATCTGTAGACATGGGGAGTCACTGAAGAATTTTGGTCAGAGGAATAAGATTTGTGTTTCCGGAGCATTACTATGGTAGCAATATAGAGACCATCCAAAGGAAATTGGTTACAAGGTTATTAGAGTACAAGAGTCTGGTTGAGATACAGTGAGGGAGGGGAGGGAGTTGGGGAGGAGGGGAAAGCTGCACATTATCATGGCAGTAGAGTGAGTGCAGTTAGACCTCAGATATGTCTGGGCAGGGGGTAATTTGCAGTCAGAGACCCTTCTAAGGATTTGAGTGACTATGGAAATATGGTTATATTGTACCATCAACAAATAGCAGTTATGGGATGGAGAAGGGGGAATGGTTTTAGAAAAGAAAGATGAACTGAGTGTAAAATGTGTTACATAAAAAATGATACAAAGGGAATGCCATTTGGGAATAATAGGCTGTTAGTACTATATTAGGTATAGTGGGACTAAAATTGGGAATTAAAGTTTTATCCAATTCATCACTTTGTCCTCAGGAGTAATAAGAGACATTTGAAAATCCAATACTTGTTTATTTTCGAAAGGGTAAGTTATAGAATAATTTCTTTTTGGTGATTGGTATCAGTTATCCTTCCCTGCTGATTACCTGTTTGCTAAAGTTTTGTACACAGAACCAAGCATATGTTCTCTGCTCCTCCAGAATTGCTGTTGGGCTGTCCTGATTTATTTGTAGTATTTTTGTATGTTCATCTGTGGCCAGAATGTGGCCAGAATGCAGGCTGCCCAGAAGAGGTCAAATCACAGGCCCTGCAATAGCTGGATAAAGGCTATGTATACTTTCAGTGTGGCCGAGATTCATTAACAGGCTCGGGAAGCCTTAGCAGTCTAATTTGAAGAGGAATGTTTCTTTCTTCCTTTTTTCTTTATTATTATTATTAATGCATGATATAACTTTAGTCCAGTTGAGAATACTATACACATCCTCATAAACAGATAATAAATCATATCTGTGTCCCACAAATATCTCACCTCTCTATTTTTTCCCCTACATTTCCTTTCCTACGCTCTTCCCTTCCCACACTCTCCTTCCACTTTGTCTCTAGTGTCCATAACAATTTTTAATGCTTTTATGTCCTCCAGACTTTCAGTCTCTACTATAGAGTGTGGACAGTCGGTATGTGTTAAGTGGAGACATGCAGTGTGTCTGTTTCATAGCCTGACTTGCTTCACTCAGCAACAAATCTTTCATATTCGTCCACTTTATATCAAATTCCAGGGCCTTGTTTTTTTATGGCTGAATAGTTTTCCATGGGGTATATGTGCCACACTTTTTCAATCCATTCACCTGTTTGTGGACATTGGGTTGGTTCCATGTCTTAGCAATTGTGAATAATGCTGCAATAAATTTAGTTGTGCAAGTCCTTTTCTGACTGAGTGTTCTCCTGTCCTTGTTCTATTTGAAGGTCTTAGAGGAACCTCCATATTGTTCTCCACAGTGACTGGACCAATTTACATTCCCACCGACAATGTAGGAGTGTTCCCCTTTCACCAAATCCACTCCAACACTTACCTTTTTATTTTTATTTTTTAAATCTTTGGCATTCTGACTGAGGTTAGGTGGTATCTCATTGTGGTTTTGATCTGCATCTCCCTTATGCTGAGGGATATTGAGCATTCCCTCATATGTTTTTTGGCTATTCGTATGTCTTCCTTAGAGAGTTGTTTATTCAGCTCATTTTTTCCATCTTTTAATTGGGTTAATAATTTTTCTCTGGGTAAGCTGCTTGAATTCCCTGTGTATTCTGGTTAACAGTTCCTTATCTCAATTCTCTCCCATTCTGAGGGTTGTTGATTCACACTAGTTCTGGTGTCCTTTGCTGTGCAGAAACTTCTTAATCTGATGTAATCCTACCTATATTCGGCATGATTGCCTGTGCTTTGGGGGATCTTGCTTTAGAAGCCTTTGCCTGCCCCAATGTCTCCCAGAGTTCCCCCAGGGTTTTCCACCAGTAGTTTTATAGTTCGCGGTCTTAGGTTTAGATCTTTGATCACTTCTGAGTTGATTTTTGTTGAAGAGGAATGTTTCTATCCATGGAAAGTTCCTGGCTTAGGTTTGTACACTGTGCTGAAGAGAAAAATGTTATGTGTAATTGTGTGCTTTAAACCTAAAGGAAATCTAATTGCTTGGAGTTTAAGTTGAGATTTTTCCTTAGGTGATAGGTAGACATCTAGGTAAATATCGTTAGACTCACAATATAGTTTTTCTTCCACTCAGATTACATGCCTGATTATTTTACTGCACAGTTGAAAAGGCAGAGTTTGGCCTTCAGTCTTTACATCCAAGTTAGGCTGTTTGATATCTGCTTAGAGATCACTTAAAACAGTCTAATATGGATTTAAAGTGCTCAAAGATAGTTCATTTTTGGAACATGTGGATGCTACCATAAATCAAGTCAGGAATTTGCCGTATTACTTTTACTGTGCCATTTCTTTTATTTATTTTTTTTAAATTTGTCACAAGGCATGTGAGCTCATGAGAGAGAAACAGAGAGGAGGAAGAGAGAGAAGCACCCCTCCCCTCACAGGGTGTGGTCATGCCACAATTCCTTCTCCTCCATTTCTCCTGTCTGGATTTTGGGCACACATGCCCTGTGTGCTTTTCAAGCTACCAGGGCTGGGATCTGATCTGTGCAGTTGACCAGGTGGGATGTGCCTTCCTTAACCACTAGGCCATGGGGCTGTCCCCGCTATCATTCTTTAGGGTAGTTAACATAAAAATTCTTTCTAGACACACTACTGTTGTTTTAATCACCCCCCACCCCTCTCCAACACACAGGGAGTATTCAGTAAGAATCTTTATTTTAATTAATGAAACACACTTGACTATTTTATAAAGTGCTTTCATACAGTGTATTGTATAATTCTTTTAGCCCCCTCGATAAATAGGTATTCATTGGCTTGTATCAGGTAAAGAAAGGTTAAGTGACACAGTCGTTACATGGGTCTGGAATTCAATTCTCAGCCTGAAGTTCTCTGAAATACATGAGCTGTGATGAATCTGGGTTCGTGTTCATAGACAAGTCCTTTTGTATCTTGCTTTGCCACTTGATAAGTACTGCTCTTCCAAGTCCTATGACTGAAACTAGTTTATGCTGTTCCATATGCAGTTTTAGTTTTCTTTGACTTTCCATTGCCAAATGATTTAGGTCAAGTTTATTGGTTTATTCCTTCCCTATATTATCTTTCTTAGGAACATTTGTAAAGTTTAGTATGTGTTTTGTCTGGTTTTGGGAGAGGGGCTTAAATTTGTCTAAAGTTGGCAAAATGAGTGTGGGCAAAGGATGAAAGAAGTAAGCCTTTAAAATGATGATGGAGAAGGAGGTGCGCAAGATACCCAACTTTTCTTTGTCGGCAGCCTTTTTTTTTTTTTTTTTTTTTAAGAGGTTTTTGCTATAGGGCGCGTGCACTTACCAGAAAGACAGAGAGAGACAGAGAGACAGAAAGTGAGAAATCACCCCCCAGTGGGGAATGGCCACACCATAAACCTTTCCTCCTCCATTCTCCTCTTGGGATGTTGGGCGTGCACACACATGCTCCTGGAGTGAGTTTAAGCCACCGGGCCTGGGACTCGAACTGCGGTCGACTACATGGGAGTCCAGCAACATAGCCATTATGCTAACTGCTGGTCCCTGCCTACAGTCTTTTTTCCCCCTTTTTCTGTCTGCTGGTGTTCCTTTTCTGTTAGATGACATTGTCATACTCATGAAAGCCTTGCCCCAACTCTTTTCCTAGCCAACATTAATTGCCTCTTGCTTTGTTTTCATAGCATGTGCACAAAATTGTATTTATTTATGCTCAATATTTGTTCATATCTCCACTTCCAGACTGCAGATTCCCTTGTTATTATTTATACCCCTCAATGTAGCACTGTGGGCCTGAGTCTGTAGGTGTTCTGTAATTATCGATTCAGTAGAGTGAGGCAGGGTAATGTTTAAGTATGTGGGTCAGGCATGTCTAAATAAGTCTCAGTCTCCAGAGTTCTGTGACTTGTTCAAAGCCTCAGTTTCTGCATTGGTGATATGGGAATAAGAGTAGTTACCCCATGGGTTCGTAGTGAGGTAAGACAGCACAGTACCTGGCATAGAATGAGAGCTCCTTAGTTGGCAGTTACCATTTAGTTGATGTGCTGTTTGGGGATTAGGGGAGGAGGAGCATGTGCTCCAGTTAGATGGTAGACAAAATGGGGGACCAGCAGATGGCGTAATGGTTACGTCACTGTACTCCCACATGGCTGACTGCGGTTGGCATCTCGGACCCAGCGACTTGAAATTCACGCTGGGTGTGTGTGCATGCATGTCCAAAATCCCAAGAGGAGAATGGAGGAGAAGGGCTTTCAGTGTAGTCATCCCCTCTGAGGGAAGGGGGTGATGTCTCACTTTTTGTCTCTCTGTGCATGAGCCCTTTAGAATAATCCTCTCAAAAAACAAAAAACGAAAAAGATGGTATATGAAATGGAACTCCGTGTCTCCTCAGGTGAGCACTGAGGGATTCAATTTTAGAGGGGGATGAAAGCTTCCTGAGTTTCAGGTTGGAGGTGTACTGAATACAGGGGACCAGTTTCTGTTTTTTTCTTTTGACAGAGTCTTGCTGTGTTGCAGTCACCTTGCCTCAGCCTCCTGCGTAGCTGGGACTGTAGGCGAGCACTATTATGCCTGGCCTGGCTCTTTCAGACGCGGTCTTACTATTCAGTGTGCTGCCCAGGCTGATCGTGAGGTTGTGCTTCTCCCCCTTCAGGCTCCTGAGTAGCTGGGAATATGGTAGACGTCACCGTGCCTGACATTGACGGTTAGCTGGGAGACCTGTGCCTCCTGTGTGGTCCTGTGCCTGGGTTCTGATTCTCGAAGGGTTTTTTTTGTTGTTGTTATTTTAAATCATTTCATGAAAGAGAAACAAAAATCGAGCAGTCCCCCCTTATTCATTAGGGATAAATTCTAAAACCCTCCTCTCACAAACTACAGATAGTACTGGATCACACACACACACACACACACACACACACACACACACACGTTTATTATGATCTGATAACTGAGATGGTTACTTAAGTGACCAACAGGTAGGTAATATACAGAGTGTATATTCTAGACAAAAGGCTGATATGTGACCAAGGAGATGGGGTGCAGTGGAATGGCCCGACATTTCATCATGTTACTTGAGAATGGCATGCAGTTTAAAACTTAGGAATTGTTTTAATATTTCTGAAATGTTTTCTTTCTTAAGTTTTATCAATTTATTTCTTCCATGAGGGAGAGAGAGATGGGAGGGGGTTGATAGCATCCTCAGCAGGGTCTTTACACAGCACCCTGCCCCCAGCCTCAGCCAGCCCCAGATCATGGGCACTTGTGTACCCAGAGTGCCGGAGTACACAGGGGAGGTCTTCAGAAACATAGCTGGAACCTTCCTTTGTGGCTCTGCCTTGCAGGGTGACCTTTCTAACCATTACCCAGTGTCTGGCAGGCCCCCTATTTCTGGAATTGTCCAGTCAATATTTTTGAACTGCAGTTGACTATGAATAACTGAAATTGCAAAAATCTAAACCATGGGAAAGGAGGGATGACTGTAACAGAGTCCTTTGCTCTAGCCTACTATAGGAGTACTAGGATGGTAGGGACAACCTGCTGAAAAAGGTACTGGTCTCTCTGGCTTGTGTGTCCATTGATACATTTGATTGTAGTTACTAGTCTTGGCCTGGTGGAGAAGATAATGATTGCTCCATTGATACTTCTTTTTTTTTTTTTTTTTTTTTTTTACTATTTAAAGTAGAGGACTAGCAGAGCTTTCTATTGAAATTTACAACCTCTCAATTAACCATTGAGTTGGTATTTGTTATTGTTTAGCATGTTAACCTTGATTGCAAGCTTCTGTAAGCACTTCTGTTGTATGTCAGCAGATGATCTTCAAATGCTTAAGGCATAATGAGTAAGTGCAAAGTAACTTGAGGGCTTTTAAATTCAGACTGGGGTTCAAATCCAGGTTTTGTCACTATTAGTTGTGTGTATGACTTTGACTCAAGTTTCTTTGTTTTTAAATGAGGCCAGTAAGACGAATAATGTTGTGATGGTATTAACAATGTTATTTTTATTGGTAGATAATCAACAACATGTATCCCAGCTAACAGTGATGGAGTAATCACATATAACTGGAAAACATTTTCATCACTTCAACTTCTTAGTGCACTTTTAATTCCCTGCCAGACTCCACTCTGATGCTAATAAGTGGGATTATAGACAGCTACTGAATAAATAATGATGTTAGTATCTAGAAGGCACTGCAATTTGGAACCTGAGCAGTATATAATGACTCAGTATTTCATGACTATCCATCACTGAAGAGCTGAGTCTCACTATGAAACAATGCTGGACCAGTGGAGAGGCTTTGCAGTGGGTTAGCCTTTCTTTGGGACACCTACAGAGGAGCAAGTAAAAAAGAGCCATTGGAAGAAAATGTGTTCAGTCCATGACATTTTCTGTAGCCATTCCAGAGCAACTGGTAAGTGTGGAAGCAGAGATATCTCTACTCTTAGCTGAAGATTTATTGCACTCTAGTTGAAAATATTTTTAGCAATTTAGTAACTCCTTAATATTTTAAAATTTGCCAGAGGACGCATGTGCTCCCTGGAGAAAGATAGAGAAAGGGAGAAACACCCTCCGTGGGGGATGGTCACATTGTTATCCCTTCTCCACGTTTCCTTCCTTTTGGGATTTTGGGCACAAACGCACATGTGCCCTGTGTGCAGCAGGTTCAGGACTCAAACGGCACAGTCAGTGTAGTTTGTGTGATCCAGCTGTCATAACTAACATGGCTGGTTCACTTAATATTTTAAAAGTAGCAGCATTACTGAATATCTTCCAGTGTGGAGCAAACACAGAGCAACCCTTACACTATTAGTGAAGTAGATAAGGTCTCAAATTCATGAGGCAGAAAAATGTTAGAAGTAGGCAACAAAGGGACGAATAAATTAGTCACCACATTTTATTGTATCGTAACGATAGTCACCAGCATTTACTTCTTCTATAAGTCTGTCAGGCAAAATAGTGTTTGTAAACATTTTTTGTGTCTCCTGTGCTGTCAAGGATTGCCTGGGCTAGTCTTTAAAGATAAGAAAGGGAGGATCATGTATTTGTTTTATGATACACCCAGAGCAAAATCTTCATGGCTTCATCTATCCTACAGGTAGGCAAGAGTTGATGAGTTAGGCACATGTAGCCGTCTGACATGATATACTGCAAGTCCTTGGGACAGGCTTAGAGGATTTTTCATTCTCACTTAAAGATACTTTGTCTAAATATGAATAGGAGTCATGGGTTAAATTGTAACCTAGAGACAGTTTCTGGGAAACTTCTCAGTAATGCCTGACATTTGTTTAATTGCAGCGCTGAACAGCCTCTAATGAATGTTGCAGTTTCCCTAAGCAGTGAAGTTTATTTCCCTAGAAGTATATTGAGGCAGACCTAGAATATGTATGAAGTGTCAATTTATAAAGCTAGATTTCTTCAGAGCCCAGAAAAACTAGAAATGGAGCTGAATGGGAAGCAAAAGTAGTTAATGGCTGATATTTGACTTGGGAAGTTTGAATGAGTTGGTTCAGTTCCTACAGGGGGTCCTCTATAGCATTTTATCTTCCTTCCTACAGTACACCAGGTTCTCATTTCTCCACATCCTCACCAGTATTTGCCACTTTGTTCATTTGTTTTTCTAGTAGCCATCCTAATGGGTATGAGATGGTAGCTCTTTTTTGAATTAAATTTCCCTAATGATGGCTGGTGTTGAAATATTTTCATGTGCTTACTGGCCATTCCTATACCTTCTTTGGAGAGGAAGAGAAGGGAAGAGGGCAGCCTTGGCAGGGCCTCCTCAGGCTGTGATCCCCTTCCCATAGCCATCCAGTTGACAAGCTGTTCATAAGGAGATACTGTGTCTGTAGTTGCTTGCTTGTTTTTATTTTATTTTATTTTATTTTATTTTATTTTATTTTATTTTATTTTATTTTATTTTATTTTATTTTTTTAAGGGTAGCATCCTGGTCTGGATTTGATATTGGTCATGCTGGCCTCACAGAGAGAATTAAGAAGTGTTCCCTCCGCTTCAATTTTTGGGAAGAGTTTTAGAAAGATTTGTCATAGTTTTGAAAATGTTTTGTAGAATTCACCAGTGAATTTTTGGGTTTTTTTGGAGAGGTTTTTGCTATAGGGCGCGTGTGCTCGCCAGAAAGAGAGAGACAGAAAGCAAGAAATCATCCCCCGGGGGATGGCCATGCCACAAACACTTCTCCATTCTCCTCTCAGGGTCTTGGGCACACACTGGCGTGAGTTTAAGCCACTTGGTCCAAGACTCAAACCGAAGTCGACTACGTGGGAGTCCAGTGACATAGCCATTACGCCAACCGCTGGTCCCCACCAGTGAATCTTGTAAGGCCCAGGATTTTTCTTTCTTGGGAAATTTTTGATTCGTGATTTAATCTCCCTACTAGTTACAGATCTATTTAGATTTTTTTTCTATTTCTTCATAGTCGATTAATGGTTAAGTTTTTAGTTTCTTAGAATTTGTCCATTTCATTTAGGTTATCCAATTTGTTGGTGTACAGTTATTCCTAATACTCACCTAATTATTTTTATTTCTCTTTTTTAAAAAAATTTATTCATGAGAGGGAGCATGTGTGCACATGTGTGAGAGAGAAACACAGAGGTACCCTGCCCAGGGTCTCATCGTGCAGCAGTCCCCTTCCTCTAGCCTTCAGCATGTCAGGACCTTGGGCTTGTGCACTGGCGTGTTTTTAGGTCACCTGGAGGTCTGAACCTACAGTCGGCCGTGTGGCTTCCGGCACTGCGGTTCAGTAAGCCGTCTCTTGTGCCACTGAGACGAGACCGAATGCTTAGATCTCTGTCGAATCTATAGTACTGTCTCCACTTTCATTTCTGATTTTAGTCATTTGAGTCTTCGGTCTTTTTCCTCAGTATGTCTAGCTAAAAGTTTGTCCATTTTGACTTTTTTTAAGAATCACCTTTTGATTTTTAAATTTTCTCTGTTTTTTGTTTTCTATTTTTATCCACTAGTCTTTAATATTTCCTTTCTTTTGTTAGTTTTTTTTTTTTTTTAGTCCTTTAAGTTGTAAATGTAGGTTTTTATATATTTTTAAGGTTATTTATTTCTTCCATCAGATGCAGTGGCAGAGAGGGAGAGAGCTAGAGACAGGCACCTCCAACAGGATCCTCACTTTCCTCTGCTAGCCTAGAAGATGGACACACTTGAACACGTGTGCACATGGTGTGCAGAGGGAGGCCTCAGTAGGTGAATTGGTGACCTTTCATGTGGATCCAGTTGCACTACAGCTGTGTTGTCATCTGGCCTCTATTTTTGTTTTGTTTTTAATTGCCAGAGAGCATATAGACAGGCAGTGGCCAGAGAAAGAGGGAGAAAACTCACTATTTATGTGTGGTCATGCTATCCCTTCTCCACTTATCCATCCTGTAGCGATACTGAGCATGCACGCACGCGTGCCTGGTGTGTTTTTTAATGTAAGGATTTGTCGTTCTGAGTTTTTACCTTAGCAGTGCTTTTCTTGTTTCCCATATGCTGTGATAATATCATGCTTTTGTTTATATTTGTCTCTAAGCATTTTCTAATCTCCCTTGTGAATTATTTGCTCCGCTGGTTAAAACGTTGTTTAATTTCCCTCACTGTGTGAATTTTCCAGTTCTCTTTTTGTTATTGATGTCTAGCTTTATCCTGTCATGGTTAAAGCTACCTTTTTTTGTATGATTATCTCTTTTTGCATCTGTGGAGACTTAGTGTGTGGCCTAACATAGCAGTCCTTCCTGAGACTGTCCCTTGTACACTTGAGAAGAATGTATTCTGCGGGTACTGGGGAGGGAGAGTGCCTGTCTGTGTCTCTTAGACCTGGTTGGTTTGTGGTGCTCAGTTCTTTTTTCTTTCTGTACTTATCTTCTGCCTGGTCATTTTACCCATTTTCAAAAATGGAATATTGAAGTCTCCCACAGTTATTGTAGAACTATTTTTCTCTCCAATTCTGCCAATTTTTGCTTCATATAAGAGGGGCTTTCAAAAAGTTCATGGAAATGTATATTATAAAAAACCTGTATGAATTGCAAAAACTTTTTTGCACCACAATTCATACTATTGGGTTGTCAGAAAAGTCATGACCTATTTTTTTTCTTTTTTCTTTTTTTTTTTTTTGGAGAGGTTTTCGCTATAGGCCACGTGCGCTCGCCAGACAGACAGAAACATAGAGACAGAAAGTGAGAAATCACCCCCCAGGGGGATGGTCACACCGCAATCCCTTCTCCTCCATTCTCCTCTCGGGATCTTGGGCACGCACGCACGCACACGTGCCCGGCGTGAGTTTTAAGCCACTGGGTCCGGGACACGAACCGTGGTCGACTATGTGGGAGTCCAGTGACATAGAAATTACGCTAACTGCTGGTTTCCCTATTTTTTTTTCTATGCAAAAATGCGTCATGACTTTTCCAACAATCCAGTAGTTACAACATGTCTGAACAGGATTTAGTTTGAAGTACTAGGAGAGAAAAGGTTCGTTTGATAATAGTCCCTTATCAGAGCAGCATGAATTTTCCTAAAGTTGAGCAAGGACAAACATTTTTATGGTGAAGCTTGAGTGGAAGAATCTTAAAAGTACTTTTTGGGCTACAGTTCTCTGACTGAAGATTTACTTCCCTCCAGGTACCGGCCTGCCTATGGCTGCCATATGTGCACACAGCTTCCAGGCAGGGTTTGTCTGGGGGCAGTGGCAGAGGGGGAAAATAAACCAGGGAATTGCTCTTACCCTGTCCTTTATGTTTCCTCACTCCCACCCTTGCACACTTCCTCAGACCAGAAAGAAGACTTCTTCTGGAAGCTTTTCTGTCATGCTAGTATACATTTCTGGTGGTTGAGCTGCCTTTGAATCCAGATTGGGAGCTTAGAAAGAAAGAAAACTAGTAGTCGGTGCCAGATTGTGCTTTTAGGTCCAGTTTCCGTCTCTAATCCGCTTGCTGCCACTTGACAGTCCTCAGATTGCTGCTGAATGCGTTCTGCTGAAGGTCTTCGGTCACAGTGGGAGGAACAGTAACTCTGGATCTCAACCCCGGGTGGTGGTGATGGGGGCAAATAGTGCGTGCTTTCCTGATACCAGGCGTTGTTCAGAATGCTCTGGGTGTTTTATTTTGCTTTTTAAAAAAATTCTGATGGCTTGAACTGCGCAGTCAACTATTTGGAGTCCAGTCACCTTAAACACCATACTACTGGCTGGCCCTAAATTTACATTTAATTTTTAAACAACCTTATGAGGGAGATTGTTGTTATTTCCCTTTGTAATGTTGAGGCATTACAAAGTTAAGGAATATGCAGAAAAGACACACAGCTAGACAAGTGCTAAGGTCAGAGTTGTAACCTAATATATCTGTCTTTAGAGTCTCAGTTATAGCCACGAGACTACCACTACCCCTATGTCATTGTGGGGTTTTTTTAGAGGCTTTTGCCTTAGGGTGTGGGCGCTCACCAAAGAGAGAGACAGTGAGAGGGAAAGTGAGAAGTCTACCCTCTTGGGGGTTGCCATCCTGCAGTCCCTTCTCCTCCTAGGATCTTGGGTATGCACACACATGCGCCCAGCCTGAGTTTCAAGCCACTGGGTCCGGGACTCGAACTACAGTTGCCATGTGGGTGTCCAGCATTGTAACTTCTACATCATCTGCTGGCCCCTCAGCTGTGTAATTTTTACTTTTTTATGATGGGCCTTATAAGTGACATTCAAAGTTTCTTTTTATTATTCTGATCTAGCTTACTTTAATAGGTCTTGATAAACACTAGGGTTTTTAAATTTTATTTTAATGAGTATGAAATTTATTTTACTATTGGGCTGTTGGAAAAGCCATGATACATTTTTTGCATAGAAAATAAAACAGTATTTGTAGGTGAAAACTATGTAGAATAGACCAGCCAGTAGTGTGGTGGTCAAGGCAGCTGGATCCCACATGGCTGACGACATAGTTCCAGTCCCAGATCCAGCAGCTTGAAAGACACAATGATGTATGCACACGCCTGCCCAAAATCCCAAGAGGAGAATGCAAAAGAAGGGATTGTTGCTTGACCAGGAGGTTGTTACAAAGTAAAAATAGAAAGAAAGTAGTTGAAATGTTTAGAGACCAGACAGTAAATTGATACAGAGGCCTGAAAATGTGACTTTTATGCTAACTCCCCTGGCACTCAATGCTTCCGACTTTAGAACCTGCTGCAGCCTACCTACATGTGAATTGTCATCTTACATAAAGGTGCAAATGTTTATTAGAGATTATGGTTGGATCCTTGATATTCTGAGAAATACATTCAGATACTCTAGAGAGCTGACAAATTAGCAAATACCTTATTTTCTAGATCTCTCTAGCATTGAGGTTTCTTTTTGGATCTTTTATTATTGCCTCACCAGAGTTTCTGCATATCTTAGTGAAAATGCTGTACTGGGAATTGGTTGCTGGGTGGTTGACTAGGAATACCTCACTGGCATATTAATTCACAGGCAAGGAAGTTGAATTTTTCCTTAGTGTATTTTTTTATTTTTTGTATATAGATTTAGTAAAACGATTATTAGAGTGCTGTTAATGAAAGGTAGAGCGAACATAGGCAATAGTCATTAGAGACCTTTTAAAATGATTATTCTTCAGGAGTAGAGGTTAGCAGAAATAAGAGTATTCAGACTTCTAATTGAAATTGTGGTTTGGAGAATATTTGAATCCTCAAGAGTTGTTTTTGTGAAGGAGGTTGCTGCAGAGAAGCTCCATTTGCTTTAGCAAGCAGTTAGAATTAATTAGTAGTTTCAAATCAGTTAGAATTAGAATGACAATCTGGCATTTAATTAGTAGCTGGAGAGTTCTATACCTTTATACTTTATAAAGAGTTGTTATCTAGAGAATTTTTATCAGATATACTTGGTTTTCATAGCCTCAGAGAAAACATAATTTTTTTTTATGAGCTTTAATATTTGCATCTAAAAAGAATTATTTAAAAATCTATGTTGCTGCCGTTTGGGGTGTTATAAATCCTGATAGTTTTATACTTTAAAAATAAACTGTCTAGGTCCTGTCCTCCAAGGCAGACTGGTCACTTGTCAAATTATCATAAAGTTAACATCAAAAAGGACAAAAGAGAGACCCCAGACAATATTAATACTAGAACTTGGAGATTTGCTTCCCTGGACCCTTAAGTTTCAGGAGTGGTCTTCTGCTTGGAAACGTATCAAGAGTTCCTCTGACGGCAGAGAGGCAGTGAATACTCGAGTGGTTTGCAAGGAACAGTACAGCCATTGAGTTAAACATTGTATCTTAAGGGTTTGAGTGGGTCTGGAAAAGAATGCTCTATTTATTAAAGGCCAGCTGTTTGGGAGCAGAAATTCCTATCTCTGGTGGCCTTTGAGACTCAGGAAAGAAGAAAAGCAAAGAGCAGGGAGCAGCAAACACTTGAGATGGTGGAAGAAAACGAGCTAATAAAGGCTGTTGGGAGAAGTAGCTGTAAGGACAGGACCCAGAGGCACCTCTGCATTCTGAGAGGGTTTGGTTTGTTATAGTTCACTGTATCCATATAAACAGTCAAAAGTCATACAGCTAGTTCTGAAATTTAGATTTCCTGATCCATTTTCAAGGAGCACAATAGGCAAGATGTCCTATTCTATATAAATGTTAAATTATCTTTAGGGTCTTAGATGTCACTCCAGAGGCCCTCCTAAACACTCAGTCATCTCGTATTATTGCCCCCTCTGCTTTACATAGCACATATTTACTGTGTAATATTTGTATGTTTATTTCCTACTTTCTCCTCTTTTTCTTCTCTCCGTTGTTGAATAACCCAGTGAATGACTAAGTGAATGCCAAAATAGCTTGTATGGGTTTGTAATACTACAGAGGGGAGAATGAATAGTGACAGGTGGTTCATAAATCAGTACAGCGCAGGTTCATTATCTGCGTCTGCTGTCCCAAAAGGCAGCTAGCTGTAGGGATTGTTGCTGATCATTGGATCATGTGTGAAGCAGTCTTTTTTATTGGCCTGCCTACCTTAGAACACCTACACTAGGGTTCATAAATGCTTAACATGAGAGCTGCAGCCACTTCTTTTTCATCTGTGTAGGCACCACAGATGAAAGGATGTGTCACTTACTGAGCCGAGGTGGAAGCTGCTGCCGGTCAGTTTGGATTGGCAGACTAGGTGAAACGTACTGGCATCCAGACGATGGTCTACCCAAGGGACCTACCTATCTGTAGCAAAAATCTGAGGTTGCCTTTATCTCTCTGTGAGTGTTTGTTTTTTCGTTTGTTTTTTTGAAGTGTTAGACTTTTTGAATCCATATAGTTGCAGTTATGCTAGTTTTGAAGGGTGATTTTGGAATGTTATGACTTTGCAGAAAGCTTTATTTGATACGCTTCAGAGAAATAATTTTGGAGTTTGTTTTATCTGGAATGATGGCCCGTGTCAATACTTTGGGCCACTCAGAGAAAAGGAATCCTAAGTATCAGTTTAAAAATGTGTGTGCTGCTTAATTCATTCGAAGTCTTGAAAAGTCTCCTTCTCCCAAACAAATGAACAGACAAAACAAACACACTGGAATTTCGAGATAGAATATTCTTTGATGGAGGACCAGCAGGTGGCGTGATGGTTAAGGCACTGGATACTCCCACATGGCTGACCATGGTTCGAATCCTTGACCTGGTGGCTTGCTTTTTCACTTTCTCTCTCTGTGTTGTGTGTGTCTTTCTCTGGTCAAATTAAAAAATAAATGAATGAATAAATAAAACTAAATAAATACTTCCTTAAACAAAAAAAAGAATATTCTTTAATGATAAAATGTAACTGCCAGGGCTGGCTGGTGACTCCGTGGTATCATAAAGCTCTGTGCGTAACAGGTGTACACATGTATACAGGCAGGCTGAGGCTGTGAAGACTCTGTTGACAGGTATGCCCTATTTCTGTATCTCTGTTTCTCTCTCATAGAAGAAATAAATACAATGTAATAAAAATTTTAATTACCTGTTATTTTTTAAGTAATGGTTTGTCCCCTGAAATTTCATGTTTTTAAATTTGGATGTTTCCTAAAATTTCAGGGGCGGGGACTTGATCTTGTAAGAGTATTAAGCAAAAATTTCCTCATGGTATCCTAAGGTAAGGCCTTTGGCCTGACAAAGTAGTTAGGGTGTGCTGTCTGTAATTGAGTTCAGGTGCATGTAGATGAAGAGTGCTAAATTCTTCCTTTTGCCATTTCATGGTGCCTTATAGACTTTCCAGCCACCAGCTTGATGAATTAGGTGGATTAACTTCTATTTTATTTATAAATCACCCAGTGCTGGGTATTTCTGTTAGCCATACTAAAACAGACTAAGACATTGCCCCAGTGACTCTTCTTTCATGTGCTTTTTTTTGTTGTTGTTGTTGTTGTTTTTAGAGAGGTTTTTGCTATAGGACCCATGCCCTTGTTGTAGAGACAAAAGGCTAGAAATCACCCCCTGGGGGGGATGGCCATGCCGCTTTCCCTTCCTTTCTATTCTGTTCTGGGGATTTTGGGCACGCATGCATATGTGCCTGGTGTGAGTTTTAAGCCACCAGGTCTAGGGACTTGAACCTTGGTCGACTGCATGGGAGTCCAGCGATGTAACCATTATGCCATTTCTGCCCTGTGCTTTTTAAGTAATGTCCTGTGGGAGGAATTATATCACATTTGAAAGTAAATCCAGATTTGCACTTAAAACTGAGAGCGAACTATTGTCTTTGGAAAAATCATCTAAAAAAAGATTCCCCAAACAGTTGATATTCTGAAACTGGGTAAAAATGAATGCTATAATGATCCTTGAAATGTCATTGTAATGAGTGATTCTGAACATCTTTTCTAGCTTCTTAGAAAGAGTACTTGTGGGACCAGCAGATAGTTATAGTTCGTTAATGTACTAACTTCATCCAGTGCATTTAGAAATGATGCATCACAGATTTGATTTATTCTGTTTTTAAAAATTTGACCCAGTAAATACAGCTCATAGCATTTTTGCCATCCAGTAGAGGATCCAGTCTGTTTATTTTTCTCTTTAATCTCCTTTAGTGTGAATCATTTCTACAGCCTTTTTTGGTCTTCTATGACTTTGAAAATTTTGGAAAACATGCCTCTCTCTGTTTAATAGGAAGTCCTTTTGGGATTGTCTGCTGCTTCCCTTATGATTAGATACTGTTTGCATGTTCTCAGCTGGAATGCTACATCTCGTGTCCTCATGGAATCACTTCTCTAGGCACGTGGTGTCCATCTGAACCTCACTGTGATACTAATTTTGATTACTCAGTCATGGTACAGTTACTCATTTTTCTCTCCTTGTAATTAATAAGTGGTTTATGGGGATATACCCTACTCCTCATCATAATTTCCCCTTGAATATTGGATTGCCTTTCATTTTAATTCCTTCACTAGCAAAAAATTACTTGTTATGCTTTTTCTTACTAGTGCAAGTTGAAATATGAGTAATATTACTAGTAATTCCACTTGCTAGGGAAATAGAAAATACATAATAATACAGTCAATGACAAATAATGAGTATTGGTAATTATATTGACTTCATGTTTGATTCAAATTTCTTTAAAAAATGACTGATTTGTTTATTTATTGGCTGTATCTTCTCACTTGTCAAGTATGTGAATTTTGGTAATTAGATATTTGAGACATAGTGTGTTTAGCATTTGAGAAGCAGTTTTTTTTCTGGCCAAGAGTAATTTGGTATGTGACTTTTGTCATATTCCTTTTAAAAAGTGGCTTGATAACCAAAGCCTTAGAAAAAAGGTTCTTAGAGGAAAACTGTGAAACATTTTGCCCAAGTCAGTATTTTTTTCACTTGTTTTTTGCATATTTTTTATATTACATTGGACTGCTGCTACAGATAGAATAGTCAAGCAAAGAGAAGCTTCTTTTCCCATGTTGTTAATAGCATGCTTTCTTTATTTACTTGAAAGCAGTTGTAAAATCTAATCTAATTTCCGCTACATTAAAAGCACTGAAATGTATGTGGATTTCACTGTGTTCTCCCCAGTGTCAGATATCACAGTTTACTAGCAGCCAGTGCAAGGTACATCTCTGGTATATTAGCCTGATTACAGAATAGACACTTTTCTGTTCCTATTATCTCAGGGTAGTGTCAGTAAAATGTATGTACTCTGATTCTGGTCCACAGCCTCTAGTCTTCTGTCTTCCTAGTGGTAATTTTATCTTAGTTCTTCTCTTTCCTTTAAATTCTTGATGCTTTTTTATTTACTTTATTTTTGAGAACTATAGTAGTAAATTTAGGTTAGCTCTACATGGTGGAGTTCACAGTAATCGAACTTTTTGGGAAAAGGTATGCTTCAGTCTTCATGGATGGGTGAATTTGGGAAAAACCCGCATATTTCTCCTGGTGTAGGCATTCATATGCTTGCTCAACTATGTTTTAAATGAAAAGGTGATGAATAAAAAAATAGAAGTATGGTATCAGTAGGTGGGGGTGTGGTTAAAGTACTGGATCTCACATAGCTGTCTCCCTTGTTTGAGGAACAGACCTGGCAGCTTGAAAATCTTGCTGGGCGTATGTGAGTTTGCCCAAAATCCCAGGAGAAAAATGAGAAGGGATTGTGGTGTGACCACCCCCATGGTCATCCCTGCTAGAGGGTGATTTCTCACTTTCCCTCTTTCTGTCTCTGTCTTTCTCTGGGGAGTGGATGCGCCCTATGACAAAGACCTTTAAAAAACAGAAAAGAATAAATGTTAGAGCTTGAAGTGACTTTGGAAGAACTCTTTCAGGTCCCTCTTCTAGATAAGGAAGTTGAATTCCAAAGAGGTGCTTACAGGTGGTTAGTAAGTTTTATAACTGGTGAGATGATTCTCTGCCTGTGGAAATAGTAGTCTTCTCACCATCTTATTTTTCTTCAGGTTTATTTTACCTAACCCAAAACTAGGGATACTACCTTGTAATTTTGACTTTATAGGGTATGCCTTGGTAAGTACAGCTCCATCCACTGTCACAAAATTTTGAGTGCTGTGTACAGTCATGACTGTGTTAGAAACTGAAGGGCAGTTTATGTTTCATGCGTTATTTAAGGACACAGCCATGAAAGCATATTTTTATCTGTATCATTTCCCCCAAGTTAGTGTTCTGGCACTTAAAGGGATCTTAAGGGTGATGTCACTTTGGGCAAGTGACTTGACTTGTTTTTGCCTTTGCTTTCTTATTTGAAAAATGAGGTTAATGTCATTAATTTCATAGGGCTGTTAGAATAATTAAATAAATTAATACTGATTAATAGATATTAAGTAGATACTTGGAGTGGAGCTTATGTGTGTTTGGTTGATTTGTTAAAATAAATAAAATGATTGGGACCAGCAGTTAGTGTAATGGCTATGTCGCTGGACTCCCATGTAGTCGACCACGGTTCAAGTCCTGGACCCGGTGGCTTAAACTCAGGCCAGGGGTGCGTGCGTGCATGCCTAAGATCCTGAGAGGAGAATGGAGGAGAAGGGATTGCGGCGTGGCCATCCCCCCTGGGGGGTGATTTCTCGCTTTCTGTCTTTCTGTCACTCTCTGTCTGTCTAGCGAGCGCACGCGCCCTATAGCAAAAACCTCACCAAAAAAAAAAAAAAAAAAAAAAAAAAAAAAAATTAAGTGATTACAATTAAGTAGTATTTTCTAAACATCTATTCCTCAAGCAGCTAGTCTCAGTTAAACAACTTGCTGACAGCATAGAAATAAATTCTCAGCTATTTAGAGTACAACTGCCAACTGAGTTGTTTAACACAAGCTTTGAAAAGGGATGATTAAGATTCAACACTAAGAAAGAAGTAGAAAATGCCTCCAGTTCCATAAAATAATTATCCTACAAAGTCCATGCATTGCAGTTGAGCACTTTATTGATTGAAGAGCTCCAACAGTTTTCTCCTTTGTAGCTTAATAATTTTTACTTTGTTCAACAAATACTTATTGAACATCTTGCCGTACTCAAGATACTTTGGAATTAAGACTCAAGGATTTGCTCACCTAATTTTCTGTTGTTGCAGATTAGCAATAGAAGCTGTGTTATGGGAGTTATTGTTAGCTTCTGCTAACAAGGAAAAGTAAATGGTGAGGAAAGAGACAATAGGATCTCTGAGAAAGTTCAGGGGCAGCCTGATATACTGTAGCCCCAAATGTCATTTTATCTTGGTGTGGTGCTATAACTGGTCTTCATAATATTAAGATTTTTGCTGCCATAAGGACTCTTAAGGGTTATCTCATTTAATTTTCTTATTTTACAATTGATAATGTGACCCTGGAACTCTGAGAACATATTAAATTATATTGCATAGATTGTATGCAAGAAGTGAGCTAAGCATATATGGTATTTTAGAAAGCTTTATGTGCAAGCTCATTGTAAAGTCTGGTACCTAAAATGTTTAGTTACCATTTCCAGCTGTTTTATTATATAAAATATCTGTTATGGAATGTACGAGGAATTATCTCATATAGAACTTTCCTAAGAGATTAGTTAATGCTTATCACAATAAATAAAATTACAACAGACACTTTAAGGAAAATATAATCAATTGGCATTGAGCCATGTGACCTTGGGAATCCATTTCCTGTTCAACCAAATGATAGTGGTTATTCACTCTACTTAGATCATGACTAATTTTTAAAAATTTCTGGTAAAGGGCATAAAACAAAATTGACCATTTGTGCAATTTCTAAGTGTATGATTTGGTAGTTAAGTATGTTCCCATTGTTGCATAACCATCACCATTAACCCTATCTTATTTATCTTCTCGAACTGAAGTTTCATACTCATCAAACAAGAGAATTTTTCCTTCCCCCACCCCTTTCTCAGCCTCTGGTAGTTTGCTTTCTTTCCTTTTTTTTTTTTTTTTTTAAGATTTATTTAAATTTTTAAATTATTTTTTAAAGAATTATTTACTTAATTTTATTTATTTGTTAATTTATTTTAATTTGACCACACACACACAGAAAGCAAGCCACCAGGTCCAGGACTTGAACCACGGTCAGCCATGTGGGAGTGTCCAGAGCCTTAACCACCATAGCACCTGCTGGTTCCCCTAATTTTATTATTATTTTTATATATTTGCTACAGGGCACGTGCATTCACCAGAGAGAGAGAGAGAGAGAGAGAGAGAGAGGGAAAGTGAGAAAGTAAGCTGCCAGGTCCAGGACTCAAACCACAGGCAGCCATGTGGGAGTCCAGTGCCTCAACCAACATGCCACCTGCTGGCTCTACCCTCTGGTAGCTTTCTACTTTCTATCTCTGAATTTGACTACTTTAGATGCCTCATACAGGTGATGGGGCAGGCAGTTGGCTTGGTGGTTAAAGGTGCTGGATTTCCACATGGCCAACCATGGTCTGAGTTCCAAACTTGGTGGTTTGCTCTCTCACTTTCCATTTCTCTTTCTCTCTGTCTCTGTCTGGTCAAATTAAAAAATAATGATAATAACAAATGAAATTAAATAAATAATAATTTAAAAAGATAGCTCATACATGTGAAATAAGTAGTATTTCTCTTTTTTTGTGACTGGCATTGCAACTTAGTTTTATGCCTTCATAGTTGATCCATGTTATAACAGGTGTCGGAATTTCCTTTTTAAAGATTGATTAATACTCCATTGTATGTCTGTCCCGTGTTGATATCCGTTCTTCTGCTCACAGATGGACATTTGTTGCTTCTAGCTTTGACTCTTGGGACTAATGTGGTCATAACATGGGTGTGCAAATTCTCTTTAAACACCTGCCCTTTTTTTTCTTGTTTAATTTTTCAGAGGGCACGTACACTCCCCAGAGGGCTTGTGGGGGGGTGCGCTGTGAGAAAGCACCCCCAGGGAGAATGGTCACACCACAATGCTTTCACTTTCATTCTCCTCTCAAGATTTTGGGGATGCACATACACTTGCCTGGTGTGCTTTTCAAGCCCTTGGGTATGGGACTTGCACCATGCGATTGGCCATGTGGGTTCTAGTTGCCTTAACCATTATACCACCAGCTGGCCCTGAATTTTCTTTTAATTATTTTTGTTACATACTCAGAGGTGGAATTGCTAGGTAACATTATTTGTGATAATACTGTTTTAAGTTTTTAAGAAAATGTTTTTAGCAGCAGCTATACTGTTTTACATTCCCATCAACAATTCCAATTTTTCTACATCTTTGCCGACACTATTTTTTCTTAATAGTAACCATACTGATAGGTATGAAGTACCTTTTTGTGATTTTTATTTGCATTTTCCTAATGATTAGTGCTCTTAAACATATACTTATTGGCCATTTATCTGTCTTTTATCATTACTAGTTTTGACTTATATATTTTATTTTATGTGCTTGCTCATACAAATCATGTGAAAGTTTCAAAAGTTGTAATCTCTGATATAAGTGAAATTAGTGATTATGGTTGTATTTGCCTTTTTTCCCCTTGAAATCAACCAAAACTCCACTGAACAGGAAGGAAAAAAACCCCCCAGGAATTGTGGAGTTTTATAGCAGAAATTAATTTGTAAAATCAATATTCAGTGTGCTTACGGCATGTCCACAATTGTGTAATGCATATGTGGCTAGCATAAGGTCACCCCAAACAATTGGCCAGTGTTAGGACCTTGAAAATAGTCTCATTTGTTTATCCTTGTTTTGAGATACTTGCTAATTCTGGCTCTTTACCTAAAAAAAAATAAGATTCAGAACAACAAGAAATTAATATTTCATAAAGTGGCTCTGTTATAAATACATAAACTCAGTATTACCCGTCACACATTAAGATGTTTCACAGTAGCAGTCGAAATAAAAGATGATGGCAAGAAACCTAAGACTTATAATGAGAATTGTGATATTTCACTTAAGGATAGAAAAGATAGGAATGATTGAGTGGACAAAACTATGTGCTTGGATGGAGAGACATGATAGTGGTTAAGGGTTGAAAAAGGGCAGTTCTCAAATTAATACCTTTAGTGTAATCCAGTCAATATTTTAACCTACAATAATTAATTTCTGGAGTTACTGAAGTGTGGGAGAAGAATTGAGGTAATTCAAAAACATTGCAGACTGTAGCTCTGCTGTAAAGAATAATACATACTGTAACCTATAATAGTAAGTGTAGTGTTTACCCAGAAATAAACAGACTAAAGGAAAATAATTCAGGTCCCAGGTAGAGAGCTGTCTGTATTTGGTATTTGACTTATCATTCCTAAGAAGTTGGGAAAGTAAGAGTTAATTATTGGTTATCCATTTGAAAAAAGAGATCTTCTTGTATCAAATTAAATCCTGGATGGATGAACATTTCAAACTTGAAAAAGCTATACAAATTTTATTTAAAAGATCTAATTTTAGTCTTATGATATCCTTAGAAGACAGAAAGGTAATGTTGATTATGTAAAATGATAAACTTCTTTCGACATGACAAAATACCTTATAAACCTTGTTAAAAGACAGACTCAGAAAAGCTATTCAGCAGTGAATTTTAATTTATTGTCAAAATAATTTAAATGCTAAAAGCAGGAAACTGAAATTTTACTTCAGTTTTTTTTATAGTTTATGCATGAAATGATTATGTGTAGGTGGGAAATTTTTGTAATTTTCATATGTATATGTAATGTGAGGTTTTTGTTTTAAACTTAAGGAAATTTGTAAAAAAATTACCTTAGTTTTAAAAACATCTTTCTTTTTTTGAATGGGAGAGTTTGTATTAACAAAATAATGTTTACCTTAGAAAATTGTAGCTATAAGGAAAGTTTTCTTAGACTAAATTGTTCCCACCACCAAAAAGTCTAAATTATTTACTAAACTGGGTGCAAATGCAATGGTGATGCTAGAAGGTTGTACACCATTATCTTGCTTTATAAATACTGATTAGTCTAACTTCATTGTGTTCAGTCAGGTCAGTTCAGTGAAGACATGATACCTACAGTGGGCTTCAACATGAGGAAAGTAACTAAAGGTAACGTCACAATAAAGGTATGTCAGTTTCTTGCCGTACTGATCTATTGTTATTATATACAATTAGGTATTTTCTGTTTGCGTCTTTGCTTTTACTTCAGCATTTGCTGTTCCTAAGTAATGAATGGGCATAATTCTCTTAGAGAATATATAGATTGATTTTTTTGTTTCTGTAATAGTTTAAATTCATAAAACTTGAAATGTTATTAAGTACCCATTAAAAAAAACTTGGCTTATGAGTAGACAGAAATAATATTTGGGATTTAGTTGTTCCTACGAAATATAGATTCCATCTTTAGAGTATTTGTAATGTGGTATTGCATGATTTAATGAAAAATACATTAGAAGATAAAATCACTTATTATACTATTGATAGTTTAGTATTTGTGATAGCAAATACTGTAACGTATTTTATCCTTTCTCTACTGCTAAGCCCTTTAACTGAAACCATAACACAGGAAAAAGTTAACTAGTTGTTTAACATCATTGTCTTTTCAGAATGAGCTCTACGGGGTAATGGACTGCTGGAGTGCTTTTAGACGCATTGTTTTTATCATGGTGGTTTTTTCGTTTTTTTGGTTCAGTGATTCATGAGAATGTACTTTTACAACCTGGGACCCAACAGCCATTTGGCCCAATTCTTGAGATCACAGAAGCTGTTCACTAAACTCTTGATAAGCAATACCGTGACTTAAGTAGCCCAGTGTTCAGCCTGGTGCTCTACAGAATAGGCATAATAATGAAATTATTATGGACAGTGACTTTCATATGGATAAAATAATAATAATAATAATAATACAAGAAAATAATCTAGGTAGGTTTGTTGGCAGTGTTATTTCTGGGATAATTTTAAAAGATTGTGCATTAATGTTTACTGAACCAGACAACTAAACTTCAATAGTTCCTGAACTGTTGCTCTTTCTGTCTTGATACTCAAATCTGGATGATGCATGGTTCCATAGATTTTAAATTTATCTAAAGAAATGTATTTTTATATTACAACTGTATTGGTTAGCAAAGTATAGTATAAAACCAGATCTTTGCTTAAACAGAATTTTAGTCCTCAATGTCAGCTTACCAAATGTAGCCTTCAAGGTTGAAAGTGGCCCTAAGAATCCCCAGACCAAAAGCTTGTTTGAGCTTAGTTTTTTTAGGAGCACTTTGGCTCTAAGATTGTAGAAATTACTACATCGTCCTGACTTTTCTCTGCTCTTGTGCTGTGTTTTTCTTTGATGAATTATTTGAAGTATTTTTATTAATAATTGTCTTTTCTTGACTTGAAGATCTGGGACATAGGAGGACAACCCCGATTCCGGAGCATGTGGGAACGGTACTGCAGAGGAGTCAATGCTATTGTGTAAGCTTTTTCTTTTTTTTTTTTTTAAAGTTAATTTAAGTTTTAAAGAAGAAAATTGTTTTTAATACTTCAAAGGCTCAGTTTTTACCTCAGTAATAAAAATCTTTCTGTGGGACCAGCAGTTGGCATAATGGCTATGTAGCTGGACTCCCATGTAGTCAACCGCGGTTTGAGTCCTGGACCCGGTGGCTTAAACTCAGACTGGGCCTGCTTGCATGCATGCCCAAGATCCAAGATCCAAGATCCTGAGAGGAGAATGGAGGAGAAGGGATTGTGACGTGGGCATCCCCCCGGGGGGTGATTTATCTCTTTCTGTCTCTTTGTTTCTCTCTGTCTTTCTGGTGAGCACAGGTGCCCTCTAGCAAAAACCTCTCCAGAAAAAAAAAAAAAAAAAAAAAGAAAAGAAGAAGAATATTTCTGAGCTAATTTCTCTCCTTATATTTCTGACAAGGTCTACTGTGTCGTTTCTCTCCTTGAATTCTTCTCTTTTTTTTTTTTTTTTTTTTTTTTTTTTTTTTTTTCAGATTAGTTTATTTTTCATTCTTCATAGGGAATAGGTTTTTCCTTTCCATTTTCTCACTGCTTCTCTTCCTTGAACCCTCCTTCTCTTTGGCTTTTTTTTTTCTGGATGGTGCTCTTAGAATGTTTAATATGTCTGGTATCTTTTAGACAAGCCAACAGTCTCACTGCCATGTCGTGAACAGTACCCATTCCCTTAATGTCTACAATATCCTGCATCACTCCCTCCTGAATAGCTGAGATCTCCACAGGTGTCATGCCTCACTCAACCTGAGAAGGGCCGCCCAGGACGCTGGAGGACAGATCAGTGCACCCAGCTTTTCAGAGTAGACCAAGAATTGAAATTGGACTTTCCATGTGGCTAGGCCCTTAGCTAATTTCTTAGTATAATTCCAATGACTTGGGATTTTAAAAAATAAATGATAGAAAGAGAGTTCTATTCATGTTTTGTTTTACAGTTGAGGAGTAAAGGATGTAAATGTTTTACTATTATTTATTACCTCTAAAACACTCTAGTTGAAAGTATGGGTGCCGAGCTTTTTTTCCCCTTTTTAAATTTTTGCCAGAGGGCATGTGCAGTCACTGTAAAGAGACAGAGAAAGAGGGAAGGTGAGGCAGTACCTCCCACGGGGAATGATCATGGTTATCCTTTATCCATTTCTCCTTTTTTGGGATTTTGGCCTGCATGCATATGTGCCCGGTGTCCTTTCCAAGTCACCAGGTCTGGGATTGGAACTGCATAGTGGACCATATGGGATCCAACTGCCTTAACTACCATGCCACTGGCTAGTCCAAATGTTGATTAACAACTTGAATAATGTAATTTTCTTTTTTTGGGGAGGAGAAGTTTGTGCTTTAGGGCATGTGCGCTCACCAGAAAGACAGAGACATAGAGACAGAAAGCAAGAAATCACCCCCCAGGAGGGATGGCCATGCCAAAATCCCTTCTCCTACTTTCTCTTCTTGGGATCTTAGGCACACATGCACATGTGCTTGGCGTGAGTTTAAGTCACCAGGTCCAGGACTCGAACCATGGTCGACTGTGTGGGAGTCCAGCGACATAGCCATTATGCCAACTGCTGGTCCTGAATAATGTAAATCTTAAGAAAGATAAAAATATCTATCATTCCAGTTGTTATCAAGGCATATGGAGAATACATATTGAGATCACTTTGCCTTTTCTTTAAAGTTACATGATAGATGCCGCAGATCGTGAAAAGATAGAAGCCTCTCGAAATGAATTACATAATCTTCTAGATAAGCCACAGTTACAAGGAATTCCAGTAAGTACTTGTTATTTTATATTTGTAAATATGATTGTATTAATTATGTTTGAAATATGTAAAGTGTTAATTATGTTTGAAATCAGTAATGCAGGAGGAAAGTCTGAAGGGTTTATATTTACTGAGTTTTTGCCATATCCTGGGTGTTGTGCTGTTCATGAGCAGCTTAACCATGTGTCTGCTGAACTGTGCAGCAGGAACAGTGCTCAATCCCTGGGACAAAGTACTGACCAGAATCAGCAGCAGCACCTTCTTGCCCTCATGCATCCGAAAGCATTTGAATAATGCAGCTCTGACAAATGCTGTCAAGGAAAGTGCAAAGGGCTATTTGACTTAAAAGTTACAGGGGAGATTTTATGCGGTTTGGGATAAAAAGAGAGGATTCTTTGAGGAAGTGATGCTTGAGCTGAGATCTGAGGGATGTGTAGAAAAGTTAGGGATGTGATGGTTGTGGGAAGAGAGTTTTTAGGCAAAAAGCCTTTGATGGAAGGAAGCAGGGTTCTGAGAGGAGGCCAGGTTCTAGAGCAGAAAGCAGAGTGGGGTAAAGAGGTCCTGTGTGGCAGCTGGGGTATTGTGTGGGAAGCCACTGAATTGTTTTAAATAATCACATTTATGTTTGGATAGATCACTCTGATTACAGTGTAAGAAGAGATTGAAGTGGTCAAGAGGAGGGATGATGAGGAATATGATTTTAGGAAGTTGTTTCCAAAGGTCTGGCAAATTATGGTACTTTGGATTAGGGTAGTATAGTAGGCAAAATGAGATGGATTTTAGAGGTATGTGGGGACATAGTCCACCTTTCTTGGTAATGGATTAGAAGCAGACATGTAAAGACTAATTCCTGGTTCCCAGCTCTTGCAGTTAGGTGGATGGTGGTGCCATTCATTGAGCTGAGGAATGCTGAGAGAAGAGGCTTTAGCCTCATTAGAGGCCCATGGATGTGAAGTACCTGAAATGTATTATCTCAGTTATTCCTGACAACATATTGAGGTTGGTGGGATTAGCCTTCCTACATAGCAGTTCTCAGGCTACGAGTTCCCATGCATTCAGGATCACATCGTCTTTTAGTAAGTCGCACAGCCAGGTTTTGAATCCATGTTTATCTAACTTGAAAGCTTATTCTTTCTGTTCGGTATTAAAAACTAGTTTTATATACATTACAAATAAAATTCACGTTTATCTCAGTTGCCATAAGAATTAGTGGCACGTAAAAGAAAGCTGATTCAAGTTGAAAGGAATTCGTCAAAAGGATGTTGTGTTGCTCACAGAGTCTTTTAGAAGGCTGCATATTACCAGGCTCAAAAACTAGACTGAAATGAGGGAAGCTTAGCAGCTGCCGTGGTCACATCCAAACTCACACCGTGAAGTAAGTCTGGTGGCCACATGTGGTTTCTGATTGGAGGTGTTCTTACTGACCTCCTCCACTATCAGAATAGGTTCTCTGTCCTTGCTTTCTCATCCAGGTTCTTGGATCTGCATCCAGACTTACCAGTAGGTCCTAGATTATGCACGTATGCTCTAGCCAAAAGGAAAACTGAGAAATAAATTACCTGTAGAAGCAAGTAGCTTCACTGAGAGGAAAGTGCATTAGATGGGAGAAAGGTGCTAGGCACCCTTAAAACAGCTGGTCAGAGATGACCATGGTGTGTGATTAGGAATTCACCCAGATAGAGCGAGAACCTGGAGTGACTTAACTAACAGTGTAGAGAGGGTTAGGAGTTGGAAAAAAGACAAACAGACCAAAAGTACTGAGATTTGGCTATTAGTTCCTTGAGTGCATGTACGTCTTATTTAACTTTCCCCAGGGAGTTCTCACAGACTTACTGGTGGGAGCTCTGACCTTACTTCGTTGGCCTTCTGTGCAAAATGGAAATAAGAGTCTCTACCTATGTAGGCCAGCAGATGGTGTGGTGGTGAAGGTGCAGGGTTCCCACATGGCTGATCACAGTTAGAGTCCTGGACCCAGTGGCTTAAAAATCACACTGGGTGTGTGTGTGTACGCATGCCCAAAATCCAGAGAGGAGAAAGGATTGTCTTGTGGCAGTCTCCCTGGGGGTTGATTTATCACACCCCCAGAGTGCATGTGCCCTATGGCAAAAATCTTTAAAAAAAAAAAAAAAAAAAAAAAAAAAAGAATCATCATCATCATCATCATCTATGGCTATTAGTCTGTAGTGCTCAAAATAGGGCCAGGGAGCTAGTGGATGGGTATTAAGTAAACAAATAGATATGACAGGGACATCGTGTGTACTATGTAGGATGGATCAAAGATATAAATTCTGATTTAGAGTATGGATGCCATAGATTAAGTATATATATATGTGTGTGTGTGTGTGTGTGTGTGTGTGTGTGTATGTATATATGTATATTTATATATTCATAGTCCTTGATTTCCATAGTTCAGAAAGGATATTATCTGAGAAAGATAAAGTGTAATTGAGAAGGCTGTTTTGCTTCGCTTGCTTTTCTAACTACATCTAATAAGCAGGTGATAACATGTATTCTCAGAGTTTATGGCAGTTAGGTTTATCCAGCTACCCACACTTACCATTGTCAGAGTATTTCTCCCTGATGGAGTCTGAATTTTTAAAAAACTTACTTGTATGTTTACATGATTAATGGGTGTAACATAAAAACTGGTTAAAAAAATGGTCGCTGACTCAGCAGTTGTGACATGAGTGCCCTACAAGGTGGGAAGCCACTTGCTGACTATGGGTTTGGACCCCTGGGTTTTCTTGAACACATGGTGGATGTGCATATGGGCACTTGGGATCCTGAGGAGCTGGAGAGCTGAGGATCGGGAGCCAAGACTCCTCTTGAAGTTGCCTCCTTATCTCTGTCTTGCAATATCACACACTCACCAGAAAAAAAAAAAGGTTTCTTCCCTTTTGGTTGTTATGATCATATTCACATTTTAGTGATGATTCTTTAAGGAACAGCAGAATGCATAACGTAGACTTAGAATATTTTCGGTCGAAGTTGGTAGCCACATACTGAATCAAGGTCATCTATGTGGTGGGAGTTAATTGAGTGTCAGTATGGCTTATTAAATTGATAAGATAGGCCACGAGTCACACTTTGTGTTTTAATGTTGTGGCATGTGTTATAGTATTCTAACTTTAATATCTTCAGATATTGAGATGATAAGCTTATATGACTATTTTCTACACAAAAGTTTACTCTTAATTTCTTTTTAAAGGTCCTAGTACTTGGAAACAAGAGAGATCTTCCCAATGCCTTGGATGAGAAACAGCTAATCGAAAAAATGTACGTCTTAAAAGTGAATGATATGTTTCAAAATTGGTTCTCAATTACATTATTTTCCCACTGGCATCATTTCATTATTCAGTAATGATCATAACAGAGTTTTTACCTGGCTTACCAGAGAAGTGAATACCTGAAATTTTGGTAGTGGTAAAGTAATTTCTTCAGAAGGGTAATAAAAATAAATAACATTGAGCAAAGATTGATAAACATCATGGCAGCTGTTCTAGCACAGACCTAATTCTCTTAATTCTGCTTCTTTTAGGAATCTGTCTGCTATTCAGGATAGAGAAATTTGCTGCTATTCAATTTCTTGCAAAGAAAAGGATAATATAGGTAAGAAATGACTGGTATTTCTGGAAGAAATGGGTATAATTGGAAGGAAGATCTAATGCTTCTAACTTATCACCATTTCTGTTCAAGTGACTTCCTTTGTTAGAGTACGATTGCTTTTGCCAAAAAAAAAAAAAAAAGAGTGTAGACAATTATACCTTTGACAACAGATATGCAGCCCCACATCATCTCTTTGCAGTTTAAAGAAATAAATGCAATAAAGAAATGAGGTTAAACGTTACGTGATGTCAATTTATTGTATTAATTTTTGCAGAGCTAGTATCTGGCTGTGCTTTATAAAAGCAAAATTAAAATTATTTTTGAAATAAGACTTTATAAAAATTGTTCTCCAGGCACTATAACAAGTGTTCATTGAATCACATGTTATAGTGTATTACTATAATATGTTACTGCTCTGTTGGAAGTGTAAGCCAAAAATATTCTTTATCTACTTAATGTTTATATTAATTTCCTGGAATTGCCGCAACAGAGTAGCACAAACTAGATGGCTTAAAGCAGCAGAAACACTGTCTCAAGTATAGCAGGCTAGAAGTTGAGAACCAAGGCTCTCAGGGAAGGTTCTTCCTTACCTCTTTCTAGCTTGTGCCAGAAATCCTTGGTGCTCCTTAGCATTTGAGTGTACCATGCCAATCTCTGTCCCATAGCCATGCTTCACATGACTTTCTCCCTGTGTGTGTCTCTGTGTAAATGTATAATCCTCTTAAGAAGACACAAATCGTGGGGCCAGCCATGGCAGCACATTACATCTGGTAATGCAATACTCCATAGTGCTGAAACGATATGAGAAGTTCCTCGGTTCACACCCCGAGGTCTCTCTGTACAACATGCATGTGCTTGTGATCTTGGCTTGCTGAGGCTGGGGATGGATGAGTCATGATGTGAAGACCCTGTGAGGATGCTTGTCCCTCTCTCTCTTTCTCTGTCTCTCTTCATGGAAAAAAAGAGTAAGAAAAAGACATAAGTAGTTGGCCACCCTGTCCAGTAAGACCTCATCCTGACTACTTCTGCAGAGACCCTTTTTCCAAATAAAGTCACATTCTAAGGTTGTAGGTTGACATGAATTTTTAGAGGAGATACTATTTAATCTAGCACAGTGTCCTTTAAATAAATATGTATATATATTGGACCATATGGTTCAGTTCTGGGCTCTTAACTAATTTGGTGACGAATTATTTAATAAGGGTATATTAAAGTAAAATGCAATAAATAGTGTCAATACAATATCTTCAAAAAAGTATTCTCATATTTTTCCTTAGCCTCTTTTCATTAAATAACGGTTCTCGTGGTACTTAGTCTTTTTTAGTTAATTCCAGTCTGTCTTCCTCTGCCTCATTTCCCACTTCCCTGTCTGCAAACATGCTCTGCTTTGCTCAGAGTGTTGATTGTTGTTGTTCTCGCTACTCTGAACTTCCTTTAAAGATCATCCGGAGCAGCCTAAGCACCAACTTGCTGATGAACACAACATTTTTTTCTATTAAATGGATAGAACGAGTAGCTTGTTATACTGGAAGCACTCATTTATTTATATGTTTTCAAAGTTTATTTTATTCGTGATAGTCCCTGTGCATGGGCATTTGTACTTGCAACAGAGACATACCCTCAGTAGAGTCTGGTCACACTTTGACCCCCTTCCCCTAGTCCTTGAGCTTGTCTGAACCTTGGGGACATGTCTGTGGTGTTTCTGGATGACCCAGCTGATCCAGACCTGTGGTCAGCCATGTGGCTTCCAGCACTGCAGTTTACTATTCTACCTCGACTGTGCTACCAGCCTGGGACAGAAGCACTCATTTAATTTCAGAACAGACACTTCAAACACTTACGGTCACTGAGATTGTACTTAGGTTGTTTTTTCCCCCCTATTTTGGGGGAATTCTTGTTGCATTTTAAGATATTCATCCATGAGAGCATTTACTTTTACACCAGTAATTCTCGATAGGGAATTTTCCCCCCTAGGACATGTGACAACGGCTGCAGGTATTTTTTTCGTTACCATAACTAAGAGGGATGGGACATCTTGTGGGTAGAGACCAGCGATGTGAAAAATCTGACAGCCCCCACAGCAAAGAATTACCCAGCATAACATCTCAGTAGTAGTGAGGTCGAGAAACCCTGTTCAGTACTGGCCATAGTTTTATGTACATTGTACTGTTCTGTAAATCCATTACTCTTATGTTTCCTCTAATATTTCTTAAAATAGAAAAGAAATCAAGACTTTAAAAGAGAAGAAAAAGTCCTTTGTTTTGCTACTGTTGCAAACTAGCCAGTTACTTTGCAGAAAAATGTATCTCTGGCTCTTTTAGCAGAAATGCAGTAGAGCTGGTGAGGCCCTTTTTTGCTATTTGAGGCTGGTCTTCATAGTTTATTATATGGTTGGTGGTTACCAGGTTTGTGATTTTGGAACTGCCGGTGATGTAAAGTATTACCATGGACAAGGAAACTGATCCACTCTAACTAGATTCAAAATAAATAGTTTGTAAATTAGAATGCCTGTTTATTTGGAACAAGAAATGCAACTAACAGCCAAGTGGATCAGACTTCTTGGGTAATCAGGTCAGAATATCCTCCTTGATTTTGTCAGTTTCCGATTTGTTTTATGGTGTCAAATTTATGAAATTAGTAAATTGCTCCCAAAAGTATTTTGGTGCACTTGTTATACTTTTCACTTCTTAATGTGGTCTGAAGTACCTTAACTTCATTAGTACTATGTCTTCAAGTCACACATAGAATACATTATTTCTGGGAAGATGTTCGTCACAAAGATTGCTCATACCTTTTACTTCTCGTCATGGAAAGTGACTCTTCCTTCAACTGAGTATTTATTTCTATGATGTCTTCCTATATAGCCTTGGAGATCCATCTGTCTTCAGCATGTGACTATCTAGTTTCCACAGAGGTTTCTGTTTTTATTTTTAGATTAATTTCTCAAATATTTAAAACTGGGTTATTTCACTTCAGATCCCCTTTCTCCCATTCAATTTAAGTGAGCACGGCTCACTCTTAGTAAAGACTGTTGTCCCCATTTTGAGGTACAAAGGACCTGCTTGCAGTTGGGCGGAATCATTATTCCTACAACGGTTGCGTTCATGCAGATCTCGGCTCCAATCTGCTCTTTAGATGTTTGTGGCTGTAGTTTCTCATGTGTGCAAGCCAGGAACTGAAGGTCGAATTTACACTCATCTGTCTCAGGCTTGGAGAATGGAACGCTGCTTCCTAGAGTCTCCCACCCTTTGTGTAGATAACACAGGACGCGGTTCTCTATGTAAAGGACTTGGGACAATAACTCAGTGCCTCCTCTTCTCAGTCTGTGTTTTTCCGGACTAATCTCAGCTTCTGTAGTGTTGTCAGCTGCCACGTGTGTGACGGTATCTCGCCAGTCTTCATCTCTTCTCAGACTACCTGCTGGACGTCCACATATGTGTTACCCACTGCCCCTCAGGCTTCATGGCCTTACAGCAGAATTCTCGATCATTTTTTCCCCCAAAGCTGCCCTCTTTTAGCCACTGTCTTACTTGGTAGCTCCATGACTCGCATACTCAGGCCAGAACATAAGTTCTCATCCACCACATACAGTTCGTGACCAAGTCCTATCAGTTCTATGTCTTAATCATGCCCCTCCATTTTCCTCTTCATCCCTGCAGTGCTTGGCTTCCTTCAGGCCTTTGCCCTTTTTCCGTTCTTGGTACCGTAGTCTCCATAATGGCATCCCTCCAGGTTGTCTTACTCTGTTGTCACTGCTAACTTACTAAAATAAACTAATAAGACTTCCCTGCTTAAAGTAACTTAACGTTGACTAGAGAATAAAATCCAAACCTTTTAGCATGGAAAAATGATATTCAAAATTACTTGTCTCCTTCTAGCTAGAGGTTCTCAGCTGCGGACAGTCTTGCTCCTCAGGGGACATTTGGCAATGTCTGGAGACATTTTTGATTGTCAAAACTGGGGATGAAGGTGATGCTGGCATCTAGTGGTTAAGGCCAGTATGCTACAGGGCACAGAAAGGCCTTTTGCTATTGCACAGGAAAGAAAGGATTATCCAGGCCAGAATGTCAAAAGGCCAAAGTTACAGCCCTGCTCTAGCCTTGGCAGGGTGACATCCCCCTCCTCATCCTGTGCTTTAGCCGTCACACCATTCAGTCCACCCAGAGCTCCACACTGTTTCCTGCGTTTTTTGATTCTCTTGGTTTTGCAGTTTCTTTTGCCTGGCATTCTGTGGAGTGGATCCCCAAACCCAAATGATTCTTTGTGTCTTTTCTGCTCATTATACATAAAAGTTCCGTGAAGGCGGAGAGAGGTTCTCTCATATCCTTGCAGTCCTAGCAATTTGCATGTAGTACCTGATCTCATAGGCAGTGAATAACGGAGGGCAGCAGTCACCCTGCGCACAGTTAAATTCTTAAATCAGAAGGCTCTTCAGTCTGATATTTCCTCATATTAATTCTCTTGAAACTCAAGTAAGGAATAGTTTAGATGCAGAGAAGCAGAAGACAGGCCCAGAATGTGCCTGGAATTAGCTGCATTTAAAATACTGTGTCTGTTTGATGTTATGTTTCTTAATTCATGTCTTAATGCCTTCACTTTTCCCCCCTATCTTTAGATATCACACTTCAGTGGCTTATTCAACATTCAAAATCTAGAAGAAGCTGAAGCACCTCCTGAAGTCTTCCAGTCCTTCTTGGCTATAATCCTAGAATTATTGTCCGTTCCTCTGAAGTACTTCCCAGAATACGGTCCTTCCTAAACCCAAGAAATTGCCTTTTTCAGAATTTATTTCTCATGTGCACTGCTGAAGATGTGTGTCCCTAATCCTTCATAAAGATTCAGCTAGAGTTGTCATGATAGAGTCAGCACACACAAAAAGGCTGTTACACATACTTCAACAGTGTGTAGAGCTTTTTTAAACACACTTTTGACCATCTTAAATCAAGAAGATTGCATATTTCCATTCTGGTCTTTCTGGGCCAGATTTTTATATTCGTTTTCAGTAAATGTCTATCTATAAAATTTCATTAGAGTCCTGTAGCTTAATATTGATACTGACTTGATACAGCATGAAGTTTCTAGTGCCACACACAGTATTTAGAAAACCTTTAAGCCTGACTCATGTGGGATAGAAACATAATCTTTGTCTTATCTCACAAATGCATGTGAAACGTATTTACACCTTAGGAATTACAAGTGGTCTGCAAAGAGTGCGTGAGGCAACAGATCAGTGTTGTTGGTTCTTTACACCGGTGAGATTCTACCTGATGAATTTTAAAAACATTCTGCTCTCTGAGAATTCTTTATTGCCAGATAGCAGTTGGGGATACGGGAGGAACTAAAGCATGCTGTGTTGTATCTGTCCAGATCATTATGTCTTTTTTTTTTTTCCCTTTTCTTTTTTTCTTTCCTGGTTCAACACACTTTTTTAAGGGGTTAGGAATTGAAGATTTTCTCAAAAGCTTTCATGAATTTAGAGCATTCCAGCCAATATAATAAAACCTGTCAAGAACGTCAGACTTTGTTCAAACACCTGTCTGTTCTTTCTATCTCCAGTGCTGCTGCATGACAGACACTCTTAACTCTTGACTTTTTATATCTAGTCATACAGTTGACTTTCAGCACAAAAGATACTTATAAACAAATAAAAATTCTTATTTTTCTCTCTTATTGATGTAAGGTTTGGCACTCTTTTGTCTGGTGCCATTAGACATCTTGATTATTGTGACAACTCTAGACTTGCCTGCTTTAGCTAATGTAATCATGTGCAACGTCTACAGGTTGTTTAATAATCAAACGGCAAAGAGAACTGAAGAACCAATGCTGTTTTTTGTTTGCTTCTATGATACAGAGGTGTATAAAAATGTAAAACGAACATGTTTTGTAGTTTATTGATCGCCATAAACATAAAGGGACATAGTAGTATGGTTCATTGTAAACTGTTAACTCATACAGACCACCGTAGTAGATACAGCCCTATGGTTCACCTGTTTGTGTGTTGCTTCACACCGTGTGTGATTTCGTTTCTTTTGTTAAGCAGCACTTACGTAGACGGTGCATTTCCAACTGTGTTGAACACTCATCAACAGTAAGTTCTTTTAAGGAATACCACTTTTAATTTATAGACTGCCATGGCCTTAAGAAAATATTCTGTACAAAGTACTGCACTGTGTTGCACAGACACTACTTGTTTATTCTTGTTTTCCTCCATTCACATTTTTATGATTAGAATCTGGGCTTTCAAAGTTCTCTTCTTAATCTTCGAAGCATGTTGCATACTTCCCTGTGGGATGGATGGTTCTACAAATGAAGGGATATTTAAACTGGCTACTGTAGTTCACCCCATTCATGGGATTGGGAACCATTACAAAGAATGTGGCAACTTGCTTGTGCCTATGAGGAGGAATCAGAACTAGAACGTGTGACTATGTGAGGACTGCAGGGGTTTGTGAAGACCTACACCTTACTGTGTTTATGTGTCTCTTCATAGCTTTCAGCATTTCAAGACATCCAGACGCTACTGCCACCATTTTCCTGTGCATTAACCTCTGCATGTGAAAACTTAACAGTTACTGAACTTTGTAAATACGTGGATTTTTTTTTTTAATTTAGGTGGATGCATTTTTTTGTCTGTTTACTGCTCTTCTCAGCTTTATTCAATAAACTTGCATTTTGAGGGTTGTTTTGGCAATTTTAAATTAAAATGTGCATCATGATGGAAGGTGCAGACTGTTTTGGGGGGGTGTGGAAAAAAAGTTAAACCATGAGGAGGGTCTGTAGACCATATGCCAGAAAGAAATCAGCTTACCCCTCAAATAATTGGGTCTTTGGGCTAGTTCAAATAGAAATAAACATTTAAAATACCCACAGAATTGATACTGTGATTATTTGTGTGTGTGTGTGTGTTTGTGTGTGTGTGTGATGTGAGAGAGGAGATGCCATGTGTGAACTCACAGTACACCAAATTTAGGACTTTTAAGTGTCAAGAGCTAGTAAAGCATTTTCTACTTCAGTTTTAGAGATCAAATCAAAACCTTAGCAATAAACTAAAATGATAAGACTTGCTTACCTAGTGACTTCAGAATGAAACTGTGAATACCAAGTATGCTTGGTTTAGAGGAAAGCACTTAGCCAATTTTGCTAATATGTTATTTTCTGTAGCATAAGTCAATGTTTATCTCATCAAAGCTGTTGGAGCAATGATTTTATGTATTTTTACTCAGGAAAGTTCGGTTGGCTCTATATCTCCATCCTGTCATTCTGTACAGCCAACCCTTATCGGCTCCTTGGGTATGTGATTTAGCATCTCTGTCCCTCAGATATCATGTTTAAATTATTGTACTGAATAGGTGGAGCCATTTAGTCAAGCCTTTTAGTCACCTCACTACTGCCCTACCCAAGGAGATGGGTATGTGCGTGGGGAGTGGGGTAGAGGGCACTGAGGATCGACATTTAGTTTAACTCAGCGTTTGTATCTGCTTTAAAAAATTGAGATTTGTAAAATTAGTCTGTTTTATTCTGTCCAGTAAATTGAGTGTATTGGACCATGGGGTGCTTTAGTGTATGTTGTTTTATGATTGAGAAACTAATTGCCTTGTCTGTTCTATTTATGTAGGATTGAGTTACACTGAAACCCTGTTTTGCTCATTTCAGTTTCTCAGAGGTTCTGGGAGATAGAGAGCTGGGGTGGAGACTACAGTGTAATGCAGGCAGCCCTGCTCTCAGTCCAGTTGGTGGACTGCTTTGTTGTAAAACACACCATCCTGGGGAACCCACCACACTTGATGTTTAAAATGTTTTCATTTTGTTACAGACTTTTCAGGTCATGCTTTCAACAATGTTATGACTGTGGAGAGACTTGAAGAGAAAGACAGTAACAAAATAGTAGCCTTACAGACTTCCCTAAAGTCTGTTGTTTACAAGCCCACTGCAGGTGTTTCCTGGTGGTTAGTAAATATCTTCCAGGCAGTTTGTTTAAAATGCAGCTATTAGTAAAAATGGATACTGTTGTAATTGCTGTTGCTGCCTCTTGAGTGTTCTCCGGGAAACAGAAGCAGGTCATTGACATGTTAGATGGACTGCAATGGGAAGTTTCTTTTTCTTTTCTTTTTTTTTTTTTTTAACCAACTGAGTTTTATTTGTTGTATAAACCAAACCACCTAACATCTTTCAGGTGAAAAAATACTAAATTTGAATATACTACAAAGTGAATTAGAGCCAGCTTTGGGGAGGGAACATAATTCTACTCAATTAAGGCAAACATGTTTATAGACTACAGATTAGTTTATTTTTAACACCCATCATGCCATGAATTCATAGGGAATAGGTTCCAGTAGCTCAGGCTCCTTTCCTGTGGTTCTCACCAAGTGTGCTGCTCTGGGTGGAGCAGGCTGGCGCTTCAGTTGAACCCAGGTCCCTCTCTCTTTGGCTTTTTTTTTTTCTGGTCATTTTCCTTCACACGTTTTAGGACGCTATCTCTGCTCTTAGAATGCTTAATATGCTCAATATGCACATTGATTCTCTTGGCAAGAATCTTGCCCTTAACATGCTGGGTAACATTGTAGACTCCTCCAGTTTTGCCATGGTAACATTTGTAGGGCATTCCTTTTTGAATAGTACCCATTCCCTTAATGTCTGCAATATCACCTTTCTTGTAGATTCGCATATATGTTGCCAAAGGAACAACTCCATGTTTTCTAAAAGGCCTAGAGAACATATATCGGGTGCCTCTCTTTCCCTTTGTGTTCATCATTTTGGTTAATTACTGGAAGATGGCGGTTCCAGGGGAAAAAAAAAAAGTGGAAGTTTCTTAATCTAAGCAACAGCAGTAGTCATTCATTATTCCATTTCATAAACAAGCCCTATCTTTAGTAAGATAATTCTGTTTTAAAATCCAAAGGCAGCTGGCACTTAGATAATTTAGATTTCCCAGCAGGAATCAGGAGGGGAAAAAAATACCTTAGTCTCATTTTACTGGGGCTTGCAGGTCTTGCATTCATAAAGAAAGGGATAAAGGAAAAATAGCTTAAAAATGCTAATGCAATGCTTGGTTCTGTGAAGAGTGCTGGATTGGCAGTAGGGAGAGGGAGTTCCTTTCTTTGTCATTGATTGTGTAACTGGTTGAGTGGTTGAACCTCCCATGGTGCCTTTGTTTTCCCATTCATAATGTGAAGAGGGATGGATTTCTAACATAAGTTCTCTTAGTAACAGGCTCCGATTCTGGCAGCCTGGAGATCTAGAAGGTGATGAAATAAATGCAGAGAGGTATGAAAATGTCACAGGACTCAGTGACTACATTAATGTGTCTTTCACTTGAAAAGAATGCAAAAATACAGAAATATTTAAATGTTATAACTTTAAATTTTAACATAGGGGCTGGAGATCATAAACATTTTATAGAATGAGAGCAGCTTACGTTTTACTTGGAGAAAACACTGTAATCCTACAGGATTTTTTTCAATGATCATTATGAAAGGCACTTATAAATTTTCGAGCATTTTTACCAGTCTGAAGAAAAACATTCATCCTGATGTACCCTAGAAAAACATAATACCTACTACCACTTTGGGGGTAAATGGTACAGAGCTAATATTGAATACTTCACAACTGCTGCTGTTGCTTGGTTCTGCTAGAGTTTATTGATTAATTATTTATTTAGAGAGACCTGGGCCAGTTAGAAAATACTTCCTTTTAATGTAGTGAAGGGGACATTGTCGGATGGGCAACAAAACTTGTGTGTTCGCTTTTGAATGTGGGAAAAACAGTAAGCAATTGCTAAGTATAGCATCTCCCCTACCAGCTCTCCTGTCATCTACAGCTTTGGCCTGTTTCAGGTGCTGTATAATATGTTTTCCTCTATTTTCAGAGGTCCGTTATTACTGTACCAGTGCGTGAATCCAACACTTTCTTCCCCTCATTCACATATATTATTTTCTAAGGCAAAATTCAAATTCCTGTTATTTGTCATACCGCTAACTAATGTAGGAAACACTCGCCCTACTCCCATTGAACAGAGTTAAGAGTTGATGTAATGCCTGCTTTCTCTGGAACCATCTGAAACCCAAAGGATGGGGCATGCTATGTGTGAGGTGAGTACAGTTCTCGATGGGTAATTGCTCCACCTGGTCAGTGGTGTACTGTTGATAGTTAGAACAGCTGGAAGGGAAGCTTGCTACTTTTTACCCTTACAGTCCATTTATTTTTGGAATAGGTTAATTTTTAATAGGTAAGTCACATGACTCAAAAGTTAGAATCATTTATGAATAATTTAAGTCTTAAGCCCACCTATGTTGGAGTAAACCACCCCACCACCTGCCTGGCTTTTGTGGATAAGCCTTATATCAGTTTCCTATGAATATTTCTAGTATTTTTTAAACTAAATACAAAATACAAAAAGAAAATAGAAACATATGCTTTTTTTTTAAGGGATTTTCATTATAGGGTGTGTGCACTTGCCAGAGAGACAGAGACATACAAAGTGAGAAATCAATTCCCCAGTGGGGATGGTCATGCCACAATCCCTTTTCCATTCTTCTCTCAAGGATCTTGGGGGTACATGCACCTGGTGTGAGTTTTAAGCCACCTGGGCTAGGACTCGAACCAAGGTCGACTATGTGGGAGTCCAGCAACATAACCATTATGCCATCTGCTGGTCCCAGCATATGTGCTTTTAAAAAGCCACTTTCTTATATAAATGGTAGTATATTGACTTGCACGTTTTTTTTCCCCCCTACTTACTGTGATCTGGTGATTTTCACATGTCAAAAAGTAGAGAGTTCCTGGGGCCAGCAGGTGGCATGGTGGTTAAGGGTGCTAGATTTCCACATGGCCAATCCTGGTTTTGAGTTCCGGACCTAGAGGCTTGCTTTCTCACTTTCTCTGTTTCTGAAATATTAAAATAATAATGTTAGCTAAAATAAGTTTTTTTTTTTTTTTTTTTTTGGAGAGGTTTTTTGCTATAGGGCGCGTGCGCTCGCCAGACAGACAGAGAGAGACATAGAGACAGAAAGCGAGAAATCACCCCCCAGGGGGGATGGTCACGCCGCAATCCCTTCTCCTCCATTCTCCTCTCGGGATCTTGGGCACGCACGCACACGCGCCCGGCGTGAGTTGTAAGCCACCGGGTCCGAGACGCGAACCGCGGTCGACTACGTGGGAGTCCAGCGACATAGCCATTACGCTAACTGCTGGTTCCCTGTTTTTTTTTTTTTAAAGTTCTTTTTTTCCCTCAACTCTAGAGTTCCTATTTAATTGTGTGGTTTTCACTGTATGAGGATTCCCTAGTTTGCTTAACTGGTTTTCTGTGAATAGGCATTGATACAACCACTCCTCACTTAATGACCCACCTGCTTTAACAACTCTCAGACTAATGACCAGTTCTCCAGTGCAGGGCATCCCCTTTGTGAGTCTTTATCTTGTTCCTACAAGTAGGTTAGCATTTACTATATGAAGCATTCACCGTCACAGTAGACTGCATATTTTGTTTATGAATTTGTGCTTTATTGGGCACCCATAGTAATATTCAGAATAAATAAAAACACTTATGCCGTATTTATGTTACGGTGTTGTGTGTCTTGTCACTTTCTGGTGCTCATTTAATAGGTCTTTTGTATGAGTAGAATGGCATTATTTTCGTGTGGTGTGTGATAATTATTGAAAAATATATGCCGTTGAGATGCCACAACACACCACAAGACATCCACCTTTAAGATTCTTGCTTATGGCCAGTTCTTTTAATGACCTTGTCATAGGAACAGAACTCAGTCGTTATTGAGCCGTGCCTGTAATGTGTTGTTTATACATGTTGTATATAATCTTTGTTTTTATAAGCAATAGTGCAGTGAATTGTTTTTTAACTGCATAAGAATTCACGGAAGCATATCTGAGTGAAAAGGTAAGTAGCATTTGTACTTAAGCTGGGAGATTGCCAAATTGTCCTTTACAGGGGACGCCCCAGCCTTTATTTCTACCTATCTTTGTGCTTTGTGTCTGGCTAACAGCATGTGGACACACTTTTGGATTTCTACCCACTGAAGAGGTGGAAACCATAATTATATCCTATTCAACTTTATTAAATTTTATTCACACAAGAATAATACATATTCATTGTATTATTGTAGTTTTAAAACTTTCTGTATATATTCTTTATTGCCAGAGGACACAGTAACTCACCAGTGTGAGTGAGAGCTAGCACCCTCCCACACCCAATGGGACATGGGCACACTTTACCTGGCATTTTTCTCAAGCTGCTGGGCCCAGGATTTAAACTCTGGTCAGCCACGTGGGATCCAGCTCCCAGTGCACAGCACTTAGCACTGTGCTTTGGACCAGCCTTACACCATTCAACTTTAAACCGGATGTGGAATTTACCTGAAGAATATTATGTATTCTGGAATTGGAGCATCAACAAATTAATCATAGATTTATTTCCTCCTCCTTTATACAACATATATATTGCTCAGAAGAAAGCAATCAGATTTAAAAATTATTACATCACTTGATATTTTTAACATTGTTGCTTTGAATAATTACAATTCTTTGGAGTAGGAAAGAAAACATCTCTTTTTGATAGATATTTGGGGATTATTCTGGGACTAGTCCTTTGAGGTCATTAGAGGGCACTTTTCTGGCTTTGTAGTTTTCGGAACCTAATGCATTGATTCATGCACTCAGAAGGCTGTATCCAAAAAACGCATGCCAGCCTATTAATGGAGGATGTCTTTAAAGGCACTGAAATACATGTTAGCTAGGTCATCTCCTTCCAGCTACAAAAATAAGGAGACTGAAGTTGGAACACCTAGTGGGATGTAGCCCTACATCAGAGATCGAGGACCCTGAGGTGTAGAAGCTACCGCAGGTCAAATGAAATAGAACTGGAATTAAGACTCGAGGACTTGTGGTTTATTTCAGCTATTCTTGGAGTGTGGTTGAGTTTCAGCCCTACATGTTTTTCTCCTAAAATAGTGCTTTGAATGTAGGTGGTGCTTACAGTTTTCTGAGTCATCCAGTAGATCTCAGGTGTATATGTACTAGGTACTTCTATTAGATGCTGGTCTTAAAAGGATCAGCCTTGTGCAGCACTGTTTTAGGTACACGCACGCACACACACATTTCTCACAACTGTGGTGAGTGCTGTGCTTATCACTCCCCTATTTTCAGATGAGCAAGCAGGTTCAAAAAAGTAACTTCCCAAGGTCACCAAGAGGGTGGAGCTGTGATGTGAACACCTGGCAACTCCTGGCCATTGCAGTTCTCAGTCTGTGCTCCTTTTTACCTTGGACAGTCCCCAAGGTAAAGCCATTTTTTAAATGAAAGGATTTTCTTTTTTCAGTCCCCTGTTGCTGTGTTGAGATTGTGTACTGGAAAATCTTTCACACGTCAAAACTTTCATAAAGAGTAGATTTAATTTTTTTTTTTTTTTTTTTTTTTTTTTTTTTTTTTTTTTTTTTTAGTTTTTGCTATAGGGTGTAGGAGCTTACCAGAGAGAGACAAATCACACCCTAGCCCCCAGAGGGGTAGCCATGCTGCAATCCCTTCTCTAGTCCCCTCTTGGGATAGGGGGTGCACATACACACACACACACACACACACACACACACACACCTGGCATGGTTTTCAAGCTGCTGGGTCCCATACTTGAACTATGCTGTGGCCATGTGGGATCCAGCCATCTTAATCTCCATGCCTCCTGCTGGCCCCAAGAGAAGATTTTTTAAGGTTGGGGTTTTCTGATTAGATAGGGGTCTTGTCTCAATCTAACTGGCGACCTTTACTTTGAGGAGAGTTCTACTCTAAAGGTCTAGTCATGGGATAACCTATTTTCTTTCAGCTCAATCTAATTCAAGAATGGAAACACTTCTTGAATATGGCCTCTAAAGCCTAGACTTTGCCTTACAGTATGCTAGTGTCAACACTGCTGACCAGGAGGTGGCTTTGGAAGAGAAAGCGGACTTTTCTTTTTTTTTGGCTTGAGGGCCAGCTATTTGTAACTAAATTGCCATGGACTTAAAACATGGGAAACTTGGGCTATAACCCATTTTCTGCGAATAGCAAACAATCTCTGAAAATTGAACCCCCAACCTGACTTCTGTTATGGCTTGTGGAATGGATACAGTGTTTTCTGTGAACATTACATGAGAAGGCATGAAACAATGTTTTCAAAACCACAAGACATACTACTGGCAGCTGTTGTCAGTTTTACCAAGAAAAGCATCTTTCAGAAGTTGGATTGTTTTCTCTGGTTATTAAAAGGTTTTTTTATTAGAGCTTTTTTTCCAGTGTGAGGATGGGCGCTGTCATCAGTGTGATCTAGAGTTGACTATACTGAGGGGTCAGATTTAATAAAGTAATAAAGAGCAATAAAGTAGCTCAGGACAGGAAAACAACATGCAACTTAATATTCTCACTCAGTTTATAAATTCCGGGAAGGCAGAACCTGAAAGTTCAGGATGAAGGGTTGGGGTTGGTCTTCCAGTAAGTCCTTAGGGGCCCTTCATGGAGGAAGAGCATTTAGAATCTGTGTAGCCAAAAGGCACTGGCTCAGTACCCTGTATCCTCAGACAGTAAGTCTCCGAGCTTGCTGCATTTAGTTTTTTGGACACTATATTATGGTGGAAATCAAGATATTCTAATTCCTGTGACTTCTGTTTTGCAGCCCCAGTAAATATAGTAGAGGAACAAGATGTAAATTATTTTGGAAACTAACCCTTCCCTCTTCCTCAGTTTTCTATCTAGATGGATGACACATCCCCCAAAAGATAGGTTTCTGCAGAGAAACTTCACCTTTACCTTTGCAGGTAATGTATTGCTATTATTCCTTACGTAAAATCAGGGAAGTGTTAGTAGCAATCTATGATTTGTTTAAAAACAAACCAAAAAAAAAAAAAAAAAAGCAAGGGGTGATGATATTCAAGGTTTTACCCTGAAGTTTTGCAGCTCAGAAATAACTCTTATTCTCTGAAATGTCTCCTGTGAAGATCTGGCTTTCATTCAGACGCCAGATATCGGAAGTATCCGAACCTCACTCTCCTCACTCACAGCTGTGACACTTCTGCTCTCAGCAAGTCTGGAGAAGTAATTTTTGCTAGCTATGTTTAGGAGTAAGACTCAGTGAAGATGGCACAGGGATTACTGTCAACATGGCCACCTCCTCAGAGGTCGCCAAATGGTAATGTAAAGGATGCAACTAGTAAAGAAGATGCTCTTTTACCATTCACATACTCTTATTTCCAGTTACAGAAACTAATCAACAGGTCCCTTTCCTTTTATTTTCTCTCCTTACCCTTTCTGAAATGCTTCACAATTGGATTTTTCTGCTCTTTGCAATAGGAAATGTCGCACGCAGTCCGATCTGATCCAGGGGTAGTCCAGGGATGGGCGGGGCTGAAGTTCTCATCGCTTGGGTACACAGAATGGGTCAGAGATAGCTCAAGGACATTGAATACCCAAGGACAACAGTGTGTCCTGTTTAGGAGCCTGGCAAAGACTCCAGAGACTGACTACTGAAGCTGCACACAGGAGGCCACTGTAAGGCTTTCATGAGGCAAAGGACGGCAAGACATTAGTGGCTTTTGGTATTCTTCTGATTGCTTGGGCCTACCTGTCTGTTTTGGGGAGGAATCAGGCCCAGCCTACATGGACCTTACCAGCTACCATGTGTTGTAATAGTTCCTGTTTTGGTCCCCATTACTCCTTTCTATTGCAAAAAGTCCCCAAACATGTAATGACAGTGCCATGGGACAACTTACTCCATTAATCACTCCTAGGGGCCCTCAGTCAGTCTCTGATTTGGGGGTCCACTGAGGGCTTGTTTCCCAAGCTTTTTAAGAGACCTGGTGTAACATGTACATGGTCTAAAGGGGGAAGGCAAATAATTTTTTAAAAATAATTATTTATTATTTTTAAATTTGTTATAAGGCATGTATGCTCCCCAGAGAGAGAGAGAGAGAGGAAGTGAGAAAGCAAGCCACCAAGTTTGGGATTCAACCTCAGTGGGCCATATGGGAGTCCAGCATCTTAACCACCAGCCACGTGCTGGCCCCCAAGGGCAAATCTCCATAAGCATTTCCGAGTGTAGCAAATAAAAGAAAATCTAAAGTGGAATCTTTACTGATACCATAGACCTGCAGAGGTGAAATTTGCACTTTTCCTAATTACCATAGGAAGTAGATAGAGAAAGATAAAATGCCTTGATCAGGAATCAGTGCCACCCTGCAAAGGGTTGAGATCATTGCTGTGGTGCACAGGAGAGGTGGTGAAATTGGGAAAAGCTGGAGAGGACTTGTTTAAATTGGGTAAAAATACCAATTTTGTTGTTAGTAGTAGGGGCTTTGAGTCACACCCCCCACCCCCATTGTGCTGCCATTTAAAGATCTTATTTCTGAAAGGCAATATAACACAGCTCAGTATTTCCTGAACTTGCCAGTTTCTAAGAATCACTCAGGGGCACTTGGGCATGCATTCCCAGGACCCTCCACTGGCGTTCGATAGGTCTAGAACAGAATCTGGGAATATGTGCTTTACAAGCACCATGTGCAATTCTTACAAGTTGAGGTGTACTAATAAAAAGAATCTAGGGCACCTTTTTGTGGAGACCTTGGAGTAAAAGGCAGCATGCCACCCCCACCATAAACACTCAAGGTTAAAAACCCTGCCCTCGTTAAGCAAAAATAGCTCTTTTAATACAGAAATGTCCCTTCCCTTCCGCGTTTCCTCACGTGGCTCAACTGTTTATCATCCCTCATTTAAACACCCACTTATCTCGTCGGTCCCAGCAGGGCCAGACACATGCTCGGCCCCGAGATGCGGGCCAAGGCCGGGCGGGCCAGGGGTCAAGGGTGTCCGGCGTCCTGTGGGCGCCCTCGTGCCGCGCTCCGATTGGCTGGAAGTTCCCTCGCCAAGAGCAGGAGCGTCTCCAACTCGCCACGCCAGCCTGTCCGGACCCTGGACCGCCCAGGGGGCGGGACCAGTGTAGTGGGCGGGGCCTGAGCTGTGGGCGGGGCCAGGGGCGCTGCGACGTCCGGGCGGCCTATGGCGCGGGACGGAGCCCCGGGCCGACGCCCCGCGAGGCCGGCCCTGGGCCGGGCCAATCCCGGGTGACCCGGCGGGCGAATGCGGAGCCAGGCCAGCCGGCCCGAGAGGCTGGGGGTGGGGGACAATGGGCCAGTTCCTGGTGCGTCACGGGGGAGTTCCTTAAAGGGGAAGTGAGCGGGGCTACGGGGCGGACGCTGGGTGCGGTGGTCCGCGGGGCAGGCCCCCCGCGCTTTAAAATAATGCCCGCGGCGCCCGCGCGACCATGCAATGGCGAGCGCTCGTCCTGGGGCTGGTGCTCCTCCGGCTTGGCCTTCATGGAGTGCTGTGGCTCGTCTTCGGGCTGGGGCCCAGCATGGGCTTTTACCAGCGCTTTCCGCTCAGCTTCGGCTTCCAGCGCCTGAGGGGCCCCGACGGCTCCGCGTCGCCTGCCTCGGGGGCGGCGGGCCGGCCTGGTTCTCCCGAAGGGCCGTCGTGGCTGCAGCCGCCGGGGCCGGGAGCGGCCGGGGGCAGGCGGAGGGCTCCGCGGCGGCCCGGTCCCGCCGTGTGCGGCCCGGCGCACTGGGGGTACGTGCTGGGCGGCCGGGGCCGCGGCCCGGACGAGTACGAGAAGCGCTACAGCAGCGCCTTCCCGCCGCAGCTGCGCGCCCAGATGCGCGACCTGGCGCGGGGCATGTTCGTCTTCGGTTACGACAACTACATGGCGCACGCCTTTCCCCAGGACGAGCTCAACCCCATCTACTGCCGCGGCAGAGGGCCCGACCGCGGGGACCCGTGAGTACCCTGCGCCCGCCCGACGCGCCCACCCCACGCGCTCCCTTCCGTCCTCCCGGTTCCCTGAGGGGTGACAGGGCCTTCAGGGTCCTGGGGCCGGCGCCCGTCGGCGCGAGGCTTTGGCCGGCCTCCATTTGGGGTTTCCCTTGGCTTTAGGGGGGACCCGTGGGTAGGCCGATGGCTGTTATCTTTCTTGATTTCCCGGCAACTCCGAAATTAGGGACAGCTGTCTAGCTCAGCGTCTCACGGATGGGGAAGCTGAGGCCCAGAGACTGTACGGGACAGTGGCAGTGCTAGGGACTGGCTAGGGGGGCTTTCGATTCCTATCTCGAGCCCCTTCTCCAGATGAACGTAAAATCAGAATGAAATCTATGGTTCCCGAGGAAGCCAGCTTCAGAACAAGCCCTTATTCTCCCCTACTCTCCTTTCCCTTCTTTTTAATCAGGTTGTCACACCCAGGTCTTTGCCATGTAAGGATTCAGGAGCTGGGCTGAGACGGGACTTTTCCAAGGCCACCAGCAAGTTACAACCTGTCTGCCTCCCAGAAAGTATGGGTAGATGGGACAGAGGGAAGTTTTCAGGTGCAGACTTGGCGTCCAGGTAATGGGGGTGAGATTCCTTGGACGCTGAATGGACTGTCGACGTCATTGTCCTGTGCTCCTCTGTCCCATATGTTCCTCCACTTTGGTGGCCCTGCTGTCAAGGAAAGGCAGCCAGCCCTCATCAGCCATAGCCTTGTTTGCAAAGGCTGAGCTCCAAGGGTCAGTGCTGTTGACCTCTAAGTCCAAAAGGCCAGCACACCCAGCTAAGAACCTCCTTACCTAGATGGTAAGGACGGGTGTGCTTTGCCACAACACTGTTAGGCCAGACAGGTGACTCCCCTGCGCCGCCCTGTGTTCCCTCCCCAAGGCTGGGCTGGGCTGGCCTGGGCTGGGCTGGGCTGGGCTGGACTGGTCTGAGGCATTGCCTTGCTCAGTGTCCTTTTGTAGCTTTGGATGTTGGGGACAGGTATTTTCGTCCTCTTTTGGAAAATGGAAGGCATCAGAGTCCCGCCCTTAGGTTCTAAAAAGAAGCATGCGCTAAAGGCCCTTTGAAGAGTTTTTAAATGGTTTTGTTACCTACAGATTAGGGTCTTAAATAAGTGAAGGGAGGACACATCCCACACTAACTTGAGAGGATGGGGCCTTTAAAAATTTTGTAGGAAACCAGTAAGTTATTTTTCTTGCTTAATTATCAGGCTTTATACATATAAATGTATTTTCTAGCTTGAAGTGTTTGAGACAGAAGTATTAATTTTTTTTTTTTTTGGAGAGATTTTCGCTATAGGGCGCGTGCGCTCGCCAGACAGAGAGAGACATAGAGACAGAAAGCGAGAAATCACCCCCCAGGGGGGATGGCCACGCCGCAATCCCTTCTCCTCCATTCTCCTCTCGGGATCTTGGGCACGCACGCACACGCGCCCGGTGTGAGTTTTAAGCCACCGTGTTCGGGACGCGAACCGCGGTCGACTACGTGGGAGTCCAGCCACATAGCCATTACGCTAACTGCTGGTTCCCAGAAGTATTAAATTTTGAAAAAAAAAAAGTGTTGGGTCTTTTCAAATCATAGGAAATGAACGAGTCATTTGTCTCCATTGATTAGACTGGATTTCTAACATGGAAGATTGGATTTATAACCATGGATGTATTTCTTTCCATCTTTTAAAATTTTTTTTAGAATAACCTTAATTACATTTTTTTGAAAGTCTAAAATCCCACCAGTTATTTGAAATTTATCTTTCCTGCCAGCTCTTGCCCATATGCCTACACATTTCTTAGATACTAGCAGTGTGTGTACAATTCCGCCCGGCAGTTTGCTTTGTCAGTAATGCCGATGGTGTTACGAGAAGGGAGAGAGCGTAACTACCCTTCTCGCACACACTGTGTCTCCGATTTCCTTTTACAGGGACCTTCTGAAGGAAAACAATGTAATAGGGATTCGTGATAACACTTTGTTTTGGGAGTATGATGGTCTGGAGCGTGTTTTTACTGTTTTTATTAATGAACCTTGAGAACTCTCTGGAGGACTGGGAATCCTCTCCAGCAAAGTGAAGTGGTAGAGACCCTGGGGCCCCATGTGTGACCTAGGTGCTGATTTCAGGATGAAGTTCGCTGATGCGTATCTGGGCTTGCTTGTACAGCGTCAGTCTGGAGGTCAAGGCCAGGTTGATTTGTGCTGGGTTTGGTGTTGGACGGATGTTGTGAGAAATATTGCAGGTGTAGGGCGTTGATGGCACTTGGGCAGGCTTGTGCCCGGAGTTGTGAAAGCCTTTCGGTTGGTAAACCTTTTTGTCTTTGAGGTGAGGGAGCTCTGGGTTTGTGGTGGCCTTAGGGAGACCCTCCCTCTGGTCACTCAGGAAGAGTAGAAAAGTTCATTTTTCGTATTCCCCTTTCCTTTCATTAACTCCCCTCAGGCTTTGATATTTTCGAGAAAAGTTTAGAGCAAAAACTTTGTCATTCTGGCTCTGGATCCATTGAGCCCGTTTTATATTTCCCGAATAAATAACCTGTAGTACAAATCTGTCAGATTTTTAAAAATCAGACATATCCGCTTGATCGTTAAGTGTCTTCAGTGATTTGTGTAAAAAAATAGTGTATTGTTTCTTAGTCTTTTGGTTAAGATCAAATGTAAAAAATAGTGAACTCACCATTAGAATAATATGTAAGAAATACAGAAACAAAATATAGATGCCAAATATGTGTGTCATGTCTTTTCAGTCACCTTTACCTGACTGTCTCGTTTGACTGCAGGCAGGTGGGAGTCCATGTGAAGGAAGCAAAAACTGAACGTGCGAAAGACAGCAAATCCTCTCTGCCCAGCTCCAGGCCGCTGTGCCGGGGCAATCCTCTCACGTCCCCACTTTGGGTTGGAGCGTCCAAGTTCAGTCTCTCCGAGTAAATTTAGGTGTTTTTATAATCCTGCAAAGAACAACCAGTTCAGCCCTGGCCCTGAGACCACTCTTGCTTCGTCCTTAATCATATTGCTAAAAGCAAATCTCAAATTAACAAACTTGTCAGATATTAGACTCCAAACTGACTCACTCCTCCGCACTCCTCATTTAAGATGGCCTCCTCTGCGTTCCACTTTCTTTTTTCTTTTTCTAACTTTGCTACAGGGCACATGCACTTGCTGGAGAGAGACAGAGAGAGAGAGGGAGAAACAGAGCCATCACCCTGAAGGGGGATGGCCATGCCACAATCCCCTCTCCCCTACTCCCCTCTTGGGACTTGGGGCACGCACGCACACACGTCCCTCTTTCTTTCTAAAACCTTGCCCTCCTTCAGAGCCTGGGTCGACACGTTTTTTTCCATGACGCTGTATTGAACTGTCTGAAGATGGTTCTCCTTGATTTACTCAGTTCTCCTTTTGAGCCGGCTCCACATTTCTTGTTTGAGAAGTGTGTACTCAAACCCACCTTCATTTCCTTTGTCTTGTGACACCCCCCCCCCCCCCCCCCATTATCAATCCCTTGAGTGCAGGGACTGGCTCTTCCTTTATCACTGTGCCCGGACAGCCCCAGGTAGATTCCTCAACAGCTGTTACAGGTCAAGTGTCTGTGGGAGTCTTTTTTTAAATTCACATGTTTGATTTTGTTAGCTACATGAGCACACATTTTCTATCAAAGGCTATAACTTTCTCCACCTTTTCTGTATGGAGAGGATAAGAGCTTTAAAAATCCACAGCAAGGTGAATTACGTGGGGAGTGCAGCAGTGGTTTCATGTGCGATGTGCACTCTTAGGCCTTGCCCAGCCTTAGAAGGTGGATTTTTGGCTTGAGATACTTAAAAGGTATCGTGGACAAGAATATCTACAAAGCTCCAATCCAGTCTGATCTGCATAGTGGGCTGGCAAAAATACAGACACAGTCATTTCATGCCCTTCGGCCAAGAGGGTTTTATGGGGTCTTATTTTCTTTTATTCCCCTCCTTTCTTTTTTTTAAATCTATTTTCAGATATTGTGAAAGAGTAGATACAAGTTATTTAGTAGCTGAAAAGAATTAAAAGTGTTCCAACAAACATTCCCACACCTTCATAGTGGTTTGTCTGACTAGAGTGGAACAACCTCATAGTTGTTATACATGTTTTTATTTTTACTCTGCCAACTCTTTTTTTTTTTGGGTAGGTTTTTGCCATAGGGTGATGTACTTGCTAGAGAAAGAGAGGGAAAATGAGAAATCAGCCCTCAGAGGGGATGGCCATGCCACAATCCGTTCTCCTTTTAGGATTTTGGGCATGCACACACATTCCTGTAGTGATTTTCAAATGGCCGCCAGGTCTGGGACTTGAACTGTGGTCAGCCATGTAGGCGTCCAGTGCCTTAACCTCCACATCATCTGCTGGCTGCACTCTGGCAACTCTATTTTTTTTCTTTAAAGAATTATTTTATTGAACTTTATTTATTTTTTATCCATTCATTTATTTTAATTTGACCAGAGAGGGACAGAGAGAGAGGGGAAAAGTGACAAAGCAAGCCGCTGGGTCACTTGAACCACAGTCAGCCATGTGGGAGTCCAGCGCTCCCAACCACCACGGCACCTGTTGGCCCCACTCTCTGGCGCTCTGGCAACTCTTATCCACTGGTATTAACTACTCGGGCATTGTGGTGAGAATGAATTGGAACCTGGGTCGATTTTCATTACTGACTAAAAGGAACAGCACCGTAAACTTCTCCTAGTCAGTAATCCCTGTGCAGGTAGAAGGGCTGGCACACACCATATAGCTCAAGGTGTGGCTCAGGACAGGTCAGAGTGAGGGTCACTCGCTCACCCTATAGCTTGGATGCCGATGACAAGTGACCATTTCTGATGAGGCAGGTTGGGACAGCCCTTCTTTGTTTTGAAGCATCAGGGCCCTGTAGCTGAGTGTTTAAACCCAGCAGAATGTTTTTGAGTTGGCAGAATTAAGCCCGAGGAGCTTCCTGTCTACTTGGACCCCCTCCTCCAACCTTTGCATTTTCTGCATCCCTTCTGGCTGGCACTTCCCTGGAGAAGCACATGAGAATTCATAGCTCCCGTCTTGAGGGGACCTTTCGCTATTACGTGAGTTTATTTGGAAAGAATAGACACGGCACAGGGTTGCAGTCGTGTGGTTTGCCGACTTTACAGCTGTGAGAGCCCTCGTTCCTAGATAGACCCCTTCTATTGACCTCTAGCTTGTTTCTTAAAACCATGTCTAAAATGTTGCTGTAAATTCTTGGTCCTAGATGAAGTGGCGTAATGCAGCCTCACACAAGGCAGCTGGAAGGTTCAGATAAGATCTGAGGTTGAGGCTGTGTTTAGGTCATGTGAGGCCTGTTCATTCCCTCTGAGACTGGCGATGCCTCCGAGAGCGCGGCAAACCCCATGAGCCCGTGGAATGGGGTGCTGCTGTTCCCAGGTGCTCTGTCACAGAGATGCCCCTTTAGGGTGATCCGAGGAGCAGATAAAGGGACCCAGGGATGGGAGGGAAGATGGCAGGCATCAGTGAATCTGTTACTGGGAATAAGAGTGAGCCTTTTCATTTTTGGTCTCTAATAAATGCAAATTTAAAAATATCTATGTTATCTCCTCTCTATTTTTTTTTTTTTTTCAAGCTCTGCAATTATTTCCAGGGTTCATGGGGCAGAAGAGTAAGTGAAGTCCCCTGAATTTCTCAAGCTCTGCTTATGACTTCCACTGTTTCTGTATCCCTGCCAGGCCCAGTTTTTGTTGTCGTCATTGATTTTAGTGTTGCAAAGATATATCAGGGTGACTGGGGAGCTTTACCCTGTTTTCATCCTAAAGTTGGTTTCTTGAGATTGTTTCAGAATGAAAATTGGTGTTGGAGATGGGGTGGGACAGGTGTGGCAGAAAAGTTCTTATAGCTCCAGTTCAAAGGGAGAAGGGCCTCTGTTCCTGCTTTGGTTCCTTAGTAGAATTAATAGGAATAATGGGGATTCTTGGGAAGAGATGTTATTGAATTATTCCCCCCCCCCATCCAAGGGACACAGGGGTGAGACTGAGACTGTAGCCAAACGTGTTTACATCTTTTTGTGTGTAGTTGGCTCGAGTGTCTAATTCCTGTGTTAAACTATGACACGTTGGTTATCTGACAGGATTGCTCCTTTAGTTCCTAGTGATGGCGAAATCAGGGCCTTTCGAAGCTGGCCAGGATGAAAGAGATCGTTTATGCTGATGAAACTGCCTCGGAGAGGGCAGAGGACCCTGGTTCACGGCCCCTTCCCTGTTCTGTTCTTTCCGCTGTGGTGCAGACGTGGTGTACAAGGGCAGGACAGCGTCTCTGCAGCCCCCAGCTTGCCTCTACTTTGAAATGGTGGCTTTTGAGACAGAGAGACGTCTGCCATTCAGTCCTCCCATAATTACTTCCCAAATGATAAATAAGAGTTACCAGGCAGTTTTAATTTCTAATGGGCGTTCAGTTTTGTTATTAAAAATAATAAAAAAAATAAAGTGCGTATGTTTAATTTAAATTTCACTTCTTTTTCAGCTCAAACTTGAACATCAATGATGTGCTAGGGAACTACTCACTGACTCTGGTGGATGCGTTAGATACACTTGCAGTAAGTGTTTGTTTTGTTTGTTTAAAACTGAGATAAGATATTGGGTTGATAACGCCTGTTTTCTCCAGGGATGAGAATCCAGGGAATTGGATACTTAAGATACTCAAACTTATCGATAACTTGGCTAGCTTTTATTTATCTGCTATGCTCTATGTGTTGAGAGTTTCGATGACTTTTATTTGGTGATGGGAACTAGGAGAGCAGAAAAAAGTGTTCAAGGTTAAATGAAGGGAAATGTGATTCCTCTTAAAACAAATGGAGACGAAATGTGTGATGGTTTTGGGGTAACCAGTTTTTCTCTATAGGGCATATGCATTCTCCAGAGAGACAGAAGGAGAGTGAGAAAGCAGTCCCTGAGGAGCTGACCACTGTGCAGTCCCTTCTCCTCCTTCTCTTCTTGGGCATGCACCCACGTGCCTGGCACAATTTTTCAAGCCTTGGACTCTGGCACTCAAAACATGAAGTCAAGCATGTGGGATCCAGCTCCTGAACGTGCTCGCCCCCTGCTGACCTCAGGGCCACTATCTTACCCCCTAAAGGAATCCACGGAGAAGTCCATCAACCCTCAGGGTCAGCAGGGCCCTGAGATCCCATTGAGGCCCTGCATGGGCTCCCCATGAGCATCGGAGCCCTCATGCCAGCCCTCGTGCAGCTGCCCATGAACGCGCCTCTGTCTCTCCTTGTCCACTCCGCTCTCAGGCTGCCACCTGCAGTGCTGCCTTCCCTCTTCCCGTGGCTTCTGCACTGACTTTGGGCAGCGGGCGATCTTTGTATAGATGGGCAGGAGCTCACTGAAGGCAGCCGGGCAGCGTGAGCGCGGTCCCTCATATCAGGTCGTGTGCTTGCTCCGCTTCTCGACTCTGCCATAACATATGGCGTCCAGGTGGCGGTAGCCCGGCTCAGCGTGGTGGTTTTAAATCTCCCTCGGACTGGGGAGTTGACGGCCGCCTTGCTCTCCTCCATTGTTCAGCAGGTCTTTACCATGAGAAAATTCTTACTGCAGTCTGGCCCAAATAATGTACCAAATCATTTCTTTTAATGTCTTTTGGAAGGTTTAAAGCCAGGTGGCACAGAGGTTAGGGCAGCTGGATCCCACATGGTCAGTTCCACGGTTTGAGTCTTAGACCCGGTGGCTTGAAAATCATGCTGGGCATGTGTGCATCAGGCCCAGAACACCAAGAGGAGAACGGAGGAGAAGGGCTTGCATGGCCCCTCTTGGGGTGATTTCTCACCTCCCTCTTGTTGGCAGTGCATAAGCCTTGTAGTATGAAAGAAAAAAAAAAAAAAAAAGAGTTCAGATTGTGTAATGCTGACGAAGTTTGCAGTACAACCATCTACTGTCTTGTTTGTGGTAGGGCTCACAGAATGCCGAAAGAGCTTGAGAGCTCATTCTACATCCTTAATTTATAAATAAGTAGCACAGATAGGAGGAGGCTTTTGTTCTACTAGGAAAGCTGGTCCTGGCTTGCATTCAGCTAGTCTGTCATTGAAGAGCACTTTAGTTTCCCAGTTTCTCCTCTGAAGTGACTGCTGCTCCATTTCCGTCATCCACCATCACTGATCAAAATGTGGCCAGACAGGTACGTTCAGCCTAATCAGAGCTGGCTGACTCAGGTGCTTGAGGCTGACTCACCCTACAAGCATAGCTTAAAACAAAAAAATCCTAAGACTCATATAGCTTATGAAAGCTCACCCCCTCTCCCTGAGCTCTTTTCTTCTTATCCCCCTGCCATGCATTTAAATACAGATACATTATTTCCATTTCTCGTCATATCCTCCCCTACACTTAATGATATCTGGTATATAATAGAGTGCAAAACACTTGTTCAGAAAATGAACTCCTATTAATCAGACATTTCCCAGCACAGTCCTCTCAGATTTCTCTCAGGGTATAGTTCCCTGAGAGAAAAGTTCTTTTCCTAAATGAACTTGGAAAATTCTGTATGTCTGTTCCACAGTTAGAAACCCTCGATGCACATCAGTCTTTTAAAGGCTCTAAGTCCTGCACTAAAGAAACCAATTTAACCCTCCTGTCCAGTCCAGCTTTTCTTCAACACAAGTGAATGACTTCATAGTCTGATTACCCTGGGCTCCGTAGCTATTGGACTAAAATGGCAACTCACAATATGTCATTAGGAGTTGCTGGCCTCTGTCACCACCCTCCTCCCTACCTCACAGCAGCCACCTGCAGCCCCGTGGGTTATTGCTGCTGGTGAGCATCTGTGAGGAAGCAGCCCCATCCCTGCGGTTTTTGTTGTCGAGTTTCCGGCCTTTCGTGTGCCCGTGCTCAGGCTTATTTTTCAGGTGTTACTTATGCTGCGGGTTTCCTTTTCTCTGGCAAGCCTTTTAAACAGGCTCTAGCAACTGTGCTGTGGAAACTCACAGAAGGCAGTCTCCTGACCATTGGGTACAATTTGTACATTGTTGCATAATCTTTTAAAAAGAAAGACTGAAAGCCAGAAAAGAAACGTCTGTATTTCTCTGTGTTACAAAAAAAAAAAAAAAAAAAAAAAGGATGGAGGGAAATAAGATGTAGCAGACCAATAAATACTAGAAAATAAGCACACACTTGAAAGGAATTGTGTCTGGTGAAATGATTTGTATTTTTCTCATTGTGGGTTTGTTTGTTTTTGCAGGGGGGTTATATGTGCATTTATCCTTATAGTGTTATAATCCCAGTGTTGTCATAAAATTTTGAATAAAATGAAATTATTTCAGTTCATGTTAATGTATAACATTTTGTAGATGTGCTCTTTTTTTTTTTTTTTTGAAGAGGTTTTTGCTATAGGGCACGTGCACTCACCAGACAGACAGAGAGAGACATAGAGACAGAAAGCAGGAAATCACCCCCCAGGGGGCATGGTCACGCTGCAATCCCTTCTCCTCCATTCTCCTCTCAGGATCTTGGGCACGCATGCACATGCGCCTGGCGTGAGTTTAAGCCACCGGGTCTGGGACTCGAACTGCAGTCGACTACGTGGGAGTCCAGCGACATAGCCATTACACTAACTGCTGGTCCCAATGTGCACTTCTTTTTGTCCTAGGAAAAACTTGGTGTAAATGATAGCTTGGTATGACCTTATATCCACACACCCAAAATAGAAATCGTAATTCTAGATCACTTTTTTTTAATTGTCAGAGGGCACGTCTGTGTAACATAGAAAAAATGGGAAAGAGAGAGGGAGAGAACGAGCTAATTAGCACAAATAACAGGGTGGCCGTGCTGCGATCCTTTGTCCTCTTTATCTCCATATTATCAAGATTTGGGCATGCATGCATATGTGCCTGGTGTGGTTTTCAAGCTGCCTGGACCAGGATTCAAACCACAGTCAGTCATGTAGGAGCCAGATTCCTGTACACAGGGCCTAACCTTGTGCTGTGGGGCCGGCCCTGTAGATCACTCTTTGAAAAGGATACAGAGCTGATAATGTGTATGGTTTGTTTGTTTTAGATGTTTCTGGTTTTATGTTCTTCTCCCAAAGATATGACTACTATTCCTCAAAGGGTTTGGACATCTGGGTACCAGCAGCAAGTTTAGTCTGTCTTCCAGATGTTTGACTCTCCTGGGAGCCCAGCACCCGAGCTGTTGATTTACTTGAGAAAGAGAGGGAACGCCATATTTTTGTTTCTTTAGTTTTCAGGTTTATTTTTACCCATCCCAGAAGTTTTAGGCGCGACAACACTTTGTACATTAAGCAAGATAAGACTGAAGTTTGAGGGGGAGTGGAGTGGGCAGAGAAGAGCACTCATGGTTTGGGGAGGAATCTTGTACAGTTTTGCCATTTGGAGCTAGGATTCTGGAGTTGGAGGGAGCAGACTTACCATCTGTCCCAGAACGTGTTTTAAAATGTAACTGCACTTTCCTGCCTGTGCGCTCCTCCTCCTCCTCCCGTGGCAAAACCACACACTGACAGGTTGAGACAATTATGTCGCCTCTGCTTCGTTACAAGCTGCGGTAACGGTCTGTGTTCCTCTTTTTAAAGATAATGGGAAATTCATCTGAGTTCCAGAAAGCAGTCAAGTTAGTGATCAACACAGTTTCCTTCGACAGAGATTCCACCGTCCAGGTCTTTGAGGCCACAATAAGGTAAAAATAGTACATAAAACGGATCAAAAGCTTTTGCTGTGTATAAGGAGACAAATTCCTGTTTGTGGGGGTCTTCCAACCCCAAAGTCCAGGAGAAGAGTCCAGATAGAGCTGATGGGTGCTATGTCCACTTTTCATGTTCATTGTTGTGTTAAAACTGAAACAGTTGACCTTTCAAAGTAGTCAAATGTTGGGAACCAGCAGTTAGCATAATGGCTATGTTGCTGGACTCCCACGTAGTCGACCGCGGTTCGCATCCTGGACCCGGTGGCTTAAAACTTATGCCGGGCGTGTGTGCGTGCGTGCCCAAGATCCCGAGAGGAGAATGGAGGAGAAGGGATTGCAGCGTGACCATCCCCCCTGGGGGGTGATTTCTCGCTTTCTGTCTCTATGTCTCTCTCTGTCTGTCTGGCGAGCGCACGCGCCCTATAGTGAAAACCTCTCAAAAAAAAAAAAAAGAAAAAAGAAAAAAGTAGTCACATGTTGAATTGGGCAGGACACATGTTTGTTTTATGGGAGGGTATAAGATAGGGTTCCCTGCAATGAGCGGTCTCCAAGTTTGCCTTTGTCTGGTCTCATTTCCTTGCTTCATTATGTCCTAGGAAAACCCCTGTATATTTCTGGAGGAAATGAGAGTTTCTCATTTCACCACCCACAGAAAACCACTGCTTGCCATTTTGGTGTATTTCCTTTTTGTGTGTCTCTCACTCATCCTGCTCTCTCTGTGCGATACATTGAGCTCATGCTCTGTGCCCGTTTTTTTTTACATCTTGCTTTTTGTGGTTCGATATCTTGTGATTATTTTTCCATCTTACATTTTTTGAAAATTGTGTTACTGCAGAGTGTTCCAGTTTATAGATATAATATTTATTACAAACTGAGGCCCAGCTGCAGTAGTGCGTGCCAAGTGATGCTTCTCTAGGGACCGAGGCCCGATGGGAGGGCTGGGTTCAGTTCCTGGTCCACTCTCAAAAGCTGGTGTGGAGGCATGTACCAGTCATCCCAGTGACTCCGGAGGCTGAGGCAGGGGGTTTGAACTCAGTGAGACCCTGTCGCAAACACCACACGCAAACGCACGTACCCTAAGGAGTATCAAAATTATGGAAGCATTTGTTCTGAAAAATGGTTGCCGTCCCCTTTGAAACACTGGAATGTAAAAGATGATAATAAAAGACAACAATGGATTTGAAAACAAAAAAAAGGAAAGAAACATTGGAATGTGACATTCGTGGATTTACAGTGACTTAGATTTAAGCTGGTTGCCTCCTACCTCTGAATTTCTTGTAAGGTTTGAGTTTTCCTTCCAACCTCCAAGTAAGATAAGAGTAATATAGTAATACCAATAGGTAATGTTGATTCTGAGAACACTCTGTATACTCCCTTTTTTTTTTAATGCTCAACCATGCACATTACCAACTATGTTAATATTTTAGTGGGTTGTTCTGGACAGCCTCAGATGATTCCTTCTCTCCTGTCCAGTGGTTAGATGAGACTCAGTCACTTATTAGGAGAGTTGAACAGGAGCCCATGAAGTCAAATCCCTCCAACTCCAATTCCAGGCCATTCTGAGTCCATGGGGAAACTGGCCATCCTGTCGTCATGAGTTGGCATGTTTACATTCACAAGCAACCTGACCTTGTCTTTCTGTTCTTTCTGTTATTAGGGTCCTGGGAAGCCTCCTTTCAGCCCACAGAATAATAACCGACTCCAAGCAGCCCTTCGGCGACATGACAATAAAGGATTATGATAACGAACTTCTGCACATGGCCCATGATCTGGCCGTGCGGCTGCTCCCAGCCTTCGAAAACACCAAGACAGGGATCCCCTATCCTCGGGTAAGTGGGCCGTTTGACCTTTGAGATAAACACCTTTGAGTTTCACCATCTTCCTGAATTAAAACTGTTTACTCATTTATTTGGGGGAAGGGATGGAGCTGAGGTTAAATACAAAACAAAACAAACAAACAAAGAAAAAAAACCCACAGTGGTACCCTTGAGAGAATTTGTTTGTAAATATGATGAAAACATCTATGGAGTGCTTCAACATTTACTGAGCGCCTGCTGTGTGCTGGCCCACAGTGTCATGGCTGACTCGACCTAGGTTCCTGGGTTCAGCATTCTTACTTCCTATTACTTGTGTGACTTATATCCCCTGCTACAAAGTGGTGTAGGGAATTTTGTCTTCATTTCTGACTTGGTACATTTCCCCAGGAATCCTCACATGAGGGTTATGGGAACACAGTGAATTTTCTTCTGGATGCCTTAAATACAGCCCACACAGACCAGCAAGTTAGCTGCTGATTTAAAGACAAGACCTGGAATGAGATGACATCGGAATTGTGGAGCCCATACCCCTCTGGGAATTGAGTCAGCCTTTTAGATAACCATCAGAGAGTTGGTAGGCCCCAGAGCCTCCATGATGAAAGTGGCTGTCATATTCTGGCCACGCCTCCTTTCTCTCCCAGTTTGAGGACCCTTTGTGTCCGCTGAGCCAGAGTACCCATAGTAGCTCACTTAAAATTTATCTGTGATTCTGTAGCTTATCTTTGTCTCTAATCCAAAGCCTGGTGCTTGTGTAACTATGCAAGAAACTTGCTGGAAAGAAATGAATAGTGTTTTATTTTTTATTTATTTATTTTTTGAGATTTTTTTTTTGCTATAGGGCATGTGCATATGCCAGAGAGACACAGAGACAGGGAGAAATCACCACCCACATGGAATGGTCACGCCACAATCCTTTCTCCTCCAATCTCCACTCAGGATTTTGGGCGCAAAGGCGTACATGTCCAGCATGAATTTTAAGCCACCAGATCTGGGACTTGAACCGTGGTCAGATACATGTGAGTCCAGCGACATAACCGTTATGCCACCTGCTGGTCCCAGTGAATAGTGTTTTAGTCATTCCCTGAAGATGTGTTGTTAAAAAGACAAGGTGTTGGCATTCTTATCATCTTGTTTGTGTCTTTTAAATATAACTCCACATCCATCTCATCTTGGGAGCTAGCGAGCTGCCTCTCGCTCTCTGTGGTGAGCTTGGTTCCTTGGGCATGTCTGATGTCTGTGAACTGGCCTTTCAGCCTGGTGGATTCCTTGACTTCTCCCACAAAGCCTTTGTCTCTTCTGTCCCCAGGTGAATCTGAAGACAGGCGTTCCTCCTGACAGCAATAATGAGACGTGCACGGCAGGAGCTGGGTCCCTGCTGGTAGAATTTGGGATTCTGAGCAGGCTGCTGGGGGATTCCACGTTTGAATGGGTGGCCAGACGGGCAGTGAAAGCCCTTTGGAGCCTCCGGAGCAACGACACAGGATTGTTAGGTGTGCTGTCACCTTCGCATTGCTGGGACTGGTACCCTTGTCCCTCTCCTTCCATCATCAGGACTCACCTCCTCTACACTTTGTCTTTGCTGTACCATTGAGTCTGAAAATTGACCATCAAATGGCCCTCGGTGTCTGTGGTATCGTTTCCTGATGTGACCTTTGCTTAGAATGAGTCTGTGAGGTTTGATGGAGAAGAATAATGATTTGCTGTAGCAGGGCTTCCTCCCAATCTGGAACCCCTGGCATATTTCACTTAAATTATTGTTAATGGAAATGCTATAAAAAGAACCACCTCTCAGGCAGATTTTATTGCTTTAATATCAGGTGCTAAATATAGGAATGTTAAGTTACTGGTGAAGCAGCTTTTTCCTCTTAAAAAATCTAGGTGTGTGATAGTTTATTGAAAGCTCGGATCAAACGTATGTTAATGTATATTTCTTTCTCCCCCTTGAGAATGTTTGGTCAGGATATTATTTAAAAATTATTAAAAACATTTTGAAAAATGGTTGAGAGAATTTATGAGTAGCAACAGCTAGGTACTTCGTAATTATTAGTGTTTTGCTAACTCAAGATGTTATTTTAAAATGGGTTTTTATCTCATTCAAGGGAAGATACTTTCTTTCTGGCATTGGGAAGGAACTTGATTGATTGTCCCAGAGTCGTAGTGGGTTGTGGCAAAAGCTTTTCCTTGTTTGTTTGTTTGTTTGCTTTTTGAATGAGCGAGCGTATGAGACAGAGGGAGGGAGATGCATTTCGATAGAGCCTCTCTGTGCGGTCATCTTCCTCTCTTGGCCTCCTAGACAGCCAGGGCTGTAGGCGCTCACCACCACAGCCTGTTTTGGGTTGGGCCAGGAAGGGCCCCCCCGTGGGTGGCAGCCTCCACCCAGTGGTGCCTTTCTGCTGTTGTAGCTAGGCCAAAAGTTTAGTTTTGTGCAAGTGTTTTTCTGTTTTGCTGTGGTGTGCATATGCTTAGGAGGGAGAGGGAGAGAGAGAGAGAGAGAACCCCCCCCCCCCCCCGAGGGTTGGCTACCCTGCAGTCCCTTCTCCTCCATTTTCCTCCTGGGATTTTGAGCACACACACATACATACTCGGTGTGATTTTCAAACCACTGGGCCTGGGACTTGAACGACATAGTCGACCATGTGGAATCCAGCAGCCTTAACTGCAACACCACTAGCTGGCCACTGTACAAGTGATTGTTATGTTTCTGTTTTTGTTTTGTTTTTAATTTTTTCTTTAGTTCTAAATTTTATATTCAAATTTGTTGTATTTATCAACAATAAAAGTAATAGAATACCTCAGATTGTCAGTCCATCATCAAATAGTTGGCCAGTGTCATCCCAAATTGTTAACTTCATAGCTTACCATAGACCCCTTTAGTCTGGCATGTATAACTCATATTATTTTCAACTAACATACAATATAAGCAAATATTTTTATTCTGTGTTATATTTAACAGGTCATTTAAGTATTTCCAAGTTAGCACTCTTGTTTTTCATAGTTACCATTTTTTTTTCTTCTTCTTTTTTTTTTTTTTTCCTTCGCTATAGGGCGTGTGCACTTGCCAGAAAGACAGAGAGACAGAAAGCGAGAAATCACCCCCAGGGAGGATGGCCACGCTGCAATCCCTTTTCCTCCATTCTCCTCTCGGGATCTTGGGCACGCACGCACACGAGCCCAGCGTGAGTTTAAGCCACTGGGTCCGGGACTTGAACCATGGTCGACTACATGGGAGTCCAGTGACATAGCCATTAAACTAACTGCTGGTCCCCATAGTTACCATTTTTAAAGGTTACATAATTGTCCATTAACCCTTTTTTTCTGATGCTAGACAGTTCACTCTTTTTTTTTTTTTTTTTCATTTTACAAATACTTATTTGGTAAACAACAGAACACTTTTTTATTTTTTTTTTAGGATAAATTCCCAACAATGGCAGTACTGGGTTAAAGGTGATGAATTCCCTTCTAAGATGTTTTAAAATACATTAGCCCCAACCCCTCACCCAAGCTAACTGGGACCTAAAGTGCCTCATTTGTTTTCACAGGCAACGTTGTGAACATTCAGACGGGCCGCTGGGTTGGAAAGCAGAGTGGCTTGGGTGCTGGACTGGACTCCTTCTATGAATACCTCTTGAAATCTTACATTCTCTTTGGAGAAAAAGAAGACCTAGAGATGTTTAATGCTGCATATCAGAGTATTCAGAACTACTTAAGAAGAGGGTATGTCGCCTCGACCTCTGTGGCCTTGCACACAGATGGAATGTGCTCTGAAGTGTCCCTGTTTTCCTTAGCATGAGCTCACGGGGTGTCTTTGTGCTCACCTTACTTCTGGTTATTTGACAGTTGCTCAAGGTCAAAGAGCTACATTAGCTGTTCAGGGTGGTACCCCGCACTGTGGCTTAAAACCACAGTCGCAGGACCAGCAGTTAGTGTAATGGCTATGTCACTGGACTCCCATGTAGTCGACCACGGTATGCGTCCTGGACCCAGTGACTTAAACTCACGCCAGGCGTATGTGCGTGCGTGCCCAAGATCCCGAGAGGAGAATGGAGGAGAAGGGATTGCGGCATGGCCATCCCCCTGGGGGATGATTTCTTGCTTTCTGTCTCTCTGTCTCTCTGGCGAGCTCACGTGCCCTATAGGAAAAACCTCTCCAAAAAAAAAAAAAAAAAACCCACAGTCGCTATCTCTCACAGTTTCTGAGGGACAGGCAGGCAGAAGCAGCTGAGCGAACTTCTGGCCCCGACACTCAGGTTGCCAGGAAACTGCAGGTGTGCCGAGGGGGCTGAGGGTCCCCTTCCCGGCTCACTCATGTTGTGCTCGGCAGGCTTCAGTGCCTCGCTGGCTGTTGGCTGGAGGTCTTCATTCGTTGCCAGGGGCCTCTGCAAGTAGCTCATGGCAGCTGGCCCCTCAGAGTGTGTGATCTGACAGACAGAGGAAGACTGGAAGCCACATCTGGGAATGATACAGAAATGCGTCTGCCAGACTGTCCGTCCCCCGGACCAGCCGTGATAGAGCGTGGGCGGGGACGACACAGGGGTGCGACTGCTGCAGGTAGAGGTCACCGTGGTAGAGACCAGCTTCTCCCGAGGTGGCCCACCCCCGTGTTTAGCTGTAGCTTTGATCGCAGAGAGTGCCTTAATGGAGGACCACTGATGAGCTGTTTTGGCTCTTTACTTTCCAGAGTTGTTAGGCTTAGTCTCCATCCCTGAAAGCTGCAGGATAAAGAGCTGGTTCCACATTTTCTTTCTTCTGAGTTTGTTTAAAACAGGAGTTGCCATTTCTCAGTTGGACATTCAGGATGGTAGGGGAGAGAGCGTGAGGACGCCCCATTCTAAGCTAGAGGGCCTCCTCCACGTGTCTTCTCAGTTCCCGGCTGCCCCGGCGTACATTTATGTGTTAAATGCCCAGAGCCAGTTACAGCCGCTGACCTTCCCGCTGGGTAGGGTTTTCTTGGACCCATTTCTGTGTTACCATTGTAGGGACTCCCTGTGTGAGTGCTGTGTAAATAAGAGGCCTTTGGCCAGAGTTCAGTCATTTTTTATTTCAAAGCCCCAAACTAATTGAGTGTTAATCCGTGAGGGTCTTACCCTGATGCACCCCTCAAGGCCCAGCTGTGACTTTCCTGTTAAAGAGACTCTTTTTGTACAAAAAGAACCAGGCTTTCCTGCGCGGGTCACATCCACAGTGAAAACCTGATACGTTTTAGCATGGCTTAGTGTAGAACTTTTAGTCCGTGGGAACTATTACCTTCTGCTGGAGTCTGCTATAGACCGGGACAGGTAATCTCTCTCCAAATATTTCAGGAATTAAGAGAAGAAATTAATGCCGATTTAAATGAAATCGCAGGGGACTGCTGTAGGAATAGCCCCGGAGTCCTGCCAGTGAGCTTTCTGCCCGCTTTTGAATGCGCTGCTTGGGTTTGTAGGCGGGAGGCCTGTAACGAAGGTGAAGGAGACCCTCCGCTCTACGTCAATGTGAACATGTTCAGCGGGCAGCTGATGAACACCTGGATCGACTCTCTGCAGGCCTTCTTCCCCGGACTGCAGGTACAGTGCAGTCAGCTTCGCCGAGATCCACAGTCGTCAGGAGGAGCTCACCGCCCCCACCCCGCCCCCTTTCTTTTCTTGATACCAGAGCGTACTTGAGCTCCTTTGGACTTGGGGGGTGTCTCAATTATTCTGTTTGCGTGTTTGATCTCCGTATGTTGAAAAGGGCCACACTGGGAACCAGCAGTTAGCGTAATGGCTATGTCACTGGACTCCCACATAGTCGACCGCGGTTCGCGTCCCGGACCCGGTGGCTTAAAACTCACGCCGGGCGCGTGTGCGTGCGTGCCAAAGATCCCGAGAGGAGAATGGAGGAGAAGAGATTGCAGCGTGGCCATCCCCCCTGGGGGGTGATTTCTCGCTTTCTGTCTCTCTGTCTCTCTCTGTCTGGCGAGTGCACGCGCCCTTTAGCGAAAATCTCTCAAAAAAAAAAAAAAAAAAAAAGAAAAGGACCACACTAAAAATAAGATCAGACCCATGTTTGAAAAGTAACTCTGTTTGATTTTGGATCATGCACCCCTTAGTTGTTCTTTCTGTGTTCATTAGGGTGTTGAGACGCTTCTCCTCTGTCACCTGTATCCCTTTGGCATTAATGGCCAGATAGGGAGGGCGTCTTTTTGTCTGGGTTGTCGCGACCTTTGGGTTGCTTTGACTCCAGGAAGTATGGGATGGGGGGAGGGGTAGAGGGAGAGCCTCGAGCCTTTGTGTTACGTCTCGCAACTGAGAAAAGTGACCTGTGTCTCCTCTTCAGGTCCTGATAGGAGATGTGGAAGATGCCATCTGCCTCCACGCCTTTTACTACGCCATCTGGAAACGCTACGGGGCCCTACCTGAGAGGTATAACTGGCAGCTGCAGGCCCCCGACGTCCTGTTCTACCCGCTGAGACCAGAGTTAGTGGAATCCACGTATCTTCTCTACCAGGTATGAGAGTCATTAAGCACGAGTTTGCATTTAAACACCAGGAGGACCTGTACCTGTTGGTTCCTAATGGCATTTGCTGATCGATTTAGAATTATGTTGTTTCCAGTGACTAGAGACTTTCCACCCATCTGTCATCTCATTAGTGTTGGCGTCATTCATGGTTCCACAAGACAGAAGGTGCCTGCAGTCAATTCTGGTTATTTTTTGTTTAGTTATTATTTTAATTTGCCAGAGGGCACGTGTACTCATCAGAGCGAGTGAGAGGGAGAAGGCACCCTGGGCGGGGCATCGTGATGCCGTGATCCCTTCTCCAGTCTGCTATCCGCTGGGACTTGGGCACATGGCACACAAGTACCTTGTGTCTTTCTGAAGCCTCTGGAGCTGGGATTCGAACTGCACAACACTATGTGTGATCTAGCTTCCTCAACTACTCAGTCACAGGGCCAGCCTCATTTATCTATTTATGTATGTATTTTAGATTTTTGCTACAGGGCATGTGCATTCACTGGAGAGAGACAGATCAAGAAAGGAGAGAGAGGGAAAGTGAGAAATCACCCCTGCACTCACCCGGGGGGCTATCCACATCACAGTCCCTGCTCCTCCATCCTCCTGTGGGATTTTAGACATACGCATAAAGTCCCAGTGTGCACAGGACTTGAACCATAGAGTCGGCCATGTGAGATTTAGTGGCTTAACTGCCATGGCACCTGCTGGCCCCCCTCCCCATTTATGTTTTTTAACTTTACATTTTTTTTTTTTTTAAGAATTATTTAATATTACTTATTCATTCATTTGTCTTAATTTGACCAGAGAGAGAGAGAGAGAGAGGGAGGGAGGGATAATGAGAAAGCAAGCCACCAGGTCTGGGACTTGAACCATGGTCAGCCATGTGAGAATGTCCAGTGCCTTAAGCACCACACCACCTCCTGGCCCCTTAACCTCACATTTTCAAAGCTGTTTCATAGTTTTATAATTATTTCTCAATTTTTAAAATTTATCATTATTATTTTTATTTTATTTTATTTTTTGCTAGAGGGGCATGTGCACTCTCCAGAGAGACAGACAGCAACAAGACAGAGAGGGAACGGAGAAAGCACTCACTTCCCCCTTTCCAGAGGGTCGTCACACTGCAGCCCCTCCTCCAGCCCTCCCTTTTTTGGAATTTTGGGCACACACGCATGTATATTGGTGTGTTTCTCAAGCTGCCAGGTCCAAGACCTGAATTGCATGGTGAGCCTTGTGGTATCCAGCCGCCTCAACAGCCAGGCGATGGGGCTGACCCTATTCTTTTACATCTTTAAATATTCAAGATTATATACTCTTGTATTCCAGATTCATTTGACCCAACAGCCCTCTTTTGGAAAGCAGTTCTGTACCAATATACTGTGGAACCCTAGTCTTTGTAATAATTAATCAGACACAAAACAAAATTCTTTCTCTTGGTTGTAAAGGAAATCATCTCGAATTCATCCACATGCCTATTTTTTTTAATGTTAAACAAACAAAAACATATACAGCGTCCATCTTAAGTGAAATGACTGTAGAGCCAGAGGGAATGTCACTTAATTGCGAAATGTGTGAAATGTCTCCCTCTGACAGCTGAAGCCAGATACTTGTACCGTGTCATGCCGTACGTATGTACGTGCTGCGTGGCTGCACCCACTCGCAGCGCACAGCTGCCCGCTGTCCGGACGCTGCCCTTCAGTGCAGCTCGGCAGGCCTGAAACAGACGCCTGCAGTAGGCAAGGCCTAGGGAGTGCAGCCTGATTTGTTTTTTTAGAATTATTTTATTTATTTCTTTTAATTTTACCAAAGAGGGACAGAGCAAGAGCAAGAGCAAGGGAGAGAGAGAGAGAAAGTGAGAAAGCAAGCCACCAGGCCTGGAACTTGGACTGCAGTCAGCCACGTGGGAATCTGGCACCCCTAACCGTCACGCCACCTGCCAGCCCTGGAGCCTGGTTTTTATAGGCTCTTGTAGTAGGATTAGTAATTGTGGTTTAGATTTATTAAATTTTGTTTTGTATCAAATCCTCACCAGTTGCTTTAGATGGTGAAAGGCGGGAGCCCTATGAGACTACTAGTAGTGATAGTCCCCAGGTAGCCAGCTGGCGGCACTCCGAGGACAGCGTCTGGCTGCCGTCAGGCTTCTCTTACCTTATTCCCGTTGCCTGTGGGCTTACAGCTCTTCATTTCTGTAACTTCCTCTTTCCTATTTCAACTGTTCCTCATGTTGGCTATTTTCTTAGGCTCCAGAGAAATCTTCAACTTTTACAGCTTTGCCTAATCTGAGGGCATGCCTTGCGCTCTTTAATCCAGAGACAGCTGGCCTCATCCTTGCTCACTTTCACTGCTGCAGGTTGGCATTAGGCATGAATTAAAGATGACCCCCAACTTGTAAATGGTTTGCAGGATTGAAGTCTCATCTTCCCAGAGAATCGTTTTCCTAACAAAACCATTTAAGGCATGGAGAGTAAGCAACCCGAGGACCGACTTTCTGGGGTAATGAGAGGAAAGTGTGGGGCCTCCGTGAGAGGCCATTGAAAGTCTCGTTCCCATTGGCCTTCTCTCTCAGTGCTGTAACTGGAAGGGGGCGGTGCTCTGTGTCTCGTACGTCTGGAGAACTCGGAGGTAAGACACACCACATCTGTTCTCAGGTGTGGTCCTGCCAGGGAGGGCATCGTTTCATTTCAGCCACCTTGGGCTGTGTTGGCCTTCCCTGGATAAGGTGTTCTGACCTGGCTGAAGTCACACACACTGTAGGCCACCTTGAGCCAGAGCTGACATCTTTAACAACCATGACCTGCGAGATCAAGTGAAGTGGGCCCCGTTCCTCGCATTGGCCAGAGCCTCCTCTCCTCGGGGAGCCTGCCGTTTCCATGGGGTTTGCCGATGGCGTGCCGTCCAAGCCCTTGCTGGATCACCCTCTCTCATGTTCTCTCTAGGCGACCAAGAATCCCTTCTACCTCCATGTAGGAATGGACATTCTGCAGAGTCTGGAAAAGTACACAAAAGTCAAGTCAGTTTTCTAACTTCCTTTTTCTGTTGGCCACGTTGATTTATTTTGAGTTGTTGTGGGGAAATATCATAGTTTGCACTTTAATTTATAAACAGGTCATGAATGTTAACTTGTAGGGAAATTGTTTAGCTTTTGGTGTAGTAGAACCTCTCCATTGTGGTGGGAATTGCTTTTTATTTTATACCCTATTTATTTATACCCTCTTTTTTTTTTTATTTTTTTTCTCTAAGGTTTCAGTAGGCTATGTGTGCTGTTTGAAAATAGCTTATTCTACCTCATTATACAAATAATACATACACAAGAATGTTTAGGGAGTCCAAGAATTAAAGAGGTAGAATATTATCATTGCAGGGTCTTTGTACAGAGTGAACAGTCAGCAGTTAAATATATAAACTGATAATCTTTTTTATGTATTTATAAATGAGGTATATATATATGTGTGTATAAAAGCAAGCTCTGTATTTCAATTTTATGACTTTTCCCCTCCCACCTGTAAAAGTATTTTCTTAGGAAATATTGTTAGGTCGTCGGGAGAGTCATGACGTATGCTTCCATGATTTTCTATGCAAAAATGCATCATGACATTCCCGACAACCCAGAGTCTTTTTGTTTTGTTTTGTTTTGTTTTTTGGGTGGTTTTTGCTATAGAGCACGTGCGCTCACCAGAAAGACAGAGACAGAAAGTGAGAAATCACCCCCAGGGGGGATGGCCATGCTGCAATCCCTTCTCCATTGTCCTGTGGGGATCTTGGGCACGCATGCACACACGCCTGGCATGAGTTTAAGCTACTGGGCCCGGGACATAGCCATTATGCTATCTGCTGGTCCTCAGAGTATTAAGATACTCAAATTATCAAGCCAGTTCTACAAACAGCAGGGCTAGAAATTTAAATGGTCCTAAATGTGTTGCCATCATCCTTGGTGCCACTGATGCATTTGGCAAATATCCTCCACTCTCCCGGCCCCCAGCCTGCAACTCATCTGATAATGTAGCATCCAGAGCACTTATTCAGTAAGTCTGCAGACAGTCCAGGCGGTTAGCACTGCCCTGTACCATAACGTATTTCTGATATAGTGGTGGATAACTTGGTTGATGATTCTGTTAGTCGACCACGTCTGCCTCACGAGTGAAGTGGCAGAGGGAGGACTGACTGGATGCCTGTCTCGTAGGTGCGGGTACGCCACGCTGCATCACGTCATAGACAAGTCCAAAGAGGACCGGATGGAGAGCTTCTTCCTCAGCGAGACCTGCAAATATTTGTATCTGGTAGGTATGCCACGACCCAGCCTGGGGGTCTCGGGTGCTGCTTAGAGCCAGCGTCCGTGCAGTCTTGGATCTGACAGGCATTCCCTGGGCCCTGCTCTGAGCAGGACAGCGTGTGTGCCCCGGGACAAGCATCTCTCTTTGTGGTTTTCCGTTTTTAGAAGAGTCATTGGCCAGGTAAGGAGTCACTTACGGTTACCAACCGTGCTAAGTGTGCTGGTGTCAGTCGCTGCCTGTGCAGAGGACGGGGAAGCTGTCCAAAGAGGATCGTGGTGTTCATAGCTGTTTCTCACCTCTCTTGATGTGTGGTCCTGGCCGAGACCCACTGCTCAGCTGTCTCCGTCATACGTACAGGGCATTCAGACAGAACCCACCAGGGGACGAGTGGTGCTCAGTACGTACTGAATGAATAACGGAACGTCCTAGAGAAAGAAGAACCTTCTGGGTCACCTAAGCTAGTTCACAGATGAAAAGGAGACGCAGTGCAGCCAATGGGAGGAGAATGGGGCAGGCCCCGGGTTTTCTGTCCCTCGACTCTGAGTTCCGTACCACAGGGAGGCCTGGTGATTTGCCAAGACCATGTGGCAGAGCAGGGCCTGAACCGTGATCGTGACCCCTTACCCACTTAACTCCTCCCACATCACCGCTCTGCCTTGTGCTTCTGTGTACGTGGCCCCTCTCCTGCCCTCTTCGGCCCTTCATTCTGTATGACCACTTCTGGAGGAATGCTCCTGAAGGCACTGAGGGACAGGACTTCCTGGCGGGGGAGTAGCATGGCCACCAAGAACCTGGGCTGAGATTCAGAGGGCACAAGCAGCAGGAGGGTGTGCTACCCAGTTCCGTGTTCCCAGGCCCGGCTGGCGCCAGCGGGCTAGAATCAGCCCGGGCCCGTGGTAGGATTACAGGCACGCCGACTCAGAGCCTTTAGAAGGAGTGGATGCAGGGTGTGTAATTTCGACAAGTGCCTCCAGTGAATCTGTACAAAGCCAGGACTTAGAGCTACTGGTCTAATCCCCTAAGATGACTCTCCTGTCTGGTATCACGATTCACAAAAGTCTGCAGAGGAAGTGTGGCCATGGCAGCAATGTGGTCCAGCCATGGGCAGACAGCTGTCCCGTGCCAGAGCCTGTGGTGTGGGGTCCTGCTCTCTGTGCAGTTGGGTGGGGTCAGCTGAAGCTGGCTGACCAGAGCCTGGCATCCTGTCTCCAACCACAGTCATCGGAGTCGGGTTTTCAGGGTGGGTTCTGGGGTAAAGGAAGGACACCCCATGGAGTGTGCTGGGGAAGGAACTCAGAGTCTGGGGACAGAAAACCCAGGGCCTGCCCCATTCTTCTCCCATTGGCTGCACTGAGTCTCCTTTTCATCTGTGAACTAGTTTAGGTGACCCAGAAGGTTTCTTCTAACTCTAGGAATTTCTGTTACTCGTTCAGTATTTACTGAACACCTACTTTCCTCCCCCAGCTTGTCCCCTATGGGCTTGTGTTTGAATGTTGACCCTCTCTTAACCCTTGCTGTGTCTGCTGTGGAAGTAAAGGACCATGCCCCGTGTGCCACCGTGTCCTCAGGGCCTGGCCGGTGTTCTGACACGAGAACTGAACACTGGTGGACGTATCGGGCTCTGTGCTGGGACCTGGGAGCATGCCTAAGAATGCCGTGATACAGCCGTCACGTGCTTTTACAGCGAGGGTCTGCGTGTGAGGTGGGCTCATCCTAGAATCCCAGCACAGGCGCCCTTAGGGCAGCAGACGGAGACCATCAGGGGGCTTTGTTGTAGGTGCTCGTGCCTGGGTCTTAGTCTAGTTTCTGGGTCTCCAGGTCGGGGCAGGGTGTGCGAGATGGGGGCAGGTGCAGGCATCTGAGTTTAAACGAAACATGAACTCTGCCCTGAGCCGGGGTTGGACCTTGGTTTTAGTCATCTGTCCCTGCAGCGCACCACGGCCCAAGCGCTTCTCTTTGAGCATCTGGGAGAAGCCCGAGTCCCTTCCTCAGTGCTGCAGTTACCAGTTGTATCTTTTTTCTTCTCCAGCTCTTTGATGAAGAGAACCCAGTGCACAAATCTGGAACCAGATACATGTTTACAACAGAGGGACACATTGTCTCGGTGGATGAGCATCTTCGGGAATCACCCTGGAAGGAGTTCTTCTCCGAAGAGGGAGGGCCAGACCAAGAGGGAAAGCCTATGCACAGGCCGGGATCCCAGGAGCTGAAAGTCATCAACTCCAGCTCCAACGTGAGTGGCTCTTGCCCAGGTGGCTTGCGTGTGAGGAGCACGCTCCCGATTCCTTGCCCAGCCCAGTTCCTGGCGGGATCAATGGCACCTTAGATCGGGCAGTTTGGAAACAGTTCGTAAAGGGACCCTTGGTGTAAATATTGTGGGGGAACCCCAGGAGCAGAGGCACCATGCCCACTCCTGGCTCCACAGAAGCCTGGTGGGAGTTGTGGGCAGGCACAGGAGAGCACAGCTTGCCTTCTCCCGCGCTCCTGCTGGGGCTGCTCCTCAGCCGCCTTCACTGGAGCCAGGCAGGCTGCCCGCGGAGCCACCGCAGGTGCAGAGGGGTGGCGAGTGCATCCAGAGGGGCAAACCAAAGGGACTCAGCCAAATTGCTTACTCGCAGGAGAAGGGGAAAAAACAGGAAAGTCGTTAGGACTTTTAATGGTGGTGCTCTTCAGAGTGCAGCACGTATCCACCTCGTTTAAAGGAGGACTTTGCTCAGCTTGCCTGATGAAAGACCTAAAGCCCCAGTGGAAGTTCCAGGTAGTTGTGTGGGAGGTTTTGAGTGAGGACAGGAAAGTGGACCCTAGGTAGTCAGAACCTCAAGTCTTACAATCCCACGGTGCATTGGCTGTCACTTCTCAGAAGGAGCCTCAGCTGTTAAGAGTTGTGCCGCCTCCCGCCAGACAGCTCCTTGGTTCAGGGGTGCCCTTGCATTGCAGACCCGTCAGTACTTTTCCTCTCGCGCTCCCACGAAGGTCTGCATCGTCATTCTACGAGCTGAACTGCCCTGCAGAGCGCAGATACGCTTATCTTCCCTGTTTCCACTCGGCCAAGGGTGTTGGTGAAGGGGAGGGCAGGGAGCAGGGTTAATAATGGCTGGCGCTCACCTGACACGCGCTGCTCTGAGAGCTCATGTCTAAATGCTCCCGCACTTACTCCTCACAGCAGCCCTGGGAGGGGCAGGTACCTTTTCTTTTTTTCTTTTTTAATGGCCAGAAGGTGCACACACTCACCAAAGGGAGAGAGGGGCAGAAAGCATCCCCTATCCTGATGGGGTATAGTCAGTGCAGTCCCCTCTGTATTTCTCCATCCTGTCAGGATTTGGGGCACGCATGCCTGGCATGTCTTTCAAGCCATTGGGGTTGGGATTCAAACCATACAGTCGGCCATGTGAGGTCTGGTTTCCTTAACCACTAGGCTACAGGGCCACCCCAGTGTGGTAGGTGCTTTCAATATCCTCGCTTACATATGGAGAAAGGGAGGCCCAGGGAGGTTGGGTCTCTGATTCAGCACGGTGCCGGGGCAGGACTGTAGTAAAGGGACCCCCCTCCAACCTGCCAACTCACTGATAGACCTGGTCCTATCACTCCAGGCAGTGATAGGATCCTCTCACTGAGGGTGCAGACCTACCCGAGGGAGTCCCAATTCTGAATAGGCTTATGGCCCAGTGGGCAGGCCAGCTTCTGGGTGATTGCCAGAAGGGCCAACACAGGAGTGAGGGAGCTCCCTGCCAGAGCAGATCAAGGAGGGCTTCACTGAGGCAGTGACTCGTGAGTGGATCCTTGAAGGATGAGGAGGAGCTTCCCAGGAGAGGGTGTACGGGTGAAAGGAGCAGCACCCCTGAAGTGCAGAGGTGGGGTGGGGAGCAGTGGGGGCCAGGTGGAGGGGCTGCCTGTCCTGCTCATGCAGGGTTGAGGAGTGACTCGCTCCGCCTTCGGCACAGAGAGCTGGGGAAGTGTTTCTTGAAGGGAAGAAGCCTGTTCTGGTTTATGTGGACAGCGGTTTCCAGGGTTGACTTAAATGGTTGGTTCTCAAGACTCTCACCTTTCAGAGGGGTAAAATGTCTTCCAGAGAAATAGTTAGTGGGGCCAGCAGATGGCATACTGGTAAAGGGACTGGACTTCCACATGGCCGAGTATGGTTCGAGTCTCAGACCTGGTGTCTTGACACTCACGCCAGGTGCATGTGTGTGTTTGCCCAAAACCCCGAGAGGCGAATAAAGGAGAAAGGATTGCAGTGTGGCCATCCCCCCGGGGAGTAATTTCTCCCTTTCTCTCTCTCTGTCTCTGGTGAGTGCACATGCTCTATAGCAAAAATCTCCCCCCCCCAAAAAAAGAAGGAAAAATATAGCACTTATAAGTATTTAGATTTCTGGGTGGATTAAGTGGCCAAGGGGTGCACTTGTTCCTGGCTGCTGAGCACTTGCTGTGGCTGCCTTTCCGCTCTCCGGGTCTTCATTTCCTCACCTGTAAAGTGAGGGTATTACATTGCATCAGTGGTGTTTACTTGGAGGTGATTTTGCTCCTTAAGGGACTTCAGGCAGTGTGTGGAGACTGAGGGGCAGGACCTGGTCCCTGGGGAGAGGCCTGGGAAGCTGCTAACCACCTACAGCGCACAGGACAGTCCCCAACAGAGCTGAATGCCCCATCTGAGAAATCTTACCACATTTCCTGGGGTGACACACTTTCCCTCATTTTTCCTCTGCAGTGCAATCGTGTTCCTGACGAGAGGAGGTACTCCCTGCCTTTAAAGAGCATCTACATGCGGCAGATCGACCAGATGGTCGGCCTGATCTGACCTGCTCTCCTCCTGCAGCCTCTCGTACACCAGGCCTACGCAGCCGGCCCCAGGCCATGCCCGTGTGCAGTCTGACGTGGATGGGGCGGAAGCCTGGTCGTCTGCCGTGCCGTAGGAGTTTCTGTCCGGCTCCTCACCCACATCGGGTGAATTCTTGCACACTCTATAATGTTTCTCCTCTGTTAATAAAATGCCCCGTTGTTCTTCAGGATACGGTTTAAAATGAGAAAGTACCTGGAAAGGGGCTGCTTCAGCCCTGCTCCTGCCACTCAGCTAAACGACGGGGCATCTTTGGCTTGCTCTTCACGGCTTCCTCCGTCAGAATCCAGGTGCCCTCACCTGGCTGGCACTTGCCAAACTGCAGTCATTTGCTACCTCTTTGTTAGAGGGCCAGGAAGGAACTCTGCACAAGAGCCAGACTGTAAGTGATAAGTCGCCACCCTGCTTACTACACAGAAAATGTCCTCCTCCCTCTCTCTCATTGGACCACTGGGCTCTCCCCCAGATACCCGCCTACGATTCTGGATCACAGGGGGGAAACCCAGTTATTTCTTTCTAGCCCAGGTCATCTTGACAGTGTTACACATCGTTCGTTTAAGAATAAGGGTCTTAGCAGCATTCCAACAGCAGCCTCCTGGGCTGTCCTGGTATAGAGGCTAACCGACAGGTGTCTCAGGTGGAGGTTTGTATCTACTTTGAACATGAATGTACCTGAGGAGTCACAGGTCCAGAACCAGGTGCCTTTTCGGGAGAGAAAAATACCTACGGTTGTCTGAGCTTCTGACTCTCTGGGGTCTCCTAACCAAGGCTTCTCAGTTCCGACTGTATTGCGGGTAGAGCCTTCTTTTTGTTCTGTGTCGAGTGCCAATTAGCTGAATCGGGGAGGAAGCGGCAACCCGACAGCCAGGGTGTCCTTGAGCCATTTCTCTCCTAGCGTCGGCATCGGGTTAGTGCCTGTGTGGGAGAGGCCTGGCCCCCCGGCGACCAGCTGCTGTGTGCTCTCGGCGGGCTCCTGGGCACTGCCGTGTGTGGGGCCAGAGTGAGGGGGGAGGCTGTGGGCGTCAGGCAGGTAGATTCTGCGAATCGCCTTTCAACCTGTCACTGTAAGCAAGCCTCCAGAAGGAGGTGGTCACACGGAAACAGCTTCTTTCCTTTCCTGCCACTGTTTCCTTAGCCAGAACAGAAGCACCTCTCCTTGAACGTCCGCCAAGTGCTCTTGCGAAGCTGCGCTGGGCTTGCCCCGCTCCGGCTTCTGGGCGACCTCCCAGGAGAACGGGAGGGCAACCGCTTGTCCCTCTAACCTCACGCGTCGTGTTTCTCCCGTCTTGACTCTTTGCATACTCAGAATGATTTCATTTTAGTCTTTTAAAAGTTAGAAATATGTGTTGTGCAAGCCATCACATTATTACTCAAAAGGGAAAACTTTTATTTCTTCTTGGAAATTTACATGTTACTTATGGAATAGATACAGAATTCAGTTCTTTGAGATTTTTAAAAAGGGTATTTCCACTAATAAATGTGTCACCTCTATCTTTTAAATATTTACTATGCAAATTGTTTTAAAGTAAAAGAACAAAACAAATACTTCCATTTTGCCTTTTTTTTGTTCATTTCAGAGCATTATTCAGTTTATCAACAGTATCTCATTTGCCTAATAGAAAATTTTTGAGACTACTGTATGTTTTAACTGTGTTCATTTCATCGGCTCAGTGAACACGTTAAACACGCACGTGCGCACACGTGTGTACCTGCGCCCTTTCTCTGGGCAGATCCAGGTGGGACTAGTAATGACCTGTTTGAGAGGATGGGGCACCTCAGGGAAGGAAGTGAGTTTTTGCCTCTGTTCTCTGCTGGCGCTTCCCGGCTCCCCCCAGCTTCTGTGGCCACGTGACGTGTAAGCACCTCAACATTCCCCTGCAGCGTTCCCCTTCTCATCCGGGCTCTCCGCCCTGAACTCTCCAGCAAGATCAGCATTTCTTCCTCTTGGTTCTCTTGAAATATGGACTCGTGCCTGGCAGCACCGTTGTGCCTTGCGTGTCACAGATGCATCTTACGCGCCACGGGCGGGCGTGAACCACGTTTTGTAATAAGTCTCAAACCCTCTTCACTTCTGGGCACTGGACTCATGCCAGTGGCAGGACTGAGGGTGAATGAGGTAGTGCATGTTAGCCTGGTTATTGAACTTCCAGACCAGCCAGCCTAACTTGGATGCTACGTAAGCAGTGGTCTGTGGAGCTGGGTGCCAGAAGGCTGTCTAGTGCCCATCAGAAAAAGAAGGTTTTTGAAGCCGAGTTCAAAGCTTACTTGGCTTCTGTCTGAAAATCTGGGTGTCAGCAACTGCGATGCATCCCGCAGGGCTTCTGCTGATCCTTCTCTTCGTGTTCTGAAACACTGAGTAGGGGAGGTGAGGAACGAAAGGGCAGAGGAACTTTCCTTCTCAGGGCTTGCCTCCAGGAAGGCCTCGAAGCTGAACAGACATTTCTTTAGAAACAGCCATGAGCCTGGACCACCCTCACGTCCCCACGGGTAGCTGGTGCCCAGGGCCAACTCTGGTCAGCGGGACGAACACGGTTTAACAAAACTCTGTAGAAAACTGCCTCATAGCCAGGTGTGGAGGATTCTCCTCCTCCCGGAACAAAGTCCCGAATCATTATGGGGCAGGCTTAGCTACTGTAGATGAGGTGTCTGAGGAACTCCCTTCTCCTACAAGAGTAGATGACAGAGGAAGTGATTGCGCTGGCCTTTGTGAAAAAGCAGCGTCTGTTTTCAAACCTTCCCTCCAATGTTCTTCCAGCCCTTCTGCGGAGTTGGCTCCAGATAACTGAGACCCCGGGTTGTGATGAGGTCCTGGAGTGTGGACAGTGCAGGATATATTTAAAGAAACACGTTCCAGGATGGCGTCAGTGCAGCCGAGTATGAGGGAGTTGTGGTTCCTTGGTGTGTTAGGGCAGGCTGCAGTCTGAGGGCCTTGACCCCCTCCCTGCGTCCCCCCTCCCTCACCAAAGAACAACACCCTTCTGAACTGTTCCTTAGCTCAGTTTACTGAATGATTGCCGACTGTGATTCTTCTCTTCGGGTTTTGTAGACTCAATATCAGACATTCCTTTTCCCCTTTCTGGGGGGCTCCAGAGGGCTTTCTCTCTTGACGCATTCAGATTTTGTTCTGGTTAAGTAGGGCTGCGTCACTGCCTGGGCCGCAGAGTGGCTGAGCAGGGACCTCAGAAGAAAATTCTGTCTTTCCTTCTGCATGCTCAGACAGCCAGCTCCTACTCTAGTGCCTCTTCCCTGCAGGGCGGGGATTCCTGTGAGAGCGAGAAGGTGGCGGGGCGGGGCCACACTGCCCAGGTCTTGCAGGGCTCAGGGTGACTGACCAACGCTTGAATTTGGATGTGAAAATGTCGAGTACCTGTGGAACGCCCTTCCCTCTTTCCAAGAGGCAGAGGAAGAATATTTTTAAAAGAGATTTTGTTTTAGTTCTAAATAGCAAAACACAAGCTGCATTTTTATTTATTATGCACAAGAAAAATAAATCTGTACAAAAAAATCTAGAGTGGAAAACTCGAGAAAATGTATTGAAATACACAAATGCTTCTCTCTCGGTAAATGTGCAATATGCTTTGCAACTATAGATGATATTTTATGTTTAATCTGTAAATAAGAAATGTATTTAAATTAAAAGGGAGCTTTTTGTAAAAGGACCAAATGTTCTTTTATAAATGTACTAGGAATATCTTGCTCTTTGAAATTTATTAGGATTTTTATGAGTAATTTTTATTAAAAGATTCCTTTTTGAATTGTCATCTTGTTTCTGTTTTACACACACACACACACACACACACACACACACTACATGCAGGATAAAAAAGGGAAAAATCTGTAAAGGAAGTCATGACCAGATAAAATTTTATCTTTTTTTTATAGCTAAGCCCTATGGAATTCCTCTCCCATTTTTGCCTGTTACATTCTTTCACTTACTGTCTTTTATTTATATTTATTTTTAGAGAAATTTTTGCTATAGGGTGTGTACACTCGCCAGAGAAACAGAAGTGAGAAATCACACCCCACGGGGGAGAGCCACACTGCATTCCCTTGTCCATTCTTCTCTTGGAACTCCGGGCACACACGCACACAAGCCCTGTATGAATTCAAGCCTCCCGGTCCGGGATTCGAACCATGGCCGGCTGTGTGGCAGTCTAGTGACGTAACTACTACACTAAGTGTTGTTTTTTAATGCCATGGGGTGGGTATGTATGCATGAGAGAGAGCACACTCACCCTCCCAATGGGGCCTGTTCCCACTACAATCCCTTTTTCTTGCATTTCTTCATCCTATCAGGATCATGGGCATGTACACATGTATTTCTTTTTAATTATTTATTTCATTTAATTTATTTATTCATTTATTTTCATTTCACCAGAGAGAGAGAGAGAGAAAGCGAGAAAGCAAGCCACCAGGGGTCTGGTACTTGAACTGCGGTTGGCCATGTGGGAGTGTCCAGCACCTTAACCACCACGCCACCTGCTGGTCCCCAGTACACATGTATTTTTCAAGCCCCTGGGGCTGGGATTTAATCCTGTCAGCCCTGGGGGATCTGGCTTCCTGTGTTCAGTGCTTAACCATTGCACTGTGGGGCCAGCCCTTCCATTCAAAAGTCTGACACGTGGGGGATGGTCACTTTCCATGGTCTTTGCTCCATCCCCAGGCTTTCCCTCTAAGTCAGCTGCTGGGAGACTTGATCTCAATTTGTTGCCTGTTACCTGAGTCTCTTAGCTCTACCTCTGACTAGCTGTGTGCCTTGGGCAAGGGGCAGTCTCACTGGCCTCAGGCCTCATCTCGTAAATGGAAATGATAACCGTCCATCCTGAAAGAGCCTGGCTTTATCCTTCTGGATGTGTGGCTGGGGTCAAGGTTCTCACTGTCACACTGTTGCCTCATTTGTAAACCCAGGGGTGACAGCACCTTAACCCCCAGGGTTCTTGGAAGCAAAACAAACGAGCTGCTGCTTGTCAGAGTGAGGTGCAGCTGCTGAAATCTGTCCAGATGTGACATCTCAGAGTCTAGTCAGAGAAGTGTGCCATTGTTCTCCCACTTTGGAAACCTGGAGTGCAAGGTAAGATGGTTGGGGTGATGCCTGCGTGTGTGTGTGTGGGGGGGGGAATAGGAGGGGTGGTAGTTCCTGGCATCTGAAACAAACAGAACCCCAATCCCTGCCCACCATCCTCACCCATGTGTGTGTGTGTGGCCTAAATGCCTACCATCCTCACCCGTGTGTGTGTGTGTGTGTGTGTGTGTGTGTGGCCTAAATGCCTACCAAGTTTGGACCCACTGAAGTCCTGAGAGCTGAATCCTGTTATTTTATTTCTAAGGCTGAGGATTTGGAAGCTAACCAACCTTACATCCAGCCACACTTCAATCAGTGCCCTCAAGTTCTTTTAGGTACCTTTGTGAAGAGTTTGTCTCTTGACCCACTATGGAGATGGGATGTGTAAGTAGATCCCCTCAGGGATACAGCTCAGCCCTCAATCGGAATCTTCTGCCCTTCCCGTAGGGTTGGAGGGAGGAGCTGGGGACTTCTAGTTTCTGAGGAATCCAGCCCCCAGGCACCAAGGGCCTTGCAGCTTCAGGACATGAAGACTGCAGGAGCCATGATATGAAATGCCCTTTTCCCAAAATTCGAATACGCCCTGTGCCTGGCCATGTATGCGTGTATAGGGAGGTGGGAGAAGGAGGAAAAAGGAGACTTGTGGGGGTCTGCATTGCCTCCACACAATTAGAACCTCTGAAAAGCTTGGTCCTTCTCAAATACCACTTTTCCAAGGAAGAGTTTCAAGCCACTGAGTCCTGGACTCAAACTTGGAGTCAGCCATGTGGGATCTGGTGCCTTAACCACCATGCCACCTGCTGGGCCCATCAGAACTTATTTTTGAGAGTCCTTTTCTGACAAATTAATTAGATTCTCAATTTTGTTGCAAGCGAAAAAATGGAAAACACTGACTTGCCAAAAATTTGGTTTTTGGCTATTATAGCCATTCTTTTTTCTTTTTTTTTTTTCCTTTTTTTTTTTTTTTTTCAATTTCTGGAATGTGTTCCAGAATACATTCCTATGATTTTCTTTCTTAGAATTACCTTCAAATAACAAAATACTTGACATACTGGAAAATTTTTTTTAGTTTAAAAAAAATAATAACTTCAACATATCTCTAATTACAGATTTTTTTAAAAAGTTTATTTTCCTCTTTGAAGAGAGAGAGGAAAGTCCCAGTTGGCCTACATAACAGGCATGGATGAAGATTCGGGATGTGGGATTTCGACCACCAAAGACCCTCTGCCCAGACTTCACGCTCCTGCTCCCCAGTGTAGCCAGGAGCCGAGAATACAAGGGGACTCATGGAAATGTCAGATAAAGAATTTAAATTACTTGTTGTTACAAAGCTAACAGAAATGCAAGAGAATAGAGGCGACAGACTCCAAATGATGCAGGAGAAAAGAGACAGCGTTCTGGCAAGTGAGGAAGTTCTTGCATGATCTGAAAGAGGAGATACATACCATAAAAAAGAATCAAATGGAATTGTTAGAGATGAAGGCTGTAAGACAGGAAATCAAAACTTCCGCTGAAAGTATCAAAAGCAGATTAGACCATGCAGAAGATCGAATCTCAGATGTAGAAGGTAGAACCTCTAACCTAGAAAAAGTCACTAAAAAGACTGAGGGAAAAAAAAGATGAGAATAACATAGAAGTAATACTAGATACTGTTAAATACCCAAACATCCGGATCCTTGGTATCACAGAAGGTGAAGAAACTAATAAGGATGTTGTTGATAATCTATTCCATGAAATCCTGGAAGAAAACTTTCCAAACCTAGAGAGGCATTCAAAGACCCAGACCCAAGAAACACAAAGGGCCCCACATAGAATCAACCCAAGAAGATCTTCCCCAGGCACATCACAGCAAGATTGACCAAAACCACAGGCAAAGACAAGATTCTAAAATCAGCAAGAGGGAAACTTCCAGTTACTTTTAAAGGATGTCCCATAGGCTAACGTTGGGCCTCTTATCGAAACAATGCAAGCAAGGAAAGAATGGGAAAATATATTCAGAGTGTTCAGTGAAAAACAATTTCAACCAAGAATACTATGCCCAGCAAGATTATCTTTCATATAGGAAAAAAAAAGAAAAATCATTCTCAGATAAACCAAACCCAAGAGAACTTACCAACAGCAGACCAGCTCTGAAAGGAGTGCTAGACCAGGAAAACTAAAGTCAGCCACACAGAACTAAGAGTACAAGAAACAACCAAGAGAGTGGCCAGCCTAATGGTAGAGACAAGTGAACGTTAACTTCCAGAGTTTAAGTGGAAAGATCAGACTGTAGTAACGCTGCAAATTCAATAGAAGAGAGATTAATGACGTGAGTCTGAACCAGGGAAATAGAATTTTTTGACTTTAGACTAAAACATGACTGATTTTCTTTGATGCTTTGATTTCCATATTTAAGGCTTTTTTGTCTTGAACTGTTGGTAGGTTCATCTACCTACTATTTGAACTGAATCCTAACCTTTTTCCTGGCTTTAAGTTTTAAGCAAATTTCTCTTAACATTTTTTGACTTTGATCTATTAAAACTAAATCATTTTTGAAATTAAAATGCATTAAAAGATACCTATTGATACCTATTTAATGACTGCAGTAAGCTATATAGCCCTACCGAGGTGTTTCTTTATAGCACGTTTACTTTACTCACTGAGGTTTATGCCTAAAGTCAGACATGTGCTCATAAATATGTAATATCAGATGTGCTGGCTATTGAAAGTCTTTAAATTAATTAAGATCTTTAGTGAATTAATAAAATGTGAAAAAAAGACATGGGTACTCCCCCAAAAGAAATAAATAAGCTTTTTTTTTTTTTTTTTAAGAAAAGAGCTGGTAAATACCACGCTAACACAAAATTCATAAAATTAATGTTTGACTTAATATTACCTGTTGCACTTCTTCTGTTCCTATATTTTTGACAATATATTATTTCATCACACTTTACATTAGTGTGTGTATATATGTGTGGCCTATATTTTCATACCCCTTTCCTAACACACCTTTAAACTTTCAGTTACGTAACCATAGCTTCCTGGCAGCCAGAGCGAAAAAGAAAGTAGTTGGGTTCTTGGCCTCTCATTTTCTCTCTGAGCCAGGTTTACTGCTTTGAGAACAGACACATAGTTCTGACCCTGCAGCATTTTTTTGTAGACTTTTTTTTTTTCTTTTTTGGAGAGGTTTTTGCTACAGGGTGCGTGCGCTCGCCAGAGAGACAGAGGGAGACAGAGAGACAGAAAGCAAGAAATCACCCCCCAGGGGGGATGGCCATGCTGCAATCCCTTCTCCTCCATTCTCCTTTCGGGATCTTGGGCATACACGAACACGCGCCCAGTGTGAGTTTAAGCCACCGGGTCTGGGGTTCAAACCGCGGTCGACTACATGGAAGTCCAGTGACATAGCCATTACACTAACTGCTGGTCCCACTGGAGGCAGGTTTTGAACACAACCCCGGCTCCAGTATGCAGCCTTTAACCACTAGTGTAATCTCATGTGCTCCACAAAGGTGCAGTTTCCTTTCTTATACTGGCTCTTACAAATGGATTCATAATGACTAGTTGTAGTTTTTTTTTTTTTTTTTTTTTTTTTTTTTTTTAAGAGCTCGTAAAACTCTTCAAAAAGGTATTAAGTAGTGGCTGAATTTATAAAATAGATAAAAACCCCAGACACGTGCAGCTCTGGTTGAAGCAAGAGGTGGAAACCAGGATCCATCTCTACCTGAGACATTCTACCGCAACCTGCCTCCCTTCCACCAGGCCTGCTTTTTTTTTTTTTTTAAAGAATGATTTAATTTTATTTATTCATTCACTTATTTTTTAGTTTGACCAGAGAGGGACAGACAAAGAGAAAGAGAGGGGGAAAATGAGAAAGCAAGCCACCAGATCTGGGACCTGAACCGTGGTCGGCCATGTGGGAGTGTCCATGCCTTAACCACCACACCACCTGCTGTTCCCCAACCAGGACTGTTTTACAGAGACCCAGGGGTTCTCTAGAAACCACTGATATAGTCACTCACTTTGTGATTAATGGGGTGGTTTTTATTTTTCAGAGTTTTGTTTTGTTTTTGTTTGTTTTTGAGAGATTTTTGCTATAGGGTGCGTGTACTTGTTGGAGTGATAGAGACAGACAGAAAGCGAGAAATCACCCCCCAGGGAGATAGCCACATCACAATCCCTTCTCCTCCATTTTCCCCTTGGGATTTTGGACATGCACACACATGCGCTCAGCATGAGTTACAAGCTGCTGGATCTGGGATTCAAACTGTGGTCGACCACACGGGAGTCCAGTGATGTAACCATTACACCATCTGCTGGTCCCTATTTTTCAGAGTCTGAATACAGTCTGTGGTCTGTTTTTTCAAAAACGACCACCTCAGTCTCACCTACAGGTCTTGATGATCCATCTTTTTTTTTTTTTTTGGAGAGGTTTTTGCCATAGGGCGCATGCGCTCACCAGACAGACAGAGAGAGACAGAGAGACAGAAAGCAAAAAATCACCCCCCAGGGGGGAAGGCCATGCCGCAATCCCTTCTCCTCCATTCTCCTCTCGGGATCTTGGGCACACACGCACACGCGCCCAGCGTGAGTTTAAGCCACCTGTCCGGGACATGAACCGTGGTCAACTACATGGGAGTCCAGCGACATAGCCATTATGCTAACTGCTGGTCCCTTGATGATCCATCTTTTACTCTTGAGAGGAGTTTCAAAAAATTTAAGGCATGGTTCGAATGACTGAAATAGTGATGTATAAGCACGGTGTTTGGGGAGGAGGGTGAGAGAGGCACAGAGAAGCACGCCCTTCTGCCACTCCTCAAGTTTCCAAAGGAAAATGACTCACCTTCAACCCACAGAAAGGTAGTACAACCCAACACTTGAACTCAAGACTCAACTTCCCTATGCGAAGCTCAACTCCGGCACATGCAAAAGTTTAGCGAAAAATAATGATCCTAGGTACTGATAAGGTTGTGAGTGATGGGGACTTTTCTACACTGCTGGCGGGAATGCCACCTTGTCAAGAGGTTTCAGGGACGAGCTTGGCATTCCCCAGCAGAGCTGGACATACATGTGACCTGTGGTCCAGAGGCCAGGCTGTGCACTGCTGTGCCCAGAGCTCCAGGGGCTTGCATTGGGGTTGGGGGGTTTTGCAGTTCCACTTCTAAGCAAGCCATCTCAAGCACCTAACTATAGACTGTGGTTCAAATCGGATCCACCATTTGTTTTTGTTGGGTTTGGTTGAATAAAATGTTATTGGAGCGTAGTCCTACTCGTTTGTTTACATTTAGTCTACTGTTGTCTTTGTACTGCAAAGGCAGAGCTGAACAGTTGTGAGCAAAAGGCCAAAGTATTTGCTGTCTGCTCTTACAGAAAACGTTCACTGACCTTTGGGCTAGAAGATCCCTTGCATATGGGAACCTGGCGATATTAATGAGGATGTCCATAGCAGCATTTGTGTTTTTTGGAGAGGTTTATTTTTGCTATATGGCGTGTGCGCTTGCCAGAAAGACAGAGAGAGACAGAGACAGAAAGTGAGAAATCACCCCCCAGGGGGGATGGCCAAGCCACAATCCCTTCTCCCCCATTCTCCTCTTGGGATCTTGGGCATGCACGCACACGCGCCCGGCGTGAGTATAAGCCAGTGGGTCTGAGACTTGAACCGTGGCTGACTACATGCAAGTCCAGCGTCATAGCCACAAAGCAAAAAGTTATTGGAAAACTACCCAAATGTCCATCAAAAGTCCTAAGATGGGGGACCAGCACATGGCATAATGGTTTCACCACTGGACTCCCACATGGTTGATCATGGTACGAGTCTCAAGCCTGGTGACTTAAAACTCATACCAGGCACGTGTGCGTGCATGCCCATGATCCAAGAGGAGAACGGATAAGGGCTTGTGGCATGGCCATCTCTCTAAGTGGGGAGGAGGTGATTTCTTGCTTTTTGTGTCTCTCTAGCAAGTGCACGTGCCCTGTGGCAAAAATCTCTCTCAAAAAAAGAAAAAACTCCTAAGTTGTAATAAGATGGAATATTACAGAACAGAGAGACAGCTCACTCCTGCTTCTGTTTCCCAGCCGGGACTGTGAGTGCATGACACTGTGATTGGCTCTTTTATTTAGATGGGGTTTTGCTATGTTGCCAAGGGGAGTCTCGAACTCACACTTCCCCTCCTTCAGCCTCCCAAGTCACAGGACTCAAACTGTGCAGTCAGCCAGGCAGGATTTGGCTGTTTTAACCAACTTACCCGCCATACCGCCAGCTGGCCCCTCATTTTATTTTTTCAAATTTATATGGTGCACACATTTTAGGTGCTGCTCAGTATGTCACGGAAGGCATGTGACACACACTGAGGAGCACAGTGTCACTGAGACTGGTTGGATGTTGGATCACCGAATCTCAGAGCATCTGCTAAACACCCACTTCTGGTTCATTGGGGGTGATTTGAGTGGTGCCGAGTAGGAAGGCTGATGGCCAAAAGGAAAAATAACACTTTCCATGGCCCCAGGAAAGGCTCCTCAATATGGGATTAGGTGTTAGGCGTGCACTTTCAAAAGTCATTCATTCTGACAATGGGCCATGCTCCTTCAATGGGCATCAAAAAAATATCCTGAGCATTGTCATTAAAAACTTGCAAATACTGGGACCAGCAGTTCGCTTAATGGCTATGTCGCAGGACTCCCATGTAGTTGACGCGGTTTGCGTCCCAGACCCGGTGGCTTAAACTCACGTCGGGCGCATGTGCGTGTGTGCCCAAGATCCCAAGAGGAGAATGGAGGAGAAGGGATCGCGGTGTGGCCATCCCCCCTGGGGGGGTAATTTCTCGCTTTCTGTCTCTCTGTCTCTCTCTGGTGAGCACACACGCCCTATAGCAAAAGCCTCTCCAAAAGAAAGAAAAAGAAAAAAACTTGCAAATACTATTTGCATCCACAAGAGACCACTATTGCTTCATTTTTTCAGAGACGCCTGTTAAAAACTACAGTTAGAACAACCCAGTGGTACAGAAAAAACAAATTGCATTGCATGTTTTAAGTACAGTGTACAGAAATGTAATTTCATGGTTCTTTGGAATCGTGGTGTGTGCTGCTAATTGAAACATGAGTAATAGTGATAATGACAATAATGATATTGTGTCTCTATAGGGTCTTAGTCTCAAGAATAAAGCTCTCTCCTATACATTGTTAAGAGTCTTAATATCATTGTGTCTTGGTATTTTTGTTTTCCAAGAGTAACACAGAGCTTCAGAGAAATGCCAGCAGTTGTGTAGTTAGGTAGGTGGCAATATTTCCGGACCAGGGAGGCACGAAGCACACCATGCCTGCCTCTGTCTTGGTGGATAGTTTGATTTTCATCTCAGGAAGTTGCTTTCAGCTTGATACGAAGTTGGGTGGATACATAATTCTAGACGAAGTTTGGGAGGGTGCCCGCTGCCTCTCAGCACTCAGAACACGCTGCAGAACTGGGAATTTCCCAAGACGTCTGCGTCCTCGGCTCTCTTTTCTTGCAGCCCCTTGTTGTTGGCCTTTACTCTGGGTGTTAGAGGCTCCCTGGATCCAAGGATCCTAACCTCCTAGAACCTTCCGCTAGCTCCTGCCGTCTTCGGTTTCTAGCATGTGATTTGGCAGACAGAGGTAGGATTCGGAGTCAACATTGTGAGTCTGAATCTGGACTCTGCTCGTTTCTGGCCAGTTGAGTTAGTAGAACTCTGAGCCTCGAATTCCTCATCTGTGATATGGGGCTACTTGTATCTACCTTAGCTGTTTTTCTCTCTTTTTTTTAAAGTTATATTCCAGGTCCTTATTTTATTATGATTTATTTATATTGAAGTGTATTTATATTTCCCTTGAGCGAGATAGGCAGAAGAAGAGATGGCACTCCCACCAGGTTTGTTTGTTTGTTTGTTTTAGAGAGATTTTTGCTATAGGGCACTTGCGCTCACCAGAGAGACAGAAACAAAGAAACAGAGAAACAGAAAGTGAGAAATCAACTCCCATGGGGGATGGCCACACTGCAATCCCTTCTCCTCTATTCTCCTCTCAGGATTTTGGTTGTGCACACAGATGCACCCAGTTGAGTTTTAAACCGCCGGGTCCTGGACTTGAATCACAATTGACTACATGAGAGTACAGCAATGTAACCATTACGCCATCTGCTGGTCCTAGCCCACCAGGTCTTGATGCCATGCTCCACCCCAGCTCCCGGCAGCCCCAAGTCCTGGGAAGCATGAGCTGGAATACTCAGGGCTGTCTCCAGACTTGAACCAGCAACCTTCTCATGATGGGAGTCAGCATTGCAGAGTGTTGCATTTTACTGCGGTGCCACCACCTGGCTCTTCATAGTTTTGTTAGGATGCGAGCAATTCTGTATATAAAAGGGTCTGGCTTGCAGTGCAAGGATCTGCTTAACAATCTTCCCTTTCTCAGGTAGCTCCTGGCTCTGAGAGTTTTTCACAGAACACCTGTTTCTGATCTACCTACATTTCTGGAACAATCCTGTGGTCCTCAGGGAGTGGTTCTCAACCTGAAATAGGAATCCCCTGTCGTGATTACTGAATGGTTTCTGGTTGGCCTGGAATTAGAATCTGCCTTTGAACAGCCTCTTCAGGGGATTCTGAAGCAGGTGGTCAGAGGATCCCAGTTTGAGAAACACAGCCTTGGGAGTCTGCCCCAGGACCTGCACCACACCCTGCCCTTGGGCTTGCCTTCAGCAAACCTGCTCCATTAGGCAGCTCCCACTGTAGCTGTCTGTGGACTCAGCCTTTCAGTAGCTGCCGCGTCCCTCAGAATAACCAGTAGAAGATGTCGTCTTGGGCAGAAGGAAAGCAGGGTCTTAAACGCGGTCCCCGACAGAGCCTTTGCAGCCCTCATAGCAGCAACACCTGGGACCTTGTTAGACGTGCCCCTGGGGGGCCAGCAGGTGGCGCCGTGGTTGAGGCACTGGACTCCCAGCTGGTCTACCGCAGTTTGAGTTCCTAACCCAGTGGCTTGAAACACACCTGGTGTGTGTGGCTGCGTGCCCTAAATCCAGGAGAATGGGGGGAGAAGATTACCATGTAGCCATGCCTTCTAAGGGTAATTTCTCACTTTCTGGCTCTCTGTGTCTCTCTGGCAAGTGCATGCGCCCTATAGCAAAAATCTCCCTCTGGAAAAGAAGGAAAATGAGAGAAAGGAGGCCTGGAGGCCAGGCTGCGGTTCTGTGGTGAAGGCGCTGGGTCCCACATAACTGACTGTGCAGTTTGCATCCGGGATTTGAAAAACACACTGGGCGTGTGTGCACGTGTGCCCAAAACCCTGACAGGAGGGAGAGATGGAGGAGTAGGGGTTGCAGCCTGACCATGCCCCGTGGGGGTGCATTCTGGCTTTCCCACTGTCACTGGCTGCTGATCTCAGGCAGCTGTGCTCAGGGGAGCGCCTGCGTCCTCTGGCAAAATTTAAAAGAAAGAGAAACCAACCCCAACTCGGAGGGAGTCAAGATGGTTGAGTAGAAACACGTGCTGTGGCGCCTCTCTGGGAAGAAAGGCTTGAAAAGTTCAATAAATGACTTGACTTCAGCAGAGGAGAGAGGAGAGACTAACAAAGCATAAGGAAGAGGCCACAGAGCTTCTCGAGCGCTGAGCGTGTCCCTGGGAAAGAGAAGGGACTGGATCTTCTCAGCTGGGGAGGCTGCAGGCGCTGCTGCTATGGGGCGACAGGTGGAGGCGGGAGAGCCCCGCACCCGGAGCTCTGAATTCCCAGCTTCCGTCTCAGGCCCGCAAACCCCACCTGCAGCAGAGCAATGACATGGGCTCAGGGTAAGACGCCTGCAGGGAAGTTCACCCACGCACCGCTTCAGAGAGCTCTCGGGAACCCCCTTCCCAAGCCCAGCCGAGCCCTGAGAGCTCCGCACCATCTCGGGAGCCGACCAGCTGGGCCAGCGTGGACTGCCCTCAGGACCAGGCTGTCGGGCCTCTCCGCACACAGGAGCAGAAGCAGGGGACTCAGCCCAGGAGGAGAAGGCGCTGTGGTTGGGAGAAACGGGCTTTCACTCACCTCACAACCGACAGCTGTGCATGGCGCCGCTCCTATCACAACGTGGGGTACGGGGGCGCTTCCCTCACCAAGCACGCCCTCCCCACCGCAGAGCAGAGCTGAGGAATCTGGAAGCTTCCCCTGATTGCCTGGGCAGGAGAGACTGCACTCTTTCTTCCCTGAGAAGTGGCAACTACCCCAGTGAGGCGTCCACAGTGCAGCTTCCCCGGACTTCTCTGAACTGTAAGTGTGGGCAAATGAGAGGGGAGGGGGCACGCGACAGAGGGAGGGTACCAGAGAGACCTGCTCCAGGCCAGAGGGCAAGACGGGGGCCCCAGCCTCCAGCGCCTCCTGCAGCTGGGGGATACTACCCAGCCACCCCACTCCAGCGAGTCTGCTCAAATGGGATCAGCCCCCTGAATCCCTGGGCCGTATAGGTCACAGGCTCCGGTGAAGGCCAGCCAGATAGGCTGGGCAGCCTTCCTGGGGCCACATAGGGTTTCTGGGTCATCCCACCCCCACGGTGTTCCATGTAGGCCAGGGAGGCCCTGCTTGCTGGGTCTCACAGACAGGCTTGTCTCCAGCCACTCCTGGACCACCTCTTTCAGTCATAACCAAGTCTTAGCGGCTGATCCATCCCCCTGTGGGCCACATGGCTGGGACGTGTCTCCTTGGATTGTCTTCACAGGCCACACTGAAGCCTTCAGGGTGACCTGAGGTCCAGGAGTTCCATGTAGGCTGCCTCTTGGGTCTCACAGACAGGCTGGCCTCCAGCCCCACCTACACACACTTGCCAGGGCCACACTCAGGTTTGGCAGACTTCCTCACCCCCCGAAGTTACAGGCAAGTACCCAAGTTCCGTTTGGGTCTGAAGCGACAGCTGGCTCCCCTCCTGGTCACACTTCCCAGGGCCACATTCAGGTTGGGGTACAGGTAGGTACACAAGCCCTGCTTGAATCTGAAAGGCATGGCTGGCTGCTGGCCCCTCCTGGGTCACCTTTGTCAGGGCCACATCCTCGTCTTGGGGACTGATCCACCCCTGGGAAGACGAGGCAGGCCCAGTGGGCTGTGGGTCACGTAGACTGGGCCTGTCTCCTGCTTCTCTCATGGCATCTTTATGAACCACTTCTGGGCCTTGAAGGTCGCCTCGCCCCAGGCATTCCACTCAGGCCGCATAGGGTTTGTTCTTAGGTCTCACGGGGAGGCTTGCCTTCAGTACCCCCGGATGGACTTGTTAGGGCTGCGTTCAGGTGCTACAGGCTATCCTACCCTCGGAAATTGCAGGCAGGTACATAAGCCCCACTTGGATCTGAAAGGTATGCCTGGCCTTTCCTGGCCACGTTTTCCAGGGCCACACCCAGGTCCAGAAGGTTAATCTGCCCCCCGGTATTATAGAATCTACTCCGGGAGGAAAAAAAAATCGAGAAGAAGCAAATACTCCATTAGTCCATCAGATGCCTAAAAATGAGTGCAGAGACTGAAGAAATATGAAAATATTAGGAAATGTCTTTCTCCCAAAGGAACACATTCTCATCAACAGTGGGTAACATGCAAGAAATCACAGAATGTTGGAAAAGGATTTCAGAATATTGATCATAACAAATCCCAGTGAGATGCCAGAGAAAACAGACAATTCCAGGAGATGAGAGAATCACTCCATGACCTGAAGGAGGATTTCTGTAGAGAGATAGACTTCTGAGAAAAGAATGAAACTGAAGTTCTGGAGATGAAGAATACAGTAGAGGAAACAAAAAGGGACAAAGAAGGTCACTCTCTAGTATTAAAAGGATTAATTCACCAAGAAGATTTAACAATTATAAATACTTATACACCCAATATGAGAGTTCCCAACAAAGAAAAGCCCAGGCCCCAGTGGTTTCAATTCTGAAATCCACAAAACTTTTTAAGGATTAACACCAATTCTCTTCACAGGATTTGTTTTCCTTTTCTTTTTCTTTTCTTTTCTTTCTTTCTTTCTTTTTTTTTTTTTTTTTTTTTGAGAGATTTTTGCTATAGGGTGTGTGTGCTCACTAGAGAGATAGAAAGTGAGAAATCACCCCACAAGGGTGGGGATGGCCATGCTACAATCCCTTCTTCTCCATTCTCCTCTTGGGTTTTTGGGCATGTATGCACACGGGCCTGGCATGAGCTTCAAGTCAACTAGAACTGTGGTCGACCATGTGGGAGTCTGGATATGTAACCACTACACCATCTGCTGGCCCCTCTCCACCCTATTTCTAAAGATCAAATGGAGGAAAAACTTTGAACTCTTTGAAGTCTCGAGCACTTCAATAACAAAGGCAGACAAGAACACAACAAAAATGGAAAACTATGGACCCAAAATCCACGACCAAATACTGGCAAACTGAGTTGAATAGTACATTAAAAAGATTATACACCATGAACAAGTGTATTTTTATCCCAGGGATGCAAAGTTGGTTCAACATATGCAAAACAATAAATGTAATACATCACATTAATAGAAAGAAAGATAAAAATCATACGATCAATCATATCAATTGGTGCAGAAAAAGCACTGATAAAATACAACATCTCTTCATGATTAAGATGCTCAACAAAATAGTTATAAAAAGTTTATTTCTCAATTCAATAAAAGCCATATATGACAGATCCATAGTTAACATCATACTGAATGGGAAAAGTTGACAATTTTCCCACTAAAAATTGGAACAAGACAAGATTGGCCAATTTCCTCACTCCTTTCAATATAGTGCTAGAAGTCCTAGCCAACACAATTGGAGAAGAGACTGAAATAAAGGCATTCATGTAGGAAAGGAAGAAGTTAAATTGTCCCTGTTTGCAAATGACATGATGATATATATAGACCATCCAAAAGAATTCATGGAAAAATTCCTAGAGGTGATACATGAATTCAGTGAAGTTGCAGGATACAGAGTCAATATTCAAAAGTCTGTAGTCTCAGGACCAGCAGTTAGAGTAATGGCTATGTCCCTGGACTCCCACGTAGTTGACCACGGTTCAAGTCCCAGACCCGACGGCTTAAACTCGTGCCGGGTGCGTGTGCGTGCACGCCCAAGATCCCGAGAGGAGAATGGAGAAGGGATTTTGGCATGGCCATACCCCCTGGCGGGTGATTTCTCGCTTTCTGTCTCTGTCTTTCTGGCGAGTGCACGCGCCCTATAGCAAAAACCTCTCAAAAAAAAAAAAGTCTATAGTTTTCTTATACATCAACATTGAACACCAACATAGAGCAAACTGGCAGAATGAAGAATGCAGTCTCATTTACAATAGCTACACACACACACACACACACACACACACACACACACTAATACCCAAGAATAAGTCTAACCAAAGAGATGAAAGCCCTCTACAAGGAAAACTATGGAAAACTGAAGAAGGAAATTGAAAATGATACAAAAACTGGGAAAGACATCCCTTGTTCTTGGGTTAGAGGAATCCAGGTAATTAAAATGTCAATTCTGGGGCCGGCAGGTAGTGTGGTGGTTAAGGGTGCTGGACTCCCACATGGCCGACCACAGTTTGAGTCCCACACCTGGCAGCTTGCTTTCTCACTTTCCCCCTCTTTGTCACTCTGTTCCTCTCTGATCAAATATTAAAAATAATAAATAAATAAATAAATAAAGTTAAATAATTCTTTTTTAAAAATGTCAATTCTACCCAAATTCATTTACAATTTCAATGTAATTCCTATAAAGTTTCCAGAACATTCTTCACAGAAATAGAAAAAGCGTAAAATTTGTCTGGGATCATAGAAGAAGCTTTATCACCAAGGCAATACTGTACAAAAAGAATACAGTTGGAGATATCTCACTACCTGACCTTAAAATATAAGTCTGTGATAAAACAGCATGGTACAGGCACAAAAATCGACACACAGACCAATGGAACAGAATAGAGAATCCAGAAATAAACTCCCACACAGTCAATGGAGTTTTGACAAAAGACACAAGACAATCCAATGGAGGAAAGAAAATCTTTTCAGCAAGTGGTGCCAGGAAAACTAGATATTCACCTGCAGAAAATGAAATGGAACCCTTATCTTCCACCATTTATAAAAATCAACTCAAAATAGGTAGAAGATCTAAATGGAAAGCCTCAAAGTAGTATAAGACTCCTTGTGGAAAATATAGGGGAAACACCTGAAGACATTGGAGTAGGCAAAGATTTCTTAAGACCCCTAAATTGTGGACAGCACCTCCCAAAACAGACAAATGGAACTACATCAAACTAAAAAGTTTTTGCACAGCAGAGGAAACACTAAAGCACCCACAGAACATTTGTGGAAACAGAGGAAACAATAAAGCACCCAGAAAATATTTGCAAACTATACTTCAGATAAGGCATTAATAATGAGAACATATAGGGAACTCAAGCAGCTCAATTGCATAAAAACTAATAATCCCATTCAGAACTAGACAATGGATCTGAACAGATGACTCTCAAAGGAGGACATAAGAATGCCCAAAAAGCATATGAAAATATGTTTGACATCTCTTATCATAAGGGAAATGCAAATCAAAGCCATAATGAGGTATCACTTAACCCCGGTCAGAATGACTCTGATTAAAAGAGAAAAGGAAAAGTTCTGGTGAGGTTGTGGTGAAAATGGAACCCTTCTGAGCTGTTGGTGGGAATGTAAATTGTACTGCTACTGTGGAAAACAATATTGAGAGTCCTCAAAAACTAACAAATGTACTACTGTATGATGCAGAATTACCACTCCTGGATATTAACCCAAGGACAAGAAATGACTCAGAAAGACACTTGCACATTCATATTTATTGTAGCATTATTCTCAGTAGCTAAGTCATGGAATCAATCTAAGTGTCCAACAACTGATAACTGTATTAAGAAAATGTGGCATATATACACAATAGAATGCTATTCAGTCATAAAAAAGGAAGATTGTTATTCAATACAAAAGGGATGAATCTAGAGGATTTAATAGTAAGCTAAATAAGCCAAAGTATGAAAGAGAAACATTGTATTTCCCACTCAATAGATACCAAATGTCTGGTAGAAATGGAAAGACTCAAAGACAGAGAACTAGGATAACCATAGATACCAGAGACTGCATGGGGTGGGTGGTGGTGTGGGATAAGTGGGAAGGATTCAGGAAACAAAGCATTTAACAGACATAGGAATACCGTAGATGGGGCAAATAGGTGGTGGAATGGTACAGAACAGAATGAAAAAAGGGAATGTTGCCAATTATATGTATATTGTATATCACAAAGCAAAAAATAGTAGTCAGAAATTGAAGGTGCACATTATAATGTGTTCCTTATTAAAAATGACAAATATAGTAATATTCTTGATCATTGCACACAGCATAAACGCTTTGAAAATCCATATTGTACTCCAGAGAGATGTATAAAATTAAATGTAAATAATAAATAGAAAAAAATGCCAGCGCTGACCAGCCACTATGGCACAATAGTAACACAACGTCTGCAAGATTAGAAACCCATGGTCTGCCGTGAGTTTGGATCCCTGGGGTCAGACTGAAAACAAGCAGGGTGTCTAGAATCCTGACAAACTGGAGGTCTGGGAACATGAGGTCACTGGCTGATGAGACTCTACTGAGGGATGCGTCCCTTCCTCTCTTTTTCTCTCTTTTTTTCCCTACCGCCTCTCCCTTTCGCTGTCCCTCTGGCTCCCTTTTCTCCTTTTTGAGTTCAAGTGTACATGCCCTCTGTCATACAGAAATGCAAACTCATGGGTCTTCCCCAAGAGTTACTCAATGGGACACTCTGAAGGTGGAACCCAGAAACTGCTCTGTAACATGCATGCCAGGGGTTCTGCAGTCCAGAGGCAGCTGCCCTTCCAGTTTTTCTCCAATCCAAGAGGGACTGATTCTCAAATCTACTTTATCTCTCCCTGCTTAAGGTCGGTAGGGGCTGGGGTGAGGCTTGTTCTCATTTTCCTCTTAAGTGCAGGCAGCGAGCGTTTATTAAGCATGAACGAGGCGTGCTGATCACCGATCATTTATTCTCCTCTCTAACATGGCCCATCATCGAAACCAGAAATCATGCGTGGTTGAGAGGCAGGTTGGGATTTCTGAGTCATCTTTTTAATCAATTCATACTGAACAGTAGTAGTGCTGGGCGCTCTTCTGGATACAGGGGTGTAGTATTATTATTTTTTACAAGATGATGCTTCTGCAGCATGGATGGCCGACTGTCGGTTAAATGCCACAGGGTGTTAAGAGCTAAGAGGGCAAAGCAGGGTCAGAGGTGGACTGTAGTGGGCCAGAGGACGGAGAAGGGAAGAGGAGCTGTCTGATTGCTCGTGGGGGACATAGCGGGTATGTCTGTGAGTCTACATTTGCTCTTGAGTACTTGTTCTACGAAGAACACCTGGATTCTCACCCTAACTCCTTTGGTTCAAAAGGTTCCACCCTCTTACCTGAAGTTTGGGGGATGGGCACATGGTCTGGCTAAATGAAACATTCACTCTGCTCCCAACAGCAAATGCGACGGTGAGGGCATGAACTGCATAAAGGGACTTTTCCTTGATGCTGGTGGAAAGTGGGAGAACTAACAAACTTCTCTCAACCGAGGAAGGCCCTGAGGATTGAAGTGTGGGGTTTCCAGTGACCTCTGAGAAGGAAGTGTGTTCTAGAGGAACAAAGCCCACACGAGAGAGTGGAGCTGAGGGACCAGCAGTTAGTGTAATGGCTATGTCACTGAACTCCCATGTAGTCGACCGCAGTTCGAGTCCCAGACCCAGTGGCTTAAACTCATGCCGGGCGCGTGTGCGTGTGCACCCAAGATCCTGAGAGGAGACTGGAGGAGAAGGGATTGCAGCATGGCCATCCCACCTGGGGGGTGATTTTTCGCTTTCTGTCTGTCTCTGTCTGGCGAGCGCACACGCCCTATAGCAAAAACCTCTCAAAAAAATAAAAAAAAAAAGAGGAGGAGGAGAGAGTTCTGATCACAGTGTTCGAACTGCTGGATCCAGCCTTTCCTGACGCATTTACTCCTAAACTTTCTAATGTAGTCAACCCAGACAGTACATTTTTGTATGGAACCTGTTTCAGTCCCTGTGAAGTCAAAGGGTCACAGTATTCAACCTGGGGAACATGCTTTAAGCATTTAGTTCTTCCACATTCAGGCCAAATCAGTTACCTCCCCTGTAAGAAGGGTTGAAAGGATTCTGTAAGGGAGAGAACCAGCCAGGCAGCTGCAGACCATGATAGGTGTTCAGTAAAGGGTGACTCGATTCCAGAAAATAATCAGCTGTTGGTGACTCCTTTTATCTTAGCCTAATGATGGTCATGCATTGTGTTTAAGAAACATGAGGCTGGGACCAGCAGATGGCATACTGGCTACATCACTGGCCTCCCATGTAGTCCACTGTGGTTCAAGACCCAGACCCAGTGGCTTAAAGCTCACTCCAGGCTTATGTGCGTGCACACCCAAGATCCTGGGAGGAGAATGGAGAAGGGCTTGTGGCATGGCCATCCCCCAGGGGGTAGTTTCTTGCTTTCTGTCTCTCTGTCTCTCTGGTGAGTGCCTGTACCCTATAGCAAAAATCTCTCTAAAAAAAAAAAAAGAAAAAAAAAAAAAGAAAGAAAAGAAACAAGAGGCTACATTCCCAGTGATAGAATGAGTATCTGTTCTATTTTCTTTTGATCTCTGTCCTGATAGTCCAGATGGTACAGTGCACAAGTGTGCCGAGGAGAGACATCTTTCCTTCTCTCTGTGAAATACAATTGCATTGAATTCATGGCATTGAAAATCTTCATTGTCTCAAATGACTGCGTTTTCTGGTATCGGGTTCAGAGTGATAAAATAAAGTACTGATAAGGATTTTTCTCTTTCTAGCTCAGGCCGTATGCAGATAGATCACACCTTCTTAGCATAACACTTTCTCCTTTTCTCCAAATTACGGAAAAATCAGTCATTGGGGGCTAATTTACATTGTATGTGTTTTTAAATTATTTTTTTTTTTACACATTCATCAATTTCAAAGCAGATTTCAATGAGGAAAGGAGTGAAATTCTCTCAGCCTGGACAGCCATTGGTTTGGTTTCAGTAATACACACAAAAGGGGTGAAGGAGGGAGCAGGGCTGCCTGTCTCTCGGCCATGCCTAAATGAAGAGGCAGGAAGCGTTTTCTCTAGTTGAGCGCAGTCCTGAGCAGATCGCCACCCTGACAGCGGAGGAGGGGGGCAGGGATGGGGTGAGGATCTGGAAAGGAAGTCAGGACTGACCGGCCCTTAGATGGAAACTGCTCAGGTGACCGGAATAGCCCATGGCTGCGCTTCCACATTTTTGAACAGTCGCCTTTGTCATCATCACGTAGTTGGCGTCCATCGAGGTGGTTCTCAACCTTTTTTTTCATGATTGCCTTCCGCCTCCAGGATTCTTTTTAGATTTTAATTGCCAGCGGCCACCTGTGCTTGCTGGAGAGAGACAGAGAGAGGGAGAGAGAAAGCAACACCCGATGGGCGTGGTCATGCTGCAGTCCCTTCTCCATTTCTCCATCCTGCTGGGACTTCAGCCACACATGGTCACATGCCTGGTGTGGTTTTTTTAAACCACTCGGGCCAGGACTTGAATCCCATTCAATCACGTGGGATCTAACTCTCTTAACCACTAAGCTTTGGGGCCAGTCCTAGATTTTTTTTTCTTTTAAGAGTTCTTTTTGCTATAGGGCGCGTGCACTTGCCAGAGAGACAGAGAGAAACAGAGAGACAGCGAGAAATCACCTCCCAGGGGGGATGGCCACGCCGCAATCCCTTCTCCTCCATTCTCCTCTCGGGATCTTGGGCACGCACGCACATGCGCCTGGTGTGAGTTTAAGCCACCAGGTCCGGGACGCGAACGTGGTCGACGACATGGGAGTCCAGGACATAGCCATTACGCCAACTGCTGGTCCCCAGCCCTAGATTTTTGTCTAACACTTTTCAATCCCCCATCATAAAATTTTAATACTGAAGATATACTATATACTGGTATGTGTCTCTGTGCTTCATATATAAAAAGTAAACCTATATCTATCTATCTATATTTTTTTGCCTCCAAGAATCACTCTTGCCTCCCTTGGAAATAGTGCCCCCACAAAGGAAGCATGATTTAGTGCTTGCCCTGTCTGCACTAGGTTCTCTTCAGAGTCTTATATGTACAGTTAATCCTCACAGCAACTCTAGCAATTGTCCTCATTTCAAAGTTAGGGCACTAAGGCACAGAGAAAGGACCTGTCTTAGGTCACAGAGCTTATAAGTAGAGTTAGCCAAACTAAGTTTTTCACACAAGACTTCTCTTACTACTTTCTTTCTTTTTTAAAAATTGTCTTATAGGGCTTGGTCATACTGGAATCCCTTTTTTCCCTTCAGTTCTCCTACCCATCAGGATCTTAGGCATGCATGCACATGTGCCTGGTGTGTTGTTTAAACTCCTGGGCTGAGATTCAAACTGTGGTCAGCCAGGTGGGATGTGTCTCCCAATGCCCGGAGCTTAATCATTGTGTTACGGGGCCAGCCCAAGACTTCCCTTATTTCTGACATAAAATACAAGATGTTTTCAACTGCCAGGTCAGAGGAAGCAATTTCCTTCCCAAATCACCCACAAGTTTGATGATTTGCTGGAAGTACTCGGAGAACTCACTGAAAGCTAGAATGTGCATGGTTATTGCTTATTACAAGGGAAGAATACAATTTTATTTTTTTTTGCACATGAGTTTTTCATTGCATCAGTTTGTGAAATAAAACCACAGTTTTTTGTTTGTTTTTTTGTTTTCTTGAGAGAGGTGTTTTTCTTTTCTTTTGTTTTGTTTTTTTGCTATAGGATTTGTGCACCTATGGGAGAGATAGAGAAAGACAGAGAGAAATCACCCCCCAGGGGGGTGGCCACACCACAATTCCTTCTCCTCCACTCTCATGTGCATGCACACGTGCCCAGCGTGAGTCTCAAGCCACTGGGTCCTGGACTCGGACTGTGGTTGGCCACATGGAAGTCCAACACCTCAATCATAGGCCTCCTGCTGGCCCCCAAATCATAATTTTTTTAAGACAAATAAAAGACACAAATAAACACATGATCAAAATTGCACGGCTTGAAGAACCCACGTCACTCATAAACTAAAACTCATTTTCCATGTGCTTGTGTGAAAGAGGCAGAGATGTGTAGGGCAGAGTCTAGAAGAGTTTCACCCGCAAGCTGCTGTTATGTTTTTACCCTCCTGGTGTTGCTATGCGACAATATTCATGGGGTATTACTCACCAGGAAATACTCACCTAAGCTTTGGAGTTCAGAGTTTTTATCAGGGCATAAATATGTAGACATATTGATTGATCCATTCCTAGATGGTTAACCTCAGTCTTCAGATCAACTGATACGACTTGATCAAAGGCCTTACCTCACCAATGCCATGATTGGTCATTCTTATGTGACCAGTCTCTGCTCCACTACTGTCACATGCAGCCAGCCCCATCCTAAACAAAGATACTCTGAGGAGGAGACTGCATTATCTCCCGGAAGCCAAGGACACGGGCTAGAGCTCTCTGGATGAGGCCAAATTCTTTTTTTTTTTTTTTTTTTAATAGGCAAGACTTATTTTATTTTTATTCTAGTGGCTACATTTATATTTCAGTCACTGTAATTCTTGATCTTTTTCTTTTTTTTCACCATTACTGAAATTTATTATTATTTTTTTTGACATTCAAAAATTATTATTAGCAGCCATATGTTGGGACAACTAAAAGATATGTAAGCATTGCCATTATTCAACTTATTTACAGACAATTGTACTGGATTTCAGGGTATGAGTTTTCATCTAATTTGAATTGATCCAAATCAACTTTTTTTTTTAATGTTTATTTTATTTTTTTCATTTAAAAAGGGCCGGATTCTTTACTACAAGGTGGTAGTGCTAAGACTTGAAGATGGATATTTTGATCTCATGGGAAAGAGGAAGGGCCTTACATTATAAAATCCCTGTGGAGGGCAGCAGATGGTGTGATGATTAAGGTTCTGGATCCCACATGGCCAACTCCCACGGTTCAAGTCCCAGATTGGGTGTATTAAAATAACATAAAATTAAAAATTCCGTGTTTCAGTGGTATTGGCCACATTATGACTGCTGCATAGACATACATGACTACTGTATTTGAGAGTGCAATTTACAGTATTTTCATTGTCCGGGAAGTGCTATGGGATGGTGCCAGCCTAGAATCCAGGCCTTCCAAAGCTCCCTGTCTTACGTAAGGCTGGTTTCCTTGGCAATATCACTCAGTTTTGAGGCTTTAAGTGGGAGCAGGATCACAACTGTAGGCTGTGCTTGATCTGGAGGGGTCCCCCGGCCGTTAGGATCCTTTTCCCCAGCAGTCTAAGCAAAGGAGAGAACAGGTCAGAGACCTCGTTGCTTTCCTCGGGTTAGGGACAAGCATTTTATTTGAAGTACAACAAGATACTTATTCAGTTTTAAGAATAGCAAAAGAAAATTGTTCGGAACTGTCTACTAGGAAAAAGGGGAACAGAAAGCTGAGCCCGGAGCAACCCGTCTTCCTGTCCCCTTCACGGCAAGGCGGTGACCGAGCAGTTGCAAGCAGCTGCGCTAACGCTCATGTGAATTGGGTCTTAGGGCTATGGGGGTGTATTTTGACCCAACAGGGCCGAGCGTGGGCACTTCTCCATGCATACCAGCTCTCAGGGGTTGCCCACTGTTCTGAAATTATTGGCATGCAGCACACACATTTCACGGTTGGAATAGCCCATTTCTGAATTAGATAAAAGATGTCAGAAGAATAATAAAGTTACTTTTGGTGAGTACATATTATCTGCAACAAAATAAAATGGGGTTTGCAGCAACTACAACTCAATCTTCCATCTCAGAGGTTTATTAACTCTAATCCCACTAGAATCAGTAGCAGGATCTGGGAGTGTAATAAAACGGACTCATTTTTCACAGATTTTTTTCCTCAAGTGCTGTTGCCATAAAGAGAACAATATTGGAAAAAAAAAAAAAAAGAGGATCTGTTTAAATTTCCCCTGCTAATTTATGGCTGTGTGTGTGTGTGTGTGTGTTTCTCGTGATTTCTGTAATAGTTCTGTTATTTTTGGATAGTGGCTTCACCTCACTTTGGTTCAGAGCCAGGAGAGCAAATCATGGTGCCTGTCTTTGCCCCGTGACCCCTTACAGACATCATTAATCAATCATGGAACTATTTGCTGATGACTCTGCCCTTGGCCTAAGGATCCTTTTCCCCAGCAGTCTAAGCAAAGGAGAGAGCAGGTCAGAAACCTTGTTGCTTTCCTCGGGTTAGGGACAAGCATTGAAGTACATTGGAAGCATTTGAAACATTTGAAGTACAACAAGATACATATTCAGTTCTCAGAAGAGCAATAGAAAATTGTTCAGAACTGTCTACTTCTAGGAAAAAGGGGAACATTCTTGCTATTTTGGGGGCAATTAAGAGAGAGTGGTTTTACCCTGGTGAACCAGACAGTGAGTAAATTCTGATAGTTATATTATAGAAAATAATAAGAACTACCAGCATGGTGACGAAGATATTTTCCAGCACTTCTGTTAGACCTTTTCACCCCTGAGAACCCGTGTGTCTAGTCAGAGGGGATGTGTGCTTGTCAGAGAGAGGGAGAGGGAAAAGCACCTCCCAGTGGGGAGTGATTATGCTGAAATCTCTTCTCTTCCATTTCTCTGTGTTGTTGGGATTTTGTGCATGTCTGGTGATTTTCAGGTGGCCGGGGCTGAGACTTGAACTGCAGTTGGCCATTTGGGATGTAGTTCCCTTATCCACTGCACTATGGAGCCAGCCCTGCTTATTATGTTTACCACCAGAGGCTTATCGATGATACCTGGGACTGTCCCTCAGCAAAACTGAGCAGAAAGCATGTCGCATCTCAGATCTGGTTCTGATGCCATTGGTTTCCTCATGATCTGTGGGCAGGTGACCTACTCGAAGGAGCAAACACGTGGGGGTCTGGCGGTTAGGAGACTCAGAGAACCACGTGTCGATGAACAAGTGGAGGAGTGAGTGAGCATAGCCCAGCATGTTCCAAAATGGGTTCCATGGAGTCATTCTCTGAGTGCTACGAGAAGTGACAGGTTTGAAGGGTTTCATGGTCCATCATGTTTTAGAGATGCTGCATTAAACAAAGTGAGGTGCGCATTTTTAATGCAGACCTTCTCAGAACTCATGTGAGAATGTGTCTGGTGATGCTTCTAAAGGGTGATCCAATCTACAGCACATTCCAGACTTATTTTGCTTATAAGATCTTTGTCCATTAAAAAAAAAAAATCCTTGAAATGCCTTCTAAGACTAATGTTCTAAAAGATACATTTTATGCTGAGCAAAACTTATTTTAGATTATGAAAAATGAGTTCCAAAGAGGTTACAATAACTTTCTCCAGCCCTTGTAGGATGGTGATTAGGATGGTATTCAAACTGGTATAAGGTTGTGCTTGGGGTACCACATTATAAAGATGATTTATTTATTTATTATTATTATTATTGTTATTATTACATTATTTTAAAATTTGTTATAGTGCACATGTGCTTACCAGAGAGAGACAAAAAGAGAAAGTAAGAAAGCAAGCCACCAGGTCCTGGACTCAAATTGCTGTCAGCTATGTGGGAGTCCAGGGTCTAGCCACCATGCCACCTGCTGGCCCCTGTACTCCTTTTTAATGAGAGATTCTGGATTAATGTCATCCTCTTTTAGGGAGATTATTAATATACACACTAAGTAGAACTGGCTGAAGTGCAGTTCCATGCACATGCTACTGCGTCCATGCATTTCATGACTTTATGCCAGTAGGGGCTCCAGGTTGGAAGTATTTGTTGTCCTTGTAGATGTCATTGTGTAAATGAATGTTGTTAACTATTTTTTAGATAGTGGAGCACAAAGGCCAGCGGGTGGCATGGTGGTTATGTTGCTCGACTACCACGTGGCTGACCATGGTTTGAGTCCCAGACTGGTGGCTTGAAACTCATACCAGGTGTGTGTGCGTGCGTGCCCAAGATCCTGAAAGGAGCGTGGAGAAGAAGGAATTGTGGTGTGGTCATCCCCCCGGGGGGCCAATTTTTCACTTTCTCTCTCACTGTCTCTCTCTTTCTCCACAAACCTCTCAAAAATAAATAAATAAATAAATAAATAAATAAATAAATAAACAAACAAACAAACAAACAAACAGTGGGGCACAGGGACCAACAGGTGGCACAGTGGTTAAGGTGCTGTATTCTCACATGGTTGACCGTGGTTTAAGTCTTAGACCCACTGGCTTGAAACTCAGACTGGGCACGTACGCGTGTGTGCCCAAAGTCCTGAGAAGAGAATAGAGGAGAAGGAATTGTGGCATGGCCATCCCCTGGGGGGGGGTGATTTCTTGCTTTCACTCTTTCTCTGTCTTTCCAGCAAGCACACATGACTTACAGTGGGGGGAAAAAGCAATAAATAAATAGCAGGGTATAACCTCTTCAGTTGATTGAAAACTTCATTGATTCTTGCTATTCTACTTGGGGACAATGAATATCTTAAATTTTGAGTCCCATGAAGATAGAGAGGTGATTTGGAGCATCACCTTGGACTTTACTAAATCTTATCGAGTGCTTATTTAAACTATATGACTATGTTGTGGGAGGCCTCAGAAAAACCCCTTGTCTAGGCCACGAGACCCTTGGCAACCTTGTACAATGACTGCCATTTCATTGGCAATCAATGGAATCAGTCAGCAGTGGCCATTTTCTTTCTTTCTTTTTTTTTTCTTTCCTTTTTGGAGAGGTTTTTGCTAAAGGGTGCATGCGCTCGACAGACAGAGAGAGACAGAGAGATAGAAAGCGAGAAATTACCCCCCCAGGGAGGATGGCCACGCCACAATCCCTTCTCCTCCATTCTCCTCTTGGGATCTTGGGCACGCACGCACACGCACCCGGCGTGAGTTCAAGCCACCGTGTCAGGGACTACGCATCGACTACCGCGGTCGACTACGTGGGAGTACAGCGACATAACCATTACGCTAACTGCTGGTCCCAGAAGTGACCATTTTCTAACGGTCTTTTTGTGGCATCTTCTAAGGTTCCTTTGTCCCTTTGCAGAGATGGTCTGTGTATTCACCTGTGCCTAGAATATACTAAATACTGAAAACTCTGATGGCTATTTATTTAAAAATCTCACTTGCTATGTACTTTATGTATTAGGGAGGAGCTTGCATATAATATTTTTTTTCTTATTATTTTTTTTTACATTCAATCACAAATTTTCCCAGCATGAATACTCTGTATGTTAGTCCAGTCAAAGAAATTACCATACACATTGTCATCAACAGAAAATTTTCCATTTTTTGGTCCTTTGAATGGTTTCTCTTTCCCTTGACCCCCTCCCTCCCCCCACCCCCCATTTCCTACCCTCCTACCATACTGTCCCTGGTATCCATAGTTGCTTTTCATGCTTTTATGCCTATTAATCTTTCAGTTTCTACCACAGAATACAGACATTCAGTATATAGTAAGTGGGGACATACAGTGCCTTTCTCTTATAGCCTGGCTTGCTTTGCTTAGCAGTAAATCTTCCATATTTTTCTACTTTCTATCATGTCTCATTGCTTTTTATGGCTGAGTAGTATTCCATAGTGTGTATGTGCCACATTTTTTCAATTCACTCATCTGTTCCTGGACATTTAGATTGATTCCATAGGAGCTTGTACTTTCAGTCCTGCCTAAGGCCAAGAAAGTTGTGAATGGTTAGTATCAGAGCATCACAATTTCTGCTAAGGGAAAAGCATTCAAAGGCATCAGACCATCTCTCTCTTTGCAGGGATGGTAGCCCAATTTCACCTGCAATATTTGCTTTCTGCCTCCATTGTCAAGGGGTTTCTGTAAGCCTGGAAGCCCAGGAATGTTTATGAAGAATCTCAACCTTCTCAGTAAATGAGAGAAAATTTGGATATAGCTTTGTATTGCTTCTGAAAGGCAATAATGAGAATAGAGCCATTTTTGCCAGTTTCTGATTCTTTGTATCTTATAATTGCTGTCTTGGTGTGATCAAATGGTCTCAAAGCACTGTTGAGGACAGGGAGGGTGGCAGCCAAATATTGTATATTTCAAAACAATACAACAGGCCTTGCATCATTTAATTCTCTGGGCTTTAGATAGAATTTATGCAATTTGTTGATCCTCACCAAGGTCATAGATTAGCTGGCATTCTGTCCTTGGTTCCTGGTACTAAGGTTCTGTGACAAGTTACTCTAATACTTAGTGACTTATGCTCATTTATTTTGAGGGTCAGGAAATTAAACAGGGTACTATGGTTTAAACGTGTCCTTCCACAAGGCATGTGTTGAAAATTGGTTGTGACAGTATTAAGAGGGTGGAAAATTAATCTGATTATGCAATTATTAAGTGGAGCTTTTGGAAGGTGACTGGATTAGATAAAATCATATGGTGTGGCCGCCATGGTTAAATAATGGTGAGTGGACAAATTGAGGGAATGCGATCAGAAGAGACACACAGACACACGCGAGCTCTTGCCATGTGATAGTCCCTACGACCTTGGGACCCTGCAGAGTCCTGACTTGACAGACCTCACCAGATGCAGCCCCTTCACTTTGGACCTTCCAAACCATGAGCCAAATAAGCATCTATTCTTATGAAATTACCCAGTGTGGTTTTCAGTTGTTAGCAACAGAAAAAAATGGACTAAAACACAGGGCACAGTGGGGATGTCTTGTCTCTGCTCTAGGATGTCAGTGTGCTTCTTTGGGAAGACTCAAAAGTTGGTGACACAGCCACAAAGGCTGTAATCCCCTGAAGGTTCATTCCTGTAACATCTAGTATCTGGGCTGGGATGACTCGGAGAGTATACAACTATTCTCTCCATGTTCTTTGGCTTCCTCTCAGCGTGGTAGTCTCAGGGTAGCTGGACTTCTGATGTCACGGCTCAATGCTCTCACTGTGAGTGGTCCAGTGAACAAGGTGGAGGCTGCCTCTCCTGTTCTGACCAGCCTCCAAAGCCATTTGCATCCATTCCAGTCTCCGTAGTTGCAGCCCTGCCTAGTTTCAAGGTTGGGACTTAGAGTCTCCCTACTGATGGAGAGTTTACGTGTTAGAAAAGCAGATTGCAGTCATGTTTGGAAAGTATCTTCCCCTCTCAGGAGTCTAGCGTGAGGGAGTCCATTCTGAACAAAGCATGACACTTTCTAATACATGAGCTTGACGTGTTCTCATGTTACCTTCTGGTGCTCCAAGTTTCCTGGGGTGATGTTGTTTCTATAATAGAGAGATCCCATAGGAAGTTGTGAATCTTGAGTCAATTAGCACACTAGGTAGCATCTAACAATTATCCTTAAATGCTTACTAACTGAGACAGCTGTTAGCTTCTGGGAGGCCTTTATATAAATTAGGAAAACATGCCCTCTGGACATGGGGGAGCATATTCACCACCCCCAAAGTAAGATCCTTTCATATTGCATGGCCAGTGCTACCCAACCGTGCAGTCCTGGTGACTATTATTGTTGTAATAGGTTTCACCATTTTTAAAAATAAGTTTCTTTCTTCCTTGAGAGTGAGAGAGACATAGTGAGAAAGACAAGCACCCTTAACAAGATCTCATGCCAGCATGGTTGCCTGCGTACTACCAGACCCCAGCCTTCCCACCAGCTGGGGTCATGGGTGTGTGAGCCTGTCGTGTACAGGTTGATCGGGGAACTGAACTTGCCATCTTCTGTGTCAGTCCAGCACCACTTGAGTAGCATGTTACTGCTGCACTACCAGGTCAGCTGATGTCACCATTTTAAAGACACATTCAAAGCATTTAGTAGCTCCATGGGCAGACCCTCCTGCTTGCCCTATCCAGTGTCCACCCCCACCTGCCCTTTTCACCGGGTCTCTCTTCTTGGCCACTTTTGGAACACTTTCATCTCCCATGACACAGAGTATTCCCCAAGGCAGTTCACGGGTAGGTGAAGAAGGAATGACAATGACTTAATAGGACTGGCTATGCATTAAACACATTTCTGAACATTTTTAAAAATTTCTCATTTCAGATGCAATACAAATGTGCTATAAACATTCAAACCAGTGATATAAACGGTGAAAACTGCTAGTTACTCAGCACTCTTTATTCACGGGGATTCTTTGTATCACCTCGTAGGCCAATGCGAAAGTCAGGTAGAGAGCTATGTGTGTATGCGTCTAGGTATAGGGTTGCTGAGTAAAATAGAGAACCCCTAGTTAAGTTAGAATTTTGGATAAATAATAGTGCATTTCTTTTCAGTGTCAGTATGTCCCAAATATGTTTATCTGAACTTCTCATTTAACCAAGATGTCGTGTATTATATCTGCTAAAATCTTGCAGCTTGTTTTGCACGATGTGGTCTGTATGGTCTGTGGGTCTGGAGCATGTGCACACGGGCTAGGTGTGTGATGGGTGTGTAGGGTGTGTGAACTTATGTGAGGTGTATGTTTGGATTGGTGGGAGGAATCAGAAATTGGTCAGAAGGAAAGAGGAGATAAAGGAAATCTGAGGATGTGTTAGGAACCTATTTCCCCAAATTGTAGCAGAGTTTTTATTTTTGTAACTTATTGAGTTACATATCCGGGTCCCCACTAGACAGGGAGAGTCAACAGCTGAGTCTTGTCCTACCGCTGCCCCTGCAGATGGTGTACAGTGTGTTCAGCATGCAGGTGTTTTGGGGGTGCTCTTGGACTTCTGGACAGGCAGGGATTTCCTTTCAGTCCGTCTCCCTGATGGCCAGTGTGATGCCATCGGCTGCTTCACTAGATCCTGTCTTTCGGATCTGATAGAGAACTTTGATTCCCTAGTGTCAGGGCAGCAGAGTCACCCAGTGTGTATGTTTAAAATGCAGATTCCTGGGACCCTCTGAGAGCTTCAGGAATCTTGGGGTGAGAGGGAATGACATAAAGGAAGTAAACAGACAAAAATTTTTACGTTTAATATCTCTTCTAAAAGGCCAAAAGAAAAACGAACAGAACCAGACTTGTAAGTCCTGCTGTGAACAACCAAATGTGTGTGTATCGTGCATGCATGGTACGCGATGCGTGCGTGTGTGCACACCCAACCGGCAGCACCAGGTGTGGAAAGTGGGCCTGGGTTCCCTGGTGTCGTATAAAGCTTTTTTCCTCTGTGCATGCGTGTGGGTGCTGTTTCTGAGAAATCACTGGCCTTGAGCACAGGTAAAGTTGCAAACATCAGTCTACAGTGAGCTGTGGCCAGAGTGTCTGTAAGGAAAAACGGGGAGACCAAGCTTTTCTTGTCTAGCCGCAACACTCCAAGTATGCTTTCCCAAGTGACAGAGAGGCTTTAACCAAATGAAATGACTTCTTTTTTTTTTTTTTTTTTTTTGAGAAATTTTTGCTACAGAGCGCTTGCGCTTGCCAGAGAGACAGAAAGCGAGAAATCACCCTCCAGGGCGGATGGCCACACTGCCATCCCTTCTCCTCCATTCTCCTCTCGGGATTTGGGCATGCACACACATGCGCCCAGCATGAATTTAAGCCCCTGGGTCCGGGACTTGAACCGCGGTCAACTATGTGGGAGTTCAGCGACATAGCCATTATGCTAACTGTTGGTCCCCTGAAATGACTTTTTACTGACATTAGCAGACAGTGCTTCATTGGCGGAATGCATGTTTCTGCACTAAAGATAAAACTTGACAAGGAAAAGGAACTGGAGGATGGAGTAGCGCCAACACAGTACTCTGCAAGGCGACCTACGTGGGCACTTCCAGGTTCTTGTTGACAGGGGGGAGCCCCTTGACTATGTTAGGCATATGACTGTCCATCATCTGAGGCTGGCTAGAGCTGGGGTTGCATCACAGCATCAGGTTCCTGGTCAGGGAACCTGTTTCTCTGTCTCTTTCTCTCTCTGTGTCTCTCTTGCTCATGAAAGAAAGAAACTTAAAAAATTTACAAAGAGGGCCAGCAGGTGCCATGGTGGTTAAGGTGGTTAAGGCGCTGGACTTCCACATGGCTGATCATGGTTTGAGTCCTGGACCCCGAGGTTTGAAAATCATTCTGGGTGCATGTGCATGTGTGCCCAAAATCCAGGGAGGAGAATGGAGAAGGGATTACACTATGACCACCCCCTGAGGGGTGATTTCTCACTTTCCCTCTCACTGGCTCTCTCTGGCAAGTGCATATTCCTGCAAAAGAAAATCTAAAATTATTACAAAGGGAACCAGCAGGTGGCCTGGTGGTTAAAGAGCTGGACTCCTACATGGCCGACCATGGTTCGAGTCCCAGACCCAGCTGCTTGAAAATCGTGGCTGGAACCAGTGTGGGTATGCCCAAAACCCTGAGAGAAAAATAGAGTGAAGGGATTGTACTGTGGCCATCCTCCCTTGAGGGGTGATTTCTCACTTTTTGTCTCTCTCTCTGGCAAGCACACGTGTCCTATGGAAAAAAAAAAAAAACTGAAAAAAATTTACAAAGAAGAAACTGGGGGGTAAGGAGAAAAGTAACAGTTAATTCTTTGAGTTCAGGGTCCATGAGGTTAAAGTTCTTTTTGATTTTGCTCTAAGGCTTTCTCTCCCAAAATACCAATTCAAAACAAGAGAATTGTGGTAATTCAAAAGAAAACCAGCTCTGTGAATATACCATTTCAAATCATTCTGCAGTGAACTGTACACTTTAAACAGGCAAATTAGATGGCGTGTGAATTATATACTGTTATAAATAAATTTAAAAAATAAGAAAACCCAATTCCATAGGTACTAAGCTTTCTGTAAAAATCAGGCTATTTTCACTGGAAATTAAGAGACTGATGATAAATCTTAAAGTAATTTATCTTCAAAGTCTGACCTTGTTTGCAGACTTTCCAGGAAGATTTTTATTATAGAAGGACATAGTAACAATTTTAAAAATACAGCAAGATGAATGGTTCTATTTAAAAATGGTAATGAACAACTTGGTACCCCTTTACTATTAATATTTACCAAAAGGTAGTGTTTTTTTTTTTTTTTTAAAAAAAAAAAAACATTAATGGTAAAGAGATGTCAAATTGTTCATTACCATTTTTCTTTTGTTATCCACATTTAATTTATTTCTTGCTGCTCATTTGGCCACAGGGGAAGGAGGAGAGGTGGCTAGAGATGAGAACTATTGGCCAGTTTTCCGCCATTAATTTTTTATAAGTTGCATTTACTAAAACCCGTATTTGGAACATAACTATTCTTTGAACTGCTCCAGTTGCTCTCAGTTCAATCAATGTCTTAATCATGGCACGGCGGCAGGAGCCCCTGAGCAGCAGACATGGCCTACAGGAGACACGCATGTTCCCTTGCACAGGGTCCACAATACGGAATTTGAGGCCTCCGTCACAAAACCTCACCTAATGACACGGCGCATCTCAGTGGCTTGGGAGAGGGAAAGAAAATGTATTTTTAAACGAGAGAAAAGAAAATCAGAAACGATCATTGTTAGAAGAATAAGGGGAAAAAAAGTCAAGATCTCAACAGCTCCTGATAAAAGGCAAATTACACTCTTCACATTGATTGCTTTTTCTCCCCTTTTTTTCAAATGATTTATTATCCTTTGATATTACAAATCAGTTAGCTGGCTCACTGCAGCATAAATATTTGATCTTGGTGTACTTTTTTTTTTTTTTTTCTTTTTTTGGAGAGGTTTTTGCTATAGGGCGCGTGCGCTCGCCAGACAGACAGAGAGAGACAGAGAGACAGAAAGCAAGAAATCACCCCCCAGGGGGGATGGCCACGCCGCAATCCCTTCTCCTCCATTCTCCTCTCGGGATCTTGGGCACGCACACACACGCGCCCGGCGTGAGTTTTAAGCCGCCGGGTCCGGGACTCGAACCATGGTCGACTACGTGGGAGTCCAGCGACATAGCCATTACGCTAACTGCTGGTCCCTGGTGTACTTTTTTTTAGTAGCTGCTTTTTGCTATAGCCATACATTCTTTTTTTTTTTTCTTTTTTCTTTTTTGCCTCCAACTCACGTTGATTAAAAGTAAGAAGCAAATATGAGGTGTGCAAAGAGAATAGAAATAGTGGATCTGTGAATTATCCCATTGAGGGAAAGCCCCAGGGAATAAATACAATATCTGTAGGGAAGAACTTGCAAACGGTATTTCCTGGGCACTGCAGAAGGTAGCTCTCCTTCAGTTGCTCGGTGTCTGCCTGCCTGGGCCCATCAGGATGCTGTGGATTTCATTTCTGTCTTCCAGCCATGGTCTTTTGTTCTTTGGTTATTATTACAGCAAGCTGTGCAGGGATGGAAGCTGGTATTTTCAGTCATAGTATGTGTCAAAATTCAGGCCCCATAAAGTTACTGAAAGAGAAAACATTCGATCGCATCGTGAGACATCCCTGGCTCACATTCCCCAGGACAGGCGCAACTGGAGGAGTCCCACAGCAGTCTAAGATCGGGAGGAAGAGACTGCAGAGACTCTCTCTTGGTGGGGATACAGATAGCTTCTACCACACTCTGAAGTGCTTTTTTTCTGAGGTCACTCAACACTTCTAGCCCCTTCCATAAGAGATGAACTTCAGGGACTAGGGCATGGTGCAGTGGTAAAGTGCAAACTCTGCCAAGCTGACACACACGGGAGGGTCCTGGTACACCCGGAGACCTCTGGAGGACCACAGCATGCATGATCTGGGGCTGGCTAAGGCTGGGTGGAGACGGTGGTGTACTTTCTGTACACCCTGTTGCATTGGGCTTCTTCTCTGTGACGTAGCTGGTAGTTTGTAGGACTGTGGAGCTGGAAGCCACATGCCAGTGACAGTGTAAGTCTCTGGCCCCTTCGGCCTGAGGGTAAGCTGGTTGTCCGTGCTCATGCCCTGGATCCTGGTGGGCTGTGGGACTGGAGGAAGGGGATTATGGGGCCACCAAACCTGTGGAGGGTCATTGCTCCTTCTCCCTCCCTCTTTCTCTCTAAGTGCATATAGGCTCTATCATGAATTTACAAAGAAAAAAAAGATCCTAATGGGGGTGCCTCTCTCTCTCTGTCTCTGTCTCTTTCTCTGTCTTTGTCTATTTGTTTCTCTTGCTCAGGGAAGAAAGAAAAAAAGAAGAACGCATTTTTTATTTTTTAAGAGAAAGAGGGAGAGAAAGAGCACTAACTTTCCAAATACTTGAAGATGTGGCTCATTCTCCCTCTCAGCTGTAATCTTTTCTTCTTTGGTTAAATTTGGTTTAATCGGTGCTCAGGGAGCATGGGTTCAAGTCCCATTTGGGCTGGTGCCATAGTGTGGTGGTTAAGCACGGTTCGTCAGGAGCTGAATCCCCCATGACGGACTGTGGTTTGAATTCCAGACCCAGTGGCTGGAGCAACGTGTGAGGTGCTTGTGTGTACATGTCCTACATCCCGATGGCAAAATGGAGGAAAAAGCATTGCAGTGTGACCACAGCCCCCTGGGGGTGTCCTTTCTCTTTCTTTCTCTCTGATGAGTGCCTATGCCCTCTGTTTTTTTTTTTTTTTGGAGAGGTTTTTTGCTATAGGGCGCGTACGCTCGCCAGACAGACAGAGAGAGACATAGAGACAGAAAGCGAGAAATCACCCCCCAGGGGGGATGGTCACACCGCAATCCCTTCTCCTCCATTCTCCTCTCGGGATCTTGGGCACGCACGCACACGTGCCCAGCGTGAGTTTTAAGCCACCAGGTCCGGGATGCGAACCGCGGTCGACTACGTGGGAGTCCAGCGACATAGCCATTACGCTAACTGCTGGTTCCCGCCTATGCCCTCTGACAAGAAAAGAAAAAAATAAAAGATTTGTCATCACCCTCATAATTTTTTGGGGGGGTCAATATTGTTAACTGAAATTTTGGCTTCTTGGGTCTGTGTGTGATGTGGTAGCGGGGAGAAGGGGCCGTGGGGATGGAGGGGTACATGCCCTTCTTCATCTACAAATCAGAGAGTGTGGCATTCATCTTATGGGTGTCATGAAGAGGACATGAACGATCTCTCCAGGCCTTGGCACGGGGCCTGACACTGAACTGTCATTCAGTACATGGTGGCTATTATTATAATGTTCTTTAAGGCAGTCATGCGAAATCCATCATGGTGGTAGCCATTCTCTTCTGTGGCCTAAAAGGCTTGGATTTTATATTCTTACTTGTTCTAATCTTAGTGCATTATTGCATTACTGACTGGAGTACTTGAGACTGGGTGATTTATAATATAAAGAAATAGAGATTTATTGACTCACAGTTTGGTCGTTGGAAAGTCCAAAGGCATCACAAAATGGCGGAAGGTAGAACTTAGAGCAGAGTGTGGTCTGTATCCTCACAAGGATCCTCTGCCTGCTTCATTTCTTCTTATGTAAACACCAAAACTCAATTGTGGGGGCCTCGGCCTAGTGACTTTATCACACCCAAAGACCCTTCTCTGGGACACCAAGAAGAGATTCAGTTTTCACATAATAGTTTACAGTACAACCAAGTTCTAATACATGAACCTTTGGGGACATCTAGTCACTGTCGACTAATACCAAATTCTAAAAAAACTTTTGGAGGACAAACCATTTTCAAAACCATAATGTGATCCAGTCCCTTGCTCTGACAGGAGGTTATCAAAACGAGGCTGGATGCTGACGTATCTCAGTATAAGCGTTGCCACTTTCCTGAGGTGATTTATTTTAGCTCTCTGAGCCTCAGTTACCTCTCAGAAAAGCCACGCCTTCCTCATGGAGTAGCGGGATTCTAGGAGATAACCAGTGGAGGGGCTGGCGTAGAGAACTTGTACTTGCTAAACAAGTGCTATTATTTTCCCATCTGTTTTTTTTTTTTTTTTTTTTAAATAGGTTTTTGGTATAGGGAGCCTGTGCTTGCCAGAGAGATAGAGACAGAGAGAGGGAAAGTGAGAAATCACCTGTCAGGGAGGTGACCTTGACACAATCCTTTTTCCATTCTCCACTTGGGACTTTGGGTATGCATGCACACACGTCCAGTGTGAGTTTCAAGCTGCTGGATATGGGATTTGAACCATGGTTGGCCATGTGGGGGTCCAGTACTTTAACCACTATGCCACCTGCTAGCCCCTTGTATTCCCATGTTAGTCCTCTTCTGCCTTACTCCGATTCCTTGCTCACTTTATTTATTCTCATTCCTCAGATCTGGGTTCAAATGTCACCTTCTTAAGGAGAACTTCTTTGATCATCCTTTCTTTCTTTTTATTATTATTATTATTATTATTATTTAAACATTCGATTGTTATACATCATTTAGCTTGTAAAGAGAATTTACCCATCATAAAATACACCTTAGACCAGCCCAGTTGAGAATACTATACATGTTATCAGTAATAGGTAGTAAACCATTTTTGTGTCCCACAAATGTCTTACCTCTCTATTTTTTTCTCCCTGATTTCCTTCCCTACACTCTACCCCTCCCCTCCCCTCCTCCCACACGGTCTCCAGTGTCCATAGCAATTTTCACTGTACTTATGCCTTCCAATCTTTCAGTCTCTACCATAGCATGTGGACAGCCAGTATATATCAAGTGGAGACATAACAATATCTTTCATAGTCTGGTTTGCTTCTCTCAGCAAAAAAATCTTCTGTATTTGACCACTTTCTATCAAATGCCAGGATCTTATTTTTAATGGCTAATTAGCATTCCACAGGGTGTATATGTCACACTTTTTCCATCCATTCATCTGTTGGTGGACATTTGCGTGGTTCTATGTCTTAGCAATATTTTTTTTTCTCTCTCTTTTTTTGGGGGGGAGGAGAGGTTTTTGATACAGGTCACATGCACTTGCCAGAGAGACAGAGAGACAAAAAGTGAGAAATCACCCTCTGGGGAGATGGCCACACCGCAATCCCTTCTCCTCTATTCTGCTCTCGGGATCTTGGGCACACACGCACATGCACCCGGTGTGAGTTTAAGCCACCGGGTCCAGGACTTGAACTGCAGTTGACTATATGGGAATTCAGTGACAGAGCCATTACGCTAACTGCTGGTCCCCCATGTCTTAGCGATCATCCTTTCTGAAGAAGATACCTTCCTGATCCTATGACTGTTTGACCATAATTACTTACTTGTGTTACATACATGATTCTTCTCTCTCTTCTGCATTAGACTCACAGATACATAATGGCAGGGACTTTATTTTGCTTTCTGCAGGATACAGTAGTCCCCCCTTATTTTCCATTTTTCTTTTTGCAGTTTCATCACCTGAGGGCAACTGTAGTTTGAAAATAGGTGAGTGTAGTACAATAGCATAATTTGAAAGGAGAGACCATGTTTTTGTAACTTTTATCATGCTATATTGCTGTAATTGTTCTATTTTATTATTAGTTATTATTGTTAATCTTTTGCTCTTTTTTCTTTTTTTTCTTCCTTTTTTTGCCCTAGGACACATAGGCTCACCCTAAAGAGACACAGAGAGAGAGGAAGTAAGAAATCAGCCTCCATAGGGCATGGCCATGCCGCAATCCCTTCTCCCCCATTCTTTGCCAGGGCTTTTGGCCATGCACATACATGTGCCAGGTGTGTTTTTCAAGCCACTGGGTCTGGGACTTGAACTGTGAAGTTGGCCATGTGGAATCCAGCACCTTAGCCATCATGCAAACTGCTGGCCCACTGTGCGTGACTTGTAAATGAAATGCTCTCATAGGTATGCATGTAGAGAAGCAAATATAGTCTGCATGGGTCCTAGTCCCAGGTTCAGGCATCACTGGGGGTCCTGGAACATACCCCTTGAGGATAAAGGGGGAGCAACTACGTCAAACACTTGGCACAGGTGCACGGGCAACACGGGCTTGCTGAATGAATCAGGACTGTCATCACTGACAAGACGGCGAAAGCAGGACTAACGTGACTTTCCCACCACTGTCGTTTTCAGACATAGCGTACTCCACTGCATATGGCTTTAAGCGAACTGCCGAGTGCCAGATTTTACGTTTCTGTGACTACAGGGCTGAATCGATGCTCGTGAAGTGGGAGTCCGATGCCCCATGCCTTTCTGCCTGCGAATCGGCTTTCGACATTCTGTTTCTGTAGGTCTCCTGTTACCAGCTCACTCTGTGAGTTTCATCCTCACCCTTTCCCCATACATCCACCAGCTTTCCTGTTAAGAATGGCTGGTGTTGGGATCAGCAGGTGGCGTAACGGTTATGTCACTGGACTTCCATACAGTCAACCATGGTTTGAGTCCTGGATCCAGTGGCTTAAAACTCATACTGGGCGTGTGCATGTGTGTGCCCCAAGTCCTAAGAGGAAAATGGAGGAGAAGGGATTGCAGTGTAGTCATCCCCTCTGGGGGTGATATCTCATTTTCTGTCTCTCTGTCTCTCTGGTGGGTACAAGCACCCTATAGCAAAAATATCTCTTAAAACAAAACAAAAAAACTCCAAAAAACAACACGGGCTGGTGTGTGTGCAGCACTAACAGCATACCACCTGCCCTGCTCAGTGTCGTGTAGGTGTTACTTTCTAATTCATTGCCATTACCCTTGGAGATGGAATCATGAGTGTTCCCATTTTATAGGGAACAGCCTTCATCTGTAACCATGGATCTTAGAGAGAGAAAACAGAATGTCAGAAGAAAGAAAATATTGAGGCTAGCAGGTGGCATAGTTGTTAAGGAGCTGGCCTCCCACATGGCTGACCACAGTTTTGGTGACTTGAAAATTTCATTGGGTGCATGTGCGTGTGTTCCCAAAATCCCAGGGGGAGAATGGCTGAGAAGGGATTGTGGTGTGGCTATCCCCCCTGAGGAGTGGTTTCTCACCTCCTCTCTCTCTGTCTCTTTCTCTCTGGCAAGTGCATGTATCCTATGGCAAAATACCTAAAACCTAAAAGAAAAAGTGAAACAAACCAAAAAAAAATTAAGCCAAACAAACAAACAAACAAACAAACAAAGAACAAAGAAAATATTGGCAAGAGTAGAAAAGGAAGATATGAGACATGTATGATGGTTGAGGAGCCTTCAATAACTGGCAGTTGGGATAAAATTGATTTGAAATCTGTCCATAAAGCACAGGTCACAGATCCCGAGCCCAGGAAGGTTAACCTGAGTCAGGAGCTTAGCCACGCCCAGGGACCAGGATGAAAGATGGAGCTCACTCGGAAGGCAGGCTCGCTCCGCACCCCTCAGCATAGAGGTCACGGCCGTTTCCTGCTGGGCCCCCTCCTACAATCGGGCCGTCATGGCATGTTCCACTCAAGTTCGCTGGTGAGAATGGACGTGGGGGAAGGCGGGGAGGGCTTAGGACAGACTGCACCAGCGGGAAGGTTACCCTGCAGGAGAGGATTCATTGGTAAAGACATCTGCAGACCCAGCACACTTTCAAAGCCATCTTAACCGGGCTTTTTTGTGAAAATGGGACAGAAACCTCTCAAATGTCAAGAGATAAGGTTTTTGCCAAGGCAACAGAATGCTTTACTTCAAGTAAAGCTTCTTATTACAAAAAGGTGCTAAATTCTGAAGTCGGATTTAATTATACCTGAGGTATTTCTGACTTGGCGAGTGGGAGGGAGGCTTTGCCTCTCTCGATTGCTGTTATTATCTCATGGGTCTACAGCTCAATTCTCCCCACCATGGGGCCCCTCAGTTAACTTTCCAATTCCCCAACTCCCTCCAGGGGTTAGTTTCTGGCAAAGCCCTCAACTGCCAACACAATTGCCCCCTGAGTCTCCAACTATTAGCCATCAGATTCCTGGCCATGGCTAATCACCAGGTTTAATCGGATATGAATCATTTGCCAGGATGGAGTGGGGGCCAGCTTCACTTATTCCTGAGGCCGATCTGTGGGGCACAGGTAGGTTTGTTAGGGACACACATCTAGTGACAGCGTTCTTCGGGGTTGAAGATGGGAGTTAAAGAAAACAGGAAACGTGGCTGCCTCTCAGGCTGCCTGGTCTGACCTCTTCGGAAGCGTTTGCTCTTCTTTCTCAGCCGCTAGCATCTCCTTAATGCCATATTCGAAACGCCCCTTCTCTCAACCTCTCCGGCTAGTCTCTATTTGTTTTGCCAGCTTCTTCTGAATATTTTATAATCAAGTATTTACCAGGGCCTCTGGAGGTCATCGGGAACGCCATCAGTGGAGTTGTTTTCTCTGCATATTAGTTTGTCCAGCAGAGCTGAGCTCTCAGGAGCAGAAAAAGTCCGTTTTCTCTGCTCAGGCCCTCTGGGGGCGTCTCATCTTCTTCAGTGGAATATGCACTGGTCTTTCTGTGGCCCACACAGCCCCGCATGCTCTGGCCTCGGGCTCCCTCTGATTTCATTTTAACTCTCTCTTGCCTCTTCCCCTCCTCCCGTCCTGGCCTCCCTGCCATTCTTATTGGTTTCCCATCGCTATATACTAACTTACTGCAGATGTAGCCTCTCGGCATTCATTTATCGTGATCTTCCAGTTTTGTAAGTTGAAAGTCAGGGAAGTCCCCGTTGTGCTCTCTGTTGGGGTCTGGTCATGCCAAAATCCAGGTGTTGGCTGGACTAGGCAGCGCTTTTAGCAGGAGGCTCTGGGGAAAAGTCCACTGCCGAAGTCATTCGGGTTATTGGTAGAATTTGGTTCCCTGAGGCTGTAGGACAGAGGCCCCCACTCCCTTACTGGCTTTCAGCTGAGGACTGTCCTCAGCTCCTGGGGGCCCCCACATTTGTTTTTCTTCTTTTTTTTCTTTTCTTTTTCTTTTTTCTTTCTTTTATTGAGAGCTTTTTTTCCTGTGAATGTATGTATTCTCTGGAAAGAGAGAAAGAGAGAAATCACCCTCTGAGGAGTAAGGGGATGGCCATGCCTTAATCCCTTCTTCTCCATTCCCCTTTTGGGACTTTGGGCACGAACACACATGCGCCCAGTGTGAGTTCCAAGTGGCTGGGTCTAGGACTCAAACTGCCGCCGACCATATGGGAGTCTAGCACCTTAACCACTAAGCCACCTGCTTGGTCCCCGCCACATTTCTTACCATGTGTTCCCTCCCTCCATCTTCAAACCAGCAAGGGTGACTTGGATCTTTTTCAAGCTTAGCATAAGTCTTCCCTGTCAGCTGCCATCCAGAACAAGTTGTTGCTTTTAAAGGACTCGTGTGATTGGGTTGGCCCACCTGGCCCATCTTCCTAACAAAAGGCCCGATTGGCAATCTTGCTTTCAGCAGAAAAGCTGGTTTGCCTTACGGCATCATGGGAGTCACAGCACGGGGCGCAGACGATGGTGCCCCTTTAGCATTCTACCTTTTACGCAGTTCCTCCTCTTTGCTGCGATCGCCCCAGCTCAGGGCCTTTGCACTCGCCGTTCCCTCTGTCTGGGACTCCTCCCTCCATGGTCATGTCTTGCTCTCTTACTTGCTTCAGATCCTCCTCAAAGGTCACCCTCACAGAGTGATTTCCTGCGATCACCATTTATAATGAAGAGCCCTCTGCGCTCTGTCCTCACCCTGCGTTGTCCCCACACGACGTGCAGCACCACCGACACGCTGTGTGTCTTCAAGTCCATTTGTTTATTCTCTCTCTTCTCTCCCTGGACTCAAGGCGCTCTGAAGGATGAAGGCTTTGTTGCTTTATTCATAGCTGCATCCTCGGCAACTAAAATCACGGCTTGCCCGGAGCAGATGCTGCACATAGAAAGAAATGAATGCCTAAACGGATCTTGAGCTTTCTCAACCTCTCTCCTCCTCTTCCTTCTTTCTCCCACAGAGACGTCTCTGAATTTTAGAAGTCCCATAAGATGAGTGCTAGGAACATTTCTCACTCACTGAATGCGTGCCTGAGCGAGGACAGAACCAGAAACCTCTCCTCTGCACTCGATCTAAATAAACACAGAGGGGACTGGTGATAAGACAGGATCGCTCTGCTGGTGTCCACAGGGAGAATCCAGAACTAGAATATGGTTTGCAATCACCTTCCTGTGCCACAGGTTATCACTTAATTCTGGATCGAGCTTTAGGACCGTGGGGAGCAGTGCTACTCGGGCATGAGGCTAGAGGGCCCACTCCCAGGATCCTCTACTCCTCATCTCTCTCTAGCCCCAGGAACAATTTCCTTCTCTGAAAAGGACCCGATATGGCTATTGTGTTTTAGGTGTGACCATGTAAAAGAAGGACTCTTTAGTTCTTTTTTTGTTGCTAGGGGCATGCATGCTTGCCAGAGAGAGTGCAAACAACACCCCCAGTGGGACGTAGCCACACAGCGATCCTTTTCCCTCTATTTCTTTGTCTCTCAGGATTTTGTGCACACCTGCACGCAGGCCCGGCATGCTTTCTAAACTCCTGGGACTGGAATTCAAACTGCAGCTGGCCATGTTGAATTTGGCACTTAATGTACAGCACTTGACCACTGCAGTATGGGACTGGCCCGAGACTCTTCATATTTACCAAACTCAGAATCTCAATGGGTAGTAATAAGTTTTGGCATTAAAAAAAAGAAAGATAAAAGGGAAAAGGAAGAAAAGAAAGGAAAGAATCAAAGCCAAGAAATAAAGAAGACAGAAAGGAAGGAAAAAACACTGAAGGGCAAGGGAAGTTAAGAAAAGAGGAAAGCAAACACAGCCAAAAGAGAGAGAGAGAGAATATAAAAGAGAGAAAAGAGAAAGAAACTGGAGATTTCTTTTTCCTTTCTGCTTGCAGACTTCAGCTAAGATGAGAACCGTTCATGTTAATGTCAGGTGCCCCATTGTGACTCTCTCTATCTTTCTTTAATGAAAAAAAGGAAGAAAGAAAAACCATCATTTGTTCCCAGGGCTCTGCTGACATCAAGCAATAAGGTTGTTTCTCTTACTAAGGCCTTACGAGGAGATAAGGGGAGATGGTGGAATAAGTGCTAACTAGTAGGAACAACTATGACTTTTGAACTTTAATGAGGTACCAGACAATGAAGGTAGTTAATTTCTACTTAATGATCTGGTGTGGTCTGTGGAGTCATTCTACAGGGCCGCATTGCTTTTATTGAACGAGGTTCTCAGTGTTGCCTGACCATGTGTTTAACAAAAGCCACTGATTGGTGTCTGGGGCTCCCGAAAGTCATGGTAACATAGTTGTTTTATAGCACTCAATTTCTAAACGGTGGGGCGAAAATAGGAAAGAACAACTATTTATTATGAAAAAGAAATCCAATTGGGCCAAGCCAATTTTACAGAGTTTGGGTAAAACAATAAATATATACCTGTGTTATAGGTTTTTGAAATGGCTGTCTGCAAAAACCCTAGATCCCTTTTCTGAGTAGTGGCCCATTGTGGAAAGATGCTGATATTTACTATAGTTTTTCAATGAAATACACAGGGCATTAAAAGGTACCTGTTAAAATTGTCCAAGTATACAATAAAGCTTAGTAAGTAACTCTAGATGACCATCTTAAAATAGTTTCTTCCTGTCTTCCATGAATGAGAGAAAGAGAGGGAGAGACATGCCCCCTCCCCAAGGATCTTTATGCTTTGATCCACTCCCAGGATCGTGGGCAATTGCATGGCCGGTGTGTTCAGGGAGGTCTCTAGACACAAACTAGGAACCTTTCCATGTGAATCAGCCTTGTAGAGCATTGTATTATGGCTGCACCACTGTTAACCCCCAACTCTAGGTTAACATTTTTATTTATTTTTTAAAACGTTTTTGTTATAAGGTGTACGTGCTTGTTGGAGAGAGAGAGAAAGAGGGAAAGTGAGAAATCAACCCCACGAGAAATGGCTATGCCTCAATCCTTTCTCCTTCGTTCTCATTTCAGGATTTTGGGCATGTGTGCATACATGCCTGGCATGTTTTTCGAGCCATTGGGTCTGGTACTCGAACTGTACCGTCAACCCTGTGAGATCCAGCTGCCTTACCCTTTACACTAGCTGCTGGCACTAGATGAACTTTTAGCCATCTGTGACTTTGCAGTCAGGAAGCCAGGATGGAATACAGACTGCCTCTCCCCACTGTGCAACAAGGCAACGTTTCTAATGATATCCGCATTTTTCGTATCATGCCGGGTCAGGACCTGAAAAATCTCAGTGCAGTACTTCAGGAAGACACCTCTTGGAGTCTAGACTGGAGTGGTCATGTGAGATGAAACATTTTGCCCTTCTTCATGTAGATCTTAAGAAAAAGTGATCTTTCTTTTCATTCCTTGCCTTTTTTTTAACCTTATGGAAATGCTTAAGGATAAACAGCCTGGGCTTTGTATTTTGAGATGAATCACTAAATGGCTCATCACTCACATCCCTTTGAAAGTGGGCCATTTTAGATGTTCCACTGGGGAATTCTGACAGGATTGCTGAGGCACGACTTGATTTTATTTTTTGAGCTTTATACCCCATGCCAGATGTTGATGGGAACCAACACCTGGAACAAATAGAAAATTGTATATTTCGGCCTGGAAAGCAAACGGGCTGTACCTGGTGATGATCTGATCTTGTAGGGTGGAAAGTTCTCTCTCATAACGAGTGGGCACCCAGTGACCCTGAAGGCTGATGTCTGTCTACTGGGTGTCTCTCCTCCCTACAATCTTAGAGTTGCTATCCAAGGCAGGCCAATGACCACCCAGGGAAAAGTCACGGGATAGGAAGGAAGATTTAGGTTCTGGTTTTCAAACTCGAGAAGTGAAATGGTTTCATTAAAAGTGCATTATTCATCGAAAGAACAACGCAGCCCTCCTTCTGGGTTGACACATGATTATTAGATTCTTTAGGATTACTTGCATTTGTTTCGCAACTGACATAACAGAAATGGCATCAGAACTTTTTGAACCAAGGAAGCAATTTCAAAATTCAATATTTCAGGAAAAGGAAAACAAATAGACCTTGTCTGTTAGTATACAACGGCCCTAAAAAGACACAACTGCAATTTCATGGCTGACCTGTGCTGTAATTTACTCCGGGTGGTTCACTTACTGAAACTTTAATCCTGGCACTCTACATTTGGCCTCGAATGATCTATATGTGAAAACTATTGCGTAGCCTCTCTCAGGAAGGAGAAGGAAGGCCGAGTGATGGGTGTGACTGTAATATTTGTGGTGTGACTGAAAAGAGCACAGGAGGGCTCGAATCTAGGCTGTGCAGCTTGGAGTGAGTCATCAGACTTCTCTGATCCTTGGTTCTGCATCTGTAGCTGGGGTAAGGGTCACCCCAAGTCTGTCAAGAGGAAGATGAGTTAGTGCACATGGAGTGCCTCGCCTTGGGCCTGATGTATTGAAAGGGCTCAGTACGTTTGATTTGTTATTTATTACTGTTACATTATGGCTTTGAACCGCAGTAGTCTTTCTGGTGTATGAAGTATTAAGAAAAAAGATGTTGGGATTGTGGAATCGAAAAAGATTTCAAAATAGTTAATTTTTTTTTTAAGGTATCTATTTCTTGTTTCAAATCGTGAAAGGACTTCCTCTTCTGGAGCTCATTGTTTCTTTTCTCTTGCGTCTCAGTTAGTTTGGTCACTGCAGATATTCTGAACGACTTATCTGACCTGCCCACGTCGTCCATTGCGTTGTCTGTGGGTGCTGTGGGACTGACGTTTTCCCTCGGGGGAGAGGCATTTTGTTGGTCATGTTTCTTGTGCCTCTGCGATTGTTCCTACTCTGGTGGTCTCTACGTTCCTTCCTAAGTATTCAAGGTAGCTTTGAGTGTTCAGAGGTGTGCAGGAGTGGAAAATTGGCGATCTATCTTCTGCTCTGCCTCCCTGTTGCTCAGCAGTACTCTGCACTGTTGTCACAGGTCTTGGGTGACCAAAAGTCCTCCCTGTTTCTAAAGAGTGGTGAACCTCCAACTCAACTAATGAGCTTCACCTTAGAAGTAAAGAAAAGATTGCGTGGGATCAGCAGTTGGCGTAATGGCTATGTCACTGGACTCCCATGTAGTCGACCTCGGTTCGAATCCTGGATCCAGTGGCTTAAACTCATGCCAGGTGTGTGTGCCTGTGTACCCCAAATCCCAAGAGGAGAATGAAAGAGAAGGGATTGTGGTGTGGCCATCTCCCTGAGGAGGGGGGGGGGTGATTTCTCGCTTTCTGTCTGTCTCTGTCTTTCTGGCGAGCACATGCCCTATATCAAAAACCTCTGCAAAAAATAAATAAAAAAGAAAATATCCCGCGGTGCATTGTATGTGAGGTGCTATTAAAAACACCAAAGTTCTGAGAGCCCAGAGGCAAGTGGCTGGGGGGAGGGGGCGGTCTGGGGAGGGTGGTGGGGGGTGTGTGTCTAGGGGTGGGGTGATGAGCCAGGGTCCCGGCCATTAGGGCCTGCAGCCACAGGCAGCCTGGTGTCCAGCAATGCTGCTAGCTTGAACTGGTCTCACAGTTTAAATTTTTGATGATAAACTTCTGCTTATAGCACTCGCCGCCACCCATATATTTTTATGGTAGATTGCAAAAAGAGCCCAGTTCTTTCTCCATTCCTTTATCCATACCATTTGCTCTGTGACTTTGAGGCTCCTGTTATTAAGAAGAGGCTTTGTTTGTTTACTTCTGGTTTCTGAATTCATCATACGACTTCCCTTGGTCAATGAGATGCTAGCAGACCTGACGCAAAGGAAGGCTTTAAAAGCCAGAGAGTATTTCCGTGGGCCTGAGTCATTGTACACTGATATCCCACATGTTCTCCATACACCTGTAGGATTCCTGCAAGGCACAATTCCAGTTGGTACAAGTGTCGTAAAACCCAGCACAGGAGTGGGACCAGCAGTTAGCGTAATGGCTATGTTGCTGAACTCCCATGTAGCTGACCGTGGTTCGAGTCCCGGACCCAGTGGCTTAAACTCACGCCAGGCGCGTGTGTGTGCATGCCCAAGATCCCAAGAGGAGAATGGAGGAGAAGGGATTGCGGCATGGCCATCCACCCTGGGGGGTGATTTCTCGCTTTCTATCTCTTTGCCTCTCTCTGTCTTTCTGGCGAGCACATGCGCCCTATAGCAAAAACCTCTCCAAAAACAAACAAACAAAAAACAACAAAAGACAAAAACAAGAACAAGAACAAAAAAACCCAGCACAGGAGTGAGTAACTTCTCTCCAATTGCCTCATGCCATGTGTGCAGCCTGCTCTAGGGTTCAAGACCAAGGACATTATTAGGAAGTGCTGTTGAGGCAAGAAGCAGGCTTGGTAGTTTGTATATTACAGAACAAACCCAAAGCACAAGTTTCTTTGGGTTTCAAATCCAGTGTAAATTATATTACCTTCTTAGGAAAGTAATTTGGTCTTACAACACCACCACCCACCTTAACTATTCTTGCAAACCTACCATCACTGTAAAAATGTCCAGGCTGGAAGATGAAAAACGCATGGAGGTGAGCCAGTCTTTCCAGCCAGGAGCACCCAGGACATCTGACCTCCAGTCAACTTCTACATGTCTTCAAGTCCACCCAAGAACAGCAAAGTCCCTTGACGAATCATCCCAGATGCATAAACAGTAAGCACTAATTGTTGCATGCCACTGAGGCTTTGTGGCTGTCTGTTACGTAGGCTCATTAAAGCGCTCAGTCAATGCTAGTCAGACTTCTGCTCTAGCTCTGATGGTCTTGTTTGCAGGTACTGCTTAGCTAGCAGGCTCTCCAGATGGACTGGGAGCTCCTTAGGGGAAGACGACATCTTGTTTACCTGTTGCCCCCGAGCCCAGCATCGTACCTGGTGGATAGTAAGCAATTGCCACCCGAAATTCTGGCTTTAATAGGAAATTCCTCCATTCATTGATTCATCTGTCTCTACCTCCGTGCTTTCATTCCTGAATGCCCACTGCATTTCGGTTGCTGGGTGCTAGGAGTACAGACATGAGCAAAACTGACACCGGAGGGTCCCATAATTAGGAGGGCAAACTATCTAAGCTTAATTTTTAAAATTTATTGTTGCTGGAGGATGCATGCACTTGGGAGAAAGAGAGAGAGAGAGAGAGAGAGACAGAGACAGAGACACCCTCTCCAATGGGGTATGGTCACACCACAGTCCTTTCTCCTCCATTGCTACATTTTATCAGGATTTGGGGCATACATACATACTCCTGCGCATGCACAAGTGCTCGCATGCACACACACACACACACTCCACACTTTTCAAGCCAGTAGGGTCAGGACTAGAGCCGTGGTTGGCTGTATGGGATCTGGCTCCCTTAATCACTGTGCTACAGTGATTCGTTCATGTGTGTGTGTGTGTGTGTATGTATATATATATATACACACATACATACATACATGAATCACTTACCAAATTCCTGTGTCAGGCTGGGTGCTCTCAGGAGAGGGCATCTGAGGTGATGGGAAAAGTGGCCGGAGCTCAGGTCTCTTAGAGGGCCAGTAGAAGCTGAATGGAAGGACATGTGTCGAGGTGAATGAGAGAGAGTTGTGAAATGCAGTTCTGGGGAGGAGCATGGAGTTTGGGTTAGGGGAGAAAGCTGGAGTGTTTATATAGGCCGGGCAGATAATATCAGTGAGTACAGAGGACCAGGTGTGATGGAAGACAGAGGAGGGAGGACTCTGCATCTTGTGCCCATCCGCAGGCCTCGTCCAGGGTTAGCTCAGTGCTTCCTACACTTCCACGTGCTTGTGACTGAGCTGGGTGTGGCGCTTGCATTTCAGTCTCTGGGGAGGCCTGCGATTCTGCATTTCTAACTAGTTCCCAGGGTGGGGCTGTACTGCTGATTCCCTGCTCCATGCTTTAACACGTAAGAATCTAGTCGATATTGTGCTACCTCATCCGAATTTTTAAAAAGTTTATTTCTTCTGTGTGTATGTTGGGGTGTGGGGAGGGAGAAACAGTCACCCCCAATAGTCTTTTTTTTTCCTGAAAAAAGAATGATTTATTTTCATTTTATTTATCATGGTTATTACTATTTTTAAATTTGCTACAAGGCATGTGAGCTCACCAGAGAGAGACAGAGAGAGAGCCAGAAAGTGAAAAACCAGGTCCAGGACTTGAACCATGGTTGGCCATGTGGGAGTCCAGCACCTTAACCACCATGCTACCTGCTAGCCTCCCCAGTAGAGTCTTGACACTGTGATCCAACCCAGCCTCAGCCTGCCCCAGATCATAGGCATGTGTGTATGTGCTCAGGAGGTTCTGGGATGTGAACCTGGGACTTTCCCATGTGGGTCCAGTTGCATTACCACTGTACCATTGCCTAGCCTCCTCATTAGACTTAAAAACAAACAAACAAAAAGCAAAACAAACAACAAAAAAGCTCTGTAAGTTTGTTTTATAAGAAATACTTTAAAGGAAAGAATTACTTAATTAACTTTTATTTCTTTAATTTGACCAGAGAGAGACAGAGTGAGAGAGAGAGAGAGAGTGAGAAAGCAAGCTGCCAGGTCTAGGACGCAAACCATAGTCGATCATGTGGAAGTCCAGTGCCCTTAATCACCACGCCACCTGCTGGCCCCAAGAAATATCTTTTTTTTAAAAAAAATATTATATATATATATATGTATATATATATATATATGTATATATATATATATATTTAATTATATGAGTGAGAAAGAGAGTGAGAGACAGAAAGAGGCAGGGAACCCTCCTAGGATCTAACTCCCCTCGGCCTTCTAGCCAGCCAGGACGGCAGGCATACCCAGTGTGTTCAGAGCATCCAGACCCCAGTTCTGGATGTTCCCATGTGGCTCCACATTACACAACAGTGCCCTGCCATCTGTGCCACTGTGGCGGGGCCATGAAATACCTTGCTTGTTAACATAGTAAAGCATGTTGGCAAAATAACTTCTATGATGGAAAAATCCCTTCTGGACTGCATCGTGAACTTCGGAAGATGGACTGTTGAAATTCCAAATGGGAGGCGCTCACCCCTGCTGACCTCACCGTACTTTGGACTTGGCACCTCAGGGTGTGCAGTTCTATGTTCTGTATCTCTCTAAGCAGATATTAAGCTTCTGAGGGACACGGATGGAATCTTCTTCTTTTTCCGTCTGTGAATATATGTGGCAGAATGTTTCATACCCAGTGGGAGGTCAATAGATACCAGTTAATCAACTAATGGAGATAGATGTTGTGTCTCACACCGCTGGAATGGATTTTCATATATTATCAGTAGGAGTTCTATTTTGGAGCGGGCAAGCAGAAAGAGTTGCTTAATTTTATTAATCACCCTCATTTTTTAGAAAACCCATTAATAGCTTCAGAGAATCTTGGTCTGCGTGGAAAAGAGTTGAATATTCCAAGGTGTTTATGATGGCGTCGTAATTGGGCTGTGCACGAGGGAGGACACTATGAAGGCAGCTGAGTAGTCTGGGGCGGGGGGGGGGGGGGGGACCAAGCCAAGAAGTCAAAACTTGAAAAAGGTTTAACATATTCAATAATGGATGAGCTAATCCTCAAGGGCAAAGTGCAGATTTTCTCATAAGACCAAATGGGATCGGGACTAGCAGATGGCATAATGGTTACGTCGCTGGACTCCCACATAGTCGACTGTGGTTCAAGTCCTAGACCCGGGGGCTTAAAACCCACACTGGGTGCATATGTGTGCATGCCCCAAACCCTGAGAGAATGAAGGAGAAGAGATGGTGATGTGGCCATCCTCCCTGGGGTGTGATTTTTCTCTTTTTGCCTCTTTGTCTCTCTCTATTTTTCTGGGGAGAACATGTGCCCTATAGCAAAAATCTCTTAAAAAAAACCCCAAAAACAAAAAACCCAAACCCCAAAATAATATAATGGGATCAAAGATGACAAAGAGAGCAGAACTTATGGAAGTGGATGCACCTTCCTTATCCAGCTATCTCTGGAGTGTCAGCCTTGGGCACATGCCTTCATAAACTTGCCAGATCCTGAAGAATTTCCTCTTAAAACTATCAGCCCTTTGTTTGCGCCAATGCACCCTTTTGTATGAGAGGACTTCAAAAAGTTTGTGGAAAGGGGCCAGCAGGTGGCATTGTGGTTAAGGTGTTGAACTCCTACACGACTAACTATGCTTTGAGTCCCAGATCTGGTAGCTTGAAAATCACACCAGGGGGACCAGCAGTTGGCGTAATGGCTATGTCGCTGGACTCCCATGTAGTCAACCGCAGTTTGAGTCCCAGACCTGGTGGCTTAAAACTCATGCTGGGCATGTGTACGTGTGCACCCAAGATCCCGAGAGGAGAATGGAGGGGAAGGGATTGCGGCATGGCCATCCCCTCTGGGGGGGTGATTTCTCCCCTTCTATTTCTCTGTCTCTCTTTGTCTCTCTGGCAAGTGCATGCACCCTATAGCAAAAGCCTCTCAAAAAAAAAAAAAAAAAATCACACCAGGTGCATGTACGTGCTTGTCCAAAATCCCAGGAGGATAATGAAGGAGGAGGGATTCTGGCATGGCCGTCTCCTCTGGGTGGGGGGGTGGTGGTTTCTCACTTTCCCTCTCACTGTCTGTATCTCTCTCCAGCAAGTGTACACACTCTATGGCAAAAACCTTAAAAAAAAAAAAAAAGTTATGGGAAAATGAATTAAAGTACAAGTTTATGTTAGTGCTAATTTTATTAAAATTCATGCATATTTTTTCATAATATGCATTTTCTATGGACTTTTTGAAGACACCCCTCTTACATAAATAGTGTGGTAGAGTTTTCTCCCTGCTTTATCATCTGAATTGACCCTTCTGATAGTTCTAGTGAGTCAGCATGGAAGATCGTGTCAAGAAAATGATCCAAACTTGAAAAGAGGAAAAGAGATGATCATCTTTTTTCACTATATTACAAACATTGTGTAGCAGATTATCCAGAGATTTGGAAAGTCTACAAGGGTGTAGACTGTTAAGTGACTAGGACAGGGGTCAGAAAACTTCTGATAAAGAGCCAGATAAAATTTTTTCTAGTTTTTGCTGTAGGGTGTGTGTTCTTGCTGGAGAGAAAGAGAGAGAGAGAGGGAGAGAGAGAGAGAGAGAGAGAGAGAGAGAAAGGGAAATTGAGAAATCACCCCTCCTCTCAGCCCCAGCAGGGGTAGCTGCACTACAGTCCTTTCTGTTCCAGTCTCAGGATTTTGGGCACGCACACACACACACAGACACACACACACCTGGCATGAGTTTCAAGCCATGGAGTCCAGGGTTTGAAACAGAGAGTCAACTACGTGGGATCCAGCACCTTAACTTCCACACCACCCACTGGCCCCCAGATACAAATATTTTAAGCTTTACAGGACATACATGAAATCTGTTGAATCATCTTCTTCTTTTTAAAACATCTCTTTAAAATGTAAAAGCCCATTTTACCTCGTGGGCTATAGTAAAACTTGCTGTGGATTAGATCTGAGCCATGGGCTGTAGGTTGTCTCCTAGACTAGGCTATTTTACAACTCGATAGGGATTGAAATCAACCTGTAAAAACTAATAGCGTTGTAAATGATTCCTGTCAGAGAGGAATGTAAATAGCCCTTCTCTATCGGAATATAAATAAATTTTGTCCAGTAAAGAGTTGATTTCTATGTCATAGAAAAAGGTAAGCACAAGGATTACTTGATTGCCCGGTAGGATATTAACCAGTTTGGGATCTATTATTAAGTTCATTTTGACATGTCCTTTTTTAATTGTTTTTCCTTTTTAAAAATCTGTGGCATTTTTTAAAGAATTATTTTATTTAACTTACTTTATTTATTTAAATCTGACCAGAGAGGGACGGAGTGAGAAAGAGAAAGAGAAAATCAGAAAGCAAGCCGCCAGGTCTGGGACTTGAACCGCGGTTGGTCAGATGGGAGTTCAGCAGCCTTAACCACCACCCCACCTGCCAGCCCCAGCATGCCCTTTTTTAAAGTTTCTTTTTTTCATGAGAGAGAGAACAAAGAGGGGGAGAGAGGAAGAGGGAGAAGCATAGGGAGAGGGAGGAAGCCGGGTACACTGAGCAAGGTCTCATACCCCAGTCATCCCTTCAGCCTTCTCAGTCAGCCAGAATTACAGTATTACCACATGATGTGTACACGTTGACTTGGGAACCAAACCCCAATCTTCCCTATGACTTCCGGCAGTGCAGATTGGCGTGTTACACCCGTGCTTCCATGGCAGAGCTTCTTCTAGTTTTAATTTGTGTGAGTTCAGCACCTTAATCTCTTCTCCTCCATTCTTCTCTCAGGATCTTGGGCACACATGCACACGTGCCTGGTGTGAGTTTAAGCCACTGGGTCCGGGATTCGAACCGCGGTTAGCTACATGGGAGTCCAGTGACATAGCCATTACACCAACTGCTGGTCCCCTCTGCCTATATCCGTTTTTCACAGAATGCTGACTTTACAAGTTGTTAAGGAATTTACCTACATTAAAGTAGAATATAATGAAACCAGGACTAGAACATGTTTTTGATTCCTAGTGAAGAAGAGGAAAAAACAGCCCCATCATTTTGCCCTCAGTCTAGCTCTGACTTATGTGGAACGGTTTATTTTCCTAATCCTTGGAGGGGAAGTAAAAATTCTGAAAGAAAAGTTTTTATATTTCTATAAGAGAAAGGCTTGCATTTTTGAAAGGTCTGTCTCAATATGGGCCATGGATCCAGAGCTTGCCAATAGCAGTCAGGAGTGACTAAGGCATCTGTGAACAACTGGACCCATGGATGGCAGCAGCTCCCCCCAAACCTGCTTTCCGACAGAAGCCAGGAGACAGGGAGGTCTTGTCTTGTGTTATCCAAGATGGTATCTGTCAAAACGGACCCACACATTATCTAATCAGAACTGTAACTGCCGCGTAGGAAGGTAATTTTCTGTATTCTGAGTTTTTTCCTGTTAAATATCTTACTCCATTATATGCAATAAAAACCCTTTGCTGGGACCAGCAGTTAGAGTAATGGCTATGTTGCTAGACTCCCATGTAGTCGACCGCGGTTCAAGTCCCGGACCCAGTGGCTTAAACTCACGCTGGGTGCATGTGCGTGCGTGCATGCCCAAGATCCCAAGAGGAGAATGGAGGAGAAGGAATTGCGGCATAGCCATCCCCCCTGGGGGGGTGATTTCTCGCTTTCTGTCTCTCTGTCTCTCTGGCGAGCACACGCGCCCTATAAAAACCTCTCACCCCGCCAAAAAAAAAAAAAAAAGATTAAAAAAAGTCCTTTGTGGGAACCAGCAGTTAGCGTAGTGGCTATGTCGCTGGACTCCCATGTAGTCGACCGCGGTTCGTGTCCCGGACCCGGTGGCTTAAACTCACGCCGGGGGCGTGTGTGTGTGTGTGTGCCCGAGATCCCGAGAGGAGAATGGAGGAGAAGGGATTGTGGCATGGCCATCCCCCCTGGGGGGTGATTTCTCGCTTTCTGTCTCTATGTCTCTCTCTGTCTGTCTGGCGAGCGCACGCGCCCTATAGCAAAAACCTCTCAAAAAAAAAAAAAAAAGCCCTTTGTTATACCACAGAATTGTTCATGAATTAAAAAACAAAACAAAACAAAAAAACAACTTTATTGTGGTTGGCAGGTTGGTTAAGGTGCTGGGCTCCCACATGACTGACTGAGGTTCGAGTTCTGAACCCGGTGGCTGGCTGACTTCCTTCCTTCCTTCCTTCCTTCCTTCCTTGCTTCCTTTCTTCCTTTCTCTCTGGCCAAATAAAATAATAACAGTGAATAAAATAAAATAAAATAAAATAATTCTTTTTAAAGAACTTTATTTCTTGAGAGAAAGAAAGAGAGCGAGTGAGGGAAAGAGGGTGACAGGCCACCCTGCCAGGGTCTTTGCTCTGTGATCTTCCCCCAGCCTCAGCCATCCCAGATCACAGGCACGTGCACATACACCTTGTGGGTACAGCGAGGCCTTGGCACATGAAACTTTGACCCCTCCATGTGGGTCCAACACTCCAGAGCGTTGTGTTACTGTTGCGCCATGTTCGAACCCCATGAGTTGTTTTAAAAAACAAAAAACAAGTCTAGTCTAATCAGCTCTTCATTGTACCCGTCTAGTCATCAACCAACCTGTAATTTAAATTTACAGCAAAATCGCAGTGCTCCAAGATGCAGGTACACTGGGAAACAGAGACAAAAATAGTAAATAAAACAGATTCACTGTCTCCTTTGCACAGATGTTGGGGTGCTGACTGGTTGAAGGTTATCAGTGATTTATTCATCTTCTGTCTTCTCTTATTGTATTCTTGGATGAAGAGTGAGGGTACTATCTGACACAAGGTATGGGCCAACAGGGTTGAACAGAAGACCCAAAGCTGGTAACGTTCATTTAATAGGTGGGGGTTATGCATGTTGGGTACTGCAAACATCAGCTTTGAGATGTAAAGTATGAGTTTGGGCCTGAGGTCTGAGATGGGAGGCCCTGATAGAATGGAAAGTATGGTTGGACTTCTTGGTTTTGTTTAATCTTTGAGCCATCTTCTTGCTGTGGGCACACAGTCACGCGCTTGAAAGTTCTGAGTCCTTTCCCGCGGCTCAAACTCGGCTGGACAGTAAGCCGGACGTCATAGTCCTAAAGGTCTTGATTTCCCAGTTCTCCTCTCCACTCTTTAAAAAATGTTATTTAACACTATTATCATTCTTTAATTTGCTACAGGGCATGTGTGTTCACCAGAAAGAGAGAGAGAGAAAAGGAGAAAGCAAGGCACCAGGTCTGGGATTCGAACCTCAGTTGACCATGTGGGAGTCCAGCACCTCAACCATCATGGCACTTGAGATGAAAAGAAATACGACATCGCGGTGTTGCGGTCTAGTTTCCCCAGCTGTATTGAAGGAGGCACATGGTTCACTCCAATAGTGAGGGAGTTCATTGCATAAGAGGATAAAGTTGGCGATCGAAGGGAGCAACATAGATAAGTTTTCTTTCCTGTCTTGTGGGCTGTTTGTAGTGTGATTTATCCGTGCAGGCTATCTGAGAATGTTCCATGTGGCTGAGTGACAAGCAATGTACTGTATCCCTCTGCCGCTCATTGTGAAGTGGTGACCAGTGTGGATACACTCTAATCCTTCTTATCTTTTCCTACCTTGCATCCTTTCCCTCACTTTCACTGTCCTGGGATTGCACTTATAAACAACCACTAGCTCTTAGTTTTTGCTCCAGGCTCTGTCTTCTAAGGAACTCAGGTGAAGATAAAAGTCCTGCTTCATATATCCAGTGTTCTGGATACAGCCATGCCCATTTTTTCCATATTATCTATGGCTGTGTTCACGCTCCCATAGCTGCACTGGGTCGTGGCAACAGAGGTTGTCTGATTTGAAAAGCCTCAACTATTTGCTATGTGGTACTTTACAGAAACAGCATGGCTAATTCTTGTATAAATATTTTAAAAAACCACATGTATATATAAATGAAACATGAGTTGCCTGTCACTTAATTAGAATTTTAGAGATGTAAGAGAAATGGAAGATCATTTTTCAAGTGTTACTCCTATTGTAGAGATATGGAAACAAGAAGCCAAGACAGCTCAAGGAACTCATTGAAGTCATATAGTTAGTGGCAAACCTGAGAAAATAACATACACTTCCAGGATCAGCAGATGATGTAATGGTTGCATGACTGGACTCCCACATAGTCTACTGCGGATTGAGTCCTGGACCCAGTGGCTTAAACTCACATTGGGTGCATGTATGTGCATGCCCCAAATCCTGAGAGGAAAATGGAGGAGAAGGGATTGTGGTGTGGCCATCCCCTTTGGGAGGGGATGATTCTGCACTTTCTGTCTTTCTGTCTCTCTCTCTTTATATATCTCTGGTGAGCATACATGCCCTATAGCAAAAATCTCTCAAAAGAAGAAAAAAAGAACGTATACTTCTGGGACTCACAGAGTGTGTGTGTGTGTGTGTGTGTGTGTGTGTGTGTGTGTGCACCCAAAATCCCAAGAGTAGAATGGAGGAGAATGTGTGGCCATCCTCCCCACCCGGGGCAGGGGTGTGATTTCTCACTTTCTGTCTCTCTCTCTTGCGAATGCATGCCTCCTATAGCAAAACTCTCTCTAAAAAGAAAAAAATAGAACATATACTTTCTACTTAAAATTTTTTTCTTCTGCAATATACTGTCACTCAGTATTTTCTTTTTCTTTGGCTAGAGGGTGTATGCACTCATGAAAAGTGAGAGAGAGACAGAGAGAGAGAGAGAGAGAGAAGTTGCCCCCAGGGGGGCTTGTCATGCCACAGTTTTGGGCATGGATGCACATGTGCCTGGCATATTTTTCAAGCCACTGAGTCCATGACTCAAAACACACTGTCAGTCATGTGAGATCCAGCTGCCTTCACCACTGTGCACCTGTTAGCCTACACCCAATATTTTTTCTAATGTCCAGGTACAGAAATAAATTTAAAAGGAGTTAGGTCAAGGGTCTTGCTACCTCTTCTATTCCTGCTACTCAATTTATTTTCATTAATATTGTGTTCTTTTTTGATTAATGTGATGAATGTTTCTCACATGGCTGGGAAATGTATTAATTATGGGGTTAATTAATGTTGATGTTTAAACTCAAAATGTGTAATATAAACTCATATTACACATATTAATCAAAAGCATATATTCGATGGAGGTCTAATTAATTAGGTTCTGAAAACGTCTTCTGATAACCTCCACTCCAGGCTAATGAACCTCACAGATGACCTTATTAAGCTCTGAATGTTGTTGCCTTGCCCCTTACACTACTAAGTCATGTTTAATTTGTTCATATGCTTCCTGGAGTCAATAACAAGGCCTTTTTTTTAACACCATGTAATCGGAGTTAAGCATACTCACTCTTTCTAACTCATTGACTGCATAATGCATGCTATGGAAGAGCTAAAGGGTTGTTAAGCACTAAAAGGAAAAAAAAAAAAGTAGACATTAATGAAGTGTAGGAGTGATGTCGCATAGGGATTGAAATGATCGAATTTCAATGGTATTTTCTGCCTCTGCATCCTTGAAAAAAATGAATATATCTCTTTATTGAGATTAATTTATATACACTAAACTCACAGATCTCAAATATACCATTTAAGAAAAACAAATGCCCAGGTAACCATGACCCCAGTCAAAATAGACAGTAATTCTAACACTGCAGATTATTTGGTCCTGTCTTCTGCCAAACAGTCTTCCTGTGCAGAAGCAGCCCTACTTTCTGATTGTTAATCACTAGAGATTCATTTTTCCTGTTCTTGAACTGCATATGAAAGAAGTCTCACAGAACATGCTCGATCTAGCTGGACTTTCCTCATTCAACATGCTTTTGAGATTCATCCCTCTTCTTATATCAGTAGTTTGTTGGTTTGGGTTTTTATGAATAAAGTTGCTACAAACATTTCTTTTTCTAAGAGATTTTTGCTACAACGTGTGTACACTCACTGGAGACTGCAAGAAGGAGAATAAGAAATACCCTCTTCCCCCAGGGGGATCTCTTCTCCTCCACTTCACAATTCCTTCTTCTCCATTCTCCTCTTGGGACTTTCGGGCACACACATGTGTGCCTAGTGTGAGTTTCAAGCTGCTGGCTCTGAGACTTGAACTGCAGTTTACCACATGGGAGTCCAGTACCTTAACCACCTACTCCCCTGCTTGCCCCTACTATAAACATTCTTTATAAATCATTGTGCTGGTATATGTTTAGGAGAGAAATTGGTACATTTTTTTTTTGTTTGTTTTTTGGAGAGGTTTTTGTTATAGGGTGCATGTGCTTGCCAGAGAGACAGAGAGAGACAGAGAGACAGAGAGAAATCAGTCCTCCCCGGGGGGATGACCACACCGCAATCCCTTCTCCATTCTCCTCTCGGGATCTTGGGCACGCACGCACATGCGCCCGGCGTGAGTTTAAGCCATCAGGTCCGAGACTTGAACCACGGTCGACTACATGAGAGTCCACTGACATAGCCATTATGGCAACTGCTGGTACATTCTAGAGTAGGTATATATTTAACATTATAAGAAATTTCCCCAAGAGTGGTTCAAAGTGCTTGCACAGTGCTTACTGTTCCAGGATTTGTATGGTGGTATTTTTCTGTTGATGGACGATGGTGAAAGAAATAGCACCGAGAGAAAGGAAGAGAGAAAGCACCTCCCAATGGGATATCATCATACTACAGTCCTTTTTCATCATTTCTTCATCCCGTCAGGATGTGGGGCCTGCACACACATGTGCTGGGCATCTTTTTCAAGAAACTGGGGCTGGAGATTCCTAATGCCTAGCATTTAATCACGGTGGCGTGGACTAGCTCTGGGCTGTGGATCTTGGCCAACAGTCTTCACAAGACTTTATCCAGAAGGAGACGAGATAGTGCAAAATTCATCGGGCACAACATGTCCTTGGTACTCTGAAAATGGGGAACATACCCTTTGGCAACAAACACAACAAATATCTATTACTAGTTACAAGGCTATAAATTGTATATTGTCTTATTTAATTCTTACAGTATTCATATAAGGTGTGTCATTGTTCGTTGTATTAATATAGGCATTTTGGGGATGCATTTGTATACTTTGCCTTCTTTAAGACTTCCTTAAGTTGTTCTGCCAAGAATCTGTGTATATAAGCAACTGATGTGCTTAGTATAAATTGTTCTTTAAGTTGTTTATTGAAGCTGGTCTCGGGCCAGCAGGTGGTATGGTGGTTAAGGTGCTGGGCTTCCACATGGCCAACTGCGGTTCGAGTCCTGGACCTGGCAGCTTGCTTTCTCTCTCTTTGGTGAGCAACATGTGTCAAAAAAGAAAACAGTGATAAATACAATTTAATAGATAACTCTCTTTAGAAAACTGGTCTCATAATATTGTTACTTGGCAATATCCTTCATTTTCCCTTCATGTAAGAAAGGAGTATTAATATTATCACTTCAAAAAAATGCGCTATGTGAATGAGCACATCTAGATTAGGAAATGCGAACACTGCACTGGAGTGTCGGTTCCGAGGTACACTCTCATGCCACCTTGAGCCTAAGACTTCACTTCTCTGCGTCTTACCTTCCTCCTCTGGAAGGAGGATGTCGCACTAGAGCATAGGTGGCAGGGAAAATTCTAAAGCTGTCCCTCTGAGATTCCATCCTCATAGTTATCAATTCAAATGCTAATCTAGACACTGCTGAGAAGGAACTTGGCAGACTAAGGTTACTAATCGGCACCTTTAAGACAGGGAGATAACCTTGCACTATCTGTACAGTATAATCACATGAGCTCCTAAAACAGAAGAGGAAGGCAGAGCTGTGCTGGAAGAGTGAGAGAGGGAAGAGATGAGGCGGAAGGGGAGGTCAGACTGGAGACCTGGGGAGGACTGCAGCTCCTGTTGTTGGCTTTGCAGATGGAGAAGAGGTCACTAGACAGGAAATGGCGAGTGTGCTGAGAAGCTTGAGAACGGCCATTGGCTGACAGCCAGCAAGGGCATGAGGAGCTCAGTCCTCCAGCCATATGGAGCGGAATTTAGCCAACAAGCTGGGTGGGCTTGAAAGTGGATTGGTTTCCACAGCCTCCGGAAAGGAATGAAGCCCTGCCAGTACCTTGAGTCTAACCTTCTGAAGGAGAGAAGCAGCTTAGCCATGCTACATCTAGGCTTCTGACCTACAGACTGTGGGATAGTAATGGGTATTGTCTTACGCTACTAAACTTGTGGTAATTTGTTTCCATAGTAAGAGAAAATTAATATATCAGGGCTACAAATTCATCAGTCTACAGTTATCAGAAAGAAACATATGTATGAGAACCTGTGCTTTATTTGGGCTGGGTATAAAATGGTAAATGGTAACTATTTGCCTCAGTGTTTGAAGGGCAAGAGGGTATGGTGGGGACTGCGGTGAACTGTTAGGTGCATGGGGGCGGCCATCCCTGCTCTGATCCAGCATATTATAGGAAGGTGAGCCCTGTGCTGCAAGATGTGATTCTTTAACATAAACTAAAAATTCAGATTTTAATGTGAAATTTCTTGACTTCAGACAATTGACAACTACTGTATGGTTTGAGTCCTGGATCCTGTGGCTAGGGAAACACTGAACACATGCATGTTTGCATGCCCAAAATTCCAAAAGATGGGAGAGATGGAGGAGAAGGGATTGAGGTGTGATCATTCTCCATGGTGGGGGGCTGCTTTCTCTTCTCCCTCTCTTTCAGTTTCTCTCTCTCTGGCATGTACATGTTACTTTTAGCACACACACATGCACACACGCGCACACACACATACACACACACAAAGAGCCCAGTTCTAGGAAGGATGACTTTAAATTTCTTAATTATTGGCCAGGTGGTCAGTTTATAATTATTATCATTGCTGATCATGAGCTACAAAGGACAGTAAGTATATGGACAAACACTGGATCATTCTTTGCAAGAGGAGAAAATCATTTGACTTCATTTTTTCTAGTCTTTATTTGGGGAAATCTGATTATAGGCTCCTTGTATCCACGAATGTCAGTGGGCCGGGAATTACAAAATGGGTCCCTCATGTAACTTTAGAGTTAGCAAAGCATCAGAGAGTTGGTTTATTACTTTCCTCCTCAAAAAATAAACAATTAGCACCTCACGTAAAAACTCGTTTGAAGGGTTGGTCACTAGGCATGTCTTTGTCCCATGCTAATGTGCTTGTACGGTGGGAATGTATGGCTTCATTTTCTTTATACTGTAGAGTGTAATGTAATTGTCTCTCAGCCTCAATTTTGCGAAATAATGGAGCAGAAGAAGATGCAGTAAGGTTATTAAGTCCCTCTCCAGCCTTGAGATATGCTTAACTCTTACTCTTCTTAACTCATCAAAGTGATTTAGCGGTGTTTCCCAGGTAATTCAGGCAAAATGCCTGTTCCCTTGCTTTCATCATTTAGACCTGCCTGTCATTGCCTGCTTAATGAAAGGCAGTAGGTTTAACAATTCCATTAAGTTTAACACCCTATAAAACACACATGTCATTGGCAGCATCAATGCTGCATGAGTATTTAATAATGGGAACTAATGCTTTATGGCACTTCACAGTTTCCAAAGCAGTTTTAATTTACTCTCTTGTTTAAGGTTTGTGAGATGGGTACTTATTATATATGCGTTAAAGATGAGGTGAGGAAGGGTCAGAGTAATAAAATTTTAATAGGTATCAGTATGGTGAGAGAGCTAGTTCATGCTAGAGGCAGGACTCGAACCTAATACTTCCTCCTTTCTTTTATACCAGTTACTTTAAGGTAGATACAGTTGATGAAAATAAAGATCATGGGGAACTGATTGGTTCCATCTGTGGCATTTAAAAGGTGATTGAGACCTTAAAGCTCATCTAGTTGTATTACTCTATTTTTCTTTCCTTTTTTTTTGAGACAGATATTTGCTATAGGGTGTGTGTGCTCACCAGAGAGACAGAAACAGAACGTGAGAAATCACCCCTAGTGGGGATGACCACATCACAATCCCTTCTCCTCCATGCTCCTCTCAGGATCTTGGGCACACATGCACACGTGCCTGGTGTGAGTTTAAGTCACAGGGTTAAAGACTAGAACTGGGGTCATCTACATGAGAGTCTAGCAACATAACCACCAGGCCCCTGTATTACTCTGTTTTACATAACAGAGCTTGAAGTTATTGCCTTTCACAGTCGTTTGAAAATGCTAGGCTTAATGAGATAGGTCTGAGCTTGCAAAGGCAAATGCTGCATCTCTTACAGGAAGATGAGGAAGCTGAGGTCCAGAGAGAGCAAGGATCTTTCCCCAGGTCACACAACTTGCTTGGGGTAGAGTTGGGAGTTTGGATCAGATCTCATTTCACCCAGGCCTGTGTCTCAGAAGCATCTTAGCACTTAGAGTGCATTTTACTTACCAGTTTACTTAAGATTCACATAGGTTTTCTCATAAAAGATGATTTATCTACATTAATTAATCAATTAATTAATTATTCTCCAGTTTGCCATAGGGCATGTGCACTCACTAGAGAGAGAGAGAGAGAGAGAGAGAGAAGGAGAGAGAGAAGGAGAGAGAGAGAGAGAGAGAGGGAAAGTGAAAAAAACAAGCTCCCAGGTCCAGGACTTGAACTGCTGTTGCCCACTTGGGAATCTAGTGCTTTAACCACCATGCCATGCCCCTTATAAAACGTTTCTTAAAAATACTGACTGAATAGCAAAGGTGGGCAATTTATGGACTTGTGCATGAGCCATGGAATGCCCTTCAGAAATATGAAGTTACATCAACTATAATTCTCTCTGATGTAATCGAGTATTATGAGAAAGATTTATAAATATTGGCCATCACATCCAGCCACACAGAGACTCTCGATAAAGCCAGCAGAGCAGAATTAGAATGAGCCATGTTTTCTGACAAAGTTATAAATAAATAATAAATTTTGAAATAGATAAACAAGAATCTTATCAACTGGACATTATAAATACTTTAATCAGATAATTCTTATGTCAAAGAGAAAAATCAAAACTGCAATTGCTAAATATTTAGAAAATATATACACTGAAAAATCATCAAATAAGAAGTAATAAGATATAGCCAAAATCGTACTAAGTGGGAGTTTATAACCCTAAATATCTGCATTAGTAATAAGAAAGAAAAGTGAGTTAAATATTCACTACAAGAGGTTAAAGTCAGTTTAACAGAACACCTAACAAAAGTTACAATATGAGTTTGGAAATGTTTCCCTCCTTTTCAGTTTTCTGGAAAATTTTGAGAAAGATTGGCATTTATCCTTCTTTAAATGTTTGGTAGAGTTCACCTCTGAAGCCATCTGATTGTAGAGGTTTGTTTCGTTTCTCTTTCCTTTCTTCTTTCTTTCTTTCTTTCTTTCTTTCTTTCTTTCTTTCTTTCTTTCTTTCCTGTCATCATTAAATAGGTGTTTTAAAATATATTTTTAATTTAAAGAAAGGCAGTTTTAGCTTTAATAAATCAAAATTTAAAAAATGTTAAGAATACTTTGGTTAAGACTTAAAGCCAGGAAACAGGTTAGGATTCTGTTCAAATAGTAGATACATGAACCTATTGGCAGCTCAAGAGAAGACAAAAATCCTTACATCTGGAAAACAAAGCATAGAAGAAAATCAGTAATCTTCTAGTCAGAAGTCACAAAATTCTATTTCACCAGTTCAGTCTCATGTACTTAATCTGTCTTCTGTTGTGGTCTGATCTTTCCATTTCAGTTCTGGAAGATAACATTCAACTTTGATTTGTCCCTACCTTTAAGTTGGCCATTTTTAAAGTTGTTTTTAAACTTTCATTTCTGTGTGTCTGCATTTAGTTTTCCTGATACAGCACTCCCTTCAGAACTTCTTGGAGAGCTGATCTGGTGTTGGTAAATTCTTTCAGATTTTGTTTATTTGTGAATGTTCTTGTATTTTCTTCCCATATGAAGGATAATCTTGCCAGATATAGTGTTCTTAGTTGAAGTTATTTTTCACTCAACACTTGGAATATATTTTCCCATTCTCTCCTTGTTCGCGTTGTTTCCAATGAGAGGTTCACTGCTAGCCTAATGGGATATCATTTGTAGGTAACTTGCCAATCTTAGTATCTTCTCTTTGTGGTTTTGGTCAATCTAGCTATGATGTGTCTTGGAGAAGATCTTCTTGGAATTATTCTACGAGTGGTCCTTGGTATATCTTGGGTCTGGATCTTTGAATGCCTCTCTAGGTTTGGAAAGGTTTCTTTCGGGATTTCATGGAATAGATTATCAATGCCGTTATTAGTTTCTTCACCTTCTGGGATACTAATAATCTAGATGTATCTGGTATTTCTCATATATTATTCTCATTTTTTTTGGACTATTTCCTCAGTCTTCATGGTAGATTTGTCTAGTCCAGCGATTCTGTCTTCTACATCTGAGATTCAATCTTCTGTATGAACTGTCTGCTTTTAACACTTTCAAGGGGAGGTTTTGATTTCCTGAATTACAGCCTTCATCTCTAACAGTTCCATTTTATTCTTTTTTATGGTGTGTATTTTCTCTTTCAGATCATGCAAGAACTTCTTCACCTCCTGGAACTCATGTCTCTTTTCTCCTGAATCTTCTGGAGCTCATTATCTCTCTCCTTTTGCATCTCTATTAGCTTTGTCACTGTGAATATTCTAAACTTTGTCACTGTGAATATTCTAAATTCTTTATCAGACTTTTCTATGAGTTTCATTATCCTTTCTGTGGATGATGAGGAGTTATTCTTTTCCTCTGCGGGAGAGGTATTTTCTTGGTTTCTCATATTTCTTGTGCCTCTGCAATGATTTCTGGTCATCTGATTGATTATACATTTTTCCCCAATTTCCTGAAGTTCAATCTGAGGGTTCAGAGGTGTGCAGGAAGAGGTGATCTGCAATCTCACTGCCATTCCATTTTTCTCCCTTTGTGCAGCAGATTCAGTGGGAATTGAGAAATATTCTGACTGTAATAGTATTCAGATGTTGGACTATGGTTCATTTAGACCTGTCTAGCCACTCAGTGCGTGGAGCCTGAAGAGCAAAGTGAAGGTAAAAGAAAAAGGGAAGGAAAATAGAGAAAGAGAAAAAAATATAAAAGACAAATTTTTGTTATCTTTTAAAAATATTTAAAAAATGAAAATGGCATAATACGTGAGTGCACCACATTGAAACACTACTTCCCAGCTCCAATGGCGGAGGCTTGGGGAGGCCTACAATTTTGCCTCTCTGCTTGTGCATGGGGTTTAGAGTGGGAAGTCTCAGCAGAAAATCTTCATTAGTTTAGTCCCTGAAAGCCCTAGTTCCCAGCTCCAAGGGTCTGGTCCTAGGGTTTTCTTTGTTGGGAGGTTTTAGTTACTGATTTGTTTTTTTAAAGATAATTATTTATTTAACTTTATTTATGATTATTGTTTTAATTTGCTATAGGATATGCATGCTCATGGGAGAGAAAGTGAGAAAGAAAGCCACCAGATCAGGACTCTCACTAGTGTGGCCTTGTTGGAGTCCAATACCTTAATCACCATGTTGCCTGTTGGTCTCCTGATTTGATCTTACTCATTATTTGTCTCTTCAGATTTTCTACTTTTTCATGATTTACTCTTGGTGGGTTGTATGTTGTTAGAAAATTTTCTTTTCTTTCTCAGTTATCCGACTTGTTGCTGTGTAACTTCTTACAGTGGTCTTTAATAGTCCTACCTGTTTCTGTGGTGACCGCTTTAATGTCTCCTCTTTCATTTATCATTCTATTTATACGAGACCTCTTTTTCCTTGATTAGGCTAGCTGAAGGTTTGTTGATTTTTTATTTATCTTTTCTAAAATCAAACTCTTAGTTCTATTAATATTTTTCTATTTTTATTATTTTCTGTATTTTATTTGTTTCTGCTTTAATCTATACTATTCCGTCCTTCTGCTAACTTTAGGTCTGGTTTGTTCTTTTAAAAGTTCCTTGAGTTGTAAAGTTAGATTGTTGAATTGACATAGTTCCTTTGTTTAAATGTAGGCATTTAATGCTATAAATGCCCCTATTAATGCAGATCTTCTCTTTTACCTAATTATTGTTTGAGAGTGTGCTTATGAAAATTGTTGTTCAAGAGTGTGCTTAGGAAAATTCCATAGGCTTATGAATGTTCCTGTTTTTGTTCTGTTATTTCTAGTTTATTCCATTGTGACCTGAGAAGATATTTCATATAATTTTAATCTTCTTAAATTTGCTAAGATGAGAGCTGGCAGCTGTCATGGTAGTTACGGGCACTGGACTTCCACATAGCCAACCACAGTTTGAGTCCTGGACCTGGCAACTTGGTTTCTCACTTTTGCTCTCTCTCTCTCTTTCTCTCTCTCATTTTGTCCCTTTCTAGTCAAATTAAAACAAACTAACAACTAAATAAAGTTAAATAAAAATAATTCTTAAAAAACAACAAAAAAAATTGTTAAGATGTGTTTTAGGGGCCAGCAGGTAGTGTGATGGTTGGAGACACTGGACTCCCATATGACCAACTGTGGTTTGGGTCCCAGACCTGGTGACTTACTTTCTCACTCTCGCTCTGCCCCTCTCTGGACAGATTAACATAAAGTTAAATAAAAATAATTATTTTTTTTTAAAAAATATTTATTTATTTAATTTTATTTATTTATTCATTTATTTTAATTTGACCAGAGAGAGGCAGAGAGAGAGAGACAGAGAGAGAGAGGGGAAGTGAGAAAGCAAGCCACCAGATTCAGGATTTGAACCATGGTCGGCCATGTGGGAGTATCCAGCACCTTAACCACCACGCCACCTGCTGGTCCCTAAATAAAAATAATTCTTTAAAAAAAAAAAAGATGTGTTTTGGGACCTAAAAATGTGATCTATCCAGGAGAATATTCTTAATCACTAGGCTATGGGTCAACCCCACCCTCTTTTTTGTTATTTGTTTTTTTGTTGTTGTTGGAATAGTTTGATTCTTTTCTTTTTCACTTTTTTATATGTACTATAAGTTTTTCCTTGGTAATTACCATGAGGTTTGTATAAATCTTCTTGTAGTTATTACTGTGTATGTATTTTAATTTGATAGCAACTTAAGTTAAATTGCACGCAACCCCTTTCTTCTTCACATTTTTGAATGCAGAGTTTACTTTCTTTAATTTTTGATACTATTAGAATTTTTTTGTCTTTAATCTTTTATATTACAGTTACAGGTAATTTGTATACCACCATTACAGTGTTTATTATTTTGTGTTTGACAATATACTTACCTTTACTAGAGAGAATTATACTTTCATGTGCTTTTCACATATGAAATTGCTGTTTAGGGTTTCTTTGTTTCTTTTTTATTTTTTTAAAAGAATTATTTAACTTTATTTATTTATTTATTTATTTATTTAAATTTAACTAGACAGGGACAGAGAAAGAGAGAGGGAAGGTGAGAAAGCAAGCCACCAGGTCTGGGAGTTGAACCATGGTCAGGTACATGGGACTCCAGCACCTTTAACCACCACCACACCACCTGCTGGCCCCTGTTTAGTGATTCTTGTAAGGAAGAGCTAGTAGTGACAAACTGTTTTTGTTTAGTAAAGTCGTTATTTCCTTTTTATTTTTAAAGGATAGTTTTGCAGGATATAGTATTCTTGCCAGTCTCCAGTGATCTGGATTGAGTGAAACCAAAGCAGGTTCTTTGGACAATGCCCTGAAAGACTGGGGAAACTTGGATGCCTATTATTTTTCCTTTTTCCCTCACAATGGGAACTCATAGGCTGAGAAGAGCTTACTCATCACTGAGCTGTGCCAATGTGGGGGATGGGATGATACAGGCAAAATGAAATTGTTATTTCTATAGTGTCTGTGCAGATATAAGTGTGTGTATGTGTGTGTGTTTGTGTATATATTTATTTCATTGTATTGTTACAGCTTTTTAACTGAACTCCTGAGCTCTCTCAGAAGTATTTCTTTTTCCTAATTAATTATTTATTTAATTTTATTTATTATTATTTTTATTTTTTGGCTATAGGGCATATGAGCTCACCAGAGAGAGACAGAGAGTGAGAGTGAGGGGGAGAGAGTGAGAACGCAAGCTGCCAGGTCTGGGACTCAAACCATGGTCAGCCACGTGGGAGTCCAGTGCCTTAACCACCATACTATCTGCTGGCCCTACTCTCAGAACTATTTTTAATTTTTAAAACATCTTTTTTAATTGTCAGAGGGTACATGTACTTGCCAGAGAGGGAAGGATAGAGAGAAAGAGACAGAGCACCCCTCCAGTGGGACGTGGTCATGCTGCATCCTCTTTTCCTCTATTTCTCTGTCTTGTTAGGATCTTGGGCATGCACACACGTGCACTGGATGTGTTTTTCAAGTAACTGGGGCTGGGATTTGAACTGTGATCGGCCATGTGAGATCTGGATCCCTTAACTACCAGGCTACAGGGCTGGACCATCAGAACTATTTTTGCTCGTGTATAGCTTTTTGTGAGGTGAAAGGTGAAGGCAAGGATATCCTACTCCACATTTTGCTGATATCATTCCTTCTACTACCAGAAACAACCTTCTTCTTTGGGAAAGAGAAAAACATTGTTCCTAAAAGGAAGTATTTTAAATCTGAGAGCCAGGATGGTAGGTGCCTCGATGTTGCATATTTGTGCCCAATTCAGTTCTATAGATTTTATTAATCTAAATGTAAAGGAACATAACTCTGGGAAAATGAGGCATGGCATTTGAAGGTTGTTTGAAATGGGACAGTGCTTACGGAGATATTGAAGTGGTAGATTAAACATGGTAGCAGGTCAAGCTGAGAAGAAGTAGTTCTCAAAGATGTCCTTCCTTTTAAACAATCTAGATTCAAAATGATCAACTTGGGAAGGGGAATTATTTAGGATACACTTCTCCTGGTGCCCTATTACCCATTGTTGTATTGAACATAGAATAGTGTACTTTATTCATTCAGCAAATATTTACTGAACATAAACATTATGGTAGTTACTGAAGAGAGAGTAGAGAGCATGCTTAATATTGTAAACATACCAATAAATATGGGATTTTCTGGTATTCTAAGTGCTATGAATATGAGTTACATAGTGAAATAAAACTTTTAATCTCGTGTGGAAGTCATGAAGGCTTTTCTGAGGAGGTGGTACTTCAGCTGAGAATTGAGTAAGAACTGCACCACTGACAAAGGAGCACAGAACAGCATGTTCAAAGCCTGTGTGGTTTTGAGGGAGCTAGAGGCAGGTTAGGGACAAAGAGAACCCCAGGGTGGCTAGAATAAAGAACACAGACTAAGAAGTAATACGTATACAATGAAGTATGAGATGAGGTTTTAAAAATAGGTAGAAGTTAAACTCTTCATGCCTTTTATCGGTCCATAAAAGGACATTAAACACTATCATCATCTTTAGATCAAAGAACAAACTATGGGCAGGGATGGGGGCTCCACAGTATCAGATTGCTGCTTAGAAAGAGTTATCCATCCTTACACTGGGCATCCAATGCAAGGGAATTGAGAGTGTGGGTGAATTATAATCGTTACAAAGGCTTCTCCATGTTCAGAGGCAGTAGAACCTCAGATATCTCCCATGTGGGCAGTGCCAGAATTTCTATCTTCATTACTACTTTAGAGTAAGACTATTGATTAAGCCTTTAAATGTTACTATTATTATTATTTGAAGCAGAACCTATACTTCAAACAAATTCATTGGCTTCGTAAGAAGTGATAAACATGGAGCTGCTCTAGTTCAAGTGGGGATGGGGTGGGGGACAGAATCCATCTATGATTAATTGTATATGTCGGCTTGACTAGACTGTACTTCCCAAATAGTTGGTCAACATTATTCTGGATATTTCTGTTAGGGTATTTTCTTTCTTTCTCTCTCTCTCTCTCTCTTTCTCACTATGTATATGTATACAGACTTCAAAAAGTTTGTAGAGAAATGGAATTAAAGTATGAGTTTATTTTGGTGCAATAAAAATTCATGCATAGTGTTTTTATAATATGCATTTTCCATAAATTTTTGAAGATCCCCTAGTAGGTATCTCTCTCTGTTTCTATGTATGTCTGTTTATCTGTCTATCTAACCCTTGAATAACACGATTTTTAACTGTGTGAGTCTACTTACATGTGGATTTCCCTCACAAATACTGTAAATGTATTTATCTTATGATTTTCTTGATTATTTACTTATTCTTTAGCTTATTTTATTGTAAGAATGAAGCATAAAATACATAAAATATGCATGTGTTAGTCAACTACTTATGTTATCAGTAAGGTTTCCTTCCAATCAGTAGTTGGCTGTCAGTACTTAAATTTGTGGGCAGTCAAAAGTTATATGTGAATTTTGGGCCAGTAGATGGAGTAGTGGTTAAGTCACTGGACTCACACATGGCCGACTGCATTATGAGTCCCAGACTTAGTGGCTTAAAACTCATGCCAGGCTTATGTGCATGCATGCTCAAGATACCGGGAGGGGAAGGGATTGTGTTGTAGCCATCCCTCCGGGGGGTGATTTCTCACTTTCCCTCTCACTGTCTCTGTCTCTCTCTCTTTCTCCAGCAGGCACATGCACTCTAAGGCAAAAACCTCTTTAAAAAGAGTTATACGTGGATTTTTGGTTGCCTGAGGTATCAGTGCCCCTAATACCTGCATTATTGAAAGATTTTAGACCTTTCTGTTGCTAATAAACAAAAAATATCTGAAACTGGGTAATTTATAAGAAGAGAGGTTCATTTAGCTCATGGTTTGGGAGGTCCAAAGTCAAATGGCATGACATAAGGTAAGGGCCTTCTCGTCAGTGGGGTCCCAAGGGTGTCACAAGGTAGAGAACAGGAGCACGTGCATCTGTGTCCATGTGTCTCTGTCTCATTTCCTCCTTTAGAAGTTCACAAGGCATCAATCGTGGGGTCCCTGCCCTGTTGGTCTTATTTCTAATGCCCCCCCCCCCCCACACACACACACACGGCTCCCCTTTCAAAACTCCATAGCTGGATTATATTTTCACTTTTGTTTTGTTTTGTTTAAAGAATTATTTTATTTAACTTTAGTTTTATTATTATTTTTCCATTTGATCAGAGAGAGACAGAGAAAGAGGGAAAGTGGGAAAGCAATCCACCAGGTACGAGACTCGAACCATGGTCAGCCATGTGGGAGTCCAGTGCCTTTAACCACCACACCACCGGTCCTATGTTTTCACTTTCTTAATCCCATCTGATCAAATCTCAACACAAACAGGATTTCTAGGGACACATTCAAACCCTAGTAACATCCTATTGGTTTTATTTCTCAAAGGACTTTGACTAATTAACCATTTACTCCGTCCCCACTGGACTTCATTCCTACATTCCTTAGAGTTTCGTTTGAAGACTGCTGGTTTAAGGCCTTGGGAAGAGGTTGGTGAAAAGAGGGGAGAAATACTGATAATGTGTGTGAAACTGTATTATCCCTGTTAGGGATTCTTGATTCCTGCCCTCTCCTCGCCTTCAAACACATAAAGAATGGTCTTTTAAAATAGAAAGTATTTTTAAAATAGGAGTAAAAGTAATTTTACTCCTATTTTTCAATTTTAATCTCAGCATGGAATTGTATAATAGAGCTCAGCTAAGGCTGAAAAGAGGAAATTGAACCCTTTGGAATGTTAATAAGGCTTATCACTTTTCTGGGCTGGAAAAACAGGAACAAACACCCCATCACTTACATTAGCAGTGCTTCTCAGCTCTCTGAGTCGTGGGCATCTTTCAACCAACGAGTATTAAAGCCATGGACCCTTTCCCTTCCAAAATGTGTGATTAAAAATCACACACGCAAGTTGGTTCCGTGGTATAGTGGTAGTGTGCAGCTCAAGAGAAGCCAAATCTCACATGGTGACCATGGTTCGAATCCCTGGCTTGATCAGCTTGAAACATGCCAGGCATGTATGGAAGCGCCCAGGGTCCAGCAGGGTGGAGAGCTGGAGGAGGGGGATCGTGGCATGATCAGACCCTGCGGAGGGTGCTCGTTCTCTTCTCTCTCATGTGTGTGCACACGTACTGTGCCATGAGTAAGGGAAAAAAGTGCACATTTCACATTTTGCTGTGCTTTCAGATGTTTGCAGAATGTCCAGGACTTTGCAGACCCTAAAGGACCACATAGATGTAAGATGATGGTATCTGCTCATTATGCAAACTTGTCAGTGTCTTGGGCAGACCTTGCTTGAAGGCACCAGGACTCAGGAGAGCTGAGGTCTTTTTTTTAGAGGTTTTTGTCTTAGGGAGTGTGCTCTCACTGGAGAGAGAGACTGTGACAGACAGACAGACAGACAGATGCAGTGAAAGAGAAAGTGAGAAATCATCCCCCAGGGGGGGATGACCATCCTGTAATGCCCTTCTCTTCCATTCTCCTGGGACCTTGGGCAAGCATGCACATGTGCTTGACGTGAGTTTCAAGATGCGAGTGTGAGACTTGAACTGTGGTCGACCATGTGGGAGTCCAGAAACATAACCAGTACACCATCTGCTTGACTGGAGAGCTGAATTTTGATGAAGGAACACATAAATGCTTGGAGTCTCACTGTGATATTAGGCAGTGCACAGGAAGGTGCAGGCATGGGAGCAGATAGTGAGCAAAAGACAGAGACAGGATACTGAATACGTGATGGCAGGACCACCCCTTTCACTATTTTGCATGTTACTGGCCATCGTCCAGTTCTTTGCATAAGGCTACCTAAATATAGGAGTCTGAGTGGGATCAGAAATGAGCAGATCTGGGGTCTCTGGGTCCCCTAGGGTAGAAAAGCTGTAGGACAGGTAGGCTTTGAGGTCTCCTGGTGTCCACAACTTTGAAAGGGCAATGGAGAAAAGTCAGTCAGTGGGTAGTCTATCCCTTTCTCTGTGCTTCCTGAGGTCAGAAAATAGAGATGTCAAATCAAACAGTTGTTCTTGCCAGACAGTGCTTTGATTCTCTGATAAGCCTTCTTGTGGCTTTTTAAAGCTTAAGCTGGTCTCCAGCTTGAAAAGAACAGAGGTGGTAGTGCCTTACAATCAAAAAGGGATTTCTGCTTCTCAGGAAGCTTGCAAGCTGTTGATCACGTTCAAAGTACTTGGGACTGCTTTCTATTATGATTACTTCATGAATGAGAAATCTAAGTACACGATGAGTTAGGCTGATCTGTTCAAGATCGCATTGCTAGCTTGAAAGAGATGACTTTCTATGCCTTTTATAGTGTGATGAACCATAGTCTTGAGAGGTCTGTGGTACTGGGTTATAAGTGCAGACTGGCACAGCTCAGTGGTATAGACAGTACCATAGAGAACTGCAGTGCTGGAAGCCACATGGCCAACCATGGGCTCAATCCTGAGTTGTAGCATCGTGAACTGAGGTGCTGGAAGCCACATGACTGACCAGGGGTTCAGATCCTGTGTTGACCACATTGTGCATGTGTTTTCCCAAGATCCTGACAAGCAGGAGGGCTATGGGAAGGCAATTGCACCATGACAGGACACCATGTCAAGGGTCTCTCTCTCTCATGCATGTACATATATGATTTTTCATGAACAAGATAAATAAACTTAGAAAGGCCAGGGACCAGCAGGTGGCATAGTGTTTAAGGTGCTGGACTCCCACATGGCTGACCACAGTTTGAGTCCTGGACCCAACTACTTGAAAATCACGCTGGGCATGTGTGCATGCATGCCCAAAATTCTGAGAGGAGAATGGAGTAGAGGGGATTGCAGTGTGGCCACCACCCCTATCGAGGGGTGATTTCTCACTTTCCCCCCCACCTCTCTCTCTCTCCAGTGAGCACATGTGCCTTAAGGCAAAAACCTAAAAGAAAAAAAATGAAAACGCCAACCCCATAGCCTAGTGGTTAAGGGAGCTGGATCCTATATGGCTGACCACAGTTCTAATCCTGGCACTGGTGGCTTGAAAATCAAACTAAGGGTGTGTGTGTGTGTGTGTGTGTGTGTGTGTGTGTGCGCGTGTGTGTCCAAAATTCTTCCATGATAGAGAAATGGACAAGGGATTGCAGTGTGACCACAACCCACTGGATTGTACTTTCTCCTTCTCCATCTCTCTGGTGAGACAGAGACATGTACTCCCCCAGCAACTAAAAATAAAGGTGACTCTAGCAATGGACCTGTCAAGTCCCAGTGTCCACATTTACTGGATGTCTGACCGTAAACAAGTCATTTAGACTATATGTGCCCCAGTGTCCTCCTCTGCCAAGTGAGGACACTGAACTTATACTTACCTCATGGAGTTATTGTGAGGATTAAAAATATGACTTTATGGTCTCTTCACAATCTAAATGATGTATAATGATTTAATGAAAAAATAATAATTTAAAAAATTAAAAAATAAATCAATAAAATAAAAACTCAAAAAAATAATGACTATACAGGGCCAGCAGATGGTGTAATGGTTACATTGCTGTACTTCCACATGGCCAACTGTAGTTCCAGCCCATGACCTGGTAGCTTGAAACTCACACCAGGCACATGTGTGTGCATATCTAAGATCCCGAGAGGAGAATGGAGGTGAAAGGATTGTGGAGTGCTTTCTGCCTCTCTGTCTCTCTGAGGAGTGTGTGCTTCCTAGAGTAAAAATCTCTCTTAAAAAATAAAATATGGCTGTAGGAGAAGCATTTAGGAACTGTATTTGGTTTACAAGAAATGCCATTTAGCTGTGTCCATAAGAGCGTGTCTCAGTGTGAGGAAGCGTGAATGTGGAGAATCCCTAGTGGCAAGTCATAGGAGCAGAGGCTGTGCTGTGTGCTAGGACTCGACTAGGCATAGTGAAGCCCTTTGACACTAAACGGGACTGCATGCAGCTCACCTCACATGCTTCCTCATCCTTTGGCTCTCAGCTCAAATGTTATCTCTGCCAAGAGGTCATGCCTGCTTTTCCATGTTTTCCTTTTATACCCTGCCCACTTATCCCACATGACATCACCTTTATTCCTTCCTTGGAGGAACTGGTTCTTGTCTTGATTTATTTACTTATCCACTTATTCACAGGATGCCTCCCTACCAGTAGGTCAGCTTTACCAAAGCAGAAACCTTGTCCATCTTCCTGGCCTCTAATATCCTAATGTCTATGTGGTTCCAAACACATAGAAAATATTGAGCAAATAATCTGTGTGTATGCTATACAGGGCAAGGGACTTCTGTTTCACCTAAAAGTTCTCGTGGTAAAGAGCAGGACTAGAACAGAATTTTAACTTTAGGCATTCACCTCTATCAATCACTGCTCTGTGACCTTTGTCCCTTGAATGTGGAGATTTTATTAGGAGACTGCTCATCCACCATTATAGGGATTAACTATCCCTATTCATTCTATATTATATAGCAGTAGCTGTCACCCAGCCTTCTGCGTCACCATCTACATAGAACCTTTCCTTCTTTGCCACAGGTATGAATTATTTTGGTGCCTTTACACTTCTGATGGCTGATGCTGAACGTTCCAGACAGATCTATTTGTGGCTGCCTCATGTTCCATTTCAAATTCTATTTGTAAACACCAACATTCTCTTCACCTTCTAATTCTAAATTGATTAATATAGAGCCCATCAACATGGTACAGGGGCACAACACATCACCCAAACATGAACTCATTTACCTGAAGAAAGATTACACTGGCTTTTATAACACAAAAGAAACAGGCATAATAAATTACAATGCTCCCTTGAAATTAAAATTTTGATTTAGAAACCAGTGGTGCTGAGGGAAAAAACACCTGAGAAGCAATTACTAGGTGATAAAATTTGCAGACATAATATCAACGTCAGAGGTTAGACTCAGTTTGCTGTTTGGGGTTGGAATCTGGGGCTCTCTAAATACATTGTATGCATCTTAGACTCTGACAAGGGATTCCATGTGGGTGTGCTGTGGCTTCGAGTCACTGGTCTTCGCTTTCTCAAATGCTGTAGAAAATTTACCTGATACAATACAATTATTTTCGCTGCAGAGAGAATAGCGAAGTGTCAGCCAAAGCCAGAAATAATTATTCTGTCTGGGACTTTAATAGGAAGACCCGATATAGCTCTGAGTTGTTAGACAACTTATAATTTTAAAAATTATTTTAATTGCTAGAGAGAATGTGTGCTCACTAGAGAAAGATGGGGTGGGGGTGGAGGGAGAGAAAGCATCCTCCAGTAGGGTGTGGTCACTTTGCAATGTCTTTTCCTTTATTCCTCCTCCTTGTCAGGATTTTGGGCTTACACACACACCTAGTATGTTTTCCAGGCTGTGGGGACTGGGATTTGACCACGTAGGACCTGGCTCCTAATAAATAGCACATCACCACCATGTATGAGGTTGGCCCAAGACAACTTTGTAAAAAGCAGTTAGGTTGGATTGGAGCCAGAGGAAGGATGCAGTGGTAGTGAAAATGGACAGCCTTAGGAATCGTGAGACCTGGGTCCATTCTGTGTTGTTTCTTATCAGGTTCCTTAGCTTAAGCCAGCTGTGTTCTCACTCTGGTCCTCTCTTTTCTCACCTGTGAAATGAAGGAACAGGGCAGGATGACTTCTAAATTTCTTTGTAGTCAGTTCTTGCTAAGGCCATGTGTAGTCAGTTGTTCCATTCAGTATTCCTCAAAAACAGTCCTTATTTTATTTGAGACATGTTTAAATCCAGACGGCAAAGATAGGGACTTGTGTTTGTTTAACTTTCCCAGCCTGGCTTTGTATTAGGTATGAGGTAAAATATCATTGTATTACGGGAGCATGAAGCTTACAACTACCATTTATGGTGGCAATTGGGGACCCTGGGGGACTGGGAAGTGACATTCATATACATCTACCCAGTTGGGTGGTGTTTTCCAGGCAATGCATTTCTATCTCTTAAAAATGCAAGTCCCAGGACCAGCAGATGGTGTAATGGTTACATTGCTGGACTCTCACAGAGTCAGCTGTGATTCAAGTCCCAGATCTGGCAGCTTAAAACTCACACCAGGCATGTGTGTGTGTGTGCCCCAAATCTTGAGAAGATAATGAAGGCGAAGAGGTTGTTGTGTGACCATCTCCCCTGGATGGTGATTTCTCACATTCTGTCTGTCTGCTGAGTGCATGTGCCCTAAAGCAAAAATCTCTCTAAAAACAAACAAATAAACAAAAAGACACATATCCCTTCACAGAGGTAAATTCTTGCAAATTCTTGGGTTATTTTGGGGGTAGAATGAAAGTTCTGTGAGAGCAAGGGTCCTGTTGGTCTCATTCACCACTATTTTTCCTATCTGACACATGGTAGTTGCTTCATTATTACTTACTAATTTAATAAATGAATAAATAATTGTGCACAAAAGACTTAGAAAAAGGAGGAGGGCTTGGGTGTCTTATTTTTTGTTTTTGTTTTCAGTTTAATCCACCAATTCCTTTTGTTGTGGTTTCTGACAAATCTTGGGAGTCCTTTGGTAGTCTAGAAAATTCTCATCATTTTTTTAAAGAGAGAGTTAGCCGGTGCAGTTGTATCTATCTGTATCTATCTATATCTATCCATCCATCCATCCATCTATCTATATCACTGTGTGTGTGTATGTGTTTCCTTTTTTTCCCTCTTTTCTTCCATGAGCCATTTGGAGCTGACCAAATTGACTTGTTGGGTTAGAAGTGAGGATCAATCTAGAAGTAGCAAGCATGCTACACAACTTAGTCTTCTGTGTGTCACACACCCATCGCTGCCTTCTCACGTCTGAAGCCATCCCTGAAACCATGGCCTACTATCTACTTTTGGTTTCTCTAGGCCACTTCTTAGCCATGGCACATGTACTATACAATGTTTGTTTCCACATTTCTCTTCCCACCTTCCTCATGAGCTACTCAAGGATGAGATCTCATCCTTCTTGTGTCCTCCTTAGCATACTTTTAAAATCCATGTTTGCTGAGACATTTGAGACCCTTTGACAAGGAAAAACAATTTTTTAAAAAGAGAGTTTTGCTATAGGGGGCAGTGCTCACTGGGAGAGATAGAGAGAGAGAGACAGGGAGAGACAGACAGATAGAAAGTGATAAATCATCTCCCAGGGAGATGGCCATGCCACAATCCCTTCTCCTCCATTCTCCTCTCAGGATTTTGGGCACACACATGACTGGTGTAGTTTTTAAACTGCTAGGTTCGGGACTTGAACTCCCATTGACTATATATGGGAGTCCAGTGACATCGCTATTACGTCTTCTGCTGGTCCCAAATCATACTCTTAAATAAATAAGCTAGCTGATCAGTTTCTTGTCTACCTTAAATTCACAGATTAAGAGTTACTTGTGGCCTCTGCCCATTGGGTAGTCTCACCCTTGACTTTATGAAACAGCAAAATGAATCTTTGATTTTATGAGATAGCATTTGAATCTTTCAACTCATTTCTAAGTAACTGAGGCTTCATTCTTAGGTGAATGCATTCAGGTTTCTTTTCTGCAGATGGAGACTGATTAACAGCCAGTATTGGAGAATTCCTGATGCCTCCCAGGCAAATATATTAGAAAATTATTTGATAGTTTGCATAACCTAACCATCACAAACATTTATCTTCCACATCTCTACAGGTGTGTCTCGCTTCCTTGTAACTGTGATAGTCATTGTGGGTTGGGTGGTAGCAATATGCCCAGTCTTAGTCCAGATACCAAGAGTACAGTAGTGGGCATACCCCTAGACCTGTGCGTGTGGGTGTGCACATATGCCTGGAGACATGGACCTTTCTGGAGTTAGCATGCTGTTTGGAGAAAACAAATAGGAAAAAGTAAACATAGTAAGTAAATAATATAGACTGCTAGAAAGTGAAAAGGGATATTGGACAACACAGGTAAACTAAAGGATTGGGAGTGGCACTGGATGGAAAAGGTTTGGCATTTGACAGAAGGGGGTCAGGATGGACCTCCGTGATGAGGTGACTTTTGAGCAATGACTGGCAGAAGGTTAGAGAGAGGGCCTTGCAGATATCTGGGCAAGAACATTCCAGGCAGAGGGAACAGTCAGTGCAACAGTCCTGAGGTAGGAGTGTGCCAGGCATGAATAAAGAAGCTCTTGGGCCAGCAGATGGTGTGGAGGGGAAGGCAGCTGGATCCTACATGGCTGGCTGCGTAGCTGGAGTCCGGGACCCGGCAGCTTAAACATGCTGTATGCATGCCAAAAGTCCCAAGAGGAGAATGGAGGAGATGGAGGAGACTCTTTCCCGCTGGTGGGTGCTTCTTTTTTTTTTTTTTTTTCTAATCACTTTCCTTCTCTGTCTTTGTCTCTGGTAAGCACATGTGCCCTACAGGAAAAAAAAAAAAAAAAAAAAAGAAAAGGGCAGCAGTAGCTCTTGAAGAGGCCAGCATGGATAGAATGAGCAGTATGACATGATTCAGGAAAAGAAACAGAGGTCAGAGAAGCCTGTAGACCACAGTAAATACGTCAGTTTTGACTCTCAGTGAATAAGTAAATAAAGAGGACTTACAACTTTTCTATTGTATCTCAGGGAGCTGTATTTTGCACACTTTTAGTAGACTACATATTGGCCTCAAAGTGCAAATTTGTCAAGACCAGCAGATGGTGTAATGGTTATGTCACTGGACTCCCATGTAGTCAACCACGGTTCAAGTCCCAGACCCAGAAATGAAACTCATGTCAGGCATGTGTTGTGCCCAAGATCCTGAGAGGAGAATGGAGGAGAAGGGATTGCAGCGTGACCATCCCCCCTGGGGGGTTGATTTCTCTCTTTCTGTCTCTCTGGGGAGTGCACACACCCTATAGCAAAAATTTCTCTAAAAAAATGCAGATGTATCTGCTTTGATTTGATCTGCAAGAATTTCTACTTAAAGGCCAGTCAGTTGTCTGCATGTGTAATGACAACAGCCAGCCTGGTTGATGGGTCTTTCTGTCTCAGTGCTCCAGTGACCTTCACCATAAAATGAAGTGTTGAGCTAAATCAGGAGGGGAAGTATTTGTTCAGTGTGTCAAATCTTATGCATCCATAGTGACTACTCAGAGTGTCCAGAGAAGGAGTCTACAGTCAAACGTTTGTGACTCATTAGCACTATCTGTCCTGGGAACAGACCAGGAAGTGGTGGTTAAGTGTGCTCTGAGCTGAGAAGCTATAGAGTATAGAAATTCCCTCTGTCCTCATAACTGTTATTTTTTTTTAAGAATTATTTATTTCCATTAATTAATTAATTTATTTTAATTTGACCAGAGAGAGATAGCAAGAGAAAGGGAGAAAGCAAGCTGCCAGGTCTGGGACTTGAACTGTGATCGGCCATGTGGGAATCCAGCGGCTTTAACCATCATGCCACCTGCTGGTTTTAAAAGAAGGACTACAGTTTTGCTGATTTGGGCTTTCAGCTGTCTTGGTCACAAAATACCTGAAGACTTTTAAGCCAAGAGAAGGAAAATTTACAAGGGAACTAGATAATAAGGAGCTTATATTTTATGTGACAATGCAAATCCTCATCATTATCGTAAAATATGAATTTTTTTTATGGATCTTATGATAAAAATAACACTCTTGGCTCTTCCTCATAAATCAGTGAAACATGGCATAGACATTTTCCCTTTTTAAAATAGGAGATCAGAGCACAGAACCATAATTAATTGCCTAATGAACAAATTAACTGCGTTTAACTAGTATAACTCTTTCAAAACAGGACATTTTGACAATGAAAGAGTGCTATAAATAATTATGCCCAGACATCCAGCTGGACTGTCCCTGACAAATGGAGATATATGATCACCCTAGATTTATTTGGGCCCTGTGGCTGAGGCTTGGATTGGGCAGAGCTGGAACCCAGATGTTCTTATTCAAAGCCCTTTCCATTATCCACAATTCTGATGTATTAGGCATGGTCACAACTACCAGTTTTTGTGTGTTCAGTCATGTACTACTCATTTTTTTTATGTGCTGTCTTAATTTAGGTCTCATAGGTTAAGGTCTATTATCTCCCTATTTAAAAAAAATTTCCATTTGGGGTCAGCAGGTGGCATAGTGGTTATGGTGTTGGACTCCCACGTGACCAACTACAGTTTGAGCCCTGGTCCTGGGGGCTTAAAACTCATGCCGTGTGTGTGTGTGCGTGCTCGTGCGCGCCCAAGATCCCAGGAGAAGAATGAAGAAAGGGTTGTGGCATGGCCATCCCCATGGGGGGTGATTTCTTACTTTTTCTCTCTCTGTCTGAGGTGAGGTCACACACCCTATAGAAAAATCTCTCTTAAAAAAATAAATAAATAAAAGAAGGTAGGGCTGGCAGGTGGCATGGTGGTTAAGGATGCTGGACTCCCAACTGGCTGATTGCAGTTCAAGTCCCAGATTGGGCGGCTTGCTTTCTCACTTTCCCCCTCTGTCTCTCTCTGTCTCTCTTTGGTCAAAATAAAAAAAAATTAATAAAGTTAAATCATTTTTTTTAAAGAAGTTAATTTATTCTGAGAGGTAGATAAGCAGGCAGGCAGACAGGCAGACAGACAAAACCCTTAACAGGGTATTGATACTGCAGGCCACCCCTCACCTCAGTCAGCCTGGATCACAGACACATGCCTGCCTGGTGTACGCAGGGAGGTATCTAGACATGAACTGGAGACCATCCCTTGTGGATCTACCTCCCAGAACACTGCATTTTACCATTTGGCCCTTATTTATTATTTTATAGATAATGAAATAAAGGCTGAGAGGTGTGAAATGATTTAGAAGTCGTAGAGCCAGTACGGAATAGCTGATAGTCAATTCCAGCTTTATGTAATCAAAATTGGATTTCGACCACATGTTTCTTCATTGGGTATATTTGGGTTATGACCCTTTTAGGGCTGACTTGGTGGTGCGGGGGTAACATGCTGCTTAAGTGATGCTGGATCCATATGGAAGGTTGGGGGTTTAGCTCCCCAGTCTGCCTATAAATGCTGGGTGTGTGTGGCCGTGATCCTGGCTGAGACAGCTGGAGTCGGGGTGGAGAGGATGGCAGAGTGTGGCCCAGTTGAGAGTGCTTGTCTCTCTCTCTCTCTCTCTTTCACACTGTTTCTCCTTCTCATGACATAAATAAATAAACTTTTAAAAGAGGTTCTTTTAGGGAACCAGCAGTTAGCGTAATGGCTATGTCGCTGGACTCCCACGTAGTCGACCGTGGTTCGCATCTCGGACCCGGTGGCTTACAACTCACGCCGGGCACGTGTGCGTGCGTGCCCAAGATCCCAAGAGGAGAATGGAGGAGAAGGGATTGCGGCGTGACCATCCCCCCTGGGGGGTGATTTCTCGCTTTCTGTCTCTATGTCTCTCTCTGTCTGGCGAGCGCACGCGCCCTATAGCGAAAAAACCTCTCCAAAAAAAAAAAAAAAAAAAAGAGGTTCTTTTAAAAGGGATTCATTGCTATTCATTGAGATACTTTATATTTAAATGGGAGTTCAAGTCCAACCAAAGACCCTGAGGTAATATACTGCATCAGCGTTATGTTCAAATGACACCATTTTGGAGGAAGGCAGTTGAGGAAGATACTGGGGTTGGAATGGGGAAAGCACCGATAAAAGTCATAAGATGGGGTGATAACACATTCTGATTTGGATAAAGATCTGGAGTAAAGAGAGAGATGTTTTGTTTATCTTTCTGCTCCACAGGGAAAAACTAGGCAGAGCATGTCACAGGAGAGAGCTAGGGGAGAGGGAAGACCCTTTCTGGCCGCCAGGCAGTGAGAACTGCAAAGTCAGGCTTCCCTCTGAATGCAAACTGCTTAGGAAGGCAAACAGCCCACCTGTAAATGAGGCTTGGAATGCCAGCCAGGAGCAGAGCGATGGAGCTCTGGAGTTCACAAAACTACTTCCAAGCCCTCAAGGGATTTGGGATTCCCACTCTGGGTTTGTGGATAGGGTGAGTTAAAAGGGGACCAGGGAGCAAGCAGGTAACAGCGGTTTAGGCACTGAACTACAACATGGCCCACTGTGGTTTGAGTCCTGGACCCAGTAGCTTGAAACTCATGCCAGATACGTGTGCGTGTGTGCCCAAAATTCCTAGAGGAGAATGAAGAAGGGATTGAGGCATTGGCCATCCACTCTGGGGTGGGGGTTATTTCTCACTCTCTCTCTGTCTCTCTCCAGCAAGTGCACATGCCCTATAGCAAAAATCTCTTAAAAAAAAATAAAAAGAAAGAGGGACCAGCTGATGGTATAAGGGTTATGTCGCTGGACTCCCACGTAGTTGGCCACCGTTTAAGTCCCATACCCGGTGGCTTCAAACTCATGCCAGGCACATGTGTGCCTGCCTAAAATCCCAAGAGGAGAATGGAGGAGAAAGGATTGTGGTATGGCCATCCTTTCTTGGGGGTGGTGGTGGTGATGGTGGTAGTGATTTCTCACTTTCTGTCTCTCTGTCTCTTTATATCTCTGGAAAGCATACATGCCCTATAACAAAAATATCTTTCCGAAAAAGAAATTAAAAAAAGAAAGAAAAAGAAACAAAGAGGAGGCCAGGAGGTGGCATGGAGCTTAAGGCACTAGACTCGCACATGGCTGACTGGTTCGAGTTCCGGACCTGATGGCTTGGTTTCTTATTTTCTCTCTCTCTTTCTGTATCTCATGTGAGTGCACATGCTCCATGGAAATTTTTTTTGAAGTAATACTTACAAATAAAATTAAATGATTGTTTTAAAAAAATGATCAGTTACAAGAAATGTTTTAGTCAAAGAGTGAGAATTACCAACTTACACTTTAGAGTTGCATTATAGATACTGATTCAATATATATTTAATCAATATTGTTCTTTTTATGAAATATATATTTGAATATACATTCAACAGTATATAAATACACACATATGAGGAGACTGCAAAAAGTTTACAGTAAAATGGAATTAAAGTACAAGTTTTCTCTAGTATAAAATATTTTGAAATCTATGAATAGTTTTTTATATGCATTTTTTATGAACTTTTGGAAGATCTCCTTCCTCCGTGTGTCTTTTTATATATAATCAATATATATGTACTTAATAGACTAAATATTTAAATATATATATGTTCACTTTCATTGTCAAAGTAGATGAACTTGACAAAGAGTTGTATTGTAATCCCATGTCCCAAATAAGAATAGAACTTTAATGTCATGCCTGTGTGTTTTAGTTCAATCTGTGTTGTAACAGAGTACCTGAGACGGGAAACTGATAAAGAAAAGGAATGAATTTCTTACAGTTCTGGAGGTTGGGTGGTTCAAGACGGATGGTTGTGTCTGGTAGGTTCCTGGTGAGGGTTTCACGCTGTGTGAAAGCAGAAGAGTGGACGGGGAATCAGGTACATGTGAAAAGGGGCAAAATGTGACTGGCAACTTCCCTTTATAACCACCTGTTCTCCTGGTAAAGAATCCAGTCTTCTAAGAGTGAGAACTCACTATCATGAGGATGACGCCAATCTACCCCATGAGGGTGGAGACTCTGTGACTAACACATCCTCCATGAGGATCTGCCTTTTAAAGGTGTTATCTCCAGCACTGCCATGTCGGGACCAAGCTTCTGCATGAGTTTTGGTGGGGACAGAACCACATCCAGACTATAGCTCTAGGGTATGTCACCACGATCTGCCAATAGAATATCTAAACTGGAGAGGATTACTTGAAAAGAAAAAGCAAATCTAACTCACATGTTAAGACTGGACACAAATAAGGAAGTAAAATTCTAGATAGCTGTGACACATAAAGGAAAAGATCTCTCTTCTGTGGCCATTTAGAATCTCCTGTTGTCATTCAAGTAGTTTTCAAGCTCCTTTAGTTCACACATATGCTAAGGACTGGTCACAATTTGGCCCACATTGCCATCACTGGGCCTACGTATCTTTCCTTATTATTCCTCCTTCCCCATTATTCTGTAACATGCTATCACAGTGCATAACAAAAACAGAATTTTTATAACGTTTTGGTGGTGTTCAAGGTAAATAAGCTGTTGTTTTTGCTCCCATGAATGATGGACAATTATGATGTAATACGGAATAAAGGAAGAATGGAAGACCAAGATCTATGGTCTTCAATGCACCTCAATTCCCAATGATTCTTACTGTGTGCTAACGACTACAATTTTTGCTTCAGAAATGGTAGTGTTCTAGCACAAGATGATTTAATTCTAAATATGTTCCCCGCTCTACAAAACCCAACAGTATAACTACTCAAGCTAAAAGGTGTGAGTCATAACCTAACCATATCCAAAATGTAAGGCTAGCGTAGATGGAACTGTAAGGATTCCTGGCTACTTCGTTTGTTTTGCTGTATTTCTCTTAGTTTTATTGTTTTATTTTTTTGCTTTCAAGTGTATTGAAATGCTTTTGCAATGGAGAGGTGTCACAGCACAAGTAGAATAAGCTGGTGGTGTTGGTGAGTGGAAAAATCAAAGGAGGACACTAGAGCAACTAGGAATATTATCAAGGAAAAGTGTCAGTGATCAAATTGGGATGATAAGGTAGAACCATGGTCTTTGGATAAATACTGGCATATAAGATTGGAGCAAGGTGAGCAGCAAAAAGAGCCTCCTCATGAACCTTGAGACAGGTTGAACCAGAGATTTAACATTCCAGTCATGGAAGGAATAGGCTCTGTATCTTGGGAGTTTCCTAAGCCTTCTGGTGATGGACAAGTGACCCAGCCTTGGGAAGGTCTGTGATGCTGGGGCAGGAGCCAGGCAGGTCCTGACTGTGCCACAAAAGAGAATGTGGGGAGATTTCTAGGGCACATTTCAGATTCCTTATCAGTGAATCTTGCAATTCTTTTCATAAGGTCACTGCGTTGGAGTTCCTCAAGGCCACTCCTAGGTTCACTGATTTCCTAGGTAGACTCATAGGACTTAGCATAAAGCTGTACTCAGTGCAAAGATCTCTTACAGTGGAAGGATGCAGCACAATAAGCAGAAGGAAAAGGCTCATGGACAAGGTCTGGGGGAAACCAGGCTTAAGCTTCCAAGTGTCCCTTTCCAATGTGGTCACACAAGACATGTTTAATTCCTTCAGCACTGATTGCGACAATGCGTATGAAGTGTTATCTACCAGGGAAGCTCGTTAGAGACTCGGTGACCAAATATTTAATTTGACCAGAGAAAGACAGAAAGAGAGGGAACGTGGAAAAGTAAGCCGCCAGGTCTGGGACTCAAACCACAGTTGGCCATGTGGGAATCCAGTGCCTCAACCATCACACCATCTGCTAGCCCCTGTTCTTAAGTTCTTAAAGGTACATTTCATATTGGATTCTCTAAACCTTTAAGAGCTCTAGAACAGGGCCTCACACATGGTAAACAATAAGTGTTTAGTAAATGTTTGCTGAGTCACACAGGGTTTGTTGCATAACCACAGGGTCTTAGTCAAAGACACTAGTAGACTTACAACCTTGTACCTAAAGACCTGGATCTTTCTATCAATTTAAAAATATGAAGGAGAGAAAACTCCCAGCTGAGTCTGAAATAACAACGTAAGCGTATGAGTCTAAAAATAAACAGCAGTGTGGGATTCCTCAATTCAGACAGGCTGTGACAGTACCGGGTGTCATGCAGCTTTGAGCGGTGAGACAAGAATAAATTTAGAAGGTTTAATGGAGGGGGATTCTAAAACTGCTTGAAAAGCTTAAGCAACCAAATGGAATGAAATTTTCCTAGACAGGAGAGTGGTATTCCCTCTCTCACCCCTCAGAGTCCCTCGGTGATGTGACATAATTTTTCACCTTTTTGAGTACAGCCAGGTCATCCTTCCCTGAGACAGTGGAGGCAGAGCAGGAAGCAGCCTCTTAGCCTTAACCCAGACTGCTGGGAAGGGTCCATCTCTGGGTCTTTTGTTTTTTTTTTTTTTAGGACATAGAATCATCATGATGGGGTATTAACAATAGAATCAGTCTTTCAAGTCCTTAATTACTTTCAGAGCATTTTAGATATAGAACTCTCACAAAATTGCATGCAAAATTACCAGATCTAGGTAGATGAAGCACAAATGCTGTGATTGAGCTGAGATTGCTTTCCCACCTCCACTGGCCCTTAGTTTCCCTGTGGAGTCTCCTGGCAAACAGGACTGCTGGGTGCAGTTCTGCAGGATCTGCATATAGTCAATATGTACATGTGCTTCAGAACAGTTTTAAAAATCGATATAGTCTCTCCTCTCATTTACAGATAAGAAAATTGAGGCCTGCGGTGAAGTAATTTGTACAATGTCAATGTAACAGATGGGATTTAAATGCAGGAGTAGTAACGCCCAGTTCATTGCTATTTTAGAGTCTTTCTCGTCTCTAAGGTCTCACTAGCACACCCATATAAAAATAGTCTTAGAGCAGGAATCATGGGTCTCAGTGGAATAGACATCTGCTTCATAGAGGAAGCAAAAGAGGAAATATCCTTGTAGTCAGAGTGTACTTTCAGAGGTGTTGGCATGGGTGGATACTTTTTTTTAAATAATACTTTTGATTGTGATTTCTAATTTGCATGTAATATTTATACATCTTTGTGGCTTTTCAAAACATGTACAATATGCCATGATAGGTTAGGACAATAATCATATTCACCATCTGTAACATTTATCATGGCTTTGTGTAGTACACATTCTAAATCTGCTTTTCTGGTTTCATATATATAAAATTGTCACTTTCTTTACTATACTATAGTATCTTATAACCAATTCCACTTATTTATGTGTACTCTTGTTAACCAATTTTCTCCATCCTCTCCCCTTTCCATCTTCCGGTATCCACCATTACACTCTTTACTTCTATGCAGTCAAATACTTTTGCTTCTGCTAATGGGCAAAGACATTTTTCTTTCAGAGCCACATAGTGAAATAAAACCTGAGAAATGCTCTTACTATTGAAGTTGTGGCTTTTCAATAAGAATATGATTAATAAAAGACTATGAATATGACTGCAACTGTGGCTTTGACTGCAACTATAACTTTGTCTATGGCTATGATTATGACTGCTACCACATCAGCTACAAAGTACAGTATTCTATATTATTTCTTTTATTATCCAGCAAAATGTAGGTTTCAAGAAGGCAGAATCTAAGCCTCTTCGCTCTGCCTTGTATCTCCAGTGTCACACATGTAATTATTACTGAATAAATATTGAAGATTGTTTTGGGCTGAACTATATGCTCCAAAATGCATGTGTCTGTGTCTTAACCTCCACTGCATTGGAACATGATTGTATTTGAGATAGGACCTTTGAAGAGGTAATTAAGGTAAAACAAAGTCCAATGAGTGGGCTGTTATCTAACATTATTGGTGTTCTTATGAGAAGAGGAGATTAGGACAGAGACATGCACAGAGCAGAAGACAGATGACTATTTGCAAGCCAAGGAGATAGACCTTGGAAGAAATCAGTGACCCTGTTGACATCTTGATTTTGTATTTTAGTGCCTATCATTGTGAGGAAATAAATTTTTGTTGTTTAAGCCACCTGATATGTGGTATTTTGTTATGGCAGCCCAAGAAACCCACTGTAGGGGTTAAATAATGAATCTATGGGCCAGAAGATAGCATAATGGTTATGTCACTGGACTCTCACATAGTCAATTGTTGTTCAAGTCCTGGACCCAGCAGCTTAAAACTCACACTGGGTGTGTGTGTGTGTGTGTGTGTGTCCTAAATCCTGAGAAGATAACAAAGGAGAAATGTGGTATGACCATCCTCCCTGGGGGAGTGATTTCTTGCTTTCTGTCTCTCTGTCTGTCTCTGTCTCTCTGGTGTGGACATGTGCCCTTTAGTAAAAATCTCTCTCTCTAAAAAAAAAATAATAATCATAGCTAGGTGTGGTGCTCTGGATCTGTAGGTCTGATTATTATTTGAAATAACACATTTGATATTTCTATAAAAGGAGTGATTTTGGATGAAGACATACTTATTCAAGTGATTTTGCATAGTTGCTGATTCAATGCCACCTTTAATAAGTTGTGAGAAGTTATTCTGCCTTATAGCAAAAATTCCAAATTGGCTATAATCTATAATCACTTCTTCTCTCACGGTTCCCAAACTTCTGTTGTTAATATGTTTGAAAATTATTGTTCTCCTCATTTTAATTTTTATAAAGCAGATGAAGAAGTGAGAAACACAGGTAACAACAAGACTGTAACACTAATTAGCACCTCTGACAGAATGTCTTTTTAACAAACCCTGTGACTGTTTGCCTAGACAAAGTAGGTGATTCATTCTATATCAAGCTACCCAAAGTAAAAAGTAACCTTAACATGTTCACCGTGAATGACAAACACGGAGTGCTATGGGCGACCACACTTTATTTTTTTCCTTTGTTTTTAGTTTTTACTATAGGACGTGCATTCTTGCCACATAAAGGGAGAGGGATACAGAGATTGCCTCCAGAGGATATGGCCAGACCACAATCCCTTCTCCTCCATCCTCCTCTCAAGATTTGGGGATACACGTACATGTGCCTGGCATGTTTTTTAAGCTACTTAGGTCTGGGACTTGAACTATGAAGTCTACCATGTGGGATCCAGCCACCTTTCCCACCACACCGCTGGCTGGCCTGAGACCACACTTTTCACAAACCATCTTAGGATCAGTAATTAGAGACATGGGCATGGTTTGTTTTTGGCTGGCATTTTGCTAAACTGATGAGCCTTCTTTTAAGACTAAAGGAAAGGGGACTGGCAGGTGGCGTGTGGTTAAGGGTGCTAGACTTCCTACATGGCCAACTGTGGTTTGGGTCCTGGGCCTAGTGGCCTGTTTTTTCTCTTCCCCTCTCTCTTACCTCCCTCCCCCATCTCCCCCACTCTGTCCTTCTCTGGTCAAATGAAATAATTAAATAAAGTTAAATAAAATAATTCTTAAAGAAAAAAGGAATGGGGTAGGGACACAGGTAGTGAAACCCATTATAAGATAGAGATCCTCAGAGGCCACCTAAGCTTCAGATGTCACCGATCTCCTTTTAATACTTGGAGCGTCACTGTAATGGAACACGTGGTTAGAAACGTGACTCTGGAGTCAAAGACATCTAACTGTATGGCTTAGAACAGGTCTTCTACCTGTTATAAGCCTCAATGTCCTCACCTGGAAAATGAGCATAGTGAAAGATGTATGCCTCACAGGATTTTTGTGAGAAGTAAATGAGATGAGCTTAGCGTAGAAAGTTAACTTAAAAAAACCCTAAAAAACAAAAACAAAAACACTAGCAATTATGGCTCTTCAGCAGGTACAGTCAGTGCTCTGATACTTGGAGGGATAGAGAATTCACTAGCTTCGCCCTTCCTTTGGCACAGAAAAACAAAACAAAACAGTACATTAGGAGTGAGGTGAATTTAAATCAAGGCACAGATCTGTCATTTTCTAGTCTTGTCCCCTTTGACAGGTCACCTAATTTATTAGAGCCTCAGTTTGTTCATTTAAAAAACAGGGCTGTTGTCTGGCATCCCTCATGTGGTTTCTGTGGGGATGAAATGTGTCACGGGAGGTATGAGGAGTGCGCTGGAAACTGTAAGTGCTGCAGCCACTGAAATCATTATTATTGCCTCGTAGTCCTCTAGCACAATTATGCTTTAGTGTTAGCCAAATTTGAACATGGGGAACAAGAACCCTGTATCAGTGATCCCCAGATGCATTCCTTGAAAGCCAGTGTCTTGATCAAAGACATTCATGGGAGCAAAAGGTTTTGGCCAAATCAATTTGGCAAACTTAGAGATTAGAGATTCCTTATCCAATCAGAGATTGCCAAGGCATAAAGGAAATGTAAAGGTTCCAAGAAATCATATATTAAAGAAATCTTTTGATCTTCGTTTTACTCAGATTTCTCAAAACCGTCTCCATACGATATCCCATAGCACCTTACAGGGCACTACTTTGGACATGTTGCCAACCTTTGACCTATCCATCTGTCTAAATAGCATGCATTCCTTTAGCTCTGCTCTGAAGTTCTGAGTCTCTTTTACCAACTTGAACATTCTTTTTCATGTGTCCCATGCATCGATAATTCCCTTTGATCTACATGTGAGCACACAATTCTAGATGTTACTTAATGAGTACAGTAGGCAAGGACAGGGACACTCTAGAACTCTAGGCTTTCTGTAGGAAGAGGAACTTCGAAGAGTGGGGAGGATCCCACAGACCATTACTGGTCTCTCTCTCCCTGTTCTCAATGAACATATCTCCCTCAAACCTCACAGGCTATGTTACCATGGAGCATGGAGTCGCCTCATCTTTCAACCTCACAAATACCTACCCAGGCAGTTAAGCAGTGGTGCTCTCCTCCTGTCTGGAAGCGAATGGCCCCTAGAGGGCAATGTGGTCACAAGAAAAGATGCTTGTTTTCCCAGTTATCCAGATGCTACTCTGAGGAAGTGCTCTTTCCATTTATTTTTATTTTTTATCAGATGCCTGAGGAAATAGTCAAAATGTCAACTGGAGCATAAAAGGCAAACACTAAGAAAAGGTGGGAGTCCCAGAGGAAAGACTCAGCCAGTAACTCAAAGAGGAAAGGACTCTTAAGTCCGTCACCCCAGGTGGTGCTCGCGGCTATTGTGCTCATGTGCTGTTTGCGCACACAACGCATTGCTGTTGTCCTGCATCTGATGCTGGATTTCAGTTATTAGGAAAGCTCTTCCTATTTAGCTTGAGCTGGCGCAAACTTCCTTAAGAGTGACACATGCACTAATGTTCCTGGCCTCTGGTTATTAGAATTTGATTAAAATTTTAATGGTAAGGATACGTTGACTTTTTATTTTAATAAGTAGCCTTTGGACTCTTACGGAGTCTTCAACCATGGTTTCAGTCCCAGATCTGGTGGCTAAACCTCACGCCAGGCGCATGTGCGTGTATACCCGAAATCCCGAGAGGAGACTAGAGGAGAAGGGATTGTGGCATGGCCATCCACCATGGAGGGTGATGTTTTGCTTCTGTCTCTCTGTCTCTTTCTCTCTCTTCCTGGTGAACACACCAGGGAGTGTGCCCTATAGCAAAAATCTCTTTCTCTCTCTCAAAAAAAATAAAGCTTAGTTAGTAGCAAACTATTGTATTTCATGATATAATCAATATATACACTCATTCTCCTGGTTAAGAGCAAAGGTTTAATTGGAGACAAGTTCCAGTTTACAAGCTGAATAAACCTGGCTGAGTAATTTCAACTTTCTGAGCCTCATAGACAGTCCTCAACTATCTATGAAGAAGCACTATGTACTTTAAAGGGTAGTTGTGAGGACTACATTGAAGGTGAATGTAAGACATCTTGTTTAACAGTGGTTCTCAAAGTGAGTCCCAAAAGTGGCAGCCTTGGTATTACCAATTAATGATTAGAAATACAGACACTTACATCCCATCCCAGAGCTACTGAATCAGAAATTCTCGGGGTGGATCTCAGTGGACTGTGTTTTGACCAGTCCTCCAGATCACACTAAAGCATGTAGATGTTTGAGAAATGTGTTGTATGGTAACTGGCTTATGGAAGAAAGAAAAAAAGAAGGAAGAAGGAGGAGGAGGAGGAAGAAGAAGTAGGAGAAAGAATAAGGAGGAGGAGGAAGAAGAATGAGGAAGAAAAAGAAGAAGAAAAAAGAAGAAGAAGGAAAAAGGAAGAAGGAAGAAATAGAAATCATCTCAGGATACTTGTAATGGATAGGTAGCTTAAGCAAGAACCATAACTTTGGCAAGTTAAGAAACTGCGATTTCAGGGTTATTTGTTACCATAGCATAAGCCTTGTATATGCTGACCAATACAGTTTATAAAAAGAAAGTTAGAAATGTAGGTGAAAGAGAATCCTGAATTTTGGTCTAGGGATTACCCAGTGTAGTTTGTAGGCCAGTTGAACCATTTAAAGTTATTTATTTATTTATTTATTTCGCAAGAAATGGAAAGTTTTTAGTCTTTTTTTTGTTTTTTTTGGTTTTTTTTTTTTTTTTTTTTTGGAGAGGTTTTTTTCGCTATAGGGCGCGTGCGCTCGCCAGACAGACAGAGAGAGACATAGAGACAGAAAGCAAGAAATCACCCCCCAGGGGGGATGGTCACGCCGCAATCCCTTCTCCTCCATTCTCCTCTCGGGATCTTGGGCACGCACGCACACGCGCCCGGCGTGAGTTGTAAGCCACCGGGTCCGAGACGCGAACCGCGGTCGACTACGTGGGAGTCCAGCGACATAGCCATTACGCTAACTGCTGGTTCCCATGTTTTTGAAAGTGAGTTAAAGGTAAACACAAGAGTGCATATATAGATGTTTCTAGACTTATTATGGGTTACCTCATGATAAACCCATTGTGAGGTGAAAATATCCTAAGTTGAAAATGCTTTTAGTATACCTAACCTACTGACCATCATAGCTTAGCCTAACTTAACTAAAAAGTACTTAGAATACTTACATTAGCCTGCAGTTAGGCAAAATCATCCAACCCCAAAGCCTGTTTGACAATAAAGTATTGAATACTTCATGTAATTTATTGAGTATTGGACTGAAAGGGAAAAACAAAATGGATGTATGGGTATTGAAGTGCAGCTTCTACTGAATGTGCATTGGAAAGTTAAAAATAATTTTTTTTTGCATTCATCTTAAGTCAAACTCTTATAACTCAGTGATCATCTGCATAACATATTTTGGAGATAACTCTATTTTAAAGAGTCTTTTCCAGTTATCTGCCTAAAACCAAGCTATTCAAAGATCCTGAAAATCCAACATTTTGAGGCTAATTCTTTTTTGTTTGTTTTGTTTAATGTACATTTAATCACATATGTCTTTACAATGTACATTTCAGTGAGAGAAAAAAAGATTGAAAAGACAGAGAATGACTGAAGGGTATGGAGATAATTTTGATTGGACTTGAATGATGAGAGGAGACAGTCATATAAATTTTTGGGGCAGAGAGAACAGCATCATGAAGTCTCCAAGTCACACACTGACTAGGACCAAGAGGACAAGAAAGAGGCCAGTGCCAGCCATGAAGGGGCAGAAGTGGGGCAGAAGGGAGAGAGGCAAGAGGCTCATGACCTGGGACCATGCTGAGTACGATGGGCTGCCTGTATTGCACTCCCATTGCAGAGGGGAGCCCTTGAGAAAGCTTTAAGCAGGGGAGTGGCCTGTTCAAATTTGCATTTATTTTATTTTTCACTTTCTAATTTCTTATTCCCATTTACTTGTACACCTCTATAGCACACAATATGGTTTTTCAGAGTATGCATGCAAATACTTGACAGTCATGTCCAGGATATGATCATACACATCATTTTCACTGGAAAACGTTACATCCTTATGTCTATGACCTGTTTCTTTCCTGAACTCCTCCCACCCACCCTCTGTTTTAACAAAGCTTCATTCTGGCTGCTGTGTCAAAGAGAGATTACTAAGGAGCCAAAAGTCAGACCAGAGAGACAAGTCAGGAGGCTCTTACAGGGTCTCTCAAAAAGCAGTTTGGAGCAGGGGAGGCAAAGGAGTTTTAAAATCATGCATTCTAGTGTCTGGTTAAAATAAACCCAAGAACACATCTGCTATTCCCCCAACTGAAAACTCATGAGATCAAGAGTGTTCACTGTCTGAGATGTGTGTCCCATTGACTAAGTCAGAGAGACAATATGGTTATCAAAGCTCTCTGGTGCACTTCTTTTTCAAGCTGTTGAGCTGGGATTTGAGCTTCGGTCAGCCATGTGAGATCTGACTCCCTTAACTGCTGGACTAGAGGGCCAGCCCCAAAGAAATCTTTAGAGGAATTGACTCTTAATATAGCATCTGAAGAATGGGGACTATTTAGCAAAATGATGAGGGAGTGGAAAACATTCTAAGCACAGGGGAAACACATGCAGCTGGCCTGAGATGGGACAAATTAGTTTTGTCCATGAAGGACTAGACAAGGGCAAGGGGCTGGAACACAGGGAGAGCTCGGCAGAACATGGACTTTGGAGGTTCAGGTAGGGGCCAGACACATGGGGCCTGGTAAGCCATGTTAAGGAATTGTATGTGTAACCATCATGACCATTCGTGACCTGACTTCCAGTGTCAAGTCATTTCTACTTAGCCCATTCCATTTTTGTTCAAATATTTTCCCCCATATTGAACTGAAATCACATTTTCTTTAGCTCCTAGTTCTAGGCTCTGTTCCCTGGAATCTTACAGAGACAGTCTTCTACTTACTCTATTCTTTCTCCAAATCATAGTCCATCCACTCTCCTCCATTGTTTTCACTCACTATAATATGACAAGGCTTTATGGTCCTTTTCCATCAATGTTGCCTTCTTGGGGACACACTGCATCTATCAGTATTCTTCCCCAAATGCAGTGCTCAGAACCAAAGGCCTGATGTTGGGCCAAGGTGGAGAAGGACTTTGATCTCCCTCACTTGAGATGCTCAGCATCTATTGATGTGTCTTAAAGATCAAAGTCCTTTTTTTGAACGCCCCCTCACTGTCGACTCAAAATAAGCTTGAATCAGCTTGCAGTCAACTAAAACCTTTAAATCCATTTCTTGTAAGCTGCTATTAAGCCAGGTGGTTCTCATTCAATATGTATGTAGGCATTTATTTTTAATTTATGCCCTGTCTGTTTCAAAAATGACTGTTAGCCTAGAAACAGAACAAAAATCCACATCTCACAGTGAAGATAATGATCTAAGGAAGGGCCGAAACATATATTTTCTCAGTAGATTTTCTGAGTGTAAGCACGGGACTCTACCCCCGTTCAATGTCAATGTATTGATTTAGGACTCTGCTGTTTTTCCAAATGTCTTTCTCTTCTTTGAGTTGTAAACCACTCTCAGCAACATGCCATCTGCCACTTTGTCACTGATCACCATCCTTACATAGTTCCTGATTTTTTAGATCAGAGATCTCAGTTTTAACACTTAGTAGCTGTGTGACCTTAGGCAGGGTAAGTCCCTTCCCTGTTCTTTTGTCTTCTCATGTGTATGATGGGACCAACTTCATTGGGCATGGTGAGGATTTGAACAAGTAATACTGTAAAGCCTTTTCAATAGTGCCTGACACTGGGCAAACTCTCTACACATTTTAATGATTTTATTGTTAACATAAACATTTATTGAGGATGTATTATGCTTTCGGCCATGTGATTGATATTTAAATACAATGTGATCTATTTTTTTTTTCAATTCCTAGAGGCATATGCACTTGCCAGAGAGAGAGATGCAGAAAGAGAGAGAGAAATAGAGAAAGCATGTGGTCATTCTACAATCCTTTTCTCCATCCTGTCAGGATTTTGAGCATGTACACACAGGTGCGTGGAGTGTTTCTCAGGATATTAGGGCTGGGACTGAAGCCCTAGTCAGTCGTGTGGGATCTGGCCTCCCTTACCACCAGACTGCATGGCCACCCTGTCATGGTAAGACAGGTGAGTAGTTACTATGGTCGTTTCTATCACAAGTCAAATGGCCGGTCCAGGTTTGCAGAGCCAGCAGTGTGCAGTCTGCAGGGAGAGAGAGTGGAAGGCCAAGCGAGGCAATGGGAACAGCATGTACAGAGGCTCGGCCCGCTCGGTGCTCTGTGAGTCCCTGCAGCCTGGCATGTGGGGAGTTGCACTAGGGCAGTGTGGTGTCTACATCATCTCTCCTTCCTTTGTTGTAAAGCAGAGCTCACCCCCTAGAGTCCCTCCCAGTACCCCGGCTCTGCGTCTCTCCTAGCAGGCTCGTCTGTCTATCCCACAGTGAGATTGGCTGGTCTGCCTTACATGTTTGCTCCTGATGAGTGACGTGAAAATCATGCTGCTCTTGAGAAGCAACTAGTCATCACATCTCAATTTCTTTACAAAGAAGAGGGCTGAGAATCCTTCTCTTGCTGTCCTGAGAGCAAGCCATGGTAGTAATAGGACCATAGCTATCTGTGAGATTTTTTTTAAAAGAATTATTTAATTTAGTTTAGTTTAATTTCATTTAATTGTTTTAATTTGACCAGAGAGGGGGAGAGTGTGAGAGAGAGAGAAAGCCACCAGATCCAGTACTCAAACTGCAGCCTTGTGGGAGTCCAGCGCCCCTAACCACCACGCCACTTGCTGGCCCCTGTGAGATTTATTGTACTGTGATAGGCCTGGTGAGCATTACTCATTGCTTTCGAAATGTCTTTGGGAGAGAACCAGGGTATCATCTACTCCTCTGCAGCTTCATTTTTGTACTGGCTTGACATGACAGCATCTAATGAGACATTTACATAATGTATTGAATTTCCAGTTAAACCTTAATGATCATTGTTTGAACCAGATTGTCTCAGAGGAAATGAAGAGCTAATAAGCTGTTGCTCTCGTTGATTTTATTACAAAATGTAAAACAATTTTTTGGGGAAAAGTTGTTGCTGTTATCTATTGGCTCATTAGGAAAGTCATGATGTATTTTTCTATGCAAAAATGCATTGTGATTTTCCTGATGACCTAATAATTCCCTAGTTTATTATTAGTGGAATAATAAGTTGTTAGTGGAATAATAAATTAATAATAAACTATTAGTGGAATTATTAATTCCACATTTGTAATGCTTCCCATTAATTAACATGCATCAAGACTTTCCAGAGAATAAGCACTCATTCACGTGTCTAGAACCTTACAGACACCAGCGGGTCTGCTGGAGAGATCTGTAGAATAATTTTGCATTTTTATTGGGTATACCTGCCTGCCAAAGAGTATAGCAAACTTCCACTTCAATGCGCCACTAGAATAATCTGTATTTAGGATTTTAAATTTCCATTAAGACACCAGATATTTCAATCAACTTTCATTACAGTAAGTTAGATTTGTTAAAAGAAGACTCTGTACCTCTCTCTCTGCTTTGTTAGGACCCTTAGGTGGTATTAAACTCTGAAAAAGATGATACTAGTCTCCACTTTAATTACTATGTATGATTTAAAGTGAAAAAACTCAGTTTAAGGTTGATTCTGTGTGGGTCCAGGGAACACGAGCGGGGCGCCGATAGTGTCTGCTACTCAGTTGTGAGCGCTGTGGGAGCACCGGTTCCTGTTGTAATTCTGTGATTAGTTGTGCCGTTATTTTTCTGGATCTTCTCCTTCGTTAGTAATTTCCATAAAGGCAAAGGAAAATAGATAACCATTCACTTCTTCATCCCCAGTGTCTAGCATACAACCAGAACCTGGTACGTAATATATACTCAATCAGTCATCATAAAGAAGCATCAATAATGAAAGTAATAATACAAAGTATAGCATAACATTTGTTGATTGATTCTTATGTACGAGATACATTCTAAGAGCTTTATTTGTAACATATATGTTCATTTTACTGATGAGGACACTAAAACACAACGAGGTTAAGAAATGTAACCAGGGGTCAGCAGGTGGCGTGAGGTTAAGGTACTGGACTTCCATAGAGCTGACTGTGGTTGGAGTCATAGATCTGATAGCCTGAGAATCACACAGGACACATGGGCGTGTGTGCCCAAAATCCCAGGAGGAGAAAGAGGAGAGGGGGTTGTGGCGTGGCCATCCTCTCGGGGTGGGGGTGGGTGATAAGATGAGCTCACTTTCTCTCCACTGAGAGCCTGATGCAAGTGTTCCTTGTTCATGATTAGCTCAGGGCCCCACCATCCTTTAGAGCTCATAGTCTCCTTTATCTAACCAGATAAAGTGAGGAAAAGAAAGTGTGTGGAAACTTCATTTCTGAAAGATTGTTCACTCAGCACCTTCTCTTAACTTCTTTGAGTGAAGAGAGAATTGGCCAGAAGACCGTCTCTGGATACAAAAAAGACTGGACACTCTATCACCTAGCTGAGCAAATGCTTTCCAGTTGCTCCACGTCATGTGTAGGAATGCAGTTTTATTGGTCGCTATCAGTCTCCATCACAAACTCCTTGTCATTCCAACCAGTTCCTCTGACATTAAGTCTTGGTCTGACTCGGGTCATACAGCCAATCTTGAATTAGTAAGTATGAGCGTGGGGATGAAGTTCATTCCACAATTATTTATGACAGCTGTTACGTGCTAATGGGGGATGTGGTAGTGAATAAAAAAATGAAAGTCCCTGCACTCACGGAGTTTATATTCTAGTGAAGCTGGATGAATAAAACATAGCATTTCAGATAATGCTATGGTTAATAAGAAAGTAAGGAAGAAAGACAGGGAAGGCTGGGAGTTACAGATTGGAATTCTCTCTCTCTCTGCTACAGGGTACATGTATTCACCAGAGAGAGAGAGAGAGAGAGAGAGAGAGAGAGAGAGAGAGAGAGAGAGAGAGAAAGAAGAGAAGAGAAGAGACAGAAAGGGACAGTGAGAAGTCACCCCCAGGAAGGATGGCCATGCAGCAACGCCATCTCTTCGATTCTCTTCCTGAGATTTTGCACATGCACCAGCCTGTTTTTCAACCCACTGGCTAGAGAACTTGAACTGCACAGTCAGCTGTGTGGGATCTAGCCAGCTTAACCACCACGCCACTGACTGATCTTCTGTTTCTTTCTTACTGTTTTTTTTTTTAATTTATTTATTTTTGTTATGAGAAAGTTAGCAGAAGAGAGAGAATTTCAACAGGGTTTCCTGCTGTGGTCCCCTTCGTCCAGTCCACTAGCCAGTCAGGATTTGGACTTGTGCATTCCCACTCAATTCACTTTAAGTTGACTCAGGATCTGATCTCACAGTTGGTCGTGTGACTTCCAGCACTGCAGATCAGTGCACCATTGCCTCTGCCACAGAGGCTGCAATGCAGCAATGCAGATTGGAATTGTCAGCTAAGTGTTACAAACACTTCACCGAGAATGTGGTGTTTGAACAAAGATTTGAAGGAGATGAAAGAGTGAGTTATATAGATGTCGGGGAAGAGATTTGTAGGCAGAGGGAATGGATGGTACAAATGCCTAAGACCAGAGTGAGCCTGGCATATTTATGTAGAAGAAAGGAGGCCAGTGCTGTTGTCTGAATGCCTTCCCAGATTCATGTATTAAAACTGTGTCCCCATTGTGGTGGTATTAAGATGTGGGACCTTTTGGGAAGTGATTAAATCACTTCGTAAGAGCAAAGACCACATGAATGGATTAATGCCTTCTAGAAGGGCTGGAGGAGTCATAGGGAGCTGATTAGATAGGACTTCACTGACCATTTTAAGGACTTTGGCTTTTACCAAGTAAGATGGTAGGTCTTAGAAGAGTTGTAAGCAGAGAACTGACATGAAGTGAATCCCTCTAAATATTTAGTTGAAAATAGGCTATAAAAGGGACCATAGAAATTGGGAAAATGGCAAGAGCAGTCACAGAGTCATAGAATGATGACATGAACCAGGATGGGGAAAGTGGAGAGAAGTGCTCAGAATTGGGGCACTATTCAAAGGTAGATAAGTTATTACTGATTGTCTAGGCTCAGGTGACAGATTTATCCTGGAGCCAGAGAGTGGAATCAACTCATTTGAACCATATGAGAGTCAGAGAGAGATGGTGTCCCCCAAAAACTGAGGAGCTCTCTCACAGGAGGAAGGGAAGTAGAGATTGAGCAGCTCTCAGTGAGAACAGTAGACTATGTTACAGTGATCTACAGCCTCCAAAACTCAATGGCTTAAAGCAATAAAGCTGTGCTTACTGCAGTAGCTATATGTCCAAAGCAGGTTAGCAGAGGACCTGTGCTTATTACAATTACTCAGTGCACTAACCTCAGTACCTTGGGGGAGGTATAGTGGGACCAACAGAGAGAAACCAGAAAGAACGATAGTATTTTATACTCACAGCTTCCTGGAGAACACTGTCTCCTACACAGAACCCCTCAGGGGAATTACCTTGGTTGAAGTAGAGGCAGAGAAAGAGGAGAGAACTGTGGGAAAATGGCTTTATTATGGTTTCTATGGGAAGGAGACAATGGGTCAGGGCAAGCAAGCTTATGACTGGCTCTTTTGAACCATTTGAACCATTATCAGTCCATCTCTCTTCCACATGACATCAACCACTGGGGCATAGGGGTTGTCTTTGGTTATCTTTGCCTTAGCCTTGGGCAGTTAGGGCAGGTGTCTAGTTGTGACAACTGGAGTGTGAAAGCCTGATAAAGAAGATAGCTGGGGTATGAAGTTAATTGGCTGTTCAAGAATGAAAACTGCTCAGCCTCTAGGCAGGACCTCAAAATTGAACAAGGCAGCATTTTGTTTTAAAATATATTTATTTTTTGATACAGAGAGAGGCACTCCTGACAAGATCTTGTCACGTTGCCATCCTCCCACTTCATACTTTGTAGCCAGCCAGGACTAGGGGCCTATGTGGTAAATTAGGGAACCAAACTCAGTGTCCCTCACGTGACTGTAGTATGACGGAGTAATGCTCTATTGCCTATATCACAATAGACCAGTTTAATGCTGGTCTAAGACAGCATTAAACAAACAAACAAACAGAACTATGCTATACATAGGGACTCAGGCTGACAGAAAGTCTACCATCTTGGGGCTGGCAGGTGGTATGGTGGTTAAGGCACTGCACTCCCACATGGCCAACTGCAGTTCAAGTCTCGGGCCTGACAATTTGCTTTCTCACTTTCCCTTTCTCTCTTTCTGGTCAAATTAAAAATAAATAAAATAAATAATTAAAAGCCCTTATCTAAAAAGAAAAAAAAAGATATCATGTTAGATGAAGCACCTCTTTTATCTATCTTAGTCAATAGAATGGTGAATTATGTTCAGGTCATTACAGCCTTCACCAGAAGGGGCTCAGGACACTTCCACTGACAATGATCTGGCCAAAGAAGGTCTCACAGCCACATCTGACTTAAATAAGGTGTGTGTCTAAAAGGAGTTAAGAACCAGAAATCTTGGTGAGCACTAGTAGGGTCAACTAGAGGAGGAAAAGCCAACAGATAATCTGCCATATACTCTGTTTTCCCAAACCACAGTGTAAACTTATTTTGTCACACTTCTATTCATCTTCTGTACTCTACTCCTCCCATGAGACCTAGTCCTAATGCCCCTTCCTCTCTGTTGATTGCATTGTGATTGCCCTCTCTCTGCTCCCCAGAGAACATTTATTTTTCCCTCCTTTGTGCTCTGATAGTAGGTAATTTACACCATTTTGAAAACTTTTTCTTAGTTTTAAAGTTAACTTGGCTCCAGTATCTGTTACTGTCTAACAAACCATCCCTCAAACTCAGTGGCTTACAGAAGCCGTAATTATTTATAGTGCTCACAGAATTTGTGATTTGGTTTGGGATCAATGGTGCCGTCTCTCTCTCTCTTCCACATGGCATTACCACAATGGCTCTCATGTTACTACAGTGTCACAAAGTAGTGCTCTACTGGAGCTGAAGGGTCTAGATGGCTTCTTCACACCCTGTGGTGTTTCTCCACAGGGACGTTTGGGCTTCCTCACAGCATGGTGTCTGGGATCCAAGCAGGAGTGTCTACAGGGAATCAGATGGTGGTTGCATCAGTTGCATGTCTGCAGGTGTTACCGGTCATATTCAGGTCAATCTGGAAGCCAACCCAAGTCCTTCCATGTGGTCAAGATATAGCCTTCAAAGTCACATTAGCCATAGGCCCAAGTCTACCATGAGTCAAAGGGAGGGAAGAGTGATCTTCCCTCTCATTGTGTGGAAGGCTAAAGCCAGACTGTGAGAAACACATGTGGGGTAAGAGTTTTGGCAATGGTCATTTTCAGAACGTGAAATCTATCACAACTCTTCACCATTTTAAATGCATTTTGGAATTAAGCAGGGCAATAAATAATAAAAAATAAAAGATAGTTGTTCCCCTTGTATGACCAAGTATTCTTTGATAATGAGAGCTGTAGTTTGTCCATCCTTATTTGTCCAGGGCAGAATGCAGTAGTAGATGCACAGAAGACACTGATTGTTGCCTATTTAATTGCCATTGCTCCACCCCTTCTTCCTTACCAGAAAATCCCAAATTTACTCAGGACTCAAGGTGCTCAAGAAATGTGGGCCCAAACCTGAGGAGTGAATCATGATTGGTCTAAGGCATTTATGACCATCATATTCCTCTTTTTGGCTTACTGGTTTAGTTATGGCCATATGACTTAATTCCTCCCAAAGACATGTAAAAAAAAGTCTGTTGCAAGAAATTTGAAAAAGATTTTTCACTCTAGTAAAAGACAAAGAGATGGGCATAGAGAAATCCCACTTTCCTTCCTCCCTTTTGGGTATCGTGATGTGTAGATACTATGAAGCTGTGGAAGCCATCTTGAAGTCATGACTGTCTCCATAGGAATCTCAAAAAAGCCAACCCATATCCCTGGCATTGTTTAACTGCTAGATTAACCAACTTCTGGACCTCTCTTTCTCTCCAACTTCTTGTTATGTGAGGTAATTAATTCCTATTATATAAAGCCAATTTTAATTGGCTCTTTCAGCTGTTATTTGCAGCTGAAAGCATTCTCACTGAAACAGAGCTCAATTAATGTTCATAGAATTGAACTGAATTCTCCTAACTGGTTTGGCTAATTCACTTTGTAGCCTGTGCCATGCACAAGAATAAGCACAAAGCATGGTGAACTCTCATCTCTGTGTATGCTGCTATTCTGATTTTCTTCTAGGAACCTCAGAGATTTCAAAGTTGAATTGCTTGAAATGTCTCCAAACCAGAAAGCTTTGGCCCACGCATGTCTAAGTGGTAACTTTCCTTAGGAAATTTCTTTTTTGGTCCAAGTATTAAAAACACAAAAGGCCTCTGGTTGTGCAGGCTTCTTGGCATTCCCAAGTCTCGCAGCTGAGACATAATGACTAACTACAGGCAATTAGAGAGTAGGGTTGCTACCGAGCGCTCTGAATAAATGGAGACTGCAGCTGGGTGGAGGCAGGTCTTTCTGGCATCAACCAGGGGACACGTTGCCAAAACACCTGTAAAGTTTTTCAGGCAGTTCCAGCAAACTCTTCCCCTTTTAGGGAACATCCCTCCTTGTTTTAGACATGATACCTAAACTATTGTACTCATGTTATTATTATTTTTTTTTACTCTTATGGGAATTATTACTTTTTTATAGCATATTTCATCTGTTTTCCCAAGCAAACTCTAAATAAAGTTACAGGGCTTTAGCCAGATAATTTTATGGTGGATTAAAGATGGCAATGAAGCAAAGCCTTGTGGGTAGTAGGAAGCCAGATGGGTGGGGTTTTCACAGCTTTGGTTTTTGCCATTCCACATTAAATCCCCCCCCCCCCCCCCCACACACACACACTTTCTCCCTTCCTTTCACAGAGGAGGCAAGTGACTCAGGCTAGAGTAATCCAAGGGCCCATTCATAGCCACAATGGCTGCGCACACACAGCCCCAGCCTCGGTGGGAGTTGGGTGTAGGTTTTGGAAGGGAAGGGTTTCTAGTCCTGTGGCAGTGTGGATGGTGGGGATCACATACTTCCCATTCCATGAAGAATGGAGTGTCTAAGCTTGAACGATGGCAACACTGAGGAGAGCCGCGGTAGGAGGAGGAGAAAGGCAGAGCGTCAGCTGTGTTGTCTCGATGCCTGGAACTGGCCCTGACTTTTATGTTCTGGAATCCAACAGTCCCCTCTCACCAGTCATTTCGTTTTATGTGTTCCTTAAGCTGCCCTGCGTGGTCTTAACGTTCTCAGCCACCAAGAGTCCTGACTAGTAGAGCCCAGTTTGAGGCTCTAACAGGACAAAACGATGTTCCCAGCTTGAATTCCTGTCATTCCAATAAGTCACCATTTTTTTTTTTTTTTTGGAGAAGTTTTTGCCATAGGGCGCGTGTGCTTGCCAGAAAGACAGAGAGAGACAGAGAGACAGAAAGCGAGAAATCACCCCCAGGGAGGATGGCCACACCGCAATCCCTTCTCCTCTGTTCTCCTCTTGGGATCTTGGGCACGCTCACACACGCGCCCGATGTGAGTTTTAAGCCACTGGGTCCAGGATGCGAACCGCGGTTACTACATGGGAGTCCAGCGACATAGCCATTACGCTAACTGCTGGTCCCAAAGTCACCATTATTTTGAGGAACAAGTCATACAATCTTTCTAGTTGGGGAAGGGTGCCACAGGGCAGACAATTTTATATATATATATATATATATATATATATATATATATATACATATATATACATTTTTATTTTATTATTTTGTACATTCGGTTGCTGTACAGCATTTGGCTTGCATAGAGAATTTACCCAACATGAAATATACCTTGGACCAGTCCAGTTGAGAATACTGTACATGATATCATCATCTACAGGTAATAAACCACTACTGTGTCCCACAAATGTCTTGCCTCTCTATTTCCCCCTCTAATTTCAGGGTAGACAAATCTTGATATAAAGGATAAAGAAGAAAATGTCTGGCACCATAAGGTGTATCCATCCCTTTTAAAAAAATTTTTTTATTATACTCCCCCCTCCACTCTTTCTAACCAGTCAGGATCATGGACGTTCCCAACATGTTCAGAACAACCTGAAATCTCAACCTGGGCCTCCCCTGTGGCTCTAGTACCACACAGTGGTGCCCTACTGCCTGTGCCACCACAGCTGGGCCAATTCATCCTTGTTCCTAAGCCTGAAGCAAGATTCTGGGGCCACTCAGAGATTTTCCCCAAGAGTATTGGCTATTTGGTAGGTGAGAAGGAAGGAGAAAAGGAGAAACTACAGACAGATATTTTCTGTCAAAATTTTGGGGGTGGTTGTGGTGATGTTTCTACTGGAGATAAGAAAAGTAAAAATAATCCAAATTATAGCATGAGTATTTTCATGCTTCTTTTTCAAGAAGTTACTGTGAATGTAACTCTTAGGAGACATTTAGGGAAGATGAAGAGAAGACCATTTATTGGATTCACTTGAATGCTGTCATGATGCACGAGAAAGACCTAAGTCTTGGCGAATGGTTGGCCTGATTTACTTGGGGCTGAGGCGGTGCCTGGGATGTGGAACTTTTAGTTTTGCTTTTGTTGTTTGGTGTGTGTGTGTGTGTGTGTGTGTATGTATGTGTGTGCACACGTGTGCATGTGCTTGTGTGTTTAATGAGGGGGAGAGAGAGGTATTTTTGTTGGAGCCTTGCCATGTCACAAACCTCCTGCCTCAGCCTCCTCGTTAGCTAGGATGACAAGCCCACAGTACTGGACCTGGTCTCTGTGTGGCCCTGTCCTCATGCAGTGGTGCTGTGCCATGTTCAACACAGTGGCTGAGCCGTTTAGATTTTTGTTTTCTTTTTAGATTTGCCACAGGGCATGTATACTCCTGGATAGGGACAGAAGAGGAAAGTGAGAAATCACCCCTCAAGGGGAAGACCACACCACAATCCCTTATTCTCCATTCACTTTTCAGGATATGGGGCATGCACACATGGAAGGCATATTTTTCAAGTCTCTGGGTGTAAGATTCAAACCTCATTGTTGGACACATGGGATACAGCAGGACACCACTTCACCACTTGCTGGCCCAGGACTTCTAGTTTTTTTGTTTGTTTGTTTTGGTTTTTTTTTTTTAGAGGTTTTTTCTTATTGGGTGCATGCGCTCGCCAGAAAGAGAGATAGAAAGCGAGAAATCACCCCCCTAGGGGGGATGGCCATTCTCCTCTCGGGATCTTGGGCACGCACGCACACGCGCCCGGTGTGAGTTTAAGCCACCAGGTCCAGGACTCGAACCGTGGTCGACTACATGGGAGTCCAGTGACATAGCCATTACGCTAACTGCTGGTCCCCAGGACTTCTAGTTTTAAAACTAGAAAGTCCTGAGTAAAATGAGATGAGTTGATCACCTTACTTTTTTCTTTTTTTTTTTTTTTAAGAATTGTTTATTTATTTAACTTTATTTGTTATTATTATTATTTTAATTTATTTATTTTTATTTATTTCTTTTTGTATATATATTCAATTGCATTGTTTAGCTTACAATGTGAGCATTTCAATATGTGAACATTTCTCCTCAGTCCCATTGATCAAAATATCTTCAACCGATAACACCACACTTCCCCATCCCGTCAATGTTCTACCTCTGTATCCCTTCTCCAAATGTCCTTCATTAGGCCCCACTCCTCCACATACACATCATCTGACATTCACACCCATCTCTTGTGTTTGTAGAACCATTAGTCAATCAGTTTCAGTCATAGAGTGCACACATTCGGTGTATGTTATGTGGGGACATACAGTGTCTCTCCTTCATAGCCTGGCTTGCCTCACTCAGCAGTAAATCTTCCATATTTTTCCACTTTCTGTCAAAAGCCAGGGTTTTGTTGGTTTTTATGGCTGAGTAGCATTCCGTAGAGTATATGTGCCACAGTTTTTCAATCCATTCCTCCATACGGGGGCATTTGGGTTGGTCCCATGACTTAGCAATCGTGAATAGTGCCGCAATAAACATCGATGTGCAAGCACTTTTCCAATGAAGAATTCTTCTGTCCTTTGGGTAGATACCAAGGAATGGGATTGCTGGATCATATGGTAGATCTATTTGTAGATTTTTGAGGAATCTCCAAATTGTTCTCCACAGTGGCTGGACCAATTTACATTCCCACCAGCAGTGTAAAAGAGTTCCCCTTTCACCACACCCCCGCCAACACTTACCATTTTTTTTTTTTTTTTAATCTTAGACATTTTGACTGGGGTTAGGTGTTATCTCATTGTTGTTTTGATCTGCATTTCCCTTATGATGAGGGATGTTGAACATTTTTTCATATGCCTTTTGGCTATTCGTATGTCATCTTTAGAGAGTGTTTTATTCAACTCCTTCTCCCATCTTTTAATAGGGTTGATCATCTTTTTTCCAAACAGCTTCTTTAGTTCCTTGTGTATTCTGGTTATCAGTCCCTTATCTGATGCAAAATTTACAAAAATATTTTCCCATTCTGAGGGCTGTCGATTCACACTAATTACTGTGTCTTTTGCCATGCAGAAACTTCTTAGTCTGATGTAATCCCACTTGTCTATTTTGGGGATGATTGACTGTGCTTTGAGGGTCTTATTTAAGAAGTCTTTCCCTACACCAATGTCTCCCAAAGTTTCCCCAATGTTTTCCAGGAGCAGCTATATAGTTTGAGGTCTTAGATTTAGATCCTTGATCCACCTTGACTTGATTTTTGTCAAAGGTGAGAGGTAGGGGTTCAGATTCATCTTTCTGCAAGTGGAAATACAGTTTTTCCAGCACCACTTGCTGAAGAGGCTTTGCTTTTCCCACTGGATTGACTGGTACCCCTTGTTGAAGATCAGTTGGCTGTATGTTTGGGCATTTATTTCTGGGGACTCTATTTTTGTTGTTATTATTTTGACCTGAGAGAGAGAGAGGGAGGGAGGGAGAGAAAGAGAGAGAGAGAGATAGAGAGAGGAAAATGAGAATGAAAGCTGCCAGGTCTGGGACTCAAACCATTGTCAGCCATGTAGGAGTCCAGCGCCTTAACCACCAAGCCAACTGCCAGCCCCACTAAGGTTTCTTAAGCATCTAGTTCACCAGCACAATTATCAACCACCTGTTGTGTGCCAAGTACTGTTGTGGTTTCTAGGGATTCACGATGAGTAAGACACAGAACTGGACCTACAAGGTCTTTACAATCATGAAATGAAACTGAATTTCCATCTCTATAAGAAACTATGAATATTCTTAGCAGTTTTCCTCAAAGCATTTAAGCCTGCAGCTGATATGAAATCTCAACCCGGGAATCTGTGTTCTCAGTTTTCCCCATAATGACAAGTTGCTGTGATTGGTTGATAGGCATAAGTGAAGTTCTTCTGATTAGGAGGTTTCTTTCATTATCTGTGCGAAATAGCCATTGTTGGTGTCCTGCCCAGAGCCCATTGACACAGCTGGGTGGGGGGGTTGGCTGCTAACAGCTCATTGCTGTATTCTTCTCTAAAGAATTGTGCTTGGTCTATAGGAGCATCCGTAATGGGAAACGCCTGGGAGATTGTGGTCCCACATCTAAAGATACAAACAAGGAAAAGCCTGGTCCTCTTGCATTAGTGTGGGACACTGTGATGCCAGTCATGTTCCCTAGCTTCAAGTTGGATCAGGTTGAGGCCAGATGGCAGCCCCTGCCATGTTTTTGCTCTTTTCCTGTTTCCCTCACTTTCTTCCAACCTCTCCTGAGAGCCCTTCTGCTATGGGCTGAACATGTCCCTTCCAAGATTCATATGTTGTAGCTCTAACCCCTGGTACCTCAGGATATGACTATTTGGAGATAGAACCTTTGAAGAGGGGACTAAGGATAAGGGTGGGCCCAAATCCAAACTGACTAGTGTCTTCATAAGAAGAGAAAATTGGGACCAGCAGTTAGCATAATGGCTATGTCGCTGGACTCCCATGTAGTCGACCGTAGTTCGCGTCCTGGACCCGGTGGCTTAAAACTCACGCCGGGCGCGTGTGCGTGCGTGCCCAAAATTCCGAGAGGAGAATGGAGGAGAAGGGATTGCGGTGTGGCCACCCCCCCGGGGGGTGATTTCTCACTTTCTGTCTCTCTGTCTCTTTCTGTGTGGTGAGCGCACGCGCCCTATTGCAAAAAACTTCTCCAAAAAACAAAAAACAAAACAAAAAAAAGAGAGAAAATTTGGATACACAGAGACCCTGGGGATGCTTGTACACAAGGAAAAGACCATGTGTGAATACAGCAAAAAGGTGGCTGCCTACAAGTTAAGGAGAGAGGCCTGGAAGAAACCAAACCAGCTGACACTTTGATCTTGGACTTCCAGCATCCAGAACTGTGATAAACAAATTTCCATTGTTTCAGCCATCCAGTCAGTGGTAACTTGTTAGGGCAGCTCGAGTGATTCATAAAATACCCTCACAAAATCACTTGAATAAGAATCCTTATCCCAGGAATGAGGATTATGGTCCAACACCTGTTCTGCTTCCAGGAAACATGATAAATGGCATTGTCTTAGTATAACCTGGACAGTCAGGGGATGGAAGAATTCAGTAGTCAAGTATTTCTACTAACTTCTCTCTTAAAGCATTCTGATAACTAAAATTTAAAAAAGATCAGAAGTGAAAATTTTCTTTCATTTCATCTACTCCCGTGTTGGGTGTATTCTCTTTATAAAATGAATATATGTGTGTGTATATGTGTATGTGTGTGTATGTGCGTGTGTTTATTTACTTAACTTTTTGTTAGATACAGTAATTTTTTTTTCTGTAGGGTGCATGTGCTCACTGAGAAACAGAGGGAGACAGAAAGTGAGAAATTGCCCACCTGGGAGGATGGCCACACCACAATCTCTTCTCCATTCTCCTCTTGGGATCTTGGGCATGCACATGTGCCCAATGTGAGTTTTAAACCATCAAGTCTAGAACTCAGACCTCAGTTGACTATGTGGGATTCCAGCAATATAACTGCTATGCCATCTGCTACTCTCAAAATACAAGAATTTGAAACTTTAAGTATTAAAGTACCTTTATAAAGTTAGGTAACCACTTTATCATATTTTATTTATTTTATTATATTTTAATTTACATTTAATCACATATTATCTTTACAGTGTACAACATTTTTTTCCAGCATGAATTCCATGCATATCGGTCAAGATGAAAACATTACTATATGTACTATAATAATAGCTTTTCATTTTTTGTCAATTAAATGTCTAATTTAACCCATCCTTACTATCTCTAGTATCTACAGTTGCCTTATTTGCTACTATACCTTCCAAACTTTCAGTTTCTGCTATAGAGTGCAGATCATCAGTATATATTGTGTGGGGACATACAAAGTCTGTCTTTCATAGTCTGACTTGCTTCACTTAGCATTAAGTCTTCCATTTAAAAATTTTTAAAAAAAATTTTTACTTTTTTTATTATTTAAATTTATTTATTTACATTCATTCACTGTATATCATTACAGCATACAAAATGAGATTTTCCATCCAGAATACACTGCATATTGGCTCAATCAAGCACATCAACATATGTGTTATCATCAACAAATAATTTCCTGTTTCTTGTTTCCTATATACTTTGTTTTTTGTTTTTTTTTTTTTTTTTTGAGAGGTTTTCGCTATAGGGTGCGTGCGCTCGCCAGACAGACAGAGAGAGACATAGAGACAGAAAGCGAGAATTCACCCCCCAGGGGGGATGGTCACGCCGCAGTCCCTTCTCCTCCATTCTCCTCTTGGGATCTTGGGCATGCACGCACATGCGCCCGGCGTCAGTTTTAAGCCACCGGGTCTGGGACGCGAACCGCGGTCGACTACATGGGAGTCCAGCGACATAGCCATTACGCTAACTGTTGGTTCCCTATACTTTGCTTTTTTTTCCCATCCTTGATGCCTTATCTCTCACCTTCTACCATCTCCCACACTCCTCCCACCCTGTCTCTGGTATCAATGGTTGCTTTCTATGCCTTTTCCCCCACACATTTTATTGATTCACTAAAGAACTTAATTAATCTAAATATTTCCAATAGCAAGCACAGCTGATATATACATATCCATGAACACAAGTCTGACTTTAAGCATAAACCTCAGTGAGTAGAATGAACATACTATGAAGTAGCACCTAGCTGGGGCTATGTAGCTTACTGCAGTCATCAAATAGGTATTTTAATGCATTTTTTTTTTAATTTCAAGAAAAAACAGTTTCATGTTTTCTTTTTCCTGAAAATTTTTTTAAACTTAATTAATTCACATTCATTCCCTAAGCATCTTCACAGCATACAAAATGTGATTTCCCATCCAGAATACACTGCATAGTGGCTTAATCATGCATGTTATTGTCAAAATTTTCCAATTCTAGTTTCATGTGTGTGTGTGTATATGTGTGTGTGTGTGTGTGTGTGTGTGTGTGTGTGTCTGTATTTAATTTTCCTGATATAGCACTCCCTTGAGAACTTTTTGGAGATCTGGTCTGTACTGGTAAATTCTTTCAAGTTTTATTTATCTAAGGATGTTCCTATCTTTTCTTCCCACATGAAAGATAATCTTGCTGGGTACAGTATTCTTGGTTGAAATTGCTTTTCCCTTAACACTTTTAAAATATTTTCCCATTCTTTCCTTGCTCATATTGTTTCCTATGAGAGATCTGCTGCTATCTTGATGGGATATCTTTTGTAGGTAACTTGATGTTTTCCTCTTGCCAGTCTTAGTATCTTGCCTTTGTCTGTGGTTTTGGTCAATCTGGCTATAATATGTCTTCAAGAAGATCTTCTTGGGTTGATTCTATTTGGGGTAATTTGTATTTCTTGGGACTGGATCTTTGCGTGCCTCTCTAGGTTTGGAAAGTTTTCTTGCAGGATTTACATGGAATAGATTATCAGTGCCCTTATGAGTCTCTGCGCCTTCTGGGATGCCAATTATCTGGATGTTTGCACATTTGATGGTATCTAGTATTTCTTGTAAATTATTCTCATTTTTCGGGCAATTTTCTCAGTCTTCGTGGTGGATTTTTCTAGGTCAGCAATTTTCTGCATCTGAGATTCTATTTTCTGTATGATCTAATCTGCTTTGAATACTTTCAAGGGAGATTTTGATTTCCTGTATTATAGCCTTCATCTCTAACAGGTCCCTTTGATTTTTTAAAAAGTGTGTAATTCCTCTTTTAGATCTTGCAAGAATTTCCTCAGCTCCTGGAACTCGTCAGCTCCTTTCTCCATTCTCTTCTGCAGTTCATGATCTCTCTTCTCTTCCATCTCTGTAAGCTTTGCCATTATGAATATTCTAAATTCTCTATCAGGCATTTCCGTAATTTCCATTAAACTGCCTGTGGATGAAGAGGAATTATTCTTTTCCCTGGGAGGAGAGGTATTTTCTTGCTTTCCCATATTTCTTGTGGTCCTGCAGTGATTTCTAGTCATCTGATTGATGGTGTGTTTCGTCCTAATTCTTGAAGTTCAGTCTGAACATTCAGGAGTGTGCATGAAGAGGTGATCTGAAATCTCTTTGTTGTTCTGTTGTGATTCCTTTGTGTAGCAGATTCAGTAGATATTAAGGAATATGTTAACCCAAATAGTATTTGGATGTTTGGCTATAGTTTCCTTAGATCCGTCACTCAAGTTTATGGGCTGGAAGCTGAATTATCAGTAGGAAATCTTCAACTCTTTTTTCCCTGAAATTGCTCAAGTCTTCCATTTTTATCCACTTTGTATCAAATGTCAGGGTCTCATTGCTTTTATGGCTGAGTGGTATTCCATAGAGTACATATGCCACATTTTTTCAATCCAGTCATCTGTTTGTGGACATTTGGGTTGATCCCACATCCTAGTGATTGTAAGTAATGCTGCAATAAACATGAACGTGCATGTTTTTCCAACTGAAGGTTTTTCCAACTGAGGGTTTGCCTACCCTTTGGGTAAATACCTAATAGTGGAATGACTTGATCTTGTGTTAGTTCTATTTGTAGGTTTCTGAGAAATCTCCAGATCATTCTCCAAAGTGATTGTACTAATTTACATTCCCACCAACAGTGTAGGAGAGCTCCCTTTTCACCACAGCCTCACCTGCAATTATTATTTTTTTAAATTTTAGCCATTCTGACTAGGATTAAGTAGTATCTCATTGTGGTTTTGATTTGCATTTCCCTTATGATAAGAGGTGTCGAGCATATGTTTTCATATGATTTTTGGCTATTTGTATGTCTTCTTGGGAGAATTATCTGTTCAGTTCCTTTTCCATGTTTTAATTGGATTGATTATTTTTTAGTGGGTAAGCTGCTTGAGTTCCCTGTATATTCTGGTTACCAGTCCCCTATCTGAGGTATAATTTGCAAATATATTCTCCCATTCTGAGGGTTGTCTTCTCACTCATTGTTTCTTTTGCTGTGCAGAAGCTTCTCAGCCTAATACTCTATTTTTAGGGTAAACAGTGAATCTACTGGTAAGACATTTTCCTGGTTTGTTTTTCCAGCACAGGGTTAAATGAATTCTAAGTATTAAAAGGAACAATGCAGAGTAATGACAATGATAATAATGGACCCAGCAGGAGGTAAATGGTGGTTAAGGCACTGGCTATCACATGGCTGACTGTGGTTTGAATCCCAAACCTGGCAGCTTGCTTTCACTTTCTCTCTCTCTCTCTTTTTCTCTTTCTCTGTGCCTCTGTCTCTCTTTAGTGGGCACACATGCTCTAGAACAAATTAAAAATAAATAATTATAATAATAAAGAAATAATTACTTAAAAATGATTATTTAAGCCAGGGTATGAAAGAAAGATAGTGTATGTATCCACTTAACATATACTGACTCTCTGCACTTTATGGTAGAGACCGAAATATTGGAGGGCATAAAAGCAGTGAAAATAGTTAGGGATGCTGAAGACAGTGTGGAAGGGGGCGGGAGAAGGGAAAAGTATAGAGAAGGATAGCAAGAGAAGAAACAGAAAGGCATGACGTTTGTAGAACACAGAAATGGTTTATTACCTGTTGATGATGACATGTATAGTGTTCTCAACTGGACTGGCCTGAGAAGTATTTCATGTTGGATAAATTCTTTTTACAAGCAAAATGATGTAGTGATTGGATGTTTAAAAATAATGAGAATAAAAATAATAATCTGGAAAAAAAGAAACTATAACCATAAAGAAGTTAATCTCATCTGAAACAAACAAGCAAAGTAATAATGATGAGATTAGCAGTGATCAGAGAAGGAAGAATATAATATTGGGTCATTGGAAAAGTCATGATGCATTTTTGCCTAGAAAAACATAGAAAAATATGTCATGACTTTTCCAATGACCCAATATTAAAGTAAAGAGTATGACTATAGAGAAAATTTGCCTCTGTAATTTAGTACTTCTCCAAATACCAGTTTTCTCATCTGCAAAATGGCAATGTTAACTGTTATGAAGAACTTTTCCTCAGGGTTCCTGTAAGGAATTAGGGAGATAATGCATGTTGCATGTTAGCACAGACCCTGACCCATGAATGCTGAATAAAGGGCAGTTATTTAAGAAAAAAAATTGCTGGAGGGTGCACGCACTCACCAGAGAGAGAAAGTGAGACAGAGAGGGAGACAGACAAAGCATCACCCCAGTGGGGTATAGTCATGTGCCTTCTCCATTTATCCACGCTGTTGGGATTTGGGGCACACATGCACAGGCACCTGGCATGCTTTTCAAGTTGCAGGAGCTGGGGTTTGAATAGTGCAGTTTGTTATGTGGGATCTGGCTGCCCTCAACCACCAAGCCACAGAACCAGTCCAGGACAGCTATTATAAAAATCCCAGAAGAGAGCAATCTTGTGAACAAGGAGGGTTCCATGCAGTGGTGTGTTGGAGCCATTGGTAAGAGCCTATAGTTAATTTTTCAGAAAATCTGTAAGCTTATTGTTAAACGCAGCCATCCTTGAAAACTGCTGTGGAGGGAGTATTATGCCATGAAATGGGCACCACTACAATTCAGGGCTGTCCCCTCTCCCAGGAGCTGGCTGTTACACAAATACCTTTACATCAAGGAGCCCAGAGTTGCCTGAAGGCGTGGCGTTTGGTGGTGCCCATTTAGAATGTTGTTCCACAGGGAAGTATGCTCCAGCCTGCTTATTTTTCCCCTGCCTGTTTCAGATGCCACACCTTCACTTCTTCCTCTCAAATGTTCCCTGTTCTTCAAGGCCTAGGTTAAGCATCACTTCCTCCAAAAGGTCCTCTGTGATCTCTGCCTTCTTCTTTTGCCCCTTCTCTGAACTCTGCACACATCATCCATAGCACAGTGCGTTCTTGTGTTAGGACTCTTATGTGACAGTCCAGTCTCTGGAGAAGTCGTTTGGGCTCAGTGGGAAAATGAGCCCTTTGCGTGATCCCACCCTTCTTTCTCTAGTATGTACTGGGGTGTCGGGAAAGTCCTGATGCATTTTTTTTGCACAGAAAAACATTAAAAAAATATGTCATGACTTTCCCGATGACCTAATAGCTCAGTTGGCAGTCATGCTTCAAAGATGTCTACTCTGTGAGTTATAGATCATCTAGTTTTATGTCGGTTCCTTTAACCATAACTTTGGCCCATTTCCTGGTTTGCCAAATGGGTCTAGCTGGTTTCTCAATGCCCTTTAGCACATCCTTCCAATAAAGCCCAGCGGAGCTGAGCTGTCTTGTCCCCACCGGCTGTAATTGCTCAAGAACTCTGAGCATAGATAGAATTATCCAACCCAACTGCCTAATAGGATCAACCACACACAGGAAGCTTTCAACCAAGGCCTATTAACCTTGGCAGGGGCCATGCTTCCAGGTAGATATTACACATATGAGCCATTATGAGAGAACACTCTCTGAGTCACTAAGTCCAATACGCATCAGTAAATTCCATGCCCAACCCACTTCTGTTTGGATGAACTTGCTGCGAGGTTTCAACTTCTTTGAAACAGTCTCCTTATGGCACTGTGAATGAGTCAGGATTCTCGGAGGCCTGATGCACAAAATCACGATCAGAGCTGGTGGCTGAGTCACATCCTTTGTGAATGATCGCCCCTGAGCAGGAAAACACGCACCCTCCCGCATCCCCAACCTACGTGCTGTCGATCAGCCTCTCTGCCTCGCAGAGCCTGGAGTCACCACACATTGGCTGGAAGCCAGAGGCGAGGTCAGAAGGGATTGAGACAGATGCTGGTCCGTGGAACAGTTCTCCTAGGGTAGGAAAGGTCAGGGATAGCAGATGTGCCTTTGCTTTTGAAAAAATTCATTGTGATGAGGCTTCTGCTGTGGAAATGGTAACTTGTGCCTCCAGTGCTTGCTGATGTTTTGAAAATAAAGTTCTTGCAAAAAGGATGCAATACAGCAATTCTTCTATGCACCATCTGGCATCGCGATCGTCCCTGGTGAAGAACCAGGAGGCTCACATGACCTGTAGTATTGAGTCCCCACTTTCTAGACTGAGGGATCTAACTCCTTACTTTTGCAGCCCTTTCTTTCCAGGATGTTCCATTGCACAGTCTCTGTGGATATTACAGTGCATTCTCATTCTCCCATCTACCTGGATCCCTACCTGCCTTCTCCTTTCTCCCTCCCTTCCTACTTTACTGCTGGTACCTGGCCCTGCTGATATAATTTAGATACTACCAAGCCCTCCAGCAGCTCTTGTTTTTCTGCTATTCCTTGAGCTAAGAGTCTGTCTCTTCTTTCATTATCCAAAGCATTTGGAGAGCAGCCCGGGGACTAACCCAGCTGTGGTGGCAGTTCATTCCTCTGCTCTTACCTGTGCTGTCTGTACCAGGTGTTTGCCATCAGGCGAGGAGAAAGACGAGGCCCCTATTGTGGGACTTCCACTACAGGGGAGGAGGGAGAAAAGAACAAATGAAAAGCAGCAAAGAAAACCTTAGGTTGCCATGGTGGTTCCAGAATCTTGAAGCAGCTCAGGGGTGGGAATTTGATAGTCAAATTGGTTAGAAGAAATGGACTTTTCTTTCATCTTATTGTGTAAGAGTTAGTGTTAAAAATGGATGAGATGTTGCCAGGGCCTGGGGGGAGGCAGGGAATGGGAAGTTATTTATGTATTTTTATGAGAACAGTGTTAGCTTTGCAAGATGGAAAGAAGTCTATAAGTGAATGGTGGTGGTTGCACTGCACTGTGAAGGTGCGTGAGGCCGCAGAACTGTACACTTAGAAAGGGTTAAGATGGGGCTGGTCCCATGACTTACTGGTTAAGGGCCTGGATCCTGCATGACCAACTATGGTTGAATTCCAGCCCAACAGCTTGAAAAATAAATATACTAGGTGTGTATGTGTGTGTGCATGCACAAATGCACCAAATCTTGACAAGGTGGAGAAATGGAGGGGAAAGGATTATGGACTGACCATACCCTTTTGGAAAATACTTGCCCTACCCTTTGTCTCTCTCTGGCCAGTGCATAGGTTGTCTGCCTAAAAACAAAACCAAACACAAAACAAAAAGCAGCTGATAAAGTAAAAAATTTGCTCAACTTCACATAAGACTGAGAAAATAATAATACTCTGCAGCCGACACTGTGTCTGTAATTATAGGAACCGACCCCTTAGTACCGTTTAGCAGAGAGCTGTAACTACCCTCGGAAATTGAAGCAGGGTGATCAGTTAAGCCGTGGCTGACTGATCGGTGCTTATGGAAACCTCAGTGAGTTGATGATGTTAAATGGAGAGATGTGGAGAGGGAAAGAGGCGTGTGGTGATCTGGGAGTGGAACCGCCAATACAAATAACCTCGAGCTTGGGATTTTTCTGGAAACTAGAATAGGCCTGTGTGGTCGAAGCATGATGGAGGAGAGGCAGAGTGGGAGGAGAGAGGACAGAGAGGTGGGCAGTCTTAATGAAACACAGCCACGCACATTGGTTTTCATACCATCAATGGCTACTTTTATGCTACCGGGGCAGAGGTGTGTGGATGTGCAGAGTGAAGACCTGCAAAACCAAAATCCTGTACCATATGGTCCTTGACAGGAAAGGTTCGCCAGCCTCTGCTTCAGAGGCTGACAGGTAGGGAATGGCACAAGGTGATGGGACAGTTTAGAAAGATCACTGTGGCTGTCCCTTGGACTGCCTCCTAGACTGACAGTAGGAACTATACTTCCTGCCCCAATAATTCCCTGAGCAAGACTGGCCATGACAAAACTGAGGTGAACAGAGGTCGAGGGACTTGCTTAAGGGTCGAGTGCTGTAAGTAGCAGAGCAAAGATTGGGGTCCCTGTGTAGCCCGGGCATTTTCCCTGACATCCAACTGCCTTCCACTGGAAAAGTGTGGGATGCACCTGTACTCTATAACTCTAGAATAAAAATAACGTAGTGAGATGCAGGTTGCCTCAAGGAAGTCTGCATAAACAGGTGTTAGGAAACAGCAGAAATGCCATGCCACTAGAGCACCCTGGATTTAGGAGCTCTGAATGAATGACTGTATGGAAAATGGAGAAAATGCCGAATTGCATGCCTTCATGCTCGAAAACAAGAGGTCATTGGATGGGTGTGTGATCTGATGAATGAGTTCTCCAGATTCCAAGGGGTGCTGTCCAGCCCCTGGCATCCATTAGCCATACCACCCTATCAGTACTGGAACCACCCTGATCCAGGAATTACTCTATTTTTCTAATCTCCTAAGAAACAACTTACTCTAAAATGAACTTTCCTTTCCTCTTGCCCCAACAAATATGAAGGATGAGAAAAGCTTGGCAGGTGCGTCCCTGGTAAGGCCTCTCCCTCTCCTGCTTGACTCAAATCTCTGTGTCTTGAGATGCATGCTTCAGGTGACTCTATTTTGGACAAAGAGTCACAAAAATGAGCTATCTTTTTTCTTTTTTTGGAGAGGTTTTTGCTATAGGGCGTGTGCGCTTGCCAGAAAGACAGAGAGAGACAGAAAGTGAGAAATCACGCCTCCCCCCCCCCCCCCCAGGGGGGATGGCCACACCACAATCCCTTCTCCTCCATTCTCCTCTTGGGCACGCACACACACGTGCCCAGCATGAGTTTAAGCCACCGCATCTGGGACTCGAACCTAGGTCGACTACATGGGAGTCCAGCGATACAGCCATTACGCTAACTGCTGGTTCCAAGGAGCTATCTTTAAATAATATTTTTGGTAAGAATTGACCAGGAGTAGAGGTGACCTCTAAAAATCATTATTCCATTCTCTAATCCCCAGGAAAATGATGCACACACCAACAAGACAGATGACGATGAGCGAGTAAAGCATGATTGATGTGCATTTACACTCAGAAATCTTCATTTGTTTTCCTCGAACCAGCTGTAGATTGTGTTGAGTAACTGAAATAACTAAAAACTGTTTTCAAATAGTCTCCCTGCCAATTTTGATGCCTCACATACTTGAAATGTTCTAAGGAAGAAAAGCTAAAGCTACCGAAGTGGAGAATAAAAAGGGAAGCTAGATATTTGAACCAAGAGGGGGATGGTGCCAGGCCTCATCCAGCAGGAACGTTTCACATAGGATTTTTCGAAGAAGGGAGTGTTGGCTAGCTGCGGCGACATCATGAATCACACAATAATGACATTGTGAGCTGTAAACAGTTTTAATTTATACAGGTGACATTTAAAATGCTAATCAGACCTTAAGATAATTGCTGGAAGTTAGGAAGCCTCTGACTGGGAATTTTTCCAGTTTCTGTGGAAATGATTCAAAACATACCCAGATCAGTGAAGGCTTTTCTAGCTCACATGACTTGGGCTTCAACTTCTGCAGACAAAAATGTTGAGTGACGAAGTGGTGACACTTTGGTAATGGAAATCTATGGACTTGAGTTTGTACGCAGAGAGTGAGACCTTATCACAGCAAGGAGAGATTTCAATACAGCTTTTTCGGTTTGGCCTTCTTAAAAGTGGGGATATGTCAATGCTGGGAAAATTACCTCTGTCTTTTACTGAGCCTGATATTATGTGCTGATTGTAGGTCACTGGGGGAAGAAAATCACAAAGGAGTTTCTTTTCCCTCTATTGATGATAAATTCCTAGGTTTTGAGTATTATGTTTGCTTAACAATCAAGAGAAGTTCAAGTGCCTGTCACACTTTTCTAGGCCCCTGGACATGTTGATACCCAAGGCCACGGGGTCTGCTCCAGGAAGCTTACGTGAAAGAAGAACTTAACACACACAGCTGATACCTACATACATAAGATAACATCATATATCTCTGATGAATATTCCAGGTTGAGTACTCCTTATCTGAAACACTCAGGATCAGAAATGTTTTGGGGACTGGCAGATGATGTGGTGGTTAAACTGCTGGACTCCCACACGACTGACCATGGTTCGAGTCCCATACCCAGTGACTTGGTTTCTCACCCCTACTCCATCTCTCTATGATCAAATTAAATAATAATACCAAATTTAATCAATTCTTTAAAAAAAACGCAATGTTTTGAATTTTGGATTTTATTTGACTGTTGAAGTATTTGGATATAAATAGCAAGCTATCTTGGGAATGGGAACCTCGTCTATACACAGACTTCATTTGTGTCTGATATATACCTTCTTCATGGCCTGGAAGCACAAATGCCTGCATTTGGACTGTGCCTCATCAAATGAGGTGAGGTGTGGAATTTTCTACTTGTGTGTCTTCTTGCTGCTCAAAGATGTTTGGATTTTGGAGCACTTCACATTATGGATTTTCGGATTAGGGATGCTCACTTAGTCCAAGTAAAATAAGGCAGGATGATGGGATATAGCAGATGATGAAGTGCTCCATCTACCTAAACACCAGGGGCCAGAGGGTTCCAGGTGGAAGGCAAGTGCAAAGATCCTGAGGTAGAAATGCATTGGTATTTTCAAGAGGAACCAAAAAGGGTTATCTCGAGGACAGGAGCGACATGAGATGATGGGTTAGATAAGCAGAGACAAGAGCTTGGAATGTCCGATGAGTGCCATGAAAGCATAAGAGAGTGCTTTGGTCCACCTAGGATGTTTCCCTTTCAACAATGCCTCTGTAACAGCCGTTGGGTTCTGGGGAGAAGAGCCCTCTGTGTGGTAGGGGAGGCAGTGATGCCTAAAACTTTTTTCGACTTTGGATGATGGTGGTGTTTTTTGTTTTATAAATTTTGCTATAGGGCATGTGCACTCACCTGAGGGAGAGGGAGAGAGAGGGAGAGGGAGGGAGGGAGGGAGAGAGGGAGGGAGGAAGAGAGAGGGAGAAAGTGAGAAAGCATCCCCAGGGTGGATGACCACGTCACAACCCCCTCTTCTCCCCCCCTCTGGGGACTTTGTGCACACATGCTCATGTGCTTGGCATGCTTTCAAACTGCTGAGCCCGGGACTTGAACTGGGAGGTCAATCATGGGGGATTATGGTAATTAAGGAATTACCAGGTTAGTAGCTGGCCCCAATAAGTGTGTGTGTGTGTGTGTGTGTGTGTGTATTTTTTTAAAAATGGTCCATTGAGGGGTATCATACTGCCAAATCACTAATTACTCTGACGCTTGAGTTTAGTTTTTTACCCGTGAGAAGGTAATGCATGCCCTATTTAGTCAAAAGGTATGAAATAAAATAGAGGACTAGATATAAAAAAAAAATGAAGGCAAAAGTATTGAAGAAGGAAGGCTGGTGTCAGTACAAGTGGTGGTTCCAGCATCTACATACCTGTCCTGCTCACGTTAACAGCTCTCTTCATTGAAGCTCTTAGGTCACCCCCATGATATGACTTAAAGGGCCCTGAAACATCTTCTAATGTTTTCTCCAAATACCTGCCATCTACCCGCTCCTTGCTCTCAAACTTCTCTATCTCTTTGATTTAAGCCTTACTATTTATAAAACTTACCACTGAGTTTATCACCTCCAGTACAGTCCTTATAACATCACAGATGCTAAGTAAATGCCTGCAGAATAAAGTCACTTTCAGCCATTGGCTTTAGTTATGATTTCTGGGTTCTCTCTCTTAGGAGAAATTGTTGCATCTTAAAGGTCTTCTCAACTGTCATTCCAGAAAGTTCTTCATTTGTTAGGACTCCAGCTTCTCCATTATTCAGGTGGCTTTTCCTCTGGATGTCTGTCAGAGTTTGTCTTAGAACGTGGTACCTCGGATAGACCATCATACTTGGCTGGCAGTTACCCTTGGCCTGTGTACACTGTGCTGGTCTCAGCAAGAATTCGGTAGCTGTTGAGACCATGTCCAAGCTGTAAACACTCATTACTCATATGTGGAACAAGTTGTTTAATGCAAACATTTATACAAAAGAATCTCAATTCTGCTGTCCCCTTGTGAGTGGAAAAACACTTGCAAGTAACCTGGAGCAACATTCTCCAGCAAAGTGGCTCCTCATTTAAGAAACACCAGCCACAGCTCATTAATAGGATCATGTAGGGACCAGCAGTTGGCGTAATGGCTATGTTGCTGGACTCCCATGTAGTCGACCGTGGTTCGAGTCCCGGACCCAGTGGCTTAAACTCACACTGGGCGCGTGTGCGTGTGTGCCCAAGATTCCGAGAGGAGAATGGAGGAGAAGGGATTGCGTTGTGGCCATCCCCCCTAGGGGGGTGATTTCTCGCTTTCTGTCTCTCTGTCTCTGTCTTTCTGGCAAGTGCACGTGCCCTATAGCAAAAACCTCTAAAAAATAAAAATAGGGTCATGTATATATTTCTAGATACTGAGCAATGGGAGGCTAAGCCTGAGTTGTAGAAGCCAGGCTGGCCTGCTTTCTTTGGCCTAGGCAGGAGACGACTACTGAAAGCCCCTCCAGAGGACAGTTGTTTAGTCAACTAATGAGTCTAGTGAAGCAAATTATCTGTGATTAACTTTGGCCCTGTGCACAGGAAATGGAATTAGGGTCACTTGCAAATACCAAAACCCATGGTTTAAGATCATTTTAGTTTATCCCAGACTTTAATTTCATCTCTTAAAAACTAAATTGGAATCTAATTATTAATTGAACATGTACACACACACACACACACACACACACACACGCAGACCATTTTTATTAAGAGTCAGAATTCTGCTAGGGATAGAGTGGTGAGGGTTCTGGTAAATTTTCTCTTTTCAGATCCGTCCTGTCCTCCTTGAAGCAGCAGAAGAGAGAATCACAGTGTAGACGAAGTGTCTTGGCATACCCACAAGCCCCCTTAGGACTGAGAGCCTAGTTATTTTCTACCGTAAGCACCCTCAACTCTTTTCTATTAGTCCTCTTTCCCATCTCAGGAAATGAACTCACATTATCAGTTTAAACAAGTCTGCCACCTAGATGTCCACAAGCCACCAATGATCATTTGATGGTATTTGTTCTGTCTAACGTTGACCTACACAGTGTTAACACCTTTTTTAAATTTTTTGGTATTGTTTTCCAAGAAATTATTATTATTATTGTTATTATTTTGGAGAGGTTTTTGCTATAGGGCATGTGCGCTCACTAGAAAGACAGAGAGAGACAGAAAGTGAGAAATCACCCCCCAGGGCGATGGTCATGCCACAATCCCTTCTCCTCATTCTCATTTCGGGATCTTGGGCACACATGCACATTCACCTGGTGTGAATTTAAGCCACCAGGTCTGGGACTTGAACCATGGTCGACTATATGGGAGTCCAGCGACATAGCCATTACACCAACTGCCGGTCCCAAGAAAGTATTTTTTAAAGAGAGATTTTTGCTATAGGGCGTGGGCGCTTGCCAGGAAGAACGAGATAGACAGAAACCAAGAAATCACCCACTGAGAGTGGCCACACCACAATCCCTTCTGCTCCATTCTCCTCTTGGGATCTTGGGCAAGCATGCACACACACCCTGTGTGAGTTTAACCCACCTGGTCTGGGACTTGAACCATGGTCAACTACATGAGGGTCTGGTCATGTAACCATTACACCATCTGCTGGTCCCCAACCAAGAAGTTTAATATACTGGATAGTTAGAAAAGTCATGACACATTTTTCTATACAAAAGTGTGTCATGACTTTTCTGATGACCCAATATATTTTTATTCAGAAATGAACAACTGAACATTTGAACTATCGGGTCTTTTTTAATTTTTATTTTTTTTAAAGCTGGACAATATGGGGTCATCCAGGGCTCACATTCTTGTATGGAAACACTTAAATAAGTAGCTTCTCCTCCTTCAGAAGAAGCATGCATTCTCCTGTTAGCTGCGGTTCCCACCATTCCCTAGTGATACCCACTTTCTGTTGCATTACATATTTACTTTACCTGTCAGGCTCCCATTGGTTTGTAAGTAGTCATCACAGATTGAAACATTGCAAAATAATTTTAATCCTTGTCATTCCCCTAGAAAGTTTACCTCTTTAGATAAACATATTAGAGAAATTTCATGTAGATCAGAAAGGTTACGTTTTTGCAAGGTTTTTTCTTCCTCCAAAGGGTGACAAAGGGTGAGTTGAATAGAAACACAGGGAACTGGAAAGACACGAGGCATTGATGTCATGTTGTTTATGGCTGAGTTTAAGGTAGGCTCTCAAAGTCCATAGCAACACTCATAAGCATATTCTCCCTCTTGGAGCTTGTATTGTGTGTGGAGAACACTTAGAGAGTCTTCCTCCCTCTTGGAGCTCACAGCATATGGAGCTGAGCTGAGCCAAGCCAAGGCCACCAGGGCTGAGTTGGCTAAACCAAGGCTGAGCAGAGCCTGGCTAGCTTATTAGGCAGCACCAGCTGGGCCAGGTGCTCCCTTTCTTTTAAATGGGCTGCAGACAATAGTGATTCATTGCCAAAACCAAACTGTCACACACTCACATGTGTGTTACACTCAATGGTATAAAACAGCAAAGGTGACGTTACATAAAAAGAGGGCAAGTGTGATTAACTACTAACATAGGTTGTTTATCCTGTGACTTTCAAATGTGAGAAGAAAGGAAGTAAGAGAGCCAAACTAAGCCATCTTGACTCCATTTACACTATTGGTATTTGGTTAAAACCTCTTTTAAAGAATCCTTTAAATCTTACCATGTAGAATTTTAAGATTATCTGTGCCTAAGGCTTTACCCTCTTGAGTGCATACTTTCATTATTTACAGGTTTCAATAACTTTGTTTCTCTCTCACATACATACCCAGCATGATTTTCAAATTACCGGGTCCAGGACTTGAACTGTAGTCAGCCATGTGGGAGTTCAGCAAGTAACAACTATTCCACCTGCTGGTCCATCTCTCTATTCTTTTAAGTATTTTTTCCCCAGGTTGCTTACTTCCCTTGAGGCTAAAGTGGGTTTCCTAAAACAAATTTTAAATCTCTTTTGTTACTCATTACACGGGAAAACTTTTATGTACCTGGGGTTCTCTTTCTCTGTCCTCTCTCTAGAGCTTGTTGGTGCTTGTGTTCTCCAGTGAACCCTGATTGCCACACATCTTTCCAGCTTTTTCCATAATCTGCGTGGTGTCTGTGTGATGTGATACCATTAAACATTGACGTGTAGTTGGAACATGCATCCACACCGTGTGAAGGCAATAATATATACTTGTGTCTCAAATTTTGCCTAAAAGTTTTGTTGTTTTTGTCAGGGGCCCTACACTTTGTGAAAATGTATTGCAGTGTAGAAATTAGTCTTTCCATTTATGTCTCTTCTCACTCATTCTCTTTTTTGTTGTTTTCATGGGCTTTAGAGTCAGAAACCCAGGTTCAAGTCACATCTCTGAAACTCTAATGAGCTGTGTGACTAGTGGCAAGTTACTTAACCCCTCTGAACTGTAGTTTCCTTATCTTGTAAATTAGGGACAATAATATCATCTGCCTCAAACGATTGTTGTAAGGATTAATTTTCTTTAAGAATTACTTAATTGTATTTATTATTATTTTTTAATTTGCTATAGGGCATATGCACTCATGAGAGAGAGAGAGAGAGAGAGAGAGAGAGAGAGAGAGAGAGAGAGAGAAAGCGAGAGCAAGCTGCTAGGTCTGGGACTTGAACCACAGTTGACCATGTGGGAGCCCACTGACTTAGTCACCATGCCACCTACTGGCCCCAGTATTAAATTCTATAATGAATGAGGCCAGCAGGTAGTATGGTGGCTAAGACGACTGGATTCCTTGTACCTAAAGCTGCAGCTTTGGTCCCAGATCTGGTGGCTTGAAAAATAAGTTGGGTGCATGTGTGTGTGCACCCAAAATCCAGAGAGGAGAATGGAGAAGAAGGGATTGAAGCATGGCTGTCTCCCTGGAAGGTGATATCTCACTTACCCCCTCTCTGTCGCTCTCTGGCAAGCACACACATCCTGTGGCAAGAAAATCTTTAAGAAATTTTCTATAACGAATGTAAAGCATTTCACCCAGAACTTGGCCCATAATAGTTACTTTCTCAGGATTAGCAGTACATATGGACTTGACAGGTCACGGTTTTCACGGGGCTCTCACATACTGTAATATAAAATTCAGTGAAATAAACCGAGTCTCAGAATCAATATCAAAACCAGATGGGTGGGACCAGCAGTTAGCGTAATGGCTATGTCGCTGGACTCCCACATAGTCGACCGTGGTTCGAGTCCCGGACCCAGCGGCTTAAACTCACGCCGGGCGCGTGTGCGTGCGTGCCCAAGATCCTGAGAGGAGAATGGAGGAGAGGGGATTGCGGCGTGGCCATCCCCCCTGGGGGGTGATTTCCTGCTTTCTATCTCTCTGTCTCTCTCTGTCTGTCTGGCGAGCACACGCGCCCTATAGCAAAAACCTCTCCAAAAAAAGAAAAAAAAAAAAAAAAAAAAAAAAAACCAGATGGGTGAGAGTGGAGGGAAGCTATTAGGGCCCCTAGGGTCTGAAGAAGCCTGACTGTGCTGCACATCTTGCATAAAGATATTTAGCCCTTAGTAGAGGACACGATTCCGCCGTGGGCTGACCCTGCTTTCCGCAGCATTCTCACCTGCACAGGGGTCCTCACAGGGGTCAGGCCATCAAAGGTATGGCTCTCTCACTGATGTGCCTGAAAACAAGAACTGTCACAGGACTCTGCGAGAACCACAGCTTTGTGCATCGTACTTCTGTGAGGGCATCTGCCGGAAATTGCCTGTCCAGCCTTGGGTGGTCACTACTATGTCATCGACCCAGGTAGTCAAAGATAACTGTCCCCAAACAATTTATGTTCTCCTGACTAATTTTTTTTTTTTAAAAAAACCTTGTCTTTCCTTACCTACCTGAATGTGGCTGTAGTTTATAATGGCAAGTTCATTCCACATTGCAATGTCAGTTCCCAAATAAATATCATTTTTCTTTTAGCGAGTCTACCGGTTATTTAGAGGTTGACAATAATGATTACATGTTAAAATGATAATACTTTGGACACATTGGGCTAAATGAAATGCTACTTAACTTCCAAATGAGATGGTAGTACAACCAGAATGATTTTTTTTTCTCTACATATACCTGGAGGGTCACTGGTAGCCATGTGCTCTGTGTGGGGTCAAGAGGCCAGAGTAAAATGAACAGTTCCCAGGAAAGCAGGCTCTGCACATGCTCTGGGAAGCCATGTTTAGGAAATCAAGCCTATCTCAGTGGGATTTGCTATTCAAATTGTGGCATCTGCATCACCAGGGAGCCCATCAGAAAAGCAGATTCTTGGGACCAGCAGGTAGCATAGTGGTTAAGGTCCTGGACTCCCACATGGCCAACTGCAGTTGGAATCTCAGAGTCAGCAGCTTGAAACTCATGCCAGGAACCTGTGTGTGCATGCCCAAAATCCCAAGAAGAGACTGCAGGAGAAAGGATTGTGGCATGGCCAGCCCCCTTGGTGGGTGATTTCTCTCTGTCTGTCTGTCTCTGTCTCTCCTTTGAGTGCACATCCACTATAGCAAAAATCTCAAAACAAAACAAAACGCAAAACGAAGTGCAGATTCTTGGCCTTTTGCAGGCCTACTGAGTCAATCTGTAGGTTAACAAGATTTCTACTGAATCATATGCGAGGTAGCATTGGAGAAGCTCTGTCCAGGCTTAGATCTGTGATTCTTGAACTCTGATGGGCATCGGAACCTCTTGGGGAACTTGGTACAGACATTTAAGCCTTTTCGTATGTTAACAACTGAAGGTATCAGTGAGCTTGTTTAGCTCAGGTAATTCTATACACACTGCAGTTATAGGACCACTGGCTTAAATGATTAGCTATTTATTTATTCTAGTTTTCTAGTTTTTGCTATAGGATGCATGTGCGTGCCAAAGAGAGGGAGAGAGAAAGAAATCACCTCTCTCCCCAAGGGGTGATGGCCATGCCATAATCCCTTCTCCTCCACTCACCTCTCAGGATTTTGGGCACACATGTACACGCGTCTGATATGTCTTTCAAGCCAGTGGGTTCGAGACCCGAACAGTGCAATCGGCCATGTGAGATCTAGCCACCTTAAGCTCCATGCCACCTGCTGGCCTAAAGCTAGACTCTCCTGATCAGTCTGAACTCTACCTGCAGTGTTGCAGGTACACAGCAGATGTAGGTTTATTTACTTGGCTTCTCAGTCACAGCAGAACCCTGGCTTCCCTGCGATGGCAAGGACAACACCATCTTAGCCAGGACTCAGGCTCTCATGCACCTGATGTGTCAAGTCCCTGTCAGTCCAGCCTTCGGCAAGCTGCATAGGAATTTTTAGGAGAGGGAGGACTTTGTCGATCGTAGGGGCCTGGTTTTCCCAATCACTTGCTCAAAACATACTTTGAATTCTGGTCTGGTGGGACTCTGGGATAAATCTGAGACTTTCACTACACGAATGCCTTAAGGGGCTGGGTGGGAGGTCTTATGTAACCAAAGTGTTAGATGCAACATTATAGCAGGGATTTACATGGGTGGGAATCAGGGCGATGGGGAGTGTCTAATATGGGAACAGAAACAAGGTGCTGAGATTGAAGTCAGTTTACAGTTTGCTTTTGGAGCTGTGGCAAGCGCCTGTGCATTTCAGCTCCAGCCCTGTGCCGTCCTGCGTTTCCGCTTGGGGTCATGTCTGGGTTACTTTGGCCGTGACAGGCAGTTTCATGCATGCTCAGACTTACTGGCCCCGGGCAGTGTCTTCACTTAGAGGTCAGCCCGGCATGGGCAATGAGGGAGCTGACTCCTCAGGGAGGGAAGAGTCGGTGGGAAAATGTCTCAGACTGTGGGTCCTGAGCCATGGCTAAAAAGCACTCCGCACTTCCTCAGGTCCTGGGGGGCGCCGAGCTCCTATTGTCTGTAGTGACCTCAGTAGTTCACCTCTTTATTAAGCTCCTCCTTTCCTATCTCCTCTTCTCATCCCCTTGTGCCTGAGTTTTGGATTCATCTTACAAATAACCTACCTGCCACCGAATCGTTCTGCCTGGCTCTGGGGAATGCAGATCAATACGAGAGCGAACCTTGTTCTCGCTGCCTCCTCCTCTAGTCCTCATGGGTGTTCCTGAGCTTGGCCTGACGGACGATTCCATTTGGAATCAACATCATGGGTCTCTAACCCTGCGAACGAGCTTCCCAAACCTAGCGTGCTCTGTCCTATTGCACGTCATTTTCTTTTTGCTCATAGTTTGACTTTGTACCATAAAGACAGGCGAATGTGTATCCAAACTGGAGGAAAAAGCTTGGTTATCTGCCATATTGGTAAAAATGCCAATTCATGGAGGTGGCAACAAGAAGAACGTATCTGGCAAACCTGCTTTTTCTTTTTTTTTTTTTTTTAAGAGATATTTTTGTTATACGGCACATGTGCTTGCCAGAGAGATAGGGAGACAGAAAGTGAGAAATCACCCCCCAGGGGAATGGCTACACTGCAATCTCTCCCCTCATCCTCCCTGGGAGTTTGGGTATGCATGCACACGTGTGGTATGAGTTTTAAGCTGCCGGGTCCAGGACTCGAACCACGGTCAACTATGTGGGAGTCCAGCGATGTAACCATTATGCTATTTGCAGATCCCCAGACCTGCTTCTTATACAGCTGATGCCAACCTTGTTGAATCCCATCTTAGACCTGGCAGCAGACAGGAACCTTCCAACCAATCTTCCTTCCCTCTGTGCATCACTTGGGGTCAGACTCACATTGCAGTCTGACAGCTCCCTAAAGCTCCTTTTCCCCCTCCTGACTTTCTCCTCCTTAGGCTCTTCCCCTAATAAAACCATCGCATGTTTAATCCCACTTTGGAGTCTTCTTTTCAGCGCATATGGACTAACAGTATTATATGCCCATATCCCTCTGCCGCCTTCTTCCTATTTTCTTTGCCTCCATCCCACCCTCCCCCTTTTACAAGCATCACTCTTTTTTCAATTGTCTTGGTTGCTTTTTTCTGTTACTTTCTTGCACAACCCTAACCTTACTACCAACGATTTTCATGCCTTGTCTTTGACTAATAAGGTTGCTGGTATTTGTGGTCTGGCCTTATTAACGACATGGTTGGTATGGGGGTGTGGGACCTCATGCGCAGGGTCTATAATGGGGGTCTGACTTTCCAACCTGGGACATGCTGCCTCTCAGGGCATTGAATGTGTGCACTGGCATTGGAAAACGATAGCAAACTGCAAAGTCTTGAGTGTCTCTCCGTTTTTATGCACAGGGAACAAATGCTTATCTTTTACATACCTGCTAAAGTCCAAGTGCTGCCCTGGGTGAGGTGGTTCACCCATTTTTTCCTGTTTAATCCTTAGAGTCACCTTGATAAGTAGGAGGTATTACCTCCATTTCATAGACTAGAAGAACAAGGCTCTTGGTTGACTTTCAACGACTTGCCTAAGCCCATACACTCACCAATTGTGTTCCAGCCAAGGGGCACAGTGTGCTTTATAGAGTCATTCTTCTTGATGTGTCCCATGACTCCTGAGACCTGTGATTAGCATATATTGTCCCAGTGGCATAATGTGGGCACTGAGGCCAAGGCCTGCAATGACTTTGAGCTGCCTATGTTTAGAACTGTTGGGAGCTGAGCAGGTGCATCAAAAAGAGCTGCTGGGGACCAGCAGGTGATGTAATGGTTACATTGCTGGACTCTCACGTAGTCAACTGAGGTTCAAGTCCTGGACCCAGTGACTTAAACTCAGGCTGGGTGCATGTGCATGTGTGCCCAAGATCCCAAGAGGAGAATGGAGGAGAAAGGATTATGGCATGGCCATCCCCTCCCACCCCCGCGGGGGTGTGATTTCTCACTTTCTGTCTCTGTCTCTCTCTGTCTCTCCAGCAAGTACACATGCCCTACAGCAAAATTCTCAAAACAAAATCCAAAAGAGCTGCCGTTGGAGCGTACACTGCAGCTTTTGTCGTGTTCTGGTCTGGTTTTTGAATGTGAAATCCCTGAGGTAAATAGAAAGATGAAGGTTTCATCCAGTAAAAAAGGCCGTGTGTGTGTGTCTGGCTGATCGGAGCCAATTCTCTGTTCTTTGTACACCAAGGTTTAAAGAATGCATGTTGGGCCATGCCCACCCCATGCTGATGTTTTATTCAGTTTCATGTGGTCTCTCTGAGGCCTGCTCTATCATTAGAGGCCGTCTCCAAAGGCGCCGTGTGAGACCTGACGTGATAGGCAGGGACAGCGCCGCACTGCTTTTTAAAATCTGCCATAAGCAGCCTCATTTGTACAGATTTCGTTCTTAATGATCTTGTTCTGACTATCATCTGTTTCCGGAGCTGGGTCAGACGTGCAGTTAGGAAGCTATCAGAAGAGATCGTCTTTGGGACCAACAGGTAGTGTGGTGCTTAAGGTGGGACTCCCACATGGCTGACTATGGTTCAAGACCTGAACCTTGAAAATCACACCAGGCACATGTGTGTATGTCCAAAATCCCGAGAGAAGACGGGATTGTGGTATGGGCCTCCCCACTGGGAGCTGATTTCTTACTTTCCCTCGCTAGTGAGTTCACACATCCTATGGCAAAACAAAACTCCTGGAATGAATCTTTTTTATTTTTTTGGAGAGGTTTTTGCTATACGGCACGTGCACTTGCCAGACAGACAGAGAGAGACAGAGAGACAGAAAGCAAGAAATCACCCCCCAGGGGGGATGGCCACACCGCAATCCCTTCTCCTCCATTCTCCTCTCGGGATCTTGGGCACACACACACACATGCCTGGCGTGAGATTTAAGCCACTGGGTCTGGGACTCGAACTGTGGTCAACTACATGGGAGTCCAGCTACATAGCCATTATGCCAACTGCTGGTACCAAAACTAATCTTTTTTTTAAAAAAAAAAAAAAAAGAAAAGAAAAGAAGAGAGACTCTTCACTTGTTCTGTGCTCCCTCCATTCTGAGTCCTGCCAGGCCTAACAGGTGCGATCCAGGGCTAGTTGGTTGGTTCAGAGGCCTCTTAGGTGGTCAGGAAAGAACCAGGAGAGGGGCTACAGATGATGTGAGAGGCTCCAGGAGCTTAGCATGATGTAGGCGACTTCAAGGATGTATTTCCTCGGAGTGGAGGTTGACTGAGAAGTGGCAAACTACTGAGTTTCCCGTCAGTCCTGCTGGGCCATGGTTAGGAACGCGTGTGTGAGGGAAATGGTTTATGACTGTTGATGATAACGTGTATAGTATTCTCAACTGGACTGGTCTGAGGTGCATTTCATGTTGGGTAAATTCCCTTTACAAGCTATATGACGTATAACAATTGAATGTATGTAATAGTAATAATAAAAAGAATGTGTGTGTGAGAGAGAAAGAGATAGATCTGTTTTTGGTGGAGAGACATTCTCGAGTTGTCTCAAGAAATTATTATTTACTGTCTCTCCTCTCTGTTCTCTCATTTATTCAGCTCGTTGCCCAGATGTTGAAGAAACACCCCCTATTTGCAAGGCATTGTGTATGTGTCAGGGATGTAGCAGTGAACAAGGCAGATACGCCCTGCCTCGTCCTGAGCCTTGCAGTGTGTAGATTTGCGGGTTGAGGAGCAAAGCTTCGTCTTGAGCGAGACTCAAGGAGGCAGGTAACATAGTCCTGTCTGGAGCTCGTTCTTTACAGAGCAGGCTTGAAATTTAGTAAGTAAATCACATCATCTTGGGCTCACAGGTGGAGTAGTGGTCGTGGTTAGGGTGCTGGACTCCCACATGGCTGACCGTGGTTCACGTCCTGGACCTGGCGACTTGTAAATCATGCCAGGCACGAGTGCGTGCATGCCTCAAGTCCCAGGTGAAGAAGGGAGGTGAAGGGCTTGCAGTACGCCCATGCCCCCAGTGCAGGATGGCAGTGGTGGTTCTCATGTTCCCTCTTATTGTCTCTTTATCTCTTCGGTGAATGCAAACACTGAATGTCCAAAACCTCAGGGAAAAAAAAAAGAGTACCATGTAATGTTAACATTATTCATAGTGTGCATGTTAGTTTGATTGGCACCTTTCTCTCCCTGCCCCTTTCTCCCAATAAGAGACCCCCACCAATCAATTCGGGGCATAATATTCCATATCCCCAGCTACGGTAACTGGTCTAAAGCAAAGCAATGTGGCATGCTTGACCAATCAGAGTTCTTCCCTAGGATTTTTCACACAGATCAAGGACTATGGCCCCATCTCTGTCCCCTCTGCTGCCTCCCCCTCCCACTAATCAATCAATCAATCAATCAATCTCTCTCTCTCTCTCTCTCTCTCACACTCTCTCTCCATCTCTCTGCCTGGTAATTAAGCCACAAGTCAGTGAACTCCAGAGCTACAACCGTTGCTATGGGAAGAATGAATTCTGAGAGACCAAAGCTGATAGGTACAGATAGAAAGAGATGGGGGGAGAGAGAGAGAGAGGGTGGGAAAAGGGAGAAAGGGAGAGTTGGAGAGATAATAAAGAAGGGGGCAGAGTGGAGCAGGGGATGCAGAGGGAGGGAGGGAGGTGGGTGGCAGAGGGTGAACTGGCACAGCGTGGGTAGGGAGAGCTAGGGAAAGACCTTTGAAGGAGACTGAGTCTTGAGGGATAAGCAGGAATGTGTCATGGTGTTGTTGCTTCAGCTTTCCAAGTAAGGACAAGGAGTTCCGAGGCAAACAGGGAAGGCTTCTGGTTGCTCCAGAATTGCTGGAAGTGCAGACAGCTGTAGCAGGGGTGAGGAGGAGGCAAGAAATGCAGGGAGGATGTGACGGCATGGCCTGCCCTGAGCATTGGTGGCTTTATGAGCTCAGCACAGTCCAGACCCTCCAGATGCCAAGGCCTGAAGAAAGGGCTGTCAGCAGGGACAGGTTTCCTGGGCTCCATTTTCCTTTCCCCAAGTCCCACCTGAGTTCCACAGTTTGAACACACCCCACCACCACATAGCTAAGCGGATCTGCGTCAACCACAGCCCACCCCCAGCCTCCCCTGCCCTGAGTTCGTGCCCCTGCTGTCATTGTCTGGGGAGCACTATGACAGTTTTGCTTTCTTTGTCTTTTTTTTTTTTCCTTTTAAAGTTTAGAAAACAACTTGCAGTTCTTAAAGTATGTCGTGTGGACTGCGTGTCTAATTTATTCAACTTGCCCAGAGACACTGGAAATAATTACAGTGAGAAGTTCCATTTTCTTAAAAGTTTGAAATGCCTAGAGAGGGTTTATCACCAGGCTCTCCATGGGACGTTGTCCCCCCATGGAAATAAGAGGACTTGATACCCCCACTGGGGTGATGCTAAGCCTCACAGCCCCCACTTTCTTGGCATTTCCAGAGATTCAAGACAGAGGCTGGAGCATGTTTTCCAAAATTTGATTTAGGAAACATGACACATTCAGACACGTGAAATAATTTCAAGTTTAACATTTCTTTCCTAAATTGTGAATTTCAAGTGTATGAACATCTGCTATATCTTAGAGACATGTTGCCAATCAGAATGAGTGGCTTTTATTTTGTTTTATTTTTTATATTTTATTTATTCATTCATTAATTTTAATTTGACCAGAGAGAGAGAGAGAGAGAGAGAGAGAGAGAAGGAAAGTGAGAAAAGCAAACCACCAGTTCAAGACTCGAACTGTGGTCGGTCATATGGGAGTGCCCAGCACCTTAACCACCACACAACACCACCTGCTTGTCCCCAGAATGAGTGGCTTTTAAATACCACTTTATTTTTCAGTCTTTATAAACTTTGCAAAGTATCACATAAACACTGGAAAGCACAGATCACTCGTGTACAGATCAATGAATTGTCCTAGATTTGGTTCACACAAATAATCCATACCTAGATCAAGGAAAAGAACATTGCCTGGAATGTTCCAGAAGCCTCCTTGGGTCCCTGCCTCTCCACCTCCCCTGTTCCTCCCTGCAGGGTGAGGATGACTGAGATGTAGCTTTGCCTCATTCAATATTGTATTTGTGAGATTAGTCCATGTTGAGTGTAGTCATAGCTCATTCATTCTTATCATTTCTAGTGTTCTGTCAGATGCGTACACTATAATTTATTTATCCAAACCATTGTGAATGACCACCCAGGCTGTTTCTATTTTCTTTCTATTATGAAGAGTATTGCTATGAGCATTCTCATTGACAGCAGATGTGGTTTTGTATATTTCATTTCGTTGTCACTGTGTTAGTCAAAGTTTTCCACAGAAACAGAACGAGAAGTGTGTGTGTGTGTGTGTGTGTGTGTGTGTTTATGTGTATATTCGTCTTAAAGATTTTTTTGCCTTAGGGCGTGTGCACTTGCCAGAGAGAGAGAGACAGACAGAAAGTGAGAAATCACACCCCCTCCCCCGGGTGGAGGGCCACACCACAGTCCCTTCTCCATTCCCCTCTTGGCATTTTGGGCACACATGCACATATCCCTGAGTACCTGAGTTTTAGGCTGACATGTCTGATACCCAAACTATGGTTGGTTATGTGGGAGTCCAGTGACCTAACCGTTTTGCCATCTGCTGGCTCCAACATGCATGTGTATGTTTAAAGGACTGGCTCCTAGCCAGAGGATAGCGTAGTAGTTATGTAGCAGGACTCTTGCATGGCCGACCGTGGTTTGAGTCACCTTGAAAATCCTGCTGGGCAGTGTGCGTGCGTGCCCAAGGTCCCAGGAGGAGAATGCAGGAGAAGGGATTGAGGCATGAGCATCCCCGAGGGGAGTGATTTCTCACTTTCCCTCTCAGTGTGTCTGTCTGTCTCTGTCTCTGGTGAGCGCACATGCCAGAGTGAAGGACAGGGAATTGCGACCTGGCCATCTTCCCAGGCATGATCTCTTCCTTCTCTCTGCCCATCTCTCCCTATCTCTCTGTGAGTGTACACACCCTATGGCAAAAAACCTCTTACAAAAAAGGATTGGCTGACATGATTGTTGAGATACAAATCTGAAGGGGAGGCTGGCAGACTGGAAACCCAGGGAATAGTCATGGTTTGAATTCTGAGCTCATCTGCTGGCAAGAGTATTTCGAGAGAGGTCAGTTGTTGTTCTTAAGTTTATTTCTTCTGAGAGAGAGAGAGAGAGACTGACTCTCCCAACAGGGCCCTGACGCTGCCGTCGGCCCCAGCTTCAGCCAGCCTAGACTGCGGGCACATGCGCATGTTGCCAGTCTGTTCAGGAGGGCTCCTGGTGCAAATCCAGAACTTTCCCATGAGAGTCAGCCTCACAGAGCACCGTGTTACTGCTGTGCCACTGTCTGTCCCAGTCATTGTTCTCTTAAGACCTTTAACTGGGACGAGCAGATGGCATGATGGTTACGCCACTGGACTCCCACGTAGTCAACCACAGTTCCAGTCCTGAGCCCGGTGGCTTAAAACTCACGCCGAGTGTGTGTATGTGTATGGCCAAAATCCCAAGAGGAAAATGGAGGAGAAGGGATTGCAGTGTGGCTGTTCTCCCTAGAGGGTGATTCTCACTTTCTGTCTCACTGTCTCTCTGTTTCTCTGCCGAGTGCACATGCCCTATAGCAAAAATCTCTCTTTAAAAAAAAAAAAAAGACCTTGGGACCAACAGTTAGTGTAATGGCTCTGTCGCTGAACTCCCATGTAGCCGACCACGGTTCAAGTCCTGGACCCGGTGGCTTAAACTCACACTGGGTACGTCTGCGTGCGTGCCCAAGATCCCAAGAGGAGAACGGAGAAGGGATTGTGGTGTAGCCATCCCCCCTGGGGGGTGATTTTTCGCTTTCTGTCTCTGTTTCACTCTGTCTGGTGAGTGCATGCTCTCTATAGCAAAAACAAAACAAAACAAAACAACAACAAAAAACAACAACAACAACAAAAAACAAAACGAAACAAAAAACACCTCTCCCAAAAAAAAGAAAAAAAAAGACCTTGGAACCAGCAGTCAGCGTAATGGGTATGTCATTGGACTCCCATATTGTCAACCGCGGTTCGTATCCCGGACCCGGTGACTTAAAACTCAGGCCAGGCGTGTGTGTGTGCATGCCCAAGATCCCGAGAGGAGAATGGAGGAGAAGGGATTGCGGCGTGGCTATTTCCCCTGGGGGGGGTGATGTCTCGCATTCTATCTCTCTGTCTGGTGAGTGCACGCGCCCTACAGCAAAAACCTCTCCAAAAAAAAAAAATAGAATTTCAACTTACCAGGTGAGGTCTACCCACATTATGGAGGGCAACCTGCTTTACTCAAAGGCTACCGATTTACATGTTATTCTCAAACACAAAAAGAAATCTTCACAGAAGCATCCAGAATAATATCTAACCAAATACCTGTGCACTAAGGCCCAGCCAAGTCGATGCATAAAATTAACTTTCACAGCCTCTTCCTGATGATCCGTTATGAACCTTTCCTGTGTTGATAATGAGTTGGAAGATGAGGGTATGTGAGAGGTGGTAAGACCACTTCAAGGGACCAGCAGGTGGAATAGTGATTAAGGTGCCAGACTCCCACATGGTCGACCATGGTCTGGGGCTAGATTTGGAAGCTTGAAACTTACACTGGGTGTGTGTGCGTGTGGATGCCCAAAGTCCTGAGAGGAGAATGGAGGACAAGGAATTGTGACCTGGCCATCTCCCTGGGGCGTGATTTCTTACTTCTCTCTGTCCATCTCTCCCTATCTCCCTAGTGAGTACACATACCCTATGGCAAAAGTCTCTCTCAAAAAAATTTAAAGAGTGTATAAATAGAAAATTTGAGGTACAGTTAGGTCAACAATTCAGGAAATAACAGTCATTCAGAAAATAGCTTGTGGGGCCAGTAGGTGGCATTGTGGTTAAGGCGCTGGATGCTCCCGCATGGCTGACTACGGTTTGAGTCCTAGACCTGGTGGCTTGCTTTTGCACTTTCCCTCTTTTTCTCTCTGCGTGTCTCTGGTCAGATTAAAATAAATGAATGAATTAATAAAATATTCTAAAAAAAAAAAAAAGAAGGTAGCTTGTTACAGTTCTTAAGAGGAGGGTGAGACCGACACCATATCATACCACATCACATCTCACCATGGGGTGGGACGTATGGGGAATGCAGGGCTTGGTTGAGAGGCAGAGGGGGGGATGATGGGAAGGAGACTTCATTGTGGCTTTCTTAGGAAAGAGTGGCTCAGGCAGGGTAAGGAAGCTTAGAGCAGGCTGGTTTGAATAATTCGGATGGACTGATGTAAATGATTTCACTGAACTCTGATCCTAGGGGCTGCCTCTAGTTGTCCCCGGAGTGATGAGGGCAGATGAGTGGGAGGCCTGGAGTGTGAAAGCCCAGTGAAGGAGCGGATGGAGCGTGGGCTTGCACTTCCATGCACACTCTTCGAGAGTGAATTGCTACCTCTCAGAAGTGGCTAACTCTGGAAGAGGCAGTCCCTCCAGGGTCAGCAAGGCCCTAGCTCTCAAAGCACCAAATAGAGAAAAGACACGATCTAGGGAGGGAAGTGAGGTAGTAAGAATCCTGGAATAGGACCCACCGGCTGCAAGTGCTTCACTGACCAACGATTCTTATCACATCTTGCAGTAACGATGCCCGCGTTAGTGAGGAAGGAACCAAGACTCGGGGAAGTTAATCAGGTCACTGGTAGGAAGGAGAAGAGTCAAGTCTTCCCTCTGTCTCTCACTTGATAGTCTGAACCGTTAAGCTTCTCTTTCTCCTAGGAGTGTTCAAGACATACAGTTCCCACCTTTCTAACTGCACAGGGTTCTCAGAAGATAATGAGTTCATATATGCAAATCTGCTCTGTAATGGGTGAAGAGTTGGACATGCAGAACTAAAAATTTTATGAGATTCCGTAACAGGAATGCTGACATGAATCAACCTTAAGATGTATAAATTCAGTTTATAGACTCTTAGAGCTGGGAGAAATGTTTGGAGATCATTTTGTCCTGGTTTCATCCTCAAACAAGTAAGACCTGAAACTCCTTATTTTTCTCCTCAAGATTGGTCAATCTCTCTCTCGGGAGCCTTGTCTATTATCACTATAAAGTGAAAAAGATCCATGGATGTTGCTTTCACAGGGACTTTTTTTCCTTTTAAAATAGTTCATTTTGTTTATTATTATTATTATTTTTAAATTTTTTATAGGGCACGTGTGCACATCAGACAGACAGAGAGAGAGAGAAAAAATGAGAAAGCAAGCCACCAGGTTCGAGAATTGAACCGTGGTCGGACATGTGGGAATCTAGCACCTCTACCACCCTATCACCTGCTGGCCCTAGGGACTTTTCCTAGTAAGTTACTTCTTCAGTGTACCCCAGAGAACCTTGATGATCTGCGTATTATTAATGAAGCTTCTGGATGTACCTAATTTACCCAAAAGACACACCATGAGATCTGGCTTAATATGGGTTGCTGGAAAAGCCATGGTGTGTTTTTCTTTGCCTCTTCGGACAACCTCATACCTGTTAGAGAGAGAGCCCAGTCTGATGTGGTTAGTAACAGTCTCACACACCCACAGTCCTTTGTCATAGGGAGACATGACATGTCTCCCTTTGTCATGCTGGAGAGTCCTAAGCTAGAGATGGGTCCTACCTCAGTGGCAAACCAAGTGGGTAATTTGCGATGACAACTTCATCTTTTCCAGCGGCTGCCTTCCCACTTACAAAACCGAACGATTGGGCTAGATATTGTCTCAAGTTCCTTTGAGCATGAACGGCTACATTTACTGATTTAGGATTTGGCTGGTTAATGTCATTTTGATCGAGGGGCACAGTACTTATAAGTAGCTGGGACTCGGGTTGCCTTTGGTGTCTGATAGTTAATAAAATGGAGAAAGATTTACATGCATAGCTGAGCTCATCTCTCACTCTCCTGCCAGCTATCTGCTGACTCCACTTCCCTGGTTGGCCCCGGGTTGCTATAAATTAAACTAACCGCTTTTCCCTGGGAATAGTGCTTTGTAAATCAGCACAGCAGGAGAGTGGCTCTGTCCAGTGGGCTTTTCATGGGATACCCTCTGCGTTGGAAAGACCACATATTATCTGGCAGCTGCGTCTCTGTGTTAGTTTAAGTCTTAGAAACTATTTTCTTTACAGTCCAGAGCTGTGGAAAGCAGCGCTCCTGTGGCCTGGACAATTGTCCTGCCCTCCCTGCCTGGTAGACGCTTTGTCATCATTCTCATCCTTCACCACTGAAATCCCGCCCACCCTTCCCGTATGCAGCATAATTAAATGAACTGACCTGTTCCCACATAATTTGATCCTAAAACAACTCCCCATCTCCAGTGTTTTTTAAACAAGGAGACAGTTTTATCTAAAATTAAACTTTATGTTAGTATCTGTTTTAGTAGTGTCATCCATCTGGTTCTCAAATGCAGGGCCATCATCGGTGAATTGATGGTTATTTTTTGCACTGATGCTTAATCAGACATGCCTCCTACGCTAGAAACAATTTTTTTTTTTAAATTTCATTTACCTACTTAAAAATAGAAGTTATTTCAATGTCACTTTGAATAACCACATTGGGGGAAAAATAGCATTTCGGGGCTCTCTGTAGCTAGTGGGCCCTGCTTTAGGAGTTATGGAGTTCAAATAGTTGTCTCATTAAAAATGAAGTAGGGGGACAAGCAGATGGTGTAATAGGTATGTTACTGGACTCCCACGTAGTCCACTGTAGTTCAAGTCCCAGACCTGGCAGCTTAAAACTCATGCCAGGTGTGTGTGTGTGCATACCCAAGATCCTGAGAAGAGAATGGAGGAAAGGGGATTATGGTGTGGCCATCCCCCCAGTAGGTAATTTTTCCCTTTCTATTTCTCTGTCTCTCCTTGTCTCTCTGGCGAGCACACACACCCTATAGCAAAAACCTCCTCCCCCCCCAAAAAAAAACAAATAAAGATGGCATTGTTTTCATGTAACTTTCACCCCCAGCTTCACCCAATTTAACATATTACTGCTAAGCTCAAATGAGAATGACAGGTCCACTCAGACTTCTATACTCCTCTAGAAGCTTCCAGGATTTACTGATGAGTAGGAAAGAAAGATGAAGTGGTCTCCAGTTTCTCTCTCTCTCTGTTTTTGGTTAGGTTTTTACCATAGGGCACATGTGTTCCCTGGAGAGACACAGAGTGGAAAACTGAGAAATCACCCACCCCATGGGGGTTAGCCACACTATAATCCCTTCTCCTCCATTCTCCTCTTGGGATTTTGGGCACCCACGCACATGCACCTGGTGTGATTTTCAAGCCACTGGGTCTGGGAATTGAACCATGTTTGGCCATGTGGGAGTCTAGCACCTTAACCTCCATGCCACCTGCTGGCTCTGCCCTTTCAACCCACAGAAACTCAGTAACTAATTGCAGTAACTGTTGCGTGGTCAGCAGCAATGAAATCTTTTTTATTTTTAAATTTTTTAAATGGATTTTTGCCATTAAGGTGCATGCTCACCAGAGAGAGAGAAGGAAGTGAGGAATCATCCCCTGGGGGGGGGGATCACCATGCCATGATCCCTTCTCTATTCTCCTCTTGGGATTTTGGGCATTCATGCATACAACATGTAGCCATCCCCTCTAGGGGGTGATTTCTTGCTTTCTGTTTCTGTCTTTCTATGTCTCTGCGGTGAGCACATGCAACCTATAGCTAAAATCTCTCTACAAAAAAAAAAAAAAAAGTCTGCATGACAGTACGCTGATTAGTGTAGCTAGTCAGTCAGTCAAATAATCAGTGCTTCACCCAGTACAGGAAAAGTCAAACTAGTCACTTGTGAATTTGTTTCTTGCAGTCTAAAGATGCAAATTGTGGCGGGACATAATTACTCTTTAACTGGAAAAGGAGGTGGTGTGAGTCCAGGTAAAACCCAGAGCTGTGAAGTACATGAGACAGACTTTCATAAGATTGTTGATCTAGGGGTTTTTAAATTGAGAAACATAGGAGTAAAAGGAATGCAAAATGCAGTTTGAAAGATACAGTCATAGGCAAATGGATGAATTGTTGGGTTTTCAATGTTTTATTCTTAGATAGGAAGTATCAACACTGTATTTTGAGTCAGAAAGCCAAGGTTTGAATTTGAGCTCAAACATATCGTGTGTCACTTTGAGAAGCCTTCTAATTTCTCAACTTCAGTTTCCTCTTGTCCCAAACTGGAACAATCATAGTACCTGGGTCTGAAACTTGATGTGAAGATGAAAAGACTTAAGACAAAGTGTTTGGTACGGCATCTGACATGTGACAAGTACTCAATAATGGCAGTTATTGTTTATCTCCTGACATGAAAAAATGGGGCTTCAGTAGTTATTTATTCATTGTCTCAACCAATACAAATGGGCTTCCAAAAGAGAGTAGAAAATGAGTACTATGAAAAATCTATGCATGGATTTAAAATTATTTTGTACCCAAATAAGCTTGTACTTTAATATAATTTTTACACAGACTTTGTAAAATCCCGACACATTTCTAAACCATCTTCTGAGTGGTAGGCACTGAGCTGGGCACTGGAGATATGGTTGTGGGTGTAGACAAGACACAACCCTTGGCCTGAAAGAGCTTCCGGTCTGGTCAAGAAGAGAGACCTGGGGTTTGGCAAACAGTCTCTTAAAGCTCAGATGGTCATTGCTTTAGGCTTTGTGGACCATAGGGCTTTGTCACACCCATCCAACCCTACCATCACAGAAGGAAAGGAGCCTTAGATGGTATGTAAGTGAACAGACATGGCTGTGGTCCAATAAAACTTTATTTGCATATGCAGAGGGCCATATTTGTCCTGTGGCTATAATTTGCTGACTATTGAGATAAAAAGGAATAGACAGACATTAATATATGTATTGCAGAAGTGAGTTCTTAAAGGCAACAATAGCTACTATTTATTGAGAGTTTGCCATATATTTAGTCATGTATTTATTTAACAAACATTGATATAGCACATACAATGAGCCAGGCACTGTTTCAATAGCTTTACACATATTAATTCATAAAATGTCCTCATAACATCTTCATGAGGTTAGTATTAACCCCATTTGACCAGATGGACTTGGTATTAGAATTCTATTCATTCTATAGATGAGGAAATCAAGTCACAAAAAGATTAAATAACTTAGAGGTGGAGTTGGGATTTGAACCCAAATCATTTCTTGCCAGAGAATCTGGGCTTGCACCCATCGTACCATCCATCTCTCTCAGATAAACGACTACGAACTCTGATAAGCATGTAAAGGAGGTAACAATCATGGCGGTATCATGTCCATGGGACAGAAGAGGAAGCAGAAGTTCAGGAAGAGTAGAGTGACAAGCCCCATGAACCACAAAAGTGCTAGAGACAGGATTTGAACCTGTTTTCTCTAACTCTGCTGCCTGACTTCTTGGCTGTGGAAGCCAGGAGCAGGGGGTGCATTCAGATTGTCCACATTCCTGCTCCTAATTTTTTTCTTTTAGAGGTTTTTTTGTTTGTTTGTTTCTTTTTGTTTTTGCTATAGGGCACGTGTGCTCACCAGAAAGACAGAGAGAGACAGAGAGACAGAAAGTGAGAAATCACCACCCGGGGGGATGGCCACGCCGCAATCCCTTCTCCCCCATTCTCCTCTCCAGATCTTGAGCACACATGCACATGAGCTTGGCATGAGTTTAAGCAACCAGGTCCGGGACTCGAACCATGGTCGATCACATGGGAGTTCAGCGACATAGCCATTATGCTAACTGCTGGTCCCCCTGCTCCTAATTTTTATCAACTGCTCAGGGTAGAGGGTAAGTGAGAACTGGTTAAACTGAGCCCAGCTGACTAAGAAGACAGCACTCATCTTACTCAGATGCTGTCTATGACATGGGGGGGATTTACTAAACAACAGCATGCCCGTCTCGATCATTAGGGCTCCTGAAAAATAATGACTTGGCCCAGAGGTATCATTACCTGAAATACCAGCTTAGTGCTTCTTTCCAAACAGTGATAATTTTTATGCCTGCCATAAATGATCACTTAAGCAGCTTGAAATGACACAGGGCACTATGTCCCCTGTGCTTGTGGGTTTTGTGCTAGAAAGCAGAACTCGTTCTTGAAGAGAAATGCCCATCTGGGCCCAAACTTTCCATGAACTCTCTGCACATTTTAATGAACTGTGGACCAACAAAAACTTGACCTGGGTGGATGGAGGTGGAGAAAGCACAGAAGGTTGTGTGCCCAGTGGGGTCTGAGGTGGCTTTGGGGCTTCAGTAGTTATTTATTCATTGAATCAACAAATACAAATGGTCTTCCAAAAGAGGGTAGAAAATGAATATTATGAAAAAAAAATCTATACATAGATTTAAAATTATTTTGCACCCAAATAAGCTTGTACTTTAATTCTAGGATCTTTTCATGGGTACAGTTGTGTGAGCCTCAGAAAGATATGCTGAGGTCCTAACTCCTGGTGCCTGTGAATGGGTCCTTATTTGGAAATAGGGCCTTTGCAGATGTTACTAAGATATAAGTTAAGGGTCAGCAGGTTGCATGGAGGTTAAGGCTGCTGGGTCCTACATGGGTGACTATGCGGTTTGAGTTTCAGACATGGTGGCTTGGAAAACATACCAAGTGCAGGGACCCAGTGGCTTAAAACTCACTCTGGGCACATGTGTGTGCATGCCCAAAATCCTGAGAGGAGAATGCAGGAGAAGGGATTGTGGCATGGCCATCCTCCCTGGGGGTGATTTTTTGATTTCTGTTTCTCTGCCTCTTTCAGTCTCTCCAGCGAATATAAGTGCCTTGTAGCAAAAAACCTGTCTCAAAAAAGGAAAAAAAGAAAAGAAAAACATACCAGGCACGTGTAGGTCCATGCCCCAAATCCTGAGAGGAGAGTGGAGGAGAAGGGATTGCAGCATGGCCATACCCCCTGGTGATGATTTCTCACTTTCCCTCTTTGTCTTCTCCTCTTTCAGTCTTTGGTGGGGGCATGCACCTTGTAGCAAACTAAATAAATAAATAACGTTAAGATGAGGTCATACTGGAGTACGGTGGGGTCTTAATTTAATATAAGTGTCATTAGAGGAAGAGAAGACTCAGAGGGAGGAGGACAGCCAAGCAAGGTGACAGGCAGAGATGGAACTAGAGCAGCCACCAGCCCTGATGGCCTCTACCGGGAGACAGAGGCGTCAAGGAAGGACTCTCCTCTGCAGATTTCAGAGGGAGAATGATCCATTGATCTGCTCATATCTTAGTTTTGATTTCTAGCCTCCCGAGTGTGAGACAGTGAGTTTCTGTTGTTTGCAGCCATTCAGTCTGTGGCCCATTGTCACAAGAGCTCTAGGGATCCAATACAGAGGTGTCCGTCGTGGAGGTAAAGTGGGGTGTGCCCTCTGTGGTGGCACAGTGGTGGGAAGGCACTCTGCAGTGCTGTGGCCATCTGGAAAATTGGGGTTTGGTTCCCAGGTTGATCTGTGTGCTGGGTGTGTGTGCCCATGGCCTTGGCTGACTGAAAGGCTTAGGAGGGGAAAGGAGGCCGTGTGGTGTGAGATCCTTTAGAGGATGCTTGATTCTCTTTGTCTCTCTCTCTCACAAGAAATGAATAAAGAAACTTTTCTTAGAAAATAATGTAGAGGAGGTGTGCATAGAAGTGTGTGGAGTTGAGATGCTGGATGACTGTATTCATTCACAGAAATTTTGTTCTTTTTTTTTTGAAATTTTTGCTATAGAGCACATGCACTCACTAGAGAGACAGAGACACAGAAAGCAAGAAATTAATACCTGGGGGATGGTCATGACACAATCCTTTCTCTTCCATTTTCCTCTTGGGATATTGGAGATGCATGCACACACATCTGACATGAATTTTAAGCCACCAGGTCTGGGACTCAAACCATGGTCAATTACATGGGGGTCCAGTGGTATAACCATTGCACCATCTGCTGGTCTCTCTCTCTTTTTTTTTTTTTTTTTTTTTTTTTAATTGCCAGAGGGCTGGGGCCAGCAGGTAGTATAGTAGTTAAGATGCTGGATTCCCACATTACCATGGTTCGAGTTCCAGACCTGGTGGCTTGAAAATGATGTTGGGCATGTATGCACATGGGCCCAAAGTCCCAGGAGGAGAATGGAGGAGAAGGGATTGCAGCATGGCCACCCCCTTTAAGGAGATGGTTTTTTAATTTCCCTCTATCTCTTTCTCTCTGGTAAGCTCATTTGCGCTGTGGCAACAACGATAGCAACAAAAAAAAGAAACTCCAAAACCTAAAAAAAAATAATTCCCAGAGGAGGTGTGCGGGTATGTGCTTGCCAAAGAAAGAGAGAGAACACTCCCCAATGGGATGTGCCCACACCACCATCCTTTCATCTCTGTTTCTTCATCCTGTCAGGATTTGGGGCATACATGCACATACTCCTGGTATAATTTTCAACCACTTGGGCAAGGATTTGAACTGCAGTTGGCCATGTGGGATCTGGCTTTGTTTGCGTAGCACCTGACTGCTATGCTAGGGGACCCACCTATAGTCCTTCATCTTTTGTTTGCTGTTCAAAAAGAGCCTGCCCTGGGTAATAACTAAGGGCAAGGTTTAGGAATAGACCTACATTCTAATTTCAGCTCTGTCACGTCTCTGTTGGCTGGCTTTGAGGATAATAGTAACCGCTAATGATTAAGGATTCATTACAACATCCTATGCCCTGTGCCTTGAGCCAACAATGTGATATCTCCATTTTATAGGTAAGGAAACTGAGGCATAGAAAAAGTCTCTTGTCCAAAATTAAATAGCTAGTAAGGGTTGGAAAATTAGAATATAGGTATTTTTGGCTCCAGAGATTTCTCTCTTAACCATTTTGAAATACTTGACATTCAGTATCCTCAACTGTTAAATAGTAGGGTCAAAATACCTACCACAGAATTGTTATGAGGAAAGCCAGGTATTGATAAAAGAATTTAGACAACCTATGTAGAGAGATTCTGTTTTCAGCCATGGAGTCTGTGATACATTGTAACAGCAGCCCTAGGAAACGAACAAACTCAGTTATTATTCTTTAGACCTCTTTGTCATTAAATAATTGTAAACTCAGAAAAAAGGACAAAAACACTGTAGTGAGAACCTGTACATATTTTGAGTTTTTCCCTCAACCTGACATCTTTCTTCCCTCCACTGAAATGTCTGTTTTCCCTTTAAAGTTCAATGTTTTATTTTTGCCTTTTTATACCACACGGTTATTTCCTACCTATCTAGAAAAAGGAGAGTGGTGGTTTGTTTGTGCATAGTTTTTCCTATAGGGTATGTATGCTTGTCTGAAAGAGACAGAGAAGAAAAGTGAGAAGTCACCCCCCAGGGAGGATGGCCATGTCACAGTCCCTTCTCCATTCTCTTCAGGATGGTGGCCACATACATACACACACACAAACAAACACATTCGTTCCCTGGGTGATTTTCAAGCTGCCGGGTTCGAGTCTCGAACTGCCGAGTCAGCTATGTGGGATCCAGCCACCTTAACCTCCATGCCACCCGATGGCTCTATTTTAGAAGAAGCAAATGAAGGGAATAATAGGGGCAAAGCTATGCTACTAGAAATGTATAAAGAAATCACTGCTGGGTAGAAAAATACATAGCTCAGCGAGGAAGGAATGATCCTATTAATAAGAATCTATTGAACCCTTATTCTTTGTCCAGACTAGGATAAGGCCATCAAACATCATTTTACTTATATTGTAGTGATTTCTGTCCATGCTACCCCAGGCAAGGAGACTGTATGGTCCAGGCTGGTGTTGGTTTCATTGAATCTGTTTCTGTCTCAGGCTTTTGGGGGGAACAAATGCTGTGAGGATGGGGCTGGATGGTGTGTGCTCTTTAGCTTCTTATCTGTCCTGTCTGACCTTGCCGTTGAGTGTCATGTATGGATGTGCTGCATTAAGACATCGCAGAGGGTATCTCACGGTGAGAGGACAGGAACCTGTGTCAGCTTAGGTCTCTTCTCCTCGTCTTCTAAAGCTACCATCCCTTCATGGGGCCTCTACCCTGCTGACCTTATTTAATCCTAAATATCTCCCAAAGGCCTCACCTCTAAATGCTAACAACCTATAAATGGGGATTCATTTAGTAACATGCAATTCTGGGGGACACATTCGAATCATCATATTTGATCTGCTTTGTTACCAAGGGGAAACTGTCCCCAAATTTAAAAACTCAGCAGATCATTTTTCTGATGACTATTCTGCCTCTTTTTCTATTAGCTTATTTTCAGCATTGTTACTGAGGAGTCTATGGAAAGGCTGTGGCAATATTTTAGTCTAACAGTTCCACAAACACCAAATTACTCTTCATTGCAGTGGTAGCTTAGAAGCTTTGAGACATGTAGGTTCCCAGCTTTGAGGTTTTGGGGATTTTTTTTTTTTTTTTTTTTTAGAGTTTTGCTATAGGGCGTGTGTGCTTGCCATAGAAACAGAGAGACAGGGGACCAGCAGTTGGCATAATGGCTATGTTGCTGGACTCCCATGTAGTCGACCATGGTTCAAGTCCCGGACCCAGCGGCTTAAACTCATGCTGGGCGTGTATGCGTGCATGCCTAAGATCCTGAGAGGAGAATGGAGGAGAAGGGATTGCGACATGGCCTTCCTCCCTGGGGGTGATTTCTCACTTCTCGCTTTCTGTCTCTCTGTCTCTCTATCTTTCTGGCAAGTGCATGCACCCTATAGCAAAAGTCTCTCAAAAAAAAAAAAAGAAAGAAAGAAAGAAAAGAAAAAGTAAAAGAAAATAAACAGAGAGACAGAAAGCAAGAAATCACCCACCAGGGAGGATGACCCTTCTGGTCCTGAGGGCTGCCCAGTTCATGAATAGACCTCTGCTCAAATACACTCTGCTAAGTTTAATTTGCTTCAAGTTTTTCTCACAATTTCCAGCTGAGTTCCTCAAGCCATCATCCTAGACTTTAGGAAAAATGTAATTTTCTTCTTTGTCTTATTGATAGCATCAAAGCCACACCATTAGGATTACCTCCCGGGTGTCCTGTGTGTTTGTCTCTGTAACCACCTTCACAGTCTCACTGTGGAGCCCCCCACCCCATCACTGTGTTTTTCTTTGGCTATTGTGAATTATCCTAACCACACTTCTGCTTTTATTCTTGTCTATGCTCTAGCCACGTGGCTGCCACAGTCACTTAAAAAGTCAGATTGTGTTACTCTCCTGATTAAAGTGTTCCATCGTCTTTGCATCTTGACATGATATTTAAACTTTTTTTTATTTAAAAAAATATTTTATCTTTTACTATTAATTTTGTTTTTGTTTAATTTGACTACAGAGAGAGAGAGAAAGGGAATGTGAGAAAGCAAGCTGCCAGTTCTGGGACTTGAAGTGTAGTTGGCCATGTGGGAGTCCAGTGCCTTAACCACCACACCACTTGCTAGCCCTGATATTTTAAATTATTTTTTTTCCATTTTTTACAGAGATATTTTACTGTAGGGCATGTGTGCTTACTGGAGACACAGAGAGAGACACACAGAGAGAAAGTAAGCAATTACCCCCCCCCCCCCCCCCCCCCCCCCCCCCCCCAGGGAGGATGGCCATGCTGCAATCCCTTCTCCAGTTTCCTCTCGGGATTTTAGGTATGTACACACATGTACCCAGTGTGAGTTGTAAGCTGCTGGGTCTGAGACTTGAACCGTGATCAACTCCGTGGGAATCCAGTGATGTAACCATTAGGCCACCTGCTAGTCCCTCGATATTTAAGATTCTTACTGGGACCAATAATACCCTGTACCTTCTGGCTCCCTTCTCCCTTCCCAGCTTCTGTCCCATCCTTCTCCTTGCTTGTCAGGGCCAACCCTCTGTTCCTCAAACAAGCCAAGGCCTTCGCTCCTCCTGGCCTGTACCCGCGTATCCTCTAGCTGACATGCGCTTCCCTGTGTTCTCTGCACGACTGGCTGCTTAGTCACTCAGCGCCAGTGTCAGGTCTTTAGACCTGTCCTAGTTGCCGTTCCCTGGGAGCTTCCCTGACCCCCATCGTTCTCCATGTACCCTGCCCATTTTCTTTCTTTTTTTTTAATTATTTATTTTTTTATTTATTCATTCCTTTATTTTTAAATTTGACCAGGGAGAGACAAAGGGTGAGAGTGAGAGAGAGAGGAAGTGAGAAAGCAAGCCGCCAGATTCAGCCTTGGTCGGCCATATGGGAGTGTCCAGCGCCTTGACCACCACGCCACCTGCTGGTCCCATCCCTGCCCACTTTCTTTCTAGTGTGTACCACCATCTTCTATGACTTTGATGAACTTACTAATATTTGTTTATTAACCACATAGTCCACTAATTGCCCTAAGATCAGAGGCTTTTTCTTCTTTATTACTCTACTGTTCCTTTCCAAAAATTTTTCTGTTTTTTTAAAGAGAGATATTTGCTATAGGGCATATGTACTTGCCAGAGAGAGACAGAGAGACAGAAAGTAAGCAATCAGCCCCTCCCCGGGGTCATGGCCATCCCTGAATCCCTTCTCTTCTGTTCTCCTCTTGGGATCGTGGGCACGCATGCACACATGCCTGGCGTGAGTTTTAAGCCACCGGGTCTGGGACTCAAGTTGCAGTTGACTCCATGGGAGTCACCGTTACACCCTCTGCTGCTCCCCTGAAAATTCTTTTTTTCTTTCTCATGAGTGAGCGAGCGAGAGAGAATGAATGAGAATGACAGCACCTGCAGCAGGGTCCTCCTGTCAGGATCCACCCCAGCCAGTCCACAGATCAGGGCACATGTTCCTGGCATACATAGGGAGGTCTCAGAAGCCAATCCCAAGTCTTCCCACGTGGATCGGCCTCACAGACTGATCCAGTGTTACTGCTGCAGCATCACTGGGCCCCTCTTCATCACCCTGTCCTTTATTTCCAGAACAGAAATATGTTTTAAATGAAATTAACAAATGAAGCTTAAAGGAAGTCAGGCATGAAAAGAATATAATAATAATAACAGCTCACACTGAGGTTGTGCTTACTGTGGGGCAGGAGCTCTTCTTTCTAGGTGGGGAAACTGAGGCTCAGCATTGGTTAATGACTTTGCAAAGGACCTACAGAGTGACACAGCTTAGGACAGAGCAGACTCTTAGTGGTATCAGTATGACTCATTTTCATTATAGGGAGAGTTAGCAAAGAAAAAAAATGGCGTACGGTGGGGCCAGCACATGGCGAAATGATTACATCACTGGGCTCCCACATGGCCAACTGCGCGTTGACTCCTGGACCCAGTGGTTTGAAACTCATGCTGGGTGTGTGTGCGTGTGTGCCTAAGATCCCAGGAGGAGAATGGAGGAGAAGGGATTGCAGTGTGTCCATCCCCTGTAGGGGGTGATTTCTCACTTTCTCTCTCACTGTCTCTGTCTCTGCCTCTCTCTGGTGAGTGCATGCACCCTAAGGTAAAAACTTCTATATACAAAAAAGAAGGAATGAAATGGTATATGGTGATAACCTAAGGTTTAAACCTCAGTTCTACCTTGGAGAAGCCACTTCACTTCTCTGAGCCTCAGTTTCTCAGCTAAAAATAGATGGTGGGTGGGTGGGTGGGATGCGGGGGAAAACCTCCTCTTACAGGAGATGGTTAGGAGAATCCAGTCAGATAACAGTGTTGAACGGATGTGTTGACAAGGCACTGGTTCACTCTAATTATTCTTTTTTAAATTTTTTTTTGGAAAGGATTTTGCTATAGGGTACGTGAGCTCCCCAGAAAGACAGAAAGGGACAGAGGGATAGAAAGTGAGAAATCACCCCCCCCCCCCCCAGGGAGGATGGCCACACCACAATCCCTTCTCCTCCATTCTCCTCTCAGGATCTTGGGCACGCACGCACACGCGCCTGACATGAGTTTAAGCCACCAGGTCTGGGAATCGAACCGCAGTAGACTACATGGGAGTCCAGCGACATAGCCATTACGCCAACTGCTGGTCCCTACTCAAATTATTCTTACTTAATGTCTCTGGATTTCCACTTCTATTTGGGTTCAAAGCAAGGATCACCTCATTTCTGTATATGAGATCCATTGAAAACGCACAGTGTGGCCTTGGGCTGGTCAAGAACCAGGTGTTCATCAACCACCGACCTCACCCCTTCCATCTGCGACCTCTTGCCTGCTCATCTGTGTGTCTCTGTGCCGAAGTTCTATACCCAGGTCTGCCTCTTGCAGCCCTCCTTCCCAAACAGAGCATCCTCGTGGCTCCTAAGACTGGCTGTCAAACCAGAAAGCAGCCTGATAAATTAATCCCATCTGGGGTTCAAATGATGGCTAGTGTTTGAAAATGCTACCACGTTGGCATGTGAATGGGGGTCTTGTGGAGAGGGAGGACTTGAAAGAGAAGGGTCCTTTCTCTCCTGGTGAGATCCCAGCCCAGCGGCAGGTTGGAGCGAGGTGGGGTAGAGATATTCGGGGACCAAGGAGCCTTCGTAGAGCCTGCAAATCATCCACGCAACAGGTGGCTGCTGTCTCAGCTTTTGCATCAGACAGGCCCTCCCTGCTCACAAAGGGCACCCGGGAAGTAATTTACCGATGATTAGATACTTCCACTGAATAATGGAATGCATCATCCAGGTGCGCATCTGTTCTTCATTTGGTCCAAGGGAGTCACAGTCAGAGGGGCCTGCCACAATTACAGGGAAAGGCCCGATGCTGCTCTTTCCTGGGAGGCAGCCAACCCTGAATGCTCAATTATCGAGGACCCAACTGCACACTGCATCTCCCAGCAAGAGGGGAAGCTTCAGACAAGTTTCTGTTAATTATCATTAGACGTTGAATTTAAAAAATAAAGACAAGGTTTATCTTCAGGTCATCTCTAACCAGATATGAACATGTGTGTGTGTTTATAAAACATTGTTGATTTTGAAATAATTTTAGATTTAAAGAAACATAGCAAAGATACTAGAGAGAATTCCTATATGCCTGTCACCGAGCTTCCCTTAATATTATATTCTAGGTTTTTGGAGCCATAACATTCTGTCCCAGAGAAGAAAATCCTTCATTTATCAGGGTGCATGCGCTCTCCAGAAAGACAGAGAGAGACAGAGAGACAGAAAGCGAGAAATCCACCCCCGCAGGGGTGTTGACCACGCTGCAATCCCTTCTCCATTCTCCTCTCGGAATCTTGGGCACACACGCACACGTGCCCCGCATGAGTTTAAGCCGCTGGGTCTGGGACTCGAACTGTGGTGGACTACATGGGAGTCCTGCGACATAGCCATTACGCTAACTGCTGGCCCCTATCAAATATTTTTTCAGAACCTACTATGTGCCAGGCACTGTGCTAGACACAAGGTACGGAACAGTGAATGAGGCAGGCCTGGTCCTTTCTTTCATGGGTCTTATCACTTAGCCTAGAGGTTCTCAAAGTGTGGCCCCTGGAACGGCAGCGTCCCCTGGGAGCTGGTTAGGAGTGCTGATGCTCAGGCCCTGTCCAGACCCCGTGAGTCAGAAACTCCAGGGTGGGGCCCAGCAATTTGAATTTTAACAAGCCCTCCAGTGTTTTCTGATGCAGGGTTAAGTTTGGTCCACTGGAGAAAAACAAATATTAAATGACTCATTCTAAGTACGGTACGATTTTGTCACAAGGGGCACAACTCTAGTGGCACACAGTTGGGAGCAGCTCACTTAGTCAGAGCAGGAGAGGGTTGGCTGGGGAATGGTTGCTCACATGGCTCTCTGAAGCCTGAGGAGTAACTGGCCGGATGGAGTGGACGAGACGCATTCTAGGCCGGGGTGACTGGAACCAGGGCAAGAAAGACGTGACGTCAACGTCTTGCCTTTCCAGGGCAACCGTGAGCCAGAAAATACTAGTGTTTTGGGGGGAGGAGCGACTGCAGTGACGCAGGCAGGTTCTGCTGTGTGATCCGGGAATGTATATGGAAAGGCTCTGGGTTTATGTCCTGGGTCTACCTGAATATACTGGGCTGGCTGCGGGCTGGGCTGAGGATCTCACTTGTTGAGCGAGGGAGTCTCTTTGTTCTCTCTCATGAAGGAAATACATAAACAAACTGAAAAAAAAAAAAAGATTAGTTTTCTGTCCAAGCACAGCTTAACTAAATCCAATTAGCTATCTCTCTGTATTTTCCAAATAATTCTGGTAAAGATTTAAAAGGACATTGCAGAGTGATTAAGCCCTACGCGTACGTAGGGAGCTGGATCCCCCATGGTTGCCCACAGTTGGCATGCCTACCTCAGCAGTTTGAAAAACACACTGGACCAGTGTACATGTGTGCCCTAAATCCTGATGGGATAGAGACATGGAGGGAAGTGGTTAAGATGCTGGACTCCCACACGGCCTACCACAGTTCAAGTCCCAGACCTGACGACTTGGTTTCACACTTTCTCTTTCTCTCTCTCTGTCTCTCTCTGGTCAAATTAATGATCATCATCATAATAACAACAACAAGTAAGATAAATAATTCTTAAAAGAAAAAAGAGAAATGGAAGGAAGAGGATTATGACACCACCTACTCCAATGGGGAAAGAAAGTTCTCTGTCTCTATTTTCAGTAAATACATGTACCCTCTGGCAAAAACAAGTATTTTTTTAATAATTCAATGATTAATTTGATTAAAAAATCAAATCTATGTTGCATGTAGAGGATGCAGTGATAAAAAGGAAGAGCTTAACGTGAGGGGAGAGGGATGAGTTCTCAACCTGCCTCTGCTCCCATCAGCTGTGTTAGCTCACGGAGGCGATTTGACTTGGCTGCCTATTATCCTTACCTCTAAAGGAGAGGGTAGGACCCTCCAGACATTTCTGTTTTGATCTCAGGATCCAGAATTAGCTATAAATGTTATTGTACTGCTGTTTACTTTTCCAAAGTACATTTATATCCATTTGGTTGAATAGCTAATTCTGTGCATTGCCTGCCGGTAACTTTTAGAGAGCGTTGCTAGTTTATTTTTCTGCAATTGCTGCCGTAAGTTTATTCCACAAGGAGATATTATTTGCTCTAATGATCTGATAATTATCAGGTAATGAAATGGCCAACTGTAAGTGTATTATTAAGAGCAGTTACGGTGTGCAATATTTTTGTCATACAATTAGAAATGTTACTTATATTTCAGTAAAGCACAAGAAGTTACAAGCTGAGGAGAATGAAAATAGAGCAATCACCTTCCTTCTTCGGCCTAAATAAGACTTCAGCCCATTTATAAAAAGCCTAAGAAGCCTGATCCCACAGGATGGAGTTGAAAGCCAAGCTTTGTCCTTGGTCTTTGAGTACAGTGTGCCCTGCCGCCATAATCAGAACTCTTCTCCGGGGCAGTTAGGTGTTCCCAAACTGGGTTAAGTGGCTACATTTCTTTTTGTTTTTCTTTTTTTGGAGAGGTTTTTGCTACAGAGCATGTGCGCTTGCCAGAAAGACAGAGACAGAGAGACAGAAAGCGAGAAATCACTCCCCATAGGGGATGGTCATGCCACAATCCCTTCTTCTACATTCTCCTCTCAGGATCTTGGGCACACACACGCATATGCGCCTGACATGAGTTTAAGCCACCAGCTCTCGGCCTCGAACCACGGTCGGCTACATGGGAGTCCAGCGACATAGCCATTATGCCAACTGCTGGTCCCAAGTGGCTACATTTCTAAACAGACTCGCCTGGTTCATTTTCCCCCTCCTTTACTGGAGAAAAGTGTCATTATGAGAGTGCTAATCCTGACGGGCAATTTCCCACACAAAGTCAGGCACGTGATAGGTCCTTAATAAGAACACGTTTTGATCAAACTGTATTGAGATCACTCTGTTTCATGGACTCTGGGATGTAACATGTTCTCACGCATCTGGGCCAAATGTGAAGATTCACAATGTTTAATTTTGGTCTCTGTGATTTTTTTTTTAAATAATTTTTCTTTCCCCATAGGGTGTGTGCATTCATCACAAAGGTGGGGGCGGTGAGAAATCACACCCAAAAGGGATGGCCACACCACAGTCCCTTCTTTTCCATTTTCCTCTTGGAATTTCGGGCACTCATGCATATACACCTGGTGTGATTTTCAAGCCACTGGATCTGGGACTTGAACCACAGTTGGCCATGTGGGAATCCAGTGCCTCAACCACCATACCACCTGATGGCCCCTGGGCTCTGTGATTATAACCTTTGGTTTTGGCAGCTCTCAGACTGCCACTTACCTTCCTTTAATATGACGTGTCTCAGTACAAATGGGAAGTTTCCAGAGAGTCTTCCTCACCGGGGACAGTTACCTTTTCCTAGGTCAGCTGTCTGGTTAGATAATTCACCTGCACCAATGATTGTCCTTTGCGTACACTTTCCTTTCTATCGATCCCTGCCTCATCTCCCTTTCTCAACTATAAGCCCTTGAGGACAGAACCCCTATCTGATTCATCTTGGTGTGATAATATTACCTAGCACATGAGAGCACTAATGTTGGATCAGGCACTTGGCATTTCACTTGTTCTTCCACATACTTCCAGGAAGAGGTTTGCACAGTGTGCCTGAGAATGGATTGCAGCCCAGTGTTACCTAGGAGTTACTGGTTCCATTTTGCATATGAGAAAACTGAGATGGAAAGAGGTTCAATAATTGCTTAGGAACACCGAGTTGGTGCTGAAACCAGTATTCAAACTCATTTCTCTTCAGCTCGAGAGTCTGTACTCTAAATCGTTAAGTTCTCTCACAATAGTAAGGGATGTCTAATATTATATGAGTTCAGTATATAATTGTATATGAGTTCAGGGGCCAGCAGTTGGCGTAATGGCTATGTTGCTGGGACTCCCATGTAGTCAACCATGGTTCGAGTCCTGGACTCAGTGGCTTAAACTCATGCTGGGCACGTGTGTGGGCATGCCCAAGATCCCAAGAGGAGAATGAAGGAGAAGGGATTTCAGCATGGCTAACCCTCCCCGCCCCCGGAGATGATTTCTAACTTCCTGTCTCTCTGTCTCTCTCTTTCTGGTCAGCACACGTGCCCTATAGCAAAATCTTCTCCAAAAAAAAAGTAAAACAGTAATAATTGTATATGAGTTCAATAAACAATTGACGGATAATTGAATGACTCATTTTATAGGTGAAGCTTGCAAGCTGATGGACAGAGACAGAGAGAGGAAAAGTGAGAAATCACCCACTGGGAGGATGGCCACACCACAATCCCTTCTCCTCCATTCTCTTCTCAGGATTCTGGGCAAGCATGCACACGCATCCAACATGATTTGCAAACCAGGTCTGGGACTTGAACCGTGGTTGGCCAAGTGGGAGTCTAGTGCCTTCACCACACCACCTGCTGACTGCATACATCGTTTTTATTTTTCTAACATAATATAAATTTTCCATGAAGTATTTGAAGATCCTTGTATATAGATAGTAAGAGTAGTAAGAGGATCTTCCCTTTACCTTGATCTTCCTGCAAGATAAAGGAAATTAATCCTCCATTCCTGCATAAACCTAGTTTGACATTATCTTAGTCGTGCTCAAAGTTGACTATTTCTGGCATGAACCATATTGCTCTTGAGCTCGTGTGTCTTCCATGTCACATGGTTGGCTGTATTATTACTTCAAATCTGATATTGGACTTTTTAGTTGTCATTAGTTGGTTCTGTTGCAACTGCTTCTTTGCCCAAGGTAGTCTTCATAATTTAGGGCATCCAATTATGAGGAGTAAAATTGCTAAGAGGATAGTCATGCATCTACATCATCCCATTCCACTCCATGCTATTCCATTCCAGAATTTTCTATGCTGCTCTATCCCATTACATTATTATTATTATTGTTTTGATTTTCACCAGAGTGCATGTGTTCATGGGAGAGAGGCAGGGGTGGGGGAGAGGGAAAGGGAGAGAAGGAAGGAAGGAAGGAAGGAAGGAAGGAAGGAAGGAGAGAGAGAGAGAGAGAGAGAGAGAGAGAGAGAGAGAGAGAGAGAGAAAGCACCCCTCATCGGGCCTGGTCACATTGCAATCCCTTTTCCTCCTTTTCTCCCTCCTTTTGGGACTTTGGACACACACACAAAAGGTGCATTTTTCCAGTGGCCAGGTGTGGGACTCACACCGTGCAGTCAGCCATGTGGAATCCAGCTGCCTTCACCACCACTCCACAGGCTGGTCCGCTCTATCCTGTCCCACTCTTCTTATGTCTCTTAAGTACTATGTGCCAAGCCCTAAAGGTATGAACCTGCTGAGGATCAGGCTTGCTACAACCTCAGACATACTTAGCTGGTATCTCTTGGGGAGATAAATAAGAAAACAGGCAATCACAATGCAGATGGGTAAGCCCATAAATGAGGCATGAAGGAGGGGTGGAGCTCAGGTTGCTGTGGTGGGTGTGGCTTTTCTCATGATTTGAAGGGTATGAGTTCTTGGCAGAGACCAGAGAGGTAAAAAAGGCATTAACCAGGCAATGTCTATTTTAGTGACCAGTGGCAGTGAGTTAAAAAAGACCCCAATTTTTAATTTTTTTGCTTTAAAAAAATCTCCTCTTGAGATTTTTTGTTTGTGCTGAGCTCTCCAAATTTGCTGAATTAGAAGCAGGTCATATTCATTTAATAGGACACTCTTTTTTTTTTTTTTAATGTACTTGGATAGTGTAGAGTGGGCCACCCTTAATTACCTCCTACTGTGTGAGGAATCAGTGTTCCTCCCTTCTCAAAGATACAGCAATCAGGTGCCATTTTGGGAGCTGAGACTGGTCCCTCACCAGGCACTAAGTGCGGGCACCTCCACCTTAGATTTTCTAGTCATCAGAACTAGGAGGAACCGATTTTTGTTCTTTGTAAATGATCTAGTCCATGATATGTTATTATAGCAGCACGGTGGACTAAGACAGTGTGGGAAGGGAAAAGAATACAGAATTTGGATATTTCTAGACTCATTCACCTTTCTGAAGAAAACTCTGAACCTAATTTATGACAAAATGGTTTTCCTGGTCAAATTTATAGTGCCTGAGTTAAAGAGATAACTTGTTATATCTTTTTTCTTTTAAGAATTATTTTGTTTATTTTTATTGTCATTATTATTCTTTAATTTGACCAGTGAGAGAAAGAGAGAGAGGGAAAGTGAGAAAGCAAGCCACCAGGTCTGGGACTTGAACTGTGGTTGACCATGTGGGAGTCCAGCACCTTAACCATCACGCTATCTACTGGCCCCATCTGTGTAACTGAATTTCTATGGATTCAGTTGGAATATGGTGGCCTTCTATAAATTTAACAATGTATTTCCCATCCTCAAGGAAAATTCTGTAGAGGTTACTTCAAATAGGATACAATTTATTTTGGACACCATATTGTGAAGACACTATTTTACTTTTTGTCTCCTTTAAAATTCTTTAAATATTTTTCTGATTGTATTTGGGACACAATTATAGGTGTGAGCATCATTAATATTTCCCCACCTCCCTTTTTAAATCAGGTTGCACCCCCAATGTAGAGCTGTCTTGAGTTTTTAGGGATATTATGGAGAATGTTAAGGTCAGGAGGACTTCTAGGGCCCAAAACCAACTTGTGAATGTGCTGATTGTCAAATTGGGATGTAAGAAGGTTTAAAGTTTTTATTTTTATTCTATAGTATGAATGTCTCAGTAATTGCTACAAAAATAACCAGTGAGATTTTTTTCTTAAGCAGGATATGCATACACACACACACATACACACACACACTTTTCATTTCAACTTTACTTCTATCTTCTTGGCACTTGTTAAACAATAAAATTATTTCTAGTTTGCATATCTCAAAATAACTTAACTCTAATTAACTGTTAAATTTTTTGATTAAAGATTCACTGGTTTTTAAGCTTATTTGAGAAATTTGGTGTCATGTCTACCACTGCCACTGAATACCATAAATAACACTGTTATATTAATTATCTATACCTATTTTAGTCTTTCATGCTTCTGGTATTCTGAAATAGCAGCTCTCTTTTTATTTAATGTTTTAAGAGAGAATACTGGAAAATTGTATGATTTGTGTAGTGAAGAATTTGCCCTTGCCCAAAGAGAGCTCTGGATTTTGACCTCAGCTCTTCAGAGGAAATATATGACATACTTCATAGGAGTTCCTTTGTTTGAGTCAGGGCTGGCCATACCAGAAAGACTGACAATGTGGTCCGGGGTAGAGGTTTTGTACCATACTAGCAACATGGAAACTGATAGAAACCATGTAGGTAGTCAGTCAATCATCTATGCCTACCTAAGGGTGTTTTAGTTCATTCTGGTGCTAACAACTGAATATTTGAATCTGGGTAAGTTATAAAGAAGGAGGGCCATTTAGCTCTTAGTTTTGAAGGTCCAAGGTCAAGATCAGATGAGGGCAACTTGCTGGCTGGGGGCTCTCTGCTGAGTCCTGAGGTGATATAAGGCATCCCATGGTGAGACATAGCCTGAGTGCCTGTGTCTGTGTTTCTATGTGTCTGTCTTCCTTCCTATAAACCACCAGGGTTTGATCATGAGGGCTACACACTGATGACCTTAATTCTTATCTCTTCCAAAGTCCCCATCACTTAACCCCATAGTTAGATTGAGCTTTATCCACTTGATCCCATCACAACCAAATGTCATTACACGATTGGGTGGGGGCACATTCAAACCATAGCAAAGGGAGGCCTATTATGAGTCGAATCATGTAATCTCAAAAAGATATTTCGAAGCCCTGAACTCTAACACCATAAAATGTGACCCTACTTGGAAATAAAGTCATTGTAGATGTAACTGTTTAAGATGACACCATCTGATATGACTGGTGTCCTTATAAGCAGAGGAGAGAAACACATGAGTGGAGAATGTTGGGTTACCACAGAGACAGAGAGTAGAATGGACAAAGCGCAAACCAAGGAATGCTGGCAAATGCCAGAAACTAGAAGAGAGAAGGAAAGGCCTTCTCTGTAGGTTTCTGAGGGAGCTTGGTCCTGTTCATAGGTTGATTTCTGATTTCTAGCATCCAAAATGGTGGGCCAAGAAATTTCTGTGGTTTTAAGTTACCCACGTTGTGGTACTTGGTCATACATGCTGGTACAAGCCCCCAGAAAAAACTCTGAACACAGAGACTCAGTAAGCTTTCCTGGTTGACAGTTCTCCAGGCATATTGTCACATTGATACCTCAAGAGTATCACGTCCCTAGGACAACGGAAGCTTCATGTCTGATACCCTTTCAAACTCTGCCTATGAATATCTTCTTTTGGCTGAGTTTAATTAGCGTCTTTTCCCTATAATAAACCATAGCTGTGAGTATGATAGGTTCCGGTGAGTTTTGAGAATCCTAGAGGATCATCAAACCTGAGGGGGATTTTGAGAGGTCCTTGAACTTGCAGTTGATGTCAGAAGTAAGGGTAGTCTTGTGTGGACTCTTCCCTCTCCCTTTATAGTTGGACTTCAAATCCTTACTGTTGGTGTTAGAAGTCGAGGGCTAACTTGGCCATCACGGGTTAACTTAACTTGATAGTTGTGGGGTAACTGTGCCCTCAAATCTCCTAGTTTGGCTAACCCTGGGTAAACTTTATAAAGCAACCTGGTAAGTCTTTGTCACTATGACTGGCTTTCACTTTCCTTTCACAGTTCTTGTTTATAGAATGCAGGGTTCCCATGCACTATAGAGGTCACCCATGTCTGTGTGAGTGAATTCAGCTATCAGCAGCAGCCATGAACAAATTGCAGCGTAAGTCATCATCTTTTTTCTTTACTTTTCTTTGATCTTCTTCTTGCTGTTATCCTATTACAGTAACCCAAAGCTTCCCTACTGACCTGTGATTGTCGAAGACCATTCCGTGAGCACCAGACATCTGCACACGTCTGCACTTCCATTCCCACTTCCTGTTCTGTTGGAAGATCTTTTTTACTTCCTCTCACTAACTCACATAAAACGTTAGTTCTCACAGTAGCTCACGAAAATGCTTTACTAAATACAGTTCTCACTAACATGCAAATAACTCACCTTGAGCTTTTCAGCTTAAGAGTGCCTTAAAGGAGTGCCTTTCATTTAAGAAAGTAGCTTATGTCCATTAATTTGATCACAAACACAAAGGAAAACCCTTATTCTCACTTCTTCCTTACATTCAGTGACTTTGGTTCAGTGACTTCTTCCTTACATTATAGATGACAAATAAAAATGTTCATCCTTACATGTTTACATGTTTACTTAAATCTTTTCCATGTCCAGCAATCTTCATCTCATTGCATGAATCCAAGTTTCTATCTGGTGTGATTTTTCACTTCTCTTCAAAGAACTTTAACATTTTTTTGCAGTATATATCTGTCAATAGTGAATCTTGCTTTTAAAAGAATCATATTTCACTTTTCCTTTTGAAAGATATTTTAATTGGGTATAGAATTCTAGGTTGGGGGACCAGCAGTTAGTGTAATGGCTATGTCGCTGAACTCCCATGTAGCTGACCACGATTCAAGTCCCGGACCCGGTGGCTTAAACTCACACCGGGTGCATGTGCGTGCATGCCTAAGATCCCGGGAGGAGAATGGAGGAGAAGGGATTGCGGTGTGGCCATCCCCCCTGGGGGGTGATTTCTCACTTTCTGTCTCTCTGTCTCTCTGGCGAGCGCACGCGCCCTGTAGCAAAAACCTCTCTAAAAAAAAGATTGAACTGCCCTAACCTGCACAATTTGTTGATGATGTTTAACTTTAATATAATATTTAGTTTCAGTGACTTTGGTTCAAATAACAGTGATAACTGTGGTATTGATGGATGCTAGCTATAGAACAATAAAGAACATATTTGAGACCAGCAGTTAGCGTAATGGCTATGTCACTGGACTCCCATGTAGTTGAACGCAGTTCAAGTCCTGGACCTGTTGGCTTAGACTCACGCTGGGCGCATGTGCGTGTGTGCCCAAGATCCCAAGAGGCGAATGGAGGAGAAGGGATTGTGGCGTGGCCATCCTCCCTGGAGGACTGATTTCTCACTTTCTGTCTGTCTCTCTCTGTCTTTCTGGTGAGTGCACATGCCCTATAGCAAAAACAAACAAACAAACAAACAAAAAAACCTCTCCAAAAAACAAAAACAACAAAAAAAGAAAGAACATATTTGATTTTCTGAGCCATTTGGGTATCTAATATTTTTGAGCATTATACTCAGAAATCATTTAGTAAAATATGACTCTTAAGATACTTTTTTGAAAAAGTAAACTGATTTTTAAGAAGCTAAGGAGAAAAACAAGCCTTAAGGTTTTCTCTTCTTGTAAACTTATAAAATACTTCATGTATTCAGTAAAAGATTCAGGTTGAGTGAACAGCATTCAACCCTGATGGAAAAAAGAGGTAGGATTTTAAATTCAACTATCTACTTGTCAGTTTCTGAAAGGCAAATAATCTCGTGATTAAAGATGACAATTCAACTGTTATTGACGTTTTATGAATAAAAATGGACGTGTAATTTCAGTGAGGATAAAGCAGCATGCTCCTTTGATTCGACAACAAGAAAAATACTTGGGTATTTCTGCCTTAATGCAAGTTTATTGCAGTACTGGCTCGCACTTGGCTGACTAGAATGGATTAAGTGTAGCATTTTCTATATAGTCTTTCACCTCTGGTTTTTGGATTTGTTACACTGGGGCCAAGAAAGCCCCAGTGGGTAGGATAATGGCTCATTTTCTATCATAAAGGAAACCTCTTACACAACGCAGTGAAACTTTTTCCCACTAGAAAATAGGGCTGATCTAGGTTCGCGTAATGGAGAAAATGTTTGTCTTGACCTATCTGCCCTCTACCTCAGGGCTCTGACTCCTTCGAAGGAACCAATTATATTAGTTCTCTCCTTCCTTTCCTTTTCTCTTATTTAAACACATTTTGTTTTGGCTGTTTTTAGAATTTCATTTTGTGTATTTTTCTTTTTTTTCGATTTTTGTCATAGACGCTCTAAGAAAGAGAGAGAGAGAGGGAACTTGAGAAATCACCCCCACTGGGCCACCACAGGCCCTTCTCCTTCATTCTCCTTTCTGGATTTTGGGCATGGAAGCACGTGCACTGGGCCTGTCTTTCAGGCCACAGGTCAGGGACTCAAACTACAGAGCTGGCTAGGTGGGATCCTCTGCCTTAAGCACCATGCCACCTGCTGGCCAATCTCATTCCCTCCATTCTAGTTCACTCTGTTCTGGCTCCTTCTGTCAGGAACACCTGGGATATGTATTCATACTAAGGTATTAATGGCTTAAGGCTATTTTCTCCAGTGCGTACATTTATATTTTTAAAGATCTCGGGCCAGCCCTGTAGCCTAGTGGTGAAGGGAGCCAGGTACCACATGGCTGACTGAAGTTTGAATCCCAGCCCTGTTGGCTCAAAACACACTCCAGATATGTGAACATGTGTGCACAAGATTCCAACAGGATGAAGAATGAAGGAGAGGATTGTGGCTGACCACATCCCAGAGGGGCTTGCTTTCACCCTCTCCCTCTCTCTGTCTATCTGTAATAAGCACATGTGCCCTTGAGTAATTAAAAAAAAAAAGAAGAGTAGATTTAGAAAAAGGTTACAGCTTTGTGGCAAGCAGGTGGTGTGGTGAAGGCACTGGACTCCCACGTGGCTGACTCTGGTTCAGATCCCAGACCTGGTGGCTTGAAAATTACTGCTGGGTGCATGTGTGTGTGTGCCCAAAATCCCAGGAGGCGAATAGAGTAGAAGAGATTGCAGTGTGGCCATCCCCTGTAGGGAATGATTTATCACCTTCCCTCTCACTGTCTCTCTCTAGTGAGCACATGTACACTATGGTAAAAACTTAAAAAAAAAAAAAAAAGGAAAGAAAGAGAGAAAAGGGAAACAGCATAGCCCAAATTAATTGACTCAAACCAGTGCTAGAATCAGCAGGTGGCATGGTGGTTAAGGTGCTGGACTCTCACTTGGCTGACTGCAATTCAGTCCTAGACCTGGTGGCCTGAAAATCATGTCGGTACACGTGCGTGTGTGCCCAAAATTCTGAAAGGAGAATGGAGGAGAAGGGATTGGATCATGCCTATCCTCCTGGGTGGGGGGGTGATTTCTCACTTTCCCTCTCTCTGCCTCTCTCTCTCTAGCAAGACCACACACCCTGAAGTAAAAACCTTTTTAAAAAAGTAGGTGTTGCTGGACCAGCAGTTAGCGTAATGGCTATGTCGCTGGACTCCCACGTAGTCAACCATGGTTCGCGTCCTGGACCCAGTGGCTTAAATTCACGCCAGGCGCGTGTGCGTGCGTGCCCAAGATCCCAAGTGGAGAATGGAGGAGAAGGGATTGCGGCATGGCCATCCCCCCTGGGGGGTGATTTTGCGCTTTCTGTCTCTCTGTCTCTCTCTGTCTGTCTGGCGAGCGCACGCGCCCTATAGCGAAAAAAACTCTCCAAAAAAAAAAGTAGGTCTTGGGGGGCTAGCAATTGGCGTAATGGCTATGTCACTGGACTCCCATTTAGTCAATCATGGTTCGAGTCCTGGATTCTGTGGCTTGAATTCACGTCAGGCGTGTGTGCGTGTGTGCCCAAGATCCCAAGAGGAGTATGGAGTAGAAGGGATTGCTATATGGCCATCCCCCCTGGGGGGTGATTTCTCACTTTCTGTCTCTCTCTCTCTCTCTCTGTCTTTCTGGTGAGCACGCATGCCCTATAGCAAAAACCTCTCCAAAGGGGGGAAAAAAACAAGTAGGTGTTGTGATTATGTTAGTAGATTGCCTAAAGGTTATGTCTCTGGACTCCCATGTAGTCAACCACAATTCAAGTCCCAGACTGGGAAGCTTGAAACTCACGCTGGGCACGTGTGTGTGCGTGCCCAAAATCCTGAGGGGAGAATGGAGGAGGAGAAGGGATTGTAGCATGACCTTGGGTGTAATTTCTCACATTCTGTCTCTCTGTCTCTCTCTCTCTCTCTCTCTGGCAAGTACACACACTCCATAGCAAAAATCTCTCTTTAAAAACAATAGGTGTCAAAATGGGGAGTTATTTTTATATCTGTGTGTCCGAATCCTTCTTGTACCCATCCTGTAGCAGACTAAGAGACAGTATATGCCATGAACATAGCCAAGAAGTTGGAAGAGAAAAATCCCTACAAATCTCAAAAACTGTAGACTACAAATTACTCCAGGTTGAAGCTATGCATAAATGAACAAACAAAAAAATCCTTTTATTTTTCTTTCACATGAATTATTTATTTATTTATTATAATTATTTTTCAATTTTACCAGACAGAGACAGAGTGAGAGAGAAAGTGAAAAAGCAAGCTGCCACACCTGGGACTCGAACTGTGGCCAACCATGTGGGAGTCCAACACCTTTAACCACCCCATCACCTGCCAGCTCTAATTCTTAAAGGCTTACTATGTACCACATTTCTTCTGCCCATCTTCGCCTTATGCTGGTTAGATTTTAAGACCATAAATCAGGATATATTTAAAAATCATTTTCGGATTTGTGCATGCTTATATAAAAAGTCAAAGATAGTGCAGCTAAATCACTTCTGGGTATACACTTTATGAAAAGTTCTTTGCTGTACAAGAAAAAATATCACACAAAATGCTGGCGATACGGTTGCTCTGAGCAGTGGATTAGTTAAGAGCTCTGGTCCAGCGTACACACAGGTGGGTGTTGGGAAAGTGGCTGTTGTGCTTTTTGATGCCTTTTCTGTAAAATTTTACATTTAATCACTGTACATCTTTACATTGTACAACTCAGGTTTTCCCTACATGAGAGCAGTGCATATTAGTCAAGTCAAAGACGTTACCATGTACCTTATTATTAACACTTTTTTTTCTTTTCTTTCTTTTTTTTTTTTTTTTTTGGAGAGGTTTTTGCTATAGGGAGCTTGCACTTGCCAGAAAGATAGAGAGAGACAGAGAGACAGAAAGCGAGAAATCACCCCCCAGGGGGCATGGCCAGGCTGCAATCCCTTCTCCTCCATTCTCCTCTCTGTATCTTGGGCACGCACGCACATGCGCCCGCCATGAATTTAAGCCACCGGGTCCGGGACTCGTACCACGGTCGGCTATGTAGGAGTTCAGCGACATAGCCATTATGCTAACTACTGGTCCCTCTTTTTTTTTTTTTTTTTTTTTTTTTTTTTTTTTGAGAGTTTTTTTTTGCTATAGTGCGTGTGCACTTGCCCGAAAGACAGAGAGAGACAGAGAGACACAGAGCGAGAAATCACTCCCCAGAAGGGATGGCCACACCACAATCCCTTCTCCTCCATTCTCCTCTCAGGATCTTGGGCACGCACACAAACGTGCCTGGTATGGTTTAAGCCACCGGGTACAGGACTCGAACCGTGGTTTACTACATGGGAGTCCAGCGACATAGCCATTATGCCATCTGCTGGTCCCTCGCACACTCTTTTTTATGTTTTAAACCCACTTTATTGAAGCATGGGTGACATAAAGAACTACCATAGCTACTGTGTACAGTTTCAGAAGTTTTGAGATAAGCAAAAGCACGGTGAGGGCTAGAAACATATCCATCACTTCCCTAAGTTACTTCCACTTCCTTTTATTATTTTTATTTTTGTGGGAAGAATACTTAACATAAGAGGATGTTAGTAATTTTTAAGTGCATAGTAATAACTATGGGTGTCGCACTGTATAGCAGATATCCAGAACCTACTTATCTTACAAAACTGAAATGATAGCTTTAGATCCCCCTATGTCTGACAACCACCACTCTGCTCTGTGTTTCTATGGGTGTGACTATTTTAGATTCCACATATAACTGTGATCATGCAATATTTCTCTCCTTATCTCTGACTTACTTTATTTAGCATAATACCCTCCAGGTTCACCTATGCTGTTGCAAATAACAGGATTTCATTCTTTGTAAGGCCGAATAATTCTTCATTGTGTATGTATTCATTTCTTTATCTTCGTGTATAGCCACCCCCTTTCTTTATCTATTCATCTATTTTTTTTTTTTTTTTTTTGGAGAGGTTTTTGCTCTAGGGTGTGTGAGCTTGCCAGAAAGACAGAGACAGAAAATAAGAAATCACTCCCCTCAGGGGGAGATGGCCACACCACAATCTCTTCTCCTCCATTCTCCTCTTGGGGACTTGGGCATGCATGCACACACACCTGGCATGAGTTTAAGCCACCGGGTCCGAGACTCGAACCATGATCAACTACATGGGAGTCCAGCAACATAACGATGACACCAACTGCTGGTCCCTGGCTATTCATCTATAGATGGACCTTAAGGGTGTATTCTATGACTTTTCTGTTGAGAATAATACTGCAGTGAATATGAGAATGCAGCGACATAACCATTATACCATAAGCTGGTCTCTGTCCTCATTTTATTTCCCTTCTTTTTAATTTTGATCTTGTTTTCAATGCCTATTACAGAACCCAGAAGTAGGATGGCTGGGTCATATAGTGACTGTATTTTTATTTTTTTGAGGAACCTCCATACTGTTTTTCATGAAGGTTATACCAACTTACATTCTCCCCAGCAGGGTCCCAGCGTTCTCTTTTCTCTGCATCCCGCCCTGGACCATAACTTTCTAAACTTTACTTCTATTTTCTAGCAAATAGAGACAGTGATGGGGCCCTTTTCATTGACCATTATGAAGATTAAATCGTTTAAGGAGGACATGTAAATCATTTAGCATCATGCCAGACACAAAAAAAGTGCTCAATAAATTGTAATTGTTTTAAGAACATACTCATTTTAATATTTATTGTTATTATAGTCTAAGGGAAAATACTGCTGACAGGGAAGACTTTGGTGTGGGACAGAAGTAATTTGAGATGGTAGGAATAAAAATCAGCAGAAATAGAAGTAAGTACAAGAACCACTGCTTTGCGGGACCAGCAGTTAGCGTAATGGCTATGTCGCTGGACTCCCACGTAGTCGACCGCGGTTTGAGTCCCGGACCTGGTGGCTTAAACTCACGCCGGGCGTGTGTGCGTGCGTGCCCAAGATCCCAGGAGGAGAATGGAGGAGAAGGGATTGCGGCGTGGCCATCCCCCCTGGGGGGTGATTTCTCGCTTTCTATCTCTCTGTCTCTCTCTGTCTGTCTGGCGAGCGCACGCGCCCTATAGCAAAAACCTCTCCAAAAAAAGAAAAAAAAAAAAAAAAAAAAAAAAGAACCACTGCTTTGGGAACAGCAAATGGCATAGTGGTTACATCACTGGACTCCCACATGGCTGACTGTGGTTCGAGTCTTGGATCCAGCGGCTTGAAATGCCAGACCCATGAGCCCAAAATCCCGGGAGGAGAATGGAGGAGAAGGGATTGTCATGTGGCCGTCTGCCCAGGGGTAATTTCTTGCTTTCTATCTCTCTGACTCTGGTGGGCGCATATCCCCTGTAGCAAAAATATCTCTTAAAGAAAAGATAAAAACCCACTACATGAGCCACCTGGCACACAGAAGGAGGAACAAGATAAGGATTGAGCAGCGAAAGACAAAGGCACAGTAAGACGTGACCAGGGAGAGAAAGGCTTCTGTCCAGGCTGCGCCAGGAGCCCTGTGGCTGGCTGCCCTCCCAGCAGGAGCTGACTTCCGGTAGTGACACTGCGGTAAGAGGGTGCCGTGAGGAGGACGTCACCGTTACAGGAGGAGCTAGACAGGGGTTAAGTAGCTTCTCCTGGAGCCCAGTGCACACCCCAGAATGAGCTCTGGAGGGAAATCACCTGAGTTATGAGTAAAAAGGGTTGTGTTGGGACTGTCTCAAACCCTTGAACTCTGAGAAGGTCTTCCTGGTTAAGCCCTGACTTCACTGAAGTCAGCAGAGGGGATACAGCGCGTGGGTGTCCATGCTGTCGTGTTTCGCTCATTGTCATCGTTGCTCTTAAGGACATGTTGAGTGAGAAAAGGAGAACGTTTGTTATTCTGGTGCCCTGAGAAAGTTAGCAGGGTTCTGGGCAAACTCAGAAGGCTGTTTGTTAGTATTTCCTCCTTCCTTTGACTAGGAAGGGTGGGTTTACTTAGAGCAAGGAAGAAAGCAGGGAGCCAACAATCATTCTGTTAAATATGCATACAGGAGGGGCCAGCAAGTGGTGCAGTGGTTAAGGGCACTGGACTCCCACATGACCATGGTTTGAGTCCTGGACCTGGCAGCTTGTTTTCTCACTCCTCCCCCCCCCCCCCCCCCCCCCGTCTCACTCTGTCCCGTTCTGGTCAAATTAAAATAAATAAATAAGTAAAGTTAAATAAAATTATATACATATACATATACATATATATATATATATACACATACATATATATATATATATATACATATATATATATATATATATATATATATATATGTATATATATTTTTGAGAGGTTTTTGCTACAGGGCGCATGCGCTTGCCAGAAAGACAGAGAGAGACAGAAAGCAAGAAATCATCCCCTGGGGGGATGGCCATGCCGCAATCCCTTCTCCTCTATTCTCCTCTCGAGATCTTGGGCACGCACGCACACGCGCCCGGCGTAAGTTTAAACCACTGGGTCCGGGACTCGAACCATGGTAGACTACATGGGAGTTCAGCGACATAACCATTACGCTAACTGCTGGTCACAATGAAATAATTCTTTAAAAGAAACATGCATACAGGACTGTACATGTATACATGTGCGTGCAAGCGAGCACACGGTGAGGCCAGGTCTCAAGTAGACGCTATGGAGTGCATGATCCCTGGGCTGAGAATTTTGGATTTATGTTGAGAAAGTGAATACAAGGAGATCCTTTTGTGGAGCACTGAAGTCCATATAGTTAATTTAATACAGAATAAAATCACCTCCCAGGTGTTACTGGAAAAGGTAATCTCTCACTTGAGAGGAACGAGTCAAAAACCTCATCCCTGTGTTACTGACACTGATTTGAGGATGCAGCATTATCGAGGATGGGTTTTATTTCAAGGCTTTGAATCTCCCCACCCGTTGTATACTGGAGGAGATAGATAGAATTGACTGGTCAGAGAAATCCTGTCCTCTGATTATTATTATTTTTTTAAAGATTTTTACTATAGGATGTATACATTTGCTGGAGAGACAGAGAGAGACAGAAAGTGAGAAATCACTGCCCAGGGGAGATGGCCAGACCACAATCCTGTCTCCTCTGTTCTCCTCCTGAGATCTTGGGCACGCACGCACACATGCCTGGAGTTAGTTCTTTCTTCCTTTTTTTGGAGAGGTTTTTGCTGTAGAGTGCGTGTGCTCGCCAGAAAGACAGAAAGAGACACAGAGACAGAAAGCGAGAAATCACCCCCCAGGGAGGATGGCCACACCGCAATCCCTTCTCCTCCATTCTCCTCTCAGGATCTTGGGCACGCACGCACACGCACCCAGCGTGAGTTTAAGCCACTGGGTCTGGGACTCGAACCGCAGTTGACTACATGGGAGGCCAGCAACATAGCCATTATGCTAACTGCTGGTCCCAAACCTGGAATTAGTTTTAAATCACTGGGTCCAGGACTTGAACTGTGGTCAGCTACATGGGAGTCCAGTGTCATAACCATTATACCATCTGCTAGTCCCTGTCCTCTGAGTTTTCAACATCCACTGTCCTGTCTGTCAGACACCGACGTCCCGACCTCATTCCCCGTCTGTCTCACTGGTCTGTCACTCCAGCATGGGGACGTGTTTTATATTCGTTATCCTGCCTTTTTGTTTTGATTTCCCAGGAGCTTAGCAATATTGTTGAAATACAGCTACAGCCATCATGTGAAGGCAGAAGGGGACACGGTACCAACTGTCCCAGCTTTAACTCATGATTTTCTTACCCTTTCACAGAAGGGTAAACACCTTTGGAAGACAGTTTAAGTTCAGCCTTCTTCCACCCTATTTTCGAGCAAATTGGAAATGTTCAGTCGTGGATGAGAATTACATAATGCTCCAGTGAGCTCAGATTAGGAAAGGTGGACTTTTGGTATTCATACAGATAAATCCATATTTTAGGGTACTAACTCTTCCCCCTGCTATTCCTGTAGTTTCTACTTTTCTAATCAGATACCAACTCTTTCCCCCGGGTGTCCTTCTGCTCTGCTGTCCGCTCACCACAGAGTGGGGTGCCCTGAAAGGAGAGGAAGGTGAACTGCACTGAGGCCTGCCCGAGCAGAGTCTAGCCAGCCCGTGGGGAGCAGTGCTCTGAAACGGGAGGAAGACGAAAAAATGGTTCTTGGGCTCTATCCTGTACCAGACCCCTTCTTGGAAAACTCCTCTGACCCCTACCAACATAATTAAACCCAGTGCAAGGGGGGCAGGTCTGCATCTTACTCTGTCCAGATCGTCAGGGAGATGTTTAATTGGAAAGAAGGAAGAGCCATGTGTTGGATCGAGGGAGCTGAGAATGTGTTTTTCTGTTTATAGAATGGGGTGTTTTATAACCTTCCCGAGGACTGTTATTTCATCTGCCGTCGCTCTCCTAGGTGTTGGGTTGAGAAAACAGCACGCCGTGCTTCTGAAGTAGAGCTGGGTAGATGGGGGGGAGTCTGCGTCTGCTGCTCCTGTGATTTTACCTTCAGAAGGAGAGAAAATGAGCTCACGGATGGGTTATCCTTCAGTTCTATTAACATGATTATTTCAGTGTTGGTTACGTGCAAAAATAACTCATAGCTTGAGTACAAGGAGACTCTATTCACAAAATACCTATATATAAAGAATGAAATACTAGAAGGGCTGGCAGGTGGTGTGGTGGTTAAGGGCGCTGGACTCCCACAGGGCCGACCGTGGTTCGAGTCCTAGACCTGGGAGCTTGCTTTCTCACTCTCTCTCTCTCCTCTCTCTTATTCACTCGCTCACCCTTTCTCTGTTCAAATCAAAATATGTAAATACATACATACATACATAAGTATATACATAAAGTTAAAATAAAATAATTTTTTTAAAAAGGAGTAAAATACTAGAGTATCTATTTACAACTCTGATTTTTTCACTTCCCTGTCTTCTAGAAATATCTGCTTCTATCACTTAGCTGTGGATTTAGATGTCTTCTGAACCCTGTACATGTACTTGGCAGTTTGTCTTACATATTGCATTGTCTTTTATAGTTTTTCTGTGGGTCTGTTTCTCTTTAGAGAGAAACAATATGGTTATATTGTTTCAATACATTTGATTAATCAATTATATTGATTAACAATATGGATCCTGTGTGATTCCATATAAAGAAATGGAGGGGAAAAGATTGTGGCATGATCACAGTCCATTTGCGGAATGATTTCTCTTCTTTCTCTGTCTCTGGCAAGGGCACATGCACTCTGGCAAAAACCGGGCTCCCATGTAGTCGAGCATGGTTTGAATCCTGGACCCAGTGACTTAAACCTCACTCAAGGCACATGCGTGTGCCCAAAGTCCCGAGAGGAGAATGGAGAAGAACGGGTTAGGGCATAGCTATCCCCAGGGGGTGATTTCTTGCTTTATAGCTCTCTGTCTCTCCAGCCCTAAAGCAGAAGTTACTCTAACAAAACAAAAACAACGAAAAAGAAATGTTAGAATTTCTGGCTTACCAAGAGCTGACAATACAACATTTTTTATTCAACAGTACTATGTAAACAATAGGACAATGCCATGTTTTTTTTTTTTTTTTTTTTTTTTTTTTTTTTTTTAGCAAATTTTATGTTATTTCCTGGGATTTCGAGTAGGCAGGATGGTAGCTGCATAGGTTTAGCCTACAGTCGATCTAACTCTGTCACTTTAGAGGTGTGGCTTAGACTGCTTGAGTGATGTGCATATAACTGCATTGTTTCTGGAATAGTATTCAGTAAGTTTGCCAAGGAGGTGGTTAGAGATTTGAACCAAGCCTAGATTTAGGTCCGATTACCCTTGCATACTCTCCATGACAGCATGCTGATTCGAAGTTCTTTGGGAAGTGTGAACTTCTGTAGTTGCATGTAGTGTTATTTGGGGGTAGGGATGTGGAACATACAATCACAGTTTAAACAGCTATGTGAAGTGCCATGGATGTCCCATAACATGATTTAAAACAATTGACCCAGGTCTCGGACAAATCAGCCTCCAAAAAGTCAGTTTGATAATAGAAATTGATAATGCAGCTGGCATCTCATAGAGAGCTATTTGTTTTCTATGTTTTTTTCTCTGACACTTTGAACAGAAAGATAATGTTCATTGCCTTGGTCTTCCATTACTGAGTTGTTGGAATCTGAAATACTGGCTTAGTACAGATAAAACTAGAGAGCCAGGGACCAGTAGATGACGTAATGGTAATGTTGCTGGGCTCCCACATAGCTTACCGCAGTTCAAGTCCCAGACCTGATGACTTGAAAGTCACGCTGGGTGCATGTGCATGCGTACCCAAGATCCTGAGAGAAGAATGGAGGAGAAGGGATTGCAGCAAGGCTGTCCCCCGGGGGTAGGTGGGGGGATTTCTTGCTTTCTGTCTCTCTGGCGAGCACATACGCCCTTAGCAAAAAAATCTCTCTAAAACCAACTAAGCAACCAACCAAACAAAAAAGTAGTCAACCAAGGGCAAGATTTTACAAAACTCTCTAAAACCAACCAACCAGCCAAACAAACAAACAACTAGTCAACCAAGGGCAAGATTTTGATAATACTCACAGCAAATATACAATCAGACTTCAAAAAGTTCATAAAGGACCTTCCATGTTGGTGAATGCATCCCCATACCTGGAGGGTGGTGCACTTCAGCTCCACGGGGACAGAACCTTCTTGCTTGGGACCCATCCAGTGGTCACCCTACAAACTGTTCATCTGTATCATTTATAGTATCTTTTACAATAAACTTGCAAATGTTGTTTTTTTTTTTTTTTTGTCATAAGGTACATGAAGTTACCAGAGAAAGACAGAGAGAAGGAAAGTGAGAGATCATCCCCTAGGCAGGGATGGTCACACCTTCTTCATGCTCCTCTGGGGATGGATTTTGGACATGTATACACATGCGCATGGCATGATTTTCAAGCCACTGGGTCTGGGACTTGAACCGTATTCCACCATGTGGGAGCCCAGTGCCTTAACCACCATACCATCTGCTGGCCCCCTAACCCTATCTTCCTCCTTTTTTTGTTGTTGTATTTTGTTTTATTCCTCTTTCCTCAACCGATGCTTGTAGCTTCTGTAACTAATGTAATCTGTAACTGTTGTAACAAATAAGGTCATAAATAAGCCTGTTTGCTTAGAAGAGGAAACTTAAAGTCACTTGCTTCAAGCAATGGTTACAAAAATCCAACCAGGACTGGGGTCTCAGATGGGAATGTTTACTCAGGGAATCAATGTAAGAGCTTAAATTGAGAAAACTGTAATCATGCCATTGTTTGCCTTAATAGTTACTCATGGATGTTTAGATTGTTTTGTTAAACAGTGTAGCTTAAAGAAAATACATTGTAGCTTCCCTGAATCTATCAATGTATATCACAAGTCTGAGTGAACAGATTCAATGTTGCCCTAAGAACAGAATCCGGGTCATTAAAGTCCTGTGAAAGGACAAGGTGCACAGAACAATTTTGAGAAAATCGGGAGGGTAAGGCTAACACTGACCTGGCTAAATTTATGCTATCAATAACCGTGGATGCCCCAGAAGTGTATCGGTATATAACGTGCTGGAAATTTCTGTTCTGGGAGTCAGTTGTGGGTCACACCCCATGCAAGAAACACAGCTAAATAACCTCCTTTTCTCACTCCCACTTCACAATTATTCACAGAAAAAGCTGCAAAATTTTAGGGAGCAACAAACTTACAGAAGTTCCAAAAACTGACTTAGCCAAACTCCTTCTATTGGGGGAAGAAAAGGTTCAAATCTTTATGGGTGAAAAAAAGGAAAAGGCTATACTGGAAATAAGAAAGGTAAAATCCACCAATGTATGTCAGAGTGACAATGGAAAATGTAGCTTGTTTGCTCTGAAAGCAAGCATGCATTGCAGGCCAGCTGGTAGCGTAGTGATTGGGAGGGCTGGGTCCCGCATAGTTGGCTATGTGGTTCGAGTCCCAGACGCAGTGGCTTGTCCTAACATCCCAAGTGGAAAACAGAGGAGAAGGGATTGTGGGCTGGCCATTTCCCTTAGGGGACACTTTCTCACATGCCCACCCCTGCCTTTGGCAAGTGTAAATGCCCTGTGGCAAATTCATCCAGGAAAGAAAGCCCAAACGAACGACTGAACAGAAAACTCCCAAACCGAAAACAATCCTGTGCATTGTACAGACTGATTCCAGAGTACCTGGTAAATTTAACCCAATGATGAATTCTTCTGTAATATTTCATAAAAAAAAGCCTTAGCAAAGTCTAAACTGGCATCTCTTGTTCTACTATACCAGGCAAAATATTTAAAACACAGAGATACACATCCATGTTTAAGATATCTGAAATACAGGAGAGTGACTTAACTAATCCATGTCTTAAATATTTAGCAGTGTAAATTCTAAGTTGAATTATTTTTCTTAATGTGACTATTTTTACTGATAAATATCATTTCTACTTCTTTGACATCTTTATACATTTTTTAACACATTTTCCCCTTCTTTGCTCCAAAATTATACCAAATGGTGAAGAGTAATCTACTGATTTATTTGTTGTTACTGGACATACCTTCTGAAGTTACGGAAATTCCATTTTCTTTTGAGAAACGTAAATTTAATTTCTTTGGTTTCTCACAGCTGCACTGATGTGGGAGAGCGGTATCTGAAATATCAGAGCTCTGTAGATCTAGAGTTTGAACTTTAGGATGGAACATCTGTAATAAATACTTAATTTTGAAAAATTTATTTTTTGGCAAATATAAACATGTATTCCTTTTTTTTTCTTTCTTTCTTTCTTTCTTTCTTTCTTTCTTTCTTTCTTTTTTTTTTTTTTTTTTTTTTTTGAGAGGTTTCTGCTATAGGGCGCGTGCGCTCGCCAGACAGACAGAGAGAGACAGAGAGACAGAAAGCAAGAAATCACCCCCCAGGGGGGATGGCCATGCCGCAATCCCTTCTCCTCCATTCTCCTCTCGGGATCTTGGGCACGCACGCACACGTGCCTGGTGTGAGTTTTAAGCCACTGGGTCCGGGATGCGAACTGTGGTCCACTAGGTGGGAGTCCAGCGACATAGCCATTACGCAAACTACTGGTCCCATGTATTCCTTTTTTAAAAAAAACTCATAAAAGTTGAATTAAACTGTGAGTTTATTTTGGGGCAAAATCTAGAAATTCATGACAGTATTTTCATAATAGGTGTTTTCCATGAGCTCTTCCCCCCCCCCCCCCCCCCCCGCCCAACACACACACATTAAATGCACTGCTGAGAGAAATAGATTTGAAATTATCTGGGGTTTTTAGTAACTAAAGCAAAACTTCAGTAACCTACGATTGATGAATGTCTTCATTTAATCAACAATTTTATTTTTTTAGAGAGATTTTTGCAGTGTGGTGTGTGCACTCGCCATAGAGACAGAGAAACACATAGAGACAGAAAACAAGAAATCACCCCCCAGGGCAGATGGTCACACCGACAATCACTTCTGCATTCTCCTCTCAGGATCTCGGGCTCGCGCGCGCACACACTCACACACGTACTTGGCATGGGTTTTAAGCCACTGAGTTTGGAACTTGAACCTTGGTCAACTACATGGGAATTCAGCAAGATAATTACGCCATCTGCTGGTCCCTGATCAACGAAGATTTACTGAGCACCTACTATGTGCTAGGAGTTGAGTACATGGAATTCTGGGAATACAGCAATAAACCAAATGGTCCTCAAAAGGCTTTCAGTTTAATATGGGAGATGAGCAATCCATGGATAAGATCACCAAGATTTTGCTACAGTTTTAGTGATACCAAAGATGGGAAGAGTAGGTTATGAGGATTTCGTTTCCTCACGCAAGAGAGAGAAATACAGCGTGCTGGAGAGAGAGCAGCGGGGTCACATATTTTCCTAGTGTGGCATGGCCCCTGCCCCCTTCCCCATGCCTGCTGCCCCCTGCCCGCTTCCCCCTGCCCGCTGCCCCCTGCCTGCTGCCCCCTGGCCCCTGCCCCCCTGCCCGCTGCCCCCTGCCCCCCGGCCCCTGCCCCCTGCCCCCTGCCCGCTGCCCCCTGGCCCCTGCCCCCCTGCCCGCTGCCCCCTGGCCCCTGCCCACTGCCCGCTGCCCCCTGGCCCCTGCCCCCCTGCCCGCTGCCCCCGGCCCCTGCCCCCCTGCCCGCTGCCCCCGCCAGCAGTGTGAAGAGAAGCCTGCAGACATGCTCGTGGTGAGGAAGCGTCCCTGAGGTGTCTCGGTTTGAAGCTAGCTAGTCTTCCCTGCAGATTTTTCCTTTCTGAGGAAGAGGGTCAATTTTCAGAGCATGTGAGTGACACCGGCGCCCTCTGTATCCATCCAGAAGCCAAGCAGAGGAGACGGGATGGTGTGGACGTCGGACGCCCGGGTTCTGTTTTCCAGGATTCCTTCTCGGCCTTTCCTTGATCCCAACCGTTGCATTTCTTATTCAGAATGTTGCCCCCAGAGTACCTTGGTAATTTACACCAGGTTAATTTATTCTGTCTTGGCGCTAATCACAGACTGAATTATTTATGGGGGAATAATTTTAAAATCCGTGTTCCGCACCTTCCGGACAACATTAGAATGACAGTGTGGGAACTGCTCGCGGGAGGGGAATCTCTTCCGGAGTTGATTCTCCTGTCAGTTCCAGTGTGGAAAGTAGGTGCTTGTTTGTTTGTTTGTTTGTTTGTTTTGACCCTGTTAACCTTTAAACAAATAAGAAACTTCATTTTAGAATTAGATTTACAGAAAAAATTGGTTGTTTTTTACATTTTTTTAATTTTTGAGAGGTTTTTGCTATAGGGCGTGAGTGCTTGCCAGAAAGACAGAGAGAGACATAGAGACAGAAAGCGAGAAATCACCCCCCAGGGGGGATGGCCACACCACAGTCCCTTCTCCTTATTCTCCTCTTGGGATTTTGGGGCACACACGCACATACTCCCAGTGTGAGTTCCAAACCTCTGAGTCTGAGATTCGAACCACAGTCAGCCACGTGGGAGTCCAGACACGTCACCATTATGCCATCTGCTGGTCCCAGGAAAAATTCTGCTGGCAGTCCAGGGAGTTCCTTTGTACCCGACACCACTTTCCCTCACTTTAAGCCCTTATATTAGTATAGCGTGGTGGTTGGAAAAGTCACGAGGCATTTTTGCAAAGAAAAACAGAACAGTGCATCATGCCTTTTCCGACAACCCAATCCATTTCTCACAGTTAACGAGGGAATATGGGCAAGTTCGTACGCGATTCAGATATCCCGAGTTGGGCTTTATGTCCTCCCATGCTTCTGCGTCCTGCCTCGGCCACTTTACGAGGTTTAGTTGTCCCGTCTGCTTAGGTTCCTCTTCGCTGTGACCCTTCTCAGACTTCCCTTCTTTTCACGACCTTGATGGTGTTGAGTGCTGGTCACGTATTTTGTAAGATGCCCTCACCTGGGCTTCGTCTGGTGTTGTGTCATAGTTAGACTGGGGTCATGGGTCTAGGAGGGAGTTCACAGAGGTGTGGTGTCCTCGTCTGCCGTGTCCAGAGCACACAGTGTCAACATGACCGGTCCCTGTACATACTAACCTCGACCACCTGGTTGGGGCAGTGTTCCTCAGGCTTCTCCTGGGTAAATGGCTTCCCTCTTCTCCAACTCTTCAGGGGGGAAGTCACTCAACGTGGCCCACCCTTGAGGGATGGGGCCTTGTGTCCCTCTTCCTGTAGGGCAGGGTGTCTGCATACATTATTCGGAATTCTTGAGCAGAGGAATTTTGTCCCCCACTTATCTACGTATTCATTCACTCCATTATTTATATCAGTACGGACTCATGATTTAGTTTATGCGTTGGGCTTTTTTCCAATTACACTGATTTATTTTTAATTAATTAATTAATTATTTTTTTTTTAGTTTTATCTATTTTGATTTATTTTGTTGCTCAAATTGTTCTGTCTTTAGGCATTAGGAGCTTGTTCAGTTAGTTTCTGTGTCTCTCTCTCTATTTTTTTTTATTTTTTTGGAGAGGTTTTTGCTGTAGGGTGCGTGCGCTCTCCAGACAGAGAGAGTCAGAGAGACAGAAAGTGAGAAATCACCCCCCCGGGGGGATGGCCACACCACAATCCCTTCTCCTTCTTTCTCCTCTTGGGATCTTGGGCACGCACACATACGTGCCCAGTGTGAGTTTAAGCTCCTGGGTCCGGGACTTGAACTGCGGTCGACTATGTGGGAGTCCAGCAACATAGCCATTATGCCATCTGCTGGTCCCTCTGTGTCTCGTTGATGTACCATCTTTGTGGAATTTCCAGAACTTTTTTTTTTGTTAGCATTACAAGAGGCTTCGGCCTTATCATGTATATTTCCTGCCCTTATAGTAGGTGCTACTTTTTCATTACATGACAAATACTGTATTTATTGCAATTATTGTCAACTTAGTGTGTTATAAACCTTAAGATTAAAAAAAAAAAAAAGAAACCCTCAAAACCTAAAATTTGAAATATTCAAATTAGAAAAATCTTCTACTATGTTGTCATGTTTTCTTGGACTCTGGGCCTTCCCTAGTGAGTGGATTTGTGCACTGGGCACACACCTGGGGGTAATAGGAGGAGTTGGGATGGCAAAGCTTTTGTGTGAGGACCAGGCAGTAAGCTCTTGGAGCTTGGTGGTATGAAACCTGTTGCAGCTATGTGGCTCTGCCTTCCTGATGTGAAAGCAGCTACAGACTGTATGCATACGCATGGGGCAGCTACTTTTAGAGCAGAAACTTATTTCCAAAGCCAGCCTGCCAGGGGCATAGCAGTATTGTAATGTTGTGCAATGCTGGACCCATATGAGAAGGTTCTGGGTTCAAACCCCAATACCTCCCTGGATATATGGGCACACATGCATGTGCTTATAACCTGAGCAGGCTGGGGGTTGGGTTTTGGCACCCAGACCCTGCTGGGGCATGCTCCATCTTTTCCTCTCATGAAATAGATAAACAAATAAACCTTAAAAAAGGAGAAAAGTCAAAGAGAAAGTGGGTGATGGTCTGAGTTTGACCCGTGGTCCGTGAGTCCCGTCGCATGTTAAGAGAACAGTCTCAGGGACCAGCAGTTAGCGTAATGGCTATGTTGCTGGACTCCCACGTAGTCGACCGCGGTTCGAGTCCTGGACCCGGCGGCTTAAACTCACGCCGGGCGCGTGTGCGTGCGTGCCCAAGATCCCGAGAGGAGAATGGAGGAGAAGGGATTGCGGCGTGGCCATCCCCCCTGGGGGGTGATTTCTCGCTTTCTATCTCTCTGTCTCTCTCTGTCTGGCAAGCGCACGCACCCTATAGCAAAAACCTCTCCAAAAAAAAGGAAAAAAAAAAAAAAAGAGAACAGTCTCTGCAGACATAAGTTTGTCATTTACTCTCTCTGGGGTCTTCGATAACTAATTTCACTTCCAACAGGCTCAGCATTCCTCAGCTCCATAAGGGATGAACAGTATTGATGATGACCAGCAAGTAGCATGGTGTTTAAGGCGCTGGACTACCACGTGGCTGACCGAGATTTAAGTCTGAGGCCTGGTGGCTTGAAAATCACAACAGGCATGTTTGTGTGTGTGTGTGTGTGTGTGTGTGTGTGTGTGTGTGTGTGTATGTCTCCAAAATCCCAAAGGGGAAATGGAGAAAAAGGTATCATGGCATGACCATCCCCCCTGGGGGGTAAGTGATTGTTCACGTTCCCTCTCTGTCTCTCTGTTTCCGTCTCTCTGTCTCTGGCTTGCGCACATGCCCTATGACAAAAATCTAAAAAAAGAAAAAAAATTGATGTTGGTCCCTCTAGGGTGAAAGGTTTAAATGGTGTAAGTAATGGAGCTCTCTGCTCAGCCCATGCCTGTGAGCTATCATTAGGATCATTGTGTCATTCATGGTTAAACAGACTCTGGAGAAGGAAAGGCAGTCGCACTGATAATTCCACCAGGATAGCAGGTTTACACAGGGGTGATCTAGGCCCGGTCTCAGAACGCGTGGCTGGTGTGGTCCGACAGCTGTTATTATTGTGGGATCGTCTCTTTAATGCCCTTACTAAATGCCTTTAATTACCTGCACATATTCTGCCCCGCTTCCTGAGGCAGGATCCTGGCCCGGCCCGCCTGGTTCTCTGAAATTACCCTTTCTTCTTCTTCTTCTTCTTCTCTTTATTTTCTTTTCCTTTTTTTCTTTCCTTTTTTTTTTTTTTTGTTTTTGTTTTTTTGAGAGGTTTTTTGCTATAGGGTGCGTGCGCTCGCCAGAAAGACAGAGAGAGACAGAGAGACAGAAAGCGAGAAATCACCCCCCAGGGGGAATGGCCATGCCACAATCCCTTCTCCCCCATTCTCCTCTCGGGATCTTGGGCAGGCACGCATACCCCGATGTGAATTTAAGCCACTGGGTCCGGGACTCAAACGAGGGTCAAATACATGGGAGTCCAGCGACATAGCCATTACGATAACTGCTGGTCCTCGTTCTTCTCTTTCTTTGATCTCAGGAAATGGCCAGATTAAATGAAGCTAAAACTATATTACTGGATATTCATGCTAGAAGGTGGTGAACTTCCTCTCTAAGAACTGGGGTTTTGCGATTCAATGGGATGCCCTCCGCATGTGAAAACGCGATATTAGCACTTCTTTCTGCTTTTCCCCATCCTGCCTGGGCTGACTTTCGGAGGCCTTCAGTGGAGATTCTGCCTTTGCCATCTGTTTTGACCTCTAGTTACTGTGAGCCTTTCAGTCTTTCCTGTGCCTCTTATGAGCTTGTTCTGCCTCAGCGTCTTCACCTAATTACCCTCGCTGGGAAGATTCTGCTTCTCTAGGAGGTTTTTCTTACTGCGGTTCGTTTTTCCTGTTCTCTCCGTGTCCAGGGTGGGAACCGAAGACTGGCTTCTACCGGAAGGGGAGGCCCTTGTAATGTCAGTGTGGTCTTGACCTTGTGAGAGGATGAACTGGGACTTCGTGAAAAGGCAGGTTTCCGGGAAGGCCCAGAGCCCCTGGCAGTGGTGCCTAGCACTTAGCTTCACCTCAAGCGCTCCTGATGATTCAAACGCACTCTCACGGTGGAGACCCACAGCATTAGACAATGTCTGAAAAGGGGGGACAAATTACAAAAAGCTCTCTGTCGTGTTACTTTGCAGAGAGCTTTCTCGGAGATCAAAGCTCTCTCTTTGGTGTCAGAAGCCACAGTCCGTAAGCTCTGACCCAAGTGAGCTTTCAAGACATTTCCTTTTCGATTTCTTTCATCTTTTCCTTTTTTCAGCTCGCTGTTGGTAAACACACATGTACAAGGGCCATCTCATTGGGCAGGGATAAAACATTTGGGGATGGAGTTTTTGCCGAAGCTTTGAAGGGTAAGAGATAAGAGAGCTGAGGCCCTGTTTGAAAATATTCTCCAAAGGTGTGTAACTGAGGATGACAGGGGGTAGAGGAGGGCAGAAAAGTCAGGGTTAGGAAATGTCAGGAGGGTAGGGGGCTTGGGGTTCAGGGAGGGACGTAGGTGCGGTATAGCCCACAGACAGAGCACCTCATGCAAGTGATGGAAGAACGCAGTTAAATCGTCCTAAGCAAAGTTTCTCTGGCAGGATGCAGAGGATGTGCAGGGACTTGAGGGTTTTGTTTAAGGCTCGCATTGGTTTAGCAATTAATAAGTATTTGCCATGGTTTTCTTTTAGGTGTTGATTGAAAAGGCAGCTATTTTGATGTAGGGATTTGAAATGCCTTTAGTGGCTTGAATGGCAGAGATTTCCAGAGATCCTAGTTTTCAATTCAGACAGCATCTATGTCGTGGTTCAAAAGTATTTCTTGGGACCAGCAGTTAGCGTAATGGCTATGTCGCTGGACTCCCACGTAGTAGACCGCAGTTCACGTCCTGGACCCAGTGGCTTAAAACTCACGCCGGGCGTGTGTGCATGCGTGCCCAAGATCCCGAGAAGAGAACGGAGGAGAAGGGATTGCGGTGTGGCCATCCCCCCTGGGGGGTGATTTCTCGCTTTCTGTCTCTCTGTCTATCTGGCGAGCGCATGCGCCCTATAGCAAAAAACCTCTCCAAAAAAAAAAAGAGAAAAAAGTATTTCTTTAACTCATTTGTAATGAGATTCTGATCTCAACACATACTGTGCTGGGCCCTGCTGGGGAGGCACAAAAGCATTAATGCCTCATTTGCAAGGAAGTTTTGTTTTTGGAGTAAGATCAAGAAGTGCATAGAAAAGGGGACCAGACAGTGGTGTCGCAGTCACTCAATTGGCCTCACACGGGGAGGTCCTGGGTTTGCATCTCAAGGTCTTCCTGTTCGTACCAGATGTCCATGCCTGTCCATGACCCAGGCTAACTGAGGCTGGGAATCATTTTTGGCATGGAGATGCTATTGAGAGTCTACCTCTCTCTCCTGGATGAATTAAATACAGTTTAAAAAGTTACACACATGAATAGTGACGTGCTGATAAGGCATCTGTGGTTGTTAAATATTGCATCCTTCTCATTAGTAGCTCAGAGGGATGGCTTCTTGAAAGAGGTACCTTCAGATAGGCCTCAAAAGATGAATGTGATGGAGTCAGAGAAAAGGAAACAAGCATTTCAGATGGGCGTCTTGCCAACAAATATAAGAATGGAGTGGGACCGGGAACCGGCAGTTAGCATAATGGCTATGTCGCTGGACTCCCACGTAGTCGACCGCGGTTCGCGTCTCGGACCCAGTGGCTTACAACTCACGCCGAGCGCGTGTGCGTGCGTGCCCAAGATCCCGAGAGGAGAATGGAGGAGAAGGGATTGCGGCGTGACCATCCCCCCATTTCTCGTGTCTCTCTGCTCCGGCGAGCGCACGCACCCATAGCGAAAAACCTCTCCAAAAAAAAAAAAAAAAGAATGGAGTGGGACCAACAGGTGGCGTAGTGGTTAAGGTGCTGGACTCCCACGTGGCTGATGGTTTGAGTCCTGGACCTGGAGGCTTGAAACACATCAGGCATATGTGCGTGCATGCTCAAAATCCCGAGAGGGAAATGGAGGAGAAGGGATTGTGGTGTGACCATCCTCCTGAGGAGGGTGATTTCTTGCTTTCTGTCTCTCTGTTTCTCTGGTGATCACACAGGACTTACAGCAAAATCACTCAAAAAATTTTTAAAAAGATTAAAACAAATTGGGACTAGCAAATGGCATAATGGTTATGTCACTTGACTGCCAAGTAGTTGACAGTGGTTAGAGTCCCAGACCTGGCAACTTAAAACTCATGACGGGCATGTGTGCCTATGTGTCCAAGATCCTGAGGGGAGAATGGAGGAGAAGGGATTGTGGCATGGCCATCCCCTCTAGGGGGAGTGATTTCTTACTTTCTGTCTCTGTCCCTCCAATTGAGTGCATGTACCTTTTAGCAAAAATCTCTCTTTAAAAAATTAATTAAACTTAAATAAAGAGAATGGAGTAAAATGATACATGGTTGGTTTGATAAAGGGCAAATTTCTCCATCTGACTGGCACCATGGGTTATTTCTCGTTAGTGGAGGAAGACAGTGTAACTCATCAGATGTTTGGGGTCATATTGTAAAAGACCTTAAAAGCTGGACTATGTATTCCACCAAAGGTCATAGGGATCTATGAGATTTTCAGCAGGGTGACAATATGTGAAAAACTGTACTTTAGAAACACCTCATGGTTCTATTTTGCTGGGAGGATGGGAGATGAGACTCATTGGAGGGAGTGGGCAGAGTTAAGATACTATAATCTGAGAGCTTGCCTAAAGTGACCACAGTGGTAATGGAGAAAAGGGGCGAGGGAAATGACATCCCAGAAGAACCCGGTCTTTGGCCATGTGCAGAGGACTTTGCATGATCCGCTTGTTTCTTCTTACTCTTAACAACTCTTTGATGGAATATTTTATCCTTATTTTGAAGGAAGGACACTGAGGCACAGAAAAGTTAAATTCCATGTCCAAGCACAGATAGGTAGGGAGTAAAGGGCACAGGCTGTGTTCTCCAGTATGATGGCAAGTAGTCACCTGAGGCTTTATCAATTGAAGTTCATTAAAACTCAATTCTTAAAAATCAGGCCCTCAAATATCTGTGACATTCCAAGGGTTCCCTATGAACTCATGTGGCTAGCCCATGTTAGATAGCAGAGAACATTTCTGTTAGCGTAGAATCGTCTATTGTATAGTCATAAATTGGATATTCTTTTTTTTTTCCTAGATATTTTTCCTATAGTGTGCTCGCCAGAGAGACAGAGAGAGACAGAAAGTGAGAAATCACCCCCATGCTGCAATTCCTTCTCCTCCATTCTCCGTTGGGGATCTTGGGCACGCACGCACACATGCTCCCAGTGTGTTTTAAGCCTCCAGGTCCAGGACTCGAGCTATAGCTGACCATGTGGGAGTCCAGCAAGGTAATAATTATGCCATTTGCTGGTCCCAAACCTGGATATTGTAACTCCTGAACTTAAATCCTTAAATCATCACCTCTACCACGTACCATCAACTAAAAACTTAGTTTCTTCCTGGATAGCTAGGCCAATGGGGAAAGGCGGGGGCGTCTAGTACAGTATTTTAATGATGTCTTTAGCGCTATATTAGTGAAGTTGATTAAAAGCCTCTATTTCTAGTTCTTTTCAGTTAAGTCATATTATTTTAAATTACATTGTGGTGAGGGGGGAGACAAGCTAATATTAATTTAAGACAATATACTTTTCCAATGACAACAATATCCAGCTCATTTTAGTCTCGTGGGAGGAACATATTACAATCTATTTGAGGTTGGGGCCTCCGTTCTAATTTGAAGATTGCATTTGGCAAGCTTGCAGCTTGGTGAGACAACACACCCATGGTTATAAGTCTTGTTGCTGCTTAGATTTCTCTTTAAGAGTCTTTTCAGTTCAGTTCTCCACTTTTAAAATGGACTACAAAAGTATGTTGAAGAGATGGATGTCTTCCTTCGCTGAGTACAATATTGCCAACGCAGAGACACCGATTGGATTGGTGTGTGATACAGGATGTGTGATAATGTTAAACTGCAGAGACATTTATTTCCTTATTTCAGATGAAAATGGAGCATCTCACTGCTATTGGAAGAGCCGGCATATAATTCTTTAGCTATTAGGATCGTGGTCTTACTTTTCCTGTAAACATCGGCATTTAGCCAAGCTGTTTCACCAGCTTGTAACGTTGGGTCTCAGGAAGGCTAGACCTTTCTTTTAGAGGGAAGCTGGAGAGCCTTCTCAGGAAGCTCCGTCTGTTTTGCTAGAGGATGTTCTGTCTTGTCTGTTTTGTATATGCAAGGATATTAAGCCTATAATCATTTGGAAGGACCCCTCTACCATGCTTTCATCTAATTTCCACGAGGCGATGACATGGACTATTAGACTTCATGAGCTCATGCTGTGTAAGACTTGTTTCACTCCCTCTCTCTAACATTATTTATCTAATGGCGGGGGGTGGGGGTAGTGTACCTTCAACAAGACCCCAGCGTGCCGCGACCCTGCTAGTGTGTGAGTGCATACCCGTGAGCTCAGGTCAACCAGGGACCTGCAGCTCCATCCAGCGTCGCAGAGCAGTGCCTGCCACTTGCACCAGCACTGCTGGACATGGCGTCTCGATTTTTCTTCCTGCTCTTCAGTGGTTGCTATCCCCAGCTCTGCAGAGATTGTTTTTGAGGCTTGTCATTTTTTGTGTTACTTCGTACCAGAGTTATAATGAGGCCAATTAGTGGCTGCAGATTCTGAACTTGCTGGCTCCCTATCATTTGGGAGCTTCATATACTTCCAAAAAGAACCTTTCTTTGTCTTTTCCCCCAGATTCAGATTTTATGGCCAACTATTTTTATTTTTTAGAGAGATTTTTGGTTTTGATTTTGTTTTCCTCTAGGGCATGTGCATTCCCTGGAGAGACAGAGAGAAAGTGAGAAATCTTCCTCTAAGAGGGATAGCCACGCTGCAATCCCTTCTCCCTCCATTCTTCTCTCGGAAATTTTAGGCATGCATGCACACGTGCCCAGTATGAGTTTCAAGCCATCCAGTCCGGGACTAGAAACAAGGTCGGCCATGAGGAAGCCCAGTGATACAATCGCTACGCCATCTGCTGGTCCCCAGATTATGGCCGACTTTAAAGGTCACATAGTAGTCCAGCTTTGCTTGAGTCCTGGATTATTGTTTAATGTTTATCAAGTATTGATTTGTTGGCCAGAGTGATTGGTGTTCATGTACAATCAGCTGTTCTTTTGCCTCTGGGTTTGTTTCTGGATTACCCCCTCCTTTCCAAACATGGGGCATCTCTTCACGTTTTCATCTCACACTGGAAATAGAATCCCGGACTCAGGATGAAGACAGTACAGAGATTCCCCGTTTTGTTCAATGCCTAAAACTAAAGATTTTATTAGTAAGCCATTATTCAGAAATCTTGCAATGGAGCCGATGGGCTTTTATTTTATTTTATTTGCGGAGGTTGTTAAATTGACTTACATGAATACCTAAGAGTTTTGCAACATGAAGCATTTTAAGTGTTTTTCATTGAGAATTGTTCTGTTTCACACTTGAGAATTTCAAGGAACCAAGTGCTTTTTGGACCCTAAACAAGTTGTTTTGAATTTGACAGCTAGTAGGTTCAGGTGAAGAGTTAAATACATTCTCTGTTGTCTGTGATCAAAAGGGGACACCTAGAAGAAAATCAGTTGTTCTAGTAGTGCTAGGTAGGTGGCATACTCTGGACTGTCAAAGTTATTCCCACCAGCATTCATGGTGCTGCTACCAAAACCACGCCATTCTGGAAAGGAAACCTGGTCATGCTTTTGTGTAGCCTAGAATTTGAGGAGAATAAGGAAATTGGAAGACCAGCAGATGGCATAATGGTTATGCTGCCCTCATAGTCAACTACAGTTCGAGTCCCAGACCCGGCAGCTTGGAACTCATGCCACACACACGTGTGTGTGTGTGTGTGTGTGTGTGTGTGTCCAAGATCCCAAGAGGTAGCAGGAGGAGTTCTCGACTAAAAGGGACGTTTGGAGCCTATTATGGCTCTGCCTCTATCTGTCACCTTGACAATTTCTTAACCTTTTTTGGTCTATTTTCTTGAACCACTCCCTTGGTGCTAAGAGATTGGAGATAGATCTGGTCAGTGGTCATTCTTATTCTGCAGAAATCTTTAGAAGTTCACATTTAAGGTGACTGAAGTTGGGCTTCATATTTCAGAATGCATTTACAGAAAATATTATGAGGATCCCTGCAGTATTTTTCTTGTATGAAATAGCTTCAATTACTTTGATTTTTAAATCCATACTTGGCATGGGAAAAATAAATCTCATCTGAAAGGCGGGTGTTCAGGATGAGGAAAAGAATCTGGTTGATGCTTTGAATATCCAAACACATTAACTTTATTTTAAAATTCAGTGCTATGTTATTGAATTGATTGTATGTCATCACGACACTGAGCAGAAAACGAACTTTGCAAAAAGAGATTTCAGAGAAACCCAGAACAATAAACATGAGATGGATGTTTACAGGATGTCCACGTTTTTATAACTTTGGCAGACCCGGATGTTGCCTGCATTAGAAACCATTTCCTGTAAACACGTTTCCATTTAAAGGAAGCATCTGTCCCATTGGGTTGACTCCTCCCTCCACCCTGAGCCATCTGTGTGCTCTTCTGTAACTGACATATATCATTTTTATAAATGCTTTGGGTGTAGCCTCAATTTTAAAACAAAACATGAAGCCAAAAATCTCAATAGATTTATGTTTATTTTAAACTGTTTGAGGAAAAACAAACAGCAGGTTTATACGCTAATTGAGTCCTTTCTAAACCAGAAACCATACTTTTTCAGAATACGGATATCAGGTGTTTCTTTAAGCCTTTGTTAGTTGGTCTGTGGTAGTTCTTGGCATCGTGAGAATCACGTTGCACCTTAGCTCTATGCCTAAGGACAGTAATGATCATCTCTCTTTTCTCAGCTCTGCATCCTTTTTCATTTAGCTTCTTCTCCCTCTGAATAAAATAGTTGAATCCTATAAATTCAAGAAACTAAAGATTCCTCAATGCCGACAAAGAGGACAAGGAATGTTCTACCAGAAGGAGTTTCCTCATTTCTTGTTTTGAATAATTAACCAGTTTTCTCTAAATCAATACACATTTATTGAGCTATTTATCATGTACAAGACCCTCGGTAAGGACTCAGAGGGAAAGAAAACCATCTTGCCTTGGAGAGGACCCTTGGAGAAGAGACGCAATGTAAACATATCAACCCCACATATTTTGCAAAGAGCAATGCGGATATAGAGATTGCTCAGAGAAAAGCTAGATCATTTTTCCCCCTGGGACGGTCATGGGAAGGCTTCCCAGAGGAGCTTTGTTAAGATAAATATGGGGAAAAGTACTAGAGCCTGGAAGAGTTTGGCGTTAGCTGGCGAAGTCTTTTCGTGAGCTTTCCGCACTCCATCATTGCTTCGCTGCCATCTTCCCTCTGTGAGCAGGCCTCGGAGATAAATCAGATACCGTCCCTGTTCACCGGGACCCATGCTCTTTTCCAAGCTTGGGTATGAATCTTATCCATAGACAGTCAGAGGAAAAGCTGTAGGCTAGTCTTAGTCCTCTTTCTTTCCGCCCACTCTTTTGCAGTAGGCTCTTCAGGGACAGAATTCCTGACACCAAGAAGGATCCTTGTAGATGTGGTGGGAGAGGAGGATAAGCACCTGTTTCCCCTTCTCCCCACTGGAGCCTCTACGCTTTCCCAGGGCCAGGCCCTTGGCTCTGGAGGTCACCAGCAGAGCTCAAGGATGAGGAGAATGGGTGCTGATTTACAGGGTCCGAGACGCCGTGGTGCTCCCGCTGCACGCCTCCCTCTGTATCCCAGCAAACAGCCTCTCATGGGTCCCGGCATCCTTCCTTGCTAAGCTCAGACCAGGCCTCACTATCCTCCTCAGTACAGCACTTTCAACAGCTGCTAATGACTGATTAGAAATTGGCATGTGTTGGGACCAGCAGATCATGTGATGGTTACGTTGCTGGACTCCTCTAAGGCTGACTCCGGTTCAAGTTCCAGACCTGGTAGCTTCAAACTCATGCTGGACGCCTGTGTGTGCATACGCAAAATCCCATGTGGAGAATGGAGTAGAAGGGATTGTGGTATGGCCATCCTCTCTGGGGGTGATTTCCTTCTTTCTGTCTCTGTGTGTGTGTCTCTCTTTCTAGCAAACATGCCCTATAGCAAAAAAATCTCTTAAAAGAAATTGGCATGTGAGTTTAGATAGTTTGGCTTTTCTTGTTCTAAAATTTTGAGGAAAGGGTTAAACGTGCTAAACTCATAAGATTCTAAATTGTGAGACTTTCCCCAACCCCCACGTGCAGTTTATGAGTGAGGAAAAACACAGAGACTTAGGACAGAAGCCTCGGTGGGGAACAGATCTGTCAGATGGTGTGTCCCAGCGGTTCTCTTCTCAGGAACACGAGCAGCTGGAGACGAGGTGGGGGATCACTCCTGCTGATTTAAGGGAAGTGTAACAGATTTGGGAGAAAACCAGCTGAGTCAAGTAGCTTACAGATGGGAAAAGTTTTCAGTTGTCTTGTGTTCTAGGGCACAAAGATGTGTTAAAGGCCTTGCATGAAGCTCTAAATTTTGATCATTTTTTCCCCATCTACATGCATCTTTCTGAAGTTCCCAACTGCTATCCCACATCCAGACTCACCTTAAGGGACCAGGAGAGGGAGTAATGGCTACGTCGCTGAACTCCCACATGGCCCAACACAGTTCAAGTCCTGGACCCGGTGGCTTGAAATTCATGCCAGGTGCATGTGCGTGCGTGCCCAAAATCCCAAGGGGAGAATGGAGGAGAAGGGATTGCAGTGTGGCCGTCCCCTCCTGGGGGGTGATTTCTTGCTTTCTGTCTCTGTCTTTCCTGCAAGTGCCCATGCCCTATCACAAAAATCTCTCTCAAAAAAAGAAAACACTGGGACCAGCAGTTAGTGTAATGGCTATGTCGTTGAACTCCTGTGTAGTCCACTGGGGTTCAAGTCCTGAACCTGGTGGTTTAAACTCATGCTGGGCTCATGTGCATGTGTGCCCAAGATCCCGAGAGGAAAATGGAGGAGAAGGGATTGCGGTGTGGCCATCCCCCCTGGGGGGTGATTTCTCACTTTCTGTCTCTGTCTTTCTGGCAAGTGCACGCGCCCTATAGCAAAAAAAAAAAAGCCTCTCCAAAAAATAAATAAAAAATAAATAAATAAATAAATAAATAAATAAAAGACTCACATAAAGCCTCAAGTTCCCCTTTGACATTTGTACCTCCTGAGGTCCCTCCCTCCTCTGAAACTCTGTAGACTTCTCAGAAGTACTCACATGCGTGGACTAATTACATAGTGCCCCATGATTTTCAAATGCTTCTCATTTTCAGGAAGAATCCTCTTATTTCTTGAGGCAAAAGAGCAATTCTTCTCTGGAGAGGTCTTACTGTTGGTTTAAGACTAATGAAGGTTACACTTTATAAAGTTAAGAACGGAGAAGTAGAGAGGGTACCTGCATGTTATTTTAGTTACCTAAACTGGAGCTTTCCCAGTGGTGTGCTGAGAGGGTCCATGTTAAATGTAAAATAAGGAAAAAGAGCCACAGCCAAAAGAGTATGAAACATGCTGAATTAAGTGATTTTTTTTTTTTTTTTTTGAGAGAGGTTTTTGCTTTAGGGTACATGTGCTCACCAGAAAGATAGAGAAAGACAGAGAGATAGAAAGCTAGAAATCACCCCCAGGGGGGATGGCCACACCGCAATCCCTTCTCCTCCATTCTCCTCTCCGGATCTTGGGCACGCACGCACACGTGCCCGGCATGAGTTTAAGCCACTGGGTCTGGGACTCGAACCGTGGTCAACTACATGGGAGTCCAGCGACATAACCATTACGCTATCTGCTGGTCCTGAGTTAAGTGAATTTTAAAATTAGTAGATTAATAAGGCAAAATGAATATCTGTACTTCCCACATTCCAGGCACTATGCTAAGTCTTTGCATACATCGTTTATTGAATGTTCTCAACCATTTCAAGAGGGTGAAATCATTTTATTTTCACTTTGTAAATGAAAAAGATGAAGACTCAGGGAGGGGAAGTAACTTACTCAAAATTTACCACCCGTAAATGGGTAAGCCCAAGAAATCTAAATCCGTCTGAGCCTACTGCCAAGCTCTAATCACAAGATTTTCTTTTAAAACTTCAGTGCCTTCCAGAGCTTTTTACTATTTTCATATGCATTTGAAGGCTATAAGAGAATGGTGGAATAGACAGCATTTTCCAGGCATATATTGCATATTTTCAGAAACCATTTTTTCCCCTTCAAACTATCTTTTGAGACTAGTATTCTAAGGAATATGTCTTATGATAAGTAGAATTCAGGTTTTATTATACTTACAATTTTATCTTTATTAACAAGCTTTTATAGCCATGGTGTCATTTAATTCTCATAAGCTTAGAACAAGGTACATTAGGTATTATTATAGCCATTTCACAGATGAGGGGAAATTCATAATATATCACATTACAAGTAAATTTCCCCAGTTTTCCATGAAGTTATGGAGGAGCAGAAGATGGAATATAATCAATTATAGGAGATCTAAGAGACTATGAGGTGGGACCAGCAGTTGATGTAATGGCTATGTCTCTGGACTCCCATGTGGTTGACCGTAGTTCGAGTCCCGGACCTGGTGGCTTAAACTCACACCAGGCACATGTGCATGTGTGCCCAAGATCCTGAGAGGTGAATGAAGGAGAAGAGATTGCAGTGTGGCCATACCCGCTGGGGAGTGATTTCTCGCTTTCTGTGTCTCTGTCTCTTTCTGTCATTCTAGTGAGTGCATGAGCCCTATGGCAAAAATCTCTCTCAAAAAAAAAAATGCCAGATAAAAAAGAGACTATGAAGTAAATTCGCACTATTTGTACAGCTAGTTATGAGGACATGGTGAAGATTGTGAGTGTGTGTGTGTGTGTGTGTGTGTGTTCATGTGTGTGTTTTAAAGCAATAACCCACCTTCACTAACCTAGAAAGGAACTTGGATGTAAGCATTTCTACTTTCTAGAATTCTCCATAGTTCTGGAATGTTTTTATATTAGAGAAGGGACAAGAACCATGAATAAGGTTGGAATCTACAGTAAACTTGGCAATTACCAGGGTGTGAAAGAATGGGAGGGGTAGTTAATTGATCAAATCAGAGAAAATAACGGAAAGATAAAGTAGACACAGCAAAGTTGAGTAACTTGCAACGTAAAGTTATGAGGAAGGAATATGCACTCTTCCGGTTAATGTCCAATCTTCAAAGTATATTTTTTCTCTCTCTCCCCCTCTCTCTTTCTCTCCCCCTCTCTCTTTTTTCCCCCTTTAGATAGAGACCCACTGTTGAGATCTTCCTGCATCATTGTCCCAGCTGGGACTATAGGAGGGAGCCACTCTGCTTGCTGTTTTAGGCAAGAGTCTTGCTAGGTGGCCCAGGCCAGCCTTGAACCTCTGGTTCTCCTGCCTTCGACTGCTGAGTTGCTGGAATTATTAATGCATGCCACTGAACCCCATCTTCAGGGTGGATCAGGAATCAAACCTGGATCTCCCATATAGTTCCAGCCAGTAAAGCACCACATCTCAGCAGCTTGGGCCCAAAGCGTATTCTAGCATGTCTGGAAGACCAGAAAGCAAGTCATGGTATGTATCCACTTTTTGGTTAACGGAAACCCATTCAACACAGTGTGAAAGCCTTAACTCTTTTACTCTTAGCAATGTCTTCCCATGTGTGGTTAGTGCTTTGGCCATCCTGTCACTGTGGAGCTCTCACAACCCACCTTTCCTTTTTTCTTTTTGAGAGGTTTTTGCTATAGGGTGCGTGCGCTAGACAGGCAGAGAGAGACAGAGAGACAGAAAGTGAGAAATCACCCTCCAGGGGGGGATGGCCACGCCACAATCCCTTCTCCTCCATTCTCTCGGGATCTTGGGCACGCACGCACATGTGCCCAGTGTGAGTTTAAGCCACTGGGTCCAGGACTTGAACGTGCGATCGGCTACATGGGAGTCCAACAACATAGCCATTATGCTAACTGCTGGTCCCTCTCTAATATCTTTTTGTAATAGGCTGTGAAAAACCACCTCTTTGTTTGTTTATTTATTTTGGTCTCAGTGCTTAATAATTAGGAGATTCGCAGCAAGTGCTATTGTATAAATGATTAAATACCTACCTCAAGTGATTTAGATGTGGAGGGCGGGGATAGTTAGGCTTGCGCGTACATGGGGAAAACTGAGTGTTAGATTATGTATCTCTCTCAGGGTTACCCAGTGGCTGCACTATTGGTATTTTGACTAGACAATTCTTTTTTTTTTTTAACTTGAGATTTTTGCTATTGAGCACATGCACTCACTGGAGAGAGAGATAAAGAGACAGAAAGTGAGAAATTACACTTCTCCCCCCCCTGGGGGGATGGGCCATGCTGTGATTCTTTCTCCATTCTCCTCTTAGGGACTCTGGGCACGCACTGAAATGACAGAGGGCTAGTCAGCCTCTAAGAGCCTCCAATGCCTCATTAGTAAAACAGGGATAACGATAACACGTTTCCTCTAAGATGATCGTGAAGATGGCGTGAGAACGTGAAACACTTCTGGCAGAGGGAGAGAGCTTAATAAAAGGTAGCTTTGAATTCGTATCTGTAGGACCTGGCTGGAATGAGTATCCGGGAGCAGCGGGGGTGGATCTGGATCTGAAGCTGTGTCTCTGTCTCTCTCTGTTTTTTTTTGCCTTTCTGCTTCTTCATCTATTTCCCTTCCGTGTCTGTGTCTCTATGTCTCGCTGTCTCTCAATCTTTCACGCTGTCTCTTACTTTATACCTCTGTCACAATATCTCTCACGCTCAAAGTCTCTCACTGATATCTCTGTCATTCTGTGTCTCTGTCTCTTTGTCTCTTTCTCTTTGTTGCTACGTCTGTCTGTCTGTCTATATATGCCTCTACATCTGCCTGTATGTCTCCCTATTTGCCCGTGTCTCTATGCTGATGTCTCTGTGTCTTTGCCTATCTCTCTCTCTTTGCAAGTCATTCTCTCTTTCTATCTCTAATTCTTTGTCTGTCTCTGTGTCTCTCCATCTCTGCTCCTTCTCTCTGTGCTCTCTTGCTCTCTTTACACATCCCTCATCTCTCTGCCTGTCTTCTCTCTGTCATGGTCATATGCCAATATGGCTGAGTCAGCAGCCATGGCCTGGGGCCAAAGCAGGCAGAGCCAGAGTGCAGAGAGCTTGGTTCGTCTAGGGGTGTCAGAGAAATGAAAGTAGCAGCTTCTTAGCAGCGACGTCTACATGTGGTCTGACAAGGACTGGGAAAATACAAGGACTGAGGCACATCAAACTGGGGAGCTGGAAGAAACCGGCGTTCTGGGTGTGAACCAGGATGTGACAGGAATTCAGACATAAGGGGATGGTGGCTGGAACTGGAGGGGAGCAGCTGGAATAGTCGATTCAAGAAAGACTTGGAAGAAGCAATGGCAGACCTTTAACTGGCAGGGGAAGGCATGTACTAAAATTAAGAGTGTGGGCTTTTGACCCAGATCAGAGCTGAATTCTTGATTCTGCTTCGCGTTAACCATGAGGTGTTCAGAAAGCAACCTAAGATTGCGGAGCCTTGGTTTATTCCAAACACAGCCCTCGTAACGCCTGTGGAGGGGCTGCTGCGAGGTGTGAAACGTGGCGTAAAGTTTAGCATTAGATATTAGGCATTCAGTAGAAGGTAACACAGGGTTGTTCTTGTAGCCTAGTGGTTAAAGGAGCTGGACTCCACATGACCTACCAGGGTTCAAATCCCAAGTTTAAAAAAGACACTGGATAAATGTCCATGCGTGCCTGAAAACCTGACAGGTTGGACAAATGGAGAAGGGATTGCGGACTAGCCATGCCCCAATGAAGGTGTGTTTTTCCTCACACATGCCCTCCAGCAATGAAAAAATAGGGTATCAGCACATGGTGTAATGGTTATGTTGCTGAACTCCCATGTGGTTGACTGTGGTTCAAGTCCCAGACCAGGTAGCTTAAGCTTAAACTCTCACCCAGGGGGACCAGCAGATGGCATTAATGGTTACATCATCTGACTCTCACGTGGTCGACTATGATTCAAGTCCTGGACCTGGTGACTTAAAACTTACGCCATTGCGTGGGCAAGCATGCCCAAGGTCTGGAGAAGAGACTGGAGAAGAAAGGATTGCAGCATGACTATCCCCCCTGGGAGTGATTTCTCACTTTCTGTCTCTCTCTGTCTCTCTGGTGAGCACACATGCCTTATAGCAAAAATCTCTCAAAACAAAACAAAACAAAATAAAACAAAAACACCACAAAAACTCACATAGGGGGTTTGTGTGCATGTCTAGAATCCTGAGAGGAGGATGGAGAAGAAGGGATTGTGGTGTGGCTACTCCCCTAGAAGGTAATTTCTTGCTTTCTCTCTCTTTGTCTCTCTGTCTCTTTGGTGAGCACAAGCACCCTATGGCAAAAATCTCTCTTAAAAAAAATTGAAGGAAGCTAGAGTCTATAGGGGTGAAAAAGGAAGGAGGCAATCAAAGTTGAGTTCCATGGACTGTGGAAGAGGAGTGTGGACAGTGAGTAGAAGCAATCCGATTTTGCGTGGATGGAGTGTTTCAGTGAGCAGCCTAATTTAAACCTGATTGTAGGGATAAGTAAATTTTCTAAAGCGAGGGAGGCTTCCAGCAAAGCAGCCTCACATTTTATAGCACCGCTGGGCATCTGTGCACCCCCAACCCGATCATTTATAGTTTTTATGAGCCTAGATAGATTTGGAACACTTTGGTTTGTGCTTGAATACAAAATCCAGCCCCTCTAAGAAGGGCTGTGAAATACGACGGAAAAAATCTGCGATATTGTTTATATGTTGCGTGGATGTGCAACATGACGAATGAGAGTAATAGCTGGTAACCGATATTAGATCATGATGACAAGGAAATTCATTGTGGGGAACTTTCCTATAAAGAACGGGTAGCACTATCAATCCACTCTCACCGTCAGGAAGTTACTTTTTGAGAAATTATCCTTTCCACCTCTCCTTTGCCTTTTCATGGTCCTGTGGTTTGATTTAATGCCTTCCTCTCGACGCCCGCTTTTGCACAAAATGCCTCTCACTTTCCTAATGCTGTGTCACTCATTGATGATCATTAATTCAGAGTGCTGGGCCTTTGTTGCAGTTTTTATGAGGCGTTGTGATAAATTTTGTATTTGTGCATTTTTTTTTTTTTGGTTGCGTGTGTTTGTCTATGAAAGAGGCATGAGCTTTGCAGTGATTTTTGGCTGTGGGCCTTGGGTATATATATAATGGCTTTAAAATCGACTCCATCTAGCTCTGACCTCCCCGTTCACGTTTATTTGTAGGGGCTTTCTGTGCTATTGGGATAAACATATGGTGGGAAGCTGTGGCCATTACCTGCCCTGCCTGTTTTCCTTTTGCTTCTGCTAACTCCCTGGCTTTTCTGTTGAAGGCCACTGTCCTCCGCTACCCCATGATCTTACTGTACTGTCAGTCTTTCTTTTTTTGTGGAGAGTTTTTGCTATAGGGCGTGTGCACTCACCAGAAAGACAGAGACAGAGAGACAAAGTGAGAAATCACCCAACAGGGGGGATGACCACACCTCAATCCCTTCTCCTCCGTTCTCCTCTCGGGATCTTGGGTACATATGCACACATGCCTGGCGTGAGTTTAAGCCATCAGGTCTGGGACTCGAACCACGGGTTGACTACATGGGAGTTTAGTGACGTAGCCATTACGCCAACTGCTGGTCCCTGTATGGTCAGTCTTGATCCCCCTAGGAAGGGCATGCTATTAATTGTGGCCAGAGTATTCCATTTCTTGGTCAGTGATTGGCTTATAGATCAATGTTTTCATCCATTCACTCAACAGTATTTACAAAGTATCTACTGTATGTTTTTTTTAAAGAATTATTTTATTTAACTTTATTTATTATTACTATCATTATTATTTTTCAGTTTGATCAGAGAGAGACAGAGAGAGAGAGAGGAAGTGAGAAAGCAAGTCACCAGATCTGAGACTTGAACTGTGGTCTGCCATGTGGGAGTCCAGCGCCTTTAACCACCATGCCACTTGCCGGCCCCACATCTACTGTATGTTGGCATCTGGTTTTTATGGTTGTGGATACCACAGTGAGCAAAATAGGATCTCTGTGCTTACAGAATTTCCTTTCTACTTGGAGATGATATAAAATAAGCTAGTAAACAGAAATATAATAAAATTTCAGATAATGGTATTTCTTAAAAAAAAAAAAAAAAAAAAAGTGGGGCATGGGAGAAGATCGTGAATGTTGGGGATGGCGAGCTTTCTTTTGAAAAGCGGTTCCAGGGCCAGCAGGTGGCATGGTGGTTAAGGCACTGGACATTCCCACATGACCAAACACAGTTCGAGTCCCAGACTTGCTTTCTCACTTTCCCTCTCTCTCTCTCTGTGTATCTCTCTCTGGTCAAATGAAAATAAATGAATAAATAGGTAAAATAAGTAATTCTTTAAAAATAAAAAAAAATAAACGGGTTCCTGGAAGACCTCTACAATGAATTGACGCTTGGTCTGGATGAAGTGAGGGAATCTGCTATATTAATATCTCTGAGAAGTACTTAGGCAGGGGAGACTACCAAGCGCAAAGGCTCTGGAGCTGTGGGAAGCAGGGACATGTGCTAGACGAACGTGATCAAGGACAGAGTGATAGGGAAGGAAAATGCTAGAAGCCACATTACCCAGAAGCTTATAGAACAGGACCAGGACTTTGGGTTCATTGAACATCTGAAGGGTTTTGAATATGGCAATGACCAACAGGGATGAATCAGAAACTTTCCTGAGATATGATATGTGGATGTTGGGAGAGAAAGGCCACTTCTTTACCTCTGGGACAATAAGTTATGAGGATGATGTAAGATGGAACTGCTAAAGTCATCTTCTTGGTCATCTAGACAGAGGCAGTTATTGCCCCCAAATAAAGGAGCCATCGTTTAAAGGGACGTCCAAAAATACTGAGATAGGAGATGGGCAGAAAGAAGAACCCTACCAGTATGATAAGACCCTGGATCTAGCCATTCCTGAAGTCCCTCTGGTAGTACAGTACATTTTATTTTTGGTTAAACATCTATTGACAGTGAGTCAGGTGAGGCCATTTTTTACTTGGAGCCCTGAGTAATAATCATTGTTTTGGTGGTGGCCTTTACTAATACTCAATTTTTACTCATTATTCTATAAGCTGTGACTAATATAAACCACCATTTTACATGATCTCATTTGAGTATCATAATAATTCAAAGAGGTAGGCAGATATTAAATAATACCTAGCTTAGTGATTGAGGATATTAGACCAAGTGACCCACACAGTGATAAATATTTAATTGGCAGAACTGGAATCTGAGAGACATTCTGTGTGACTATAGAAATTCCATAATCTATTGGCTATAACTCGATAGTTTAGCAGTTTAAAATATGTCCTCAAATTCTTTGAGACTTCTCTTGTCAAGAGGTAGAGCCTAATTCTTCTTGGGAGTGGGAGTGGGACTCATTGACTTACTTCTAATGAGCAGAAAAGACACAAAAACAGAATGAGAGGGCGTAACTTCGGAGTCTGAGTCATAAAAGGCAGTGGAGTTTCCTCGCAGTCTCTCAGATCACTCGCTCTAAAGGAAGCCCACTGCCACGTCACACGGGTACTCAGCCAGTCTTGTGGAGGCTGATGTAGTGAGCAACTGAGGCCTCCAGCAAAGAGCCGTGTGAACGAGCTGCTGTGGAAGCTGGTTCTCCAGCCCTGGTCCAGGAGCCCTCAGATAGCTACAGCCCCAGCTGACAGCCTAATTATAACCCATCAGCAGCCCTGAACCAGAACCACCCAGCTAATCTTCCCTGGATTCCTGAGCCTTAGAAGTTGTGAGATAATCTGATGAATTAACACCTCACCTCAGTTAAAATGGCTATCGTCAAAAAAGACAAAAAGTAAATAAATGCTGGAGAGAATACGAAGAAATGGGAACACACTGTGGGTGGGAATGGAATTAGTATAGCCATTATGGAAAATGGTATGGAGATTCCACCAAAAAATTAAAAATGAACTATCATATGATCCAGCAATCCTACTGGCTGGTGTGTGTGTGTGTTTGTGTGTGTGTGTGTGTGCACGTGCGTGTTGGGTGCTATGTGTGCATGCACGTGCGTGTTGGGTGCTGTGTGTTTGTGTGTGCATATAAATAAAATCAGTAAGTTGAAGAGAGAGCTGCTCGTCCATGCCTATTGCAGCACTGTCCACAATAGGCAGGACATGGAGTCAAGCTAAGTGTCTGTCAGTGGTGAATAAACTAAGGAAATGTGCTATATGCATCCATAAAAGGGGGGAATCTTTCACTATGATGATGCATCTGAATGCCAATACGAACAACCTAACAGCTTACCTCTTGGAACCAGAAATCTCTTGAATTTTTTTTTTTATGAGAGATTTTTGCTATAGGGCCCATGTTCTCACTTGAGAGACAGAGAGACAGAAAGCGAGCAATCACCCCCTGGGGGGGATGGCCATGCCGCAATCCCTTCTCCTCCATTCTCCTCTCGGGGATCTTAGGCACACACGCACACCCGCCCGGCATGAATTTTAAGCTGCCAGGTCTGGCACTCAAAGGAAAGGCAGTCATCCATGTGGGAGTCCTGTGATGTAACCATTGCGCCATCTGCTGGTCCCAGCCAGAAATCTTAGGAAAGGGTAAATAGTTGTATCTTAGGCATGGAAATCTGCTTTGTACTTATTAGGACAGTTGGTTAGAAGCAAATTAAGTCTTATTTTCAGTAAGTGTGAAAATGTGACAAAATTTAATTGATCAGCTAATTGTATTAAATGATGTGAAGAAATGGGGACTGATTTAAATATTGGGTCATCAGAAGAGTCATGATGCATTTTTACAGAGAAAAACATAGGAAAACAAGTCATGACTTTTCTGACAATCCAGTGTTTAATGTAGGGAGGTGGTAATATGGAATATCAAATAGTATCTTCATAGTTATTATTCAAATGGTAAGTATAATGAAAAAATATGTAGAATATCAGAAAATGTGTGAAAATTATGTCACATGAATAAGCCAAAAATAAAACTGTGACTATATTAAGATGATATTTATATAAAATACACAAATTTGGGTAAAGACATAAAAGGAAAAGGAAAATGATTTATTAGAATAGTAAAATTCTGGGTCTTCTCTGAGTCTTCTGTACTTATAATTGGACTTATGTGATTTTAAAACATTGCCTCCAAATGGAACGTAGTTTTCCAGATGTGCACTCACTGGCCTCATTAACCGTGCTGATGTTCATCTTGAATCCGTAGTCCTAGTAATGAAGTGTGAGCTTTAGAGCCCTTGCTTAGCTGCAGTTTGTATCCATGTTATAACGCATTATATCCTTAGCGTGGATCCCTGAGAATTAACAAGTGAGTAATGGGGTCTGAGAGTCTCATCTGTGTGAAACCTATTGCTTTCACAAAAGGAGTGGGCCCAGTATTTTAAAAGTTTCAAGTTGGGAGCAGCAGATAGCATAACGGTTATGTCACTGGACTCCCACATAGTCAACTGTGGTTTGAGTCTTGGACTTGACAGCTTAAAACTCACACAGGGGGACCAGGAGTTAGTGTAATGGCTATGTCGCTGGACTCCCATGTAGTTGACCTTGATTCGAGTCCCAGACCCGGTGGCTTAAACTCACGCCAGGTATGTGTGCGTGCGTGCCCAAGATCCTGAGAGGAAAATGGAGGAGAAGGGATTGCAGTGTGGCCATGCTTCCTGGGGGGTGATTTCTCGCTTTCTGTCTCTGTCTCTCTCTTTCTGGCGAGTGCACGTGCCCTTTAGCAAAAACCTCTCAAAAAAACCAACCAACCAAACAAACAAAAAAACTCACACAGGTCGCATATGCAAAAATGCCCAAAATCCTGAGAGGAGGAGAAGGGATTGCGGCATGGCCATCCCCCCTTGGGGATGATTTCTTGCTTTCTGTTTCTCTGACTCTATCATGAATGCTCATGCCCTATAGCAAAAATTTCTTTAAAAAAAAGTTTCAAGTCTAGAGTTTTCCAAACTTGTCCTCAAGATTATGGCCACAGTCACGAGCCACCTAAGCCATAATTTATATATATTTTCTTCTTTAAGGCAACTTGTATCTACCTTTGTGTCTCACAGTCAGACATCGCTAATGCATTGTAGAAAGACTTCCCCATGAACTACGTGAGTCTTGGAGTCCTCCTCACCACAGGGCTCCAGGGAACCATGTTTTCCAGCTTTTCTTCTAAATGGAGCTGTGGGACCTGATCTCACCATGAAATGTGGGTGCAATGGAATAAATAAGCTTTTCACTTATCCTCAGTTCTAAGAGCTGAACTTCACTGCTTTATGAAATGCAGATGAAGAGCTCTGATGAAAAGTGAAATTGACGTGGGTTGTTTCCAGGAAGGTCACAGGTTGCCTTTATACCCAGCTCTCAAAGACTTCTGCTGTTTTTCATCTCATTGACCCTTGAGTTGAGATGTTTGCCTTGCAGGGTTTTCTCAGGGTGCTTGGAAAATAAAAAATCCACTGGGAGGTACATTGGGTTATTTTTTTTCTCAAAGCCCCTCATTATTTTTTAAGTTTGCTTAGTTCTTCTATGACAGAGAGACAAGAGAGAAGGAGAAAGGAAGGGAGGTGAGAGAAAGAGGCAGATATATAGAGAGGTACCCCCATTGGGGTGTCCATGGCTCGGTCGACCCCACTCTCAGCTAGCCTGGATCACGGGCATGTGCTCCTAGCATGGACAGAGAGGCCTCAGGGCGGGACTTCGCACCTTCCCATGGTTGTCCAGCATCACTGTGTTACACTTCTATCATACCATTGAAAAAGTGACCCATTTTTCTCCAACAGTTTACCCCTTCCCAGTAAGAGAAGACATACGCATCCCCTTTTCCACATGGCTCGGACATCCCCATACAGAGGGAGCAGTGTACTCCCCACGTCATGAAACATGCTTGTTTTGGTCGAAGAACGTGAGCGGATGTGCTAGTAAGCTGGGCTCTACGTGTTCTTGTGCAGTTTGGTTTGGCCTCTGGCATTAGAAGGACATTCTCCAGTAGCTAGTTAAAGGAGAATAAAGTGACTTGTGGAGTAACCAGAGTCCAACCTGCAGCCTGGAGCCCAGCTCAGTCTCTCTGAGCCAAGCTCAGTGGATCCACGACCTCCCTGCAGACCCAGGAGTGAGAAGGAAATACCTACAAGGTATTTCTGAAAAGGTCACAACAAATCGATGAAAGAAACCTGTGCATCGATTTCAATTATTTTTTGCGCCGAAATAAACTCATACTCTATTTCCATTTTTCCATAGAACTTTTAAAAGTCCTCTTAAATTTGTGTGAGCCCCTGAATTTAGTCATCATTGTTGTTGTTTTTTGCATAGCTACATTGCAACAAAAACTGACAAATACACTCAGTAAATATGTGTAGAAAGTGCAAATTCTATGCAAGATATGGAAGGGAGAAGCAAAAGAAATAGCTCTCAGAGAAACTGCCAACTTGTAGAGGAGAGGAATAAAAAAAGAGCCCATGTTGATAAAGACAACAGAGACAAATGCACATGTATCTGATGGTCACATGTGTCCCAAAGCAAATTTAAAAAATAATAATACTAAAATTAAATAAAAAATAGTTCTTAGAAAAATTACTACCTATATTGGGTTTTTCTTGAACTGGCTGAGGCTGGGGGGTGGATCCTGGCATCAATGCCCAAACGGGGTAGTCTGTCTCTCTCTATCTCTTAATTCATGGAAGAAGGAAAGAAAGTAACTAACTTTTGGAAAATAAAACCAACCAAAAAACTGTTGTTCAAAGGAGGGTAGATGACTTGAAGGGAAAATATGCCTCCTCTAGTAAGAGCAAGAAGGTAGATTGTGTTTTAATGGTTTTACATACTTGAGTTTTTAACATTTCATTCACTCTCAAATTGCGGTCAGTCATGCGCGCTCTCTCTGTGCACACACCACACGCTCACACACACATTTTCTTTAAATTGACTCGTTTCTTAGGTCTCATTCAAAAGTAATTTAGTTTACAGGACCAGCAGTTAGCGTAATGGCTATGTCACTGGACTCCCACGTAGTTGACCGAGGTTCAAGTCCCGGACCTGGTGGCTTAAACTCACGCTGGGCGCGTGTATATGTGCGTGCCCAAGATCCCAAGAGGGGAATGGAGGAGAAGGGATTGTGGTGTGACCATCCCCCCGGGGGGGGGGTGATTTCTCGCTTTCTGTCTCTCTGTCTCTGTCTGGCTGGTGAGCATACGTGCCCTATAGCAAAAACCTCTCCAAAAAAAGAGAGAGAGAGAAAAAAGCAATTTAGTTTATATTCATAGAAGTGGTTATCTAGGACCAATGGATGTGTTAGAGGTTGCTAAACACCCACCCGTATTTGCGTCTCTCTCTCTGTGGGACAGAGCTGTTGCCGGGGAGTTCTCAGTTAGGGAACCCACTTCCCTATTTTATCCTTTGTATCTAGATGTGGATGTCACCACTGAACTGTGCGTAGAAGTGAGGCATCACTCGGGGCCTGGAATACATAATACCTGATTTTATTCCTTATGCCAGGTTATCTCCAAGTTCTTAGGGGATGGCAGTGTGGGGTGGAAGTGGTCTGGTTTCTTAATTCACTAGAGGGGTATAAGCAGGCCAGAGATCAGGAGCTCCCGCTTGTGTTAAAGTATGCTTGGAGCTCATTTATGCCAGCAGCCAGCATCAATCATAAAATATGTTACAACAAGGTAATGTCTGGCCCCATGGCCTAGTGGTTAAGGGAGCTGGATTCTACATGGCCAACTGCATGTTTTGAATCCTGGCCCTGGCAGTTTGACAAACATGCTGAGGGTGTGTGCATGTCCCAAATCCCAACAAGATGGAAAAAAGGAGAAGGGGTTGGGACATGACCATAGCCCGTTTGGTGAGTGCATTCTCCCTATTTCTTTCTCTGGTGAGCATACATATTCTCTAGTAAATTTTAAAAAAAAATGCTTCTACTACAGTAATGGCAAAAATATTTAACTTGCTAAAATTGAAAAAACAAAATACCTGGTACCATCCTTAGTAGGTGTATTACACATTGGGAAATAGAGTTCCGTGCCCAGAGGAACTGACAAAATGTCATGTGGACAATCTCTTCTTTCTTAGTCCTAGATTTTTGCTGGTCAATTGGAGTTTGTTTTTTTTTTTTTTTTTTTTTTTTTTTTTTTTTTTTTTTTACCTTTTTTAATGTTTGTAACCTGCTGTTGAGATGTCGGTGACCTTGAAATGCTACGAAATCATGTCAGTGTTCATTCTGATCCTCAGGAGGAGACGAGCCAAAGCACAAACACTCTATTATTAATAAAAGGGAGTGACTGACAGGTCAAGCGAGACATGTTCCTCCTCAGCGTGCCTTCAAAGTGGCAAGTTATTTAATTGAAAGTGTCCAGCTCTGTGTCATTCAAAAGCACGCACTAGTTCTAGTGCCAAGAGATGGTCTCCGCTGAAGACTCAGCAAAACCAAAGCAAAGTTCCAGAACGAGTTTACCAGACTGGCCCTGAGCTTTCCTTTGTGTTCCTTTTGCTATTTTCAGAAAAGTACCTGAGGGGAAGATGAAGAGTCTGAGATAGGTGGTATATTAGTTAGGGCTAGTAACGTCGAGTGCTACAACATACAGGTCCTTTGAGATGTTTTTGGTCAAGGGTCATCTCTTGCTCTTGTGATCTCTCTTGTGGCCCTGTTCTCCCCTGGGGCTTTGAAGTCCTTTCCACTAAGCTAATGGGTGGGCGTGTGGGTAAGAAAGGACCATGTGTGGGGGTTTTCTTTCCCAGTGATTTTGTGGTGAGCATTTGTAAGACCATCCTTTCCTGCAAATGCAGGCATACAACCAAGATGTTTTTAGACTCTCTCATGAGCCATCTCTGCAGTTCCCTATTTTGCTGTGCCAGGGTTTCTGTCACTGTGTTAAGTCCTGTGGGACCTTTTCCCAGCTGCTCTCTTTTTCCACAGACCTCTCCAATTTTTTCTTCTCATTACAAATCTGCTGGTGCGCCCCATTGGACTGAGCCCTGGTAGAGTCAATTATGATATGGGAAGTGCTTGTTTATTTCATTAACAGTGATCAGTGGTTTCCCTTAGTTGTAGACCAAGAGTATTTATAATATGTATGCACTGAGCCCAGCGATGGGTGTGGGCTTATTTCAACAAGCTTTCATGTACAAATGGCGCTGCTTTGTAAACGTCGTGCATGGAACCTAGCACCTGCTTTCGTGCCAGAGTTGGTTATTGGTGCTGTGTGGAACAGCTACGGAGGGCATGGTGGGGTGAGTCTCACGGGAGCCGATTTTCCCAGGAGGCTTCTTTAATATTAGAGTTCTTCAAAGTTCAAGAGACTGAGAGGACCCTAGTGGGTGAAAGCCTTTGGAGTCTCTATACCCAAGCTATTTGATATTTGCTGAGACATCACCACAGTCTAGACTCTCATGTGGCCTTCATGCAACCATTCCTGTCCCACAAAGCGCAAAAAAGAAATGTCGTAAGCATCCTCTCTGCTCACTGTTTCTGTTTCCTGAATAGCACTTCCATACAGCCCTGCTTGCTCTGTTCTCTTTACTCTGAGGTGTGACCATACCAATCTTTCCACTAGGCAGCTTAATGGGTAATAGTATGAGTTCTGGAACTGCTTAGCTACACTGGGGTCAAAGCTTAGCCCGGCGGCTTACTAGTGCAAGTTGGGGCAAGTTTGTTGGTTTGCTTGTTTGTTTTTGCTTCTTGAGCCTTGGCTTTCTTACCTGTTCAATGAAGATAGTAATACCCACCTTCTATCTTGGTGTCCAGTTAAGTGAGCCAGTGCTTGTAAGGTATTCAGCATGTATCGGGCAGTGACTGAATGTTCCTCTTCTTAGGACGTGGCCTCATGTCATCTGTCCTAGCTCACCTGGCTGAGATTGTCGTCAGTTGGAATTTTAGCTATCGTTATTTCAGCTCTCTCTTATTAGCTCAAAGATTCATGGTACATTCAGAGCAGTAGCTTTCTCAAAAAACCCACACCCTGGAATTTTCCTTCATAAATGTTTTCTTCTTGGAAACCTTGATGATAAAAAGATTAACAGAACCCATCTCGGATAGTCTCTACGGAATGAAAGCTAACAAGATCTCAGACTGCCATGCACCGTGAGCATCATATACCATTAGATTCAGAGATACCGTGCTGGGTCAGAGATCAAGATTCTTCTCATTTTACAGATGAGAAAACTGAGTCCAGAGTATTGGCGTGACTTGTCTGTGACTCCACAATATTAAGCAGTAGGGTCAGGGTTTAACCTCCCATCTGTCTGACTCCGATGGCCTGCTCTTAACCGCCCTTGGTGCCATCTTGAAGGAAAAGTGGCTAGGACCCGCAAATGAGTTCTTTAGAGGCAAGTGCCTCCAAAATCATTTCGCCTCTTTATGCCTTTGGGAGTCAGTGTGCACATCTATGGTATAAAGTTAAGAAACCCAAACCACTTCTAAGTCCCAACACAGAGGAGTAACTTCAAGTAGTCGGCGCCCTAGAGACAAGGTGCCATTACAGAAGTCTAGGTGCTGGGTGGGTGTGTGCAGGGGTGTGTGTGCTGCTGTAGGGCTGGTGCCCAGAGTAGAAGCTCACCTCTCCTGGGTACTTAGTCTGCCCCAAGGACATGGTGGTGCAGGTACCTTGAATCCTGAAAGACTCAGGACCATCTCCACTGCAGGAGAAAGGCCACGATGAGCTGAAACAGGAGTCACTCTCCCCTTCTCGCAGCCTCCCCACTGTCGCCCACTGTGGGACCTGTGAGTACAGCTGGAGCCCAGTTAAGAAGGAGCCCTGATGGAGACCAGCGGGTGATAATGTTTACGTTACTGGACTCCTCGGTGGTTGACTGTGGTTTGAGTCTTGGACCCGGCAGCTTAAAACTCATGCCAGGCATGTGTACGACCGTGCCCAAGATCCCTAGAGGAGAACGGAGGAGAAGGGATTGCGCTGTGTCCATGTCTTCTGGGGAGGGGTGATTTCTCGCTTTCTGTCTCTCTGTCTCTCCAGTGAGTATATGCACCCTATAGCAAAAATCTCTCTTAAAACAACAACAACAACAAAACAACAACAGCAACAAAAAAGAAGTAGAAGGGTTCCTGAGAAACCCAGTCTGAGAGTCTGTAGAGACCCTCAGCATCACAGAGCAGAACAGAGAGGAGGTCTGGGCTGAGAAGAATGGGACGACAGTGGGTGTGGCTGGGATTTCCATGGCAGCGTAGCTGTCCAGTCAGACATGCTGGCAGACGTGAGCTTTGAAGATTTCCGTGGGTATCTCTGTGAGAAGAGATTGAACTTGGCTGGGGTAACCGAAGACAGATTTACTTTTCCCCCTCAGTTAGCACCATGCATTCAGATGACTCCTTTTGTAACGACTGGTCAAGTTTTAGGACTCAAAGCCAAATGTAGTCTTTCAACAGTGGGTGGTCTTCCTCTGTGTGCTCCTAAAAGGAGGGGCACAGTAACTTAGCAGGTCACTTCCCAGAGTAATTACTCTACTGTGCCTTTTTTTTTTTCCTCCTGTGTTAGCCACAAATCATCCTAGTCCAAGTATAAAACAAAAAAATCTGCGTTTGACCCAGCACCATGTATAATTTCCTGGGAGACTTGCCTTCTCCTTGAATTACCCATTTACTCTCGTGAGAAAACGCTTCAGGGTGGAAGAAGAGTGAGGGGTTGAGTAGGGAGAAGAGAAAGCCTGCAATTTGAAATGCTGAGTGGCAATTTCACCTTAGCCAGAGCTGTCACAGGACTGATGAATGGTCCCCTCCGGCATGCCAGTGATGTGAAAATCTCCCTTGGGTCCCAGCCCTGGTGTTCCTCACCTGTTTGCATCTGGGGACAGTAGGTGGTGCTGTGATGCTAAAGGATTAAAGCAGGGCGAGAGAAAATGCCATGGAGGAAAAAAATGTGTGGAAAAAGCAGGGAGTGTGGGGGCTGGTTTAGAGAGAGAGAGCAAGAGGAATATGCGTTCTCATTCAGTGTCTTTCTAATCCAGGTGAGCATTTGCTTTTCAGATCTGAGCATGCATAGGAAAACCCAATTACAGATGCACCTTGTATCCGCACATTCAAGTCATTTCATGGATGTGTGTCGAGGCATCTTGCAACTGGACAGCTGGTATACCTCTAACTAACTATAGTTTTATATATATATATATATATAAAACTATATAGTTATATATGTATATATGCTGAGTGGCAATTTCACCTTAGCCAGAGCTGTCACAGGACTGATGAATGGTCCCCATATATATATGTGTGTGTGTGTGTGTGTCTGTGTGTGTGTGGATATATATATATATATATATATATATATATATATATATATAAATGGAAAATTATTGATGATAACATGTATGGTTAAGCCACTAGGCAGTATATTCTGGATGAGAAATCACATTTTGTATGCTGTGACAATACTCAGGGAATGAATGTTAATTAATTAATTAATTTTAAAAATGTTTCAGAAGAAAATTACAAAAAAAAAAAAAAAAAAAAAAAAAAAAAGAGACCTGGCTTTATCATTCCCCTCTCCTTGTTTTTTTCCCCCTCATACTTCTTTTCCTCCTCAACACTCTCTTACTCTTTTCATTTGACTTTTGTAATCTTCCTTCTTTCTGACACTTACTTCAATTAATTCGGTAGTTTCTGCACCTAGTACTGCTGTCTGAGACACTGTGTAGTATCTGGGGGAAAGGGAATTAAAATAACACTTAAAAAAGTTTATTTTTATACAGAGAGAAATGAAAAGAGACACTTGTAGCAGAGTCTCCATGCCACGATTCATCTTTAGTCTCAGCCAGCCGGGATCATAGGCAGGCACAGGTGCCCTGTGCTCTCAGGGAGGTCCCTGGACTCAAACACAGAACTGTTCTCGTGTAGATACAGAGGCATCACCACTGTGCCATCAAATGACCCAGCATTGTTTCTTTTAATAAAAGACAAGGGCCAGCAGATGGCATAGTGGTTACATCACTGGACTCCCAGGTGGCCAGCTGCAGCTCCAGTCCAAAACCCAGTAGCTTGAAACTCACTCTGGGTGCACATGTGTGTGTACCCAAGAGCCTGGGAGGAGAATGGAGGAGAAGGGATTTTGATGTGACCATCCCCCCTGGGGGGTGATTTCTCGCTTTCTGTCTCTCTGTCTCTCTCTTTTTGTCTGGCAAATGCACGCACCCTATAGCAAAAACCTCTCCAAAAAAAGAAAGAAAAAAAGAAAGAGCATTTGACCCAGCTTTTCCCTCTGCCCTACCCTACCTCCCTCACCCCCACTCTCCCAGAGGTTTTTCCTGAGAATATTTCTTCAGTACATCACTTACAGAAAAAATGACCATCTTGGGGACCAGCAGATGGTATAATGTTTATGTCACTGGACTCCCATGTAGTATGCCATGGTTTGAGTCCCAGACCTGGCAGCTTAAAACTCATGCTGGGTGCACGTTTATGTATGCCCAAGATCCCGAGAAGATAATGGAGGAGAAGAGATTGCAGCATGGCCATTCCCCTGACGGGTGATTTCTCGCTTTCTGTCTTTCTGTCTCTGTCGCTCTCTTTGGTGATCACACGCTCCCTTTAGCAGAAATCTCTCTCTCTTTCAAAGAAAAAAAAAATAACCATCTCAGTCTCTACTTGAGCGGCCCCAACCTAAGAGAGAGAGCAACTTGAGATCGTGATGCTGGAGAACTGAAACAGCGGCCGGGGGTGTGTGTGCAGTGGATTGGGGAGGAGGCGGTGGCTGCACTGAGACCCAGCTCCCACTTCCCTTTTATCCACTGCTTCCTTCTTCCTTCTCCCTGCTCCTATTGTCCTGTGACCCTCTGGTTGGTTCTAAATCTTTACAGATTTGGGGGAGCTCACCGAGAGCAAGTGGCATGAGTGGTCACCTTGGAGCCCTCTGATTTCAGACCAGAGTCTTCGTCCTGAGCTGTAGGACATTTTCTGTGCTGAGACGCTCCCTGGACAAAGCTGCTGAAGAGGGAGGATTAATGTATTAGGGCTGGAAGCCCCCCTCCTAGCAAGCAGGCTGTTTTTTTGTTTGATTTGGTTTTCTTTTTTTTTTTTTTTTTTTTTGTTTTGGACAGACAGAGAAGGGATGAGGCAGATAAGAGAGAAAGTGCAGCATCACGTCGTGGTGTTTAGTTCGGCAGCCCATAGCTCATTTTAATTACTCTGAAATAATTATCTCTGGCACACAGCTGGGTTTGTCTTCACGCAACTTGTGAGTCATTCTTCCACACATGGATAAATCAAGCAGGTTGAAAGGAAGGGGCTGGAACCAAATGACATGTAGAAGAGGCTCAGTGGTAAAGGTTTAGAAAATGGCAAACTTTGGACCTGAAAGAGAAGATTGATTTGGGACATTGTGTCTTTGTGTGTGAGGCAAATCACTCTTGCTATTGAAATTAGAAATAGATGAGCCTCAAGGCTATTTTAGGAGAAGAGCTGTCAAATGGAGGGAGGGGGTGACATTGGGGGCTATTTGGGAAGGGATAGGCACTAAGGAGGACCCAAAACACAGTGATCAAGAGCATGGGATTTGGGGGCAGTTGGACTTGAACTGGAATTCATACTCCACCACTTACCATTTCAGTTCATTTGAGTGTATCACGGCTCCTGTTCAAAGTGCTAGATTATCCTACTGCTCCTAAGGCATAAGGAAAGGCTGGCAGGCTGGCCTTCTCTTCCCTACCTACTGCCCTTGACAGACATTACCAATCAAACACCATTTTCTCTGTAGTTGAGCCTGAGTGTGGCATCAGAGTCTTCATAAAGCACTTCTAGCAGCGACCTCTAATCTGAGTTGGTATGTTAACTGAAAGTAAATAACTACTCCCAGCTAACACTTATTCTCTTCTTCAGTGTTTTTTATTCTCACCTGTACACTGAGCTGCTTGAAGATGATTGCTGAAGATCCTCGTAATTCAATATTTCAATATTTTGAGACAGAGAATTGGGTCATCACAGGTTGGATTTTTAAATGAGCCTTGTGTTCATTTGATGCTCTATAGAGGATCAAGAACTTGGTGTGTGAAGCTGAGACTGCCTTTGAGAGCAGTGAGAATGAGGCTGGGAAGCCAGGCCTCAGGAAGCAGTGAGGATCCACACTCACACTCTTCCTCTTACCCAGGCCCCTCTGGCCTGGTTCTGTTACCGTGGGTCCTGATCGAATGTGCTAGCCCCACATGGTCCAGATGGTCCCCTGATGAGAACCAGGTCACTAGTTCCTGTCCTTATAGGACAGACTCACAGATGAAGGTTCAGAAGCAGAAACAGCCTCAATTTCAAGCAGAAACTGTCTCAATTTCGAAGTCATTTCATGTGGGGTCTTGTTTCCTTACTAGCCTCCTTGAGTAGTCCTGAAATCTGCTAGAACCTTGCATTGATCTTAAAGATCAATATGTTTAACTTTCTCTTTATTATTCCTTTATGATAGAGAGTACTCACACAATGCATTGGCAGGGGCAGGGGCAGGGAACTACATAACTTTCAAATTATATATATGTTTTGTTTTGTTTTATTATATTATTTTATTTTGCTGTAGGATGTGTGCACTCACCAGAGAGAAAAAGAGAGAGAGAAAAAAAAGCACCCCTCTCCCCAAGAGGGAATACCATGCCACAGTCCCTTCTCTTCCCATGTCCTCTCAGGATTTTGGGCATGCACATGCACCCAGCATGATTTTCAAGCCCTTGGTTCGGTACTCAAATCACACAGCAGGCCATGTGGGATCCTGTGCATTAATCATCATAGCATGTTGGCCCATAGTATTCTTTTGTGGAAGTAACATTCACAAATATAGATAAACCAGAACACACTCAAAGTTCACTGCTAAAATGTGGTTTTATGTTATTTACCCAAACTTTTTCTGTGTACACACATACCTTTATTTAAGGTAATATTTTATGAATGCTTTTGATTACCATATTTCTGTGTTTATGAAATATGTGCCACCCTATTCTTTAGAATCTCGTCATTATAATTTCATTTGTTCTCTGCTTAAGCTTTTCTTTTTATGCAATCTAATTTAACAAATACTTATTGAGTACCTATTCTGTGCTGGGTACTACTAGTCTCTGTGTTCATATGGAGCTCAGAGATTGGTAGGGGAGCCAGACATGAAATGACTAATGATGACATACCTTGGCAGACTATAATAGAGAGACAGAATTTTTTTTCCAGTTTTTTTTTTGTCATAGAGTGTGTGCACTTGCCAAAGAGTGACAGAGAGGGAAAGTAAGAAATCCCCTTCCCACTATGGGGGATAGCCATGCCACAATATTTTCTCCTCCATTCTCCTCCTGGCACTGTGGACATGCATGCACATGTGCCCTATGTGCATCTCAAGCCACCAGGTCCAGGACTTAAACCGTGGTTGGCCATGTGGGAGTCCAGCGCCCTAACCCCTATACCACCTGCTGGCCCCAAGAGAGAACATTTATGGGAACCACTGATTGCTGAGTGCCGAGTGGAGTCTAGAAGGTGGATAAGGATTCTTTCAGGGGAGGGAATTATTTAACCAGAACCTGTGAGGATACACGGGCCTGCGAAGGTACAAGGCTTGAGTAAGGTCAGGGTGTACAGCAGGGCATGGGGCAAGCTTATTCACGTTATATGTCGAACTTGATTGGACTACGGAGTGCTCAGATTAAATGCAATTTCTGGATAGGTCCATGAGGATATTTCTGGATAAGACTAGCGTTTGAATCGGTGACTTAGGGAAGTTGATAGCCCTCTCCTGTGCAGGTGGGTCTTAACCAATCTGTCGAGGGCCTGAATAGAACAAAAGGTAGAAGAAAGGAAAAATTCATCCCACCTTTTCCCCTCAACTTCCTTGCTTGAGCCGGGACATCTCAACTCATCATATCCTGCCCAAAGATTGAGAGTTGTATCCTTCCTTGGCTGTCCAGGTTCTCAGGCCCTTGGCCTCACACAGATCACTGAATGACATTAGCTTTCCTGAGTCCCTAGCCTGCAGATGGCTGATAAGGGGACTTCTCATCCTTCATCTATGTCTAGGTATCTCCTCTCCATGTATCTCCCACTGATTCTGTGTCTCCGGAGAACCCTAATCCAAGGGTTCTTCAAAAAAGTCATGGAAAAATATGTACTATGAGAACACTGTGCATAGATGTCCATTATTTTTTTGCACAAAAATAAACATACTTTAATTCTCTTTTGCCAGGAACTTTTTGAAGTTCTCTGTACACGTGGGAAAGAAAACCAGGGGCTCAATATTGTTCATAACTGGGACCAGCAGTTAGCGTAATGTCTATATCGCTGGACTGTAGTCGACCGCGGTTTGCGCCCGGACCCGGTGGCTTAAAACTCACGCCAGGCGCATGTGTGTGCGTGCCCAAGATCCCAAGAGGAGAATGGAGGAGAAGGGATTACGGCGTGGCCATCCCCCCTGGGGGGTGATTTCTCGTTTTCTGTCTCTCTGTCTCTCTCTGTCTGTCTGGTGAGCACACGCGCCCTATTGCAAAAATCTCTCCAAAAAAGAAAAAAAATATATTGTTCATACCTTTGTGATGAGTGAATCAGTTTTCCTGGCATTGTTCCCACCTCCTTTCTATAACTCGGCCTTCGCTTTGCAGTGGGAGTAGGGATTGCTTGTCCCTAACCAGGTTGGGTGACTCATAGCTTGCCTGTGAGGTGGATAATGTGTCTGTTCTTCCTACACGCCGTTGGGATTTTCCATTGTATTATAGTTCTCCTGGGTCATACATCCAGTGGCCAGCTTTCGCTTCTATTTTCTTATGGGGCTTCTTTGATAGTTTGACACATTGCCCATAGTGTCAGAGAATGAGGGCCCCCTGGGAACAGCTATCATCCACTGATTTACTAGAGCTGGTTGGTAAATATCAGGGCTCCCTCGCCTCTCAGGGGAATAATGGAGAGGTAGCCTGAATCCCAGAAAGTTCTAGCAATATAAAGCTCCAGTTACCCCTAATAGTGCCTTGTCTTTTGTTAGCTACTTTTGTTTTCTTGTCTTATTCTCCACTTCCGTCCTTGTCTGCAGTTCTGCTTGTTAAGAAGTGACAGCACTGTGTGACCCTGCAGGGAAGGCCAAAGATAACTGGCTGGTTTTTCTGTAATCTTGTCTTAAAATAACCTGAACCAGAGTAGATTTGACAAACTTGAAACCCTGCTTTCTGGACTCTTATTTTCTGACTAATGGAACAGAGTGTGCTAAACTAATAAGCATCCCAGGCAGGGTGCAGTGAAAATGATCCCATTTCCATGTTTCTTAAGGGAACATAGATATTATCAAAAGGCATTTGCTTAGATCCAAAGCAGCAGCTTCATTACTGTGTCTGCCAAACCCTTTTCTCCAAGAAAAGATTCTGAAAGTGACAATGTGAGTGTGTAACTACATCTTGGCTAGTTGGAAAAGAGGAATTCGTATTTGATTTTCATAAATGTTGAAATTCCAGGGGAAGAAAATGTTTCAGCTAGTTAGAGGGAAAGAAAAAAAACTTAGGAAACTTGCTTCTGAGACAGTATTTGGATCCATTTCTGTTTTTGTACAGAGAATTCTAATATTAAGAACCTATGTTAGGACAAAGTGAAAAGTGGAGAGTATTCAGTTCAGTTTGGTAAGGGATGTGATCAGCGTTTGTAAAAATCAGTGTGCCAGTGTGTTTACATAAATTATCTCATTTAAACCTCTAGCATCTCTGGGATAAATAGTGTTATTCTAGCTTAGCAAATTGGAAACAGAATCCAGCAAGTAGATGTTGAAGCTGGGAATGACGCTCTAATCCATGTGATCCTGGGGCCTGTGTTATGTCCACCTCACTTGAGCAAGTCCCTTAATACCTTAATAATGGGTTTTTAGGGGACCAGCAGATGGCGTAATGGTTGCATTGCCGGACTCCCACATAGTCGACCATGGTTCAAATCCCAGACCTAGTGGCTTAAAACCCACTCTGGGTTTGTGTGCATGCGTGCCCAAAATCCCAAGAGGAGAATGGAGGAGAAGGGATTGCTGCATGACCATCCCACCTGGGGGATGATTTCTCGCTTTCTGTCTCCCCTTCTCTCCAGTGAGCACACATGCCCTATAGCAAAATCTCTCTGAAAGAAAATTAAGGGCTTTTAGCTGTATTGTACACTTACCATTGTTCAAATGTGGTGCCCTAGGCATAGAAAAGACTCCAAAGAGGATGAAGCAATGCTGTTTCCTCCCCAGAGTGCAGGCTCCTCATCTGCTTACCTCCTGAAACACTCAGGACACCTTTGTGAACAAATCAGGTCTCCTTCGCTCCCAGACCTTATGGAGTTTACATTCCATAATAAGACACAGAATTTCAGGTGGTGGTAAGCACTCTGATCAAATAATAAAAAACAAAGCAGTGGTAAGCCGAGACTGACTGAGGGGCACAGCTCAGAGGACCAGAAGCTGGAGGCTGTGAAAGCTGGGTCCTGCAAGGCGAAGATCTAGGGTGGGACCAGGTGGAGGGAACAGCATGGCCCACACAGACCCTAAACTGGGGGGAAGGCTGGTGTGACTACAGCAGCGTGGGTGGGGACAGAGGCCAGCTTACTTGGGTCTTGTGGACTGAAGTAAGAAGTTTGGGTTTTCTTCTCAACGTTAAACAACAAACAAAAACTATTGAGCTTTTTTGGAAGTGGGGATGGGGTAGTCTGATCTGATACATTTTAACAGCGGGGCTGGAAGTTCTGTTTAAGGTTAGATGGTAAATAGTTAGGGTTGTGGGCCATGCTGTCTCTACTGCGACCACACAATTGTCCCTTAGAGTGAAAATAGCCACCATGATATTAAATGAACAAAAGTGTTTCAATAAAAACTTTATTGACAAAAACAGGTGGCTTGCACCAGGCAGTGGTGCAGCAGTAAAAATACAGTGTTATGTGAAGCTGAAGCTGGGGGTGAGGATTGCAGCATCAAAACTTTATCGAGGATTCTCTCTCTCTCTCTCCCTCTCTTTCTCTCTCTCTCCCAGAAGGAATAAGTTAACTTAAAACAAACAACAACAACAAGGAAATGAGTGAAAGACTCAGGGTTTAAAAGGTTGCTTTGAGGCCGGGTCCCATAGCTTAGCAGTTACGGGAGCTGGATCCCACATGGTGACTGTGGTTTGAATCCGATCCTCAGTGGCGTGGAAACACACCAGCTGTGTGGCATGTGTGCTCCAAATCCTGGTGAGCTGGGGAAGTGGAGGAAAAGAGATTATGACATGACCACTGCACACTGAAGGGTTGCCTTCTCCTCTCTCGCTGGCCAGTGTATAGACCCTCTACTGTTAAAAATAAATGAACAAATGGTTGCTTTGATGTCTGCGTGAGATTGGAGGGGGAAGGGTGGCTCTCTCAGGTCAGCCAGGCAGCGCTGATAGTAATTCTGGGGAAAGGTGTTGTGAGGATGACGAGATAGGGAGAGAACTGATTTATGATCAATTTGGGAGGGAGATCTGAGGGCTTGCTGAAGGACTGAATATGAGATTCAGAGGCAAAAAGAAAGGGTCTGCAAGGCTGAGTCCCGATGGGAGAGCTTGCTCAGCTGGGTGATTGGTGCCATTTCCTGCGATGGTAAACACTAAGGGAGAGCAGCTTTTTTACTTCCAAAGTTAAGTCTAGGTTTCTTTTTTAGCATCCGTCTTTGGGGTGTTGGTGATGTTTGTTTTGTTTAAAATTAAAATCTGCCAGGAATACTAACTTTCATGTGAATGGGCTTTCAACAGGACTGTGTGGCAATGTTTCTGGATTCATGGGAAATATGAACATGAGAACATATCAGATTTTGTGTCTTTATACACTTAGGCATAGAAAGACCCCCATCCCTCACCAATTGGGAATCACTGCAGACCCCAGTAATTTAGTGGTGTGTGCCCTACAGGAGGTTACACATGCTATAGTTTTTCTTTTTTAAGAATTATTTATTTTTAGAGCTGGTTGGTAAATATCAGGGCTCCCTCACCTCTCAGGGGAATAACGGAGAGGTAGCCTGAATCCCAGAAAGTTCTAGCAATATAAAGCTCCAGTTACCCCTAGTAGTGCCTTGTCTTTTTATTAGATTGTCAGAAAAGTCCTGACATATTTTTTCTATGTTTCTCTGTGCAAAAATATGTCATGACTTTCCCTATGAGCCAATATTTGATTTTGTTTATTATTAGTTTTTAAATTTGCTACAGGGTTGGGACCAGCATATGACATGATGGCTATGTTGCTGGACTCCCATGTGGTTGAATGCAGTTCGAGGGCTGGATTCTGGTAGCTTAAAACTCAGGCCAGGTACATGTGCGTGCCCAAGATCTCAAGAGGAGAATGGAGAAAGGATTGCGGTGTGGCCATCCCTCCTGGAGGGTGATTTCTCGTTGTTTGTCTCTCTGTGTCTCCAGTAAGCACATGCTATTTTCTATAGCAAAAATCTCTCAAGAAATATAAAAATGCTATAGGGCTTGTGTACTCACCAGAAAGAGACACACACACACACACACACACACACACACAGAGGGAAAGTGAGAAAGCAAGCTTCAGGTTTGAGACTTGAACCACAGTCAGCCATGTGGGAGTCCAGTCTTTTTTTTTTTTTTTTTTTTTTTTGGAGAGGTTTTTGCTATAGGGCACGTGCACTCGCCAGACAGAGAGAGACAGAGAGACAGAAAGCGAGAAATCATCCGTCAGGGGGGATGGCCATGCCGCAATCTCTTCTCCTCCTTTCTGTTCTTGGGATCTTGGGCATAAACGCACACATGCCTGGCATGAGTTTAAGCCACTGGGTCCAGGACTCAAACCGTGGTCAACTACGTGGGAGTCCAGCAACATAGCCATTATGCTAACTGCTGGTCCTTGGGAGTCCAGTCTTAACCACCATGGTACTTGCTGACCCCTACACATACTATATTTGAAATAGATGTTCCATACATGTTAGAAAATATAATTGCTAAATATGCTCTAATGACATATTAAAAATCATGAGGTTCTGATTTATATACAATGGATTTGAGGCTTATATTATCTTTGTCAATAGATTTAGGGTAAATATTATTATAACACTTTATGATAGAACTGAATTATCTACTTTTCCTTTTCTTTCTTATTTCTTTCTTTCCTTCCTTCCTCTCTCTTTTTCCCTCTCTCTCTCCTTGCCTCTCTCATGTTTGTGCGGAGTGGACAAACATGCCCTGGATGGCGTATAGAAATCCTTAAGGGAAAATGTTCATCCCTAAACTGTGGGGCCTGGGAGATCCCACATGTGACCGGGATTTTCCCTGCCATATTTTAGAAGAAACTTGGGGCAAACTTCAGACATGCATGCTTTCATAATTACTTGAAATCAAGACCCAGATGACCGAAGATAGGCCAAGGGGTGCTTCTTTGGTATCACACTGAAATTCTGTAAATTTCCAATACTGTTCTCTTGAATAGCAAATGTTCTCTCTCTCTCTCTCCTATCTCTCTCTCTCTCAACCACTGAGGTCATTTGGAAGACAGTTATGGCATCAGATAAGCTACATCTTCATCCTGGGAGCATTCCCATAGTGTCATAGCTTTTGGAAGTTTCTGGGAATAACTTAAATATGACTATAAAAAAATCTCAGAAGACTTTCCTGACTGCCTGACATGCCATATTCCACAGGAGCCAAAAAATCAGTACTCTGGTCTGTACCTCCTTTGGCAAGAGATGCCTCCATGAGGATTTTGTAAATTTTCTTTGTGGTAGCTGGTCTTTTCCCTTTTATGAGAATTCAGAAGACAAGAGAGAGGGAAGAGAGGTTTCTGGACCAGCGTAGGCAAGGGCCTGTCCACTCAGGTTTGCAATTTATTATTGCAATTGGTTTGTGGCAGATTCCCCAGCATCTCAAACTGCTTACAGAAAACTCTGGAATCCTTGGATTTCCCATGCCTGAATGGGCAAACATAGAATTTTAACACATAACCCGCAGGTACTCCTTACCACTAACGTTCTTGTTTGCTAGGATTGTTAGTGATCCTCAATTCTAGAAGCAAGTTTACTTAACAGGCCTAATATGATTAACTGGAAGTGGAAAGAACAAATGTAGATTTTTCTGTACTTTCCTCTGGAGAGAGAAAACAGGTAAAGGTAATTTGAGTTGCAAAAACCTTCATCTATTTAACATCAAACGCTACATGATTAATAATGTTACTTTCCACTCACCTAGAATGAAGTTTAGTGAGTTGCATATTCATAATCATCAGATATTTTTAAAACTACCATTATGAAAAAAAGTGTCCACTGGCAAGGACTTGAGAAACCAGCTTCTTAGCAATGCTGTCAGTTCCTGGCTTATGTGACTAGGCTCAAGTTATAGGAATTTTATGAATCATAATTATCAAATTGTTTATGTAGTTTCTTTTAGGCTTGGATTAATTGTAGCATATTTGGGGCCTGGTCATTTCGCTAACCTACATGGTCCTGCTGCTTTCTTATTTTATGCTCAAATGGAAGGACTCCCTGAGATCTGGCTGTTGAACTTTTTCCTCTTTGGCTATAAAAAGAACTACAGAACTGACCCAGATTTCTTAGTTGGTCAGTCTCAATTGCATATATGTATATTTTAATTTTGCCAAATGGTAGAGCCAGCAGATGGTGTAGCAGTTACATTGCTAGACTCCCACATAGCCAACTGTGGTTCAAATCCTGGATCTGGTGAGTTGAAAATTACTCTGCGTGCATGTGTGTGTATGTGCCCAAGATCCTGGAAGAAGAATCAGAAGAGAAGGGATTGTGGTGTGGCCATCTCCCCTGAGGGGTGATTTCTCACTTTCCCTTTCATTGTCTCTGTCTATCTCTCTCTCTCTGGGTGAGTACATGCACCCTAAGGCAAAAACCTCTAAAAATCCCCAAAAATTTACCTAAGGGCATGTGTGCTCACTGGTGAGAAAAAGAGAGAGAGGTAGAGAGAGAGAAAATGAGAAATCACCCTCCAGGGGAGATGGCCATGCCACAATCCCTTATCCAACCTTCTCCTCTTAGGATTTTGACCATGCAAGCACAAGCCACTAGTGAACTAAACAGTTGGCCATGTGGGATCCAGCAGCCTCAACCTCCATACCATCTGTTGGCCTCAACTGCATAATTTTTTAAAAAGTAGCTGGTAAATATCTGTCAATAGGGGAGGTGCTCGTTAGAATCTGCTCTGGAGAGATAGGCATCAAGTCCTTAACAGTTTTCAATACGTTTTCTTAGTTGTGAATCTGAGTAATCCTGTGTATGTACATATGCATGTCTGTGTTTATTTTGAGTCAGTAATGCATTCATGTGACTTTTTTTTTTTTTTTTGAGAGGTTTTTGCTATAGGGTGTGTGCGGTCGCCAGACAGACAGAGAGAGACATAGAGACAGAAAGCGAGAAATCACCCTCCGGGAGGATGGCCATGCTGCAATCCCTTCTCCTCTGTTCTCCTCTTGGGATTTTGGGCATGCACACACATGCGCCTGGTGTGAGTTTAAGCCGCCGGGTCTGGGACTTGAACCGTTGTCGACTACGTGGGAGTCCAGCGACATAGCCATTATGCTAACTGCTGGTCCCTCACGTGACTTTTAAAATAAAAATTATAAAGTGTCATTTAGCAAAAAGAGTTTCATTTACCTCTGTCTGTTTTCAGTCCCTTCATCGTTTCTCCCACACCAAGACTGTATATTCTGGTTTGTTTTTCCAAAGATATTTTTATGCATATACGAGTAAATAAAATACATGCTCCCTTTCTTTCACAAAGTAGGTGATGTCATATACATAATTTTAATCTATTTTAATTCTATAGTTTATTTGTTGAGAGGGAGAGGACCTTGTCAAGGATCATGGCCATGACTCTTGCAGCCAGCCAGGATTGCAGGTATGCCTCACACAGCCCCTGGTCTTGCACCTGTAGCTTTGCCACCTGGCCTCTGGCATCATGTAGCACCCCTCTGGTTTGTGCCACCAGAGCAGGGCATATTTTTATTTATTTTTAAAAATTTTATTTATTTTTCATTCAGTTACACAACTTACAGATCTTTTTGTACATAAAAGAGATTTCACGTTTTAGAACAACAATAGGTAGCACTGCTTTTAACTAGCCTGCATTGTGTTGTCTGAGGTAGAAGTTCATTATGATGGATGGCAAAACAGCGGGCTGAATTGCAGATATGTCAAAGTCAGTTCTCTGGGTTCAGTAAATACCTGTCATCCCTAAATGAAAATGAGCAGCGTAATATGGCTACTTTATCAAAAGAGAAGTGAGGTTAGTTGAGCTTGATTCAGTTTTAAGGGAGCCATGTTCTAGAGAAAGGCACTTCCATTACTCAGTGCTCTCAGAACATCTTTTAAGTATTTCTCATGGAATTTTGCTAACAATCAACATCTAACCAACAGTCTCTCTATAAAACTCCTTCTCTCTGGGCTCATTGGGGAGAGAGAGAAAGAGACAGACATAGTAAGAGGGAAAGTGAGAAATCACCTCCTGGGGGGATGGCCACACTGCAATCCCTTTTCTTCCATTCTTCTCTCAGGATTTTGGGCACACACGCACACACACATGCCTGGTTAAATTTCAAGCCACTGGGTCTAGGACTTGAACCATGGTTGGTCATGTGGGAGTCCAGCGAAGTAACCATTATGCCATCTGCTGCTCCCCATACTTGTTTTAATGTGTTGACTAGTATATAATGAATAAGATATAATATACTTGTTATAATCTTCCAGCAGGTGGTTGTCCAGTGTCTTGGCAAAGGAACATTTTTTCCCATTCTCAGGAACACTAAATAAAAATCAGTGACTTTCTTCTCTGAGGTAAAGTAGACGCAGGCAAGTAGGAAGGGACGTGCTGTGCACCTGGACTGTCACCTGCTGGAATCCCCACCAACGTTCCATGCACTAGCAAAGCCCTGTCTTGCTGTTCTTGCTCCGTACATACCTGACAAAGTACTTTATTGCCCTTAAACTATTTCTAAAGCCTCAGTTTATTTTCTTCCCTTTCTCTCAAGATTACTGTGGATCAAGTTAAGGTTATGTGTTTATCTTTCTCTATAGCTCTCTCTGTCAGTTCAGGGACTGGACTCTGTCGTGGGCCCTGAATTGAGGACTGAGTGAATTCTGCAGGCACCTTCCCTCCAGGAGCTCACCAACAGTGTCAGTCGCTGTCACTACGGAAATAAGTACAGAGCACATCTAGGAGGCAGCCTCATCCCAGCAAGTCGGCCATGTGGAATGAGCCCTGAAGGAGGAGTAGGAAATTTCAGGAGAAGAATGTTACGGGCACTTAAAGGCAAAGATAGGAAGATCTATGGCAATGATGAGCAAAATAACATAACTGAAGGGAAAGAGGTAGAAGGAGGAGGAAACTAAGCCTAGAAAACTGAGCTAGATCAGATGATAAAAGCCTCGAATGCTATACTTTATCATTTGGAAATTTCCTGAAGGCAACGGGGCATTATTATGGGGTTTTAAGTTGAAATATTAAACGAGACTTAAGTTTTAGATAAATCACTACTGTGATTGCTTTCTGATTGGATACTTCTTAGGATTTTGCTGGTAGAGAGCAAGAGAGGAAGCCTGAATACCTGAATTAGGGCAATGATAGTAGATGCAAAAAGAGAGCAACCTTTCAAAACCAAGTCTAAGGAAGGAGAGTCTGCAAGTTTTAGTGACATTGAAAATACATTTCAAAATGTCAGCCTCCAGGATGGATCGCCTAAAAGCCACTTGAGCTTTTTCGTTTCTTTTTCCTTATCTTACTGAGTGGACAATTTTAAATTCTATTGTCAGAATTTATTTTTAAATGTCTTGTGCCACTTAATCATTTTCCATTTAGAAAAGAGTTTGAGGAACCACACCTACCAATCTTGGAAGCTTTTGAATGTACTCTTTAAAGTTGAAGATAAAATGCAGCACCAGTAAAAATGACAATAAGCTAGGAACCAGCCGATGGTGTAATAGTTACATTACTGGATCCCATGTGGTTGTTGGAGTCCTGGACCCAGTGGCTTAAAACTCATGCCAGGTGTGTGTGTGCATGGCCACAATCCTGAGAGGAGACTAGAGAAGGGATTGAGTTATGGTCATTACCCCTGAAGGTGATTTCTTGATTTCTGTTTTTCTGTCTCTGTCTCTCTGGCGAGTGCACACACCATATAGCAAAAACCTCTAAAAAAAAAAACAATAAGCTATTTTAATAAGCTATACAGTTGTTACTAAAGTTTACATGGGAAAGCAAACATGCACAGATAGGAGGAGAAAATGAGCATGACTAGACTTTAATGCCTTGTTCATTGACAAGGTGGGTTACTAGCACAGGAGTAGGTAAACAGACAAATGAAGTAGAACAGAAAACTCCAGAATTAGATCAAAATACAGAAACTTAGGTTATGACAGAGGTCACGTGGTCAATCAATAGTAGAGAGATCAATCTTTTAATAAATGCCGCTGAAACAACTTGGAGCTATTTGGATTATAGATAAAGTTAGATTCATATTCCACACTAAACACAAGAATAAACAGCAGAGACCAGGAACTAAATAGAAAAAGCAAAGCCACACAAATGATACATTAAAAAAAAATAAGGGTTTTTAGTCTCACTGTAGGAAGAGGATGTTTAATTATGACTCTTATTGCCAGAGGCAATAAATTGATATATTTAACTACATACAAAATTCTTGTCTCATGAAAAAAGACAACATAAACAAAGTAAAAATACAACTGAAAAATTAGAATGTTCCAGCCTGGTGACATAATTGGCAACAAACTGTATGGTAATGCTGGAGAACACAGGGCTAACTGTGGTTTGAGTCCAATCCAAACATGCCAGATACGTGCACATCTGCCCCAAATTTTGATGAGCTGGAAGGCCAAGGAAAAGAGATCCTGATATGACATGATACTGTCGCGGGTGCTTTTCTCTCTCTCTCTCGCTCTCTCTCTGTCTCTTGTACATGTACACATGTTCTTTATCATGAATAAAATAAACTTTAAAAAAAAGGAAAAATGGAAGAAAACATTTGTAGCATATGCCATAGACTGATATTCCTAATACATACGAAGTTTTAGAAATTTACAGGCAAAGCATTAAAAGTCAAAAAATGATTTGTACAGAGATACTTAGAATTAAAATGGTCTTCACATCTAACAAATTTTCAAATATCCTGATAATAAGATAAAGGCACATTAAAAGAACGAATATTGTTACTTATCAGACTAACAAAAATGAGAAACTATGACAACTCTTTTTGTTGGTAAGATGGTGTGAAAAGAAGCACTTTCCACATGGTGCTGGCAAGAGTACATATTGGAAGATCCTTGGTGGAGGAAAAATTAGTAATACCTCTCTACATGTGCATTTACTATCTATCTACTTCTAGGTATCTATGATAGTATATCTCCAAAATATAAAAATACATATGCACAAGGTTGTTCAATGCATATTGTTTGTAAATGCAAAATACTGCAAACATTCTACTAGCACATAGAAAAGTGGTTGAATAAACTTTGGTTTGTCTACACGGTGGAGTTTGATGAAGTTTCAAATGAAGTGAGAAGGACCTCTATGAACTAATATGGAGTGATTCCAGGGCCTGGCATTAGTTGAAAAAACATAAAGCCTATAAACAAAAAGATTATAAATTGTATATGCTACGTTCATGTATGACAGAAAGGAATATGAGAAAACATATGTACATTTACTTATTTGAAAAAGTAAATACAGAAAGAGGGACCAGCTGATGGTATAATGGTTATGTCACTGGTCTCCCACATGGTCAGCCGCAGTTTGAATCCTGGACCTAGCAACTTGAAATTCAAGCCAGGGTGTGTGTGTGTGTGTGTGTGTGTGTGTGTGTCCAAGATCCTGAGAGGAAAATAGAGGAGAAGGAATTGAGGTGTGGCCACACCTCTGGGGGGTAATTTTTACTTTTCTGTCTCTCTGGGGAGCCTATGCTCCCTTTAGGAAAAATCTCTCTCTCAAAAAAAAGTAATTATAGGAGGAATAAACTAGAAACTAAAGAGACTGGTTACTTACAGGGTGTAGGTGAGAAGAGGGTAGAAAAAGGGGGAACCCAAATGGCATAGCAAAGACGAAGAGGGAATGATGTTTTTCTGAGTGTATCCCTTTATATAATCCTTGACTATTAGAACTAGGGTATAATTTTTTTAAGAGATATTTTTGCTATAGAGTGTGTGCACTCACTGGAGAGACAGAGAGACAGAGACAGAAAACAAGAAATCACCCCCAGGGGAATGGCTATGCCACAATACCTTCTCCTCCATTGTCCTCTTGGGATTTTGGGCACACACACACATTCAGCATGAGTTTTAAGTCACTGGTCTGGGACTCGAACCACAGTTGGCCATGTGGGTGTCCAACGATGTAACCATTATGCCATCTGCTGGTCCCAATGTTTTATACATCCTTTACATATATCTAAAAGTCAACAATTAGAACCAACCAGGATTTAAAAGAAACCCAAAATGTGATAGAATATTAATGAATGAATCTCTCTGTATTAATTACATGAATGGGGTGGGATTATACTGGTATGATGTTGGATTACACTAGAACTTGGTGCCTTATCTGGATTTGAATTTGCTTTCCTTTAGTTCTTTAAAAATGTTTGGAACCGTTGATGTAGAATCTTATAACCCATTATCTGAGTTCCTGTAAAGATAGTTTCCCTTGACTGCCTCTGTACCCATCCCTCACTGTGTAAGGGCCATACTTTCCTGTTTCTTAGTATGTCTTATAAATTATATTGAAAACTGGAATTTTAAAATAATAAGGCGACTTTGGAAATCAAAGACCTCTCCTTGTTGGTGGTGGTGCTTTAGTGACTTTCCTGAAATGATTGTATAAACGCTACATTTCTTGTCAAGAGTGGCCACTGATGCTTCTCTTTTTATTTCGTAGACAGTGAATGATTGAACAAGAGGTATTTACTTTCTCTTTTTTTCTAAAGAAATAATATCTCTTTTAATTTTTTTTTCCTTTTTATTCATTATAGAGCATGTGTACATGCGAGAGATAGGGAGAGCAAAGCATCCTCCCCAGGGTCTGGTCACACCACAATCCCATTCCTCTAGCTGGTTCCCGGGCATTTGCACGCGTGCCTGCTGTATTTCCGGCTGACCAAGGAGGAGATTTGAACAGAAGTCACCATGTGGAATCTGGCTTCCCTTGAGAAGTTCATTACCATTGCCGCAGAGTTGGCCTAAGATATTTACTTAAATGTTTTGACTCAATATGTCTCTCACTCTTTGCTGAGAGGCATTGTGGGTATATCCTGGGACATGTTTTTAATGCTCCAGTAGGCAGTTCACAGATTTTTGTTAGTTTTTCACTTCCTGCTTGCCCAAAGCTTCCGTTTCATCCAGATTTCAGAGCTTAAGCCTTCTCTGGTCTTTTCTAGGCATGTGCACAGCTTTGACGTGCACACTGCCCTCGAGGTTCTCCAGGGTAGAGTTGAGCTTTCTAAAGCCTCCAGTTGAACCTGCCCAATTGGGAGGTGGGAGGGGGTGTGATTTCTCTCTGTCTCTCTCTCCGTCTAGTGAATGCATATGCCCATTCTCCAGCTTTTATTTTTAAATCCTCTAGTCAGCTGTTTGTTTTTCTTAGCTGTTATTCCCACATCAGGCAGCAGCAATGTTAAACACTTGCCAATGATTGTTTTTCAACACACCCTGGAAGAGGCTTTTAAAACATGTTCTGAGTTAGATCAAATAAAGACAAGTCTTATGAGTGGGAGTTTTAGGAGCTGCCAGGCAAGTCAAATAAGGACAATTTTGGGGGGAATTGGGTTTTTCTTGGAGTTCTAAAGTTGGTCTGCCTTTTCTTGTGTCTGCTAGGTTTTCATAGTTAACGTATCTGTAAAACTTTTTTTTTTTTTTTTTTATTGTTATAGGGGAGCTGTAGAGAAGAGAAAAGAGGATAGGGGAAGCTAAACATACCACAAAGCACACATTTGCAAAACAAAGATTCAGCTGTTTTTATTATTTCCTTTTTATTTTTTTTTTCCGCTAGAGGGCACATGTATTCACAAGAGAGAGAGGGGCAGAGGGAGAGAGAGAGAGAGAGAAAAAGGGAGAGAGACAGAGAGTGAACACCTCAAATGGAGCATGGTCATGCCACTATCTGTTTCTCCATCTTGTTAAGATTTGGGGCATTTTTTTTTTGAGAAATATTTTTTGCCATAGGATGTGTACACTCACCAGGGAGACAGAGAGAAAGTGAGAAATCACCACCCCACCCCCCCAGCCCCCCACAAGGGGATGGCCATGCCACAATTCTTTCTCCTCCATCTTCCTCTCAGGATCTTGGGCACCCATGCACATACACCTGGAATGAGTTTCAAGCCACCAGGTCCAGAACTTGAACCATGGTCTGCCATGTGGGAGTCCAGTGCCTTAGCTACTACACCACTGGCTAACCCCCATATACATGTTATGAAGCCACTGGGGATGGAATTCAAACTATGTGGGATCCGGGCCACTATCCATGGCCCTTAACCATGAGGCTGGCACCGGCTATTTTTCTCGAATAAGTCCACCTCAAATTGTTACTAGAATTTGGTTAATTTCTAAAGTTCTGACATTGAATTTGCTAATTTTCTCCAGTACGCTTATTTCTGTAATTGAGGAATGGGTTTTTAATGTCCTTATTCAGCTATTCCAGCAGTCCTCTTCCAAAGTTGACTGGATTTAGGGAAGAGGCAAAGAGGATATTCTAGGCCGATGCAAGAGAACATGCAGAGGCTCGGTGATGGTGTGCTGGAAATTCTGTTTTGATTTTGAGCTTGGCCCTTGGTCATTTTTTGCATTCTTTTGAAGAGTGAAGGCCAGAAAACTAGAAACCTAATTTCCTGGACTTTCTTGCCAGCAGGATTCTTGTTTACATTTTAACACTGGGAGGAACTTTGTGAGATTTGAAATACAGTAGAGAAGGTGTAGCCATTGCTGTCTGGTAGTTCCTGTGCACAGGACACAGTTACATAGAGATGACAGATGAGAGGTTTATCAGCAGATTCCAGCTGTCCTGAGAATCACCCATTCAGTATTGTAGTCAGCTGATATTAGAAATGGTGGTTTCTTGTGATCTTTTTATTTATTGATTTTTTTTTATTTTATTCATAAAAGAGAGGGTGGGAATGCAGCTGTGAGAGAAAGAGAGAGAGAGGCACTAAGATCTGGTCATGTTGCCATCCCCTCCCTCTAGCTTGTCAGGATCTTGAGCATGCATACACACATGCATGCAAGTATGTACCTGGTGTGTTTTCTTATTGACTTGGGACCCGAACCCATGGTCAGCCATGTGGATTCCAGCACTACAATTCAGTATCCTGCTGCCAGTGTCACCCAGGTGGGACCACTTCCTGATTTTTTCAATGCTGGCAGCAATTTCCCTGATCTTTATTCCCTAGCTGTTGAAAATTTTGTTTCTAATTCCCTGTATTAAATACTTTTCTGTCCGACAAGCTAAACTGCCTTCCATTCTCTTAGGAAACATTCACTGAAACAGATTGGAAGAAACTCCATGAAATAATTGAACCAAAAGGAAGTCATAGTGGCTAGAGTTTGGAGAACATGGGAAGAGAGTTGTGAAATCAGACTGGAGGGTGCCAGAATCAAATTACACATATTACAGCGGGTTTATAGATGAGTAAAGTCTGGAGACAAGAGAGAGTGGGTGGTAGAGAATAGGGCACATTGGAAAGCAGACATTTCATTTAAAGATGACTCAGATTTTTTCAAAGGAAGTAAGCAATCCAAGCTCTCACATCAAAACAGTTGTTTGTAAATATTGGGTATGCATTTGGTTTTTAAAATACAGTGTATCAGTCCAAGTCATATTGGTGTTTATTCCAAAGGTTGCCGGTTTTTGAATATTGCCATAGCAGGCAGGATCTTTTAGGGGTTTTCCTTATTGTTAAGTTTCTGCTCTTCATTGCTTTTATTTCTCCCATTCACCACTTCCTAGGCCTTGTCTTTTCCTCCACTTTTCCTGCCACACCAGGCTTCAAATCCAATCTAAAATAATAGGAGTGGAGGGGAAATATGAGTGTCCAGCAGAGTGGAATTGGAAGGAAAACAGCCCTCTTCATTTCAACCTGGAAGTCTTACTTTGAGGCATATTTAGAAACTAGTTTTAATATCTACTTAACCTTTTCTGTATTAAAAGAGGATTTAAGAATATGCCGCCAGAAAGCCTGTCTAATAAAGGCGATTTGTACCATATCTAATTCTTGCCCTATATCTTTAGGCAATAACATAATGGAATTTCACTTTGGAGGTGAGAAAATGTGAATATTTTACAATATTGCTTTTATTGCCAAAAATATTATGTTAGGTTCAACATCCTTAAAAGGCTCCTGAAATATTACAGCCATCGAAAAGTAGAATTCCATGTCATTAAAGGAGACACATGGGCATTTCTGGAGGGACCGTGAAAGCTTAATGCAAGGAGCATGGATTTTGGAGTTAGGAAGACCTGACCTTCCACATTGCTTTGCTGCATGGTAGCTGTGCGAACATTGGAAGGTTCCTAAACTTCTCTGAGCTCCTTAAAATTGGAATAAGAAGGGAGGAAGAAAGAACTAATTGATTAAAAATTTACCAAGAGTCCATTGTATATCAGTAGTTGCCTTAGGCAGATTTAGCCTGCCCACCTAGAGTGTGCAGTCTAGCAGGGAAGACAGATGTGAAATAAATGAATTAGAAACAATTTTATTACAGCTGATAGTTGCTACAGAGGAAAGCTACAGTGTGGAAGGATATTTACTATTTTACTAATGGAGAGGGGTGTGCGTGACATGTGCTTGAAGATGTTTATGCGTGCGTGCATGTGTGTGTGTGTGTGTGAGAAGGTGGAAAGATTTTTGGTGATAATTAGAAAAAGATATCTAAACAAGAATGTCTTGAGATTTTGAGGGATTATTAACATTGCTATTACACTAGTACCCTTTTTTTTTTGGAGAGGTTTTTCGCTATAGGGCGCGTGCGCTCACCAGACAGACAGAGACAGACAGAGAGACAGAAAGCAAGAAATCACCCCCCCAGGGGGGATGGCCATGCCACAATCCCTTCTCCTCCATTCTCCTCTCGGGATCTTGGGCACGCACGCACACGTGCCCGGCGTGAGTTTTAAGCCACCGGGTCCGGGACGCGAACCGTGGTCGACTATGTGGTAGTCCAGCGACATAGCCATTACGCTAACTGCTGGTCCCATACACTGGTACCCTTTTAAAAGAGTTCAAAGTTAATACTGTGGTAACAATTTTTTTAGAATTATTTATATAATTATTATTATTTCAAAATTTGCTATAGGGCACATGTGCTCACCAGAGGGCAATAGAGAGAGAGAGGGAAAGTGAGAAAGCAAGCCGCCAGGTCCAGGGCTTGAACTGGGGTTGACCATGTGGGTGTCCAGGGCCTTAACCACCATACCACCTGTTGGCCCTGAGCAAAACAATTGAGATGTGAGAGGTACTGTGAAAAACAGTCATGACCCAGGCACTATACTCCATTTTCAGTAGTTGCCTTTTCCCAGTCCAGTCCGTCCTTCTCGGCTTGCGCTGTTGGTGATTAATGGGACGCGGTAAGGTTCCTGATTAAAGTATTCCCATTAAATTCTCAGACTAATTTGAAGCAACACTAATGCATGTGCTTAAGTAGAAGTAATAGAAATTCTCCCCAGGGAGCTGAAGCCACAAATGGGGAAACTGTTCCACATCCGGTGTGCACCTCCTGAGCAAAGCCATGCTGGTCTTACCTCCGCAGGGACTAGCAACAGGTACCGGAAAGACCTCAGTAACCCATGAAACTGCTCCGTCTCTGTCTCTGCCTGTCTCCACTGTCCCATCTTTGCTTGACTCTGTTCTCATAGCAGGGAGTCTTTTTCTGCTTCTCTGTCTCCAGCTTACAGGAAGTCCTAGCCCATGACAGACAGCAATTAACTCATTATCTCTGCCAGGAGGGAGAGTCTAATCCGTCCTGTTTTCTTCAGGTCTTTTCCCAGATCCAATCTGTAAAGCCAGCAGGGTGGAATCTCATACTGCCCACCACCGCCTAGGGGATCACTTCTGGGTTTATTAGTTGGTATAATGGGAATAACAACAATGCACGCATTATCAGAAGTGTTAGAAAGATGAGATGAAATAAACAGTACGTTTCAATCTTTTTAGCCCAGCGCCTGGCAATACGGTAAGCACCCAGGAAGGTGAGCTATTATTATTGTTACTAATGTTGCTATTTGATTATTATTTTCATCTTTGTGAGAGGGGTTTTTGCTCAGAATCATTGGAACCAGTTCAGGAAGCTTAGAATAAAGAAAAGGCTTATTCTGGAACCAACTCTTGGGAGTTTGGGAAGGGAGCCTGAAAGTGTCTTCATGAGCACAGTATCAGTCTTAGAAACCTGACGCACATAATTGAATTTGTTAGACTCCTTGCTTTATCATTCTATTGAAGCAAACCAGATGGGAAGAAAGCAAATAAGAAAGCTTATCATTATCACGGGTAGGAAAAACAAAGAAGTATCCAAGCTAGTTGCTTAGATGCTCCTTAACGTCTAATGAATCAAATAGGCATTAATAGTAATATAATTGCCGGTACCAGTTGAAGTTTGCAGTTATTAAAGCAGTAACAGAAAGAAGCTCATCATAGCCATTACATGATTTTTCTACATTTTAATAGGCATTTGCCTCACCACATAATTAAGGCATGCCCATTAAATTCTCAGATGAATAGTTAATGCAAATGAACGTTTTTAAGTCAATACACACTGTGGCTGAAAATGTTTTTGTTTTTTTAGTTCTCCTATTTATTTTTTTTCAAGTTTTTGGCTTACTGGAAAATCCTTTTGAGTAAATATAATCAGTTTTGTATAGTAAAATGTTCCTGCAAAATTCGATGTTGACAAATAAAAAATAGGTAAAATGAGCTTTTGGCAATTAGGGAGAAGTACTCCCCCCCCCCCCCCCACCAGCAGTAAAATGGTTATGATGTGGGTCAGTTCAGCAGGTGTGCATGGCTGCAAGTGTGCTCTCTCTTTAGGCCCCTGCATGTCTCTGTCCCTATGCTGGGCATCTATTTTCTGGGTATTTGCAAGAAAACGCCAAGACATCTTGCTTGACTATTACTTCCTCCATGACACCTACTCCAAGTCCCCTATTAAAAATTGCATTCCATCATCCCAGTATTTCTGACCCCATTCCATTGCTTAATATTGTTTCATAAAACTTAGTAAATTCCGGGACCAGCAGTTGGCGCAATGGCTACGTTGCTGGACTCCCATATAGTCGACTGGGGTTTGAGTCCTGGACCCAGTGGCTTAAACTCAGGCCAGGCATGTGTGTGTGTGCGCACCCAAGATCCTGAGAGGAGAATGGAGGAGAAGGGATTGTGGCATGGCCGTTCTCCCTGGGGAATGATTTCTCGCTTTCTGTCTCTCTGTCTCTCTCTGTCTTTATGGCGAGTGCACGTGCCTTATAGCAAAAACCTCTCAAAACAAAACAAAAACAAAAACCTTACTACATTCCTATATGTTTGTTAACCTATTTACAGTGTTCACTGTCTACCTCCACAGTATTTTTATTTTTATATATTTTTTTTTTGGAGAGGTTTTTGCTATAGGGCGCGTGCGCTCGCCAGACAGACAGAAAGAGACATAGAGACAGAAAGCGAGAAATCACCCCCCAGAGGGGATGGTCACGCCGCAATCCCTTCTCCTCCATTCTACTCTCGGGTCCTTGGGCACGCACGCACTTGCGCCCGGCGTGAGTTTTAAGCCACCGGGTCTGGGACGCAAACCGCGGTCGACTACGTGGGAGTCCAGCGACATAGCCATTACACTAACTGCTGATTCCCTATTTTTATATTTTTTTGAGAGGTTTTTTTGCTATAGGGCGTCTGCGCTTGCGAGAAAGAGAGACAGAAAGCAAGAAATCACCCCCAGGGGGGATGGCCACACCATAATCCCTTCTCCTCCATTCTCCTCTCAGGATCTTGAGCACGCATGCACACACACCTAGTGTGAGTTTAAGACACCAGGTCCAGGCCTCGAACCATGGTCGACTATATAGGAGTCCAGCGACATAGCCATTACACCATCTGCTGGTTCCCCTCCATGGTATTTTTATCTGTGGATCTCTAGTGCTTTGAACCATGCTAGGCACAGGGTAGACCTTCAAAAAATACTTAATGTTACAAAGGGTATAATTTATATGTAAGTGCTATACATATGCATCTGTATCTAAATGTAAACGAGACCTAAGATATGGTTTTAAGGTTTATTTTTCTCTTTTTCTTTCAAGATAGAGAAAGAGACAGATGGACAAATTCCCTTGTTAGGGTTTTAGCATGCCACAGTCCCCCACCACCTCCCAGCTGGCCAGGATCATGGGGTCAGGTTACCCTGGGGTCTAAACTCAGGCCTCTCATCTGACTCTACCTGTGCCACTGTGGCTGGGCCACAGGGCTAAGATATTTTAATGTATGTTTCTATCATATTATAGGTTGTCAGAAAAATCATGACATATTTTTCTGTGTTTTTCTTTCTTTTTTTTTTTTTTTTTTTTTAGAAAGATTTTTGCTATAAGGTGTGTGAGCTCACCAGAGAGACAGAAAGTAAGAAATCATCCCCACCCCCATCCTGGGGGATGGCCATGCCATAATCCCTTCTCCTCCATTCTCCTCTCCGGATTATGGGCATGCACACACATGGCCCAGTGTAAGTTTTAAGCTGCCGGGTCCAGGACTCAAACCACAGTTGACTACATGGGAGTGCAGGGATGTAACCATTACACCTTTTCTGTGTTTTTCTATGCAAAAATGCATCATGACTTTCCTGACCACCCAAAATTATTTTTTTAAAAAAATTACTGTTTCATTTACATATCCTCCCATCCATCCCATAAATCTTTTCTGAGCACCTAGTACTTTCCCCTGGAGCTTTGTTTTCCTCCAGGGGGAAAAACAAACAAACAAACAAACAAAAAAAACAAGATAAATAAAAGAAAGACCGGGCCATCAGGTGGCATGGTTAAGGCACTGGACTCTCACATGGGTTACTGGAGTTTGAATCCCAGAACTGGAGCCTTGCTTTTTCACTTTCCCTCTCTCTCTCTCTCTGATGAATTAAAATAATAATAATAATAGTAATAAATGAAATGAAGTAAATCTAAAAAAATGAAAAGACACTATTTCTGTCTTTACTGAGCTTATGATACTGTGCAGCACAAAACGATTAAATGCGTTCTGTCAGATGGACTCAGGGCCAACGGCCATGGTGTGGTGGCACAGCATGTCATGGTCCTGGGCCATGTGGAGGGCTCCCACGTCTACTTCTTGAGGTCTGTGTGTGCACTCATGGTGGAGGGCACTTGTGGTCCTGGCTGGGCTGTGGGTGTGTTGGTGAGGGGTCCCTGTCAGAAGTGCCTGTTTTTCTCTCTCTCAGAAGAAATGAATAAATAGACTTAAAAAAATTTCTTTAAAAAGGTATCAGCTATTGGGACCAGCAGTTAGCGTAATGGCTATGTCTCTGGACTCCCATGTAGTCAACCGCGATTTGTGTCCCGGACCCGGTGGCTTAAAACTTAAGCCGGGCGCGTGTGCGTGGGTGCCCAAGATCCCGAGAGGAGAATGGAGGAGAAGGGATTGTGGTGCGGCCATCCCCCCTGGGGCTTGATTTCTCGCTTTCTGTCTCTCTGTCTCTTTCTGTCTATCTGGAGAGTGCATGCGCCCTATAGCAAAAACTTCTCAAAAAAAAAAAAAAGGTATTAGCTATTTAAAGACATACCGGATATTATGGGATAAGAAAACAGAGGTCGACATAGGATTAGGCATCTTTGTGGGGACGACCTTCATGATGGGTGGGAGTTATTTCGACAGAGGCACCTGCGAGGAGTTTGGAGGAGGCGAGATGGATGTGACAGGCAGAGGAAACAGCGCGTGCACCGGCCTGCGGGTGGGAACCCTCGGCTGTGGAGTGGGAGGGAGAAGAGCGATGAGAGATACAGAGACATGTCCCCAAATGCCTCACTGAGATGCTGAGACCCGCCCAGAGTCATGCGTGGCGTTTAAGCAGCAGGGGATGATGCACTGCACTTCCACCGAGGGTGACTGCTCTCTCTCTGTGGCTCGTCCTTCGAGGGAATGTTGGTGTCCGATTTGCCTACAAAAGCTGCCACCTAAGTGCTATTTTAGCACGTATTTGCTGTACTTTGCTGGTCCAGAGTCCATTTCCTCCTTCTCTGGTCATAGAACCCAGGCTTTCCTGTGAGGGGTTCTTTTTACTCATTCTTTCAGTCCTTGCTCTCTTGCTTTTTTCTTTTCTTTTCTTTTCTTTTTTTTTTTTTTTTAAGAGAGATTTTTGCTATAGGGTATGGACACTGGCAAGAGACACAGAAAGGAAGAAACCACCCCCTGGAGGGGCTGGTCACACTGCAATCCCTTCTCCATTCTCCTCTTGGAATATTGGGCGTGCTTGTAATGTGCCTGGCATGAGTTTGAAGCCTCTGGGTCTGGGACTTGATCCCCAGTTAGCCATGTGGGAATCCGGTGATGTAATCATTACACCATCTGCTGGTCCCTCAGTCCTTGCTTTTTAGGTGGGTTCCACCTGTGATGCCAGACAGAGGTGGAACATCTGAGCCTGACCTCAGAGCACTGAGCCTTTGAACCTGTAGTGACTGGTTTGGAGGTCAGCACAGGACGCAGAACCAGCGAGTCACTGTAATTTCAGCCTTTTGTAACCTTAGTAGCTGTTTCAAAATGGGCAAATAGGTTTGCCTGAAATGATCCAAGAGTTACTGAGAGGAGGAAGAGCTCTTTTTCTTGTTACTGCCATAGGGCAGGTGCTCTTGCCAACAGAGAGAGAGAGAGAGAGAGAGAGAGAGAGAGAGAGAGAGAGAGAGAAAGAAATATCACCCCCTGGGAGGATGACCATGCTGCAATCTCCTCTTCCATTCTCCTTCTGGGATTTTGGACACACACACAGACACACACACACACACACACACACACACACACACACAATATGATTTTCAAGCCACCAGGCCCAGGACTAAAACCACAGTTGGCCATATGAGAGTTCAGTGCCTTAACCACTGCACCACCAGCTGGCCCCAAAAAGAACTCTTCTTTCTGCTGAATTGAACCAGTGGAAGACAGTGGTCTGGAACAGCTGGGTGGCAACTGTGGCATTCCATAAATAAAAGTAAACTTAATTTTTTAAAGCTTACTTTGGGGTCAACCAGTGAAGTGATGGTTAGGGCAGCCGGATCCCAAATGGCCAACTGCACGGTTTGAGTCCCGGACCCGATGACTTGAAAAACACATTGGGCGTGTGTGCATGCATGCCCAAAATCCCCAGAGGAGAATGGAGGAGAAGGGATTGTGGTGTGGCCCTCCCGTATGGAAGGCACTTTCTTGCTTTCCCTTCCTGTCTCTCTCTGGACAGGGCATGTGCCCCATAGGAAAAAAATAAAAATTAAAAAAGCTTATTTATTTTTTCCATGAAAGATAAGGAGAGGAGAGGGGGAGCAAGCAAGAGAGAAGAACTCTGATCAAGACCTTCAGGCCACGATCCACCCCAGCCTGTGTAGCCCAGATCAGGGACATGCATGCGCACACCAGGAGTATGCGAGAAGACCCTAGGCACGAACCCGGGACTTTCCCATGTGGGTCCATTGCATTGCCATTATGCCACTGTCTGGCCACTTAAACAGCTTGACTCGTGTAAACTCTCAGAGGTTTCTCTGCTGTGGGTTTCTATGTGACATGGGGTGCTGACCTCACTTGTTACCATGATCAACTCTTAAAGTGCTCTGTTTCAATAGAGACTTGAGCTGCCTCTTGTTCTATGCAATTCATCACTGCTAATGTGAAAAAATAGTCTTTTCTTCATCTTCTCTGTTTTTCTAACGTTCCAAATTCTTTGAGGTTTTACTTGCTCCATGCTTATTTCCTAAGATGATTGAGGAGACTGCAGACGGCATCAATAATGCTACACTTGGGACCAGCAGTTAGCGTAATGGCTATGTCGCTGGACTCCCACGTAGTCGACCGAGGTTCGAGTCCCGGACCCGGCGGCTTAAACTCACGCCGGGCGCGTGTGCGTGCGTGCCCAAGATCCCGAGAGGAGAATGGAGGAGAAGGGATTGCGGCGTGGCCATCCCCCCTGGGGGGTGATTTCTCGCTTTCTATCTCTCTGTCTCTCTCTGTCTGTCTGGCGAGCGCACGCGCCCTATAGCAAAAAAAACCTCTCCAAAAAAAGAAAAAAAAAAAATAATGCTACACTTTATCCTTGGCCAATCACGTTAGTGGCATGTTGAGAAATTCTGCTAGTTCTGTACCTACCCCAACTCCAAGTTAGTGTTAAAATTCCATTCTGGGCCACCGATGGTGTGGTGGTTAAGGCAGCTGGATCCCACGTGACTGGACTGCATAGTTTGAGTCTCAGACCTGGCACCTTGAAAAACATGCCTGGTGCATGTGCGTGCATATCCCAGATCCCAAAAGGATGGAGAAATGGAGGAGAAGGGATTATGGCATGACCATCCCCCTAAGAGGGTGGTGCTTTCTCTCCCTCCCTCCCTCTCTCTCTCTCTCTCTCTCTCTCTGGGAAGTGCATACACACTTCAGCAAATTAAAAAAAAATTCCATTCTAGTGCATGCTGCACTTTACAGAAAGATTGTCAGCATTTTGTCGAGACCAAGCACAAAGTACAGTTTACTGTAACCCAAACAGTATTTTTCCATTCATCATGGAAAGATTCAGTTTTGTAGGAAGCTTTCATTGGTTGGCTATTGATCAAAATTCAAATCAGGTTTTTTTCCATGAGAAGTTGCAGGCAGTTGTGAGCGGTATGTTTTATTCTTTTAGACAGTGAGTACAGTTAACTTCAGTACTCATGACTTGTACTCTGGAAATGCATCTGTAAGATGTACACCCCAGTGTTCCCTTCAGAGCTATCTCTGAAATCATCTGTTTAGTCATTTGTCCATTTATGGACTCCTTCATTCAACAAATGCTTATTGATCACCCAGTTGCTACCTTGGTAGGGAGGACACAGAGAAAATTGATCAAAGCTCAGTTCTTAACGAATGCATATATTAAATTCCAAGCACTTATTATGAAAGTTGAAAATGAATCTTAAGGAAAATTTCATTTCATTGTATTGCGCTGGTAGTATAAGGTGTATCCTTATGATGGACTTACAATTTCATTTTTCCCTCCAACCATGTAATATACCTCTCCCCCTCTTCTCCCAGGGTATCTGATTTTTACCCGTCACCAGTAACTTGTCTAGCTTCGTGTTCCTCCAACCTTAATTGACATAGATAACTCCCAAGGATATTGTTAAAATGTAGATACAGGGGACCAGCAGATGGCATGATGTTTATGTCTCTGGACTCTCATATGGCCAACCACTGTTCGAGTCCTAGACCCAGCAGTTCAAAACTCAACCTCGGTGCATGTGCATAAATATCCAAAATCCTGAGAGGAGAATGGAGGAGGAATGACTGTGGAGTGGCCACCGCCCCCCCCCACCAGCAGGTGATTTCTCGTGTTCTGTCTCTCTCTGTGTCTGGTGAGCACATGTGCCCTATAGCAAAAATCTCTCTCTCTCTCTCAAAAAAGTGTAGATTCTGACCCAGTGAGTTTGGGGCAGGGCTTGGGGTTCTGCATTTTTTTAAAAGAATTATTTATTTCATTTTGTTTATCATTATTATTTTTAAAATTTGCTATAGGGCACATATGCCCGAGAGAGAGAGAGAGAGAGAGAGAGAGAGAGAGAGAGAGAGAGAGAGAGAGAAGGAAAGGTAGAAAGCAAGCTGCAAGCTGCAAGGTCTGGGACTCAAACTGTGGTCAGTATTGTGGGAGTCCAACACCTTAACCACCTGCCACCTGCTCACCCTGGAGATTCTGCATTTCTGTTTCTCTTTTTCTTTTTTTTTTTGGAGAGGTTTTTTCTATAGGGCACGTGTACTCGCTAGAAAGACAGAGAGAGAGACAGAGAGACAGAAAGCTAGAAATCACCCCCCAGGAGGGATGGCCATGCCACAATCCCTTCTCCTCCATTCTCCTCTTGGGATCTTGGGCACGCACGCACATGTGCCCAGCGTGAGTTTAAGCCACTGGGTCCGGGACTCAAACTGCAGTCAACTACGTGGGAGTCCAGCGACATAGCCATTACACTAACTTCTGGTCCCAGGAATTCTGCATTTCTAATAAGCTCCTGGATGATGCTGGTATTGCTGGTCATGGACTGCACTTGGAGCAGCAAGATTCCAGACTGTAGTAAATTCTGTCTCCTCAGAATCCTCCTACTCTGCAGAGTGTCTGATTCTGGGACTGTTTTTTTAGTATTAGTCAGTTTTCCTTGTGCATGCCTTTCCTCTCTAAAGGCTTTTATGTCTCCTACATGCTGACTATTTCACATACATTGTCTCAATTAGTGCTCTCTGCTCGTCTGGTTACATAGTATAATCACTCATATTTTATAGATTAGGAAGTAGACTCTGAGAAGGGAAGAAGAGTTTAATCAAGATCATGCACCATCTTCTTAAAAGCGCTTGAATGTCTGAACTGGTTTCCTGTGTCTATAACTCTGTTAACAATACACAGTGCAGGGGTTTACACATTAGGGAATTCAGTAGACTCTAAATGACCAGTTAATAAGTCATGAATATTGGGACCACCAGGTGGCAGAGTGGTTACATTGCTGGACCCCCACATGACTGAGTGTGATTTGATTCCTATACCTGACGGCTTGAAAATCATGCTGGGTGTGCGTTCCTGCGTGCCCAATATTGCAGGAGGAGGATAGAGGAGAGAGGATTGGAGCATGACCATCCCTCCTGAGAGGTTGATTTCTTACTCTTCCTCTTACTGGCTCTGTCTTTCTCTCTGTCTCTCCAGCTAATGCACATGCCCTAAGGCAAAAGCCTCATAAAAATAATAAGTAATAAATTCTCTACATCATAATCTTAAGTGTCTAGGATTATTCAAAAAATAGTCACAATATATTAAGTGAAATAATCAGAATGCAAAATTATTAGTAAGACTGTCCTATTTGTGTCAAAAGTGCATTTGTATACACTAGAAAGAAGGATTTTGAAGAAAATAACTAATATCCTACACAGTGGTTATTTTTCTGAGGTTTCTACTTTTAAACTTAGTTGTATTATCCAATTGTTTGTTGGCTTGCTTTTGCAATGAGCAAGGTTTGGTTTTCTAAATATAATAAGGTAAAATACATCTTTTGCAAGGATCAGGGTGAGATGTGTCTGGGAAAAAGCAGAGGTAGCTCAGTCCGGATTAGGAGGTGATGGACCCCCGGCAGATTCAGAGACAGTAGCACACACAGGTGTGGAGTTATCCCTTAAAAGGCATAGCCCAGTGAAGTTTGCCATCTAGGTTTTGCTTTGAAACTTGGGAATAGTATTTGCCACATCGTTTAAAACTTATTTCCATTGATGTATATGGAGGGTCTTCAAAATTTGTGAAAAATGTGTATCATGAAAACAGTGCATGCGTGGATTTCAAAATTTTTGGAACCCAAGTAGACTCATGCCTTAATTCCATTTTGGTGGAAGGGAAAGGAGACTTTTGGAAGTCCCCTCATAATATACGTACAGAAAAGTTTACGCAGCATAGCTATGCTACTACATGGATTTTATAAACTGAACACACTCCTGTAAGCAGCCCCCCAGATCAAGAAGAAAGCACTGTCGGTACACATGAGTTCCCCTATGTCCTTTCTGATCACTCCTCATCCTTAACTGGCCCCGCTGCTTCCAGGGTAACAACTATCCTGGCTTCCAACAGCATGGATTATTTTTACCTGTTCTGACTGTGTAAATATGAAGTCATATGTATGTGCTTTATGTGTCTCATTTCTTTTATGCACTGTTGTATTTGTGAGATTTGTCAACATTGTGCTTTCTTGCAGACTTTCTATTTTCACTGCTGTATGGTATTCCATTATATGAATGAACGTAACACTTTATCTTTTCAATTCTTGATGGGCTTTCAGGTGTGCTGTAGTTCGAATGTATTATCCCCCAAAATTCTGTGTGTTGAAATTGGCGAGCCATTGTAATGGTGTGGAGAGAGGAGAGACTTAATCCTAGTATGGTGTTGTAAGGCGGAGCCTGTGGGAGGTGACTGGAGTTGGATGAGGTTGTCAGGGCAAGGCCCGCCCCCCCCCGCCCCGCCCCCCGACCAATTACTGGTAGTTCTCTAAGAGCAGACACATGGACACACATGCTTTTCTCTTGTCCTGTCTCACCGTGAGATGCCCTGTGACACTTCAGGACTCTGCAGAGAATCCCCACAGCTAGAAGACCCTCCCCAGATGTGGCCCTTGACCTTGGACCTCCAAAACTGTGAACTAAATAAACCTCTATTCTTTATGAATTACCCAGTTTCAGATATTCAGTTATTAAGTCACAGAAGATGAATCAAAAAAGGTAGTTTCCAAAGTCTAGTTATTTTGTGTAATGTTGTCATAAATATTTTAGTTCAGATTTTGATCAGTTATATTTATTTTAATATGTGCTGATAATTATTTGAAATAGATTCTTCTGATTGACATTGGTGAAGAGCAGTGTCTTAAAACTTTAAGGGTACCCTAATACTCATTTGGAGTGCTCCTGGGATTTTTGAGACAGTAACTCTCGGGCAGAACTCTGAAATCTGTATTTTATTTTTAAAAAAGAATTATTTTATTTTGTTTATTATTTTTTAATTTGACTGGAGGCAGACAGAGACAGATTGAGGGAGAGTGAGAAAGTAAACCACCAGATCTGGGTCTTGAACAGTGGTTGGCCATGTGGGAGTCCAGCACCTTCATCACTATGCCACCTGCCATCCCTGAATCTGTATTCTAACCAAGTGTTCTATGGTTCTGATCTTGTTTTTCCACTTACCATTTAGGCCTTAGGGAAGTTACTTGACCATGCTAAGTCTGCTCCTCTCCACCTCCCCCCCCCCCCCCTTTAATCATGTCTTCCCAGGTCAAGTGTCTGGGTCATATGAAATGAAATGTATAGAAATTTTGGCAAAAAAAAAAAAAATTGCATGAAAATGGCAGATGAAAGCCTTTATTCTTATCTATCAGAGCCTAACTCTGAGCCTAAGAAGCAGCAATATAGATTTAGTTAGTAATAATACCACATTCTGAAGTGATATGCCTCAAGGAAGTTATTCTGTTTTTACAAATTTTTATCACTTCTTGGGACCAGATGATGGTGCAGTGTCGTACAGTGCTCTGAAACGCAGAGCCCATATGGGAAGGTTTGCAGTTTGAGTCCCATGGCCTCTCTGTACACATCAAGGTCTGCCATGATCCCAGCGAGTTGGGGGTGGATTGTGGTAAGAAGACCCTGTTGGGGGTGTCTGTCCTTTTCTCTCTCTCACAAGAGAAATAAAGTTTAAAAATTAAAAAAAAAAAAACACTACTTCTGTAAAAATTGTGATTGCGCAGAAAGATCTGACTCCTTTCAAGAGTTCACTCTTTTAATTCTAGAATATCAAAGCCTTTTAGGAAACTGACAGTTCTCAATGACTGACTCATAATACACTGAGTCAGCAAACAGCCATTTGCAAGTTGATCAAGGACTTAAAGAAGAAAGCTCAAAACTAGACTGAATTATTTTTCTTTGATATTGCTCTGGCACCATAACAAGATACAGTACAGGGACTTACACATCATAAGAGTTCAGTAAATTCTTATCGATTGGTTAATAAATAACGAACCCTCCTGAATTCCCAATTCCTGGCCTCATTTTGGCTCTGTCGATGCTCCACCTTCTTTTAGAGTCTGTATATTCCTTATTTGTTCCAGGCTCAGAATCTTTGCCCATACTGTCCTCTTGCCCTGGAATATTGTTCTCTTCTGTTCTGTGCCTGGCGTATACCTGTCTATCCTGTGGGCTGACCTTCAGAGCCGCTTCCCAATGAAGGACTTCCCTGGCCTTTTAGATTAGGCCTTTCAGGTGCTCTGGGTACATGATCTCATGCACCCGGAATGTCTTCACTAGGGAGCCTCTCACTGCTGAGCTTTCATAGCTCACTGATCCTGAGATCACATGCTCCGTAAGAGCAAAAACTACAGTGACTCATCCACTGCAGTACCCCCAATTCCCAGCCTGAAGCCTAGCAAATAAATATTTTTGGTGCTGTTCAACTCTTTTAAAAAACAAAAAAACAAAAAAAAAAAAAAAAAAAAAGAGAGAGAGAGCGAGCGAGCGAGCAGTCCCTGGAAAACTATTGATAAGGACTCCTAGGAGCATTTGTCCTTCAGAGTCGCCATGGCTCCGTGCAAGCATGCTGTGCTGAAAAGGCGTATGGTGTCCATCGCTGTTTGCTTTTGACACTTCAGAGTCTCTCTATTTTCTTTTTGGAATCAGAAGAAAGGAGGCTTCTGTCCATGTTGATGGCAAATGTTTGGGAAGGCTTCAGAGAGCTGCGAAGTAGGTATCCTTGCAAGGAAATCTAGTCTTTTGGTCATCGTTGGAGGGCTCTGTTTCCAAAGGAAAGAGATCAGAGCTAGCAGACCACTGCAGGCAGAGTGACTCACATCAGGCCGTGAGCTCATGGACTCACCCAGGAATATATGTAGTTTGGGGGTTTGATCTCAGAATGGCCACCGAGATCATAGTCAGAATGAAAATAAGGCTAGAGAGGTTATTGCTGTTCAGATATGGGGCTCAAAGCCAGCCTTCGTCCCTTTCTTTCTGTGTCATTTGCTACCTTTGGACTTCCATACTGAGGAACGGCAGAGATCAGACCTGTTTAAAAAGGGCTCTGGGTTATCCTTCAGGCAACTGTCCACTCATGATAAATAGATGCCGGGCCACCTAAAGACTCCACATCCAAACTCTAGAATTTGAATTTATTTATTTGTTTATTTATTTATTTATTTTGGAGAGGTTTTTGCTATAGGGCGCGTGAGCTCACCAGAAAGAGACAGAGAGACAGAAAGCGAGAAATCACCCCCCAGGGGTGATGGGCACACCATAATTCCTTCTCCTCTCAGGATCTTGGCCATGCAGGCACATGCACCCCACCTGAGTTTAAGTCACTGGGTCCAGGACTTGAACCGTGGTTGACTACATGGGAGTCCAGTGACATGGCCATGATGCTAACTGCTGGTCCCAGAATTTGGAATTATTTATTTAATTTTGTTATTATCATTGTTATTAGTACTACTACTATTATTTAATCTGACCAGAGACAGAGAGAGGGAAAATGAAAAAGCAAGCTGCTGGATCTGGGACTTGAATTGCAGCTGACCATATGAGAGTCCAGTGCCCCAACCAGCGTGCCATCTGCTGGCCCATTGATCAAGGTTTTTAGTGGCTATCACGTGCCAGACAAGAATAAAGTACTATCCTCATTTTTCTGAAATTTTCTTTTTAAGGAGAGAGGCACAATATCAAAAACCAAAGAGCGAATGATAATCTATAATAGTATAAGCCCTACAGAAGAGAACAAACAGGGCAGAGTTTGCTCTCAATTCTGAAGACGAAGCAATTATATTTGATATTTGACTTTTTTGTTTTTGAGAGGTTTTTGCTATAGGGCGCATGTGCTCACCAGAAAGAGAGAGAGAAAGACAGAAAGTGAGAAGTCACCCCGGGGGGGGGGGGGGGGGGGATGGCCACGCCGCAATCCCTTCTTCTCCATTCTCCTCTTGGGATCTTGGGCACACACACACATGTGCCTGGCACGAGTTTAAGCCACCAGGTCCAGGACTCGAACCACGGTTGACTACATGGCAGTCCAGCAACATAGCCATTACTCTAACTGCTGGTCCCGACATTTGATTTTATGCTAAAGGGTAAAAGAGAGATGTGAGGAAAGTATCATAGGCAAAGAGCATCGCCTTCAGAGATTTAGAGCCCTGATTCGGGGAAAGTTGGCTGTGGTAGGCTCAGACACGTCCCAATTGGGCGGTATGGGTTATATGATAGCAGACAGGTAGGAAACCCTGAAACTCCTCCCCGATTCTGCATGCAAGGCTGAGGTTTACTGGTTCCTTCATGTGCTTCTTATATTATTGGGCATTCATTTTCAACATTTACTCCTCAATGCATCTGGGTGATATAGTTGATTAATTTTTTAGGAGGTCTTATCTTCAACTTTGAGTTTGGAGGGGGGGTTGCATTTATTTCAGGATTTTTTTTCTTTTTTTTAAGGTTTATAACTCAGATATATGTGAGTGTGGCTGTATTGTACCATTGCTTTCACTGTAAATTGTCTTATCTAACTTCATCATAATATTAGGTCATTGGAAAAGTCATAAAAAATGAAAGAAAGGTCATAACACATTATTGCATAGAAAAACAGAAAAATGCATGAGTTTTACAGTGACCTCATAGTTGGCTAGACCTTTTTTCATGAATCTCTAAAAGCATTCTATCTTAATAATCAATGCAATTTAAAAAGCACCTATTTAGGCACCAGCAGATGTGTAATGGTTATGCCCCTGGATTCCCACATAATTGACCACAGTTTGAGTTCCGGACCCGGCAGCTTAAAACTCATGCTGGGAGGTTTGCATACATGCCCAAAATCCTGAGAGGAGAATGGAAGAGAAGGGATTGTGGCATGGTCAATCCCCCTGGGGGTGATTTTTGCTTTCTGTCTCTCTGTCTCTCCTCAGTCTCTCTGGTGAGCGCATGTGCCCTATAACAAAAAATCTCTCTTAAAGAGAAAAACCCAAAACAAAACCCCCCCACGAACCCAGCACCTATCTGTTCCAGCCATGGTGGCACAAATAGTTGGGACCTTGCTATGTAATGCTGGAGACCATGCGAGATTCTAGGTTTGCAACCTGGCCTGCCTTAATATGCTGGGCATGCTCACGAGTGCTCTCATGACTGGCTGCAGGACTTGGGGGAAGATCATAGCCTGAAAACCCTATTGAGGATGACTGCTTCTGTATCTCTCTCTCACTCCACCGCTCTGTCTGTTTCTTATGGAGAAAAAGAAACTTGAAAAGCAAAAGTATCTACTACTGATTTCAAATTATATCATGAAGTTACAGTAATCAAAACAGTATCATACTGTCATAAAACAGACACACAAACCAACAGGACAAAATGCAAAGCCTAGAAATAAAACCAAATGTATACAGGCAACTCATTTTCCTCAAAGGTGAGAATACATTACAAGGAAAGGATAGTCTCTTCAATAAATAGTGTTGGGAAAACTGGATAGTCACATATGAAGAAAGAAAATTAATACTTACCTTACACCGTACAGAAAAATAAACTCAAAGGGGATTAAAGTTTTATAGGCAAGCCCTGACACTGTAAAAAAATCCTAGGATAAAATGCAAAAATCTCCTTGGCATTGTTCTTGGCAATGACCTTTCTAAATATGATGCTAAGGTGCCGGCAATGAAAACTAGTTATTTGATAAGGAGTTAATATCCAAAATATATAAGGAACTCTTACAACACAAGAATAAAGAACAAAACAGATAAAACCCCATTAGAATTGGTCAAAGAGGGGGCCAACAGGTAGCATAGTGGTTAAGGCACTGGACTCCCATATGGTCAACTGTGCATTGAGTCCTGGACCCGGTGACTTGAAACTCATTTCGGGCACATATGCGTGCATGCCTAATATCCTGAGAGGAAATTGGAAAAGAAGGGTTTGTGGCATGGCCATCCCCCCTGGGAGGGTGATTTCTCACTTTCTGTCTCTATTTCTCTGGTGAGTACATACTCCCAATAGCAAAAATTAAAAATTAAAAAAAAGAAAGAAAAAGAAAAAAGAAAAGAAAAGGGCAAAGAAACAAAATAGACATTTTGCAAAAGAAAAACAAATGCCCAACAGTTATAGGAAGAGATGCTCAATATTACTAATCCCCTGAAAAGTGCCAATCAAAACCATAGTGAGCTATCGCCTCACACCGGTTGGAGTGGCTGCTATCAAAAAGTCAAAATATAACAAGTATTGGCGAGAGTGTGAAGAAAAGGGAACCCTCTTCATTGTTGATGGGAATGTAAATCAGTATAGCTGCTATGAAAAACAGTATGGAGGATCTTAAAACAGTAATAGGACTACCATACGACCCCGCAGTGCACTTAGTATATAGCCCAAGGAAATGAAACCAGTATGTCAACATACATGTCCACTCCCATATTTATTGTGGCATTATTCACAGTAGACAAGATATGGAGATAAACTGAGACCCCCAAAACTCTCAGACAAGAAGCCATTTTAAATCTGAGGTGTGTCCTGGCGTGTTCAGGGACCAAGGCAACTAAAATTATGCTCTAAACCTCATCTTCTAGAGCCTGAAACACTCAGACAAGGAGAGGAGAGATTTTGTTACAGAATGACCAGAAACCACCACAGAGGCACAAGAAATAAGAGGAACCAAGAAAATATCTCTCCCCTAAGTGAAAGAACAGTCCTTCATCATCCACAGACTGTACAGTGGAACTCCTGGAAATGTCTGATAGAGAATCCAGAATATACCTAGTGACAAAACTAAATGAGATGCAAGAGCTGAGAGACAATGAGCTCCAGAAGATGCAGAAGAGACAGTGAGTTCCAGGAGGTGAGGATCTTGCATGATCTGAAAGAGGAAGTACACACCATGAAAAAGAATCAAATGGAGTTGTTAGAGATGAAGGCTGCAATACAATATTAAAAGCAGATTAGTCCATGCAGAAGATCAAATCTTGGATGTTGAATACAAAACCTCTGACCTAAAAAAGAAAAGAAAAGAAAAGAAAAGAAAAGAAAAGAAAAGAAAAGAAAAGAGCCAGAAAAATGAGAATACTATCTGAGAAATACTAGATACCATTAAGCAAACATCTGAATAATCAGTATCTCAGAAGGTAAAGAAACTAATTAGGGCATTGATAATCTATTCCATGAAATCCTGGAAGAAAACTTTCCAGATCTAGAGAGGCATTCAAATATCCAGACCCAAGAAGTACAAAGGACCCCTAATAGAATCAACCCAAGAAGATCTTCTCCAAGGCACATCATAGCCAGATTGGTCAAATCCACAGTCACAGACAAGATTCTAAAATTGGCAAGAGAGAAGCATCAGATTCCTTATAAAGGTTATCCCATCAGGCTAACATCAGATCTTTCATCAGAAACAATGCAAACAAGGAAAGAATGGGAAAATATATCCAAAGTCTTACGTGAAAAACAGTTTCAACCAAGAATACTATACCTGGCAAAATTATCCTTCATATGGGAAGAAAAGATAAAAACATTCTTAGATAAGCAAAACCTAAAAGAATTTACTAACACCAGACCAGCTCTTCAAGAAGTTCTGAAAGAAGTGTTTTACCAGGAAAACTAAATACACACATACAGAAATAAGAGAACAAAAAGCAACCCAGAAAATGACCAACTTAATGTTAGGGAAAAGAAATATCAATAATAATGTTGAATTTAACTTCCAGGGTTTAAACGGATAGATCGGACCCAGTAACACTGCAAATTCATAGAAGAAAGATTACTCACGTAAGACTCAACAGGTGAAATAGAAGTTTATGACTTTTGAGTAAAATGTTACTGTCTTTTTCTTTACTATGCTTTGTTTTCTCAACTTAAGGATTTTGCTTTCTTTGAGCTGTTGCTAAGTTTAGCAATTTGTTAAGGTGTTTTTTTCTTCTTGTTTATTTCTTTAAATAAAAACATAAACTTTTCTCCCTTTCTGAACCCTCTGGAATTAGAAAATATTTGGGAATATTCTTATTTTGTGGCAGAATGGTTATTTGCATAAGTTCAATAATACCTGTTGCCTTGAATCAGAAATTGGAAATACTCGTTAATGGACAGGGCTTTGACTGGAATGCCATATCTGAAGATTAAACTAGAAAACTATGGAATGAAGGTAGATCTCAAGTAAGCCAACAGAAAAGCTCTTGGAAAGGTAGCCTGGCACCATAAACAGTTCTGCCTGGCAGAGAGGATTAGAGAAGCCATATGAAAGAATTTGTACCATAAAGTAACTTAGACTTTTCCAGTCCAGCATTGTAGTCAGTAGAGATGGCAAAATAGCAGCCACAACCAGAAGATTATTTTGATGAAGACTTTGAAGGACGACAAAGAGCCTGATCTTTGCTAGCAGATGGTCTATCACAGAATACTTGGTAGGCAGGGCTGAATTGAGAAGGTTTATGTGTGAATTGTGTCCTGGGTGTTTGAGTTTCAACAGTTTGAGTAGTTGACATGTAAATAGTTAAAAATATTTAAAACCATACTGCCTCTGTTACAGAGTCACAAACAAGATTATAACAAATATTTCAAACATTGTCTTTAAAATTCAATTTTTGAAATTTTGAAAGTTATTTATTAACTGTCAAGGACTATGGAGTTTGAGAAAATTTTTTTTTGATATGTAAAATAAATGCTTGTGGGAAAGTGTAAAAATAAATAAATAAATGATTAGGAAAAAAATACTTCATGCTATCCACAGTAGAAACTCTATAGAATCAATGTAGAACATGGGATGCAATGTCAAAAAATAAAATAAAGTAAGGACAAAATTCATGCTATTATAATGCTGCTTATTAAATAAAAGTTAAAAAAATATATGAAGATAAACTAAGAGTCTCCCGATGCGTGAATGCTAAAGAAAATATGAGATACATACACACAATAGAGATCCTTTCATTTGCCTGTATATTCATAGGTATGTATGTGTCTGTCTGTCTGTCTGTATGTGTGTATGTGTGAAATAAGCCAGGGACAGAAAGACAATGTATGATCTCACTGATATGTGCTTTCTGAAGACGTTAAATTCATATAAACAGAGAGTGTACCAGCAACCAGGGGATAGAGAACAGGGCAGTGCTGGTCACAGGATATTCTTGTACTTACAAGATGCCTAAGTTCTGGAGACCTGCTGTCTAGCATAGTGGCTCTAGTTAATAGTGTGTCATGGACTAGCCGAGGCCTGAGCAGTTGTGTTACTGGACTCCCACATGGCCAACCACTGTTTCATTCGCAGACCAGTGGCTTGAAACTCATGCTGGGCATGTGTGCGTGTGTGTGTGCTCAAGATCCCAGGAGGAGAACAGATTAAAGATTGCCATGTGGCTATACCCCCGAGGGGGTGATTTCTCACTTTCCTGCTCACTGTCTCTCTCTCTCTGGCAAGTGCATGTGCCCTAAGGCAAAACCACTAAAAAAAAAAAAAAAGTGTCGTGTATCTGAAATGTGCTAAGGTAGACCTTAAAATTCCCACCCACACATATACATGCAGAGGGAACTCTGTGAGGTGATGTATATTTAATCAACTTGAGTCCAGTCATCAGTTCAATGTATACGTACATCAAAACATTTCATGGTACACCTTAAATCTATATAATTTTCATTTATCAATTATACCTAAATAAAGCTAAAAAAAAAAATCAGAGGAGAAACACCTGAAAAAACAGCACAGACTGGGAAAAAGGATGATGAAGGTGACTGAGGGCATTTCTAGGAAGTACAATGCTAAATTAGGAAAGCCAGTCTATATTGGGCAGTAAAGGAAAGTGCTAGCAGAGGGTATCCACTTTTCCAGATTTGAACCTGGGACTTCATGATCTAAAAACAATTTGCACCTACTGTGTGCTTAGAAAGAAGGCAGTTGTCATTAAAAAAAAAAAAAGAACAACAACAACAAAAAAAAAAACACACATTGACTTGGGCTAGTAGGTGGCGTGGTAGTTAAGGTGCTGGACTCCCACATGGCCGACCATGGTTCAAGTTCTGAACTTGGTGGCTTGCTTTCTTGCATTCTCTCTCTCTCTCTCTCTGGTCAAATTAAAACTAAAAATAATGATAACAAATGGAAATAAATAATTTTTTTTTTTTTTGGAGAGGTTTTTGTTACAGGGCATGTGCGCTTGCCAGACGGAGAGAGACAGAGAGATAGATAGTGAGAAATCACCCTCCAGTGGGGATGGCCACGGGCCACACCACAATTCCTTCTCATCTCTTCTCCTCTTGGGATCTTGGGCACGTACGCACATGCGCCCTGTGTGAGTTTAAGCCACCAAGTCCGGGACTCGAACCATGGTCAGCTATGTGGGAGTTCAGTGACATAACCATTACGCTAATTGCTGGTCCCAAAATCAATAAATATTTAAAAAAAAAAAACCAAAACAACAAAAAACCCACATAGACTTAAAAACAGAAAGAAAACCAAATACAAAAAACTGTGACCCAGCCACAGCGATAGAGGCGGTGGGGCACCACTGTGTGATATCGGAGCTGTATGTGAAGGCCCAGGGTTTGTATTCTGGGTCAGCCTGAGTATGTGGGGTGTGTCTGTATTCCTGGCTGGCTAGAAGGCTTAGGGAAAGAGGATCGCAGTGCTGGTAGGGCCCATCAAGGGTCCCTATTTTTCTCTCTCTCAAGAAAGAAAATTTTTAAAATTTAAAAAACAAAAACAACTAAGTTCTTATCTTTACTCCCTGTTTTCTCTTCCCTTACCTTTGAATTCCCTCATTATGCACACTTTCCATATTGTGTGGAGTGAATTACTTCCTCTGGTGCCAACCTCCACCCCAAACTCATTCCTTCTCTAGCTTCTATTAGGACAGCGATTTCAACCTACATCGCCCATACCTTTGGAGGTGCAACTGAATTAGCCAGGGCTAACATTGGGTTGGTGGAATTCCCAAACTCTCAACCTGGCTTCCACCCTGTCTCTCTAACTTGCTTTATATATTGAGTTTCTAAGTAAGATGTTTAAAAAGATGGTTCTGAGGTTACCGAGAGTTTAATATTGTGGCCTTAGGGTACTGAATCACACGTCATTTCTCATTTTCTTTAACCACTTCATAAATACTAAAACAGATTGGCGTAGGGCCCTTTTGAAATAAATTTGTGTCAGTGTATTTTTTATCCCCCCCCCCCCCCACACTCGCCCCCTTGAACTGTTGCTCTCCTTTCTTATTTTGCTTACTGATGGTGCTATCTGATGATCTTTCTGTGGAGGAATGAGTTGAATTGCTGTTTTATAATCGTTTTTAGAATTACACAAGTCAGAATGGCATTCTCAAATCTCAGTTTATGAAAGACATCACTGACTAGTGTTATGAAGCATTAAATACCAATGGCATATAAGGTCAAAGTGGAATAGTAATAATAATAATAATATGTTGTATCGATATGTTTCTTATATTTTATAAAAGGCTCATTCCATAAGGCTGGTGCCTTCTTATTCCCTTCTTCTGCTGGATGTGAGGTGGGTCAAACTGTCTTGCGGTTCAGAGAGAAAATAGAAATAAAGAGAGGAGGGGGACCAGAAGGTGGCATAATGATTATATTGCTGGACTTCCACATGGCCAATCATGGTTTGAGTCCTAGACCCGGTGGCTTCAAACTCATGCTGCAAACACATGTGCCTGCATGCCCAAACTCTCGAGAAGAGACTGGAGGGGAAGGGATCATGCTGTGACCACCCCCCCCCACCACCACCACGGGGTGACTTCTCACTTTCTGTCTCTTTCTCTGGCAAGCACATGCGTCCTATAGCAAAAAATATCTCTCTCTAAAAAAAAAAAAAGGAGATGAAGAAGCAGTAATTTGACATTTATTGGGTTGCAAAAATCTGCAGCTAATTTTACATCATTCTCTCACCTGCTCCACGGGTTTTGCTAGTTCATTGGAAGTGGGGGTAGAAGGGGATCTGAATGCAGAGAGTAAGTATGATTTATTCATGAGTGAGAAGATGAGCCTTTTTCCTCCTTTTTTAAAATTATGCCCAATAACTGTTAAGCAAACAGATACAATGCTAAATATAGTAAGTGTCTCTTTGCCATTATATTTACTTAGTTCAAGTTGAGAGGCTGTTTGAGTTTCCTTCTTAATTTGTCACTGAACCAAACTACACATATGTAGTACCTTTAGCTCTTTCCCTGTGAATCTTTGGCATTTTGTTCTTTCCCTGAGTCACAGTGCTTTTACCTGCATCACTCTTGCCATCAACACAAAGTTACCAAATTCTACGTAGGTTCTGGTTCTTCCCACGTGCTTAACTATGTCCCTAAAAATAGCTTTGATCTAAATCTATTCTGGCATTGTCTTGAGGAGGTTTACACCTCCTTTATTTTAGTGTACTTTTTTTGGTAAATGAATTATGAATTGGATAAACCCACGTGGGTGTCTATGGTTCTGTGGCAACTTAAATATTTCAGACCGTGAAATAGAATTTCAGAGAATGCTTTATATTCAAAAAACCCCCAAATGTTTATGTTTGGGAATTTAGCCTAAGGGATTCATTCAAAATGTGGACTAAACCAAATGCATAAAGACATTTGTTGCAGCAAAATTTCTAAAAGCATAAAAAGAGAAGCAACTTAACCGTAGGACGATGGTGCTTTCAGTTAGAGTAACCCACTCAGTGAAATATCATAAATCCATTAAAATGAGGACTATGACGATTGTGCAGCCACATGAATAAACGAACATACAACAGCAGCGGTAAGCTGTGATTGCAAATGAGTGAAAGTGTGCCAGTGGAAAAAGTACTGGGAGAGAATGTGCTGAGATACTAAGAACAGTTACGTGCAGAAAGTATGGTACTGCCTCCCCTCCCATTTGCTGAAGGCCTCTTATGTGCTAGAAATTTCACAAAGTGGTCCCTACACTAACTCTCATACTCCTTTAACATAGCCACCATTACCTCCATTGGCAAATGGGAGAACGAAGCCACAGATAGGTTAGATGACTTTCCTGAAGCCACATTTTTCTCTGTGTGGCAGAGCTGGGCTTCCAAGAATGCATTGCAATAGGGAATGCATCGTGGAAGCAAAACTAAAGTAGTGTCCAAGTTTACTTTGTCAGCACTTCCGCCCATAGGTGGTATGACCTTGATCCACCGTCCCCCAACTGTAAAATAGTGGGGATGGAGCTAGATCATCCACATGGCCTTTGAGTGTCAAGATTATGTAACACATTGCTGTCCAGTTTGCTGGTGAGCCTCTCTTACTCAGAAAATAAGGTCATTCACTGAGACTTGGGTTAATAGAGTGTTTTTGTTTTTGTTTTTCTTTGAGAGATTTTTACTGTAGGGCATGTGTGCTTGTTGGAGAGACAGAGAGAGGGAGAGAGAGAGAGAGAGAGGGAGAGAAAGAGAGAAAGTGACAAATCAGCCCCCTGGGAAGGGATGGCCCCACCACAATCCCCTCCCTGCTTGGGATTTTGGGCATGCATGCACATGTGCCTAGCGTGTTTCAAGCTGCCAGGTCCAGGACTCAAACCTCAGTCGACCATGTGGGAATCCAGTGCTTTAACCACTATACCACCTGCTGGTCCCTGAATTAATAGTTTTTTTTTTTTTTCTTTTTTTGGAGAGGTTTTTGCTATAGGGCGCGTGCGCTCGCCAGACAGACAGAGAGAGACAGAGAGATAGAAAGCAGGAAATCACCCCCCAGGGGGGATGGCCACGCCGCAATCCCTTCTCCTCCATTCTCCTCTCGGGATCTTGGGCACGCATGCACACACGCCCGGCATGAGTTTAAGCCGCCGGGTCCGGGACTCGAACCGCGGTCGACTACATGGGAGTCCAGCGACATAGCCATTACGCTAACTGCTGGTCCCCTGAATTAATACTTTTTAATATAATGTCTTAATATATTGGGTTGTTGGAAAAGTCATGATGTATTTTTGCATAGAAAAAAAAGGATGTTTTCCAACAATCCAGTTATTTCAGACACTGCCCATTCCAACTGGAAATTGCATATTTCATAGGCAGTATTATCATCAAGAAATGGTAGGATTGGTGTACAAACTGGGGGTGAAAGGACTCGGCAAAGTTCAGACTCCTTTGTCTTTATTTGTCTAAATCAGAGAAAATGAATGTGTGAGGGGTGATGTGACTGATGCAGAGCTTCAGAGCTCTGGCTGCTACTCGAGTATGGCTCATCAATTCTAGAAAAGATTTCCCATTTAGCTGGTGCACAGCCTCATGGCAGACAGCTGTTTGCACAGCTGGGGCACCAGCGCTCACTCATCTTGCCGGGTGTAATAGGAATGGCTCTTCGCTGTAATATTCATGCCCATCTGTTTAGATAACATGGTGCCCCAGTGAACACTGGTCAATTCCCTCCTTAGTATCTTCCTCTAGACTTATCCTCTCTAATGCCAACCCATCCTCAGTCTTGAGAGTTTCCATCTTCTTTTCAGGCATCCTTTTCTCTCTAGATGAATGGAGACCATGCTGGTCTCTACTTGGTCTAAGGAGATTGCTAAGTGTGCATCACAGTTAAAATCATATAGTTCTAAAGTCCCGCGAGAACTGAAGTCCATACTGCCTCATCCGCTCATGTTACAATGGACTGGAAGGCTGGGATTTAGAGAGGTCACATCACTTTCCAGTGTTCACACCACTTGCTAGTCTGCAGCAGAGGAAATGGTTGGTGTTTCAGGCTTTCCACCCTGCCCCCAAAATAGCTCTGCAATTTTCTACTGGTGAACGTCATGCTCTTCTCAATATGCTTCTGGATGTTTTCTAGAGCACTCTTATGAATAGACCTTTAACAGAATGGTAAGGACACAAATGATCCTTACTATAAATTCACACTTTGGGTGTAAAAATTGCCCTGAGGAGAAACATAGTCTCAGATAATATTAGGAGCCACTAGTTTCTTTAGATACCTAGAACAAAGCAGGTCACTTATTGAGTTAAAAGGTCCTGCATGAAAGAGAAATTGAGTTCATTTCAGCCTTTGTCCTGTTTTTTTTTTTTTTTTTTTTTTTTTTTTTTTTTTTTTTTTTTTTTTTATATTCTCCCATCTTTTGTTCTTATTTCCTCATTCTCCCACTTGAATGTGCTGCTTTCCATTTTAGATCCTTTTTCGATGAGACGAATCACTTCCTACTTGAAAGCTGGACTGAAAATGAACCCCACACTGCAAAGTGTCATGACATTTCCAATGTAACACCATTAAACATCCCCTGGAAACAGCATAGACCCAGGAATGTCATTACTGGTTGATTGCTTCATGCTCATTTTCACGCAGTCTACATTTTCACTTTTGACATCCCTTTTAACTTACACAATAGTTCTAAGACTGGACGTGTCATCCTCAATTGACGGGTGAGGAGGATGAGTCTTAGAAAGATGAGGTTGGGAGTCTATGATTGTGAAATCTGTAAACAACAGAGATGGCATTAGACTCTGGGTTTGGGGCTCCATATCAAACTTGAACATACACATAAAATGTGGATCACTTCAGTAGCTGTAGAGCAGGGTGGAAGATTCTGCACTTCTAGCAAGCTCTCGGGTGATGCAGGCACTGCAGAGCTACAGACAGCCTTTGAGGAGAAAGCTTTATACCACACCATGCAATTTCCTCCTGACATGGAACTCTAAATCCTTGGGCAGTAACTGAGCTGTCCCTGTAGCTGTAATGTTGAGTATCGCCTTTCTCTTGAGCAATTTGGTCAAGGCCTGCACTTTTGTTTGAGGGCATATAGAAAAATGACCAGGTATAGCCAAAACATGATCCAGTTTGCTATTTCATGATCACTAAGATAAGAAATTGGTTCTTATGCCCTGAGGACTCTGTAAAGGATGTACGGAGATAGGTGGGGTTAGAATGAGGAAGAATGGGAGACCCATTTTCATCTGTCCCGAGTAAGGCACTTGATTTCCAATGAGAAGCTCCCCAAACTCCTTATCTTAGATTCAGTCCCATCCATGGAGGAATTGCTGCGGAATTGGCTGCATGATAAATGCCAAGGCTCCAAGGCTATCTGATATTCCTGCCTAGAAGATAAAGTCCAGAGAGGAAACGTGCGAGAAAATGGCAGTGACTTAGCGTGTGGGGTTCATATTTATAAAAGAGAAGAGAGAAAAGGGCAGTTCCTACCTGATCCCAAGCAGCCAGCCTGGTCTGCTGAGCTGACACAGTCTAAGGGAGGCCCAACAACAACAACAAGTAGAGAACAGAAACTAAAATATATCAGCAAGGGCCCAGCTTACGAATAGCTTGGAGACAAGTACTTCTCTTGCCACCATAAGACATTTCGATTTTTCAGAAACCAAGCCCATAATACAAAGGCCAAATAGTTCCGGGAAATGCTGTTAAAGGTAGGGGACAATTTTTTTCCCTGTGGGTTTATTCCAGAGAGCTGGAAGAGAGGGAGGGAGACATCTCCAATGGGGTCTTCATGCTGTGGTCTGTCCCCAGCCTCAGCCAACGAGGGACACAGACACATGCATTTGTGCCTGGCACATGTGGCGAGAATCAGGATGAACTGCACGGGATTCCATTACCGCTGTGTTCTTGTGACTGGCATTTTGCTTTTAAACCATATTTACAGAAACAAGACAGATATGTAAGATTAGGGAGCAGTTATGAGTTTTTGGTTTTAGGGTATCAAAAGGTGAGTCAAGATGGATTCCTGCATCCTCTTGGTCAGACCTTGAGGGTGGAACTCTCAGACAGCTTATTATAAATAAGATTCATTCCCTGGCTCCATCATGATCAATTCTAGCTGAGCAACAATAGGAGGTTAGGGTGGGCGTGGGGGTAGACCTCTTTCCTCATTTGTGAAGAATCGGTGTTCTCCTATTTAACTTACATGATGGGGAAAAAAAAGTACCAAATGAAAATAAATAACCTGATGATCTTTGTAATTCACAAACCCTGAGCATTCTAAATTTCCAGGTAAGTTCATGAAAATGGAGAGGTGAGGGCAGGTCACAGATGTCCATACAGTGTGATTTTCCCAGCGTTTTCAACAGCCACGCTCTTCCACCGACACCCTACATTCTGTCCTTATTGAAGTGTTTCTGTTTCCTTGAAGCCATCACGCTCTTTCATGTCTCAGTGTCTTTGTTCATCTGGTAAATTCCTAGTCATTAAAAAAATCCTAGTTCAACAACCACAGTCTCATTCAGCCACTGTAGAAAAGGTTTTGCTTCTAAAACTAAACATGTATGAGGAAGGGGGCTTCACAAAGTTCATGAAAAATATGTATTATGAGAAAATTATGCATGGATTTAATTTCTTTTTCTCCAAAGTAAACTTGTACTTCAATTCCATTTTCCATGAGCATTCTTTTTCTAAGAGCTATTTTTTTGCTATAGGGTATGTGTGCTTGACAGAGAGACAGAAAGTGAGAAATCACCCCCTGGGGGATAGCCATACCACAAAACTTTCTCCTCTCAGGATCTTGGGCATGCACCCACATGTGCCCAGCATGAGTTTTAAGTTGCCAGGTATAGAACTCAAACCTGGGTCAACTATGTGGGAGTCCAGTGACATAACCGTTACTCCATCTGTGGTTCCTTCCATGAACTTTTTGATCTCCCTTTGTATATATCATGAGTCAGAAATTCCACTCTTAAATATTTATGTAAGATAAAATGAAAGCCTATGTCACACAAAGATCTGTACATGAATGTAACTTTATTCATAAGTACCTGAAACTAAAAGTAATCTAAGAGTTTATTATATACTGAATGGCTAAACAAATTGTGCTGCATCCATATGATGGAATACTACTTATCTATAAAAAATTAACTTCTCCTAGGGACCAGCAGTTAGCATAATGGCTATGTCGCTGAACTCCCATGTAGTCGACCACGGTTCGAGTCCCAGACCTGGTGGCTTAAACTCATGCTGGGCGCATGTGCGTGCGTGCCCAAGATCCCGAGAGGAGAATGGAGGAGGAGGGATTGCGGCATGGCCATCCCACTTGGAGGGTGGTTTCTCACTTTTTATCTCTCTGTCTCTCTCTGTCTTTCTGGCGAGTGCACATGCCCTACAGCAAAAACCTCTCCAAAAAAAAAAAAAAAAAATGAACCTCTCCTATTCTGTCTCTGATATCTACAGTTGCTCTCCCTGCTATTGTACCTTCCCATCTGCCATAGAGTGCAGACATTTGATAGTTACTGAATGGGGACATACAATGTCTTTCTTTCATAGTCTGGGTTGCTTCACTTAGCATAAATTTTCCACATTCATCCACTATGTATAACATGTCAGTGTCTCATTATTTTTCTTTTTGTGGCTGAATAGTATTCCATAGTGTACATATGTCATAGTGTTTCAACCCATTCCTCTGTCCTTGGGCATTTGGGCTGATTCAATGTCTTAGTAATTGTGAATAATAGTGCAATAAAAATGGATGTGCTAGTGTTTTTCCAACTGAGGCATTGTCCTTTGGGTAAACACTTGGAAGTAGAATTACTGGGTCATGTGATAGTTCTATTTGTAGGCTCTACTAATTTGCATTCTCACCAAGGTAACAGGAGGTAGATGAGAGGGTAGCAGGGGAAAACAAATGAATAAACAAACCAACAAACAAAAACATTTAACAGATTTATGAAAGAGAAGTTATCTACAGATGATAATCTATATTGTAATTATCTTTGACTTGACTTATATGCAGTGTATTCATGCTTGGAAAAACCATTTTGTACACTATAGAGATGTACAGTGATTAGATAAAAATTTTCTTAAATGGGGAATAAAATCAGGGCCAGCAGGTGGTGTAGTGGTTAAGGCCCTGGACTCCCACATAACTGACCATAGTTCAAGCCATGGACCTGGAGGGCACATACTTGCGTGTGCCCCAAGTCTCTAGAGGAACATGGAGGAGAAGTGACTGTGGTGTGGCCATCTTCCTTGGGGTCAGTTTCTCACTTTCCCTCTCTCTTCCTCTCTCTGGGGCATGAGCACATATCCTATGGCAAAAACCTAGAAAAAAAACTCAAAAATTAAAAAATTCTGACTTGGGCCCAGAAGGTGGCATGGTGGTTAAGGCACTGGGTTCTTACATGGTAGCTGCAGTTTGGATTGCAGACTGGTGGCTTGAAAATCACACCAGGTACATGTGTATGTGTGCCCAAAATCTAGAGAAGAGAATGGAGGAGACATGATTGTGGTGTGTCATTCTGCACTTTTTTTCCCTTCTCTTCCCTCCCCTCCCCACCTCTCCCCTTTCCTTTCCTTTTGCCCTTCTCCTTTCCCTTGCCCTTTCTCTTCCCATTCCCTTTCTACTTCCTTCCTTCATTCCTTCCTTGCTTTGAGACACAAAGAAACAGAGACACACAGGAAGAAAGACAGGCACCCTCAAGAGCGTCTCATGACGCAACCTTATTCCTAGCCTTCTCAGCGGCCAGGCTCACAGGCACACACATGTGTCCAGTGTGTCCTGGTGGACCAGGGAACCAAACCCTGGTTTTCCATATGGCTTCTAGCACTGCTGTGTGTGCTACTGCTATGCAACCATGCCTAGGTCAGATTTTGCACTTTTTTTTGGGGGGGGGGGGGCAAGCATGTACATGTGCCTGGTGTGAATTTCAAGCTGATGGGTCCAGGACTCGAACTGTGGTCAACTATATAGGAGTCCAGCAATGTAAACATTAGGTTATCTGCTGGTCCCTAGATTTTGTACTTTTTTTTTTTTACATTTTTTTTTCTTTTTTTTGGAGAGATTTTTGCTACAGGGCGCGTGCGCTCGCCAGACAGACAGAGAGAGACATAGAGACAGAAAGCGAGAAATCACCCCCCCAGGGGGGATGGTCACGCCGCAATCCCTTCTCCTCCACTCTCCTCTCGGGATCTTGGGCACGCATGCACACGCGCCCAGCGTGAGTTTTAAGCCACCGGGTCTGGGACGCGAACTGCAGTCAACTACGTAGGAGTCCAGTGACATAGCCATTACACTAACTGCTGGTTCCCCCTAGATTTTGTACTTTTAACAAACTCTGAGATGACACTGGTGCTACTGGGCTGTAGACCGTGCTTTGCATAGATGGCATGTACCACACCATGCAATTTCCCATCTCAGAAAGTTAAATCCTCCAGTACCCCTGGGTAAATGGATATAGTTCCAGGTGTTGAATATTGCCTTTGTCTTGAGCACCTTGATCAAGGATGCACTTGTACCCGAGGGTGTTTTGAAAATCACAGGATACAGGATCAGCAGTTCACGTAATGGCTATGTCGCTGGACTCCCATGTAGTCAACCACAGTTTGCGTCCTGGACCCGTTGGCTTAAAACTCACATGGGCATGTGTGCATGCGTGCCCAGGATCCCAAGAGGAGAATGGAGGAGAAGGGATTGCGGTGTAGTCATCCGCCCTGTGTGTGTGTGGGGGGTGATTCCTCGCTTTCTGTCTCTCTGTCTCTGTCTGTGGCGAGTACACGCACCCTATAGCAAAAATCTCTCCAAAAAAAAAAAAAAAAAAAAAGAAAGAAAAATCACAGGATATGGTTGTGATGATGTTGTGATAACATTTTTCTGTACATTTCTTCTCTAATCCTCTGTGAACCTCTCAAAAATAAAGCCCGCATGGTGTTCATCATTTACTTTCTTATACCTAGCAATGGGCTCCTAACTCAGAAAAGCTTTGTGGGGTAGATGGATGAATGAAGTGACATCACACAAGGGAGGAAGATACTTTTTCCAAACAGTAGAATCCGAAGAACCTCAGGACTTTGAGAAGAGTCAAAGTCCATTTAGTGTAGGAACAAAGTCAAGGGAAAAGACAGAGCAATCAAACAGTACGGTGTTAGGATCTGACTGACACTTGACATCTGCAGGTCTGCGCGTTCCCTGAAGGCCCATGGCTGTTCTGGCAGGCACTGCCTCCTAGCCCCCTCTTCCACCCTTCTTGTTACATCTTGTTACTATTTCATTGACCTGTCAGTAATGGAGCTTCCACCGTCTTACTGCTGTGCTAATGACCCATTTTCAAGCTAGATCTTCCAGAGGAATTGCTGGTATTGCTATGCATGGAGCTCTTTAACAGGGAGGTTCAGAGACAGGTAAACATGTGTGAGTGGCTGTCAATGAGCAGTTCCTTTGTCACAGACCTGATTTCACTACCATTTCTGTCCTTTGACCAAGTCACACATTATCTCTAAGCCTCCATTTCTTCATCTGACAAATGGGAAATAGGATGAACCAGGTGAAGGCAAAGTTGCCTTTTTACCCCTAAAAATTAGCAACGGCACAAAACCCAACTCCTGCTCTAAGTCATATGCGGGTTTAAAAGTAATTTATATCTTCTTTCTTTAACTGGATAAAACTCAAATCCAGAGGGTCATTAGCCCCCAAATGATGTACTTTTTGCATAGAAGAACTTGGTTTTCCAAGTTACCCCACTATTTTCATCTCACATTCATGCCCAACAAATTTATGATGGAGAAGGAAAAAAAACTCTCAAAATAAGGCCACTTGCTGCCACTTTTCTGGCCATGGTAATTATTGACTTCAACCTCATGTGGTTTCAAATGGACAGCTGTGTATGAATATTAATTTTTCTTTGAGGGCTTTTAAAAAAGATTTTGTTCAGTAGTTTTGTTTCACAACACAATCAGGGGAATTAGTGCTTCTGACAAAACAGCAATTAAACGTGTGCCATCTCTCAGCTTGCAAAGTGGCATGCAGTTTCTGGAAACAGGACATCATTTTAAATGGAACTAGTTTCCTTTGTCAGAGCATGGATTGGAACAGTCATCAACTCAGCTCTTCCCTCTTTTTTTTTTTTGCTTTTTTTTTTTTTTTTTGGAGAGGTTTTCACTATAGGGTGCGTGCGCTCGCCAGACAGACAGAGAGACATAGAGACAGAAAGCGAGAAATCACCCCCCAGAGTGGATGGTCACGCCGCAATCCCTTCTCCTCCATTCTCCTCTTGGGATCTTGGGCACGCACGCACACGCGCCCGGCGTGAGTTTTAAGCCACCGGGTCCAGGACGCGAACCACGGTCGACTACGTGGGAGTCCAGCGACATAGCCATTACGCTAACTGCTGGTTCCCAGCTCTTCCCTCTTTTCAAAGAAGTTCACTCGTGAATCTTCTGCTTACCTTCTTTTTGATGTTACCTTTCCAAGTGGCCAAGAGGTTCTTTCTCCCTTTTGCTTTGACATATCTACCATTGCTTACAGCTTCTAATGTATTTCTGTTCTTCCCTTCTCTCTCATATGCATGGCTGTGGATCTTGCCACTGTAATTTTCCATACTATCTGGTTAGGACGTATGGCCAATATATCACCTGAAGTCTGAAGACTCATGGTCTCCTTCCAGCTGATAGGTGGTTTCCTAGCCAGAACTACATTTCCCAGCATCCTTTGCACCAGGCAGGATTACCAGACTGGTTCTTTCCAATAGAATATGAGTGGACTTGGTGTGCATCACTTTCTGAAGAGATTAAGAAACTGGATTGCCTTCTCTATGATCTGTCTTCACTTTCCATTTGAATGGTGATGAGTTTAAGAGCTAGAGCTGAGTGAGACCACACACACACAAAAAAAATAAAATAAAAAAATAAATGGAGGCAGCCTTGATGCATAATGGGTCATGTCGAAGTCACCATGTATTTTTCAGACTCTGCTTTATCTGAAGACAGAGAAAAGTTGATCCTTACTAGTAACTTGGAATACTAGCGAGACAGGCCCAGGTGACTTTATGTGGGGAAATTGACAGGCGTAAGGTGAACACGGTGTAAGGAATTCGGTAGAGAAGGTTGAAATTTGAATAGGTGACTGGGATGGTTTGTTATTGTATTTACTGAAGAAAGGCTAGGACATTCAGCCTGGCCGTAATATTTAGGAAACAAATTAGCTGCTCTTAGATGCAACCCTTTTGTGCTTAGGTGAAAAAGGTTGCTGGATTATTTTGGATTTGTGAGGAGTGGGTGGAGGGAGGGAACAGTAGTTGATTTAAGGGACTACCATGTTATGTGGGTAACAGAGTACAGAGCTAGCTAAGACAGAAAAGACATGGATTCTAGATATGTCTCTGCCCTGTGCCCTGATCCTGTTGGTTGGCTCACGTTATCTGTGCCTCAATGTCCTTATCTGTAAAACTGATAGAACTGTAGCATGTACAGTGTGTCCGTGTTACGTGAGATGATACATTGCTTGTTCCGAGCTTAGACTAGTATATCAAACGTGAGCTGTGTTGCCAGTTTTTCTCTGACTTTTTTTTTTTTTTAAGAGATTTTTGCTGTTAGGGCACATGCACTTGCCAGAGAGACAGAAAGCAAAAATCGCCCCCCCAGTGGGGATGACCATGCCACAATCTCTTCTCCTCCATTCTCCTCTCAGGATTTTGGGCACACATGCACATGCACCCGGTATGATTTTAAGCCATAGGGTCTGGGATTTGAACTGCAGTTGGCCATGTGGGAGTCCAGCACCTTAAACATTATCCACTTGCTGGCCCCTATATCTCTGTTTTTAAATAAAATTAAAACATTGCTATAAACTTGCTCACTGCTGGGTCCCCAGCATCTGGAACTGTTCAGGCATGCAGGGGTTCAACAGATAAAAGTTCTTTGAGAGAACAAATAGGCAGTGTTTGTCCTGTTTTTCTTCCCATGTACCATTATATCGTAAGTATTCTCTTATGTTATTTGCAAAACCATGCTTTTTAGAATGGCTGCTGTGATCAATATTTAATAAACACATTTAGAGCCTCTATGTCCAATTGGGAGCTTCCCTTCCTTGTTGTCAGGAGGCAATCACTTTTTCTAAAGTTGCTGAGGTTGAGCAATATATTTTTGCAATTTCTCTTAGGCTAATATGTCTACAGCCTGAAGTGCATTCTTTTGAACGCTCACAATGGTGCAAATTGTCAACCTTTGCAAGTGGATTAGATGATTGGAAAGAGACACAAGCCGATTCTGACCAGGCTGTTGAATATGAAGAATGATTTAGTCAGCTGAAAAGGTAGAGCCTAATATTACATAGATTTAAAAATGACTCTGATTCTAGAAAGATAGCCTCCCAAGTTGCACTGAGCAGAATAAGTCATGTTGGAACAATTAGGTGAAGAACGACTCATAGGAAGGCATCTTTTCTAATTTTACATCACACATCAAGTCTGTGGAAAGCGTTCAATTTTTAAAGAGACGTTTCTTGGCTTCAATCTCACAGAGATTGCCTTCGAATCAAAACTCTTCGTTTGTCCTCCCCTCCCCACTCTTGCAAAAGGGCCTGAAGGAAACTCTGTGGAAAGAAGATAGAAAGTCTTTGTCAGTAATTTCTGATGTTCAGAAGGTTAAGGGACCAGCAGATGGCATAATGGCTATATCACTAGTCTCCCTTGTAGTCGACCGCGGTTCGTGTCCCGGACCTGGTGGCTTAAACTCATGCCGGGCACGTGTGCGTGTGTGCCCAAGATCCCAAGAGGAGAAGGGAGGAGAAGGGCTTGCGGTGAGGCCATCCTCTCCAGGGAGTGATTTCTCACTTCCTGTCTCTCTGTCTCTCTCTTGTGAGCGCCTGCACCTTATAGCATAAACCTCTCAAAAATAAATAAATAAAAGTTAGAATGCTGCCGAGTCAAGACTGTCAGGAAGAGATATTTGCATTCCTACTATTTGCCATTTGATCCTACAGTGGTATTAAAGAGAAGGCAAGACCTGTATTTTATGCGAGATAAAAACTGAGAATGCCAACATCATTATCAGTATGGAATATCTCGTAATTTAAGGATTCGAAGAGCGAGCTGAGCAAGTTTCTGCCAGTGCCTGGTACCCATTGCCACCTTGAGAGGGCAGTGAGTGATATTTATACTACTATAACATTTTACAGCTTGAAAAGAAATTTCGTATACTGTATTCCATTTGATCCTCCACATATGCTAAGTAGGCTTTGTGATCTCTCATTTTCAGATGAAATAACCTGAGGCTAAAGTACTCTGTGACTTGTCTAAGACCACTCAACTGAGTAGCGATCTGGGTTGTTAAATGGTGACTGATCCCGGACTCTAACAAGGCTGGCAGCATCTTTCACGTTAACCCTTTTTTTCTTTTTTTGAAAAAGGATGACTATTTGGAGTCATTGCTTTTATCAAACTGGTTCAAAATGGTATAAAATGTGGGTGGTACCAGATTTAGAAAAATAGATAAAAACAATTTATGATACTGTATTACTTATGTGCTAACGTTATCGAAATACATATTCGTAGATTTACTAACCCAAGAAGGAGACTCACTTAACCTGTTTCATTTTATGATTGACTGAGAGTTAACAGTCTGGATGAGTTTACCCTTAAATTCCCACCCCTTCCAAATTAGATCTATTTTATTATGTCTCTAGATGAGGCTAATTTACTTTTCCACTGAAATGTTTGGTTGCCAAATGGAGAGAATGGGATACCTTAAAGTGATATTTATTTGTCATATAGTTTTGCCCAACTGCAAAGAAAATTTCTCCCTGCACAAACCTTCTGTTTCAATTTGGAAAACCGCAGATTAGTACTTAGAATTATGAGAGAGCATAACTTTTCAGCCTCTCCCTGGCTCTTTTTATTAATCACTGATTTTCTTCTAAGGACATATGCACAACTTGATCATGTTGTAGGCACTGAGCACATTGTAGAATGTGGGAAGTGGAATAGTAATAATATTCCATTTCTTCCAGGGATTGCTTTTATGTTGATGCTGTTGCATTTTGGATGTCATTCCATTTGGTCTCCAAGAGTGTACTTTTACAGGACAGCTTCCTGGGGGCAAAACAGGGACTGAGAAGAACCAGGAAGCCAACTGAGCACCCAGGCATGGACCTCTGGCCCTTCAGTTGTATAACTACATCAGATAATCCAAGTGTAACTACGTGTACGATACTGTCTTACAGGTCATTCTCTATAGACAACCTCGACACATACCTTGCAGCTGTATGTCAGATTTTGACCCCTATCTGATGAAAGCCCCCTAATAGTTTTTCAACTCACTTGTAAGTAGAACCTGTGCCCTTACCGTGTTCTGTAAATCTGTGTGTTCTAGCTCCTACAAAAGTCTCTTCTCACTTCTACCTAGTCGCCCTTTCTTTTTCCGTGCATCAACCACGCTAGCCTTCTTTCTGTTTCTTGACCCCAAAGCTCATGCTTTGTTTATTTATAGTTTATTTATAGCTCTTGTACTCGCTGTTATGTCTGCATGCCACCAGGGTGTTACTAGAAAGTCTTCAGCAAGGGAGTGACATAATGTGTGTGATGAGTGGGTGAATGAATTTGCTGTGACTAGAGGTAGCTGGAAGTGGCATTTCCTTGTCTCTGATTTTAGATTTTTTTTCACTTAAAATACCTGGAAGTTAACATTTGTTAATCTAATCCCTCCAGAGATGTTCCTGTCTCATAGCCAGAGAAATCATCGTAGGCTTTCATCAGATAAGGGACAAAATCTGACATGTAGTTGCAAAGTACGTGTTGAGGGTGTCTGTAGAGGGTCCTGATCACAGGTCCTCTGGAGGCTGTTTGAGTAGGATTGGATCATTGGCATTTTGAATGGAATTTTGGAAAACACTGCTCAGAAAACACTCTGGTGCCAGGACCAGCAGTTAGTGTTATGGCTATGTCGCTGGACTCCAATGTAGTCTACCGCAGTTCGAGTCCCAGACATGGTGGCTTAAACTCACGCCGGATGCTTGTGCATGCGTGCCCAAGATCCCGAGAGGAGAATAGAGAAGGGATTGTGGCATGGCCATCCCCCCTGGGGGGTGATTTCTCACTTTCTGTCTTTTTGTCTCTCTCTGTCTGTCTGGCAAGTGCACGCACCCTATAGCAAAAACCTCTCCAAAAAACAAAACAAAACAAAAAAAAGAAAGCACTCCTATGTCACAGCAGTTCTTCCCTCCAACACTTGCACTAGATCTAGATGCTCCTCCAGGAAGAAGATATGCCAACATGTAAAGACTTCACAGAGAGAAGAGAGATTTGAGGATTCTCAAGGGGTCAGGAACTGAGAGCTCACACCATTCATACAGAGGAGGTTAGGGTCTTTCCCACCCAATAGCTAATTCAGCCTTAGGGAACATGGGCTTTGACAGGAAAAGCTCAAACAATCTAAGGAACAATGAAAGATTGTATCATTTAGGGGTGATATCAAATTGCTGTGACCCTGATTGTTGATCACTCACTGCTCGTAATGATGACGGAAGACCTTGTAGGGTTCAGCAGGTGATATGGTGGTTAGGATGCTAGACTCCCACATGGCCAACCGTAGTTCAAGTCCCCAACCTGGTGACTTGCTTTCTCACTTTCTTTCTCTATCTCTGTCTCTCTGTTTCTCTCTGGTGACCATGTGTGCCTTATAGCAAATTAAAAGTAATAATACTACCACCAATAAATACAATTTAGTAAATAATTCTTTAAAAAATAAAGAAGAAAAAGAAGGCTTTGTATTCAACTGGTCCATGGTCAGAGGAAGCTTTATGTGGGGTCAGATCTGATAAATTTTAGTCAGTGCTTTCAGGAATAGGGAAGGACTTTCTTTTCCTGACTGAGCAAACCACTTTGACTGCTTGCTCAGTGGCTTAGAAAATGATTTTTAGAACAGACAGCTTTATGGTCGACCCATCCAGTGAAATTCTACAGGTTGAAAGTAATCTAGATTTATACTTAATGACATAAAAATACATTCAAGATATATTATTAACTGAAAAATAATAAAAACCAAAAGTGTATATATAGTATGCGCTAAGTTTAATTTAAAAATTACAAACAAGTGCATCTAAATGATTGAAAGACTATTAAAAAAAGATGGACTCTTATACATTAAGGTGCTCATAGGGGTACCTTCTGGGTCCTAGGGTTACCTTTTTTCCCCTCCATGTCCCATCGGGATAAATGAATAGGGATGGCTATGTCTTAAGGTCATCATTTTCTAATTGGAATTTTACCAATGGTGTCTTTTCTTCAAATACGATGTGAAATGCTACTATGAGGGACCTTCAAAAAGTTCACGGAAAAATGCGATGAAAGTACACATTTCTTTTGGTGCACACATTTTTGAAACATGTGACTAGTTTTTTCTTTTCTTTTTAACGCCAGAGGGCATGTGCGTTCACCAGTGAGGATGAGAAAGAGACAGAGACAATTTCCTTCGGTCAGACCCAGTCACACCACAACCCCCTTTCCTTCCTGTCTCCTTTGGCCAGGATTCTGGATAGCTGTACACACGTATGTGTTTTCAAGCTGTCAGGGCCAGGATTCAAACCACTTTGGGCCAGATGGGATCTGGCTCTCTGCACAGTGTTTAATACTGTGCTACAGTTCTGGCCCCTAGTTTTTTCACACTACATGTTTTCCATGCACTTTTTGGAGAGCCTCCATATCTAAGGCATGTGGGAATAGAATTGCTCTCCCTGAATTGGGGGAGATACAGAGCAACCGTTTGCTCCCCCCACCCCCATCCAATTCCTGACACTCGTTCTTGGTGCCTCTTGAGAGAACATCGAGGCTCTAGAGACACAGTCTAGAACCAGTGCCCTGGAGTGTGCAATGGTAGGGGTGCATGGAGTTACATCTTACAGAAGTTAGCGTTAAACCAGGCCTGTACTGAAATCTAGCCAGCAGAGACCACATTTCCTAGAATTCACTGTGATCACACAGTCACAGACTGAAAGAAAAAGATTTTAAAATGCCAAGGCATCCTTTACAGACCAAGGCCTTGCCAGGGTATCTGTCCTTTCCTTAGGTGCTAGGAGAGTTTGCTGTCCAAGTGGACAGATTTGAGCAGGCTTAAGATCACAAACTCAGTAGGACGTTGTTTAGGTTTTGTAAGCCAGTTCAAAACCTGTCACTCAGAAAGCGCTGGCACGCAATGACTCATCACCAGTGAGTTAGTGAAGACCCTAAGTGAGTTTTTTAAAAATCATGTCAAAAAACGTTGCATTTGTACTTCTTAAAGAATTATTTATGGGAACCAGCAGCTAGCGTAATGGCTATGTCGCTGGACTCCCACGTAGTTGACCGCGGTTCGCGTCCCGGACCCGGTGGCTTAAAACTCACGCTGGGTGTGTGTGTGTGCGTGCCCAAGATCCCAGGAGGAGAATGGAGAAGGGATTGCCGCGTAACCATCCCCCCTGGGGGCGGTGATTTCTCGCTTTCTGTCTCTATGTCTCTCTCTGTCTGGTGAGCGCACGCGCCTTATAGCCTATAGCGAAAACCTCTCCCCCCAAAAAAAGAATTATTTATTTAATTTTATGTATTATTATTTTAAATTTGCTATGGGTCTCATGAGAGAGAGAGAGAGACACACACACACAGCAAGGCACCAGGTCCGGGAATCAAACCATAGTCAGCCATTTGGATGTCCAAGCTCCTTACCCACCACACCACCTGCTGGCCCCCTAAAAGCATTTTTGTTGTGGAGCTTGTGATTTGATAGCCTTTGCACTCTTGGTGATGCCTCTAACTTTGCACAAATCAGTTGTGTTTCCAATGTATATGTTGCTATTCCATTTAAGGCATCATTTAAAAAAATCTGATGCAGAAAAGCACAAGTGTGAAAACTGCTTAACTTAACATATCAATTGGTGAGCTAGAATTGGAAGTACTTTGCTGTTTGGTCAAGTGTTTATTTCTGTGAGCTCAAAATGAATAAATGTTGGGCCCACTCTGATGACGTACACATCAGGACACAGCTGCGCAGGGCTAGAGCAGTATAGGAAGGCCAGGGGTTCAGACCCTGAGTTGACCTGATTCTGCATACATGCCTGTGGGTCTGCCCGTGACCCCAGCTTGCTGGAAGACCAGGGAAGGATCATGACATAGTAAGACCTGTCGAGTGTCCTAATCTTTCTTTCTTTCTTGAAAGAAAGAAAGAAATGAACTTAATCAATGAGTAAACTTTAAATGAAAATGTCTTGGTCCATTAGAAGGAAAGGGCCAATTTTATGAATTGAACTTTGGCCTTGATTGTGATTGTTTACTTGTGAATCAAGACAAAACAATACATTGACTTTCTTCTTCTTTTGTTGTTGTAGAAGAATTGCTTTTTTAAATTGTAGAAATTCTGAAAAAATACCAATATGTGTATAGACAAAAAGAATGCAGCACATCCCCACAGAGGAAACCGCCATGAACTCTCTATGTCCTTCCAGCCTCTCCTGCACACGGTTGCACATGCTTACTTGGCATCGTATGTATTTGGCACATAGTGTATACAAAATTTTATTTCCTCCAGTCTTCATTTGCCATTCCATTGCAAGCCTTCTTCCCCGTCATTAGAAATTCTATTGTGTGTGCATACCATTTTTCGCACCACTGTGCTTCTTTGAGACATTTAAGGTGTTTTAAATATTTTACTCTTATGAATAATGCACAGTACATCTTTGTAAGTGAATATTTAATAGTATTTCATATTTGCTATGGGATTGAGGCCTAGAAGTAGGAATATTAGGTAAAAGCACCTCACACCTCACACACAGTGCCAACCACAAATCAGAGTGTGTCCCCCCCCACCCCTGCAGTGTGAGCGATCACTTCTGCCAGCCACCCATGTTACTAGTTTTTGGTAATTTGAGCCATCAACTTAAGAAATATTTATTAGGGACCAACAGTTAGTGTAATGGCTATGTCGCTGGACTCCCATGTAGTCGACTGTGGTTCGAGTCCTGGATCCAGTGGCTTAAACTCACGCCGGGCGCATGTGCGTGCATGCCCAGGATCCCGAGAGGAGAATGGAGGAGAAGGGATTGCTGCGTGGCCATCCTCCCTGGGGGGTGATTTCTCACTTTCTATCTCTCTGTCTCTCTATCTTTCTGGTGAGCACACATGCCCTATAGCAAAAACCTCTCCCAATAAAGAAAAAAAAAGAAAAATACTTATTAAACACCTGTTGTGTTTAGAATGGGAACAGCCATGATTATGTGAGATATGTGCATTCCTTTTTTTGTTGTCGTTTCTTTTTTTTAAGGTTACTTATGTTTTTTAATGATAGAGAATATATTTATGTGGGGGGGGGCTCCCTCAACAGGGAATCAGCATGCTGGACCCCCTGACCCCAGCCCTCTGGCTCATCAGGATCCCAGGCACACATGCACACACCTGGAATGTTTCAGGTCTGCAGGGCTGGGGATCTGAAGCAGCAGTTTGCCGGGGCCTCTAGCACTGCTGTTCTGCACCCCAACTGCAACGTCCATGCTGGGCTGTTATTTCTCTTCAATAGAGTTAAAGAGTAGAAAAGGAACAGTAGTATCTTCAGGTGTTTTTTGAGTCTGCCATCATCTGGCTAGGGAAAAAAAAGGAGTTTCTGAAAATACTAAGTGCTTCAAACATTCAGATATATATATATATATATATATATATATATATATATATATATATATAAATATATATATACATATGTACATGATAAATAATAAAATATGTAATATTTTTAAGCGTATGAAATATATATAAGTTTTTGCTATAGGGTGTGTGTGTGCTCACTCAAGACAGACAAAGCGAAGGTGGAGTAAAGTGAGAAATTTCTCTCTGGGGGAGATAGCTATGCTGCAATCCCTTCTGTTCTCCTCTTGGAATTCTAGGCACACCCACATATGTACCTAGCATGTTCCTCAAGCTGCCGGGTCTGGGAATCATATAAAATCACATGTGATCATGTGCACCTTAACCTCCTTGCCACCTGCTGGCCCCAAAGTATATATTTAACACAGCAGATATAATTAGAGATTTTTCACTCAAACTTGATAGTAACGGTAGTCTTAATGATGACTGAAGTATGGAACTGGCCTCTGATGATGTCCTTGGGGAAGGCAGAGAGGCCTTTGGAGAGGTCTGGTGGTGTGTGGGAGCAGCTATGTGGAGCCAGGCCACTGGATGCGTATGAGGGCTCTACCCTGACCCTCTGTGAGCTTGGGGAAATTACTTAGACTCCCTGGGCCTCAGATGGTCCCCATTCTATACAGTGAGAGGACTAAATGAATTAATATAATGTCAAGTTCTTTTATTTATTTTTTTTTTTGCTATAGGGCACGTGCGCTTGCCAGAGAGAGAGAGACAGAAAGCGAGAAATCATCCCCCAGGAGGGGATGGCCATGCCGCGATCCCTTCTCCATTCTCCTCTCAGGATCTTGGGCATGCGTGCACACACGCCTGGCATGAGTTTAAGCCACTGGGTCTGAGACTCAAATCCTGGCCGACTACATGGGAGTCCAGCAACATAGCCATTACACTAACTGCTGGTCCCAATAATGTCAAGTTCTTACAGTGGTGCCTGGTCTATAAAAAAGGCTCAGTAAGTTTCAGATGTTAACATATTTGATCACCGTATCTCTGAGACCACTCACAGGCCCTTAGGACAGATGAACTATTGCTTAGGATCACTTTTTTTTTTTTTAATTCAATTTTGCAGCTGTGTGTATTTATCTAATAGTTCCCTTGAACTTCACAGGAGATCTCATTTTAATTGTTCTCTTATCTTTTCTAGAATCTTCATTCAACACCTTCCTCCTTCTTCCTCCCAAGCAGGTAAGTGTGTCCTCAGACACTCTGAGTCTTTCTGTGTCTGGCTCTCCTGGTTCAGCATGCGTTTGGTGACAACAAGGGCCTCATTCCATCCGGGTGTGAGTTTACTGAGATGGTGTTAGTCTCATAGGACTGTATTGGGTTGTCGGAAAAGTGATGACATATTTTTTCTCTGCAAAAATACACATGACTTTCCCAACAACCCCAGAGTATTCTGTGCACTCGATCAAAATTAGTATCTTTCTCCTGTGTTCCAGCTTGCCAGTGGTTAGCAACATTTTAAAACCCGCATTCTTTTTCAGTTAATGAACACAGGAGATTTCTGGTAAAATCGTCGTTGTATGCTTAGGAATTAATTTCCTAGCCATCTCTCTGTGTTTCCTCTTTCTCTGCTCTCTCACAGATCCTGTGCTGAGGACAAACCCTTAGACGTACGACCAGGTTGTGTTGGTCCACGGATCGGTGTCTCTCCTATTTGTGTCACATTGGTATCACCTGGGAAGTTTACAGAATATTGTTGTTGGGGGTCCGAGCTCCACAGATCCTGATGTAATTGGTCTGCAATGGGGGGGTTACCAAGGCATGATTCTCTGTGTTTTAACAAGCCTTCTAGTTCCATGCTTCCTATACATGCTCAAATTTAAGAACCGGGTCCAGTCACAGTGGTGTGGCGGTAGGTCAACACTCCATGGTGCTGGAAGCCATGTGGAAGATCCAGGTTCAGTTCCCAGGTTGACCTGTAGGCGTGGGGTGCACACATATGTGTGAGTGATGCTGGCTGGCTGGGAAGGCTGGGAGAAAGGATTGTGGCACGAGACCCTGTTGAGGGCTCGTTATTCTCCCCTTCTCTCTCAATAAATAAATAAATAAGCTTAAAATAAAATAGTTAAGAACTACTCATCTTAGGTTTGTGGCCTAATCATGGGACCTTTCAACAGCTCTCCAGATGATTCTAGTGTGTAGCCCATGTGGGGAATTGTTGTGACAGTTTTTCTTTCCATGACAAGTGTAAGAAGTATCGACTTTTAAAGATTAGCCAAACTTTTTTTTTTGAGACGTTTTTGCTATAGGGCACATGCGCTTTCCAGAAAGACAGAGAGAGACAGAGAGAGACAGAGAGACAGAAAGAGAGAAATCACCCCCCGCCCAGGGGGATGGCCACAACACAATCCCTTCTCCTCCATTCTCCTCTTGGGATCCTGGGCACACATGCACACACATCTGGCATGAGTTTAAGTCACCGGGTCCGGGTCTCAAACCGCGATTGACTACATGGGAGTCCAGCGACATAGCCATAATGCCAACTGCTGATCCCGGGCCATTTTTTTTTTTAGAATAATTTTTTTTTTATTTAACTTTATTTATTTGCTTACTTATCTTTAAATTTGACCAGAGAGGGACTGAGTGAGTGAGTGAGTGAGTGAGAGAGAGAGAGAGAGAGAGAGAGAAGGAGGGAGGGAAAGCGGGAAAGCAAGAAAGCAAGCCACCAGGTCTGGGACCCGAACTATGGTCAGCATGTGGGAATCCACTGCTATTAACCACTACGTCACCCGCCGGCTCCAGTTAGGCAAATGTTTAATAACAAGGTTCTGGGTAGATAGAAGTAACATTTTCATCCATGTGTCAGCTCCTACTTGTGGGCATTTAGTAGGTTGAGCTACCAAATTGTCTCTGAGCAAAGTGCAGCTTTCCGTTTTCTCAGGCAAGGCCGCTTTAATATTGATCTCTTGTGTCCTCTTCTGGAAAATTATATATTATTGATAAAGCTTTGGCATGGAATATTGAGTTAGGTCTATTCTTGCATTTCACTGAGCTCCTAATTAAGCTAGTTTATATGAAAGACTTGACAGACGGGACTTGGAGTTAAATGTATTGATTTGCATATTGATTTTCTTTGAATCTGGTGGTTGCCTCTGTATATCACACCGCACCAGAATCTGCTCTGTTTTTATAAGAAAGATAATTCAGGCAGTTGGGTTTATTGCTTAGGCTGTTAAATTGCAAAATAAAGCAAAAGTTGTCAACCATTTTCTTTTACGACTGTTGCAAGAAAGGTTCAGATTAAAGTTAAAGACACTAGGCTGAAAACTCTGCAAAGAAATGGAATTAAAGTATAGTTTATTTTGTTGCAAAAAAAAAAAAAGTGACTAGGCTGAATGATTACAGGATGTATTTATTTACCCAGGATTAAAGGGCACTTTCTATCTCTAAAACATCCTCAAATAGTTCTTAATCCTATAACTTAGAGTCATCTGGAGGAGGTGTTAAGGCAGAGACTGCAGGACACCGCCAGAGAGTGGTGTCTCGGCGTGTTTAAGGTGGAACTTGAGATCTTGCATCTGACCTGTTCCCCAGTGACATGAATGCTGCTGCTGCTTCTGGGGGACACACTTTGAGAACCACTTATCTCAAGTATCCTATACTTCATGTTTCATATATTATACATTACCACAGATGGCATATCTAAGGGGAAAATGGTAGATATTATCTTCACAGAGATGACCCATGAGTGTGTTTTTTTATTGGGTGTAGAATGAAAACATTTGCTCTGAATAGAAATCTTGCATTCTTTGGTTCTATCAGTAGCCAGTAGCCAGTAGCCATAGGGCCCTACAGTAATGTATAGAAAACAGAGATTGACCTGTCTCACAGATTTGTGAAGCGTTTTTTGACCTCGCCATGCCCTCTTCCTCAATGGGGATATTCCTTGCAATGCTGAAAGCCTAATTCAAAGGACACATATTTCCCCAAAGTGGTATTAGTGTGGCACCAGGTTCAAGTGATGGTACATTTTTGGATCTTTTCTCAGTTCATACCCTACAAGAATTTTTCTTTTTTTTTTTTTTCTTTTTTTTTGGAGAGGTTTTTGCTAGAGGGCGTGTGCACTTGCCAGAAAGACAGAGAGAGACAGAGAGACAGAAAATGAGAAATCATTCCCTGCGGGGATGGCCACAATGCAATCCCTTCTCCTCCATTCTCCTCTCAGGATCTTGAACATGCACACACATGCGCCCAGTGTGAGTTTAAGCTACCAGGTCTAGGACTCGAACTGTACTCAACTACATGGGTGTCCAGCGACATAGCCATTGCATCAACTGCTGCTCCCGAATTTATATCTCTTCATGAATGGCTAAATTTATATTTCTGGGTCCTTGGTATCTCTAGTCATAGTAGCAAAAATTAGGTTGTAAACATTTCTATTGTAACTGAATGCTTCCAGCTTCTGGATGTTTAAGTATAGCATCACAAGCCCATACATCACCTAACATCAAGCAATTGTACATAAAACATTCAAGTTATCTAAGTCTTTTTTTTTTTTTTTTTGAGATTTTTTTGCTATAGGGCATGTGCACTCGCCAGAAAGACAGAGAGACAGAAAGTGAGAAATCACCCCCCAGGGGGGAATGGCCACACCGCGATCCCTTCTCCTTCACTCTCCTCTCAGGATTTTGGGCATGCATGCACACGCGCCCAGTGCGAGTTTAAGCCACCGGGTCCAGGACTTGAACCGTGGTCAGCTACATGGGAGTTCAGCGACATAGCCATTATGCTAACTGCTGGTCCCAAGTTATCTAACTTTTAAAATATTGGGTCATCAGAAAAGTCATGAGGTGTTTCATGACTTTTCCGACGACCCAGTAGTAAAAAGGAGATCCCGATATTCTGCACTTTAACCCCAAAGAGTCTGTAAAATGATATCCCACCAAAAGGAAATGCGTAATGTCTCCAGAATCTCTGAGATCCTATTTGAGAGAAGGCAAATATCCGTCATAACTATGTCTCCCAAAAGAAATCTTAAGGAAATAAAGAGGTTAGAGTGTAGATATCTAACCAAAAAATCAGACAAGCAAGGAGAGGCAGGTGTCATTCGCTGCTCGTTGGGAGACAATTCTCTATGGGTGTCTTTCTAGTTGCTGCATGTTTCTATATGTCCATGTTATGCAAATTACTGTTCCAGATGAACTTTTCAAGGATGTTGGTATGGCGAACAGCACTAGAAGATAGATCATCTCCCTCTGGAGCAGAGGCAGGCATCTTTATTACCCATTATGAGATTTTAGTGCCCTAATGCCACCTTGTACGTTCAGGTGCCACCCGACCCTGTTCACATCACCCTGTTGCAGTAGGGTATAGGGAAATAGTGTGCAAATGCTCGGATTATTTCTATGGCTATAAGTAATAAACTGTTCTTCATCTCTGATCTGGGAGCCACAAGTCTTTTACCAGCATCCATAAAACCCAGACAAGCTAATTTGTTAACTTATAATGGAAAATATAAGACCTTCCATAGTTCTTGATACTCTTTCTTGTAATTGAGTACTCAGAAAAGTTTATTCTTTTATTATAAGTTCTCTTGGAACTATAGTCTTTCCTTCAGACCAATTATTTTTGTTGTTGCATATGTCTGTGCATTCATTAGTATAAATATTTGATTTACATTTATCTTCTCTCTTAGACTTTATGAGACAAGAGTTTGTAGCTTATTTTGTTTTCTGCACACTTGAACTTTTAGTGCCCTGTTTAAAGCCTGACACATGGTAAGAGGTCAACAAATGTTTCTTAAATATATAAAAGAATTGTATGTTTTATATTTGCTTAAGTTGGATTCTCTGTAGAGCAACTTCAAGACAGAGATAAGCACAGAAGATATTTATTAGGGAGAACTCTTAGAATCAAGAAACTGTGGAAAGGAATAGCAATTTCCAGGTAATGTCACAGGAAACTCCTTTTAGAGTCGTCTTGACTTGAATCAAGGGGCCAGGCCTTGTATAACTCCTCATTGACCATGTATTATATGTGAATCTGTTTGGGTAAAGGGCTCAACCATAGACAGGGCTTTCTATGTAGAGACCATTTTCTAAAGGGGCTAACTGTTGCTGGATATCGTCTGGTAATATCCAGTGCCTAGGGAAATACAGAGTCCCTGGCTGCCCCCTTCAACATGTGTATGTTCTGTACACAAGAATGAATGTAAGAATGGTGTCTTAGTCCATTCAGGCAGCTATACAACATATCACATGCTAGGTGGCTTTTGAAGGACAGGAATTTATTTCTCACAGTTCTGGAGATTGGGAAGTCCAGGATCAAGGGCCCATTTTCTGGTTCATAGATAGTGCTTTCTTGCTGTGTGCTCATGTGGTTGAAGGGGCTAATTAGCTTTCTGCAATTACTTTTATAATGGCACTGTCCCAGTCACAAGGGTTCTACCTGCATGATTTAATCACCTCCCAAAGTCCATACCACCTAATACTTTAGCCTTGGGCATTGGGATTTCAAAATAAGGATTTTGGGGAAGATGTAAGCATTCAGTCCAATGCAGATAGACTTTCTTTTACTATTGCTTAGAGTGGCTCTTGTGAGCTCCTCAAGGGTGGGAATAATATCTTATTTATTCTTGTGATCTCTTATTTTAAGAAGCTTTTTCTGTCTCCAGTGGAATGTTAAACAGCACATAAACACTGAAATGCTTATTGGATTTGATATAATAACCCGCTATTTAAGAACCATGTATTTGGAGTTCCAAAATAGAACTGCCATATGATCCAGCTATCCCACTTCTGAGTATGTATCCAAAAGAATTGAAATCAGGACCTCGAAGATATAGCTACACCTTCATGTTTATATCGGCATTCTGTACAGGAAAGATATGGAAACCACCAGATGTTTATCAACAGATGACTGTGTAAAGAAAGTGTGTAATATATGTACAATGGGATTCTGTATTATTCTGTATTTAAAAAGAAGGAAATCCTGTCATTCATGATGGCATGAATGAACCTGTAAGACATTATGCCGGGACCAGCAGATGGTGGATGGTGCAATGGTTCTGTCAGTGGACTCCCATGTAGTCGACTGCGGTTCAAGTCCCGGGCATGGTGGCTTGAAACTCATGATGGGTACATATACCTGTGTGCCCAAAATCCCAAGAGGAGAATGGAGGAGAAGGGATTATAGCACGGCCATCCCCCTTGTGGGGTGATTTCTGTCTCTTTGATGAATGTATGTGCCATATAGCAAAATTCTCTCTCTCTAAAAAAAAGAAGACATTATGCTAAGTGAAATAAACCAGTAACAGAAGGCTAAATACTGCATAATTCCACTTATCTGGTATCTGAATCGTCAAACTCAAAGAAGGAGAGAATACGATGATGGTGCCAGGGTCCGATGAAAGAGAGAAATGGAGAATTATTCTTCAATGGGTAAAAGTTTCTGTTATGCAAGAGAAAAAAAAATACTTGTAGAGCTCTGCTGTGCAACCAGGTAGTGTAATTAACACTGTGGCATTATACGCTTTCATATATATTAAAAGGATAAATCTTATGTTAAATGTTCTTACCAACAAACAAAACTCAGACACACACATACATAGACACACACACACACACACACACACACACAAAATGCAATTTTTGGAGATGAAGTGTATGTTTAGTACCTTGGCTGTGATGATGATATGGGTGTGTGCCTATGTCCAAACTCACTGAGATGTGTATATCAAATGTGTGCATTTCGGATATAAATTAGGTTGTCCGGAAATCCATGACATATTTTTCTATGTTTTTCTATGCAGAAATGCATCATGACTTTCCCAACACCCTAATAAATTATACCTCAATAAAGCTAAGAAAAAAAAAAAAACTTTACAAAAGATCACTGATGGGCGGCTGGATTTTCATATGGCCTCCACAGTTCGAGTCCCAGACCAGTGACTTGAAGATCATGCTGGGCATGTGTGCACACATGGCCGAGATCCCAGGAGAATGAAGGAGAAGGGATTGTGGCATGGTCATCCCCACTGGGGAGTGATTTCTCACTTTCCCTCTCTCCATCTCTCTTCTCCGGTGAGTGCACATGCCCTATGGCAAAAACTTAACAACCAGAAAATGACTGCCATGTGACACAAGCTTCCTGACATAAAGGGGAAAGCACTTGAACACTCATTTTTTAAGTTTCCTTCACATGAACCCTGTGCCCCACATGCCTTGAAACCCTTTTCATACATGTAAGCTCTCGTTCATGTACTTCCTTGGCCTCAGTCCTCACATCTCTACCCTGCTGTGTGCACACTCTTCCCCATCCATGTCTGTGTGTGCTTTGGGACTCAGCTCAAGGGAACAATCTTGCATAAAATATTTCCTGAGTTTTTCCCCTGACTCTCCCCACACTCTGCATTTTACAGTGACTTCCACTTTACCCTTTGCTGTAGTTTCTTTGCATGTCTCTATCTAGGCTAAGATTAAGGCTGCTCAAAGGCAGATAGTATACACACACACACACACACACACACACACACACACACACATATATATATATATATATATATATATATATATATATACACACACACACACACACATACATGCACTGTATTTTATTCATGTGTCTCCAGACCTTATCACAAGGCCTGGCACCAATGAGGTCCTAGAGTAAGCTCACAGTGACTTTTGCATGCCCAATGTTAAATTTTAAAGAATTTTGCAAGTAGGTTGATACACATTGCAATTCTTTTTTCTTTTTTTTTTTTTTGGAGAGATTTTCGCTATAGGGCACATGCGCTCGCCAGACAGAGAGAGAGAGACATAGAGACAGAAAGTGAGAAATCACCCCCAGGGGGGATGGTCACGCCACAATCCCTTCTCCTCCATTCTCCTCTCGGGATCTTGGGCACACACACACATGCGCCCGGCATGAGTTTTAAGCCACCGGGTCCGGAACACGAACTGTGGTCGACTACGTGGGAGTCTAGTGACATAGCCATTACACTAACTGCTGGTTCCCCACATCGCAATTCTTAAACTAAATTACATGCAACTGTACTCAGATAGACTCTATTAAAGAAGAAGGAGGACAAATACTTAAAACTCTTCACTCCCTAATCCTTTCTCTACCTTTTACTAGTATCCATGCGTTTTTTTGAGATAGATTTTTGCTATAGGGCTTGTCAGCTTGCAGGAGAGAGAGAGAGAGACCAAGAGAGAGAAAGTGAGAAATCACCTCCCCAGGGGGAGGGCCGCGTTGTAATCCCTTCTCCTCCATTCTCCTCTCGGGATCTTGGGCACGCATGCATGCCCAGTGTGACTTTCAAGCTGCTGGGTCCAGGACTCAATCAGTGGTCAGTCATGTGAGAGTCCAGTGCCTTAACCACTGTGCTACCTGCTGACCCCAGTGTCCCTGTTTTTGAAGTTATTTCTATCTACATTCCCAGTAGCAAAGATATAATACAATAGGGGACTTCAGAAAAGTTGAAGGAAAAATTGGAATTAAAGTATGCATTTGGGGACCAGCAGATGGCATAATGCTTACGTCACTGGACGCCCACGTAGTCTACTATGGTTCGAGTCCTGGACCCAGTGGCTTAAAATACACCGGGCGTGTGTGCTTGCATGTCAAATATCCCAAGAGGGAAATGGAAGAGAGAAGGAACTGTGGTGTGGCCACCCCCCTGGGGGTGATTTTTTCTTGCTTTGTGTCTCTTTGTTTCTCTTTGTGTCTGCAGCAAGTGCATGCACCCTATAGCAAAAAAAAAAAAAAAAAAAAAGAAAAAAAAAAGAAAAATCTCCCCCTTAAAAAAAGTATGCATCTGTTTTGGAACAAAAAGTTTAGAAATGATACATGTATTTCATAAACTTTTGCAGGCCCTTCATATGGTGATGTGTACCAAGCACCTGTCCCCAGCTCTGCGTTTAGTGACATCACACTGGGAGGTGAAAATTGACCTTGTTGGCCTAATTTACCATGGACACTGGCAAATCCTGCCAAGCAGGTTCTGCCACAACCACAACTGGTTGTCCACCATTTGCAAGCACATCCCTGCCTGGCCCACAGGAGACAGTTGATAAATATGAGCTGAAGTTAGGGAGGTGAGGTTCTGGAAAACTTCGTTTAGGCTCGGCATCAGACTGCAGGTACGGGAGCCTTGATGGAAACCGGCTGCAGCCCATACGTCTAGGACAGTCGACTGCTCCTACGGGAACATGGTCATTGCTGGCCATTTTAGTGACCGCTACCTTCCTATCCCCAATATTTTCTGGCACTCAGCAGTGAGTGGGACCTGGTATGTTTTATTCACACACTCTTCAGGGCTTGCCACTTTATATTCAGTCTCTTAGTTACTTCAAGAAGCTAGTGATACCTGCCATGGAATGTTAACTGAGAGAAAAAGAGATGGACTTTTTTTTTTTTTTGTATTTATTTTTAGCTGAAACCTCGAGACACAGGCCGTGAGCGACTGCGTGAAATTTTAATTGCAAATATAATTCATTTTGATTGCCATATGGCTATAGCACGATGCATGCTTAATTTTTGTAAGCTGCAGAGTGTGAATATTCTAAGATGACAGATACGGTTAGTGTCGTTGTTGTTCAGGTCACTAGAGGGGATGTTTTCCTAAAGGGGAGATCAAGGGTTGCATCTGCAGAGTCAAGTAAACTGGGGAAGAGCAGCAGCTGTTTATGATGCTGCCCGAAATGTCAGGGTCTCAGATATGACTGGTGTGTGAGGCTGAAGTGCCACAGTTCAGTGTCTGTGTCACTTAAAGAAACGGCTCCGACACACTGCCCTATCGTGGGTCAAAAGGGAAATGATATGGGCCCTGTCCTTCTACTTTTAAAATGAAAAGTACTTTTTATATTTTTATGCTTTGGGGGCATTTAAACATTTTGCAGAAACTCTGTGGTGGAGTCGATAATATACTGAACTGCAGGGCTGGAAGCCACATGGTTGACTGATGGTTTGGATTCCCAGCCTGATCAGCCTCAACCTGCTGAATGTGCTGAGCCCAAGATCTTGATAAGCTAACGACTGGGGGAAGGGGACTGCAGTGTTAGCAGACCTTGGTGAGGGTCTGTCTCTCTCTTTTCCACGTGCATGCATGATGCATTTTTACTTTTTAAATTTTATTTTCACTTTTTACCATGGGTGATGTGGACTCACTGGAGAGACACAGAAGAGACAGAGAAAGGGAAGTGAGATATCACTACCCCCCCCACCCCAGGAGGGATGGCCACACCATGAGCCCCTCTCCTCCATTCTCCTCCTGGGATTTTGGGCATGCATGCATATGCACCCAGTGTGATTTTTCAAGCCACCAGGTCTGAGACTTGAACTGTGGCTGGCCATCTGGGAATCTTGTGCCTTAACCACCATGCCACCTATTGGCTCCTGATACATGCATTCTTTATCATGGAAATAAATAAATTACAAGTTCATTGTGGTGTAAAAAAATACCTGAAATTCATACATAGTTTTTTTCATGATAAACATTTTCCATGAACTTTTGGAGAACTCCTCATGGTATAAAACTTTATACTCCCTACAACTAACATTATTGAAATATGGGAAGAAAAAAAAAGAACACTTTCAAAAGTTAACTGATATCCTTTCATTTTGAAATAACTCTTAAATAGTCTGTTATTTCTCTTCCCAGATTTTAAATATAGCTGTATTCCTACCAGCCAAAAATTAGGGTGGAGTTTTATTTTGTACAAATCGTATTAAAAAAACTTTAGATTTCTTTATAGTTCTTACTTATAAAATAAAAAATTTTTTTTTGGAGAGGTTTTTTGCTCTAGGGTGCATGAGCTTGCCAGACAGACAGAGAGAGACAGAGAGACAGAAAGTGAGAAATCACCCCCCGGGGGGATGGCCACGCCACAATCCCTTCTCCTCCATTCTCCTCTTGGGATCTTGGGCACGCATGCACACGTGCCCGGAGTGAGTTTTAAGCCACGGGTCCGGGACGCGAACCGCGGTCGACTACGTAGGAGTCCAGTGACATAGCCATTACACTATGTTTCTTAGCATGCAAGCCCGATCGAGTTCCGTTACTGTCCCTTGCTCCACTGCAGCATGCGTTGATGATTAGAGAGACTTACCAGCTAGTATGGAAATATCACTACTTTTGTTTTCATTGAAAATTATGAGAGGAAATTGAAGGGGATAGGAAAATGTGGGATCTATTGGTCCTTGAGTGTGGCTGAGAGGATAATGCACTGGAAATGTGGGGTAGGATTTTTTTTTCCGTGGCCATTCATTCCCCAGACATCTGCCCTGGCTATCAAGCATGGTTTTCCCAAAGGTGAGTAAGATCCAGCCACTGCTCATGTTCCCGTGGTGACACAGCCTTGCAAACAACTGGATTACAATAGGACTTGACAGTTACTATTGTAGACATTTTCAATGGGATCTATGGGACGTGAAGAACATGGGGTCAGGTCTTCCTGGGAGGCAGTAGGGGAATATATCAGTTGGATCCATTTCTCTCGCAAATAACAAGAACACATTGTGAACTTAAGTCAAAAGAGAGAAAAAGTCCAGGAATTCAGTGCTATCATTACAATTAAGCCTTTTACCTTCTTTTATTTTTTTTCCGCCTTTTACCTTCTCAGGCTTGACTACATCTTTCTTTCTTCTACACTTAAGTCTTCTTTTTTTTCTTTCTTTCTGAGTTTTGCTGCAGGGCACATGCATTTGTTGGAGAGAGAGAGAAATAGAGAGAGGGAAATCATCACTTTCCATACCTCCGCCCTTGGGGGGATGGCCATGCTGCAGTCCCTTCTCCGTTCTCCTGTAGAGATTTTGGGCACACATGTACATGCACCTGGCATGATTCTCAAGCCACTGGGTCTGGGACTGGAACCATGCCGTCAGTCATGTGGGACTCAGCCACTTTAACTTCCACACCACCTGCTGGGCCCAAGGCTTGGTTCTTCTTTGGGCTGTTCCCATATGACAGCAGAAATAGATGGTCTATGTCAACTACAGGGGGTATTTTTTTTTTTTTTTTTTTTTTTTTTTTTTTTTTTTTTTTTTAGCAGCCAAAATGTACCGATTTAATAAAAATCCCTAATACAATTTCTGTTAACTTTAGCCCTTCTATTGTACTAAATCTCTAGACTTACACATCACATATAGCTGCTATCTTATCCTTCAACAGATATCTCCCTGTTCCATTCCCTACTGTGATGACCACTGTTTCATTCTGTGTATTTGAGCTCTTTACGAAAATATTCCACAAATTATGCAATATTTGTCTTTTGTGTCTGACTTATGTCAGCTAGCATAATGTCCTCCAGATCCATCCACGTTGTGGCCAATGGCAAGATCTCCTTTTAGCTCAATAATATTCCATTGTGTGAGGGACCAGTAGTTGATGTAATAGCTATGTCGCTGGACTCCCATGTAGTTGATCACGGTTCAAGTCCTGGACCTGGTGGCTTGGACTCGTACCGGGCACGTATGTGTGTGTGCCTAAGATCCTGAGAGGAGAATGGAGGAGAAGGGATTGCGGCATGGCCATCCCCCTTGGGGGGTGATTTTTCGCTTTCTGTCTCTCTGTCTCTCTCTTTCTGGGGAGCGCATGTGCCTTATAGCAAAAACCTCTAAAAAAGTTAATATTCCATTGTGTGTGTGTGTATCACTTTTTTTCTCTATTCATCAATTGATGGGCATTTAGATTATTTCCATATCTCGGCTATTGTAAATAATGTTGCAATAAGTATGGGAATGTAGATATCTTTACAAGGTAGTTACTTTATCTCTTTTGGGTATATACCCCGAGAAAGGATTGCTAGGTTATATGATAGGTCTGTTATTATTTTCTTAGTAGTTCAAAAAATCCTGGGGAAGAAGTTTTTCTGGTCTAGCTGATGTCACCTGTCCATCTTTGAACCAGTTTTTGTGTCCAGGGCAATGCCATCCTCACTGGCCAGGCCTAGGTCACATGATCTGTCTTGTATCCTCAGAACTCTGTGTACCAAGAATGGGGAGGGGGTGTTCCTCGAACAAGAGGAAATGGATGTGACAAATGCCCAGGACAGGAAGGGCTCACCAGGGAGGTGACACTTGAGCCACACTATGCAGCATGAATAATCATTTACTAATAAAGAAGGATAGCATGGAGTGGACAGTGTGTGCTGAGCTCAGGTTTGAAGACTTCACATGTCAGGGGACAAGATTAGGTGGTTGGACTGAGTTTGTAAAAGAGAAGAGCATTAAGATGAGGTCAGGAAAGGAGGTGGCCTGAGTCCATATGGTATAGGGCTTTAGGCTAGCTGAGAAATTTGTATTAGCTTTTCTGGGTAAGAAGAAGCCAACGGCAGCATTAAGTATGGATAAATGATATGATTGACTTTGAGGTTTAGGAGATGGCGCTGGATGTCAGGGTGGGAGAGCAATTTGAATGGAGGGAATATGGTTCTGTGAGAGAAGGGGAGAATCTCTTGACCTAGGGTGGTATGCTCCTATCGCCAGTTCCAAATGGCAGTCTGGGGCAACTGGCTGAGCACTGTAGAGGAGAGAATGCCAACGGGTTATCAGTTTGGGTCCTCCAGGGAGGATGGCTAGTGGTGGCATGCAGGCTATATATTTGATAACTTTGATCTAAGCTGTGGTCAATTAGCTATTATTATTTTTTATTTTTTAATACATGAAAAGAAATTTTTGAAGAGGTTTTAGCTATAGGGCATGTCCGCTCACCAGAAAGACAGAGACAGACAGAGACAAAGCAAGAAATCAACCCCCAGGGGGGATGGCCACACCGCAATCCCTTCTCCTCCATTCTCCTCTTGGGATCTTGGGTGCGCACTCACACGCTCCCAGCATGAGTTTAAGTCACTGGGTCCAGGACTCGAACCATGTTCGACTACATGGGAGTCCAGCAACACAGCCATTGCGCCATCTGTTGGTCCTGTGAAAAGAAATGTTATGCTTATTTTATTACATACCCTATTAGTGAAAACACCACATAGGATTTCTTAAATGACAAATGAGGCACAGTTCTGATTCCTCTGAGAACCTCGATGTCACCCGTCTTTTCGGGGGTCCAATTTCTTATGACGTCCGCAATACCGTCCATGAGGATACCAACGGTGCTTGGTAGTAAAGAACATTTTGCTACATTGCTCTATCTTGGTTCCTTGTTCCAAAGAGAAATTGCTTTTAAAATCTGCTTTTAGACAAGCTGCTTTTCAACCCTTGACAGATTGTCACTGCGAGCCTGCCGCCTTGTCTCAATCCATGAGTTCCGGCTTCTCTTCATTTTGTTCCTTTCCAAAAAAGATAGCCCCAGAACAAGTGTGTCCCTTATTATTTATTTACTATCACCATCAGTATCCTGTTATTTGTTGATTCTAGTCTAGAATAAACTGTATTTTAATATGACTTTCCTGGTATATCAGTGAAACTATGAGACATTGATATTTGATCCAATATAAAAAGTAACTTTTTTTTTTTTTTTTAAATTTTGGCCACAGGGCACGTGTGCTGACGAGTGAGAGAGAGAGAGGATGAGAGGAAAAGTGTGAAATCATCCCCCATAGAGGATGACCACACTGCAGTTCTTTCTTCTCCATTCTCTAGGATTTTTGGCTCACACATGCATGTACCTGGCATGATTTTCAAGCCTCCAGGTCCAGGACTCAAACAGCTGTTGGTCATAGAGGAGTCCAGTGCCTTAACCACGATGCCATTTGCTGGCTCTGTAACATATACTTTTTTTTTTTAAGAGTAGAAAATTTCCACTTTGACATGTCATTCAGAGAAAGTTCTAGAAATGAAGCATTGCGGCCATTGCATGCTCCTGCTCTTTGGTCTTAGGTAATAAATTTTCATCTCATTTCTCTGGACTTGAGAATTAAGGCATAATAATAGATGGTGTTCGAACGGCCTCTTTTTAGGTTTTCTATTCTTAGTATACAGATGAATAGATTAATTTATAGCCCTATTAATCTGTTAGCCTTCACCAGCCATAAATTCAATTTCATACATTAAAGGGAGATTCCAGAGGGGCTGGGATAAGAACAGCTCTCAGGCCACAAAGAAAAAGTTATGGAAGTTGGAAATGAATGTGTAAATGTCTATGAGGAACAAAATTAACGAACGGAAAATTTTAACGACCGTTTTTAAACGCACAAGCCATGAATGCCCTCTTCAAAACGTGTAAGAGAGCAGTGCAGCCCGATTCTTCGAGTCACCCTCCCTCCCTTTCGTGCATCTTCGTTTCACATTGGTCTCTTCCTACCGTAGGCACCGGAAGTCTAGAATGTGCCATGAGCTTTCACAATGCCCAGCTTTTGTCTACACTGGTGCCTCCACCTGGCACCACTTTCTCACCCACTCGGCCTACTCCTCATTTCAGTCGTTCCTTTTAGGAAGCTTTCTCGAGTGCTCCTGCCTCTTTTTCCATCCCGGACCTCAAACATACTTGCACTGTTTCACTCACCTTGTTCGATGACAAGTACTTGTTCTTATAGCTCCCTTTCCTATTTGACTGTGAGTTTATTTATGGAATACATCATATGTTTTCTTTTTCTTTTTCTTTTTTTTTTTTTTTTAAGAAGTTTTTGCTACAGGGCACGTGAGCTTGCCAGAGAGATAGAGAGAGACAGAGAGACAGAAAGCAAGAAATCACGCCCCAGCGGGGATGGCCACGCCGCAGTCCCTTCTCTTCCATTCTCCTCTCGGGATCTTGGGCACACACGCACACGCACCCGGCATTAGTTTAAGCCACCAGGTCCGGGACTCGAACCACAGTCGACTACATGGGAGTCCAGCAACATAGCCATTACACTAACTGCTGGTCCCGATCATATGTTTTCTTTATATCCTGGTATATAATGGGAGATCAGTAAGTGCTTGCTGGATTGATTTGAACGCCAATGTCACAGGTAACTCCAAATGCTCGTGAAAGCCCGGGCATACAGCTGAAGCGAGAACACGAGATGAGCTTCATGTTCTGAACCTTGTGAAGGGAGAGGCTTGCAACACTTCAATAGGAAAAGGTTTCTTATTTGAGATGTTCCAGGGGAGTCCATTTTCCTCTTCATTTATTTTTGGCTGATTTGAAAAAAGAAAAAAAGAAAACCAGTTACTTTTGAAGCAGACGAGGAGATGGAGGACATGGTATTCACTGTGGAAATGCTTTCTCTCCCTAAGCACCGGGGAGCGTGTGTGGCCTTTGCTTCACGTGGGGGTGGATCCCGGGTAGGAGCCGTTCGTTTCCAATGCTCCTTGCGTGGCCTCCAGCACGCCGCATCCTGCCTGCTTTTCCTGGCAATGTTTTATTCATAGAGTCCTGCCACATGGAAATTATCTTTTGACTGTTAACAAGCTGAATTACCGTGAACCGCTCTGTAAGAAAAAAACAAAAAAAAAACAAACTTAAGAGTTAGCCCAAACCAAGGCACAGGACAGAGTTATGTATTTCTCCACTCCTAACTTGCAAGTAAGATCAGGGACAAACCTCTTGCTGAAAGACACCTCCCCGCACTCAGAGATCTCTCCTGTGACCATCCCGTCACTCTCCATCTCTTCATCCTGCTTCCTTTATCTTTGTAGCACTGAACACCACCTGGCTTATGTGTTTGTCAGTCATCTTCTACAAGAATGCAAGCAAAATGAAAATTGGTGATTCATTCCTGCTGTATCCAAGCACTTAAGACCGTGCCTGGCACAGAGTAGGTGCTTAATAAATACCTGTCACTTGAGTAAAGGAGAGCATGTAAGGTCACTGCTCACACGGAGCTCTCACTGTGTGCCGGGCTGTGTGATGAGCATCTGAGACAGTATTTTATGTGTTTCTCACACCTCCCAGTGAGTCAGAGATGCTGTCATCTCTACTCACCATGAATGAAATGAGATGTAAAGAAATCCAATGAGTTCTCCAAGGTTTTGCAGCTGGCGATGGTGAGGCTGAACAATGTCAGAGCTTGTGTTTTGTTTGTTTGTTTTGGTTTTGGTTTGGTTTGGTTTGAGAGGTTTTTGTCTTAGGGCACGTACTCTGGCCCAAGAGAGAGAAAAACAGAGACAGTGAGAAGAAAAGTGAGAAACCACCCCCTAGGGGGGATGGCCATGCCACAATCTCTTCTCCCCCATTCTCCTCCTGGGATCTTGGGCGTGTGCGTGCACACACACACACACACACACACACACACACACATATGCCTGGTGTGAGTTTCAAGGCACCGAGTCCAGGACTTGAACCAAGGTCGGCCATGTGGGAGTCCAGCTTTGTAACTGCTATGCCATCTGCTGCCCAGAGCCTGTGTTTTTAACCAGCAAACTGTTTGTGATGGGTAGGTCCAGGTTTGTGATCTAATCATTGGAGTTAGGTAATTTTAAAAGTTATTTATTTATTTAATTTTATTCGTTATTATTTTTTAATTTGCTATTGGGCACATGTGCCCACCAGAGAGAGAGTGAAAGTGAGAAAGCAAACCACCACGATTCGGAACTTGGACCATGGTCGACCATGTGGAGTCCAGCACCTTAACCACCATGTCACCTGTTGGCCTCACAGTTAGTTGATTTTGTTTCTCATGCAGTTCAGTCACTCGGTGTCTTGGGGTTCCTGTGTCTCATCCCATGCTGTCAAATTTAGTCTTTTCCTCATCAGAAATTTAAGGTTGTGAAAAAGCTGAGAGATCCGATACTAGGATTATGTCAGCTGAGTTGCACAGTCACCCCACAGAGTCTGTATCACTATCCCCCACACACAGGGGAAGGGAGGTGCTTCAGATAGGGCAAGTCACTCACCCAAAGTCACATTGCTAAGAAATGGTGGAAGTAGGTCTTGAACACAGAAGTCCTGATTCTGGTACCCTTTTGTTAATCTACAACCCTGTACTATCTCTCTAGAATGTCCTTTTGTGATCATTTATACACAACTGGAATGAAATACCAGTGCAGTCTTAAAGTGAATGTCAAGAGATTGGACCAACAGATGGTGTAGTGGTTATGTCGCTGGACTGCCACGTGGCCAACTGTGGTTTGAGGCTCATTCCTGGTGGCTTGAAACTCCCACCAGGCACATGTGCATGTATGCCCAAGATCCTGGGAAGAGACTGGCAGAGAAAGGATTGCAATGTGGCCATCCCCCCCTATGGTGTAATTCCTCAATTTCCCTCTCACTATCTCTCTCTCTCCAGTGAGTGCATGTACCCTAAGGCAAAAAAAACTATAAAAAAAAAAAAAAAGAAAAGAAAAGAAATGTATGTCTGTGTCATGAAGAAGAAGATTCTTGGGGGATTTTGTGATGATCAGACACATGTGAGAGATGGTCCATGCATAGATATCACATTAAAACAATTATTTATTTATTATTTATTTAAATTTGCTATAGGATACATCCACTCACCAAAGATGAGAGAGAGCGAGCGGGAGAGAGAGAGAGAGAGAGAGAAACAAGCCACTAGGTCCAAGACTTGAACCATGATTGGCCATGTGGGAGTCAAGCACCCTAACTATCACGCCATCTGCTGGTCCCACAGGTACCATATTTTAGGGGAATGTGCCAAACTGAAAAACAAACAAACAAACAAAAGCAAAAACAAAAACAAAACAACCTTGTATAGAGGGGAACATGATGAGGGGCTTAGGAGCCTTATATGTGAATGAAGAATGATTGAATAAGATAAAAATACTAGGCATGTGGAAGGGAAGACTCAGGTCAGGGGCACGGGATGGTTCAGAGACAGGATCTGAAGTGTGGTTGGTACAGGAGGAAGGAGTAGGCGTAACGTCTATCAGGAGGCTGTGTATGAGGGTTCCTGGGGTCACATGGCCTGGGTTTCTGTCCCAGCTTGGCCTCTTCCCAGCTGCTGTCATCAGGGCTACTTCATTCCCCTCTTTCTGCCTCCTTTGTCTTGTTTGTTAATTAAGGATAGCTCTCTACTTCCGGCAGGACTCCTAGCTACCTGGTTCCTACCAGTTGCCTGGTTCAGTAGGTTTGTTTTATGAACAAGGAAAGCAGAGACTCAGAGAAGGAAGTTCTGCCTTAGAGCTGTTTTAGAGAGTTCCTTGAACTGTTAACATGATGACTCAGCTCTTCTTTTCATTTTTGAGAGATTGTTTTTTCTTTTAAAGAGGTTTTTGCCTTAGAGTGTGTGCACTCACCAGAGAGAGAAAAAGACATAGAGATAGTAAGAGGGAAAGTGAGAAATCATCCCCTCAGGGAAGATGGCCATACCACAATCCCTTCTCCTCCATTCTCCTCCTGGGATCCTGGGCACGCATGTGCGTGCACCCGGCATTAGTTTTCAAGCCACCAGGTCTACAACTTAAACTGTGGTTGGTCAAGTGGGAATCCAGTCATGTAACTGGCCCCAAGAGACATTTCTGCCATAGAGCCCATGCGCTCACCAGAGACAGAGAGTGACAAAGACACAGAGAGCGAGAAATCACCCCCTCCCCCTGGGGGAGATGACCACGCTGCAATCCCTTCACTCCACTCTCCTCTTGGGATTTTGAGCACGCACACACATGCACCCAGTGAGAGTTTCAAGCTCCTGGATCTGGGGACTGGAACCGAGGCCAACCATGTGTGAGTCCAGCACCTTAATGACTGTACCACCTGCTGGCCTCTCATCCATATCTTTTAACAAACAGGTTTTAAAATATGGCTGGCTACTGCCTTGACCACTTGCTTGAGTTCAGCCCTGGAGAGCAGTGCATTGTCGGCCCCAGGGAGTGTGCCCTTAGTCCTGGAGCAGCCCTGTGTCTGACGGGACCAGGCACAGCTAAATGACACTCACTTATCCATCAACCTGCTGGTCCTGATTCCACCACCACAGGTATCCGGAATCTGATGGCTTCTCCCTCACTCTGTTGCTGCCACCCTAGTTCCCGTCACCATCTCTCACCCACGACAATTGCATTCATCTCCATAGCAACCTTCTCTGCTGCCACTCTGGTGTCCACAATCTATTCTCTGTGCAGCAGCCAGAGGGATCACATGGCGTAAACTCAACCATGCCTCCCACGTCCATTCTACTTAGCATCCTCCAACTGGCGTTCCACTGGACTTGGAACAAATTCCAAACTCCTTTCCATGACCTGCCAGTTTCTCCAGGATCTGCCCCTGCCTTTTCCTCCCATCTCATCACCCTCCACACTCCTGCTTACTCACTTACTTCAGTCCCATTGACCTTTTTTCTGTCTTCTGAAAGTCCAAGCTATGCCTACCCCAGGGCCTTTGCGCATGTTTCCTCACCATGGAGTTGAGTGTCTGGCTACTTCTTTTCACTGCCATTTCACCTCCCGGTCCCTTTCTTAGGCTGTGGATTATTCTTCCCCTCCCTTCCCCTGCCAGGTGATCCCCATGGCACTGGGCCACTTTCAGAAATAATCCTGCGGTTAAGCATTTTTCGAAGTAAATTCCTTTACCTTGGGGTCTTTCTGCCTGTCTCCTGCTGTGTCCTTGCTTCCAGAATGGTGTGTACCTACACTTTCAGGATTTGTTGAATGAACCACCTTGTGAATTAGTGTTTGTTTAAACCAAGGGAAGTTTGTGTTCATAATATGAGCATAGAAAATCCCATTAGTAGAAGAAAGCCCAGCCTAGACTCAGTCTTTCTAGAGATTTACTTTCTTACTCCATCAAGAAGTGTTGAGTGTTGGTCTTTCAAGCGCAGCATCCAGGGGGTCGGTTGTGAGTGGCATAGGAGGACATGACAACGGAATGCAAATGGGGTCTATACAGCAGTCACTCCCGGTTTGAGGTGAGGGAGGTGAGAACCCAAGTGTGGTTGAAGAGGCAATTAATTTAGCATCTCTGCCAATATTAGAAGCTCCATTATAAGCCTCTTGCTGCCTCTTTTCAACTATACAGGGGACTTCAAAAAAGCTCACAAAAAAGTGGAATTAAATAAGTTCATTTTGGTACAAATTTTTGTTTGAAATAATGCATTTTTTTTCTTTCTTTGCATAATAGTATTCCCAAAAACTTTGTGAAGACTCCTGTATTCCTTCTCTTTTCTTCCTTCCTGGGATTTTTGTTTTATTTTAAGTTCATTTATATATTCCTTCCATGAATAGGTGAGAGAGAGAGAGAGAGAGAGAGAGAGAGAGAGAGAGGCAGACAGATAACACCCCCCGAGAGGTCTTGATGCTTTAAGCTACCCCAGCCTCAGCCAGCCTGACCATGGGCACACTCATGGCTAGGATACTCGGGGAAGTCTCTGGCTGTGAACCCCAGTCCTCCCTTCATGGGTCAGCCTCACAGAGCTTGATATTTTACTTTTGTACCACAATCTGGCTCTTCCCTCTTAAGGGTTATGTTTTTTTAAGAATGATTTATTTTTATTTATTATTATTTTAAAATTTGCTATAGGGCATGTGAGCTCACCAGAGACAGAGAGAAAGAGAAAAGCAACCCACTAGGTGTGGGACTTGAATCATTGTCAGCCTTCTGGGAGTCCAGCACCTTAACCACCCTGCTACCTGCTGGCCCTTTCCTAGAATCTTAAAGTGCCAGAAAGCATGGATAAAGGTGGCCACCAGGACCTAATCTTGCCCAGATAATTTATTAAAAAAAAAAAAAAAGATTAAGTGTGTGTATATATGTATTTGTATTTTGATAGTCTCACTACATTGTCCAGGCCAGACTTGAACTTGCGACCCTCTTTCCTCATCCTCCTTGAGTTGCTGAGATTTCAGGCTGATGCCACTGTGCCTGACCTTTAGGTTGAACTGGGAATTGAGCCTGGGCCTCCCTGGCAATCCCAGCCTCTGGAGCTTGGTGTCTTAGTAGCATGTGGCACCGTGGCTGGGCTGCTTGGTAAAGTCTAAGACCAATGCCTTCAAGGGGCAGAGAAAGAGCGGCAATGTGTGCATTTCTGTGTGTCAGAAAACAGGGAGTGGAGGAGGTGGAGACCCCGAGAGCTTATGTCCATTTCAAAGTACGCATATTCACAGCAAAACCAGTCAGTGGGCTGGTCCTCACTGGCCAGCTGGAATACCCATTTTTAAGCACATTTCTCCTGCTTGTATGACTAGGCATTAGAAAAATAAGAAGTTAGTCTTAATTCAGTGTCTATTACCTTGAGATTTGGTACATGAGAAACCAAACTGACACACGCATAAAGAAGTAGGCTATGTTTTGTTTTGTCATTTTTTTTTTTTAATTGAGAAAATCCTAATTATTCCCCTCATTTCCTTCCTTCACCCAGGGACTTAGGTGGTTAATTAATCAGAGTTAAAGATAAGTCGGTTGCTATTTATTACATTCTTACTGTAATGTGAACAACAGCTGCAGAGTCTCAAAAGTCCTTATTTTCTTGGTATTATTTATAAAAAACACCTTTGCACAGGTGTTTTTATAAAAGTGTATTTGAAGTTTATTTATTTGTGTGAGAGAGAAAGAGAGAAGGTCCTCCAGTGGGCCCCCTGTCACAGTCTTCCCCAGCTTTCCCAGAAACTCAGAATCATAGCGTGTGTGCATGACCTGTACAGGGTGACAAGGAACCGAACCTGTGATCTTCCACAGAGAGCCAGCTTCAGCGAGCACCACATTGTCGCTGCATCACTGAGCCAGCCCTAGAAGTGTATTCAAGTAGAAGACTGGCAGGATTACCTAATGCTATTTAAAACAGACTGTAATAGGCTTAATTATTTTTAATAAAAAATTATTATAGGAGCAAGTCTATTTACAAGATGATTAAATGTCCCATTATCTGATGATAAATTGGAAAAGAGAAAGTAGATCAGAAAACCTCTGACAGGGACCAGCAGTTAGCATAATGGCTATGCTGCTGGACTCCCATGTAGTCAACTGCGGTTCAAGTCCTGGACCGGTGGCTTAAACTCATGCCGGGCATGAGTGCATGCATGCCCAAGATCCCAAGAGGAGAATGGAGGAGAAGGGATTGCGGTGTGGACATCCCCCTGGGGGGTGATTTCTCGCTTTCTGTTTCTCTGTCTCTGTCTTTCTGGTGAGCGCACGTACCCTATAGCAAAAAACTCTCAAAAAAAAAAAAAAAAAAAAAAGGAAAACTATGACAGTAAATGTGTTCCTTGGGGGACATTTGGGGATATATTTATTGTCCTATCCCATTGGTGCCCAATTTCGACAATGAAAAAGATGGGCTAGAATGGTAGTTTGTGATGACAAATACCTATCAGGCAGGAATCATACTTGGTAAATAATGTAGTTACAAAACCAGATGATTGGACAGTGAATTGGTAGTCACTGACATGAATTAATTTCTACTGGAGATTGCAGTGCCAATGGAAAGGGTATCTAGAGCCACAGAGCCACACAGGCCTTAGGCGGTCATTGGCTTTCTAGTAAACAACTCCATTCACTCTGCAGAGAGCTGATTCTGGCGAGAGACTTCCGAGGCCCAGTGTGAGTTATTGACCTCGTATAGACTTGTCCTGTGGGTACTACTTTAAATTTAGGTCGGTGTGAGAGTAACTGACTTCTCTTCTCGAGGGGCTGTTGAGTAGCCTGTGTGAAATGGCAGATAGCCCTGGCCCATTAGCACGCAGACAAGCCGTATATCAAACCAACTTCTCTTACGAGCTCTCTTCTCCCTCGAGGTTTAGAGACTGGGACTAAAGAGGTGAAATTAAACTGGCCTTTCACCCTAAGAGTTCCCTTCGCAGTAAAGTTAAAGCACAGTAATGGGCAAGATAAACCTTTCGGAGTGTATTTCTCTTCTGACAAAAGCCTTCAGCAGTAATATCTGTCTCTTTTAGCATCATTCATTTTCATAGTAAACTATTGGGAACATTCTGGACATTTAGACTTAGCACTAAGGGACAAGGATTGTGTGTGCATATATGTTCTCTCTACACACACACACAACACACACACACACACACACACACACATGTAGATGTGATAGAAACTTCAAAAAATTTGTATATGTGTGGAAACATCAAAAATTTTTGCAAAGTGGAATTCAAAGAAAAAATAAAACATATAAATTTAATTTTTCAACATAAGCTCCATCAAGGTCAGGATACCTTTGTAAGCAATGATATCAACAACTCAGTACATTTCTTTTCTTTTCTGAAGAGGTTTTTGCTATAGGACGCGTGTGCTCACCAGAAAGACAGAGAGAGACAGAGAGACAGAAAGCGAGAAATCACCCCCCAGGGGGAATGGCCACGCTGCAATCCCTTCTCCTCCATTCTCCTCTAGGGATCTTGTTGATGCACGCACATGGGCCTGGCATGAGTTTAAGCCACCGGGTCCGGGACTCAAACCGCTGTCAACTGCATGGGGGTCCAGTGACATAACCATTATGCTAATTGCTGGTCCCGACTCAGTCTATTTCTACAAAAATCAAGACTCCTGGGATTTTAACCATTTCAGTTCACTCTTTTTCACATTACTAACTGACGAAACAGAGAGGTTTTTTTTGTTTTTTTTCTAATTCACAACAGAGTAAGTGCACATACATGAACATGTGCAGGAGAAAGGGGAAGAGAGGGAGAAGCACCCTCTGTAGGTCTGGGTCATGCCATGATCTCCTTTCTCCACCCTGCTGGGATCCTAGGCATGCATACATGTGTGTGTGTGTGCCTGCTGTGTTTCCACACTGTTGCACTTGGGGACTTGAACTGTGTTTGGCTTGTGGCTTCCAGCACAATAATCTGGTATGCTACTGACTGTACCACAGAGGCTGGGCCTAAATATTTTCCAACATTAGGAAACAAACAAACAAATGCATTCAGATGGAGCCAAATCAGGATGCTGATGGAGATGCCTAATAATTTTTTTATCATGAAAAACTTGAAAAATTGCCCTTGGTTAATGAGAGGAATGAGCAAGAACATTATCAGCAAGTCCTGGGGATTTTTCTGCTAACACTTTGGCTAACCTCAAACACTCTCATCATAAGCAGATGTTATTATTCTTTGGCCCTCCAGCAAGTCAGTAAGCAAAATTCCGTGACCTTTGCTCTTGACCCGTCTGCCTTGGCTTTGACTGAATCACTTCTATATTCTCATAGCCGTTTCTTCTATTGTGCCTTTAGGATCATACTGGGAAAGCCAAATGTCATCCTGTTACAAGTCTGTGAAGAGATGCTTCAGTATCTTGATTCCTCTTGTTTCAAATTTCCACTGAAGGCTCTACTTTTGTCTGTAGCTTATCTGGGGCAGTTTTGTTATCCGTCAAGTATAGAGTTTACTTAATATAAAATTTTCAGTCAGACTTAGGTAAGTTGAACCAACCGGGATATCTATGGTGTTAGCTATAGTGTCTGTAGCCAAAAACTGGTCCTTTTCAATTAGTGCATGAGTGGGACCAGCAGTTGGCGTAATGGCTATGTTGCTGGACCCCCATGTAGTCTACTGTGGTTCTAGTCCCAGAACTGGTGGCTTAAATTCACACCAGGCACGTGTGCATGCATGCCCAAGATCTCGAGAGGAGAATGGAGGAGAAGGGATTGCAGTGTGGCCATACCCCCTGCAGGAGTGACTTCTTGCTTTTGGTCTCTTTGTCTCTGTCTTTCTCTTTCTGACGAGTGCACGTGCCTATAGCAAAAAAAAAAAAAAAAAAAAAAAAAAAAAAAGAGAAAGAGAAAAGAAAAGAAAAGATTAGTGGATGAGTAAGATTAATATTTCCCTCACAAGTTGATGTGGCTCCTTGGCCCCGTGGACATGATCTTCAACATTGTTTTCTCCCTTTTTAATATGAGGGGTCATTTTTTTTAAATGTGAGCTACTGATTTCTTTGGGGGTGTTGCGCCCATCAACTTTGTACAAAGCATCAATAATTTCACCATTCTTCCACTCAAGCTTCACCATAGATGGGATTTTTTTTTTTTTTGCTTCAATTATAGCAGAATTCACATTGCTCTGACAGGGGCTCTGTTCAAACTAACGTCCTTCTTCGTGTCTCTGATTAGATCCTGTTCAGACACGTTATAGCAAGTTAGTACAAGTTTGTTTGTTTGTTTATTTATTTATTTATTATCATCATAATCTTGTTTATATTACATTGAATTGCATATAACTTTACAGTGTATTGCATTGCTTTTTCAAAAGGGAATGCCATGCATGTCAGTCAATACAGAGACATTAAAATCCCCACTTCATCATTCAATATTTTTTCATTGTTTTTCCTGATCATCATTATTATTATTCCAATTATTTTTTTAACCAGTCAATCACTATTTCTCATTTTGCTTGTAAAAAGACTTTACCCATCATGAAATACTTCTCAGACCAATCCAGGTGAGACTACTATACACGTCATCATCAATAGGTAATAAACCATATCTGTGTCCCACTAATGTCATGCCTCTCTATTTGTTCTCTTTCTGTCTTTCTCTATCTTCTTCTCTTCACCTCCCCCATTCCACACTGTTTTATCCTCGTTAAGTATTTTCACTGCTTTTATGTCCTCCAATATTTCACTCTCTATCATAGAGTGCAGATAGTCAGTACATATTAAGTGAATACATACGATATCTTTTTTTCATAGCCTGGCTGACTTCACTCAGCAATAGATCCTCCATATCTGACCACTTTCTATCAAATGCCAGGGTCTTGTTATTTTTTATGGCTGAGTAGTATTCCATAGAGTATATATGCCACACTTTTTCAATCCATTCATCAGTTTGTGGACATTTAGGTTGGTTCCATGTCTTGGCAATTGTGAATAATGCTGCAATAAACATTGATGTGCAAGCACTTTTCTGACTGAGCGTTCTCCTGTCTTTTGGGTAAATACCCAGAAGTGGGATTGCTGGATCAAATGGTAGTTCTGTTTGTAGATCTTTGAGGAACCTCCATATTGTTCTCCACAGTGGTTGAACTAGTTTACATTCCCACCAACAGTGTAGGAGGGTTCCCTTTTCACCACATCCCCGTCAACACTTATCACTTTTATATTCTTCATCTTTGCCATTCTGACAGGGGTTAGGTGGTATCTCATTGTGGTTTTTATCTGCATCTCCCTTATGATGTGGGATGTTGAGCATTTCCTCATATGCTTTTTGGCTGTTCGTATGTCTTCCTTAGAGAGATTTTTGTTCAGCTAATTTTCCCATCTTTTAATTGGGTTAATCATTTTTTTCGCATAAGGCACTTGAGTTCCCTGTGTATTCTGGTATCAGTCCCTTGTCTGAGGCATATTTAACAAAAATGTTTTCCCATTCTGAGGGTTGTCGGTTCACACTTGTTACGGTGTCCTTTGCTGTGCAGAAACTTCTTAGTCTGATTTAGTCCCACTTGTCTATTTTAGGGATTATTGCCTGTGCTTTGGGAGTTTTAATTCAAGAAGTCTTTCCCAGTCCAATGTCTCCCAGAGTTTCCCCAGCATTTTCCACCAGTAGTTTTATTGTTTGTGGTCTTAGGTTCAGATCTTTGATACATTTTGAATTGATTTTTGTTAATGATGAAAGATGGGGGTTCAGTTTCATCTTTCTGCAGGTGGATACCCAGTTTTTCTAGCACCATTTACTAAAGAGGTTTTCCTTTTCCCAATGACTGATATCCTTTGTCAAAAATCAGTTGGCTGTAAGCTTTGAGGCTTATTTCTGGGGTCTCTATTCTATTCCATTTGTCCTCATGTCTGTTTTTGTGCCAGTACCATGCTGTTTTGATGATCACAGCTTTATAGTATATCTTGGAATCAGGAAGTAATGCCTCCTACTCCATTCTTCTTGTGCAGGATTGCTTTTGCAATACGAGATTTTTTATGATTCCAGACAAATTCTATGATTGTCTTTTCTATATCTGTGAAGAATATCTCTGGTATTTTGATTGGAATTGCATTAAACATGTAGATTAATTTGGGTAGAATTGCCATTTTGATTATGTTAATTCTTCTAATCCAGGAACATGGGATGTTCTTCCACTTTTTTATGTCAATTTCAATATCTTTTTTTTAAGATTTTCATAGTTTTCTTTATAAAGGTCTTTGACTTTCTTAGTTACGTTTATCCCTAGGTATCTTATGCATCTTGTGGCTATGGTGAAAGGGATTTCTTTCTTCAACTCTACTTCATTCAACTTGTTGTTTATATATAGAAATGCTATAGGTTTAGTACTAGCTTATTTTGAAAATATTTTTTGAAATCTATGTGTTTTTTTTTTTGAGAGGTTTTTGCTATAGGGCATGTGCTCTCACCAGACAGAGAGAAAGAGACAGAGAGACAGAAAGCGAGAAATCACCCCCCAGGGGGGATGGCCACGCTGCAATCCCTTCTCCTCCATTTTCCTCTTGGGATCTTGGGCATGCACGCACACGTGCCCGGCGTGAGTTTTAAGCCACCGGGTCTAGGATCGAATCGCGGTTGACTACATGGGAGTCCAGCGACATAGCCATTACGCTAACTGCTGGTTCCAAATCTATGTGTTTTTTTATAATATGCATTTTCTGTGAACTTTTTGAAGGCCGTGTGTGTGTGTATTTTCTCAAATTAGATCCTGTTCAGACATGTTACAACAAGTTAGTATGAGTTTACTTTGAAAAGATTTTTTGAAATCCACGTGTTATATTACAATATACATTTTCTTTTCTTTTTTTTTAAAGAGGTTTTTGTCTTAGGGTGCATGTGCTTGCCTTAGAGAGAGAAAGGCAGAGACAGTAAGAGGGAAAATGAGAAATCACCCCCCAGGCAGGATGGCCATGCTGCAATCCTTTCTTCTTCATTCTCCTCCTGGGATCTTGGGCATGCATGCACATGTGCCTGGTGTGAGTTTCAAGTCACTGGGTCTAGGACTTGAACCACGGTTGGACATGTAGGAGTCTATGCAATCTAACCACTATGCAATCTACTGGCCCCTCTAATATGCATTTTCTATGAACTCTTTGAAGATGCCATATAAATGTGTGTGTGTGTGTGTGTGTGTGTGTATTCCCACCCCCTACCCCCAGTCTCTGTCTCTTTGATATTTAGTCCCTGTTCTAGGAGAAAACTCTAATGAGTTGTTCCTCTTTTAAGCCATGATTTAACCGGCAGTCCTCGGCCACCTGCATGAGAATAAACTCAGCAACAGGTGAACCGGGCAGATTTTGGAGCCCTGTCTCAGACCTGCAGATTCAGGCTTTTCATGCTGAAGGCTCAGGGGTCTGTACCAGGAGCTCATGCACAGGCTAGAGTTTGTCTTCTGTCTATGCACTTCTCACTCATCTGCTTAATTTGACAGTGGCTCCCACTGGGTCAGGCGTGAGGTCTTATTCTTGGTGATGTTTTCAAGGCATCCAACAGAGCTGGGTCTCAGGATGAAGTTGTCTGGCTGACCGACTGCACTTCTAATCTGTCTGGTTCTCTCCCTGACCATAGGGCATGACACACTGCAGTTAAGGCTCTTTGATTTTAAACAGCAACAAAACATAGCAAAAAAGAAAATAAAACTAAGACATTTTTTAGGAAAGACAGTGCAGATATGAACACATGAGGCATTAAATGGGCTGGATTTTTGTTTTTAGTGGTTAAGGGAAAATGGCACAGTGTCTGGCCATAGTAGAGCTTGAATAAATATTAGTTGATGAAATAAATAATTCAATGAATAGAGAATTCTTGCTAATAAGGGCTAATTATCTGGGGGGTGTGGGGTTAAGCACCTTCTTGGGTGCTATGGTCTGAATGTATCCTTCTAAATTTCAGATGTTGAGATTCTAAACCCCGAGAAGATATTAGGAGGTGGAGGGTGATCAGTTGATTAGAGGGTAGACCTTCTTGAAGGGATTAGTGCTCTTACAAAGGAGACCTCAGAGAGCTAGCAAGCCCCTTCCACCACACATAGACAAAGCAAAAAACCAGATCACTTTCTGTGTACCAGAAAGCTGGTTTTCACTAGACACTGACTCTTCCAGCATCTTGATCTTGAACTTCTAGGCTTCAGAACTATAAGACATAAATTTCTATTGTTTATGAACTACCCAGTCTGTGGTATTTAATTATAGCAGCTTGGCCAGACTAAGGCAGTGGAGGGTAGGACCATGTGTAATGGACAGGGCTTCCTGGGAAGGAAACACCACCCCATGAGTTAGGGTGTGTGGGTTCGTCTTCCTCACTGAATCATCAGAGCCCAGGATAATCCCTGTCTTATATTAATAGCAGGGACTGAATAAATGTTTGCTGAGTGAATGACTGCTGTAAGTCCTTAGCCCAAAGAAGCAACTGCAATTTGGAAGAGTTGCAATTGCAAGAGTGACAGGGGCACTCTTTGAATAGTTCTGTCTTCTCAAAGCAGACCCGTGTGCTCAGAGCTCTGAACCAGCCCGACTCCCAACTCTCCATCTCCTGGACAGACTCCATCCATATTCCTGCAGGATGGTAGGAAGAGAGATTGGAAAGTGAGAGAGGAGGAACTGTGGCTTATAAAACAGACCAGGTTCAGTGAACTTCATAGCCACTGTAATAGACGTGAGCTTTAGGGACCCGCGGCTTCTCTGCCAACATGCCTAGCAAACACTGAGCACACTCTGTGACCCCTGTTCAGGGCACACTTCGGTAGGGGGAGGCTGCCACCTCGCCAGCAGAGGGCCAGCCTCTCTGAAAAGCATGTGGACAGACAAGGAGCAAAATCCAGGAGGTATTTTGCAGTAAAATGTTAGCAGATCACAATTCTAATCCTGGGCCCGGTGGCTTGAAACTCTTGCCGGGTGCATATGTGTGTGTGCCCAAGATCCCAGGAGGAGATTAGAGGAGAAGGAATTGCGGCGTGGCCATCCCCACTGAGGGGGGGGGGGGGGGGTTGACCTCTTGCTGTCTGGCTCTCTGTGTCTTTGTTGAATGCATGTGCCCTAGAGCAAAAAATATCTCTCTAATTTTTTTTTTTAATGTTAGCAAATCTATTAGAGAGAGGGTGTCGGCGCATTCTAAAGTCCCCCCGCCACCCCGCCCCAACAAGTTGTGCTGCCCTGCAAGCTGAGGATAACAATGCATCTGTCATGTAGGAGTGCAAGGACTACCTGGGACCGTGCACGTGGGAGTGCTGTGTCTATTCGTGTCCTCTATACGTGCTAGTTTTCCTGCTAGCTTTCTGTGTACCATTCAGCTCAACAAAGATTTATAGGGTAGCACTGTAGGAGGAGAAAAGATGGATATCTTGGTATCTAATTACTCTCCACAGAATAAAGTAGACAAAGGAGTATTTAAAAAAAAGAATCAGTGCCAAGCGCTGGAGGTTTAAAAGGGTGGAAAGAAGTCTTCTTTGGGGACATCAAACACTTTTCGAAGAGCAATCAAGCTGGCTTTGGAGACATAGTAAGATTTGGTTGGGCTGAAATCGTAGAAGGGGACACATTTCAGGTGGAGGGACCAGCAATAAACATGACTAGGGAGCTGAGAGACGTGGAGCAATAGAGTGGTGAGCAGTGGACATCAGGTCCTGATCTGGGCATGGGGAGACGAGACTGGAAAGGCATGACTGCTGAGCCAGACTGTAGGAGCCCTTGAGGCAGGTCGCAACTTGATTTGGCAGATAAAAGAGGCCATTAGAGGCAGCTGAGAGCACCAGCAGATGACACACTGGCTTAGATGTGAGATCTCACATGGCCAAGTCTGCTGTTCAAGTCCTAGACCCAGCAGTTTGAAAAACACACTGGGAGTATGTGTCCAAAATCCCAAGAGGAGAATGGAGGAGAAGGGATTGCTGTGTGGCCATTTCCCTGCCGGGGTGGGGGGTGATTTCTCACTGTCCTTCTCTCTGTTTTTTTCTCTCTGTTGGGCACACATGGCTTATAGCCAAAACCTAACAAAAGAAAAGAAAACAAAACAAAACAAAAGGCAGTTAAAAACGACTATCATCTGACTCCTGTGGTCCTCCAGGAAAAGGAAACTGTTGGCAACAGGGAGGAGATAGAATGTGAGAAATGCACATCGTGGTTTTTTATCAAATTTAGAAGTTATTTTAAGCCTGGAAGAAAATGAACAGACAAGAATGTGGTGGGATTTCAGACCTACTTTTGCCAAGGGATGAGGCGCCACTGTCTTCTGGTTACGATCCAGGAAGGGTTTCTGCAACCAGAGCAAGATCTCTCGAGAGCCAGGCCAGTTCAAATCTAGCACAGCCCGGGACCCAGCCCTGCTGTACACGGCAGTGCAGAGACGGGATGCCCCTGGGGAGAGCACGTTGTTTCCGAAGCTCCTTAAACCTGAGTCCGTAAGCAGCTCAGTCGGGATCGGGAGACGGGCTTCTCAGCACTCAGGTTGAGTGGAGCATGTTGGTGGTGACTTCAGTAGCACCGCGATGCCCTGGTTTCAGGACAGATCATGTCACAGAGTAGCAGACTTTTTAGTCCCTGCATGGCATACATAGTAGAAACAAACACTTCCTGGTTATGTCTCTAATTACAAAGCAGTAGCTGCTCAGTATGAAGAGTTTAGACAACAGAAAGGCACTATGGCAAGACAATCATTGTTAATGCTTTTTCCTTGTACTACTCTAGTCCTTTAAAATGGTACATATAGGCTTCAACAGGTGGCATGGCGGTGAAGGTGCTGGACTGCCCCATGGCCGACTATGGTTTGAGTCCCAGACCTGGAGGCTTGCTTTCTCATTTTCCCTGTCTTTCCCTCCCTCTCTCTCTCCTTGGTGAGCACATGTGTCCTATAGCAAATTAAATAATAATAATAAATACAACTAAAATTTTTAGAAAATGATATGAATACATATGCATGTTTATGTATGTATATGTACATGTGTATTTGCATATGCATCTGGATATGGCTGTATATAAGATGCAGTGTCTATAGAAATTTTATAACTTCTATAACCTTTTGTGTCTAGACCTCCTGTTGTGTGTGCATTTACCCATATCAAGGTGTACATAATTATTACTATTTTTTTTTTTTTGCTCAGGTTTGTTCCTTTGAAGTATGTCATGCCCGTTTTCTCATGTCAAAATTATTCCTTATTGGGACCAGCAGGTGGCGTGGTGGTTAACGTGCTGGACACTCCCACGTGGTTGACCACGGTTCGAGTCCTGGGCCTGGCAGCTTGCTTTCTCACTCTCTCTCTCTCTCTCTGTCTGTCTCTCTCTGGTCAAATTAAAATAAAATGAACAAATAAATTTAAAAAAATTTAAAAAACAAACAAACAAACAAAAACTATCCCTTATTGTCTGAGCTTTGATGTTCAGAAAAACTAGGCACCCTGAATCTTGTAAAGTCTTTACATGAATTATGCTGTCATATAGTACTTAACAACATCTTCTGTGTGTAGAGAATTTTTCATCGAATGACTTGATTTAGTAAGGATTATCATTATTTCCAGTTTTTAGAGGAGGAGACTGAATTTTAAAAACGTTGAACCTTTCGGCAAGTTCAATAATTAGTCAGTTTGCTATGGACAAGGTTGATCATTAACAGCTTTGAATGTCTGGTTTTGAAAGGCAAATCCTAAAGCCCTGATCTAAAGTCCTTGGTGGCAGTGGATAAGCACATGAACTTTGGAACACATTTCCTGGGTTCAAATCCCAGTTGTGCTACTTAGTTAGCCAAGTTCCTCGATCTGCGAGAGCCTCTATTTCCTTACCTGTGAAATGGGGTAATAACAGCCTTAGTACGTCATCTCTCACTTGTGATGATGATTAAATGCATTATTATGTGAACAGCTCTTAGAATAGGCCCTGCATACAGCAAATACTACCTACATGAAGGCTAGTTACTATAATTATTATTATTTAAGGTTCTTGTCATAGGGCACCTGCACTCACTAGAGAGGAGAGAAACAGAAAGAGACAGTGAGAGGGAAAGTGAGAACTCTTCCTCACCCTTGGGGTGAGGGAAGACAGTTGGCCATGCCACAATCCCCTTTCCTCCATTCTCCTCCTGGGACTCTGGGCACACACACACACACACACACACACAGCGCTATGTTCAAGCTACCAAGTCCAGGACTTGAACCGCCATCGGCCATGTAGGAATCCAGCGCCTCAACCACCATGCCACCTGCTGGCTCCATGGATAATAATTAATATAACAGATCTTTTCTTTCTGCTGTACCAGCTATTTCTTTTTATGCGACTGATCCTTAATCGTTACATTTATTTATTTTTCTCCAGCAAAGGCAATTTTATTTAAGACTCTACCTCCATGTAACAAAAGAAAGTTAATTTCATTGTGAAGAGGAATATGCACAGCTGTTACTTCCCTTCTGGGAAGGCTCATTCTCCTCCCCCCTCAAAGGTAAATGAGCATCTGACTGGGTTTGTGGTGCTTTCTTTAGGATTTTGGCTGAAACTGGAGGCAGTTGTCTATAGGTTTAGACATGGCAAAGCCTCAAGCTGTTTTGGGGACGGACAATTTTTGGCTCGTCTGACTCCTGAGGTTGCCTCAACTCCTGATTTGTTTGATGCCCCTTTCAGCTCAAATTCCCAAGTGGAGGCAGCACGACTCCCTCGTTATTCAGAGTGTTTAGTGCTAGGGCTAGTGGTGTGCGAGGCGGCCGGGCTGCACCTGCTAAGCCATGTGGCACTTGCTTGCTGTTATTTATAGTGAAGGCATTTATGCTTTTAGGTTCCTGAAGCTCTGACCAGGCAGGAAATGATGCTGCAGAGCACTTCTAGAAGCAGTGGGGCTGGCTTTGTGTCCTAGCCCACCATTCTTCAGTTGGGTCTGTGCAGGGTGGGAAAGGGATCATCACCCCAGGGGAAATTTGAATCAAAAAGAGCGAGTATGTGTGACTGCACAGAGCAGGAAAGAGAAGTGCGTGCTTGCCTAGAAATACAGTGTTACCACCAGGTTTTTGAGAGCCTGCTACGGTATCAGCCAGAGCTCTCATATGAAAGGCTGGCAGGTGGTGTGGTGGCGAAGGACGCTGAACTCCCACATGGCTGACAGTGGTTTGAGTCCTGGACCTGGTGGCTTGCTTTCTCTCTCTCTCTGGTCAAATAAATAAATAAATAAATAAAAATTAAATAAAAATCATTCTTTTTTTTTTTTTTTTTTTTTTTTAAAGAGTGAACATGACAGTTTCTTGGCTTCAATTTAGGTAGATAGGTTTAGCTTTGAACCCCAAACTCAAATCCTGAGAATTGAAAGCACCAAATTTAAGAATATATATGGGGTATAATTTTATGTCAGTAATAATAAGAAGTCATGTATCAAACTTCTATGTGCTAGGAATAGCAGCTTTAGAGGCAGGTTAGACATGTCATGCCCAGGCACCAGTAAACAGGGGACACGGAAGAACCCTGTAAGGGAGATGAGATGGAGACAACTTGGAGACGTCCCCTTAGGAGGAGTGTTGTATTGGCTACATTTCTTGGATCATACACATGTACCTATGTGATCATACACACCACCTACCTCGGATGGGCGATGGTACTCCAAAGGGCGTGGTCAGTGAGCTCTGTCCTTGCGCTGATGTCAGAAATACTGAGCAGGCGACATGGCATGGATGCAGACCAGACAGTGCAGGTGTGCGCAAGACACATCTCTCGAGAGTGGTGTCTCTCAACCAGGGAACGATGTTGCCTCCAAGGAGACCATTGGTAATGCCTGGAGACATTTTTGATTGTCCTAACTGGTGTGTGGGGGGTGCTAGTGGCCCCTAGTGAATAGAAGGTAGCTATTTTGCTCTGCATTCTGCAATGGCCAGGACACCTCCACTCCCCACCCCCACTAGTAATTATCTGCCCAAGTGTCAGTAGTGCTGACCTGGGTAAACCTGCAGAGCGAGCCTGAGGCAAGCATTGAGTTTCTTGTAAACGGAATGAATGGCCAGAGAGGATCCCTTCTCCTTGCAGCATTTAACATCTCTTCTAAATAGACATTGAACGGATAGTTAAAGGACGTTATTTGAAGGGAAACGAATTAGTTTGATTGAACTGGATGATCCTATATATCCTGGTCTTGTCTACCTAGGCCCTGTGCTAAGTGATTGGAATGTGTCTTTTCTTCTAGTCTGCTAGATATGCCTACATGGCAGAAGGCATTATTGTTGTGTTTTGGAAAGCAGAGGAGAAAAATCCAAACCTCTGCCCTTAAGTGAATACCTGTGGGTATTATTTAGAATCACATTAGCTTGGCGACCACCGTCTTACCACATGGTTAATTGTTCTGGACGATGGAAATAACCCCTCTTCTGCACCCAGGAAACTGGTCTTTTCTTGGTGGTAGTTCAAAGCAACAGGTTTAAAAGAATTGACAACTAGAATGATTTGAAGCGTGATGATTATGGAGAGGACGGGTTTGTTAATCCATGCACAAAGTGCTTCCTGCCGTACAGCAGCACATGAGATTGCTGTGCGCAATGAACTCAAACCTTTTGGGTCCAGCAGATGGTGTAATGGTTATGTCACTGGATTCCCACATGGCTGACTGCAGTTTGAGTCCCAGACCAAATGGCTTGAAACTCATGCCAGGCATGTGTGCATGTATGCCCAAAGTCCCAAGAACAGAATGGAGGAGAAGGGATTGTGGCATGGTCATCCCCACTGGGGGGTGATTTCTCATTTCTGTCTCCCTGTCTTTCTCTGTTTCTCTGGAGTGTACATGCCCTATAACAAAAATCTCCATTCTGGTCCCCATGTGTGTGAGGACACAGTACTCGGAATGTAAATCTAGACTTCAGAGACAGCTGAAGCTGGTTAGGTCCAAAGGTAAGGTCCTATCTTGATCCTAAAAACCATTAGTTTTAAACTAATTTAGACTCTGTTTTAAGTATACCAAGTTATTTATCATTATGAATATTTTTATGTTATAGGCCAAGAAACTCAGGTACAGGGAGATAACTACCCAAAGGCAAAGCAGAGCTGAGCCTGGGTTTCAACCCTGAGTCCAAGCCATTCCAACACACACTTCCTTTGTGCTGTGTATTAGGACGACAGAGCTGCACATGGGCTGTGTGCCTGGCTCACATAGACCCTGCTACTTCCTTGCCATGTTTCTAACCCCTTTTCTCTTTTTAGAGATTTTTGCTATTGGGCACATGTACTCGCTGGAGAGACAGAGAGAGACAGAGAGACACAAAGTGGATAAGTCACCCCGGGCGGGATGGCCATATTACAGTCTCTTCTCCTTCATTCTCCTCTTGGAATTTTGGCCATGCACACACACCACCCAGTGTGAGTTTCAAGCCACCAGGTCCAAGACTGGAACCATGGTCAGTCAGGTGGGAGTCTAGGACCGTAACCACTACACCACCTGCTGGCCCCTCTAACCTCCTTAACCAATAAGCTCACTTGTAAAAAAGAAAAAAACAAAACAAAACAAAACAAAAAACATCTCCAGTGTTATAAGAATTGATTCTCGTCGTTTTTGGCAAATACTGCACTGTTGGTTCTAGGAGAATTATTAGGGGACTTGAAAAAGTTCATGGAAAATGGAATTAAAGTATGAGTTCCTTTTGGTGTAAACATTTTTAAACATTCATACATAGTTTTTCATAGTATGCATTTCCTGTGACCTTTTTGAAGATCCTCTTGACAAGGTTAGATTCCTATGAGCCTCTTAGCACATTTTGGTCAACAAATAGCTACATGATTTTGTTTTATGTGTCTCTCCTTTTAAATTCACTTCCCAAATATGTGGTTGATTGATAAACGATGAACTCCTTGTCAATAGAACTGTAACTCACGCCTTAAAGAAGCTTATCTACCACAGACACATTTGTTTTCCATAAGACATGGCATACCCTTGTACTTGGGAACACTAGACAACACATCAACCCTACGCTTGGCCCTACGCTTGGGTCACTGTATCAAGATGACCATCAAACATCACAAAAATGCAAAACACATGATAGTCAATAGACTTCAAAAGGACAGCTATTTCCATATATTTACATATGAAACAAGAAGACCACATTCAAAACAAAGCCTTGGGGTTGTTTGACCTCTGCTGTGGAGGCACCTGTGTGGTGACTCAGATTTTTCACAGCTCTGCGCAGGTCTGAAAATGGCCGTGAAAGCACCCCGGGTATTGATTTTGGAATCACAAATCGATTTTAGCAAGTCAGTTAATTTGCACAGAATCTGTGATTCTGATCTGCTATGGAAAAAGTACATCATGCTCTTATAACCTGGTCAGTATATGTGTCCCTACTGTATTTGATATTTGAATAGTTTTTTTTTGTTTGTTTGTTTGTTTTTAAACAGAAACTAAGGATTGATTCTATGTACATGCAGGTCTATATAAGTACAGATGAACTAAGACATATATAGTGTGTTACCACCATAAGCACATGGAAAATATTCAATGAGTGGCAGCTGGTTTTGTCATTTTATTTTTTTGTTGTTGTTTTAGTCTTAAGAGTTCTTTAAGAATTATTTATTTAATTTTGCTTATTATTATTTTTAAATTTGCTATATATATATATTTTTGGAGAGGTTTTCGCTATAGGGCGTGTGCGCTCGCCAGACAGACAGAGACATAGAGACAGAAAGCGAGAAATCACCCCCCAGGGGGGATGGCCACGCCACAATCCCTTCTCCTCCATTCTCCTCTCGGGATCTTGGGCACGCACGCACACGCTCCTGGCGTGAATTTTAAGCCACCGGGTCCGGGACGCGAACCACGGTCGACTACATGAGAGTCCAGCGACATAGCCATTACGCTAACTGGTTCCCTATATTTATTTATTTTTTTGTTTTAGTCCTAAGAGATTTTAAAGAATTATTTATTTAATTTTATTATTTTAAAATTTGCTCTATTTTTTATTTTGTTTGTTTTAGTCCTAAGAGGTTTTTTTTTTTTTTAAGAATTATTTATTTAATTTGGTTTATTATTATTATTATTTTAAAATTTGCTACATGGTACATGCACTTATCCAAGAGACACAGAGAGAGAGGAGAAGTGAAAAAGCACACCACCAGATCCAGGAGTCAATTCAGTCAACTACATGGGAGTCTTAACACTCCAACCACCAAGATACCTTCTGGCCCCTGTTTTTGTTATTTTAAATAGAGGTATGTATGCCAACAATTGAGTGTGCTTTTTTTTTTTGGCTGCCCAGTGCTGGCCCTCTGTGGACTGGGAGGGTGCTGTTTCAGAGGACGTGCTGTGGCTCCATGCAGCAGCCTTTACATAGCCTGCGTGTGCCCTGCCTGCTCTCTTCCCTGGGGCTGGGGGGCTGTGAGCCAGGCAGCCATGGGTAGGCTATTTTGGATGGTTGACGGTGTCCTGTAGAGAGAGAGAAAATGTGAAGGAGAAGTTGCATGCCCTGTTTTTCCGTGCACCATTGAATTCTCACTTTATAACCCAAAGCATCAGTAAAAACTTCAAAATGTGTTCCCCAAGTCAGCACATAGCCTCATTATCACGTGGGAACCTGTTAGAGATGCCAACTCCAGACCCCCAGAATCAAAACTGGGGGTGAGGCCAGAGTCTGTTGATGAGGCCCTGCTCTGGCCTAAACTCTCCACTCAAGCCAGTTTTTGTTTTGCTTTGTTTTTGTTTTTGTTTTTAGTTGACTTATTTTTTTCATGATATAGAGTGCGTATTTGTGGAAGGGAGGGAAGGGGAGAGAGAAAAAGAGAGAAGAGCCCCCTTGACAGGAAGCTCCAGGACCCCCTTTTCCAGTGGCGGGCTAAAATCAAGCAGTGTTTCTGTGGATAATCGCAAGGTGAAGGAAAAGGGAGAAAGCAGTTGATTTAGCTGTATTCTAGCATGGGGAATGGCCAAGAGACCTAACAAGCTCACAACCAACTCCCAGGACAGAAACTTCCAGCACATTATATATCGTTACACTCTTCACCTATCCTTCGTTATCTATAGCATGAGCTTAGCTAGCTCAGTGTTACTCCTACCCTCTCGATTCTCCCCAAAACTGTTGTGTGTCCCTTTTCCTTTCCCAGGACATTTGTGACCCTATTTTTGTTCCTGTGGAGACATTGAATCTGTTCAGTGTTGTAGGGAAGCTACGATGTATTTTCTTTAAGGGACACTGTTTAACAAAACAATCTAAACCTCTGAGAGTCACTATGCTGATAATGAGGACATTGTTACAGCTTTCCCAGTTTAACCTGGTACATGGTTTTGGGTAAGCAAACATTCCCATCTCTTAAGATTTCTTGCCTCCGACCCCATCTCTTGCATTTTTGTGACCATGGTCTTGAGCAAGTAGCCTAAGGTTTCTCTTCTAAGCAAACAGGTGCATTTATGATCTTATTTGGTATAGCCATTTCAGAAACTACAAGCAGCAGTTAACCCTGACAGTATAAGAAAGAGGAGTAAAGTAAAAAAACAGGGTTGAATTTTTTTTTTCCCTTTATGCCCCTAGGTCATCAGAATATTGGGAACATACATTTTCTATTGCATTCAGGCCAACCCATGACTAGCCGTGTGGCTTTGCGCACTGCAGTCCCGTAAACTACAGATTTCACCACCTAGGCTGGGTCCACCTAGGGGGAGTCCACAGTCAGTGAGTTGTCCTGACTGGCAGGGACTTTGCAGACTACAGACCCCCTGTGAGAAAGCATGCAGTACTTCTTTGATAGTTAAAACTTGCCTGGATTTTTCTTGCATTGTCTGGGGTTAATCCTTTTGTTTGAAAACAGCTCCCTATCTGGCCTCTAATAATTCCTGAAACTTCCTTATTAGGTTTCAGCCTCTTATTTAATGGCCGAGAGGGAGCTTCTTTTTTATTTCAAATTCATTTTTATGCTAATACATCCAGCCTCCAGGAAGATAAAGCATAGGAATGGATTTGTCTTCTAAGTTCTAAGGCATATAGATTGTCAAGGTTTTTCTTTCATTTGCAAAAAAAAAAAAAAGTTTAGACCATTTCATGTTTCTTCCCCCACCCCCACCTGTTCTATAACCAGAATTTCTTTACGGGTATTATTTGATAACTCAAACTTTTCAGGCTGATGTGAGTGTGACTGCTTTGAAGATCTCTATTTTCATCAAGTTCTTTCTTTATTTGTTTCACAAATATTTATGAGACCATACATTACAGAGGAGGTCCTTGTCCTTGTAAGGGTCCAGAGATCGGTCCAACCGATGGAGACACAGAAAAGACTATGACAATGCAACTGCAAAAGAGGCTTTTATTTTTCCAGCTAGCTGGGGTCCAAGTTCCTGCCCGTCGCAGCGGGCCTTCACAAGGACCCCGAGCCTAAGATAAAGGGATCTTTTATAGTTTAGGATTTTTCATAGAATGTAACACATACAAAGGAGGGGGTATGAGAAGCGAGGGTCCAGCTATCACCACCTGCTCAGGTCTAGATAAGGGCTCTCAGCTAAGGGTCCGGATGACCTTGCCTCAGAGGTGCTGGGCCCTCCCATTTTCCACTTATCTGAGAGTTCCCAGACTCCTGGTTCCCGTCCTTGAGGCCGTAACAAAGTGGGCTCTGTCCTTGAAGACTTAACAGGGTAGCAATTAAGCTAACTTGCCCCAGCATTCCCTAACATGGCGGTGATTATGCTAACTTGGCCTAACAGTCCTCACGCAACCTACCTGTTGTGAGGGGACCGACATTAGCTCATGAGAATAATTAGAGTGTTGATAACTAATGTGAAGAACTACAGGGTGTTCTTCTCGCCTGGTCAGTATGTGTGTCCCTATATGTTTAACATTTGAATAGATTTTTTTTGAAAACAGGTATAAAAATGAACTAGGCAAGGTAGTATTATAGGTGGGGAGGGGAGAGCAATGAGTATGCAAGAAGGTTTGAAGAAGGAATGGAAGTGACGAAGGGGTTCAGAAAATTGAAGAAGGCGTGCAGGGTGAAGGCGCTCAGAAAAGCAGGTGACATTTGCATGGTACATGTGTGCAGAGGAGGGCGACAACTGGAAGTGAAGCTGATAAATCACATAAAACACACCGAGACACTCACTTTTGCAGAGATTATTCTATTGGAAGTGAAGGTGGAAGTGCCCTCTCCCAGGCCCTTATAGGACTGATGATCTGAAAATATTAGTCAGAGTTGACATTGGGCCATGTGATTTTGGTTGATTTTTTTAAAAAATGTTTAGCCAGGGCCAGTAGGTGGCATGGGGGTTGAGGCACTGGATCCCACACAGCCAACTGCATGGTTTGGGTCCAGGACCTGGTGACTTACAGAACACGCTGGGCTTGTTGTTCATGCGTGGCCCAAATCCTGGGAGGTGAGTGGGGGAGAAGGGATTGCAACATGGCCATCCCCTGGAGGGTGCTTTCTCACGTTTTCCCTCTCTGTCTTACCCCAGCAAGCTCATGCCCTTTATAGCAAAAATCTATCATATATCCCACATCCATCTATCTATCTATCTATCTATATCACCATTATTGAGGGCCTGTGTTAGATAATCTGCTGGAAGGCTCTAATTACTATGAGGAATCAGAGGTCGATGATAGGTTTACTCATTTTTTTTTTTTTCCCGTTTATTAGATCAAACCCAAACCCCAGACAGGGAGTTTTGAGAAGCTGAGGGCTGAGCAAGCCTGGACCTTGGGTGTGGTTGGGAGGGTGACTCAGAGCATCCTGCTGTGAGTGATGGCAGTGGGAGAGACGGGGAGAGAGACTGAAGATGTCTGCGTCTTGTCTATGACTTGATTCCAAAGAAGGTCTATGTTCTTCATGACTTCAGAGTAGTTATCAGATCTTCAAACTTTGGAACCAGAGATCATTACAGATCCCAGATGACATAAGGCAATGTTTGATGTGTACAGGACTTTCTCAGTTTCACAAGTATGAACATAGGTATTAGATTATGTACCTTTTTAAAGCCTTTTTTTTTTTTTTCTCTAGATATGAGATCACCTTAGTCTATGATCTTGTTTAGCTTGGCATGTCCCTACTGTACCACAGACATTTTTTTTTTTTTTTTGGAGAGGTTTTTGCTATAGGGCACGTGCGCTCACCAGGCAGACAGAGAGAGACAGAGAGACAGAAAGTGAGAAATCACCCCCCAGGGGGGATGGCCATGCCAAAATCCCTTCTCCTCCATTCTCTCGGGATCTTGGGCATGCACGCACACACACCCGGTGTAAGTTTAAGCCACCGGGTCCGGGACTTGACCCATGGTTGACTACATGGGAGTCCAGCAGCATAGCCATTACACTAACTGCTCGTCCTCCACGGACCATTTTTTACATGGGAGAGAGTAGAGTGTAAAGGAATGGGAGACCAGCCTGCTACATTTCATGAGCATTGTGGACCTCCAGGAGGTCGAAGGAGGAAGAGCCAAAGTGCCCTCATAGACAGATACTGGGGATCAGCAGATGGCAGAGCAGTTAAGTTGCTGGACACCCACATGACCGACTGTGGTTTGAGTTTTGGACCTGGTGGCATCAAAATCACGCCTGGTGCATGTGCATGCATGCCCAACATTCCAGGAGGAGAATGGAAGAGAAAGAATTGCAGAGTGGCCATCCTCTCTTGAGGTGATTTCTTCCTTTTCTTCTCATTGTCTCTGTCTCTGTCTCTCTGTCTCTCTCTCTCTCTCTCCAGCTAGTACATACACTTTAAGGCAAAAGTCTCTTAAAAAAAAAAAAAGGGACCAGCAGTTGGTGTAATGGCTCTGTCTCTGGACTCCCAGGTAGTTGACCGTGGTTCGAGTCTTGGACCCAGCAGCTTAAACTCATTCCGGGCGCGTGTGCGTGCGTGCCCAAGATCCTAACAGGAGAATGGAGGAGAAGGGATTGCAGCATGGCCATCCCCCTGGGGGGTGATTTCTCGCTCTCTGTCTCTCTGTCTCTCTCTGTCTTTCTGGCGAGCACACAACCCTATAGCAAAAACCTCTAAGAAAGGAAAGGAAAGGAAAGGAAAGGAAAGGAAAGGAAAGGAAAAAGGAAAACGGAAAAAGGAAAGGAAAAAGGAAAAAGGAAAGGAAAAAGGAAAGGAAAGATACCCCGGTGCTTAAGAAAGACCCACAGGCACAGGAGCGTAGACTATGAAGTGCGTGAGTTCTGAAGTTCTGAATATCGTGCACTCTCTGGTTCCTTTAGCCTCATTCAATTCTCAAGGCAGCGTATGGCCCTTGAGGCTTGGGAGGAATGGTAGGTGCAGGCCTATTTCCGTTTATTAAAGTAGTTTAGAGTGATGACATTGAAACATTGAAACCATTTTAATATTCACTTCCATCTTTCAAGATGGCAAAATCCTGGCACTTCATAATTGGGAGGGCTTTCTGGAGGTCACCTGCTGTAACCGCCCATCTGGCTTGAGAACACCTGGACTGATTCCCTTGAGATCTGCTTCCATTTGAAGCTGATTTGGACAGGCTTTGCCTAAATCACACATTTTCTTAAAGGCTGATCTTCCGAGATGCATTAGACAAAGCTACCTCATTCACACATTCAAGTTTCAGTGATGTAAAGTCAATGATCAGGAACAGTAGCTGTTTCAATCTCTCCAGAATAACATGAAGTCTGCTAAAATGCATCTGAAAAGAATAGAACTTCTCCTTGTTTTTGATGATCTTGTCTGTCCCTCAGGGTTCAACTGCCATCTACCTGGGTTACATCTGAGGGAATGAGTTTGCCGAAAACTTGCAGTGTTATCCACAGTATCATATTCAGTCCGATGTGTTGTTTTGCTCTGTGGGATGAATGTCTGGGATCCTATTAATTTGCATTTCATTGTTTATTTTTTTAAAGAATTATTTTATTTAACTGTATGTATGTATTTGACTGGAGAAGGACAGAGAGAGAGAAAGAGAGAGAGAGAGAGAGAGAGAGAGAGAGAAGGAAAGTAAGAAAGCAAGCCCCCAAGTCTGGCACTTGAACCGTGGTTGACCATGTGGGAGTCCAGCACTCTTAACCATCACACCACCTTCCGGCTCCCTCCATTGTTTATTAAAAGAGAAAATGACATGGAAAAATTAAGGGGATTCTTCTAAGGTATTTGCACTGGAACTGGTGGATGATTTTGAGTACATGGTATTGCCCTTTTCTGAGAAATAAATCAAAGGGACGATTATGGGTAAGGAGCTGGATGAGGAAGAAGATGAAGAGAGAACGTCTAGCATTTTGGTTTCGAGATGCTTATAGAATATTCATGAACATATTCCCCGTAGCATTTCGATTCCTGTCTAATTGGAAAGGTTTCAGTAGGTAGATAGTATGACAAGTTCGCAGAGAGTACGAGGAGAGTAAGGTGACAAGGAAAGAAGAGTCGGAATGCAGAATTCTCCAAGGGTGATATTTAAAGAGTGGAAAGAGGAAAAGGAGACTGGAGAGAGGAAGGTGACTGAGAAACAGCAGCTACAGAGGTGGGAGCTGAAATGGAGAGGTTGTGAGCTCCTTAATCCATGCCCTGCTGTTTTCCCCTACCTCTCGACTAGGCCTTTTCTGCCAAATGTTTTAGATTGTTCAAGGAGATCGTTGTCCAGGAAAATGTCCAGGAATGGACATTTAGCAACTTGATGAGAATACTTTGAGTGAAATACTTTTTATTTTTTATGGCTTTTTATTATGGAAAATTTTAAATATATATAAAGTGATATGATAATACAATATCCATGAACTCATAATCTAGCCACAACAATTACGATCATTTTTGTACTCTCATGAGTTCTAGTAGAGAGAGTCCTCTCTTGCTGGAGAGAGAGACAGAGACAGTGAGGGTCCAAGTGAGAAATCACCGCCCTTCCCTCAGGAGGATGACCATGCCGCAATCTTTTCTCCTCCATTCGTTCTCCTCCTGGGAGCTTGGGCATGCATGCACACGTGGTCAGTGTGATTCTGAAGCCACTGGGTCTGGGAATCAAGCCATGGTTGGCCATGTGCGAGTCCATCGACATAACTGCTATGCCATCTGCTGGCTCTGTTTTATTTTTTAACATTAGTGTCTAGTAGAGAGTCTGGCTTATTGGAAGCAGTAAATATTTGTGCAGTAAATCAATGAGTACATGTAAATGAATCAACTGTGTTGATGTACTGTTTAGAGATGGAGGGCAAAACAAGAGATGCAATGCTACCCTCAAAGAGTTGCCAGCAGGTGGTGTGGTTGGTAAGGGCACTGGGCTCCCACATGGCCAACCACGGTTCAGGTCCTGGACCTGGTGGCTTGCTTTCTCTCTTTCTCTGTCTCTCTCTCTGTGTCCCCCTCTGGTCAAATTGAAAGAGAGAAAGAGAGAGAGAGAGAGAGAGAGAGAGAGAGAGAGAGAGAAGGAAAGTTAAATAAATAATTCTAAAAAATAATAATTAAAAAAAAAAAGAGAGTTGATAGTCTAGTTGTTGGGAGCAGATTCAGGGATCAGAGTTAGGCCCACACAGGGAGGGGATGTGGCTTTCTACGCTATTACATTCCAGCTGAAAAACAACTGTATCCTCCCTTCAGTCCTTGCTCCAGGGATGAGTGAGGGACAATGGAATCAGCGGAGTGAGAGCTGGGTTTGAGTTCTCACTTTCACCCTGTGCCTGCTGTGAGATTGTTTGGTTCACTGTTTAACTTTCTGGGCTTTTCATGTCATTCCTAGTGAAATGGGGAAAAAATTAATCCGTTAGCACTGTGTGAGAATTAAATAAGCAAATGAATGTAGAACAATCAACCTAAGGGCTGATACATACTGAGGGCTTATCATGGTAGCTGTTGTCATCCTTATTGTCATCACCAATTTCTTTCACAATCTTCCAGTCTATTTTCCAAGAAGAGCTTTCTGGGTTTTTTGGTTTGTTTTAGTGCAGGCTTAGTGTTCCTTCCTTGTCTAAACACACTCTTATGTACAAGGAAGGAATCTCAAAAAGCTATGGAAAATATGTATTATTTAAAATAAGCTCTGCATGGATTTCAAAATTTTGTTGCATGAAATAAACTTACACCTTGTCCTTTAATTTTTTCTATATCCTTTTGAAGTTCTCATATATGTATTGATTATACACATTTTTAAAAATAATTATATTGAAGTGAGGCTCTCTTTTTTTGTCTTAAATATCTTTTTTATCTGCTGTAATTACCTGCTTTTTCTTTTTTTTTTTTTGTGGGGGGGGGAGAAATTTTTGCTATAGGGCATGTGCACTCACCAGAAAGAGAGAGACAGAGAGACAGAAAGTGAGAAGTCACCCCCATAGAGGATGGCCACGCTGCAGTCCCTTCTCCTTCATTCTCCTCTCGGGATCTTGGGCACGCACGCACATGCACCCGGCACGAGTTTAAGCCACCAGGTCCGGGACTCATACCATGGTTGACTACATGGGAGTCCAGTGAAGTAGTCATTATGCCATCTACTGGTCCCGTAATTATCTGCTTTCTATTGTTAGTGAAGAAGATCTAGTTAAATGAAGATACTTGTTGCTTCTGGAATTGAAATAAGCCTGTGTTAAAAATGGTGTCAAAGAACCGACTTCAGGACCTAAAATAAAACCACTGATATAAGCATCTAGGTTACATTATTTCAGATGACTTTTGAAATTAAATTTCACTATTAGAGTCCATGAAAGAGCAAATTAATGTCCCAGTGATTAAAAACAAAACATTGTATTGTATGTGAGCTTGTTTTCTTGTTTAAACTATTTCTAATTTGTTTGTTTTTGGAGGGGTGGTGTGGGGGTTGCATGGTTGGTTGCATCTCGCTGGCTCAGAAAATGACAAGATACAGCTCGCTCCGTCTCAGTCAGTGTTAGATCCAGGGAGGAAGCGTTTCTACCCACTTATGTATAATCACTTGGGATAGCTCCTTTGACATTTCCTTGGCTATTCCTAGAATTGTAATTACTGGGCCTAACTGTGTGTATATTTAAGTGGTATTTTAAAACACATGTGAGCCAGCTGGGTGGCATGTTGGTTAATGCGGCTGGATCAAATATGGCTGACAGTGTGGTTCAAGCCCCAGACCCAGTGGGATGAGAATAATATGTGTCCAAAATCCTAAGAGGAAAATGGAGAAGGGATTACAGTGTAGCCGTTCCCCCGGGGCGGGGGGATGATTTTTCATTTTCCCTCTCTCTCCCTCTGGCACGCACAGGCATCCTAAGGCAGAAACCTTTTTAAAAAACAAGCAAACAAAATAAAATAAAAAAGCAAAGTGGGTACTTGTGCTTTAGTGCCCAAAATCCCAAAAGGAAGGAGAAATGGAGGAGAAGGGATCGCTGTTGACCAGTCTTCCTGGGGCATGCTCTCTCTTGCTCTGTCTCTGGAAAGTGCATGTGCCCTCTGGAAGGTTAACACACACATACACACTCACACACTCACTCACACACACACTGTCCTTAATACTGCAGCTGGTCCTACTTGCCTTGTAGTAGATGGTCACATGACTCGTTCCAGTCAATGAGTTGTCAGTCGCAGTGACAAGGGTCATGATTTCTGGGCTGGAAGATTTAATGGCCAGCGGAAGACCATGTAGAGTGCTCTGTCCTCTGTGTGGAGACTGATAAAAAACCATGAAGAGCAGCGCCTCCAGCCAATTCACCCATGATGGACATTGATCGGTGGGGAGGAATCAGATTTCATTATGAGAAGTCTCTGAAATCTAGGGTTAGTTACTGAAGTATAACTTACTTTCTCTTGAGCATCATAATGGGTGTATGATTTCTAATGCCACTAGCACTTTTATTTTCCAATTTAATCTTTTGTTTCGAGAAAGAGATTTTTGTGTTTGCCGGAGAGACTGAGAGACAGAAAGCAAGAAATCACCTCCTGAGGGGATGGCCATGCTGCAGTCCCTTCTCCTTCATTCTACTCTTGGGATTTTGGGCACACGTGCACCTGTGCTCGGCATGAGTTTTTTGCTTTATTTGAATTTATTTATTATCATAATCTTTTCTATATTACATTAAATCACATATATCTTTATTTATTTTTTTTTTTGGAGAGGTTTTCGTTATAGGGCGCGTGTGCTCACCAGACAGAGAGAGACATAGAGACAGAAAGCGAGAAATCACCCCCCAGGGGGGATGGTCACGCCACAATCCCTTCTCCTCCATTCTCCTCTCGGGATCTTGGGCACGCACGCACACGCGCCCAGCTTGAGTTTTAAGCCACCGGGTCTGGGACACGAACCGCGGTCGACTACGTGGAAGTCCAGCGACATAGCCATTACGCTAACTGCTGGTTCCCAATCACATATATCTTTACAGTGCATTACATTTCTCATTCCAGCACGATTACCATGCATATCAGTCAAGATAAAGACATTACTATCCCCATCATCATGATCAAATAGCTTTTCATAATTTTTTCATATTATTATTATTATTTATTCTCAGTTTTTAAACATTCAATTACTATATATCATTTGGCTTGTATAAAGAATTTACTGAACATAAAATACTTCTCAGACCAGATCAGTTGAGAATAGTATACATGTTATCATCAACAGGTAATAAACCATTTCTGTGTCCCACTCATGTTATGCCTCTCTATTTGTTCTCGGCTATCCTTCTCTGTACTCTTCCCTCCTCCCCAACCCCTGTTTTCACACTGTCTTCAGTATCCCTAACTATTTTTGCTGCTTTTATGCCCTCCAATATTTTGCTCTCTACCATAAAGTGCGGATAGTCGGTATATATTAAGTGGATATGTACAATATCTTTCTTTCATATCCTGGCTTGCTTCACTCAGCAATAGATCCTCCATATTTGACCACTTTCTATCAAATGCCAGGATCTTGCTGTTTTTCCATACTATTTTTTTATTTCTGACTTAATTTCTTCAGTAGGTAAGAAGCCATTCAGGAGTAGTTTGTTTAGTTTCCATGTGTTTATGTATTTTCAAGAGCGTTTCTTGAAATTAATATTGACTTTAATTCCATCATGGTAAGAGAAGATGCTGGATCTAATTTCTATGCCTTTGAATCTGTAAAGCCTTGATTTATGTCGTATCATATGGTCAATCTTTGAAAAGGTTCCATGCCAGGGAGAGAAAAATGTATATTTTGTGGTCTTAGGGTGGAAAGTTCTATAGATGTCTGTCAAGTGCATTTGATTTTTAGTATCATTTAGGTCCTGTACCTCTCTATTTTTTTTTTTTTTTGTCTAGAACATCTGTCTAAAGGAGATGATGGGGTATTGAGATCCCTAACAATTACAGCATTGTGCCCTGTCTCTCCTTTTAGCTCCAGCAGTCTTTCCTTCACATATTTAGGTGCTCCTGAGTTGGGTGCATAGACATTTATAAGCGTTATGTCTTCTTGTAGAATTAATTCACTTACATTATATAATGCCCTTCTTAGTCTCTTCTTACAGTCTTTTGTCTTGAAGCCTATTCTGTTTGAAATCAGTATCACAATTCCAGCCTTTTTTTGATTTCCATTTGCATGGAATATCTTTTTCCAGCCCTTCACTTTTAGTCTATGTCTGTCTTTATCCCTAAGGTGTGTTTCTTGTAGGCAACAGATAGAGTGTTTGGAAGTTTTCTTTCAGGATTCCATGAAATAAATGATCAATGCCCCTATTATTTTCTTCCTCTTCTGGGATACCAATTATCCGGATGTTGGGGTGCTAGATGGTATCTAGTATTTCTCGTATATTATCCTCATTTTCCTTGGTGGTTTTCTCAATCTTTTTGATACTTTTTTCAAAGTCAGAGGTTTTGTCTTCTACATTTGAAATTTGACCTTCTGCATGATCCAATCTACTTTTAATACTTTCAAGGACAGTTTTAATTTTCTGCATCACATTCTTCATCCCTAGCAGTTCTGCTTGACTCTTTTTTAAGGTGTCTATTTCTTCTTTCAAATTGGGAAAGGACTTCCTCATCTCCTGGAGCTCCTTGTCTCTTTTCTCTTGCGTCTCAATTAGTTTGGTCACTACGAAAATTCTGAATTGCTTATCTGACCTGCCCACAACTTCCATTGTATTGTCTGTGGGTGACGTGGAATTGATGGTTTTTTTTGTTGGTTGCTCATATTTCTTGTGCCTCTGTGATTGTTCCTAGTCACCTGGTGGTCTATACGTTCCTTCCTAAATTATTCAAGGTATCTCTGAGCATTCAGAGGTGTGCAGGGATAGAAAACTGGCAATCTTTCTTCTGCTCTGCCTCCCTGTTGCTCACCAGTACCCTGCACTGTTGTCACTGGTCCTGAGTGACCCAAAGTCCTCCCTGTTTCCAAAGAACAGGTGCATCTCCAACTGAGCTGCTAAGATTCACCTCAGGAGCAAGGCTGCTAGCTTGAACCAGTCTCCAGATGGGGTGGGGAGGGGCACAAGTTCATCTTAAAGTCCTAAGACATAGACCTGAATTCCAAAAGCGAATGGGGAGGAGTGAGCCATGGATCCCGGCCACTAGGGCCTACAGCCACAGGCAGCCTGGTAACCAGCAAGGCTGCTCTGCCTGGTATGAGTTTTAAGCTGCCAGGTTTGGGACTTGAACTGCAGTTGACTGTGTATGAGTCCAGCAATGTAACTATTATGCCTTCTCTTGGTCCCTCCAATTTAATCTTATGACAGGTATATTACTATGCTTACAAAAAGTAATTAGCGGGGAACCAGCAGATGTTGTAGTGGTTACGTTGCTGGATTCCCATGTAGTCGACCATGGTTCGAGTCCTGGACTTGGTGGCTTAAACTCACGCTGGCTGCATGTGCATGTGTGCCCAAGATCCTGAGAGGAGAATGGAGGAGAAGGGATTGTGGTATGGCATCCCCCCTGTGGGTGATTTCTCACTTTCTGTCTCTCTCTGTCTTTCTGGCAAGCACACATGCCCCATAGCAGAAACCTCTCCAAAAAAAAATAATAATAATAATTAGCAGGGTCTGGCTCCAAGGCCACACTTGACCACGCCTTGGAGTCCTGGACCCAGGGACTTGGGAAACACACTGGGTGCATGTATGTGCATACCCCAAAGCCTGAAAGGAAGAAGCTGGGGAGAAAGATTGTTGTGTAAGCGTTTCCAATGGAGGGTGCTTTCTCCTCTCCCTCCCTCTGTCCCTCTGTTCTCTCTCTGACAAGCTCATGCACAGTGCACACTCTCTAGCCAAAAAACAAAAGAACTGAACATAAAGGAATCTGCAGAATTACAGTGCATAGACTCGTCTGCTGGATTCCCTCAGACACCCAACACTGACGTTCATTTTTAGGTGTTCTTGAAAGAAGTTTTTAACGTATTGAGTTGTCTTGAAAGTCATGACATGTTTTTCTACATTTGTCTATGCAAAAATGTGTCATGACTTTTCCGACAACCCAATCCTTTTCTGTTTTAAAAAGTTCATATTCTTGTTTCATTTTTTTTCATAAAAGTAGAGTATTCTAAAGACCTTTCTGCATATTGCTTTTTAATCTAAACTGTACTTTAGAGACCTTCCTTATTAATATGTAGAAAGCTTCACACAGCTGCATCGTACCACCTCACATGCCTTACCCTAAATGAACTGTTCTCTTATTGTTGGAGAAATTGTTCATCTTTAGCCATTGCAATGAATAGACTTTATCTTGGGTAATTTCATACATAGTCAAGGCTATCTTTAGTATAGATTTCTGGAAATGAGACTGGTGACTCATATGGTATATTTATTTGCTTGTTCTTCCTTTCTTTTCTTTTCTTTTCTTTTCTTTTCTTTTCTTTCTTTCTTTCTTTCTTTTTTAGAGAGAGATTTTTGTTATAGGGTGTGTGCGCTCACCAGAGAGACAGAAAGAGACAGAGAGACAGAAAACGAGAAATCCCCCCACCCCCCAGGGGGAAGGCCACACTGCAATCCCGTATTCTCCATTCTCCTCTCAGGATCTCAGGTACACATGCCCAGCTTGAGTTTTAAGCTGCCAGGTCCAGGATTTGAACCAAGTTCGACTACCTAGGAGTCCAGCGATGTAACCATTATACCATCTGCTGGTCCCTGCATTTGCAGTTTCGATTGGAGTTGTCAGATTACTTTCCTTCTGCCTATACCACCTGTACTCCCTCTAGCAATATGTTGGAGGGCTTGTTTCCTCACGGCCTTACTGACTTTTTAAAATATTTTAAAATTTTCTTTACGTAGATCTAATATATTTCCTGTTGACTTTATTTCTAGGTATTTTTTTGGGGGGGAGTAAGCTATTATACATGGAAATAGTTTCTTCTATTATATGTTCTAGCACATTTTATTTTTAATCTTTGAAGGCAGTTGGTTTCTAAATTTTACATTCTATTAGCTCACCAAATTGTTTTATGGCTTATAGCAGTCTGGACATTTTCAAGTACACAGTCATATTGTCTAAAATAATGATAATTTTTGTTATTCTAATTTCTTTCTCTTATCTATTTCATTGACTAGTACAGTGCAGATCAAGGTGATCATGTCTGGGAACGAGACCCATTCCATGTTCTGGTCTGGAATTGGAATTCCTGTAGTGTTTTATTGTTAAGTATGATCTAGGCCTTGGGGCTGAGATAACTTTTATCATGTTAAGAATATATTCGCTTTTGCCAAATTACTATATTTTTCTTTCATTGGGTTGATTTTTAATTACTTTTTCAATGTGTTAATGAGTACTCTCTCCTAATAGTTTCTGTAAGATTTTTATATTGATAATAATATATGGAATTCCTCGAAAGCTTCTATTTGTACGTGTGTAGTTTCAACCAGAAAGAGTTTGAAGTTTTTCTTTATTTTTTTTTCCCTGCTTTCTTGGACAGTTTAATTTGGCAATACTCTTTCTAAGGGTTTATTAAAATTCTCCCAAGAATTCACTTCTATTTTCTTTTTGAGGGGAAAGAGCAGGGGTAACAATTTAATACCTTTATTGATTTATTTTTAAAAACCTGATACCTTGGGACCAGCCCATGGCCTAATGGTTACATTGCTGGACTCCCACATGGTTGACCGTGGTTCAAGTCCCAGTCCTAGTGGCTTAAAATTCATGCTGAGTGTGTATGCTTGTATGCCCAAAATTCCAAGAAGAGAATGGAGGAGAAAGGACTGTAGTGTGGCCATCCCCCTGGGGGTGATTTTTCGCTTCATGTTGCTCTGTCTCTCCAGCAAGTGTACACTCCCTATAGCAAAAATCTCTTTATTTAAAAAAAAAATTACTTTTTTTTAAAAGAAGTGTAGGGGCCAACAGATAGCATAGTGGTTAAGTCACTGGACTCCCACATAGCCAACCATGGTTCAAGTCCTGGACTCGGTGGCTTGAAACTCACTCTGGGTGCATGTGTGGGAGTCCAAGATCCCAGGAAGAGAATGGAGGAGAAAGGATGACAGTATGGCCAGATTTCTCACTTTCCCTCTCACTGTCTCTGTTTTTCACCCTTCACCCCTGCCCCAAGTGTATGCACCCTAAGCCAAAAACCTCTACCAAAAAGTAAAAAGAAGTGTGTGTGTGTGTACGCACATGTATATTGGGGGGTATTGGTCTGCTGAAATTTTTATATTCCTTTTGGTTTTGGTGACTCATTTTTAAAGAAAATGTTCCATTTCATCTGAGTTTTCCAACTTCCTTGGATGAAATCTAACTTTTATAATTTTTAAAATTCTCTCTAGTTAGGAGGTAATATACCCAGTACTCTAACTTACCTTATGTGTTTATGGAATTCCTATTTTATTTTCTTTTGGGTTAACTAGTGCTTTATTTTATTTTACTTTATTTTGAAAGAAGGACCTGTGGAATTTTGGAGGAAGCATTTATTTTTTTTTTATTATGTTTTATTTATCTAATTTTGTTTCTTATATTTATTTTCTTCAGTTTTTCTTCATATATTTAAAATTATGGGGAAAGATTGTCTAGCATATCATTTTTTATTCTCTGTTTCTTAATGATATATTTTAGACTGAATTGTCTTTGAACTTCTTTAGTTACATTCTATTATTTTTAAAAGAATTTATGTAAATTTAGTTTGCATTTCCTTTTATAAGAAGTTATATAAAAGCAATTTATTTAATTTTGAAGTGAAAGGGACTTTTCTGATCTTATTTATTTTAAATTCACTCTACTGTGATGAAGGGTTATTGTTTATTCTATTTATACTCTTCAAAATTTAATGAGATACCCTCTGTGGCTCAAGGTTTGACGAGTTTTAATGTTCACTGTATCTGTATCTGAGGAGGCATATTTTCTAATTTCAGAATTCAACATTAGAGATTTATCAAATATATATACTTCATTCATTATTCTATTAAAGTGTTCTATATTTCTTGTATTTTTGACTACTTCATATGTCATTGACTGATAGATGTTATTAAATTCTCCTATTTCAAAGGTGTGCTGCTTCTTCTATCACACCAATTCTGTTTTTTCTTTTAATGTTTCTACTACATTTTTATGTTTCATAGACATTTATCATTATTATAATTTTATTATGAATTATCTTCTTTTTATCAATTATCCATATGTGTTATGTTTAATACTTTTGGATTATATTCCACTCAAAGATTTGTTTTTTTTTTTCCATTGACATTTGCCTACTAGACTTTTGCCATCTTTTAATTTATAACCTGGATCACTTTTTAAGGGGCTAGGATGGAGCTTATCTTATGTGTCTTGGATTAAGACTATTTTTTTAAAGTTTATATATAATTCTGGTGACCCAATAATTCATTGAAAAAAAAATACATTGAAGCTAAGTTTCTAAGGTATTCTACTACTTATAATACTGCTAGCCCTACCACTATTATCATTTTACTTCTGTTATTGTTACTTGATACTTTTGCTCTACATAGTTTTAGTCACCAAAGGGCACACGTGATTGCCAGAGAGACAGAGAGACTGAGATAGAAGAAAACACCCTCAAAATGGGACATGGTCCGACCACAATCTTTGCTCCTCTGTTTTTCCATCTTGTTGGAATTTGGGGCACACGCACACATATGCTCAGTGTGTTTGTCAGACCACTAGGGCTAGGACTCATACTGCAGTCAGCCATGTGGGATTTGGTTCTTTTAATCACTAAGTAACAGGCAGTCTAACACTCTTGCTCTATAATAGCATCTTTTTCTCCCCTTCTTGATTTCCTACTAATCCTTCTGAAATCCTCTGTTTCTTTTTTTTTTTTCTTTTTGAGAGATTTTTGCTATAGGGCACATGCTCTCACCAGAGAACCAAAGAGACAAAAAGTGAGAAATCACCCCCCGGGAGGATGGCCACACTGTAATCCCATCTCCTTCATTCTCCTCTTGGGATTTTGGGCATGCATACACAAGTGCCTGGTGTGCGTTTCAAGCTACCCAGTGAAGGACATGAACCAATGGTCAGCCATGTGGGAGTCCAGCAATGTAACCATTATGCCATTGGCTGATTCCCTCTGTTTCTCTTATGGAAGAATATGTGGCTGATTTTCCCTCCATGCGCTATCCAATAATAACTTGAAAGAAAAAATGTTCAGAAATATTCTAAAGTTATTAGTTGAGGCCAATAGGAAACCTCAAGTGAAAGCCTCTATGTCAGCACTGGATATGTCAGGGCCCTTCGTTTGCAGGGAATAGTGTCAGGTCTTTGATTACTTACTTAGCCAAAGAAGATGCTAAAGGTTGTCCATCTACCTGGTTCATTCCACTCCTTCTTGAATCTCAGTTACTTTATGATTAAGGTGAAGGCCTCTGTGTTACTAAGCCTCTATAACTTACCCCACTAGCTTGCCTTAATAATAGTTGCTATCACTTTGGTGATGGTTGGTGACATTGTCACTTATATACTTACTCATACAGGGTGAGAAGTTGTGATTTTTTTTTTTTTTTTTTTTTGGAGAATTTTTTGCTATAGGGCACGTGCACTCACCAGACAGACAGAGAGGAGAAACAGAAAGACAGAAAGCGAGAAATCACCCCCTGGGGGGGATTGCCACGCCTCAGTCCCTTCTCCTCCATTTTCCTCTCAGGATCTTGGGCACGCACGCACACCCGCCTGGCGTGAGTTTTAAGCCACCGGGTCTGGGAAGCGAACCGTGGTCGACTACATGGGTGTCCAGCAACAGAGCCATTACGCTCTGCTGGTCCCAAGAAATTGTGTTTTGATTGTCTTAAGACTATGGCTCAGAACATCAAATCTATTGGGTCATCAGAAAAGTTTTTTCTAAGTTTTTCCATGCAGAAATGCATTATGACTTTTCTGATGACCCAGTATTATTCAAAACATGATCCTCAAAACATTAAAAGACAAAAATTTTCAGAAAAACATACCAGGAGAATTTTTCTTGGTTAAGATTACAGAGAGTCTCTTCTTAAACTTATCATGCAAAATGTTTTGCAGGAAATATAGTGCTTCCATTCCTCTAACTTAAAATGATTTTCTAAATCTGCCATAACTTGAATGCTTGCAACAGCAAATTTTGATTCTTTAGGATAATCCTATCAATTTAAATATTTGTATCCATAATGGCATTCATTTTGATGTATTAATGTCAATGGCATGTTAATTTTTGACGTTTTCATCCTTTTTGTCATTTAATTAATTGTTCCTCCCTAATTTAATTAAATCCGTACTGTCATAAGTTAATTATATCATATCTCTGAGAGATGTGATCTGTGAAATGACTTTAAAATGTGTTGTACTTGTTTCATTTTGCCTGGGGGGAAAATCATGATAGGAAAGGATACATTAATATCTCAGCAAATATAAATTATACTAAGAGTTCTCCTCATATCGACTTAATTAGTCGGTGAAGATCGGTTTGTGAAAAGAGATTTGTTTCTTAAGAACTATTGAGAAAATGGGAGTTATAGAATATAAACATTGAGTGTTTTTGGAATTTATGAATGTTAACTAAGCTAATTTAGGTGTTGACCCTTCGACCCTTCTTTAGAGAATGCTGAGATAGCGTCCCTTTATTCCGTTTTTACTCAGATTTCACTTGGCTGTCAATGTAAAAGAAATCTATTATTTTGTTCTCATTTGGCTGTGAAAGTTTTACTCCTATCTTTCAACATCTATACATATCCACCTCTACATACACACACATGCAGCATGAAAAAGCAGTGACCGGGACCAGCAGATGGTATAATGGTTATGTGGCTGGACTCCCACATAGTCAACTGCATTTTAAGACCCAGACCCGGTGACTTAAAACTCATGCTAGGCATGTGTGCATGTGTGCCCTAAATCCTGAGAGGAGAATGGAGGAGGAGGGATTGTGGTGTGATCATCCCCCCTGGGAGGGTGATTTCTCACTTTCTATCTCTCTGGCGGATGCATGTGCCCTGTAGTAAAAATCTCTATAAAAAGAAAAAAAAAAAGAAGTGACCAGCTATGGAGTTGTCCAAACTTAAGATCAGACCATGGCTGTATGGTTTTGAAGTTGCACTATTTCAGGTGATTTCCTTGACTTGTCAAACCTGAAAAATCAGACTGGAAAGTGGTGTGGTGTTTAAGGCGCTGGACTCACACATGGTCAAAAATGATTCAAGTCCTGGACCTGGTGACTTGTTTTCTCATTTTCTGTCTCTTTCTCACTGGCCATATTGAAAAATAATCATAATAATAAGTAAAATTAAATAAAATAATTCTGTTTTAAAATTTAAAAATCCTTGGGACCAGCAGTTAACGTAATGGCTATGTCACTGGACTCCCACGTAGTCGACTGCAGTTCGCATCCTGGATCTGGTGGCTTAAAACTCATGCTGGGCACGTATGCATGCGTGCCCAAGATCCCAAGAGGAGAATGGAGGAGAAGGGATTGTGGCGTGGCCATCCTCCCTGGGGGGTGATTTCTCGCTTTCTGTCTCTCTGTCTCTCTCTGTCTGTCTGGTGAGCGCACGTGCCCTATAGCAAAAACCTCTAAAACAATAAAATAAAAAATCCTCATCAGTAAGTGGCAATTATAATACCTATCTTTCAGAATTGCACTGAGGATTAAACTAATTTATGCAAAGCACACAGTACAGTACCTGGTACAGAGGCCAAACTCTATAACAAGAGTGCTTTGCTATTATTTTTACTGCTATTAAAAAATCAAAATATGAAACAAAAATGAAAAAAATAATCCTTAATTCTACTTTTTAAACAAAACTGCCTATTTTTTTTAATGTTACTTACTGTTAGATTTTTATAAAGTCATATTTTAAAATGTACTTTTAAAGTGTACAAGGCACTTTGTTTTCTAAAGTATTTGAAGTAGCTTATATGGTTGTTTATTGTTATTTGAAAGCAAAAGCCAGACATGACATTCTGTATTTTATCAAGAGCATCTTTCTTGTCTCTATTATGGTCATTTTTGATGGCTGCATACTAGTCCATTGAAAATTAAGATTCTATAATTTATTCAGTGATCTTTTAGGTTGAATATTTACCAAGTGTGTTTTTTTTAATCAATAAAATAAATTTGAGAAACATCTGCACAGCTATATTTCCCCCAATGAATTATTTCCTTAGAGTACATTTTCTTGAGGGAAATTACTCATTCAAATGAATGACAACTATTTGATTTGCTATTAAAGTGCTATATACTGGTTTTGATTTTTTTTTAAAAATTACAGTAATGTGACTATGACAACAGAAATTCTTGAGCAGTAGGACACCGATGTCGGACACATTTGGAGAGTCTGCCCAGTTATGACACCTTCCACTCTCTTCAATGAGACCCTTTAACCCACACCGGGAGTTGTCCAGCAGCCCTTGGGTGCATGATTCCACATTATTGGATGCAGGAAATTCAACTGCTTAGGCCCTAGACCCACGCTGCGCCAATCAGAGTCCTTCCCTGGGAAGTTGGATTTGAAACAAAGGGAGACATTACTATCCTCTGAGTGATGGAACCAATCAAATGTACACCAGGGAAAAACACAAAAAGTTAATCTTCAAAGAAAGACAGAACAGTCACAAGGAAGTGAATGCACGTAAGGAATAAGATCAGAACTGGAAAGAGTATTTGAATGTTTTTCCAAGTTGTGCTTCTTAAGGAGTCTGTAAGCCTTACCATAAACCTTTGGTTTTGTTTAGATAACTTGGGTTCTTTTCAATTATTTGTAACTCAGCAGCCTGGTTCTGCTCTCACAGTGTAAGCAGGATGAGTGATTCCAGCATGTTGCGTGTGTCTGTCCAATATTGCTTTTCTTTGATTAAAACCCTACCATAAAAATGAGAGAAGTGGGCCAGCTGGTGGCACAGGAGTCATGCAAATGCTCATGCTGCACCCACATGGGAAGTTTTGGGTTCGGGACACGGAGTCTCTTGTGCAGAAGTTGTACAATAAATATGTTGAACATTATTCTTCTTAACTGAAATTTTGTATTCTTTGATGAGAATCTCCCTAACCTATTTGTCTCCGGAGCCCCAGAGCCAGTATTCTGCCCTATGTTTCTCCATGTTTAAGTTTTTCAGATTCCACATACAAGCGAGATTATGTGGCATTTGTCTTCCTGTGATAGGCTTATTTCATTTCACATAATGTTCTTCAAGTTCATCTATGTTGTTGAAAATAGCAGAATTTTCTTCTTTTTAGGACTGAATCATATTCTATTGCCTATGTACTCTACATTTTCATTATCCACCCATCCATTGATGAGCAAGAGGTTGATTGCATATGGGGCTCCTATGAGGACTGCTGTGATGCTGGCTGTCAGGGCAAAGGTACTCAGAGAAGCTGGAAATCTATTGGCACGCTGGACAGCAAGCTGTCATCCTGTGGGCATGTTGGACAGCTAGCTGTCATCTTGTGGGCATGCTGGACAGCTAACTGTCATCCTGTGGAAATGCTGGACAGCTAGCTGTCATCCTGTGGGCACGCTGGACAGCTAGCTGTCATCCTGTGGGAATGCTGGACAGCTAGCTGTCATCCTGTGGGCACGCTGGACAGCTAGCTGTCATCCTGTGGGCACGCTGGACAGCTAGCTGTCATCCTGTGGGCACGCTGGACAGCTAGCTGTCATCCTGTGGGCACGCTGGACAGCTAGCTGTCATCCTGTGGGCACGCTGGACAGCTAGCTGTCATCCTGTGGGCACGCTGGACAGCTAGCTGTCATCCTGTGGGCACGCTGGACAGCTAGCTGTCATCCTGTGGGAACGCTGGACAGCTAGCTGTCATCTTGTGGGCACGCTGGACATCCACATGTCAACCTGTGGGCACGCTGGACAGCTAGCTGTCATCCTGTGGGCATGCTGGACATCCACATGTCAACCTGTGGGCATGCTGAACAGGTAGCTGTCATCCTATGGGCACGATGGACAGCTAGCTGTCATCCTGTGGGCATGGTGAACAGCTAGCTGTCATCCTGTGGGCACGCTGGACAGCTAGCTGTCATCCTGTGGGCACGCTGGACAGCTAGCTGTCATCCTGTGGGCACCTTGGACAGCTAGCTGTCATCCTGTGGGCACGCTGGACAGCTAGCTGTCATCCTGTGGGCACGCTGGACAGCTAGCTGTCATCCTGTGGGCACCTTGGACAGCTAGCTGTCATCCTGTGGGCATGTTGGACAGCTAGCTGTCATCCTGTGGGAACGCCGGACAGCTAGCTGTCATCCTGTGGGCACGCTGGACAGCTAGCTGTCATCCTGTGGGAATGCTGGACAGCTAGCTGTCATCCTGTGGGAACGCCGGACAGCTAGCTGTCATCCTGTGGGCACGCTGGACAGCTAGCTGTCATCCTGTGGGAATGCTGGACATCCACATATCAACCTGTGGGCACGCTGGACAACTAGCTGTCATCCTGTGGGCACCTTGGACAGCTAGCTGTCATCCTGTGGGCACGCTGGTCAGCAAGCTGCCCCTAAAAACTCCTGGCCCTGGGTTGCCTTTCAGGTGTGAGTCACACCTGTCCTTTCTCTTATACTCATTACCCATCTCCACTGGTCTTACCTGAGAGTGCTTGAGGCCCCATGTCACATGCCAGGTGAGCTTCAGGAAACCTTTCTAGATCAAAACAACTCAAAGCCACCCTTTCTTCCTTGTGGTATGTGTGTGCATGTATTTTAAAGGATTATTTATTTTATTTTATTTTATTTATTATTATTATTATTTTAGATTTTTTTGCCTTAGGATGTGTGCACTCACCAGAAAGAGAGACTGACACAGTGAGAGGGAAAGTGAGAAATCACCCCCCAGAGGGGATGGTCACACTGCCATCCCTTCTTCTCCACTATCCTTTCAGGATCTTGGGTACACACACAAGCACAAGCACCCAGCATGATTTTTAAGCCACCGGGTCTGGGACTGAAGCCACGGTTAGCCATGTGGGAGTCCAGCAACATAACTGCTACACCATCTGCTAGTCCCAATGTATTTTTATGTTTTTCGTTGACCAGAGAGAGACAGGAAGTGAGAGGGAAACTGAGAAAACAAGCTTCCAGGTCCTGGACTCAAACTGCAGCTGGCCATGTGAGAGTCCAGTGCCTTCACCACCCCACCACCTGCTGGCCTCGGCATGTATATTTTTGCTTCCACTTAATAGAGGCTCAAGAGATAGATGAACACTTTCCCTTTACCTAGGCCAGACTAGAAAGGCAGAAGTGCCTCCTGTATCCGTCATTTGTAACAAGAAACAAATGGCACACTCAGATGAGGGGACTTGACTTACAGAGAAATGAGCTAGAGGTTTGAGAAAAGAGACCCCAAGAGATACTGAAGGAACAGGAGACAAGACTATGCAGCGACCACAGTCCCTTGTGGGATGGAAGGAGGGAGGGCAGAGATTTCCAGAACCACAAAGGAGAGAGCCGTGTAAGGAGGCACCCTCGAAAGGAACAGTGTCCAGCAGGAAGGGTACACAGACCCAAGGTGACCACCCAGGGAATGAGCCCAGTGATCCATCTCCCCCTCTCTCGTCTCCTGCTGGGACTTCCCTGCCCAGACCCAGTGAGAAGCCAGAGGGCATCATCTGATGCATTGCAAACACGTCATCTTCCCAGGACAGAGAACAGGGCAGAGGTGAGAAAGTGCTTCTGGAGGAGAACACCCGAGACAAACGAGTCCCTCTCACAGTGCTTTGCCCATCTTTTCAAAATTTTCCTTGCCTGACTTGAACCTGGCTTATTTTTGGCACAGTAAATGTTTGAGGTGCTATGTATTGACCAGTTTTATACTTTTAGTTTCAGGAAAGGTTTAAACCATGGAGATGTTTTTTCTTCCTTTTAAAATGACTTAGGGGTCAGCCCTGTAGCCTAGTGGTTAAGGGAATTAGACCTCGCCTGGTTGACTCTGTTTGAATTCTTGCCTCTATTATCAACGGAATGAAGAGATGGAGGAGAGGGACCAACAGTTAGTGTAATGATTATGTTGCTGGACTCCTACGTAGTTGACCGCGGTTCATGTCCTGGACCCGGTGGCTTAAAACTCACGCAGGGCGCATGTGCGTGCGTGCCCAAGATCCTGAGAGGAGAACGGAGGAGAAGGGATTGTGGTGTGGCCATCCCCCCTGGAGGGTGATTTCTCGCTTTCCGTCTGTCTGTTTGGCGAGCGCACACGCCCTATAGCGAAAACCTCTCCAAAAAAATAAATAAATAAAAAAATAAAGAGATGGAGGAGAAAGGACTGCAGCATGACTATCCTCTGCTGGGAGTGCTTTTTCCCTCTCCCTTTCTCTGGTAATTATAGTGCCCCTGGCAATTAAAAACAATGGCATGAGGGGCCAGCAATTGGCATAATGGCTATGTCGCTGGACTCCCATGTAGTTGACCACGGTTCAAGTCCCAGACCTGGTGGCTTAAACTCACGCTGGGCACCTGTGCGTGCGTGCCCAAGATACTGAGAGGAAAATGGAGGAGACAGGATTATGGCATGGCCATCTCCCCTGGGGAGGGTGATTTCTCGCTTTCTGTCTCTTTCTCTCTCTTTCTGGTGAGTGCACGCACCCTATAGCATAAACCTCACCCTCCCCGCCCCCCATACAAAAGGCATGAAGGTCAAGGCACCTAGATTCCACATGGCTAACTTCATGGATTAGAAATCCCAATCCCAGAGGCTTGCAAATCACTCTGGTACGTGTTCCTGCATGCTCAAAATTTGAAAGGAGAATAGACTGTGACATGACCAGTCCCCCCAGGGGGGTGATTTCTCACTTCTTCTGTCTGTCTGTCTGTCTGTCTGTCTGTTGAGCAACATGCCCTATAGTAAACTAAAACAATTAATTAAATAATTACTTATATTCACATTTTCCTCTCCTAAAATGGATGATTCAAAGACTTTGGTGATGCCAGGTATATGTGCATGCATGCCCAAAATACCAAGAGGAGAATGGAGGAGAAGGGATTGTGGTGTGGCCATCCCCCCTGGGGGGGGCGATTTCTCATTTTCTTTCTTTCTAAGGGCACATGCACCTTATAGCAAAAATCTCTCTCTCTAATAAAAGACTTCAGTGATATATCTATTTTATTTTAATTTCAGCTTTGTAACATATGTATATGTCTATATGGCTATATGTGTACATATATATATATATATATGTATATAGTATGTATTATATGTATTTTTCTTTTGTTCTATAATAGTGATTTAGTCCACAGAGAAATGGTTTATGTTAAACAAAATAGGAGGAAAATTACTAGTCAGAAATGCCAAGGTTCAAAACTTATGCCATACTACTATATTGAAGATGAAGAATGGTGCTTGTACATGGTTCCTTTGAAGGAGTTTTATATTATACTAAAACACATACACCACGATTAGAAGTTTTGTGCAACGGTCTCCTCCCAAGGGGGAGCAAGATAACTTGGATGAATAATTCTTAGTATCCTTTGTACTAGAATTCATCAAATTCAGCCAAGTGCATGAAATGCCAAAGCTGCAGTATCATCATAGCTTGTTGCTTAAACACTGAAAAACGAGGGATAGCAAAAATATTTTTTTTACAGAGGAAGCTTCATGGGAGTTGAGCCTTCACCTATCCATGCAATCAGTAGAGCAAGCCGGTGGGAATGAACATGACTCTGCCGGGATTTTGAGGCCTCAGTCTCATTGCCTCAACACAGCCTCCATGTTACAATGACTGGGGGGTGGGGGGGGAGAAGTTTGCTGTCGGGACCAGCAGTTGGCGTAATGGCTATGTCGCTGGACTCCCATGTAGTCGACCGTAGTTTTGAGTCCTTGAACCCGGTGACTTAAACTCATGGTCGCATGTGCGTGAGTGCCCAAGATTCTGAGAGGAGAGTGGAGGAGAAGGGATTGTGGTGTGGCCATCCCCCCAGGGGATGATTTCTTGCTTTCTGTGTCTCTTTCTCTCTCTGTCTTTCTTTTTTTTGGAGAGGTTTTTCGCTATAGGGCGAGTGAGCTCGCCGGACAGACAGAGAGAGACAGAGAGACAGAAAGCGAGAAATCACCCCCCAGGGGGGATGGTCACGCCACAATCCCTTCTCCTCCATTCTCCTCTCGGGATCTTGGGCACGCACGCACACGCGCCCGGCGTGAGTTGTAAGTCACCGGGTCTGAGACGCGAACCGCGGTCGACTACGTGGGAGTCCAGCGACATAGCCATTACGCTAACTGCTGGTTCCCTTTCTCTCTCTGTCTTTCTGGCGAGTGCATGCACCCTATAGCAAAAGCATCTAAAAAAAAAAAAAAAAAGTTTGCTATCACCTAATTCACTCCCTGAACTGAAAACTGGATCCTTCATGCTGCCAATATGATCCAAGTGATTCTAAAAAATTCCTAGTGCTTTGATTCCAAATCCTAATCAAAAAATTCACTCTAAGTACAGATTCTGTCCCATAGGATTGTGAGCTGACATTAAACTTGCTTGATTTTACACTCTCAAAGCAGATTAAACTCACGTTAAATGAAGTCTTTCTTCTCTCCTGTTGCAGTTGGAACATAAATCTTCAAACATGCCATCAACAGTGTTTCTCTGGCATCTGGGATAAGGGTCCATCCTCCCACTACGGTGACCCAACAGTTGATTTTCATGAGCCTCCCAGTTTTCCACTGATGAACATGTAAGTAGCTTAAATCTTTCCTACAAATTACCAGGTCATTTAAAAATAAATTGGGCTCATTTTAATCTAATTCCTAATGCACAACTGCCTGGGGAGTTATTTTCAGCTCCGTTTGTTGCAGTTTGCAATTATCATGCTCCTTTTAAAGAAAAGAGAAGTAACAGGACCATATTTTATGGGAATTACCAATGATCTTTCAGAGCAACTCATATTTAAGCTAAGTAATGGGAGGAATGAAAGACAGAATGAATGGGTCATGATGAGATCCATGAAGATCCAGCAAAAAATAGAAATAAGAATGTAGTCCGGGTGCTCACATTTCTCCTTTGCTTGGGGCGTGAAGATCCCAAGTCTGCAAATAATGACAACTAATGGAAATAATTGAAAGAACTTGATGAGTGTTTAAGCCTGCTGAATCTTCGATTCCATGACTCTAAAGCAGACAGCACAATCTTACTTGGGCTAGTTCTGGTTTCGAGAGTTTAGGACTTGTGTGCTTAGTTTCTGAAATGAACAGTGTAATTTAGCCATTGATTAAACCACAGGGAATTGCTTTGACTCACAAGCCCCAGACTGCAAATGCAGAATCGATTTCTTGCTCTTCCGTGTTCTGTACATTCTAACAGTGTGGGAATTACTGGAATCCTTTCCCCAGCTCAAATGGAAATGTCTCTTTCCAACTCCCTGCACAGGGTTGCTAGGTTTACTGGTTTAGAAGCACCTTCTAGGTCTGAATCAAAGATGGTGTGAATCCAAAAGGAGAAAAAAGATACTGGTGGTTTTGGGAATGAGAAGGTGGAGGAATTCCAGAAATCTTTACTGGGTGACAATTGACAGGAAGGTTGCTTAACTTGAACAAGGTAGGGGATGGGTGCTTTGGGCATTGATGTGAAGTGTAGCAGTCGAGGAAGGGTCAGTGATAGGTTTAGAGTTCATCGAGAGACTCCGTTTGGACAGGGGGCTAGTGGGTGATGTGGTTATACTGCAGGTGGGCCAGGTGGTGGAATGCTTGAGCGAAGTGTTGGGGTTTCCTGCTGTGGGCAGCAAGGCACTGTTGCAGGGATTTGAGGAGTAAAATACTGAATCAGTTCATTCAAGATTGGGAATCATTTTTATTTCTTCAAACTGTTTTCTCTGAATAAATAACATTATGTTGTTTTTGCCACTTTGGCATTTTAATGGAGACTTTTAATTTCCCTCTCCCCTCCTCCCCCCAATTTAGAGTGAACAGAAGGAGTTGCACTTCTAAAATAATATTGACATATGAGCTAGCTTTCTACAAAACATAAAAGAGGATAATGAGCAAACATATGTTAGATGCAAATTCAGGTTAGAACCACTCACATGTATTTAAAAGTGAACACCTTGCCCTTCGAAAGGCAAAGAGCTAATAAAAACATTTTGTTCTGTTACGCCGTGTCTCATACATTTTATACAGCCCTTCCTATATAATGAGATGATAATAATGAACATAAGAATAAAGATAGCCAACAGTTCCAGTCATAAAGGACTTGACACATGATATTTAATTCTTACAACTCCACGAGGCAGTGACTATTATTGTCCCTGTTTTGCACATGAGAAGACTTAAGGTACAGAAAGGTTGACTATCATGCTGGAGGTTGCACAGCCGGTGAGCGGCAGACCTATGGTAGGACCACGCAGCTTTACTCCAGATTTCATGGGGCCAACTAGTTTTTCAGGCTGCCTCTTCTAGTGTGGTACGGATTATAATCTAGGTCCTGAAAACACACAAACTGTGGCATGGTCCATGCATTGGTTCTGGAAGGTGTCCTAGAAATAGTAAATTACAGAGCTCTTAGCTGTGCTTTTATCTCAACACAATAGTGTCTAGAAATGAACAACCCAGGGTTAGCAGGTCATGTGGTGGTTAAGATGCTGGACTCCCACATGGCTGACCATGGTTCAAGTCCCAAACCTCATGGCATGAAAATAATGCTAGGTATGTGTGTGTGCCCAAAATCCCAAGAGGAGAAGGGATTGCGGCGTGGACATCCTCCCTGAGGAGTGATTTCTCTCTTCCCCTGTCACTGAATCACTCTGTCTCTTTCTGGGGAGCACATACACCCTATGGAAAAGACCTTTAAAAAAAAAGAAAAAAAAAGAAAAACAGAAATGAACAGCACTTACTGTAAATTGTAGCAAAAGGAATTTTTTTTTTGAGAACTTTTTGCTATAGGGCATGTACGCTCACCAGAAAAAGAGAAACAGAGAGACAGAAAGTGAGAAATCATCCCCCAGGGGTGATGGCCACGCCGCAATCGCTTCTCCTCCATTCTCCTCTCAGAATCTTGGGCATGCACGCACACATGCCCAGCGTGAGTTTAAGCCACCGGATCCGGGACTCAAACCGTGGTTGACTACATGGGAGTCCAGCGACATGGCCATTACGCCAACTACTGGTCCCAAGGATTTTTTTTTTTTTAAGTTTTAATGTGAGGTCTGTGCACTTGGCAGAGAATGAGAGATGGTGATAAAGGACCCTCCAGAGAGGATGGCCATGTCACAATCCTTTCTCCATTCTCCTCTTGGGATTTCAGGCCCACAAGCACATGCACACAGTGTGTTTTTCAAAGTACCAGGTCTGAGGCTCCTACCACATAGTCATGTGGGACCCAACTGCCTTAGCTGCCTTACCACCACTGGCCCACAAATGGAATTTTTAATTAATTAATTTATTTTTGTCTTTAGTAACCACCACTCACTCGGAAATGTGGCTAAAGCTAGATTCAGGGGATCTTTGGCAGGGTTAGTGGTTGGTACACAGCTTGATGCCTGGCACACAGCAGTATGTGCTAAGCTAGGCAGCCTCCTCTACCGAGAACAAGAGAAAAGATCTCCAAAATCTCCTCTTCATTGTTCACCACAGCCCAGGTAAAATTCTAGTACAGGTTTCTCCCTCCCTCCCTCCCTTCTTTCCTTCCTTCCTTCCTTCCTTCCTTCCTTCCTTCCTTCCTTCCTTCCTTCCTTCTTTCCTTCCTTCCTTTCTCTTTTAAACAAATGGCTATCTTATCTGTTTTTCTGTTTGTTTCTTTCATTCATTCTCAGTTCCATTTTTCAGTGTCAGCACTACTGATAATGTGAATGAGAAAACTCTGTCCTGGGCATCGTGGGCGGATTAGCAGCCTCCCTCCAACCCAAAATAGTTGCCAGTGGCATCATCCCAGTGTGACCATCAAAAAGGTCTCCAGGGCTGGCCCTGTTGTACAGTAAGTAGTTAAGGGAGCTGGATCCCACGTGGCTGACGTTGGTTTGAGTCCTGGCTCCTGTGACTTGAAAAACACGTTGGGCATGTGTGTGTGCCCCAAATCCTGACAAGATGGAGGAACAGAGGGAAAGGGATTGTGGTGTGATCGTACTCCCCTGGGAAGTGCTTTCTCTCTCTCTGGTGTGTACAAGTCCCCTGTAGCAATTAAAAGAAAGTCTCTAGACTTTTTTTTTTTCCAAACATCCCTATGAGGAGCAAACCATACCCAAGTGACATAATTGTTCTCTATCAGTGACGTGGGAGTGCTTGGTCTCAGACCCAACACCCATTCTGGTCCTTGTCTGTGCTCATGAAGAATTAGAGAATCAGAACAGAGCTTCCAAGTAGGGAGGGGGCCTGAATGGGTCATGGAAGAGGAGATGCCAGAGAGGGGCTTTTAATCTCACAGTCCAAGCAATGGGTTGGCTTTAGTCTATGTGATTTATTACTCTATTCTTCCTGTGGTCAGCAGGCCAAAGGGATCTGCTCTGTACTTCTTAGAATGTAGTTACTAAATAGAAATGGTTGCCTTTAGCTACAGTGGTGTTGAGTCCCAGTGCAGCCTGCTTTTTTGGCTCTGAAACTTAGCCACTGTGAGTTCATCTTTGCTTTTGCCCTGTGTGTTCAATATCCCTGTCTTCTGCCTTATTAGCAAGGAGGTATACATTCTTTAGAGACATTTAAAAGACATGGGTATTGTGCATTAGCCATAGAGGAAAAACACAAAGACTCAACAAAAAGAAAAGCACAGTGACTTCCTTTCCGGGCCCTTGTCCTATCTACCAGTAAGTGAGTCTAACTCCTCTCTCAGCGGGCAATGATTGGTCCTCTCAGGACAGCCAGGAGGGAGCAATCTCCCAGGCTAGAAGACTGCTTTATAACCTACTCTCCAGAGTGTCTGGATTTGCCAAGCAGGGCCCACAGATCTCTTGATATAAAAATGTTTTGTGTATATGGCTTTTTCTCAAAAGAGTCCTGTCTTAGTCTGTCAGTGTGTTACTAGCAGAAACACTGGAGCCTGTGTGATTTTATGTAGATAGGAGTTTCCGAACTTTTGATTCTAGAGGCTGGAAAGTCCACATCCTAGGCCTGCAGAATGGTTAACGTATGCACAGAGGATGGTAGGCACCTGCAGAAAGAGAGAGAGAGAGAGAGAGAGAGAGAGAGAGAGAGAGAGAGAGAGAGAGAGTGAGTCAGAGGGTCCTGACTGATCTCTCTTTTATAACAACTCACTTTCAAGAGAACTATCCCCTTCCATGAGAGCTAGAACTCATTGGGCGTTGGGTCTCCCAAAACGTCATTACTCTCTGCATAGGGCTGTTGGCTGCCTAATGCCATCGCTGTGAACTAATCACCTCCCAATAGGCCTTCCCCTGGGACGCTATGAAAGAACTAAGTTCTGCAGGGACAGTGAACGATAGAGAAGCATGCACCAGCGGTGTGTGGTCACACTACAATCCCTTCTCCATTTCTTTCTCCTATTGAGATTTAGAACACACCCTCACATGTCTGACGTGTTTTTCAAGTCACTGGGGCTGGGATTTGAGTGGGGTAGGCTATGAGGGATCTGGCTCTCTTTAACCACTGAACTACAGGGCTGGCCTATAAAATTTACCTATTTACTTCTTCCAGGAGGTAGAGAGACAGAGAGCACCCCAATAGGGTCCCGATGCTGAGGTCCACACCCAGCGGTCAGCCTGCCCTGAGTCACTGTGTGTGCGTGCCTGGCATGCTCAGAGAGGTCTTTGTATTTGACCTAGGACCTTCCCACAAGGGATTGTCTCCCAGAGCATTGCATTTTACCACCATGCCACCATCTGGTCCATGCAAGGGTTTACTTTCTGTTTCTAATCAATTTTCTCTTGTCTATTGACAAGAGGTGATGGACTCTTAATAAAGAGAAGTAGGTAAAGAAGGAAACAAAATAGAACTTCAGAAATTGAAAAATGTACAATACAATGTCAAGAGAGACCTCCAGATGCCCATTCACTCTCAGAAGAGCTGTTCCCTCAGAACTTAAAAATGTATAGGATTTTTAAAGAACTAACTAATTAATTAATTAATTTCTTTTTTTTCACATGAGTTTTCCCAGAAAAAGACAGAGAGAGGGAGTGCAAGAAAGCAAGCTACCAGGTCCAGGACTCGAACCATGGTGGACCATGTGGGAATTCCAGCACCTTTACTACCATGCCATCCTCTGGCCCCAAAAATGTATAGGATTTTATCCATAGATTCACTTGGGATTTTTGTGGTTTTTGCTTGTTTGTTTTCCTGAAATAGTTCAAAGAAGGTGGACTGTGTCTTTTTCTCTTCTACTTTTGGTTACTTGTCCTCAGGATGAAATTAAAGCAATCTAGAGATGTGATGCTGAAAGTATGAGCTACTGCCCACTCTTCAGTTTCAGGGGTCTTCATGATTCAGTGCAGAAAATTCAAATACATAAATCATTCCTTCAGATCTTTTAAATAAAATACCTGCAATTTTGTGGCTCTCAATCTTAACATGCAACCATGGGTCACTTACTTATAATCTGTTAAATTACTTATTGAAAGTTCCTAAATTTGGGCATTTGTTTGACTACTCTGAACTGAATATTTGCCTCCCTGCTACCTCATGACACACACTCCAGATTCATATGTTGAAATCCTAACCTCCAATGTGATGGTATGTGGAGGTGGGGACCTTTGGGAAGTTATTAGGGCACGAGGGTGAAGGCTTCATGGATGGCATTAGAGCCCTTATGACAAGAGGAAGAGAAGCAGAATCTCTTTCTGTTTTGCTCTGTTTATGGATATAGCAAAAAGAGGCTATCATCAGATGGTGTGGTGGTTAAGATGCTGAATTTCCTCAGGATTGACTATGGTTCGAGTCCCAAACCTAGCAGCTTGAAAATTATGTCAGGCACATATGCATGTGTGCCCAAAATCCTGAGAGAAGAATGGAAAAGAAGGATTGTGGTATGGCCATCCCCCCGGTGGGGTGCTTTCTCACTTCCCCACTTCCTGTCTCTCTCTGTCTCTTTTTGGTGAATGCATGTGCTCTGTGGAAAAAAAAAATAGCAGCCATTTGCAATCCAGGACATGGACCCCTGCCCCCACCCCTTCCACCCCACAGACACTGAATCTGTTGGTACCTTGGTTTGAACTTCCAAGTCTCCAGAACCATGAGAAATAAATTTCTGGTTAAGTTAACAACAGCAGGATGTGGTCTTTTTCTGTTAGAGCAACTTGAAATGAAACCCTGAGAGAACTTTACCAGGACTCCAGGGCCATAAGCTTGCTCTTTCCTTCATTTTCGAAGCTGAGAGAATGCCAGGACAATTGTTGTCGGAGCCTTTTCCCCACTTTGAAAGGAAATCCCGTTTGAGAATGGAGTCAGCTTAGAAGAAAATGAGGAGATAGAGAAATGGTCCTAGTGACATTTTATGGCCGTCCATATCTTGCTATGCCTGAAGGCAGTCTCATCTTTCATTGTCATTTATAGAAACCAGTAATTTCACTTTTTACTCAACCACCAAAATTCACATGGTGAAATCCTAACCCCCAGTGCTTCCTGTCCTTAGTCACTAAAAGACTCCTCATGGACCTGTCTACTGATCTTTCCTTCTGGCTAATGCCATAATCTCATTATTGTTGTTATTATTACTGTATTTAATCTAGTTGGTCCTGCCTCCTCTTGTGATAGGACACAGGACCTTGGGGAGACATAGACCTAGGTTCAAAACTGAATTCTTGTGCTTATTGGTTAAATTACTTACAGAAAGGTATTTCGCCTTTATGCCTTGTATTTCTCTATGTATAAAATGGGGATAATAAATCTGACCTCATACACCTATAAACAGTATTAAGGAAAATGATAAGCAATTGTTTAATAAACATTTGTTCCTTTTCTCATTCATATGATTCTGGGCCTCTAATTTTCTTTCAATAACCATTTTAATAGACTAATTTCCTATTTTGAAAGTAAAATAATTAATAGGTACAATTTTAAAAAGCTCATGTTTGAGTGGTTACAAACAAATGTTTGAGAATAGAGTCGATATCCTCGTTTTAAAGGTAAGGATAAGGAGGTGAGTGAGGACTAATGTCATATACCCACAGCTAGGACGTGCCAGAGTGAGGACTCAAACCCAAGTGCTCATAGCATGTTCTCTTTATTTGATTTTTCATTCATTTTGTAAAGTTTAGTTATTCCATGAGTGAATAAGCCAGAAAAGGAGAGACAGCACCCCACATAAGGTCTTAAGGCCCCAATCCATCCTTGCCTCAGCCAATCCAAGATCATGGACATGAATATGTCTGGTATACTCAGATCTCTGGGCTTGAACTGGGACCTTCTGATGTGGGCCAGCTCACAGTGCTTTGGGTCTTACTGCTGTGCCACTGTGTAGCTTCCCTATTTCTTTTCATCTTGAACTGCTCCATAGCCTTCCCAAATTAATCAGGAAGAACAGATATATATGATGAAAAATGACTGGAACAGATCTCCAGCATTCAGAGAGGGCCAACCAGAAAATTGGCTTGAATGATGGTGGTGGGGTGTGATGTCTGAAAAGTCAGTATCACGTACTGGGTGCCTGCTCTATCTGAAATCCTTTTGGAAAAGTGCACATGAGAAATAATGTTTTCATATAAAATTTCTCCTAAGTAGGGAGAGAGACAAGAGAACTTCCTGTCATTTTCATCACTTTCAAAGGATTGTTTTTAATTCCATCTGGTTGAGTACATGAGTAGGGGCCAACAGGTAGCATGGTGGTTAAGGCACTGGACTCCCACATGGCTGGCCACAGTTTAAGTCCTGGATCCAGTGGCTTGAAACTCATGCCATATGTGTATGTGTGTGCATGCCCAAGATCCTGAGAGGAGAATGGAAGAGAAGGAACCGGGGCATGACCATTTCCCGAGGGGGTGAGTTCTCATGTTCTGTCTCTCCAGTAAGCACATGTGCCTTTAACAAAAATCTCTCAAACACAAACAAAGAAAGAGCAAAAAACAAACACAAAACCCCAGGTAGGATGCAGGCTTAGCAGCTCCCAGGTCAACAACTATGGAGGTCTCTTAGACATTGCCAGCCCTTGCCATTCATATTTCTTCCTCCCTCCCAACCTATAGATGCACGCTGATCTGTAGAATTCTGGGAAATGCCCATCATGGTGAATGCAATAGTTCATGTGGATTCTAAAGACCCTATCATCTCTTCAGGACTTTGCAATTCAAAAAATTTCAGGGCACTTTTCCAACATTTTTTGGTTATAGGTAAAAGACACATGTATGCAGAATTGTCTGTTCTCCCAGTGATAGACATTTTGGGATGGCAGCTAGGCAGTTTCCCTGGCAACATTATCCACTTGAAAGTCTAGTTCTCTGCTCGTTGTAATAGTCATGCATGATGCTGTTTGGAAACTGGAAGGTGCAGGGTATTGAAGCCCAGAATAAGAGGGGAATTATTATTGCCTTTGCTCCAAAATAGAGGTTGAAAAACCCAAGAACACTCAAAGAACTCTACTCATTAACATCCACAAAATCTTCTTGTCTATTTTATGTTATACTTTGCAAAACCATAGTGTTAGATTACAGTGTGAATCCACAAATAAGAGTTTCTATGGAAGACACATATTGTTGAATATATTTTTATATATACATTTTTAATTGCTGGGCTTTAATCACAAATATTGAGCATTCTATCTGTGCATTTTGGGGTAGGGAAGGTAAGCTATTAATAATTGTTGCAGCAAAATGTTGCCTCAATTTAATATTTAAGTTAGCCCAAGTTCGGATCTCTCTCTCTCTGGACTTGGCATACCAAGAATTTGAAATTTGGAAAACATGAGGTCCCCACCTATTTTACTCATGTCTGGTGAACTTGAGTTGGAATTTGAGCTGTCACTCAGATATTTCTATTCCTTATAAATCTTGGTTGGTGAGTAAAGTTGGGGATATTTTTGAGGAATGTCACACACGTTTGCAGACAGATTTACTGGACATTTGAGTACTAGGCTATCAGGCAGAATGGGCATTTTTTTTTTAAGAGAAATTTTTGCTATAGAGCACGTGTGCTCACTAGAGAGACAGAGAGACAGAAAGCAGAAATCACCCCCTGGGGGGGGGGGGGGAGGATGGCCACACTGCACTCCTTCTCCTTCATTTTCCTCTAGGGATTTCTGGCATGCATGCACACGTGCCTGGCATGAGTTTAAGCTACTAGGTCCAGGACTTGAAGTGCTGTCGACCATGTGGGAGCCAATGACATAACCATTATGCCATCTGCTGGCCCTAGGCAGTATGTTTTTATTCACCTGGCTTATAATGCTACTATCTTTGGGCACAGATGTTAATAATGGTTTCTAAAGATATACACAGAGTTATTTCAGTCAACTTCCAGAAGTTTGTAAAATTTTAAAAAATAGACAAACATACACAATTTCTGTATCATGAAGTGTCCCTTTCTGGGGAGGGGAAGTTAGCATTCATGGATGAGGGATCTGAAATGTGCATAATATGAAAAACTATGCATGGGTTTCAAAACTTTTTTACCCCAAAATAAACTTGTACTTTAATTCCATTTTTCCACAAAGTTTTTGAAGTCTTTTTCTATGCTGAAAGTTATTTGGGGAAGACCATAGACCACATACCCCAGGCATCATGGATCTAATCAGAATCTTTTTTCTGCGGTTGTTACTTCCTTAGTAATTGACACACTCAGGACCAGCGAGGGTCAGAATTTTATAGGTAGTATTCCTCTGCCAGTCTGTGTCTCTAGCTCCCCATGTGATGTGGGAACTGGCCTCAGCTCTGTCTTTAACACGTCTATACCAAATTCCATGTTGTTGAGTGGATAAATTAAAACTTCAGGTCAGACTCAGGTTTGGCAGGTTGGATGGATAGTCTATTGAGATCTCTTAGAACAGCAGTCCCCAACCAGGGACCACCTCATGGAACTCAGTCCCTCCGGGGACCAGGAGGGTTGGTACTCCCCTGAGAATTTGATACCAATGCTGATCCAGTAGGAGGAAGAACCCATGAGGCAATGAGGATGATGGGAAGCGACTGCAAACACAGATGAAACCTCCTTTACTCTCCTGCGGCCCAACTTCGTCTGTGTGGCGGGATGGTTAGGGTGGGCAACCTGCCACAGACCAGTACCTGTCCACAGCCAAGCCCTCATAGGCCATGAACTAGCACTGTCTATCAGCCCAGGGTTTGGGGATCCCTGACTTAGAAGTTGCTAGCCCTTTCTGTTCATGTTTCCTTTCCCCTTTCTACCACTCTACAAATGCAAGCTACTTAGTAGATGATGGGGAAATTCCCGAGTGGGTGACTGTAGTCCTCAGGTCAGATCTAAAACTACTGGAGAGTCATTGGTGACTATCTAATAGTGTAGGGCATAGTTTTTGACAATATAAAGTAAAGGAAAACATAATCCCTGTTTCCAGTGTTCTGCTCATCCGGTGGTGGTGGTAGGGACATTGTGAACACTGGGGACGGTGCTGAAGGATGGTGAGCTCAATGACTGAGTCAGATGGAACACAGAGCACATGGAGGGAACAGTGGGAATCATGGCCAGAAGTTTGTTGGGGCTGAGTTTCAGAAGGCCTTGGATGAAGACTAGGAAGTTGGGCTTTTATTACTATAGGTAATAGGGAGCCTGGGGGTGGGTTTAATAAAAGATGCTTCAATTGTCCAGGTAGTATTTTTAGAAGATACATTAAGTCAGAGACTGCTTCCTTTTTGTCCTCAACCTCAAATCCTCACCACTTTGCAGAGTCTGGCACATAGTTAGAATATGAAGATTAAGTGACCGTGTAAATAATGGATGAAACTATTAGGTCGTCAGGAAAGTCAAAGATATTTTTCTATGTTTTTCTATGCAAAAATCCATCATGACTTTCCTAATGACCCAAGATAATGTAGATGAACTGGAGTGGGGAGATTGGAAGGAGAGTGGCTGATTGGTTGGCTCTTCAAACAGCATAGGGATGAGATAGGGACCTGGTTAGTATGAGGTAACTGGAATGCATTTTTCTGGGACAAATAAAGAGGCAGAAGTTGGTGATTGGATATGGAGGTGAAGGAGAGGGCAGAACAATGGAATGATAAATACATGAATGAAGGAGTTGAGAATCAGATTAGGGAATTGTCATGTTCCATTGGATGGAAATGGGGACTTTTGGAATAAGATTCTATTTGGGTTTAGGTGTGTGACATTTGAGCTGATACTGGAGCTGGAAGGCTGGCCTAGATAAGACAGGGATTCAGGTGATGACTGCTTGAATGTGGGGTCCTCTGATGAGTGGTATTGAAATCAAGAATGTTGAGTCTATGGGACCAGAACGGGGCGTGGAGGTTGAGAGAGCCAGATCCCACATGGCTGGCTGCATGATTGAAGTCCTGGACCAGTGGCTTAAGGATCATGCTAGCATATGTATGTGTGCCCAAAGTCCTGAGAAGAGACAGGAGGAGAAGCGATTGCAGTGTGGCCATTCTCCAGGGGGTGATTCCTCTCTTTCTCTCTCTCTCTTTCTCTCGCTCTCTTTCTCCATTTCTCTCTGGTGACTGCATGCACTCTATAGCAAAACAAAACAAACAACAAACAAAAAATAGATGGCCAGCAGGTGGTATGGTAATTAAGTCACTGGATTCCCACATGGCTGACCATGGTTTGAGTCTCGGACCTGGAGACTTGAAAAAAATCACATCAGGCACAGGTGCGTGTGTGACGAGCATCCTGGCAGGAGAATGGAGGAAAAGAGATTGTGACATAGCCACCCACATAGCAGGTGATTTCTCACTTTGCCTCTCACTGTCTCTCTCCTCTCTGGCAAGTGCACATGCTCCAAGAAAAAAATAAAATAAATAAAAATTTAAAATAAAATTAAAAAAGACTGCCACAGTCTATCTAGGAGACTTAAAAAATGTGGCAGCATTAGGTCCTAGGAGAAACATGACGAATGTGTAGAAGCAGCGGGCCAGTATGGGTTGGAGAGGCATCCAAAAATGTGTAACCTTGAGAAGACAAAGGGCAACAGCTCTGTTTCCCCCTTCCGGATGCTGTAGGAACTATCTTCTCAGGGCACGGTGGGGTGGCTGAGCATTGCGATCCTAGAAATTGGATTTAAATCTCAAAATTGGGATTTCCTGTGCTTTCTGAGCTGCAGCAGAGCCTTGTGTTTAAAAGCATGGGCTCCAGAACCAGCACATACGGGTGCAAATCCTGGCGCTGTCACTTGCTGCTTGTGTGACTTTGGGCAAGTTACTTAAGTTCTCCATGTGACTGCGTTCTCTAATCTATTAAACTGGGAACCAGTCTGCCATACCACCTGGGGCAAGTTCGAGGATCCATTGAGCAAAATATTACTGTAAGCAAAATATTAGAGCTTTGTAAATATTGGTTATTAGTGTTATTCCTGTGTTTGGAGAACTTCAGTTATGTTTCCGAGAGGATTCAGTATCTGTAAAGACGGAACTGATACACCTAAAACAAGTTCATTTCCTTTTCAACAGAGATAGAAGTTGCATTTGAGGTAGGCTCTGGCCTTCTCTTTAGAAGTTTCCTTGGGGTTTTTCACAGCTTATTGTAATTTGCCATTTCATAGTCTGTTTCTTTGTCCCAGGCCTATGAGTGATTGGATGGAATTCAAAAAAAAGGACTTTTTTTTTTACCTCTTCTATCAACTCCCCTGCCTCCAGTGTGTTTGTCAGGTTTTTCCATTGCAACTGATATTAAAACAAACAAACAAACAAGTAAACAAAAAAGATGTAGACAAAAACAATAATAATAAAAAAAACTCAAAAAAAATTCTGAGAGAATTTTGAGCACATGCAACAACTGGATGTGAGCACCACAGAAAAATGTCTTTTTCTTTTTTAGAGATTTTTTTGCTATAGGGCACGGATGCTCAATGGAGAGACAGAGACAGAAAGCAAGAAATTGCCCCCTGAGAGGGATGGCCACACCACAGTCCCCTCTCCATTTTCCTCTTGGGATTTTGGGCACACGCACACAATCCCAGTGTGAGTGTCAAACCGCCAGGTCTGGGACTAGAACTAAAATCAACTACGTGGGATTCCAGAGCCTTAACCACTGTGCTACCTGCTGGTCCTGAAAGATGTTTTTAAAAAAGAGTGTATCTGTTTACTAGGTCAAAGAAGGACTCCGGTTGGCTTTGCATTGCACCCAGCTCCAAGCTGTAGCCAATCATTTTATCCAGAGTAACGAAGTGCTGTTATGATTGGCTATCTTGGGTCACGGTCACATGGTATTTCTGGGCAGCAGCAGAGTCTGTAAGGTCCATCACTACCTCAAATGAGGGCTATGGGGCAGCCTGGATCCATATGTACTGCAATCCCTCATACCCCATTCAGCCTGGCATCTTCAAATGCAGGCCGAGAAGGTTTCCCTCCTTACAGTTGGTTACAGAAACCATGGCAACATTGGTCTTTTTTCTCTTCCTGTTTGTTGCTTGTCAGTTCATAGGAAATGATGGCTTATCTTCTAAAATCCAGAGCACCTTGTCTAGTGAACGGAACACCAGATCGTGGCTTGGATGTCTAGAACGTTCTGAGAACTGAGACTGGTTTAAAGTGCTCAGAGCCTATTTTATCTTTCCTCTGCTCTGCCACCATATGCCGGCTGTAGATTGCTTTCCCTCACTGTTCCAGGCACCACGAAGATCAACAAATTAATGTTCCCAGCTACTTTGAATATCCTTATGTCTAGGGGATAAAATCTTGTACTTCCCAACAGTGCTGGCCTTTGCATTATTTCATGTGTAATTCTAAAATGGAGATTAGTCCTGTTTTAATTCTAAGAAATTAAAGCTGTTTCCTCTCCCCTCCCACATCTTTTTCTTTCCAAAATATGATCTGTACTTAGGAAGTGTCAATATTAGTAATGGTGCATAGGTTTGAGCACATGGTCCAGGTCACCTGAAATTCTCCCCAGGGCCATTCTTTGTTCTGGATTTCAGATCCCCTGTGTCTGATGTATTATTCACTGTATGGTATTCACAGAACAAGCTGCATTATTTACAAGATGGTAGGACTTCTGATATTCCACAAGCTTTCTTGTAAATTTGTAAATAGCATGCTAGGCTAGACTGGGTTTCTGAGGCTGGCTTGTACCAACATCGTGATTTATTGACTACTTAAGTCTCTGGATGATATTTTGTTTCCAATCTTTGCATATTCTGGCAAGAGAAATTTTTGTGCTTTGTATAGTAATATAGTCTATCAGTTCTCTCCCCCCTGTAATTTCCAGAATTTATGGAATTAATGGTGTTCAGCGATAAGCATCGTAAACTAAACCAAGGACTCTGCAGTGCCTGAAATTTCTTGGGATGAACCCCAGTCTGCAGAAAAGCATGTGAGGGTTTGCTTACCACTGGAGGGCAGTAGGGTGATGCGTCCCAGAATGAGAGTTTGTTGCCATTTTTGTTTGTATTACCTTGCAAAGAAATTGGTTCTAGAACTTATTTTTAAAAGTTTATTCATTATTTCTTCTATGAGTGAGGGAGACAGAAAGAGAGAGACAGAAGCCTTCACAGGGTCTTCATAACACGATCCAATCCCAGCCTCCACCAACCTGGATCATGGGCACACGGAGGGCTGGTATACTCGGGAATGTCCAGACACAAATCCAGAACCTTCCCAGGTGGGTCAGCCACATCACCATCCCCGAGTCCTAGAGCATTTTAAAGAACGTTTTCATTCTTTGTCTCTGAACTGTGATGTGACTAAGATCGTCTGAGATATTGACACTCATGCAAATTCTAGAAATACTTTTGGTTTCTATAGCCCATGGTATGCTGGGAAATATTTCCTGACTAGTGAGCTCTCCATGAGGGGAGGGGGCAGCCCTGATTCATAGCATGGGTCAATTTTTGTGATGTAAATGTTATTGTGACTGATTTCGAGCTACCAATTTGGTGTCACTGAATGTGGAGTTGGGAAAAGAAGATGTATACAATTGACTCCTGCAAGCGGACTCCAGCACCTCATTACGAGCCCTCATCACTGTCACTCAGTCTACATTGTTAGTCGTGTTTCCAGGTGTACAAATCTCAACTCTTCCCTCACGCTGTAAAAACAGAGAATGCAAGGCTGCTGCTTTTTGTCTCCCCACACTGCATCCAGCACAGCGCCTTAGACATTTGCATATTTTAAAAGCTTATTTACTTATTTCTTCCATGAGAGAGACAGAGATAGACACTGCCACAAGGTCTTCATTCTGTGATCCACCCCCAGCCTCTGCCGGTCTGGGTCATGAGCATACATGCATGTGCCTGGTGTGCACATGGAGGTCCTGGGACACGAACCCAGGACGTTCCCGTGTGGCCCAGTTCTGTCGCCGCTGCAACATCAGCTGGTCTTGATTTTACCTTTTTAAATGCAAAGTTGTTATTGATGAACACTGTAAGTACAGAGAAGGGCACAAAGTATCAGTGAGTTGTCAGTAAATTTTCAGAATTTCAGGGTAGCCAGCCGCAGATAAGAACCAGAGTATTACCAGTACCCAGAGGCTCCCTGGTACCTCCTTCCTGTCATCATCCTCCTGCTGTCTAACGCTATAGATTAGCTTCACCTGTTTTCGAAACTTCTCTAAATGGGTTCAGGTAGTATGTATTCTTTATTTGTGCCTTCTTTTGCTCTGCATCATCCTTATGCGATTTGCTAATTTTCTTCCAAGTAGCTGTATGCTAGTCTCACTGCAGTGCATAGTATTCCATGTGTTAATATATAACAATTTATAGTGCATTCTATTGTTGATGGATGTTTGAATTGTTTCGTTTGGGGCTATTAGGAGTAGTCCTGCTGTGCTCATCCTAGTAAGTGTCTTTGGTGAATAAAAGCACATAGTTATTGGTATGTGCATAGGAGGTGAACTTGTAGGTAATATGGCATGCATGTGTCATGTTTTAGATCTTAAAGACATCTTGATATGGGGCAAACATGAAAGGATAAATGAGGCCACCGTCAAACCAGAGTTAGAGGCATATGATCGTGTGTGACAGTAGAAATACTCCAGTTGTAAACTTTGGAAAGAAATAGAGCTCTGCAGGCTGAACATGGGTGGGGATGGCAATGATTAATTAGTGGCTTCCATATCCAGAAAATCTAAAATGGTGAGTGGCAATGGGTGCGGAAGGACTTTGGGGAATTGAAGTGTCAACATTTGGATATTTAGGCAGATAATTTATCAGAACTAAGGAAGATGTTCATTACTCCAAATAAACATTTATCGAATACCTACTATGCATAAGCTAGGGGCTGGTGATACTATAAAGATTAAAACATAGCTGTGCTTTTAAGGATCTTATACTTTAGAGACAGAAGAAAAATCACTGGTTACAAAGGTTGTAAGTACATTCATAATGACATTTACAAGGTGACCTGGAGAACAGAAATGGTCATGTCATAACCCATCCTAGGCTGGAGATGGGGAGTGGTAAGTGAGGGTGGGCAGAGAAAGCTATGAAGGCAAACTTCCCGGAGGTGATTGGTCCTGAGCTCAGACCTAAGGAATGGAAGATGATTTGCAATGGTTGGAGCATAGTATACACAGGGTAGGAAGGAGGAGTGGTTAGAGATGAGACTGGAGTGGAAGGTAAAGTCAGACCATGTAGAACGTTTTATTCCTGTGAGAACTTTGTTTTTGATTCTAGACAATGGCAAGCAATTGAAAAATGTAAGCAAACTCAGCTGTGTATTTTCAAGTTCCTGAACTGGATGGGGCGTGGGAGTTTACATTGTCTAGTCTTCAGGTCTGGGGACCACACTTGGAGCACCATAGCCTTCCCATCATCCTTTCATCCCTCCCCCTAATGAGATGAATCCCAGATGTTTATGTCGAACCTACAGATCATTACTCAATCTGTAGAAAAAGGAAATAAGGCCAGTCATTAAAGAGGAGACATTGGCTCCACTGTGACATTGAAGGGAGCAGAATTTGGATTTAGAGGATCTGGGATTGAGTCTTGCCTTTGCTAGGTACATTTAAATGTGTTATTTAACCTGAGTTTTATTTCTCCTATTACTGTGGTTTGAATGTCCCCTCTAAAACTCAGGTTGAGGTTTAGTTGCCATTGTAACAGTATTAAGAGGTGGGACCTTTAAGATGTGATTAGACTGTGAGAGCTTCATCCTCCTCCATGGGTTTAGGGTCTTTGAAAAAGGGCTATGGAAGTGTGTTCTCTCTCTTGTCTCCTCTGATTTCTGTCATGTGAAGAACAGAATTTTTCCTCTCTGGGAAAAATGCAGCATTCATGGCACCATCTTGGAAGCAAAAATTGGGTCCTCGCCAGTCACCAGGTCTGCCAGTGCCTTTAGCTTGGACTTCCCAACCTCCAGAACTGTAAGAAATGAGTTTCTATTGTTTATAAATTCCCAGTCTATGGTATTCTGTTATAGCAACACAAATCAGACAGAGTCACCCATCTATAAAAACAGACTCTGTTGTTGATCTTATGGGTTCTTTGTGATAATCATGTAAAGCAAATTTTCAACTGTAGTGTATTATTGTGAACTACTTTTATTTCTAATTTCAAGCTACTATACAGATGCTAGCTATTTTTTTTAGTGATGACAAAGTGAGAAACTGAATTCAGAGAGGTTAAATGATTACAGAGCTGGAAGTAAGACCTACTGGTTCTTGGTTTAGTGTCCTTTCTCTTATATTAGTGGTTTTCAAATATTTCTTTTAGCCAAGGGACTCTTTCTTCAAATGAAACCTTAGGAAGAAGAACAATATAGAAAAACTATGAAAGAGAACACTCTTATGAAAGTGAGAGAGGATAACCAGAACCAGAGCCCTCAGGAAATGTCCCTGAAACTTCAAGGTACATATCAAAGTCCAGTGAAAATATGAGCATTTACTTGGTATTTCTCAGAAACACTTCCTTTGTGGGAGTGGCAGCAAAGAGATTCACTGGGCAAGAATGACGATGCATTTAGAGTGAGGCCAGCGCTAGGGGGTTTGATATTGGCAGCAGTGACAAGTCACCTGGGGGGATCTTTAAAAAAATCTCCATGCCCAGGTTATACCCAATACTATTTACACCAGAGTATCTCGGATAGGAACTAGTCACCTGTGCTTTAAACTTCTCCTGGTGATTTCAGTGTGCAGACCAGGTTGATAAAGAGATGTAACTAGTAGTTGTCAAAGTGGGTTGTCCAGAGCAGCAACATCAGCATCACCTCTGTACTTGATAGAAGTCAGGCCCCACCCCAGACTTTTACATCAGAAACTTGGGGAAGGCCAGCAGTGGGCAAGGAGGTTAGGGTGACTAGATGCCACATAGCCAGCTGAGTGGTCCAAGTCCCAAATCTGGTGGCCTCAAACATCATACCAAGTATGTGTGTATGCATGCCCAAAACTCCAAGGGAAGAACGGAGGAGAAAGGAGTTTGGTGTGACCATCCCTTTTGGGCAGGTGGGTGATTTCTCACTTTCCTGCTCTATTTCTCTCTTTGTCTCCAGCAAGTGCACACACTCTATAGCAAATTATAAATAAATAGATAGATATTTTAAAAGACAGAATTCTAAGGAATTAGCCCTGAAATCTGTTTTAGTAAGATTTTCTCATGATTCTGATCCATGCTAATTTGAGAACCACAGTTTAAGAGACGTTGTCATTAGATTAGTATGTATCAGAATCACATGGAAGACTTAGGAAAGCTAGAGCTACTTGGTTTCAGGTCCAGATACCAGATTCAGTAGGTCTGAGAAGGGACTTGAGAATCTGAAGTTTTGTAAGCTTCCTTGATAGTTCTGGAATAGGTCACTTATGGACTATCCATAGAGAAAAACTATTTAAAAGCAGTAGTTACTAAAGATAGTGTATTGACTCTCGATAACAGAACCATGGGAAAAAGGTGTTTTTTCCATGCATTCTGCATTTGGAGGGATCCTGAGTTAGTAGATCCAGGGTTTGAGCCCTGGAATCCCATTTATGGGAAACATTAACAAGTAATTCAGAAAGCATGCTCCTCTTTCATAGTTTTTCTATGTTGTTCTTCTTCCTAAGGTTTCATTTGAAGAATGAAATAATTAACAAGTAATACCTAGCCAGATGTATCAGCTAGTTTTTGCTGGGTAACACATAACTACACAACTCAGGTCCTTAAAGTAATAGTCATCTATTCTCATGTTTTGTAGGTTTGTTGGAGCTGCCTGGTTCATGCTGTGGGTCTGGTAGCTCAGATCTTCTCTGCATGTCTCATTCTGAGACCCAGGCTGAATAAGAGGCAGCTGCTCTTTTCCTCTTCCCACACAATGGTAGAGTGACAAGAAGGCACACCTCACAGCACAAGCAATTTTTCAGCCCTTCTTTCCATTTATGTATACAAATACCCCATTGGTTAAAGAAAATCACAGGCCCCAGTGCAAAATCAAGGGGAAAAGAAGTTCATCCTTTCCATGGAGGGGGAAGGGAATGGACTGAATATTTTTGAGCAATAATCAATCATATTAGATTTAGGTTTGACAAATTGACTCTTCACCTTCACTTCTGTCCTCTCTCTGGTTCACCATCATTATCTTCCTTATATGTGCCTGTATGCTCTGATCACAGAGAGAGCTGGTTGAGCCTCAGTACAATCCCACCTCAGAAAAAAGAAACCAATATCCTAGTGGCACCATGAGTAAGTACCTTCCTATGGGTAGGGAATACCCAAATTAAGTGGTTACATATGTAGAAATGCATGTCATCTTAAGACCTTTGGGGAGAAAATTATAAATTATTTTACATCTGGAAGGGAGCTCCAGTCTAATCTCCTCATTGCAGAGATGAAGTAATTGAGCCCAAGGCAGGGGAAGTGATTCATTCAGAAAAGATACCTATCAAATGGCAAAGTTGGAATTACAGCTGAGTCCTTCAGGTTCTACATCTTGTGTTCTTCCTTTTGCATCCCAGTTTTCTCTGAACCATGCATAAGAAATGTACCTCTTCTTTTACAGGTTCTGAAATTGATAGCAATTCTAAATGGATTTATTATAGAGAAGAAATTCTAATGGTGTAAATATATCCCCATACAAGTCGCATGTCAATCAATCAGTTAAGGAGTTGCTTTAGACTTCACCCTCCTGAGATTCTGATATTCTCCCCTTTAGAAGGCTCTCTCTTTCCAGTGAGCATTATTGGCTTTCATTGCTACTGGAATCACTGGGTTGTGCCTTGTCCCTCAGTTTTTTTGGGATGTATTATAAGCAGAGAAGACTATTTGTGAGCATCTAGAGGACTTGAGCTTTTGCCTCTTCCCTTCAATTCGGAGGCTACTTCACCGTGAGAGGGGGACTTCAGCACCTCTTGTAAAACTGCTGAGCGCTTTATGAGATCCCTTCCAGGTGTTGCTGCAGCTAGAGGTCAATTCTATTATCTGACTCGACTCAGAGACCCAGAGGGCTGGTTCTTATTACTCCCAATATCTACTAATAATATTCTAACACCTAGTTGTATTTCTTCACTTTTCTAAGAAGAGAGATTGAAATTATACATAGAGTCTACATGTATTTATTATTCTTTTTTCCCCCTAAGATTAACTATACTTGCCAAGATGAAATAAGAAAATTAGAGAAATAATGCCTGATAACCAAAGGGAAGATAGAAATAAATCCAGATTTGGGTGAGACAAAGGAAAAAGGGAAAGAAGAAGAAAGCTGAAAGTTTGGAGGAAAAAAGAATAAAAAATTTGAGGAGGCCAACCCATGGTGTGGTGACTGGGTCCCCACGTTGCCAACTGTGTAGTTGTGAGTCCCAGATATAACAGCTTGAAAAACACGATGGGTGTGTGTACATGTGTACCCAAAATCCTTAAAGGAGAAGGGAGAAGGAACTGTGGTGTGACCATCCCTCATGTGGGTTACTTTCTTACTTTCCCTCTCTCTATCTCTCCGGTGAGTGCACATACTTTCTAGCAAAAGAAAAAAAGAAATCTGAGGATTTCACTGCTCTTATCACGGGAATTTTAGCAAACAGAAAATTGCGGGTGGAAATTTAGTGATTATACAAGAATGATCTTGTCCAGGAGTCAAGGATTGTGGTGTCATTAACATACTTCGTGACTAATATAGATCACTCCCACTCTGACTCCAGGTTCAGTCAGATCCTTCTGCTGGCTGACCTAGTAGTTTTCTGTTCAGTATTGACTACAGATTATAACTATTCCTTTGGTATAAATGATTGTTACTATTATTTATAGTAACTGTTAAGATCCACGTTGTAGCCAGTTTCCAAGATGATCCCTATCGATTCTTCTCTTCTGGAAGTAACACCCATTTCTGGTCCTCCCACACTGAATGGGGCCCACCTGTGTGACCAGCAGAATATCATGGAAATGGCAGACTGGGACTTCCAAGACTTAAGTTACAGAGATATTTTGGCTTCTACCTGGCTCTTTCTTGAACCACTTGCCCATGACTTTGAGAGGGAGCTGTAGAGAGATGAACCCTTAACTGAAGTCATGTCACAACGATACTCAACATTTCTGAGTGTATGTCCATGTTCCAAGACTTCTGACAACATCCGGGATCATCCTGTCTGCCATTTGGGTGAGCCATCATAGAATCGGATTTACTAGCTCCATTCAAGCCATCAGATGATAAGTATCTAGCTGGTGTCTTCACTGAAACCGCACAAGAAACCTGAATTAGAACTTCCCATTAGAACTTCCATTCTTGGATTCATGACTCAAAGAAAGTGCACCTGATAACAAAAGTTTTGTTTTTAAGCCACTGAGTTTTGGGATACTTTATGTTACTCAGCAGTAGATAACTGATACACTCCAGAAATATATGAACAGTGTGTTTTGTTCTCTATTGTTTCTCCTGAACCTGACATAATGCTGGGCCTATTATTTGAGCTCAATAGATATTGTTTGAATGTATGAATGGTTTCTTACTCCCACCCATGGACAGGTGCATGCACCCACCTTTTCCCTAAAATCAGCTTTGCTTACTCTACCATCATTAGTCTGTGTGCTTCTTTATCAGTGTGCATCATTTATATCTTGAATCCTTGTATGTGTCTAATGTAATCACCAGTAACTGGACAAACCTTGTAAACCAAGTAATCTTTCTACTCACACTTCAAACCCCTGCTCCAGCCCATCCAGCTTCTTCTGATCACTGCAATTTTCAGAGCATGCATCCTTTTTCATAGTATCAGCCAAAGCCCCAGTCAATGGCAATCTTACATTGAGCAATTTGTACATGACTTAATAAATGAAATTTTTAGAGAGTTGGGACTCAGGGTAAGGAAAAGATTCATAGTCACTGGGAGCCATTGCCATCACTAGGCCAATGAAGAAAGTCATGGTCATGACTTGGAGAGGGAACTGTAGAGAGATGGAGGCTGAACAGGAGCCTTCAGTGAATGGGCAGGGAAGGAACTGGGGGGTGTAATATGCTCACCTCACTCTCAGTCCACTCTCTTGATCTTCTCTGGACCTCCTATGGACTAACTTCAATTAGAATCTGAAAACAGGAAGTCTGTTCTCACGGGCCAAGGCAGAGCAGAGAGGGAATCCAGAGGGACCTATGGAAGCTACCCAGCAAACCTCCTTTTCACCATAGACCTTACGACCTGCCTGTACATCCGCGTAGGAAATGAGACATACGCATGGTCTCTCTTCCATTACTACCATGCATTACCATTTAACTTTCACATGCTATTTAACTTTTCTGGTACTAAGGACTCCTCTTCCCAACAATATTATTGACTTTCAGAGTGTAACTACACTTTTATTTTTCTCCTTATCAAGCTTAGCACAGCAGTTATCATAAAGTTGGCACTCATAAGAATTTGACTGAAGAAAATCTGAAAACCAAAACATGTTAAAGAAGCAAAAAAAATAATTATTTATTTGAGGGTTTAAGAGCCACCAACCCCAAAAGTGCAGGGCTTGTAATTAGTAAATGATAGATAGGATCAGGCACACTTTAATGCAAACCAGATTTTATCCAAAGGAGTCTCTAAAGATTATTTAGAAGGCATCTACCCAGTCCATGGGACCAGCAGATGGCATAAGAGTTACATCCCTAGACTCTCACATGGCTGACTGTGGTTCAAGTCCTGGACCCGGAGGCTTTAAACTCACACTGGGCACAGGTGCATGCATGCCCAAAATTCTGAGAAGAGAATTTGGTTCTTTGGAACACTTGCTTACATTTCTAATTGTTTTTCTAGAGCAGAAAGTTGTCTTATATTTGGAGCAGTTTGAAAAATTGTGATCTTATACGTCTACTTTGTTTTTCTCAGTCACCATTATGAGAATTCAATGTACTTTAGGAGAATCCTGGTGTCCTGGATGGCCTGATGAATGCACTAAAATCAGCTGTGTGTCTGTATTCTGGAATTACTCTCAAATCCATACTAACATTGCTTGGGGTGTGGAGCTTAGATTTCTCCTACTGACACTATGACATTTGAAGAATATTTGCTATGAAAGTTCACAATGATTTTATTTGGTTTCTTCTTCCTTACTCATTGTGCTTCTCCCATTTTTAAAATTTTGTTTGTTTTTTAAGAGAGATTTGCTATGGGGTGCGTGTGCTTGCTGGAGAGACAGAGAGAGAGAGAGAGAGAGAGAGAGAGAGAGAGAGAGAGAGAAAGCAAGAAATCATCCCCCTGGGAACATGGCAACACCTCGGTCCCTTCTCCATTGTCCTCTCAGGATTTTGGATTTTGGGCATGTCTGCACACGTGTTTGGTATGAGTTTTAAGTTGCTGGGTCCAGGACTCGAACCACAGTCGACTGCATGGGAGTCCAGTGATGTAACCATTATGCCATCTGCTTGTCCCTCCATTTTCTTCCTTTGTTGGTCTGCCTCTCTTTTCTCTGTATGCGGTCTGCGGTCGTCTGCTGCCTTAGAACTTCTTCTGCTTGTGAGGCTGCATCTTCTTCTCCCATGCATTGGTATTTTCTTGTCAGATATCTAAGTCAGAAGACTGACGAATAAAAAATAAAAACTGTCTTGTGTAGCTGCTAATCTACCAGAGAAACCTGTGCTACCATCTGGGATGCCAAGTTTAACAGTTTTCTCTTCTGAATAACGATTTCCTGAGTTTTTCTTATACAATAGTTGGTGTCATGTTCTTAAAATAATCAGATTCCAGTTGTTGTGTTGCCACATTTCCATCCCCTCCTTCAGTATTTACAGCTGTGGGTGCATCTTCATCCCAAGAAGTCCACTCTTCAACATCTGTCTGCTTTGGAACTGAGGAATAATCGACTGTAGTTGGCCAAGTTATTTGGTCTTCCCTTCATTTCTGTCCCCTGCCTGATCTGCATAGGAATCTCTTTTTGAACGAGAATACAGTTGCCAGATAGGTACAAACTTTAAAGAACCAGAACTGTGTGTTGGCAATGATGAGAATCAAAACCTGCCAGCCCAGCATGGGCTCCGAGCTGCCTGGGGCCTTCTGGTCACTTCCTGGAGCTCATGCTCCGATGCCCCTCTCATTCAAAGCTGGGCGAGTGCTCCCTCTCAGCAGCTGCGTGGCCGGTCCCCTCTTCTAGAACCCCAGGGTCTGAACTCTCTATAAATCTGGCTCTGATTATTTCTTTGTATATTTTAAAGTGAATTGTTATTATGAGAATGGAATAGTGCCAGTGGGAATTTTTTGAAGCTTGGGATGAGGGTGGATTGTCCCTGGAATAAGTATATTTGATTCTGCCAGGTGTTTCTGGGGTGTTAGCAGAAAGAGACCTGCCTCTCTAATGATCCTATCTATCTTTCAGTTTTCAAAGCTTTTATCTACTTCTTCCAGGATGGAGGCAGACTAAGAGAGAAAGAGAGAGAGCATTCCCAGCAAAGTCCCCACATTGCAGTGTTCCCTCAGCCTTAGCGAGCCCAGATCGTGAGTGTGCGTGCACCTGTCATGTGCAGGGAGTCCTCTGAACAAGAACCTGGGGCCACCCGTGTGGGTCCAGTATCATAGGGCATTGCGTCCTCACTGTGCCACCTTTGCTGGCACACTGAGACCAATTTAAACTAAATTTGTGCACTGTGGTTTTGTGGGTAGCTCAGGTAGTGTGACTTCAGGTTGACAAGCTTACCTGAAGGCTAGTTTGTGAGTTACAAAATGTAGACATTTCTTTTTCTCTTTATGTTACTATTCTATTATGTCTACGTTCTTGCCCCCCTGGTAGGGAGCACATTTCCCTTCCTAATTTGCCCATTTTGAAAGTATATTTCTTTAGGGGCCAGCAGGTGGTGTGATGGATAAGGGTGCTGGACTCACACATGGCCAACAGCAGTTCAAGTCCCAGGCCTAGTGGCTTGGTTTCTCACTCTCCCGCCCTCCCCTCGCTCATTCTGTCCCTCTCTGATCAAAATAAAGAAAATAACTTTTTAAAACAGAAAGTATAGGGACCAGCAGTTAGCGTAATGGCTATGTCGCTGGACTCCCACGTAGTCGACTGCGGTTCGAGTCCCAGACCCGGTGGCTTAAACTCACGCCAGGCGCATGTGCGTGTGTGCCCAAGATCCCAGGAGGAGAATGGAGAAGGGATTGCGGCCGATTGCGGGATTGCGGTGATTTCTCACTTTCTATCTCTCTTTCTATCTCTCTGTCTCTCTCTGTCTGTCTGGCGAGCGCATGCGCCCTATAGCAAAACCTCTCCAAAAAAAAAGAAAGAAAAAAAAAAACCCAGAAAGTATAGGGGACCAGCAGTTAGTGTAATGGCTATGTCGCTGGACTCCCATGTAGTCGACCATGGTTCTAGTCCCGGACCTGATGGCTTAAAGTCACACTGGGCACATGTGCATGTGTGCCCAAGATCCCTAGAGGAGAAAGGAGGAGAAGGGATTGCGGTGTGGCCATCCCCCTGGGGGGCGATTTCTCACTTTCTGTCTCCCTGGCGAGCACATGTGCCCTATAGCAAAAACCTCTGCAAAAACAAAAAGAAAGTATAGTTCTTTGGATTTATGACTTTATGTTCAATCTGGTAGAAAGCCTTGTGTGTCCCTGAACTTGATGTTCTGGGTTTAACAAGAACATAAAAACCGTGGTTGACTCTATGGACTTAACAGTTGTCTTTATATTGAAAGCCAGCTTTGGTGTTTGACTTAATGCACTTAGATTTTGGCCTCATTATACCTTATTTTATGCTTAGTCATTTTTGTATTTAAGAAGGTTTTTAAATGTGTTTAGCAGCATTTTTGGTTAGTTTTAGTGGGAATGTTATTTAGGTTATTTGTCCCCACAGTCTAAGAAATAGGATATTCTCTGCTAGACCACATCACCATAATTCAATCCAATCTTAATTAAAATAAGGCATATTGAGTACATATGGTATAATAGGAAGGCTTTGGAGACCAAAATTGTGGTCTAGTTGTTTTGTTTGTTTGTTTGTTTTTTCTTACTACCTGAGCAGTTGAGCATGGAGAAACTATATACTATTTATGAACCTCAGTTTCCTTATTCATTATGTGATAAGGTCAATTTAGATTAGATTATCTCTAAGACTTTGAAATTCTTTTCCTTTTTTTTTTAAGGTGTCCTGCCATCGGGTGCATGTCCTTGCCAGAGAGAGAGGGAGACAGAGACAGAGAGAGGGAAATTGAGAAATCACCCCCCCCCAGGAGGGATACCCACACTGCAGTCTCTTCTTGATTCTCCTCCTGGGGTTTTGGGCACACATTCATATGTGCCTGGTATGATTCTCAAGTCACTGAGTCCAGGACTCGAATCGTGGTCAGCCATGTGGGAGTCCAACACCTTCACCACACACTAAATGCTGAACCTGAAACTTCGAAACTCTTTGATGATTGCTTATTAAGCCAGGCTTCAAGGTTTCTTCCAATCCAACTTCCATTGTGATGACCTCCCTGTAAACAGTCTGTGTTCAAGGTCTTTCAACACCTGAGCTAGTATAATCAGGTTGATGCTGAACGGCGCCTTGCTGAATTTTTTCCCAAGTAGAGTTCTGATTGTTAAGAGTGAAATGATTCAGTATAACGTGAGACCATTATTCAGGGAGAAGAGAGCACAATCATCTCAAGGGCTTGTTACTAGTGTATCTAAAAGTAATATCCCCAGCACTGGAGGTATAATTCACCACACACGGATCGGATCCAGGAGGTCAGCAGCAGTTGTGGGTGTGCGCACTGGCTCTGTACTGTGTATCTTGGCACCTTGAGTAATTCAGGATGGTGCCATATTTTCGGAAGTGAATTTTGTTCCTACCTGTTCAGGAGAAGAGTCCACTGCTTAAACAGCAGCACGTGTCTGTTTGCACAGTGAACCACATCCCTGTGGAAATGACACCTGTACTAGGTGATTTTCTATTATGTGATTTTCTTTTAAACTAGACAAGTGTTTGGGATCCCCTAAGATCACAAACACCCCTATACTCCAAGTCAGAAGATGCTTAGGGATGACGCCATCAAGTTATATATTAACTGTGAAAGTTGCAGAGCTACTATTTATTATTTTTTTCAGAAAAAAAATACTTGAAATCTCAAGATATAAAACATATTAAGTATGGTTTAATGGCATACATTTATAAACTCAAGCTTTGTAACATTTATTTAGTGTAATAGGAATACATGAAACACATTTCAAACAAAAAATTGAGATTTAGGACTTCATTTATGAGACAAGTATTTACTGATTTTCCATTTGGTGAAAGACACTGTGCGAGTTCTCTGTGGGTACATGTGGGCTTCAGAGGCTACCCATGACAGTCTTACATAGGTCACAGCCTCTACAAAATTAAAACAAATGACAGAACCCTCAAAACACCTATAAGGGACCCATCATAGAATCTAGTTTGCTTTACAGTGGTTTAATCTAATCCCAGTGTTTTATAGATGAAAAAAATAGAGGACCTGAAAGAGTTGGGTTGTCTGAAAAGTCATGATGTATTTTTGAATAGAACAACGTAGAAAAATATATCATGACTTTCCTGACAACCTAATAATTTGCCCAAAGCAAAAAGGTAAAATAGTATTTCTGTGTGCCTACTATGTGCCAGTGATAGGAGGTGTTCCAAAGACATGATTAAATACACTTGTAAAATTTACCTTATCTTTGTGATATTACTGAATTGTTGGTATTAGTACTAATATTCTTATGTCCATATTAGAAGACAACAATCAAGTAGCAAAGGCATTTTGGGCCACAGTGATGCATTTGGCATCAATTTAGTAGAACTTATTTGATCATATGTGATTTTTAAAAATACTATGTTGCTTAGGCGTTGCATACATTACTTTAGAATTATCAAAAAAAAGATTAAATGAGGGAGATGTAATTACATTATCTTTTTTGTTTGTTTGTTATAAGATTCCTATACTTGCCAGAGAGACACAAAGAAGGAGGGAGTGAGAGAGTGATGAAAAGTGAGAAGTCACCTCTCAGGGAGGTTGGCCATGCTGCAATCCCTTCTCTTTCAATCTCCTCTTGGGGATTTTGGGCATGCATGCACATGCACTTGGCATGATTTTCAAGCTGCCAGGCCTGGGGCTCAAATCATAGAGTCGGCCATGTGGGCTCAGTCAACAGAGTTAAGTGGCAGTCAGTGCTCTACAACCAAAGTCTACCACTAACATTCCTGTGGTTCTACATGGTGGGCGCATTGGTCACCACAACAAGGGAGAAGGCTCAGAGAGAAACATGGACTATCTTCATTCCAGGGTGTTGGAAGGATTTATAGGGTTGGTGTTTAAGTTGGCTGATTTGAAGAGGCTTCAAGGAAGAGCTTTATTCTGGATAGCATGCTGTTACCATAGAATGAGATAATTCTATAACCAGGTTTCTTACTCTTATTTTTACACATAAGCATTGTGTTGAGGCTAGAGTGGCTTTTTAAGAAGAAAGCAACAGTCAACACTATCCAGGATAATGAAAGTAGCGGCCATTTTTGAGGCTCATGTTTTGTCTGTGCTCAGACATGGTTATAGATTGTCTTGTTTTGTCTTGATTCATCACAGTCACACAGAGTTGATGTTCTGTGAGGTGGTTTCTAGTCCACAGGAGAATGCCCGGGCTGACTCGTTAGCCAGGTCGGCTCCTAGTAACCTGAGGCCTGGCTGACAGAGCAGGTCAGCAGTAGCTGTCAGGGGCTGTTTACTCCTTGCGCACAATATACAGCCTTTCATTACATGTGACCTCTCTGCTTCGTGAGGGAGCAGGATCAGATGCAAGGAGACTAGTTAGGAGGTCGGTTCTCAAGGCCAGGAAAGAGGTGTTGCTGGTTGGCGATGGAAATAGAGAAGAGTGGGTGGACCAGAGACCTATGTAGGAGGTAGAATGGAATGTGACTGGGGATCAACTGTTCTCTAAAAATCTGAGCTGTGATATGTTGGGATGGAGGCACAAAACCATGAGAGAAATGTAAAATGCTCATTGATTGTCAACATGAGATAACGATGAAGAAAAAAAAATCTCACCAATTATCAACTCAGCTTCATTTTCCACAAACACCTTTTCACCCACTGGATCTCTGATTTTCAGAATCTGATATTCAGGCCATCATTTACAAAGACCCCCCCTCCCCATTACCACCACCACCGCCACCACACACAGGTTATGTGTGTGATTTTTCTAAACAGTTCAAGGCTTTGAAAAATACTTTTTACTAGCTGAGAACTTTTTCATTATTGACAAAATCATTCCAGAGGGTAGGTGGGAGTTAGATTTTTGTTTGAGGATTTCCCTTATATCCAATCTGACTGAGAACAGAGAGAAATGCTTGTGATTATGAGTGTAGTAGACTGTATAAACCAGGACTAGCACAATTTGTATGTTGTGTGGAAAAAGAAATCATCCTAGAAAAACCTGTCCATATATAGCAAGCCTGTTTGTCTCCTTGGGTCCTTTGGGGTTTAAAATAAATATCCCACTTTATTGAACAACAGTTTCAGTGACTTTCTTTTTTTCTCAGCTGCCTCCTATACCTTGCCCTTCACTCCAAATACCTCATGAGGTCTGGATTCTTCAAAGGGGACAGAGCAGGGTAGGTAGTACCAAACTGAATTCTCCCTCCATATTTATAAAACTGAACGTCCAGAGATTTGTCAAGCCTTGTATTGTCATGTTTTACTTAGTCAGAAATGTAGTGTGACATCCTAGATTGAATTCTAGTGTCATAACCTTGTCAGAATTCTCATTTCAAAATCCAACCAGGATTTTAATATTATAACTGTGGGAGTTTAAAGCACTCACGTGAAGATAGAACACAAAGAAAGAAGGCAGCATGAACCTCCAATAGTACTTTATTGCTGCCAAGATCAGATAGTGGAGAATATGCCCAATATCTGTATGCAAGTGAGCTTTCAAATATTGAAGTCCAGAATTAGGCAGCCTTCCCTCCCCTGGCATAGCTTCATGAATGCTTGTTCGGAAGAGAAGTGAGTGAAAAATGGAGACAGACTGAGAGGATTGCAGTCAAGTAACTTCCCTTTGTGTAGAAGGAAACACCAGGTAGGGAGAATTACTTCACTAATAACTAAACTAGATAGAATTCTGTCTTACAGAATTTGCACATTCTAATATTACCATCTAGCTTGAAATACAGTAATATAAGTCAACCTGAAGTCAAGTGAAAAAACCCAGCCAGGATTCTGTAATTATAACTCAACCGCTTATAGATTTAAAAAAAAATATATATTGTTTATTTGTTTCTTCCATGAGCAAGAAACAGAGAGACAGCTTCCCCTGGCCCCTACCCCCTCCACACACACATAGCAGGGTCTCCACACAGCGATCCATCCCTATCCAGGACCTCAGGTCTGTGCACACATGCCCAGCGTATACAGGGAAGCCTTGGGATGCGAGCCTAGGACCTTTACAGGCAGGTTCAGTTTTGCAGAACATTGTATACAACTGTGCCTCCAGCTGGTTGGTCCCTGATTCTAGATATTTTTTTTTTGAGGAATTGTTTATTTAATTTTATTTATTATTATTATTATTTAATTTGTTGTAGAGCACATGTGTGCATGAGAGAGAGAGAAAGCAAGCTGTCGGGTCTGGGACTTGAACCATGGTCAGCCATGTGGGAGTCCAATGCCTTAACCACTCACCATCTACTGATCCCTGATTCTAGATTTCCACAGATAAATAATTCTGAAAGAAGAACATGCTCAGAAGAGATTCAATAGATTAAATAATAATTAAGAATCTGTAAGCAAATAACAGCAAGATCCGATAGTGTGTGTATCATTTTAGGCCCGTGGTTCTGTTGGCCCGGAACCAGTGAACTTTTAGGGGAATGAGAATCTTGGTCATTCTGATATGAACATTTTGGCAGCTGGTTGAAAATCACTTTCTGAGGCAAGCTTCTGGAGATCACCGTCATGCCCCTCTCTCCCCACTCCTCCGTGTATCTCCACTCTGTATGCTCACAGCGTGCTCATGTGCCCTGCAGCATTCGTTACCTGCCTCCATGAACTAGGTGACGAGGTTCACCTCTCTGTGCCCTGCTGGTCTCTAAGTCCTCTGAGGGCAGTTCACTGTGTGCCCTGTTTGATGTTTGTCACCAGCAGCATGCTTTGTATATGTTGGTGCTCAATAAAGTAGTTTGCTTGGTCTTATCTCTGGTCATTTGACTAGCACTTACTGTAATGGCCCAGACTGGGTTTTCTAAAAACACACTCTGAAATGAGGAGTTGTGTGTAGAAAGTTTACTGGGGCATGCTCTCCGGGTATGTACCTGTCAGGAGGTGAAAACATGAGTAGACAGAAGTAGCTCTTCTGAAATGCATTTACCACTGGGTCCCCTTCATCTCTCTTCCCCCACCCTCCTTTATGGGACAGAAACAAAGAGAGGGAAAAGGAGAGTGGCAGAGATAGGTATTTTGTGTGTGTACACACATACATATAAATGTATGTACATACATATATATATATATATATATATATATATATATATATACATGTACACACATGCATATATACATACATTTTATTTGCACTCTACCCCCAAATGGTAAATAGATTTAGATTTAATCATTCAGTATATTACAACAGAAATAACGAGTAAGCATTAATCTGTGCTTGGAGTTATCCAAATGCCAAGGATTAAACAGTATACAATGGATTAACAAATATGCTGCATATTAGGCTGTATAGAACATGGGTATTTCTTTTTTTCTTCTAATTTGATACATGGCACATGTGCTCACCAGAGGGAGACAGAAAAAGGGAAGTGAGAAAGCATCCCCCCCCCACCCCCCCGCCCCAGGAGAATGGCTACATCACAATCCCGTCTCATTTATTTCCTTCTCAAGATTTTGGGCACATATGCACAAGTGCCTGGCATGTTTTTCAAGTCACCTGATCCAGAATTGAACCATGCAGTTGGTTATGTGGGATCCGGAGCCTTAACTTCCATGCCACTGGTCAGCCCAAAGATGGGGATTTTTTACAGAGTCTCACTGTGTCAAGATCCTCCTGTCCCAGCCTCTCAATTAGCCAGGATTACAGCAATGTGCAGCCATGTGTAGTGTGTTCAGATTGGCCTGGGAACCCAAACTGGGCCTCCCTGGCAGCTTCCAGCCTCTCAAGTGGTGCCACTGCCTGTGTGCTATGATGCCTGGACACCATTCATCTGTCTGAAGGGGATCTCTAGGGCTGGGATGTCCATTCTGAACTATCACAAAGTGAGGTGAGAAGTAGGGTTTTTGTAGGAGGGGACATGATTGTGGGTGAGCAGTTCCCTATAGTGAGAGGCAGTGTGTAGGAGGTGGCAGCAGAGAACTGACAGCAACCAACATTCCCAGAAGTTGTAGGATGGAAGCATGAGTATGCAGAGAGGTTCTTGGGGAGTCCCACAGTCTTCCCTACTGTCACTTTCCAGAATCCCTACAGTTGAGTGGAACAAAACCAAGATTTTTAGACTCTCGAGGTCTTTCCACTCTGAGCAGTTCTGTGTCACACTTTACTCAAGAAGCATCTTAATCACATTGGATGCTTACTGTTACTGGAATCATCAGGAGACAGGAGTGCTCAGGACACCTGACTTTTGACTTCCTGTTAGAAGTAACAGGTAAGGTTGGGGACCAGCAGTTAGCGTAATGACTATGTCGCTGGACTCCCATGTAGTCGAAGGCGGTTCGAGTCCTGGACCCAGTGGCTTAAACTCACGCCGGGTGCATGTGCATGCATGCCCAAGATCCTGAGAGGAGAATGGAGGAGAAGGGATTGCGGGTGATCTCTTGCTTTCTGTCTCTCTTTCTCTCTCTGTCTTTCTGGTGAGAGCATGCGCCCTATAGCAAAAACCTCTCCAAAAAAAAGGAAGTAACAGCTAAGGTTGAACAGATTAGAGGTGTGGAGTCAGACAGTAACCTGCCAGGGACTATTTTAAGTCTTACGTATACATTAATTCATTCTAGCCAACCACACTTTGTGCTGGGTATTGTCTCATTTTTTTATATTAGGTTGTTGGGAAAGTCATGATGGATTTTTCTACGTTTTTCTGTGCAAAAATGTGTCATGACTTTCCTGACAACCCAATAAGATGAGGAAATGGAGACACAAGTACTTAACTCATGTGCCCGAGATGACGGGACACATTAATGGCAGGATTATGATCTGGATTCAGAGAGTCTAGTTCAAGAGCCTGTGCTCTTAATTTTTTTTTTTTTTTTTTGAGGGGAGGAGGGAGAGAGTCAAAAACAAACAAAAACCCTCTTTCTCTTTGATTTATTATGTACTTACTCTGTACCAGGTACTATTTTAAGCATTTTGCTTATCTTTTTTCCCTACCACAAGTTTGTTTTGAGATAGTTTCAAATATTATCTCCAGGGACCAGCAGTTAGCATAATGGCTATGTCACTGGACTCCCACGTAGTCGGCAGTGGTTCGCATCTCGGACCCGGTGGCTTAAAACTCACGCCAGGCGCGTGTGTGTGAGTGCCCAAGATCCCGAGAGGAGAATGGAGGAGAAAGGATTGAGGCGTAGCCATCCTCCTGGGGGGTGATTTCTCGCTTTCTGTCTCTCTGTGTCTGTCTCTGTCTGTCTGGCGAGTGCACGTGCCCTATGGCAAAAAAAACCTCTCAAAAAAACCAAAACCAAAAACAAAAACAAATATCATCTCCATTTCAGAGATGAGGAAACTGATGCTCCGGAGGTTTATGACTTGCCCAGTGCACACAGCTAGAAAGTGGCAGATGGCCAGCTGAGGTGGTGCAGCAGTGTCACCGTGTGCTGTGAATGATGAGGTCCCACGGACAGGTCCTGGGCTCATGTCCCAGCATCTCCCTGCACGTGCCAGGCACGCACGGATGAGCCCGTGAGCCCAGCTGTCTGAGGCCATGGGCAGATTGTGGTGTGAAGACACTGTAGGCGGTGTACCTGTCTCTCTCTTTCTCTATTTCTGAAAAAATACATTTAAAAACTTAAGAGACAGTGGTAGAACTAGGAAGTAAATCCAGTTCCATCTATATTTTCACAGCCCATACTTTCAGCTGTTATCGCCAGGATTTTAGTTTGTATGTTATGGTAAAAGGGATGGAAAAGTCTTGTGGCCATTCTTTCAAGTTCTAAGGCAAAATAAAGTAGGATCGTGGGACCAGTGGGTGGCATAATGGTTATGTCACACGTAGTTGACAAAACCATTATGTGGGTTAGCTCTCACAGAGTTGACTACAATTCAAGATCAGAACCTGGTGGCTTAAACGCATACCAGGTGCATGTGTGAGTGTGTGCGTGTGTGTGTGTGTGTTCAAAATCCCGAGAGGAGAATGGAGCAGAAGATTTTGCAGGGTGCCTATCCCCTGTGGGGTGGAGATTTCTCGCTTTCTTTCTCTCTGTCTCTCCAGCAAGTGCATGCACCTTATAGTAAAATTCTCTCTCTTAAGAATAATTAAAAAGTAAGATTGTGTTTACTTAGTGGGTTGGGCCCTCTGAGGGTGCTCTTGTTTTAACAGATTTTAACCTAACTAACTTTCCGTAAGAAGAAAAACTCACAAGAAGGAAGTGGTTATTTGTTGAACCTTTAATATGTGCTTGGTAACTTCACATTCATTTTCTGATCTGCAGTGAGAAGTAACGGATATTCATTAGTTCTGACCACATGAAAATATTAATAAACTATCTCCCCAGCGGACATGGGTTCTTCTTGAGCTAGTGCAGGTTTTCCTCTTAGGTAGGAGAAGCGGAAGGCATGGTCTGTTCAGTGAGAGGGATGGAGCTTTTCTCTAGGCTTTTGCTAACAGGGCCATAGGGGGATTGAACGCTGAGTCCTAGCCTACATCCTTTATAACTTTGTACCAGCTGAGCTATTTTCTGGTTGTGAAAAAAAGAATCAAAGGATCAAAACAAGTTTCTCTCATGATCTTGGCCAGGCACCCTATAAATATTTTAATTTCTTTTGAACTTCAGAATGTCCCTTAAAAAAGCATTTCCCTTTAAAAACAAAGCACTGGCGGTAGGATGTTTCTCCTGGGCTGTCAGACCAGTGGAGTGCCCCCTGGATCCCTTTGCCTGGTGTTTTAGACCAGGACGACTGGGTAGCTTATTTACATGCATGCAGAAAGGAAAGCTGACAGAGATTTGTAGATTTGGGACTGGCAGGGTTCAGCTCAGGGAATAACTTCGATGCTGACATCAAATGGCAGTGATTTCAGGTTTATGACAGTTATCAAATATAATGATGTGGAATGAGTCTGAATTGTACCATAATAGCAATAAAAATCAACCTGGAAAGAGAGGTGCTTCCATTTGTTTTTGCAGTTGCTCCGAGAGCTTGACTGGGCCTTTTGAGTCTGGTGATCTGACTGGGAAAAATCAAATTTTGTTATTCTCTTTTAGTGAAAGGTAGGGCAGCCCAGACCAACTGCAATAGTCACAAAAGGCTGGGACAGTGAGAGCTATTTCCTGGCCAGGCCGCCATTTGTCACATGCACAATTAACACTGATAATTGTCTTCTTGGGAGTTCAACAAAGGGGAGTGGTGAGAAGACTTGAATGGGCTGGAATGAACGTGCTGATAATGAAATAGAGTAGCTATTGTGCAAACCAGGTTCTTACAGTTCTCTGTTTTTGTTCACTCAGAGCTTTGCTTAATGGGATATTTGGATAATGATCCCTTGTATTTATTTTAAAGAGATTTTTTTTTTTTTTTTTTTTTTTTTTTTTTTTTTTTGCTATAAGGTGCATGGAGACAGAGAGAGATGGAGAGACAGAAAGTGTGGGGAATGGCCATGCCACAATCCCTTCTCCATTCTCCTCTCAGGATTGTGAACACATACATACAAATGCCCAGTGTGAGTTTTAAGCCACTAGGCCAAGGACTTGAATTGCTGTTAACTATGTGGAAGTCCAACCACATAACCATTATGCCATTTGCTGGTCCCTAGCCATTTTTTTAATGTCTTATTTTATAGCTAGGAACAGAGCTGTATAGTCAAATGAGAGTACAGGCTAAACATGCGAATCAGTTTTTGCTCCATGTGGCTTAGATAAAATGACCAGAGGGACATTAAAGGGCCAATGTCTAAGAGAATTAAGACTCTGGGAGCATTGCCATGGTCTTTGAGGCTATGATGGTTGACTTTGTATATCAACTTGACTGAATTAAGGGATACCCAGGTTAATGGTTAAGCATTATTTATTTTCAGTACTTTAGACACTTTTTTAAAAAAGAGGTTTTTTGGGACCACCAGTTAGCGTAATGGCTATGTTGCTGGACTCCCATGTAGTCGACCGTGGTTTGCGTCCTGGACCTGGTGGCTTAAAACTCACGCCAGGTGTGTGTGCATGCATGCCCAAGATCCCGAGAGGAGAATGGAGGAGAAGGGATTGTGGCATTGCCATCCCCCCTGGGGGGTGATTTCTCGCTTTCTGTCTCTCTGTCTCTCTCTGTCTTTCTGGCGAGCACACGTGCCCTATGGCAAAAACCTCTCCAAAAAAAAAAAAAGAGGTTTTTGTTTTTGCTTTAGGGTGTGTGTGTTTGCTGGAGAGAGAGAGAGACAGAGAGAGACAGAGACAGTGAGAGGGAAAGTGAGAAATCACCCCCCCCATAATCCCTTTTCCTCTTGAGATCTTGGGCACACATGCACATGGACCTGGCATGATTTTCATGCCACCAGATATAGGACTCGAACTGCAGTCAGCATGGTGTCCAGTGACATAACCACCATGCCACCTGCTGGCCCCTGTATCCCTCTTCTGAAAGGGACACCCAGGCAATTTCGCTTTTGAGTTGAAGGATTGTTTGGGCTGCCCCAGGTGTATCAGTGAGGGTGTTTCCAGAGGAGACTGGGTGTGAGTGGGGCGGACCAGCCCTCAATGTGAGCAGGCACCATCCTGCTCAGGGGGGACTGAAACAAAAGGAGGAGAAGGACGGCTGAATGCTTGGGCTCTCTGTCTCAGAACCAGATTGCCCTTCTTTTCCTGCCTTTGGATTCAGCAGTCCAGGCTCTCTAGCCTTTGGACTCCAGGACTCACACCAGTGACCCTGGCCTGAGCATTACACCATTGACTTTCTTGGTTCTGGGGCTTTTGCACTTGGACTGAGCCATGCGACTAGCTGTCCTGGTTCACCAACTTGTAAATGGTCTGCACTGAGACATCTCAGCCTCCAAAATCAAGTGAGCCAATTCCCCTAGTAAATCCCTTTTCAAGTGTGTATCTGTCTCTCCTATTCTGTCTCTCTGGAGAACTCTGCGTAAAATAGTCAGATCCCTTTGGAGTTCTGAAATCATTTGTGAGAACATGAAGACCACCCAGGCTGGCCGTAGCATAGGAGACCATGGTGTCCTCTTCCAGACCAAGAGTCTGAGGCATCATCAGCAGTGTGGGGTCTTAAACTGACGCCCACCTCAGAGGTTAATGCATGTTCTTAGACCAGTCTTGCCTAGGTCTCAAGAGAGACTTTATTTCCAGATTTTATCACATAACTTTATCCCAGTAGGGGGGCCCTAGTTATCCTCTACCTGTATTAACACAGGTTTTAGTTTCAAGTAATCAAGATCGAACTTAAACTGCCTTGAAGCCCGAAAGAATACTTCAGTGGCTTATACACAGAACTGTTTCAGACACTGCTAAATTCAGGCACTCAGTTTCTTCGGGTCTTGGAATCAGTCAGTATCTGTCTGTCTGTCTCTCGTCCTTCTCTTAGCTCCGTAATTCAGTACTACATTCTTCATAGCTTTCATCTCAGGCAAGCTCTCTCCGTAAGATGAAACAATGTGTTCTGGAAACGCTGCACTTGCATTTTCATATGGGAACACCAAAACTGAAAATACTTTTCCTTTCCCGAGATCTCTAGCAAAAGTCTTTGAATCTGATTTGCTTGGCCACTTTGCATCCGAGGCCCATTGCTGAAGCCAGAGGGTGGGACATAGGGATTGGCTAGGCCAGGGTCACATTCCCCAGGGCGATCCCTGGAATAGAGGGCTGGCTGGATCCCACAGTCTGAGGGGAATGGCTTTCCCAAAAGCAAAATTGAGGTGTAATAACCTAAAAAGGAACACTATATTGGGAGGCAAAATCAACAGCTACCCTTTCTAATAGTGTAACTGTCCTTATCAAAATATGAGGAGAGCATATTGGCGGGAGGGGGGGGGTCAGTAGAGGGTGTTCTATTGAGAGAAATAGCATAGGGAAGGCCCTTTCACATGCACTGTGTGGAAACCACTGCAGGGTAACACCGGGGACTTGCTTGCAGTCTCGCGTGAGCCGTGGTAACTCATGTCTTAGGTTGCTTTCTTCTAAACTGGTCCCTCCCCTGTCCACAGCCATTCTCTGCTCCTCTCTGCCCTGTCACATGGTCCAGGGCTCCAACTCCTATGGACTGTGTCACCTGGGCTTGGTTGAACCCTGACCTCCAAGTGGCTCCAGGTAATGAGAGGTACAGCAGGACACTGATGGACAGCAAGAGGGGCTCTGGGGTATTTCTTATCCACTTCCTGTCCCGTGCCTGTGTGGCAGGCAGACGGGCTGCAGTTCATCGGCTGAGTCTGCCTGGGCCTCCCTCCTCTTTGGTTTTAGTCACACCATTTCTATCCTTGCTCCTGCAGCCTCAAGAGGTGGCTATGGCTGCGGCATCCTGTCTTCTTGGTGTTGCTGGTGCTGAAATATCAATGCTCCATGACGTCCTCACCGCAGCCCCTACTTCTGGAATCCCATCCGAGTACACGTCCTCTTTCTCCCTAGGTCACTGAGCTGGGAGCTAAAAGCTGTTGTGTCTGGCTTTTAACACTTCCTCAGCTTTGGGCTTGAGGATAACTTATTTAACTTTCTGAGTCTAATTATTCCAAGCCATAAATTTCAAGTAATGCTATGTGTGCTGTTTGCATCATGGGGGGATTGTGAGGCATAAAATCAGATCAGAAAATGGAAGACTTTATTTTACAGCTTTCATTTTTAAATGAACAGGAGAAGATGGTTTTTATTCTCTCAAGGATTGCGTTTGAGGAGATAATATATACAAGGGGCCTTCAAGAAGAGAAAGGAAGTTTGTAGCAAGTGGAATTAAAATATGAGTTTATTTTAGTGCAAAAAATTTGGAAATCCATGCATAGCTTTTTCATCGTATATGTTTTCCATGAACCTTCTGAAGACCCCGTGTGTGTGTGTGTGTGTGTGTACACTTTTTTTTTGTAAAACCAGGCCACTTTAATGTTTTGTACAACTTAATAAATAATCTTTTGATGACTGCAGACATGTAAGACCAGCTATATTCAGAAACGTCTGTCATGTGCCATGATGGTTTTCCAGATTGGTGAATCATCTTCAAAAATTACAAGGAGTTACTTGTATACAACTGCTATCGAACCAGTAAGATAGCATGTATGCATCCATTATTTTCAGGATTATTGGTAACTTGGGCATATTTCCCCCAAATAACCTTGCCTCCTGTGTTACAAGGCCCAACTTGCTCACGTTCACCTCAATGATAATACCTTTGGTGATAATACTCAAAGTTGTATGTAGTGGGGATGAGGAATTCTTCTTTACACCAAGTGTTGTAGGCAAAAGGTGGCTTTCAGTTCAGGATGTGTTACGTGGGCCTTCTTGAAACGTTAGCCATTGGCCTAATGAATCTTTCATATGTAGGTGGTTTTCTAGTAAAGTCATCTCCAACAAAGTAGACTTTTGTAACCATCCTCTTCCACACCTTCTTCTTTCTCTTTCCTGTTCGAATAACTTTTTAATACTTCTGTTTCTCCCTGGGCTTGAACCTTGGGTAGAGGGACTTCCCATTTTCCTGCTTTCTCTTTCCATTTTCGTTGAATCATATTGGAAAGTACTTTAGCTTGGGACTGTCCTTCTCTGTTCAACAGATAGGCAGGTAATGAATGCTCCTTGTGGAGTCTTTCCATCATTCTTCTGTTTGGTGTTCCTCATCTCATGCATCTTGATAGTCTTTTTCATTTGTATTTTCTCAGCATGGCGCTGTTTATGATAGAGCTTAGCCTTCAGACCAATCATCTTTTTTGCCTTCTTTGAACGTTCATGAGCCTCCCGACTTCCCTTCTTCTCTTTTTCCCATGGTAATCTAAATGGTATCCATAGCGTTCATGATGTAATTCAATATATTCATCTTATGGCATGGTGGTGACTGCAGAGTTGCCAGGAGCAGCCTCCCAGATGCAAAGAAGTTTTCAACTTTCAGGTCTCAGAGACCAACAAGCGGCTATATATACTTATCCACAGCAATGTATACGTACCTGATCAAGGCACGAACAAGTCTCCAGGAGAAACTGAAGGCAAATCCCTTCTCCTTGCCCAGGGTAAGGAGTACGTTTTACAGTATAACAAGGAAGACAGATCAAGGAAAGAACCTGCATTCAAGGTAGAAGATGCAACTAGCAAGGGAGACAGCAGGTTACCCAGTGAGTAATAGATACAGGAGCTCTTGTGACCAGTGAATTTTGGCTGGTTTGCCAATCTCAGGAACTGGACTATGGAAGCCCATACCTGTCAAGCTAAGGGATTTGCATGAAATTGCATTTTCCAGTTTGTTTCTTAGGAGAGGAGTCCTTTGAGATAAAGGATACCATAATCAATTACATATGATAGATTATCTCCATTGTCAACCTCTTGGAGATTTATAATGCTCATTAGCATATTAAGGAGTCTGAAAAGTGCTACAGTAAAAACAATAGTCTGTTTAACATTTTCTTTTTTTAAAAGAATTATTTTATTTAACATTAATTTATTTATTTTATTTGACAGGAGAGGGACAGAGTGAGAGAGAAAGAGAGAAAGTGAAAAAGCAAGCCGCTGGGTCCAGGACTCAAACTGTGGTCAGTCATGTGGGAGTCCAGTGCCCTTAACCACCACGCCACCTACCAGCCCCTTATCCCGTTTTTCCTACTCTTTTTTTGTTTGAGTTAGTTTTTTATTTATTCAGTCATTTATTTTAATTTTGTCAGAGAGAGACACACACACACAGAAAGAAAGAGAAAGAGAGGAAAAGTGAGAAGGCAAGCCACCAGGTTTGGGACTTGAACTATGGTCAGCCATGTGGGAGTGTCTAACTACTACACCACCTGCTGGTTCCCTCTTTTTTTTTTTTCCTTATTTTTTAAAAAATATTTATTTAATTTTATTTATTCATTTATTTTAATTTGGCCAGAGAGACACAAAGACAGACAGAAAGTGAGAAAGCAAACCACCAGGTCTAGGACTCAAGCCATGGCTGGCCATGTGGGTGTGTCCAGTGCCTTAACAGCCATACTACCTGCTGGCCCGTTTTTATTTTTATTATTTTTTAAAAAATATCTTAAGAGGTTTTTGCCTTAGGCCATGTGAGCTCGCTGGAGAGAGAGAGAGGAAGAGAGAGAGACAGTGAAAGAGAAAGCAAGAAATCACCCCCTAGAAGGGATGACCATGTTGCAATCTCTTCTCTTCCTTCCTCCTCCTGGGATCTTGGGCATGCACGGGCACACACCTGGTGTGAGTTTCAATCCATTGGGTCTGGGACTCGACCATGTGGGAGTCCAGAGACATAACTACTATGCCATCTGCTGGACCCTTTCTACTCTGCTTTGAATCTGTAACTCTTTCTAAAAGAAAATACACATTTTTACACTTCTTGGTGTTCATTGTCCACAGATGTTATTTTGGGGAAGCAGCAAAGGGAGATCATGATAAAATAAAGGCATGGTTACATTTGGGTTTTAGAATTATGAGCATACGGGTCAATGTGGCAGGATGGATTACAGGGGTTGTTGAAATCTGGAGAGACCAATAAAAAAGATTTGATTCCACAGTATGGCTAAGGCAGTGGAAAGGAGAGTTAGAGAAGGGAGTCTGATGTTGAAGACGATGGGCCATTTAGTACAGGACTGAATATGAAGAGATGGACTATGAGCTCGAATATGTTCTACAAGTAACTTGTTAAGCATGAGCAACACTGAGTGCTTACTATGTACAAGGTACTATTCTATAGTACTTGTAATGAATGAACTAATACCTTCACTGTAAAAACTTTATCAGGAAAAAACGTTTCAGGAGAAGGAAAAAACCACGAAAACTTTTTCTTGAAATCAAAAACAATGCATATTTGATGACTGCAGTAAGCTCTATAGCCCCGGCTAGGTGCTACTTTATAGTATGTTCATTCTACTCACTGAGGTTTATGCCTCAAGTCAGACTTGGGTTCATGGATATGTATATATCAGCTGCACTCGCTATTGGAAATATTTAGATTAAGTTCATTAGCAAATCAATAAAATGGGGGGAAAAGGCATAGAAAGCAACCGTGGATACCAGAGACAATGTGGGAAGAGGGTGGGACACGGCAGAGGGTAAGAGATAGGGAATCAAGGATGAAAAAAAAAAGCAAAATATACAGGAAACAAGAAATGGAAAATTATTTGTTGACGGTAACACATATGTTGATGTGCTTGATTGAGTCAATATATAGTGTACTCTGGATGGGAAAGCTCATTCTGTATGTTGTAATGATGAATAGTGAATGAATGTAAATAAATAATTTAAATAAGAAAGCAAACACCTTATCAGGGAGGTCGTTTACTTTCTAGATTGTAAACCTGAGTTATATTGAGGCGTCATTCTGTGCTCAAGCTCACACAGTTAACAGTCATAGGATTTAGCAAACTATGGTCCTCGGGTCACATTAGTTTGTCTCCTGGTTTTGTAGGGCTCAAGAACTAAGAATGGTTTTTTATTTTAACTTTATTTATTTTAGTTTGCTCTATGGTGGATGCACTTACCAGAGAGAGACACACACAGAGAGAAAGTAAGAAATCATCCCTGTAGGGGGGGATGGCCATGCTGCAATTCCTGCTCCTCCATTTTCCTCTCGGGATTTTGGGCATGCACACACATGCATCCAGTGTGTGCACTCAGTGTGTTTTTCAAGCTGCCAGATCCAGAACTCGAATTGGCAGTCAGCCAGACACCCAGTTCCTTTAACCTCTACACTATCTGCTGACTCCATCATTTTTAAAATTTTTCAGTTGCTAGGGGAAAACAAAATCTTTAATTACATTTCATAATATGCAAAGAATTCAAATTTGTATGGATAAAGTCTTATGGGAACACAGTTATACTTATGCATCTATGTATAGACTGACTGGTTTTGTTTTGCCAAAACAGAGTTCAGTAGAAGTGGTGACAGAGACCTTCCAGCCCACCAGACTAAAACAGTGTGTGACCCTTTATGGAGAAAGTTTGCAGATTCCTGAGTAAGTGGCACAGCTGCGATTCAGCTTGGAGATTCAAAGCCAGGTCTGGTTCAGCCCAGTCAAGGACTACCCGGAGTCAGGAAATGCACGCAAGGGAGGGCTTGTAGATTGGCAAGAGGGGACTGGGTAACAGCTGATCTCCTGTGGCAGTTGTTAATTTCAATGCGGGAAAGACAGAGCAGGTTCTTAGGATCTGAGAAACAGAACCTTCGCAGGACTGGGAAGGGTACCGGATGCATCAGGGAAGTTCAGTCAAGTATGGACACGAGACACGAAGTGCATGTAAAGATACAGTCCTGTGACAAATAGCATAGCCAGAAGCTTTCCCTGCAGCCCGCATCGACTTCCACCCATTCCCTGATCCTTGGCTAAAAGAGGGAGCCTAAGATTTGAAAAGAACACCCGGAGTGAAGAAACAGAATAAATTGCACTCAGAGGTTTAATATCATGTTCGTGGGGGAAGAACAGGCTTCTTGTGCTAAAATAGAAATTGAAAAGGGTGTCTGGGTGCTTCACCAGCTTTGTTTAATACTCTAGTAGCAAGAGGATGATAGAAGCGACAATAAAACAATTTCTTCCTTTCAGGGCTGTTGTGAGCAGCTTTGCTATAGAAACCCTTTTCATCCCAATACTTGATCAGCTCCATTTTTGCTTCGAACTCAGGAAAAAAAACCTGGAGTTTAATGTGCCTTCCCCATATGGTCTGATGGGAGTGGATGTGGTCAGTCTTCTCTGTGGGTTCTCTTTGTTGTCCACGGTGTACCCAGAAAGTGTTCCCAAACAGTGACAGATAATAAATGTGTAGAAGCCAATAAACATGTAGAAGTCGTTACATTCATTACGATGTGTTTCAGCAACCCTTGGACAGCTCGGCTGGCCTTTTCTGCCAGAGAGCTATTTGGTCATCTAAGAAATTAGGTTCAAAGTGAAAGGAGAGGTGAGATGAGGCTGGCACGCAAGGCTGACTCGAGAGCTTGGGTGTCCGTGACACGGAAATCTCATTAGTGTTGTATTGTGCATGGCCAAGTTTACCTAAAAAGAATGTCAGAGGGCTGGGAGCTGCTTTTGTCTGTTGGCTGCCATCCCGGGAATTGAACCTTTTGTTCTTCTATCCAATAAAAAAGAAAAAAATTCTGAAGGTTTTTGCCATTGGGTTTGTGCACTCTCCAGAGAGGCGAGAGACAGAGAAAGACAGTGAAAGGGAAAGTGAGAAATCACTCCTCAGGGAGGATGGCCACAATGCAGTCCCTTCTCTTCCATTCTCCTCCTGGGGTTTTGAGCACGCACGCACACATGCCCAGTGTGATTTTTATGTCACCAGGGCCGAGACTCGAACCATGGTCATCCATGTGGGAGTCCAGTGCTTTAACCACTATACCACCTGCTGGCCCCACCAAAAGATTTTTACTGGGTGCCTGCTTTATCTGTCCAGGCAGTAGGGACACAACCATGTCCCAAACTCAACATGGTCCCTGCCACCAGGAGGGAGTGTACAGTCTCACAGTCAGACATGAACCTTGACCATGGTAAACTCTCTGTAGGAGAGGTGCTTATGCTATCAGACCAGATCATGGGAGCGTGCTTAGTCAGGGAGGCCATGCCCAGGGGCAGTGGGGATCTATCTGTGATCTGAAGGAGACATGAGCTACCCAGGTGAAGAGGGAAAGCCAGAGAATTACAGCAAAGAGGGTCACGTGTTGACTTCACAGGGTCTGTTCTAGTCTCTTCTGCTGCTCATAGCAGGGACAACTTGAATCTGGGTAACAGAGGTTTACTCAGCTCATGATTTGGAGGTCCAAGTCCAGAGGTCACATCTCATGAGATTTCCCAGTTGTTGGGATCCTGAGAGAACAAGAGTGCCTCTCGGGCCAGCCAGTTGCATGGTGGGTAAGGCAGTTGGATCCCATGTGGCTGACAGTGTGGTTCAAGTCTCAGACCTGGTGACTTAAGGAACACTCCAGGTGTATATCCTTATATGTTCATCTAGAATCCTGAAAGGGGAAATGAAAGAGATGGTATTGCAGCATGAACATTTTCCATGAGGAGTGCTTTCTCACTCCTCTCTCTCTGGCAAGTGCATGTGCCCTCTAGCAAATTAAAAAAAAAAAAAAAAAAAAAAAAAAAATATATATATATATATATATATATATATATATATATATATATTTTGGGTGCTTATCTCTGTGTGTGTTCATGTATGTCTCCTATTAATATCTTTCCCCTTTTTTATAAACCACCAGGAGTCAATCATAAGGACCCACCCTAATCACTTAATCACTCCCAGTGGCCCAACCTTGTGACACTATGAAAAGTAGTCGCACAGGAAGATTCGGGAGACACAAACTATGGTAGGATCTGTCTGGCTCAGGGCCTCATCCATGGCTAAATTAGAAATGCCAAGGTGGTTTAACTTATTCCACAGGTCTGCCCACCTCTTTTGTGAGTCTAATAAAAATGTATTTGTGTTTTAATTGACTTGGCTCATTGAATCAACAGTCTTTATTGAGAGTTATGTGCTTTATGGAAATGCTGAGAAGGCAACACATCGTCTCATCGGCATCCCCAAAGGTCATTTATTGGGCTCTTACTAGGACATAGGCTGACCTGTGTGAGTCCCACGAGTGCCTTTTTTTTTTTTAAAGAATGATTTATTTAACTTTATTTATTATTATTATTATTTTAAAATTTGCTATGGGGCTCCTATGCTCACCAGAAAGACAGAAGGAAACAGAGAAAGAAAGTGAGAAAGAAAGCCATCAGATCTGGGACTCAAACAGTGGTTGGCCATGTGGGAGTCCAGTACCTTACCCACCATGCCACCTGCTGGCCCTCTAACTATGGGTGCCTTTTATGAGACATGTGGCCTGGGTAAGAAACTTTATCTCTCTGGGATTTCATTCCTAATCTGTTTAAAAATGAAAAAGGCTAGATGCTTATTTTATCTGATAATTGTGAAGGTTAATAAAGGTTCTGTAATGTGTAGCACAGATTCTGGAACAAAGTCAAGTCACATGTTGATGACTGTTTGCTGACTGAATAATGGAGTTTGCTTTGAATCAGTTCCGGGCCTTAGAGTCTGCTGTGGTCCTTCCTAGTTTATGCATGGATCATAACCTTTTTCTATAACTCTTTGCCTACTGATGTTTGTCCTTTATTATATTTAGGAACAGATAGATCACTCAATAAACTTTAGCCATTCTTCTTCTGGTCAAAGCATTAATACCCTCACTAAAGAAGCATTTATTCATATATTTCAAATAATTGTGTGGTGCTTGATGCAGTTAGATGCTGGGGAAAAGAGCAAAATAGGTTTTCATACTGTTATCATCTATAAGTATTAAAATGGACAGATGACTAGAGAACTCATGAAAGCTGCTATTTATTCTTTTATATTGACACCTGACAAAAGAAATGTGAGCAGTCCTGCCGTCTCTCACCTGTGTATGCTCTTTCCACTCTGATGCTATCCCAGTAACATGATTTCTTTTAGTATCTACTGTGAGGTTGGCACGGCCCACAGAAAGTCTACGAAGCATCATTTAATTAGGGAATACATTTATGTCAAGGATGAAACCACGGATTTTGTTATGTGATGCCTACCAAACCTGAAATAGCATTACTCAGGTGTTCCTCTGCAGAGTGTACCGCGTTCTTTTATTGAGTTTCAGAGAACTCAGGACAATGAAAAGACACCGATGGGCTTAACACCTGAGAGAGTAAAGTGAGCGTGGAAACGGAGAACACAGAGGGAAGGTTTCTGGAACTCAAAGGCACATTTATTTGATGTCAGATTCTGTGTGGTGAAATTGAATGGAAAGTCTCCTATGAGGTTAACCCTTCCTCTGCCAACCCCCTTAGTTCTCACCATTATTATTATTATTATTATTGGAAATTAGCAGTCAAGGAGGGCCGGATGGTGGTACAGGGGGAAAGTGTGATGCTCTAGGACGTAATCCCACATAGGACAGTTTCCAGATGAAGCCCAGAGATCTTCTCCCTGAGTACACTGGGCACCTGCTTGCCCATGATCTGGGGCTGGCTTAAGGCTGGGGGTAGTTGTGGCCTCAAAACCCTGTCGTGGGGGGGGGGACTGTCTCTCCCTCACTCTCTCTTGCTGTTTCTCTCATAGAATAAATAACTGAACTTTTTTAAAAGGAAAGAAATTAGCAGTTGACTATTAGCCAATTAGCAACCCGTTAATATTTTCTTAAAATTTTAGAGACCACAATCCACATTTTGTTCTTCTATTCAGTAGCTATTTGTGCATGTATATTAAAAAATTAATGACTACCGCACAATGATTTTGCATTTTCAACAAGTAAAAAAAGGTTTGTTGGTATTTGAAAGCTTTTCTGCCGAGAAATGGCAATAAACAGAAGATAGATCAGAAATTCAATGACTATATATATATATATATATATATATAGTCATTGAATATATATATAGTGATTGAATATATATATAGTCATTGAATATATATATATAGTCATTGAATATATATATAGTCATTGAATATATATATATAGTCATTGACTATATATGTATGTATGTGTGTGTATATACATATATATACATACATACATACATATATATAGGAAATGATCTGGTGTGATATCTTTGAAAACAGCCAGGAACCTTTTTCCCCTATGAGTATCCTGAACTCCATTTTCTATGCCTTAAGCCCTCTGATTCTCCAGAGAATTTTGTTGCTTATTTCAACCTAAATACATAAACCAAACCAACCAAACAACCCTTGCGATTCCTCCCTCTGAAGCTGAAAAGCAGTATGGGGAATGGCAGGCTTGTAGACCCTGCCTGGGTTCAAATCTGGCCTCGTTCACTTAGTAGCTGTGCAAATGTCCTAGTCTGCTTTGTGATGCTCGGATGGAACACTGCAGACTGGGTGATTTCCAATGAACAGGAACATTCAGCATGGCTTCGGAGGCTCGAAAGTCCCACAGTATGGTGCCAGCTTTCGTGAGGATAAAATTTTTTTTTTTTTCCTTGGAGAGGTTTTCGCTATAGGGTGCGTGCGCTCGCCAGACAGACAGAGAGAGACAGAGAGACAGAAACCGAGAAATCACCCCCCAGGGGGGATGGCCACACCGCAATCCCTTCTCCTCCATTCTCCTCTCGGGATCCTGGGCACGCATGCACACGTGCCCAGCATGAGTTTTAAGCCACCAGGTCTGCGACGAGAACCGCGGTCGACTACGTGGGAGTCCAGCGACATAGCCATTACGCTAACTGCTGGTCCCTCGTGAGGATAAAATTTTGTGCTGTGCCATCTCATGGCAGAAGGCAGAAGGGCGAGAGGGTGAGAGCAAGAGAGCAAGAAGGGCCAAACTTACTTTTATAATAACCCCTCTCTTGTGATGCTAACCCACTCTACAGGGATGACTAGAATCTATTTGCAGTAACAGAGCTCTCATTACCTAATCACTTTGTTTGAGGCCCGGTCTCCAAAATTGTTGCATTTGGGTGTTAAGACTTTAGGTTTTTAGGGCCAGTAGGTTAAGGCGCTGGACTTGCACATGGTCAGCTGAAGTTCGAGTCTTGGACCTGGCGACTTGAAAATCATGCCAGGTGTGTGTGTGTGTGTGTGTGTGTATGTGCATACCCAAAATTCCAAGAGGAGAAGGGAGAAGGGATTGCGGTGTGGCCATCCCCACCAGGGGGTGGTTTCTCACTTTTTTTCTCACTGTCTCTCTCTCTCCAGTGAGCACATGCACCCTATGGCAAAAACCTAAAAATTTAAAACAAAGAAACAAAACAAAACAAAGCAAAAACAGGCATTCTTATACCCAGGACAATAAAACTGTAATTGTACTCACCTTCTTTTATACAAGTTCTTACAAAAATTTGACTTTTGGGAGATACAGCACAGAAGAGTAAAAGTAAATATGCCCAAACAGTGCTATTTATAGACTCTCTTTAAATAGATGATGTACTTATTTCAGTCAAACTCTTCTAAAGAAAGGATTAGAATGGGCATTTTGCTGGCACAGGCTTTATGGAGCATTATCTAGGTTTGGGGAAAGACCCGGGTCCTGCTCTCATTCAGAATATTCCACAATTCTACATGATCAATTTATCCTGGAGCAAAGTGAACTTCCTATGGATAATCCACTGCTGCTTCTGCTCCACGTGCTTCTCTGTCTTCTTTTTACCGCCTGTCTTTTTTTCTTTCTTTCTTTCTTTCTTTCTTTTTTTTTTTTTTTTTTTTTTTGGAGAAGTTTTAGCTATAGGGTACGTGCGCTCACCAGAAAGACAGAGACAGACAGAGAGACGGAGAGACAGAAAGCGAGAAATCACTCCCGGGGGGTTGGCCATGCTGCAATCCCTTCTCCTTCATTCTCCTCTCGGGATCTTAGGCATGCACACGCGCCCAGCGTGAGTTTAAGCCATCGGGTCAGGGACTCGAATTGCGGTTGACTCGGTGATAGTCCAGCAACATAGTCATTACACCAACTGCTGGTCCCTGTCTTTTTCCTTTTTCTTTTTAATGATAGAGAGCACGTGTACATGTCTGATACAGAAAGAGGGAGACAGAAGCACCTTTAACAAGGTCTTGTCATGCTGCGATCCGTTTTCCCCAGTCCTCCAGTGCCTGAGGAGGAGGCATGCCTGGTGTGTTTCCGGCTGACCCTGGAGTCCACACTTGCCATAGGCTTCCAGGCTAGCAGGACCTTTGTGTTACCTCTGTGCCACAGTGACTGGGCCTTGTCTGTGATTTCTAATGGTTTATTTAGAGGCATGCTGTCATAATTTATTTTCCCCAAACCTATCTGGTGACTAAGCAGGCATTTAATAACAATAATCCCATTTCATGTATAAAGAAACAAAACAGACTTCAAAAATATGCATGAAAATTTGAATCACTGTATCTTTATTTGTTCAAGGCCTATTTCTTTCTTAACCCTACGAAGGTATCTTCTACAATCTCCACTTTTGTGAAAACCCTTTGCTCTAAGGTCTTAGACCACTTAGCTCTCTTGGTTTCTGAGAGGATAAGTTCTCTTTCTTCTGCGATGACTGATCAGCTAAAATAGCCAGGCAGAGGGACCAGCAGTTGGCTTAATGGCTATGTCGCTGGACTCCCATGTAGCTTACTGCGGTTCAAGTCTCAGACCCAGTGGCTTAAAACTCACGCCGGGTGCGTGTGCGTGCATGCCCAAGATCCCAAGAGGAGAATGGAGGAGAAGGGATTGTGGCGTGGCCATCCTCTCTGGGGGGGGGGGGGGGTGATTTCTCGCTTTCTGTCTCTCTGTCTCCCTCTCTTTCTGGCAAGCACATGTGCCTTATAGAGAAAACCTCTCCATAAATGAATAAAGAAAGAAAGGAAGGAAGGAAGGAAGGAAGGAAGAGCCAGGCAGAGCCCATGAAGGCAGACTAGGATGGGGTGGGGCTGCAAATAGGACATTTTTAAAAAAGAATTGTTTATTTAATTTTATTTGTTGTTGTTATTATTATTGTTTTTTTAATTTGGCCAGAGAAAGAACGAGAAATGGAAAATAAGAAAGCAAGCCACCAGGCCACCTGGTCCAGGACTTGAACTGCAGTCGGCCATGTGGGAGTCCAGCACCCCAACCACCATGCCACCTGCCAGCCCCAACAGTAGGACATTTAAGACCCCCGGTGTACTCTAGTTCCTTGAGAAAGGTAACTGTTGTCAGACTGCAGTTTGTCCCATGTGAGACTGTCACTCGACATCAACTCTGCAGCAGGTCAGAGGGCTGGGATCTCTGAGGTCATGGGCCCAAGTACTAGCCTGGCAGAATTATGGTCTGGTTGACTTTTATTTCTGCACTGTACATTCAGAGTTCTCTCCCTTGCTCACTGCCACAGGAAGCACATTTTTTCCTCTAACGCAGTGATTCTCAATCATGGGCGGGGTTGCTCTTCAGGAGACATTTGGCAAAGCCTAGAGACATTTTGGCCAGCATAATTGCAGGGAGGGGGATACCACTGGAGTTTAGTAGGTAAAGGCCAGGGATGCTGCTAAGTGTGTCACTGTCACAACACACAGGACGATGCCCAGTGCAATGAGTTATCTGGCTCAAAGTGTTACTTGTGTTGGGAACCCTTGCCTACCTAAGGTGACAAACTTGTTCCTGCCTGCAGGCCTTTGTGCTGGGTTCCCTCAGTCTGACCCACCCTTTCTCCATACCTCATCCTGGTCAGCTCTTAGCTGCAAACAGATCTTAGCAGGAAGGCCATCCCCTTAAAGGGCCTCCACTGATGTCCCACTTAACCTAAGCCTTTGACTCCTACCCTTGGTTACTCTCGGTCATCCCTCCCACACAAACTTTTTTTTTCTTTTTTTTCATAACACTTAGCCTCGTGAATTGTAAGTTGTTCAGTAGAAACATTCACTTTATAAATCACACGTTTTGCTTCTCACAGAGCCAAGCAATTACAAATGTATTTGAATTTTTGATATGTCTTCTGTTTATTGCTATTTCTCTGCAGAAAAGCTTTCAAATACCAACAAAGGCCTTTTCACTTGTTGAAAATGTGAAATCATTGTGTGGCAGTAATTAATTTTTTTTCTTTCACCTAATTAAATTTGTGCAAAGCATGAGGAAGGGCTTTATCATCCACAGGAGAAGCAAATTCCTCACACCTGACTTCAATCACTCTGAGTAACTACTTCATTAGGACGGAGGCAAGCCCAGCGACAGATCATTAATTTTCATGGATATAATCTGGGAAGCCAAATGTTTGTAGAAGGGGAGTCTGGCAAGAATGGCATAAATGTATTAGTACTTATTAAAAAGAAGCTGCAAATCTGTTTGTGTGCTGCCTCTGCCATGTTATGAATTAAATGTAACCACCAAAAAATACTCAAGTCCCAATGCATCAAGGGAGAGTAGATAGCATCTTCATCCTTTAACAATTTGTGTCTTTTACATTCTAGAATTCGAATTGTTTTAGAGCTAATGGAAAAAAAAATAAAATGGAAATAAATCCAGGAACACTTACACTCTTTCATGCTGTAATTTGACTCTTTTTGTTAGTTTGAACAGAATGAAAGCCAAGACTGTAGGCACCCAAGAGATTGTGTATTCTAAATGGAGAACAAACTACACCTTCTTTCTACGGATCCTATCAGGTTTTAAACATGACTGTCTCAGTACTTCAAAGATAGTCTTAAGAAAACAGCAAAAGTAGAATTATTAGCAAATTCTGTATTTCTTCAAACTAACCCTTTTGGGAGGAGTGATCTCGCTATCTGTGAAGTTTTCTATACTTGCTGAGGAATTAAAATTGGGTATAATACGAACAATGCTATGCTAGTCTTCTATTACTCTTACAAGACTATCGCATCAAATTATAAAATGCTCTGGTGAAGTGCTTTATAGACATTAGCTGAAACTAAATGAAAGTAACTTCTCCTTTTTCAAAGCTAAGTCTTTTTTCTGTCCTCCTTCTCTGAGATTGGTCCCTGCTAATGCAGGCTTGACTCTTTTCTTTGTACCCCACACATGGTCTGTGTATGACAGTTAGATTAAGATTAAACTGAGTGTGGATTTAAAATTAATTCAGTGGAGGGGACCAGCAGGTGGTGTGGTAGTCAAGGTGCTGGACTCTCCATATGGTTGATTACAGTTTGAGTCCCGAACCTGGTGGCTTGCTTTCTCACTTTCTCTCTGTGTCCCTCTGTGGTTAAATTATAATAAATGAATGAATAAAAAAATTAAAAAAAAATCAATTCAGTGGAGGGCCAGCAGGGGGTATGGAGGTTAAAACACTGGATTCCACATGGCCAGCTATGTGGTTTGAATCCCAGACTCAGCAGCTTGATTAATCACACCATGCACATGTGCTTGCATGTCCCCAAATCCTGAAAGTAGACAGGAAGAGAAGGGATTGTGGCATTGCCATCCCCTTGGAGGGTGATTTCTTTCTCTCTCTGGTGAGCACACGTGGCCTATAGCAAAAAGCTTAAAAAAAAATTCGAGGGAGACCAGCAGGTAGCGTAATGGCTATGTTGCTGGACTCCCACGTAGTCGACCACGGTTTGAGTCCCAGACCCGACCGCTTAAACTCACGCCAGGCGCGTGTGCGTGCATGCCCAAGATCATGAGAGGAAAATGGAGGAGAAGGGATTGTGGCGTGGCCATCCCCCCTGGGGGTGATTTCTTGCTTTCTGTCTCTCTGTCTCTCTCTGTCTTTCTGGTGAGTGCACGCACTCTATAGCAAAAACCTCTAAAAAAAAAAAAAAATTCAGGGGACAAATGACAGCTTTTGGCTTTGAAATGACAGCCCTAGATTGGCTCTGCCACTTACTAGCTATGTCAGGCAATTTACTTTGCCTCTTAGAGCAGTTTTTTCCTGAGCTGCATAATGGGAACAACGACTAAATGAGATTTTATGTAATGTATCTAGTACATAGTCGATCCTTGGGAAGCTGTATTTCCTTTTTCTGTAACAATTATCCTATTAGATTTTGAATTTTACTTTGTAGAGCTAAATCTGAATTGTCTATTTTTTTCATTGTGTTTAATTTTTCCTTTGAGTTGAGCTATCATAATTTTCATCATTATGTTTATGGTAGTTTTTTAAAAGTTTTATTTTTTATTTATGATAAAGAGTGTGCATGGGTACATGTGACAAGGTGGAGGTTACCCCTGATAGTGTCTCAGCCTGCCACCATCTTTTTCCCTGAATGTCTAACTCTTCAGGATTGTGGGCATGTGCAAGCCATGTGTTCCAGGTCAGCTTGGCTGAGGATTCGAACCTGCAAAGTTAGCCATGTAGCTTCCAGCGGCAGTCTAGTATACTGTCGACTGTGTCATTTAACACTGGGCCAGTTTATGGGTGTTTAAAACAGAATGTTTGGTCATTCCTAGAGGATGTTTACTTATTATTTAAAAATATTTTTGCTATTATGGCATATGTGCTTGCCAGAGAGTGCCAGAGAGAGAGAGAGAGAGAGAGGGAGGGAGGGAGGATGCATTCCCCCAGAGGAAATAGCCATGCTATAATCGCTTCTCCACAATCCCTTCTCCCTAGCCATGCCAAAATCCTTTCAGGCATATTTGGCATGGTTTCCAGGCAACAGGGTCCAGGACTCAAACTATAGCATCTGCCATGTGGGATCTAGCTGCCTTAACATGTTCTGGCTAGCCCAAGGCTATTTACTGTTTTGCACAAGACTTTTGCTTTTTGTTTGTTTGTTTGTTTGCTTGTTTTTAATAATTATTTAATTTTATCCATTCATTTATTTTAATTTGATGAGTGAGAGAGAGAGAGGGAGAAAGAGAGAGAGAGAGAGAGAAAGCAAGTCTCCAGGTCTGGGACTTGAACCGTGTCAGCCATGTGGGAGTGTCCAACACTTTAACTACCATGCCACCTGCTGGTCCCCACTTTTTTTTTTTCTTTCAATTTTATACAGAAACTGAAAGTCTGAATTGCTCTGATGTACCTAATATATTTTTTTGATTCTACTTCTCTTTTGTGGTAACCACACTGTCTGCATCCTAAGTGGAAATAAGTGGTCTAAATAAACTTAGTGGTCCAAGTTCTTCAAATGAGGGCTGTCCTTCAAAAGTCCAGCATGGATGGTGGCTGTACCATAACTTATACTTATTGTTTTCTTTGACCTTTTAATCACAGTCAGACTGATTCGTAGCACTTTCCCTATACAAAGTGAATGAATAAAGAAATGACTCCCAGATCTAGAGATGATGGCTTCTAGTTACACTTTTTTGTTTGTTTGTTTTTAAGTTTCCTTCCTTCTTGTTTAGAGATGGAGAGGCACAGAACTTGACTGGGTCTCATCACACCAGGACTCCCTCCTGACCCTCATCCCCAAATTCCAGCCAGTATCATAAGCACACGTGTGTGGGCCCATTGTGCTCAGATGGCTCCAGGATCCAATTTTGACCCCCCTTAGGGATCCAGTATTACACAGCTGGCCCCGCAACCTTCACCATCTTGGCTGGGCACTGGTTTCTCTTTTATGTAACAATCATGTTATGTTCAAAGACATTTGAAACCTGGGTAGTAGAAAATGAGACAGTATTGAGACCAGCAGGTGGCGTGCTGGCTAAGGCACCAGACACTCCCATGTGGCCAGTCATGGTTTGAGTCCCAGACCTGGTGGCTTGCTTTTTCACTCTCTCTCTCTCTCTCTCTCTCTGTCTCTCTCTGGTCAAATTAAAATAAATGAATAAATAAAATTAAATAAATAATTCGAGGAAAAAAATAGAAAATGAGGCTGTCTACAGTAGAATCTGGCCCCAGGGAAGGAATACCTGAGAGTCAGAGATGCAGGTTCAAATATCGGCGCTGCCCCTTCAGAGCTGGATGGACCCAGGCATGTTCCTTGACATAGTTTAGCTTCTCTCTCTTTATAACAGCTGTAAGTATTACCTGGGTCTTCATGGTGATTTAATACGAAAGGTGAACATTCGGCAGTGTGGGGCAAACAGGCAGCAAATGCAAATCATAGCCGTCATTATTATTTTCGGATTCAAGTGTGTTGGCTTTCATGGGAGCTGTTTTTTTGTTTTGTTTTGTTTTTGAGAGGTTTTTGCTATAGGGCACGTGCGCTCGCCAGAGAGAAAAAAGTGAAAACTCACCCCTTAGGGGGATGGCCACGCCGCAATCCCTTCTCCTCCATTCTCCTCTCGGGATCTTAGGCATGCACGCACAAGCACCCGGCGTGAGTTTTAAGCTTCCAGGTCCAGGACTTGAACCTTAGTTGACTACATGGGAGTCCAGCGATATAGCCATTATGCTAACTGATGGTCCCTCATGGGAACTGTTTTGAGGTTCAGCTCTAACCTGATCACATGCTAAGAGTCTCCATTTCTACAGAAGCCTCCAATGTGAATTTCTTTTGAGGCTTCCAGGTGGATATGATTGAGTAGCTGCTGGAAGAAGATCTGACAGCTGCCCCTGAGCCTTGTCAACCTGGTTTTGGAGAACTATCAGGTCATCTCACATAAGCTACACTCCTTAACTTTTTTTTTCCACATTATTTATTATTATTATTATTATTATTATTATTATTATTTTGTATATACTTTCAATCATATTGTTTGGCTTACAATGAGACCATTTCGATATGTGAACATTTCTCCCCAGACTCGTTGATCAAAATATCTTCAACTTGTCAGACTTAGGAGCCATCCTTTCTGATAGCTAAGCCCCACCAGTGTGCTAATTTTACAGTTTTTGTTAGCGATGGTTCATGAATCGACTGTGGAAATATGATATTTATCTAAAAATGTTTTACACAAAGAGTGGGATACCAAGAAACACACTTACAGTGAGACACGGTTTCAAAACGAGTGGGGTGGGAACCAGCAGTTAGCGTAATGGCTATGTCGCTGGACTCCCACGTAGTCAACCGCGGTTCGTGTCCCGGACCCAGTGGCTTAAAACTCATGCCGGGCGCGTGTGCGTGCATGCCCAAGATCCCGAGAGGAGAATGGAGGAGAAGGGATTGCGGCGTGACCATCCCCCCGGGGGGTGATTTCTCGCTTTCTGTCTCTATATCTCTCTCTGTCTGGCGAGCACACGCGCCCTATAACGAAAAAAAAATCTCTCAAAAAAAACCCAACAAAAAACAAAAAACAAGTGGGGTAATCTCAGCTGATGGTGTTCAGTCACAGAGTAAATTGCATTTGTGCCTTCAGCACTGTAAACACGTTGGTAGCCTGAGTTGCCTCTAAAAAAAGATCCTCTCAAGGTTAATAATAATCTTCTCCTTCACTTTAATTTTCCCCTGGGCTCCCTAGAGATGTGATGGCAAACCCAGATGCTACAAAAGCTCTTCCTCACTCAGGATGTCTATTCATTCTCCAGCTCGCTAGGGTGTCCCATCCTGCCTCCTGCACTCTGCATGTGCATTAATTCTTCGTTTTCTCTTCTGAAAAATACCTGTGGGGCCAGTAGGAGGTGTGGCGACTAAGGCACTGGATCCCACATGGCTGACTGCGGTTCAAGTCCTAGATCTGGTGGCTTGCTTTCTCACTTTCTCTCTCTGTCTGGTGAGCACATATGCTCTGCAGCAAATTAAAAAAAAAAAGTAATGATAAGTAAAATAAAATAAAAATACCTGTAAAAGCAGTGTGTGTGCTGATTTGGTAAAACACTGACAATGGGAAAATTTCCCATTGTATTGTCTCCAGATTATTCAGTTCTTCTTTTTTTTTTTTTTTTAATTTAGAGGGGTAGGCAGGTGGCACAATGGTTAAGGTGCTGGACTCCCACATAGTCAACCACAGTTTAAGTCCCAGACCTGGCAGCTTGCTTTCTCACTTTCCCTTTCTCTCTGTTTCTCTCTGGTCAAATTAAAAATAACAATAATAACAACAATAATAATAGCAAATAAAATCAATAGTTCAAAAAGTAAAAAAGGATTTAGAGGTGAGTGAGGTGATTGGTGTGGTTTGAATGTGTCCCTCATTGGAAATGTGATTTCCAGTGTGGCAGTGGTAGGACATGGGGCCTAATGGGAGCCATTTAGGTCCTGGGGGCTCCACCCTTACACGGATTCATGCTGTTAATGCAAGGGAAGATTCATTCTCTCTCTAGTGGGTTCCTTGTAAAATGGTGAGTCCAGCCTGCTCTTTCTCTTGCCTTCCCACCATGTGATGCCTTCTGCCATGTTTGACCCAGCCAAAGGGTCCTTGCCTCAAGCCTGCCTCTCAGATTTAGATTCCCAGCCCCCAGACCTGTGAGAAAGAAATCTCTGTTGTTTATAAATTACCCAGTCTCAGGCATTCTGGTAGAGCAGCACAAAACAGACCAAGATACTTCCTTTCTAATAGGGAGTTGTAAACAGATGGCTTTTGTGGCACCAGATCCTTACTCTTTGTATTCATTTCCCTCTGGCCACTTGATAAAGTACCATGGACCGGGTGGCTTAAACAACATACATTTACTGTCTGACAGTCCTGGAGGCTGGAGGTCTGAGATCAAGGTGGTAGCAGGGCCACATGCTCTCTTAAGGAACTGAAAAAGATCTGTTCTAGGGCTGTGTCTTAGCATCCGGTGGTTCACTACCATGTCGCAGCTTAACTCCAATCTTTCCATGGCATTCTCCTTGTGTACGTCGGTCTCTGTGTTCAAATTTCTCCCTTTTTATAAGGACAACAGCCACAGTAGATTACAGCCCACCCTAATTACTTCATTTTTACTTCATTATCTCTGTGGAAATCCCATTTCTAAATAAGACCACATTCTGAGGTACGAGGGGTATGACAGTTAGTTTTGGTTGTCAACTTGGCTGGGTTAAAAAATACCTAGCCACCTGTTAAACCATGTTAAGCCATGACTGGGTATGTTTGTGGTATGTTTCTAGAGGAGATTAACATGTGAGTCTGAGTAAACTAAGAGGGGAAAATCCACCCTCAGCATGGGCTTGTGCCAGCCAATCGATAGAGGGCCCAGAGAGAACAAATACAGAAGGTGTATTTTTTTTTTTTTTTTGAGTGGTTTTTGCTATAGGGCGCATGTGCTCACCAGAAAGACAGAGAGAGACAGAGAGACAGACAGAAAGCGAGAAATCACCCCCCAGGGGGAATGGCTATGGCACAATCCCTTCTCCTCCATTCTCCTCTGGGGATCTTGGGCACATACATACACATGTGCCCGGTATGAGTTTAAGCCACTGGGTCTGGGATTCGAACCGTGGTCATCTACGTGGGAGTCCAGCGACACAGCCATTTCGCTAACTGCTGGTCCCAAGGATTGGTCTTTTTTAAGAGAGCCAAGTAGAGTGTTTGTGTTGCCTTGGATGTCAGAATGCAAGATTCCCCCGACTTTGGACTTCAGGACTTGAACCAGCAGCACCCTGCACCCCACACTTCCAGGTTCTTGGACTGTTGTCCTCAAACTGAGAATTACATCATAGACTTCCCTGCCTCTGAGGCCATTGGACTAGGATGGGATCATGCCACCAGCATCCCAGGGTCTCCAGCTTGCAGGTGGCCAGTTGGGAGACTTCTCAGCAGCTGTAATTGCACGAATCAGTTCTTGTAATAAAACTCCTCTCCTTGGGACCAGCAGTTAGCATAGTGGCTATGTTGCTGGACTCCCATGTAGTTGACCGCGGTTCGAGTCCCGGACCCGGTGGCTTAAACTCACGCCGGGTGCGTGTGCGTGTGTGCCCAAGATCCCAAGAGGAGAATGGAGGGGGAGGGATTGCGGCGTGGCCATCCCCCTTGGGGGGTGATTTCTCGCTTTCTGTCTCTCTGTCTCTATCTGTCTGGTGAGCACACGCGTCCTATACCAAAAACCTCTCAAAAAAACCCAAAAAACAAAAAACAAAAAACAAAACTCCTCTCCTAGTTTTATTTATGCGGAAACTTTTAATAAGTTTGTGGAAAATTGGAATTAAAGTATAAGTTTATTTTGGTGTAACAAATTCTGAAATTCATGCATAATTTTTTCATAATACGCATTTTCCATAAACTCTTTGCAGACCCCTCTTATATATCTTCTTGGTATTTTTGCTCCACAGAACCATGACTATATGGGGGTTAGGACTCCAATGTATCTTTTTCAGTGAGGAGAACACAGAATTCAACTCTTAGCACCTGTGTGCTGGTCTGGCATCGCTAGTCCATTATGTAACCTGTCTTCCTGTGTGTAGTCCCAATGCTTTGCTTGCATTTGGTATAGAATGCCGTTTCTGGCCACACAGGATTCTTTTCTTAGAATTCCAGGTACCTAAGGTTCGACATGGTGAAGTTAGGTCACACAGGCGTAAAGCCTGTGTTATTTCCTTCTTTGGAGAAGTGTTTTAGAAGACCTAAATTCAAGTTCAGTGAGGTTCAGGTTTCATTGTTGAGAACGGGTATTAAAACCTACAAAAGGGGCCAGCAGTTGGCATAGCAGGAATGTTGCTGGACTCCCACATGGCAGACCATGGTTCAAATCCCGGACCTGGTGGCTTGAAACACACTGGGCACATGCATGTGCATATCCAAGATCCCAGGAGGAGAACGGAGGAGAAGGGATTGCAGCATGACCATCTCCCCTGGGAGGTGATTTCTCACTTTTCCTTTTACTATCTTTGTCTCGCTCACTCTCTCCAGTGAGTACCCTGTCTTACCTTAAAGCAAAAACCTCTAAAAATATCCAAACCCTACTAAAACATTTTTTTGCAGATTAATTGAAATATCCCATACTCCATATATAATTTCTAGTACTTGGCAGGCAAGGATATAGTACAAACCTTCCTACTATATTCAATACTTACTGGGTTTTCTTGTTTGTTTGGTTTCGTTTTTTTGTTTTTATTGGGGTTTTTTTTTTTTTTTTTTTTTTTTTTTTTTTTTTTTTTTTTTTTTTGGTGTTTGGGGTGAACTACAGAAACAGAGTCTCCTATCAGAATTTCACAAGTAGGGAAAATTGCGAATCGTGGACTGAAAAAATAAAATGGCAGCTGAGAAAGACTGATCCAAACTCTGCTATAATTTTTCAGAGTGAATATTTTGAGATGAATAATCCATTTATTTTTGCTTTGCCGAATTCTAAGTGCTGAAAGTGGGACAATCATAAAAGGGATTGTTTTAGGATTTGTTTATAAAAAGCTCAGCCCTTTGATGAGATGCTTACACAGTCACATCCCAACCCTGTCTTTGGGTTTACCGTTGCTTCCCACGACATTTTTAAAGAAATTTTAACAGTAATTTTTATTTCGAGCAGGCTGTGCCTACCACCTTTTGCTCATTAACGCGATTTAAATTTGACTCTCAACAGCAGAATGATTGTGCATAGAACTTTTGTACTTTAAAGGGATCATCTCAAATAATAAACATTCATTATTAAAACAGTAATACTCTTATTCTTGTTTTCATCCCTTACGCTTCTCAGGATCTGATTTGACAGAGCCATAGGAGACCTGGCTGGGGCGTGTTAATGTGTAAACATAGACATAGTCACATCTCTTCAAACTATATTATTTTTAATGAGTTCATGTTTTCTCGTTGCCCACCAGAGGCTAAATATATTCATGCCCACAATATCAAAATGAGGAAAGTGGTGTTCATTGTTAACTCTAAAAGCCAGTACGAGATCTGAACTGTATCACCTGAAGGAAGCAGTTACAACCCCCTTTATTACACTCTCTGCGAAAGCCACAAGTATGTCCTTTTGCTTCTCATCATCTCCCCATCTAAAATGGACTTTTGGCCGCATACAAATTCAGTTCTTCTTGATCACTCAGATAAAAAGAAACAAAAGATGTAAGAAACAAGAAATGGACAATTATTTGTTGATGACAACATATATGGTCATATCCTTGATGGAGTCAATATACTGTGTATTCTGGATGGGAAAACTCTATGCTTGCAGTGATACACAGTGAATAAATGTTAAAAAAAAAAAAAAAAAAAAAAAAAAAACACTGAGGGTAGAAAAAGAAAAAAATCCTACCTCAGATGTGTTGTTTATTTTCTGAGCATCTTTAGATGGGAGCTTTTGGAAAGATCGATGGCCATTTGGAGGCAGACTGCACAGCTGTGTGGCCAACTGTGTTGTTGATCTTCAATCTGAATGCCCCTTCAGGTTCCATCTGGGATTGACATTTAACTTGACCTTCTCAGGACGAGAGGTTAATTTCTGAAATATTAGAGTTATGGAGATTAATTTGTGAAGCTGCTTATAATTAAGATGCCTCTGGCTCTTGCATCTGGGCTGGAGACAGCAGACGTTAATGATGATAATCCGTTTTCTCCCAGGGATGACTGAGGTCTGCAGTTTCAAGCTCCACCGACTCCCTGGTACACTGAGTACCTTTTATCATTCTCCTGCAGAAGGAACTGGTGACCTCTGCCAACAGAGGTTCTCTTCCCCCCAAGATGGGAAAGTCGACCAAAGATCTTCCCGATGTGTATATTGAATACAGTCCTTTCTCTTATGTTAGTTATAATAATTATGACAAGAGCTAATTGTTGAGCCAGCCTCTATGCTAAGTGTACAACATGAATCGTTTCATTTGTTCTTTCTAACAACCATGTATCATAGACACTCTTATTATCTGCATTTTGGGGATAACTAAGGGAATTAGAGAACTTTTACAGAATCACACAGTTGGGACTTGGGCAGAACCAGGATCGGAACACAAGTCCCTTTGACTCTGAAGTCTGTGTTTTGAGTCATTATGCCATCCTGTCTCCTGTAAGGTTTGGCGGTCATGGTAATGGTCACTAGAGAACCAGCACTGTGTTGAGTGATTTAATCCACAAGAGCCTTACGATATAAGTAAAAGTATTATTCTCCTTGGGGCCAGCAGGTGGCATAGGAGTTAAGGGACTAGATTCCCACATGGCCAACCACAGTTCGAGTCCCAGACTGGCAGCTTCAAAATCACGCTGGGTGCGTGTGTGCCTGTGCATGTGTGCCTAAAATCCTGAGAGAAAGAAGGGAGGATGGGGGATGGCAGCATGCCCATCCTCCATGGGGGATGATTTCTCACTTTTTACCTCTCTTTGTCTCTCTCTAGTGAATATATATACCTTACGGTAGAAAAAAAATTTCTGTTCTTACAAAAATAAGTATTATCCTCTTTTCATAGAGAAGGAAAGTAAAACACAGAGAGGTGGGGTAACTTTACCAATGTCACACAGTTCATGTGGGCAGTCTGGTGCCAGAACCTCTGTTCTAAGCCCATCTTCCCTTCTTTCTCTGTGCATGGAAATGATTATTGACATCCTCCACAGACAATATGTCTCGATGTTGCATTGGGATATGAAATATAACTTGATATTGTTACCAAACTGGATATTGTGTACCAAACTGTCAGAAACAAGTGAAGAAGCTCCAGTTAAAGAGATTTCCTCTTGGGAACCAGCAGTTAGCGTAATGACTATGTCGCTGGACTCCCACATAGTTGACTGAGGTTCACGTCCTGGACCCGGTGGTTAAAACTCTCGCCGGGCGCGTGTGCGTGCGTGCTCAAGATCCCAAGAGGAGAATGGAGGAGAAGGGATTGCGGCGTGACCATCCCCCCGGGGGGTGATTTCTCACTTTCTGTCTCTCTGTCTCTCTCTGTCTGTCTGGTGAGCGCACGCGCCCTATAGCGAAAACCTCTCCAAAAAAAAAAAAAAAAAGAGAGATTTCCTCTTAATTGGTCTGCATGGAGACCTGGACATTTTTTTTTTTTTTTTTTTTTTTTTTTTTTTTTTTTTTTTTTTTCTCTCCTTCTTCTTTTTTAAAGCTCCCTAAGTGATTCTAATGGGCATCTGAGGTTGAGATTCACTTTCTAGGTAAGCATTTCAGCCATAAAAAAAGAAATGGCCTACTAGGAGAAGAAACATGAAAATTATGTACTGTGGCTAACGGCTGTTCTTTGAAGGATCAGTGAGTCAAGTCTCCATCCACATTCACTCGTTCATTGCCCAGTCAAAAGTTATCAGCATACTCAGATGATCCTGCAAAAGTTATTTCATTTACCTAGTTCTCCACAAAATGTAAATAATGAAGGCCTATTTTATATTGTTTTGGGAAAGATTAAATGAAACAATTGATGTTATGAGCTTAGCTAGCACAGAGCCAATAAAAAAATAATCATCAGAAATAAAGCGCCGAGTCAGTTAGAGGGTGTTGATGTTGATTTAATTGGCTGGTTTTCTAGAACCCTATGAATCTGGTCTAGTGCCTCCGAGATGTAGTTACAAAGTTCCAGCATCTCCACACGGTGTGGTGGAGTGCTTAGCTAGACCACAGGTGACCAGATGCCCCAGTTAGTGGCCCATCGTTTGGACTGGCTGTAGAGAGTTTGGAGTTCTTGGAACTTGGCTCGGTCTCACTGCATTCTGTCGGTTTGCTCAGGTTCTGATGGTCTGAGAAGGAGCCTCGGTAGCATTGTTGTCTTCTTTCTAGTCTTCCCTTTCTGCCTCCTCTTCTTTCCGGAGATAGTTCATATAAGAAGTTAAACTGGAAGAGATGAATTTATAAAACAGAATGGAATACATAGCAGCTCTAGGGAACACCTTTCTATTTTGTAGGATGTACCAACAAGGCCACACAGTGAAAAGAATATTTGCTCTTTTGCCATCAAACTCACAAGACAGTCGCAGGTTTTAAAACTTGGATTTTGGGTTTCTGATCTTGAGACACATCCTTAAGAGGTACAACTATAGTTTCTATCTGTTTTTCTTGTGGGATAGATGGTATTCTGTTTTAAACTTTATTCATTTATTTCTTCAGAGAGAGATACAAGCACCCTCAACAGGGACTTGACTTGTAATTTATCCCCTGTTGGGCTCAGCCGGCTCAGGTCAGGGGCATGCATGTACCCAGTGTGCTTGGGTCTGATGACACAAACCCCAAACCCCTGTGAGCCCAGTTGTGCTACCTGGCCCTGAGATGGTGTTCTTAATGATTGTGTGTAGGACTCGCTAAGTAGTTCAAAGGTTAAGGGAGCTGGATGCTACATAACCAACCACAGTTAAAGCTCCCTTGGCTCAAAAAATACACCAGGCATGTGTGCATACATGCCCCAAACCCTGACAGAATGGAAAAATGGAAGAAAAAGGATTGTGGTATGACCACACACCACTGGGAGCTCTTTCTCTCTCCCCTTGATTAGCTCATGGGCTCTTTGGCAATAAAAATGCATGAAACTTCCTTTAATTTTAATTATTCAATTATTATGTAAAGTGGCTCTATTTTTACTTCTATTTCTTACAATCAAATGAATATTAGGTTTTGAAAACTCAGAGGAGCTATGAAACGAAAAACAAACAAGTATAAATTGGAGTAGATAATGCTGAGGTCAAGTTCAACTGACCAGATTAAATGGCAGTTAACATGTAATTTATCAGAGTTTCTCACTTCCTATGATATAAACCTTCTCTCATGACTTGTGCTTGCTACTGTGTCCATAAGAGGCTTTATGTAGCATTGTGAGTCAGAAAAACACACAAATAGCATCTCTTTGAACATGTCTCTAAATGTTACAGGAAGCCTAGGGCAATAGGGGAAGACCACACAGAAACAGTGCGAAGGTCTGAGGACCAGAAGACCAAGCTCTGGAACAGGCTTGTTGCATGAGTTTCTTTCCCTGCACCTCTGTTTCTTCATCTGAGGAATATTAGAGCAGGAGAAAGCAACAAATTGGGCTCAGTCAGTGGCCCTCAATCAGTGGCTGTTAGTCCTAGGATCACATAAGACCAATAGCATTAGCATTACCTGGGAATCGGTTACAAATTTAGATTCCTACCCCAAGTTACTGAATTAAAAAACTCTAAATTAGGGAAGATTTACTGTTGAGTGAAGCAAGCCAGGCTATGAAGGAGAGGCATTGTATGTCCCCACTTAATATATACCAAGTGTCCACACTCTATGACAGAAACTGATTGACTAAAGAATATAGAAACACAGTATGTGGATGCAAACACCAGATATAGTGTGTGTGAAAGGAGAGGGTCCGAGAAGGACATTTAGAAGAAAAATAGGGAGGCAAAACATTAATGGAACAAAGAAATGTGGTATTATCTGTTGGAGATATTTTATAGTTTTATCAAATGGACTAGGGAGATATGTTCACCTGTTGGAATATTCACTTTGTAAGCGAAGTCATGTGATTGAATGTATAAAAGAAAATGAAATAAAAAATGTAAAAATAAATAAATAAATTTTGCTAAACAAACAAAAAAACAATGGAAAAAAAACTAAGTTAGGGTCTAGAAATCTGTATTTTTTTAAAGAATGTTCTTTTTTTCATGAGGGTGAGAGACATGGGGAGAGAGAAAGAGAAGGATAAGCACCTGCGACAGGGCCTCTCGCCATGTTCCACCCCCAGCCTTCCCAGCCAGCCAGGATCACGGCAATGTGTGCCCGTGGTATACAGGTAAAACCCACAGTCTCCCATAAGGATCCAACATCACTTGAACAGACTTGGTAAAGTCCAGCCAGTGAGCAGGACTTTAACAAACCCTGTAGGAGATTCCAATGCATGCTGTATTTTGAGAACCACTAGCCAAATTATCTTTCTATCTCTAACATTCTATCAGGCTTTCACTGATTTTGAAATAATGAGCAGCTGATACTAATTACATTGCACAGAACATACTGTTGCTTCTTTTATTCGTAGGACACCATTTGGAACCCTGGTTATCATGATCCTGGGTAAATAGGGATGTGTCAAATAATAGGTGTTCCTAGACATTATGTCAGCTAAACCTTCTTAAAAATAAAATTCTCAAATGTGAGAAATGGAAGGAACCTTACAGAGTTACATAGATTAATTATCTCCAGATGCTGTTTAATATTTGGGAAAACTGAGGTCCAGGTGGCTTTGTGACCTTGACATAATCTTTTCGAAGAGAAAAAAAGGCTTAGGAAAAAATAGAGCCACAGATTAGGAACAACCATTGCATTTTACTATGGTTTGGATTGTAGACAGTGCCAGAGAACTACCCGAGCAACTAAATTGATTTTACACCTGTGTGCACACACAAAACAGCAATTAGGAAACAGTGTGTAGCAGATTTTGACATGTATGAAATTATAGAACCAATTACTTTTTACAAGTCAACTTCTGACAGTCATTTCAAACAAAACAGACCCTGGGATCTGTTCCTGAAGGATACGGCTGACAGAATGTCAGTGCGTTTTAAACCTCATTTCATTTTCTGGAGATCACATTTGAGATGGCGAGCAGGAAGAGGAGATGGAAGATGTTAATTTAAATGAAGGATTTTCTTTTCTTTTTTTTTTTTTTTTGGAGAGGTTTTTGCTATAGGGTGCATGCACTTGCCAGAAAGACAGAGAGACAGAAAGCGAGAAATCACCCCCCGGGGGGGATGGCCACGCCGCAACCCCTCTTCTCCATTCTCCTCTCCAGATCTTGAGCACGCACGCACACGTGCCCGGTGTGAGTTTAAGCCACTGGGCCTGGGACTCAAACTGCAGTCCACTACATGAGAGTTCAGCAACATAGCCATTATGCTAACTGATGGTCCCAAGGCTTTTCTACTTTAAGGGTTACTTCCGTTTAAGAAGTGTGTCATCAGTTAAACAGCCTGCAGGTACTGAGAGACCTATGCACTCCCCTGTTTTCCTTTTCTTCCTGTTGTTACTGCTAATAGGGATTTGAAAAAAATCACAGAGCAGTCCAGACTTCGGGTGACTACCCATTAAAGGAACATAGAAATATCTAGAGTTTCTCAAAGCAGAGAGCAAGATCAAGTGATACATTGAAAAGCCACAAAATAGGAAATGAATGGGAGAAATTGAATTCATTCCATTGTCCCTATAAACAAGATTCTACTGCTTGAAGGCCAAAGAGTGCTTTATGAAGAGTCAGTAAGTCATAGATTCAGATCAATCAGTTGTTATTCTTAGGATCTTTGGTCTCTCAGTGTTTGGAAGAAAAATAATCTCAGAATCAGCAAATGGCATAATGATTATGTCACTGGGCTCCTGTGTTGTCTACCATGGTTCAAGTCCCAGACCTGTTGGCTTAAAACTATGCTGGGCATGTGTGTGTGTGCAGATGCCAAAGTCCCAAGTAGAGAATGGAGGAGGAGAGATTGTGGCATGGACCTCAGCCCTAGAGGTGATTTCTCACTTTCTGTCTCTTTGTCTCTGGTGAACACACACACTCAATAGCAAAAATCTCTTAAAAAATTAAAAAGAAAACTAATCTAAAAAAAATTATTAAAACTTTATCACAAGAAAATACCTGGTCCAATATGCTGAGTACTTTCTAGGTCATCAGTAAAATGAGTGCAGCCCCAGTCACAGTGGCCCAGGCAATAAGGCATTCCTGCGTGGTACTGGAGCCCTAGGACTTACTAAGGTTTGTATCCCAGGTTGACTTGAACAGGCTGGATACGTCCAGTCACAGTGGTGACCCTGGCTACCTAGAAGGCTGGGAGGAGGATCATGGTGCAGGAAGTCCCTGTCAGGGGTCCCCTCCTCAATCCCCACTCTTAACAATTATTTAAAAAATAATTGTTTTTTTTAAAAATCTGGAGACTCACTTCAGATGACTGCAAACATTAAAACAAAACAAGAAATAGTAAATGCATATAGCCCCGCCCGAACGCTGCTTACAGCTTTCTCTCTAAAGGATTATCTATTGCAAGAACTGAGCTGCTATACAAGAAGAAAACTGGATACAATACACGAAACAATGGCGTGTGAATATTGGGTGGTAGGAAAACAGCACCGTGATTCACAAGAGAAGACAAAGAAGTGAGACACACCCCAGCTCTCTTTCTGGAAGCACCTTTCCCACTGCGGTACCGGAAAAGGAAGTCAAACACCACCTGCTGATCTCACTACACTGAAGAAAGATCAGGGATACTGAGGCAGCTAGAATTCTATGGGCAGAGCACTGGATAGAGATAGCTGCACAGAGAGTGAGAGGTGGATGGAAGAGAACCCTCGAGATCTGTAGGCGAGATTTCACATCTTCAAATGCTGTTTATCTTAATGTCATGTACACATGATTCTTTGCCATGAGCTTTGACAAAGAACTGGCAGGGCAGGAACAATTACTGAGTAGCCACGAAACCAAAGGTCATACAGAACAGGTGTCTTTTGAATCCCCACCAGAGTGCAAGAGACATCATTGAGTCAACACAGCATTTAGTAGAGATTCCAGAATGCTAATATTGTAATAGTGGGGCTAAATCAGCCCTAATGGTTACAATAGAGGCTCCCTTTAAAGCAGCTTAAAAACAAACAAACCACAAAAATTCAAAAAGATCCCCTGAATTTACAGTGACCGCTAGCTGCCTGACAGAATAATGTGCAACTTCCTTTTAAGAAATTCAACAAAATCCAGTACTCAACATAAAATCTATACTATCTGGTACCCATAAAAAATAAACACATGCATAAAAGGGAAATATGAACTATATCTAGGAGAAAAATCACTTAGATCCAGGAAAGATAGCAGTGATAAAAAGAGCACAGCAGATAAGGACTTTGAAACAACTGTTATTAAGTGTGCTCAGCAGGACAAAGGAGGAGATTTAAAGATAAGTAGGACGTATCGAGGAAAGAGAAGAGATAAAAACAAACCATATGCGACTCCAGGAGTGAAAAAAGTACAAAGCACAATGTCAGAAATAAAGTGTTGGTGGATTAACAGTATATTCAATGCTGCAGAAGAAAGGATGAATGAACTTGAAAACACAGAAATAGAAAAGCCAAGTCAAGAGGAAAAGACCAGAGCCTCAGTGACTTAAGGATGAGTGTCAAACAACGTAATGACTGAACATGTGTGATTAAAGTCACAAAGGAGGAAAACAGAAAACATATTTGAATGCTTGAAAAATGAGAGCGAAAATTTTCAAATTCGTGAATTTTTCTGACAAAAAATGTTTCAAATGTTTTGACAAAACAGTGCTAAACTCTGAAAAGTCACAGATCCAAGAAGCTCAATAAAATTGAAGCAAGAGTAACACACATACACAAATCCATCTAAAGGTTCATGATAGTCGAACTTCGGAAAGATTAAAAAGAAAATCTCAAAGCAACCAGTAAAAGACAAAAATATATACATAGGAACAGAATATTTTTAACATTTGCTGGTCAGATATTATGGAAACAGGAAAACAAGAAAAAAATGTTTCCAAGGTATTAAAAGGAAAACTAAAACCCAAACTGTCAACCTAGAATTCTATAACCAGAAAAAAAATATAGCTGGGGCCTGCAGGTGCCATGGTGGTTAAGGCTCTGGACTCTCACATAGCTGAATGTGGTTCGAGTCCTGGACATGGCAGCTTGAAAAATCACACCAGGCACCTGCAAATATGTGCCCAACATCCCAGGAGGAGACTAGAGAAAGGATTGCAACATGGTCATCCCCCATGGGGAGTGATTTCTTACTTTCCCTCTCACTGTCTCTCTCTGTCTCTCTCCAGTGAGCACAGGTACTCTGTGGGGAAAAAAAAATCTTAAAAACATATGTGGTTGAAAAGTAAGACAAATGAAGAATTTGCTGCATTAGATTAAAAACACAGATCTGGGACCAGCAGTTAGCATAATGGCTATGTCGCTGGACTCCCACGTAGTCGACCACGGTTCGAGTCCCGGACCCAGTGGCTTTAACTCACTCCGGGCATGTGTATGTACGTGCCCAAGATCCCAAGAGGAGAATGGAGAAGAAGGGATTGTGGCATGGCCATCCCCCCGGGGGGTGATTTCTCGCTTTCTGTCTCTGTCTGTCTCCGTATGTGCCCTATAGCAAAAACCTCTCCAAAAAAAACCCCCAGAAAACAAAAAAAAAACCACGCAGATCTGAACTATATGCCGTATACAAGAAACTCACTTTGTACATACACAAAGATATAAAATGGAAAAGAATGAAAAATGATATACCACAGAAACACTAATCATAAAAAAGTTGGAATGGCAATGTTAATATGATGCAAGTACACTTTAGAACATGGAATCTTCCCAGGAATACAAGGGACATTTTGTAATGAGAGATGTTCATTCTTAAAAAACCACCTAGAGTCTGCAGTGTGTATGTCCCTAATAATATCTCCAAGATAACTAAGCTAAAAGAGAAATGAAAGAAGAAATAGACAACTCTATGATTAGAAGTGGAAATTTCAACTTTCTTTTTTTTTTTAACTGATAAAACTTGTATAGAAAAAAAATCAGTAAGTATATTGGAGATTTTATTAACTCTGTAAATCAATTTGACCAAATTGACATTAATGAACAGTTCACCCAACAATAGTAGAATGTATATTCTTCTGAAGTGTGTGTGGAATGACCACCAAGATAATATACCCTAGGCCATAAAACAACTCAATGCTTCTTTTTTAAAGATTTTCACTATAGGGCATGCACACTCACCAGAGAGAGAGAGAGAGAAATAGAGATAGGGTGAGAAATCACCCCATAGAGGGATAGCCATGCTGCAATCCCTTTTCCTCCATTCTCTTCTCAGGATTTTGGGCACACAGGCACACACACACCCCTAGCATGTTTTTCAGACCACTGGGTCTGGGACTCAAACCAGAGTTGGTCATGTGGAATCTAATGTCTTAATCGCCATGTTGCCTGCTGGCCCACAACTCAGTACATTTAAAGATTAAAATCATGTGTATTTTCTCTTACCATAAAATGATTAAATTAGAAATTACAAACAGAAAAATAATGGGTCGTTGGGAATTCATGACGTATTTTTTTCTATGCAAAAATGCATCATGACTTTTGTGACATGTTTTCAAACATTTGGCAATTAAATGCAAATGTATAAGTACCTATGAGTAAAAGAAGAATCACAAAAGAAAATACAAAAAACATTAAACTAAATGAACATGAAAACAAAATATGAGTTTATGAACTGCATCCAAATCAGTGCTTAACAGTATATTTATAGTGCTAGATTATATTACAAAAGAAGAAATATCTCACATAATAATTTGTTTCCATCTCAAGAAGACCAATTTAATACCAAAGTAGAATGAGGTAACGACACAGGTACGAGAAAAAAAAAAATACTAACAGAAAGTAAAATAATAGGGAAAAGAAGCAAAACTAGAAACTTGTTCTTTGAAAAGATCAATAAAATTGACTGATAAACAAATCCCTTGCCAGAGTGATCAGGAAACAAAAGAGAAAATACAAGTGATCAGTATCAGGAGTGAGCATGAAACTATCGCCACACATTTTAGAGACAATAGTGGATAATAAAGTGTGATTTATTTATATATTTTTATTGGGTGGCTATTAGCTTGAGACAGCCCCGAGCTTTAGGTTTCCATGTAAACAAACCAAAGCCCGATATAAACAATAAAACAAAAATTAGAATGAATCAATTAGAAACCTCCCAACTAACCTCTAACTATGTTTTTCTTGTCTTGCTTCCAAAACGTCTTATGAAACTTTTTCTCACCCGGGGCCCCCACCTCCAGGAGAGTGCAAAACTGCCTAAGGTCTGGTGCTACCCGATTCCTAAGTCACTGGATACACAAATAAGACTCTTCAATTTTTTTTTTTTTTTTGGAGAGGTTTTTGCTATAGGGCGCGTGCGTTCGCCAGACAGACAGAGAGAGACAGAGAGACAGAAAGCAGGAAATCACCCCCCAGGGGGGATGGCCACGCCGCAATCCTTTCTCCTCCATTCTCCTCTCGGGATCTTGGGCACGCACACACCCGCGCCCGGCGTGAGTTTAAGCCACCGGGACCGGGACTCGAACCGCGGTCGACTACGTGGGAGTCCAGCAACATAGCCATTATGCTAACTGCTGGTCCCAAGACTCTTCAGATTTTAATGTACCTAATTTTATCTTTTAACGAAGAAAGAATTAACACCAACCAATTGTGTGTCAATAAGCTTTTTTATTTTTTTAAAGAGAGACTTTGCAATAGAGCACGTATGCTCGCCAGAGACAGAGAGAGACAGAGAGACAGAAAATGAGGAATCACCCTCCACCAGAGATGGCCAGGCTGCAGTGCTTTCTTCTCCATTCTCCTCTCAGGATTTTAGGCATGCATGCACACGTATGTAATCATGAGTTTTAAGGCCCCGGGTCTGGGATTTGAACAGCGGTTGACTACGTGGGAGTCCAGTGACATAACCATTACACTATCTGATGGTTCCTGTTTATAAACTTAACAGCTTAAATTTATGAAATGGATGAAGTCTTTGAGACGTAGATTTTTTTTTTCAATATGACTTTAAAAAAATTTTTCATTTATTTATTTATTTGTTGTGATTTTTTGAGCTTCCAGGTCCAGGATTCAAACTATAGTTGGCCATATGAGAATCCAGCACCTTAACTACCAGGCCTCCTGCTGACCCTGAGATATAGATTTTTATTAAGAGACCCCAGAATAGGTTGATTAACCCTTTACCAATTCAAGATATTTGACCTGTAAATAGAATAGTGTCTGCATTAAATGCAATGTGGTATTGTGGATTGGACCCTCAGAAAGAAAATAAACATTAGTAGAAAAATGAAGCCTGAGTAGTCTATAGTTTAGTTGATAGTGATGTACCATGTTAATTTCTTCATTTTCACAAGTGTACCATGGTTACGTAAGATGTTCACATTAAAAGCAGTGTTTTTTCCATCAGGGTTAATGTTTCCCTGGGAACATTTGGCAATGTCTGGAGACTTTTATTTTGGAGGGGACGTGGATGCGATCATCTAGGTAGAAACTGAGGACACTAATAAACGTTCTACAGTGCACAGGACAGTTCCCTGTGACAGAGAACTTTTCCAGCCTGAAAGCCATTGTGCCGACGTGGAAAAACCCCACATTCAGGAAAACGAGGTGAAGGGGAAACAGGGATGCCAGACTATCTTTGCAATTTTTCTGTAAATCTAAAATTATGGTAAATTAAAAGTCTCTTTTAAAAAATTTTTTTTTTTTTTTTTTGGAGAGGTTTTCGCTATAGGGCGCGTGCGCTCGCCAGACAGACAGAGAGAGACACAGAGATAGAAAGCGAGAAATCACCCCCCAGGGGGGATGGTCACGCCACAGTCCCTTCTCCTCCATTCTCCTCTTGGGATCTTGGGCACGCACGCACACGCGCCCGGTGTGAGTTTGAAGCCACCAGGTCCGGGACGCGAACTGCGGTCGACTACATGGGAGTCCAGCGACATAGCCATTACGCTAACTGCTGGTTCCCTAAAAAATGTTTTCTACATAGAGAACTCCAGGTTCAGCTTGCTGCACTGGGTAATTTCATGCAACATTTAAGAAATAAATAATATTGATTCTACACAAACTGTAAAAAATATATAGGCCGAGGAATAGTTCCACTCATTTGATGAAGTCTGCATGATCCTTCCTCCCTTCTTCCCCCTACCCCTCTCTCTTCTTCACTTCTCGTTTATTTATTTATTTGAGAGATTTTTGCTACATGGTGCATGCACTTGCCAGAGAGATGAGAGACAGACGGTGAGAAGTCACTGCCCAGAGGGGATGGCCACGCTGTAATCTCCTCTCCTCCATTCTCTACTTGGGATTTTGAGCATACATGCACACATGCCTGGTGTGAGTTTCAAGTCACCAGGTCCAAGATCAAACCACCAGGTATGGGACTCGAACCTCAGTTGAACACATGGGAGTCCAGCACCATAATCATTGTTCCAACTGCTGCCCCCACTCCTTGTTTATTTATTTGTCTTCCTCTAAATATTAGGTCATTGGGAAAGTCATGATGCATTTTTGAATAGAAAAATACATCATGACTTTCCCATTGACCTGATATATTGCCATTTTATTTCATAGCAAAGAATATCTCAAACTATGAGAAAGAAAAGGCATTCCGAGTAATTTATGGAATATGAACCTGGGTACTGAGGCCTCAGTTGTGCTCCCCTACACAATCAGGGTTACTACCCAAAAGGCATATTTTCATTTATGGTAACAACCTGAGCTGTGAATGGTGACATGACCCTCACCCTTTCTCCTTCCAATGTTCTTGAGTTTGTGATGTAAAGACTAAGGTACAGTCAATGAGCTGCCTGTGTTATTTTATTTTTTTAATTATTTTTAAAGAATTATTTATTTTATTTATCAGTATTGTTATTTTTTTTATTTGACCTGAGCGAGACACAGAGAGAGAGAAATGAGAAAGCAAGTCACCAGGTCTGGGTCTTGAAATGTGGTCAGCCATGTGGGAGTCCAGTGGCCCTGCTGGGCCTGCCTGTATTATTTTAATAGAGCAATGTCAATTCTTCCCATTTCTTGCTCTTCTCTGTTGGGTAAAGAGCCCTCTTGGAGGCCATTTGTAGTCCATACGTTTTAGACAACTAGAATCTGTGTTACCTGGACAATTCATCCCAAGCCCCTGTTTCCCAAAAAGTCTTCCAATTCATCTAGGGTGTTCCAGCCTTTTCTTTTGGGTTGATGTTTTATTATAGAAAAGTGAAGCTATCCAGTGGGCTCATGTCCATTACATCTTTTCCCACGCATTTCATTTTGAGTTTACTTTACATAGATGCCTCTGCCTCATCAGTGGGATTTCAGACATGTGTGTGGGGTCTGGATTGGGGGACAGTGATAAGGTGGCTTTCCAGGTGGAAATCTGTGGTCATGCATGTTCGGGCAAGCTCACAGAGCCAAGCACAGCCCCTTTTCTATAAATTCATAAGCTCTGAGCAGGATAGTATATGCAACTAGGTATGTGCTTGGTTTCCTCAACAACCAGATATATAGAACTTACAGTAGTAGAGAAATAAAATTATTCAGTGTAGATCTTTGCAAACAATCTAATTATATAGTTGTTGATATCTCTGCTGCCCCTGGAAATTTTCCTGGATATCTTTGAGAGTCATAAATTATAGATAGCCTCATCCGCCCACCAGAAAAGCCCATGGTTTAGAAAAAGCAATTTCATGTAAAACCTTTCTCTCTCCTGCCTCGACTCACCAATCAGAAACAGGATAGTGGAAGGTTTGGCATCTTCACTAACCTGGAAACAAGCAGTTTTCTCTGGGGAGTTTAAGGGAGCATGGGTTAATAGGAGCATTTCATTATCTGGTGAAATCTTGGCATGCTTGGGGACCAATTAGGGAACTCTTGAAGTCATCCTTCTCACAACCCAACAATAACTTCAATTACAGTAATTTAGAAAATTGCATACTTTTAGGTAGTGACTCCCTTTCTATAAAATGTTTTGTTCTACTTCATTAAAAGTTTGCATTTCACTGAAACATACGTGTGTGTGCGTGTGTGCTTAATTCGACCCCTGTGGCTTCCTACCATTCTCATTATACGCAGTGTAAAAGCTGTTGGTTTAAGTCTCTCAAGGAAGTAGTCTAGGTCCCTTCCAACTCACTTCATATTCTCTTCTTATAAGACCTTGAGAAGTGAAGGTTTTAAAGTAATAAGGATGTTTGCAAACCATTCGAAGCAACACTCCCAGCCTTCAGCTCTACAGAATAATATCAACATATTCCTGGGTTGGAAAATAGGTCTGGGTTTGCCAAACTATTAAAAGTATTACACAAGGTTGATTAGGGGTAGGAGAGACAGGTAAAAGGTGAAGATCTATGAAAGGAGAGATTGTGGGATTGTAATATGAAAAATTATAAAAACATCACTTAAAGATTCAAAGAATATTGGTTGAATGAATAAACAGATGGACTCCATTTTATTTCATACTTTTGATGGTAATAAGATATAATAAAAAGTCTCCACTCACTGGGATGTCTCTTTTTCAAGAACATGACAAAATTATGTAGGAAAACAATACATGCTAGTACTCAATTGTAAAGTGCTGGCAATTAATGAAGGAAGTCACATTTTTCAGAGTGGCTGGTGAGTTGCTACTCCAGTTCAACTGAGAATCACTGAATGATACATAAAACCCCAGTTGGTTATTAGTAGAGGGATGTTGCAGCTGGCTAATAGGAGACATATCAGGGCCAGTAGGTGGTATGGTGGTTGAGGCACTGGACTCCCACATGATCGACTGAGGTTCAAGTCCTGGACCTGGCAGCTTGTTTTCTCACTTTCTCTCTCTCTTTCTCTGGTGAGTGCACATGCCCTAGAGCAAAGTTAACAATAATAATAATAAATAAAATTAAGTACATAATCTTAATTAAGAAGAAGAGGAGACATGTAAGTATTAGGGATTTGCCCATTGGTGGGAGTGCTCAGAAGTTTCTACTTCATGGAGGACTTGTTCCTAAGATCCCTACAGTTAAGAGTGGCAGTCAGGACCAGCAGTTGGCATAATGGCTGTGTCGCTGGACTCCCATGTACTCGACTGTGGTTCGAGTCCTGGACCCAGTGGCCTAAACTCATGCTGGACACGTGTGTGTGTGCACAAGATCCCAAGAGAAGAATGGAGGAGAAGTGATTGCAGTGTGGCCATCCCCCCTGCGGAGTGATTTCTCACTTTCTGTTTCTCTGTCTCTCTCTGTCTTTCTGGCGAGTGCATGCGCCTCATAGCAAAAACCTCCCCCCCCCCAAAAAAAAAAAAAGAAAAGAAAAGAAAGAAGAGTGGCAGTCATGGTGATCTCATTCGGGAATCCCTCTTCCTTTATGACAATAAACACCATATCTGCCGTCTCTGTGGTCCTGTCCCCGTGTGCCGTGGCCGGGGCTCTGCTCCGCATGCCCTATCCGGAGGTCCGGCCTGACCGGGGCTCTGCCCCGCGTGCCGTGGCCGGGCTCGGCCGCGCGTGCCTTGGCCGGGGTCTGCCCCCGCGTGCCGTGGCCGGGGTTCTGCCCCGCGTGCCGTGGCCGGGGTTCTGCCCCCGCGTGCCGTGGCCGGGGTCTGCCCCCGCGTGCCGTGGCCGGGGTCAGCCCCGCGTGCCGTGGCCGGGGTCTGCCCCGCGTGCCGTGGCCGGGGTCTGCCCCGCGTGCCGTGGCCGGGACTCTGCCCCCGCGTGCCGTGGCCGGGACTCTGCCCCGCGTGCCGTGGCCGGGACTCTGCCCCCGCGTGCCGTGGCCGGGACTCTGCCCCCGCGTGCCGTGGCCGGGGTTCTGCCCCGCGTGCCGTGGCCGGGACTCTGCCCCCGCGTGCCGTGGCCGGGGTTCTGCCCCGCGTGCCGTGGCCGGGGTCTGCCCCCGCGTGCCGTGGCCGGGGTCTGCCCCCGCGTGCCGTGGCCGGGGTTCTGCCCCCGCGTGCCGTGGCCGGGACTCTGCCCCCGCGTGCCGTGGCCGGGGTTCTGCCCCGCGTGCCGTGGCCGGGCCCTGCCTCCGCGTGCCGTGGCCGGGCCCTGCCCCGCGTGCCGTGGCCGGGCTCTGCCCCCGCGTGCCGTGGCCGGGGCTCTGCCCCGCGTGCCGTGGCCGGGGTCTGCCCCGCGTGCCGTGGCCGGGGTCTGCCCCGCGTGCCGCAACCGCTGATGGCCGTCTCTGCTTCCCTGAGCCGCGTTCCTGAAACTGCGTTCCATGGAGATTCACCTACATTTGCGGGGCTGCACAAGACCCACCCTTGGTCCAGCCCTGAGTGCAGTCTACGTTTCCTATTGTTGGGAACTTTATGATCTGATAATTGGAAAAAAAACTCATGTTTATCATAAAAAATAATTAGAATAATAATAATAATGATTGGGGGAAACATAGGAAAGATATTGAATGTTGAAGCGGGGAGATTAATGTCTCTGTACTGACTGACATGCATGGCATTCCCTTTTGAAAAAGCAATGTAATACACTGTAAAGTTATATGTAATTCAATGTAATAAAAAAAATAGATAATAAAAAAAAAGTGAAAAAAAAACAAAAAAAAAAAACAAAAAAAAAACACCATATCTGGTAAAGCCACTCACCCTATTTTCAGCTCATAAAACCCAGCAATGAATTTACATAATGGACGTTAACACATTCCCTATCATCTTGCTTCTCTATCAGGAAAGGATTGTAGTATGTTTTAAAGGGTTCAAATGGAAAAAATTGTCCCACTAACGCACTCATTCCAGTCAGCAATATGCATTTTTAAGAATTCCATAATATATGTACATCATACCTAACTCTGAAGAATTCAGCAAGTGTCTCATACAGTATTATTATCTGCTCACTCTAGGGAGTTTTTTATATGCACTTTATGAGGATTTTAATCATATCTCTTCTTTAATAAAAGTGAAAGAAACAGTAATAGTGCATATAAAATGTTTACAGTGAAATGATGTCTGGGTTTTATACAAACACAAGGTTGAAAAATGTAAGGCTTGGCAGCTTTTATGAACTCACTTTGATCAGGGCTGTTCTAGAGCATGAATTTCCTTATCAGGCTTTAAAGTTATCTTTCTGTTTCTGTGTTCAATAAAATTAAAGAGAATTACCCAGGCATCATAATTAAGACTCTAATAATTTGAACTTGGAATAAGTTTAAGCTTGTTTAAGCAAGTGAAATAAAAGGTGAAGTTTACCTTTGCTATCATTAAGGGTGATACTTGGGACTAGCAGTTAGCCTAATGGCTATGTCGCTGAACTCCCATGTAGTTGACCGTGGTTCTAATCCCGGACCCAGTAACTTAAACTCATGCCAGGTGTGTGTGTGTGCGTGCCCAAGATCCCAAGAGGAGAATGGAGGATAAGGGATTGTGTTGTGGCCATACCCCCAGGGGATGATTTCTCACTTTCTGTCTCTCTGTCTCTCTGTCTCTCTGATGAGTGCACGCGCCCTGTAGTAAAAAAGAAAAAAAAAACCTCTCCAAGAACAACAACACAAAGAGTGATAGTAAATTATTGGAAGAAATGGAATAAACAGTTTTTGATCATTTGAATGTAGAAAAAGCTTCTGATGCAATCAACATTAATTGAGAATACTTTTTCAGGACCTATGGTAGTCATTTTATATACATTATCATGCTTATTCTTTTTTTTTTTTTTTTTTGGAGAGGTTTTCGCTATAGGGCGTGTGCGCTCGCCAGACAGACAGAGAGAGACAGAGAGATAGAAAGCGAGAAATCACCCCCCAGGGGGGATGGTCACGCCGCAATCCCTTCTCCTCCATTCTCCTCTCGGGATCTTGGGCACGTACGCACACGCGCCTGGCGTGAGTTCTAAGCCACCTGGTCCGGGACGCGAACCGCGGTCGACTACGTGGGAGTCCAGCGACATAGCCATTACGCTAACTGCTGGTTCCCCCTCATGCTTATTCTTAACTGTAATCTATGAGAGCGAGATTATTTTCTCCATGTTGTAGTGAAGAAAACAGATTTGGAGAGGTAACTGGCCCCAAATCACATAGAAATAACCAGCATATTTAAATCTGGGTCTGTGAGATTCAGTTCTGTGCTACTTTTTTAGTCCTCACTGCTCGCTTTCCCTCTCACTGTCTTTGTCTCTCTGTCTCTCTCCCCGGTGAGCACATGCACCCTAAGGCAAAACCTTTAAAAATAGATAAATTAATAAATCAAAATGGTAAACGCTACTCCTTCACACCCAGTTTGTGATGGACAATGTGTCTAAGCAGTTGAATCAGCCACCTGTACCGTGATCATTTTAAGCCTGAAGTATTCCTGGGCTATTTATATTGATATTTTAGATGATTTTATCTTCTGGCATTTTTATGCCGCCTGCTAGCAGCAAGGTTCTGTTGCCATTTTCCTATATCTGAGTAATGTTTGGTAGAGAAAATAAATCACAGGGTGGAAGGTATTCATGTGCAACATTCCAGTACTTATTTGTAGGAGAAGTGAAAAATACATACCAGCCCCTGACAAGCATCAGATTTCTCTCTCCATGTTTATACGGGTTTCATATCACTCAGGGAGGACTGGTGCTTGCGTTTTGATTTATGTTCACTGACAATGAAATGTCCATGATGATTAATTACGCTGCTCCAAGATTTTGCCGTGGTGTTTTACCTCTGTAGCCGCAGATCTGAAGCAAATAAATGTCTCTTGTCTTTCCGTAGAACAATAGTTAAACTTTCTTTTGACCAACAGATACATACATAGCTTGTATTGGATGGAATATCGTAAAGATTAATTCATCATCTAAATTTTAATTTTTGAGGGGGATAGTGGCTCCTACTTGTAAACATTTATTTAAAGCTATATAGGTATCTCTCAGGTGTTATACATGGGAATTGAAAGGAATATAGAAAAGTATATTACATGCCTCAAAAATGCCTATATTCTGTGATTTTACTTTTGCAAGTCTGTACTAAAACAGTACCAGAGATTTTTTTGTAAAAGGGATCTAGGTATGCAGGTGATCATTGAAGCATTATATTTTATTTACTTTTTTAGAGAGATTTTTGTATAGGGTGCATGCATTCCCCAGAGAGAGGAAGAGAGACAGAAAGGAAGAAATCACCCCCCAGGGAGGATGGCCATGCTGCAGTCCCTTCTCCTCTTGGGATTTTGGGCACACATGTATACGTGCCTGGTGTGAGTTTTAAGTCATCGGGTCTAGGACTTGACTGTGGTTCACTATGTGGGAGTCCAGTGACATAACCATGACGCTATCTGCTGGTCCCTACGCATTACATTTTAAGTGGAATTTCCAAACATTCAAGTAAAAGGGACAAATACATAAATCTTGAAATAAATATATGATAGAATGTATTAAAAATCACCTCAGGCTGACTCCATCACCTAGAGATTAAGGGAGCTAGATCCCTTAATGGCCAAAAGTGGTTCGAATCCCAGCCCTGGTGGCTTGAAAAATATCCTACACATGTGCACATGCATGTCCCAAATCCCGAAAGCATGGAAAATGGAAGAGGAGGACCTTGTTCAGATTTGTCAGCTCCTGTTCTAGACTAATATCGTGGGAGGGAGGTCTTCAAAAGTTGACAGAAAAGAAAAAGTAGATGGCAAATGCTCATTATGAAAAAACTACACATGGATTTCAAAAGTTTGTGCACCAAAATAAACTTATATTTTGGTCCCACTTTTTCATGACCTCTTTGAAGTTCCCTTTGTGAATCAAAGCAACTTTAATGGGCAAGTCTAAGACCTATGTGATATCAGCTTATTTTTATTGAAAATTTGTCCAATGTCATATACAAATTCTGGAAGCAAATGCCTTCATTGAGAGGCAACAGGACAGGCTAGAGAGAATTCTCAATTTGCACCATATACAAAGTCACACACTGATGTAGATGTTGGCACTTCGTTAGGTGTTGGTTTATTTATTTCTAGAAAAATCTTCCTCAGACTAAGAATTTGTGAGTAACATTAAGGGATTGAAACTAATGACATAATTCCTGTTTCGTATTCATGTTCTGTTATAAAACCACAATTCCCACCGTTTCCATGTTGTTTGTGGAAACTTGTGAAGCCAGCCACAATTTTCTCTCTGTGCATTATTTATTTACCTTTTCTTTGTGGGTAACTTGAGTTTTTGTCTTTATGCTTAGAGTATAAACCAAGGGAGAGTTAGTACTGAATATTTTGTGTCAAATTTCCACATAATGAAGTGCACTCCTTTGTACTGAAGAGTCAAGATTTTCTCTATCCCTAGTCCTCAACCTTTTTAGAGAAATTCCAATTATTGTATTATATTATTATACTTGGGTTGTATTTATTGATTCTTTAGGAACTTCAATCATTTCGATTCTCATAACCAACCAGTAAGCTGTATTCTTTGTCTGTCTTTTGCATCTATTCCCCTTTCACCAACATCTTCGATTTTCTGGTCTTTTAGATCTGCGTTGTTTGTTTGTTATTAATTATTTCCTATTAATACAAGATTTGCTTTTCAGTTATATATTTGGAGATTCTTTTGTGTTTTTAGTTCATTTATGCGTCCTGTTATGATTTTGTCTTCAATTTGTTTCCTGAGTCTGTATTTTCGTTGTATCACATTTTCTTTGAAGTTTTGTTTTCATTGACTTCATGTTTGATTACATTGTTCTATAGTGTAAATCAGCTGAGGGTTATGTTCTCCTGTGGATAGGATTTCATTTTATTTATTCAGATAAGTAGAAAAATAGATTGATAGATACATGTGTGCACACATACATATTTACACACATACACAATTTTTTTTTTTTAAAAAAAACCTCCTCTATTTAATTTTCAGGGTGGTGATTTGTCCTGTTTACATTCTGGGTTTTATTGCCTTGCTTACCTTCTGTTTACTCTAATAGTATAGTGTTGGTGATATCTTCTTTTCTTCCTTATTAATATAGCTCAGAGGGCATTCTTACAATATTATTTATTGTTACTATTATTATTTTTAATTTTCTGAAGGGCATGTATGCTCACCAGAGAGAAGGAGTGAGCGAGCTAGTCGCAGGCTTAAGACTCAAATGGCAATCGGCCATGTGGGAGTCCAGTGCCTTAACCACCATGCCACCTGCTGGCTCCAGAGTTGGTTACTTTTTTTGCCTCTCAGTCCCATGGGTCCTTGGCCATTGTTCAGTTACACTAGTTATGTCGTAACTTGGTTTTGTATCTGAAAAAATAGTAATGGAGAGGATAGTGTGTAGGATTGGGAGGATACACTCGGCTTGGGCTCTACTCTGTGTTCTGAGATTGTGTTTCCTGCCCCGTGCTGGTCATTACTATGCTTCTTAAGAAAATATGTTCCATGGTGAAAGGAGTACTTTCAGCTTTGAAACCATTTCTCCTATTAAGAAATGAAACGTTCACATCTGTCAGACTGTGTCCTTCCCAGCTTCCTTTTCAACTTTTCCTTAGAATAAGGCTATTCACATAGTACTTTGCTTTTCTGAGAGTATTAAAGAAAGTTCTAGGGATTTTTAAAAAATATATAGATATATTTTTTAATTTTTAATTTTATTTATTATTTTTTTGGAGGAGTTTTTGCTATAGGGTGCATGTGGTCATCAGAAAGACATAGAGAGACAGAGAGACAGAAAGCGAGAAATCAGCCCCTGGGGGGAAGGCCATGCCATAGTCCCTTCTCCTCCATTCTCCTCTCGGGATCTTGGGCACGCACGCACACGTGCCTGGCATGAGTTTAAACCACCAGGTCCGGAACTCAAACTGCCATCGACTACATGGGAGTTCAGCAACATAGCCATTACGCCGTCTGCTGGTCCTATTTTTTTTATTTTTAATTTGCTAGGGGTGCATGCACTCTAGAGGCTTGAAAAGCATGTTGGGTGTGTGTGCATGTGTGCCCAAATTTCTGAGCGAAGAAGGGATCGCAGTGTGGCCATTCCTCCTGGGGGTGGTTTCTCAATTTCCCTCCCACTCTATTTTTCTTTGGTGAACACATGATCCCTGTAAGGAAAAAAAAGAAAAAAAATAGTGTATCTTCTTGGAGAATTGACCCCTTTATAATCATATAATGTCCCTCTAAGTTTATTTGGTTGGCTGTTTTTATTTAGGCTTCTGCCATAGGGCACTTGTGCTCACTGGAGAGACACAGAGGGAAAGTGAGAAATCATCCCCGGGGGAATGGCCACATTGCAATCCCTTCCCCTTCATTTTCCTCTCAGGATTTTAGTCATGCGTGCACATCGGTCTGGTGTGACTTTTCAAGCCACTGGTCTGGGGCTCAAACTTCAGTTGGCCACGTGGGAGTCTAGTGACTTAACTACCATGCTACCTGCTGGCTCCAGGTACTTGGTAAGTTTTTATAGTCACAATTCTGTTTCATATGAAATTAATTTAGTTAATTTCTTTAGATTAGTGCCATCTTAGTATTTTAGCTATAGCTTATAAAATCTCTTCATTTGGTTGTAACTTCTTTTTTCCAAAAATATTACACATATTTTGTATAGAACGTTAAGATAAAGCAAAAATAATAGAAAAAAATCTATAATTTATATCCACTATCCATATCGAAACCTTGACTCTGAACTTTTTGTTTCTCTTTAGAAATAATTTTAATACTTACATAGTTGCATTTAGAAAATATTCTGTGCATACTTAAGAATATGTACTTAAATGGAAACCTGTATATAGTCTAAACAGCGTCTTGCCCTAGCCCATGGGATTAATTATGTACCCCAGAGAATTTCTCACTTCAGTAGCTACAGAGGTGCCTCCTTTGAAACAGCTGCCCATTATTCAGTTGTGGAAAGCTGGCCCCTATCGATGAACTGTTTCATGGGCTTTGCTGTTATAAACATGGCTGTGATAAATATCTTATACACACAACCTCATCAATATGCATATGTATGTGTGGCTATGTGGCACGTTCCAAAACACGGGAGTCTTTGATGAGTGAGTGTATGTTTTACATTTTGATAGGGACAGATGTTACTAAATTTTTGTCCTTGAAGGTTCTACCAACTTGCTTTCCCAAGAGCCTCATATAAAAAGAGCCTTTGTTATGGCCTTGTCAACATAGCATTTAACAAATTTTCTATCACGGTGCTCTATCTCACAGGTTTTCTATCTCGTTATAGTTTTATTTCTCTAAAAGAAAGGTTAAGAATCGTTTCATGCACTTAACAGCTGTATTTCCCTGTAAATCAGCTGTTCATATTGTTTGCCCATGTTTCAATTCAACCGTTCTCATTTTGTGTCTCGTAAAAATTTGCTGTATATCAAAAACATTTGTGATCTCTGATATAAGTTGTAAATATCTTTTTTGCTGTCTTTTTATTTGTTTCTTTTTTTACTTTTTTTTTCCTTTTTATTATTATTATTATTATTTTTTTTTTGGAGAGGTTTACGCTATAGGGCGCGTGTGCTCGCCAGACAGACAGAGAGAGACAGAGAGACAGACAGAAAGCGAGAAATCACCCCCCAGGGGGGATGGCCACGCCACAATCCCTTCTCCTCCATTCTCCTCTCGGGATCTTGGGCATGCATGCACACGCGCCCCGCGTGAGTGTTAAGCCACCGGGTCCGGGACTCGAATCGTGGTCGACTACATGGGAGTCCAGCGACATAGCCATTACGCTAACTGCTGGTCCCTTATTGTTTCTTTTTTAGATTTTTGTCATAGGGCATGTCTGCTCACTGGAGACAGACAGACAGAGGGAAAGTGAGGAATCACTCCCCAGGGGTAAGCACTATGCCGCAATCCCTCCTCTTCCATTTTCTTCCTGGGATTTTGGGCATGTCTATACATGCTCCCAGCATAATTTTCAGGCTGCCAGATTCTGGAATTAAACTGTAGTCACCATTTTTTTTTTCTTTTTTAGGGGGCCTTGCTTAGGTGGTTTTTGTTGTTGTTGTTGTTGTTGTTTACTGTATAAACATTTATAAGGCTTTTTGTGTAGCAGAAGTTAAATCTTTTGTCTTTACTTAGTATGTCTCTGGACTCTCTGACATCATAGGGTACTTTTCTCTTGTGACCTTAATTTTAAATAATTTCCACATGAGTTGGTTTTTCTAGTATAGTTACCATTTCCTTTTTGTTTCATTATTTCATTAGTAAGGTATTTTGTCTTTTTGTTTTTGGTTTGTTTGTTTGTTTTTGCCATGGAGTGCATGCGCTTTCCAGAGGGAAACAGAGAGAAGGAAAGTAAGGAATTACCCCTCAGAGGGGGATAGCCATGCTACAATTCCTCATCCTCCATTCTCTTCTGGGATTTTGGGCATGTCCACACATGTGCCAAGCATGATTTTCAAGCCACTGGGTCTAGGACTTGAACTGTAGTTAGCCGTGTGGGAGTCTAGATGCCTTAACTACTACATCGCCTACTGGCCCTCATGAGGTTTTTTTTTTTTTTAATTTTATTTAACTTTACTTATTATTACTATTTTAATATTTCCAGACACACACATACAGAGAATGAGAGAGAGAGAGAGAGAGAGAGAGAGAGAGGGAAAGTGAGAAAGCAAGCCTTCAGGTATGGGACTCAAACCACGGTTGGCCATGTGAGAGTCCAGCACCCTTAACCACCATGCCATCTGCGGGCCCCCATAAGATCTTTTTAAATCTTGCTACAAAGTAAAGCGTTCATCCTCATTTTTTTTCTAGGTTGCTATTGAATTTTCAAACATTATTTTTTTGAATATAAATATTTCCTCCTTGATTTAAAATAGTACATTTACTATATATTAAATTTCCATGGGTCTACTTCTGAACACCCTATTTTGTTTTCTTCACTGAATACCTATCAAAACAATGTCATTTATTCTAATATTTGTGTGTGTGTGTGTGTGTGTGTGTGTGTATGTATACATACATATATATATATATAATTTATATTGCTATATACATAAAATATATGTCATACATTTTATGTTTGTTTGAGATGCTCTTCCACTGATCTTTATGTATAGAGACAAACCTTATGTTCCTTCTTGGGTCCCTTAACACTAATTTCTTTGTTCTCTGCTTTGGTTGCTCTCCCACCTTGGTTGATTTTTCCTGTACTTTTGGGCATGAACAAAACATCATATTTTGTGGACCAACAGATGGCATAATGGTTACATTCTGGACTCCCACTTGGTTGAACGTGGTTTGGGTCTCAGACCCAGGAACTTAAAACTAACGCCGGGCGCGTGTGCGTGCATGCCCAAAATCCTGAGAGGAGTATGGAGGTGAAGGGACTGCGGCATGGCCCACTCCCGTGGAGGGTGATTTCTCACTTTCTGTCTCTCTATATCTCTCTGGTGAACGTATGTGTCCTATAGCAAAAATCTCTCTTAAAAAAAAAAATAGAAAGAACACCATATTTTGGAGCCTAGATTGTACATCCTGAGAGACCCTGAGGGGATGAATAAGTCAACCTGCTCGTGTGAGACTGTTAGTTCTGGGTAGCTAGTGTTATAAAGGAGAGAGCCAGACACATAAATCCTCTCTCCTTGCAAACCATCTAGAGAAGTCCTCCAGATGGACTTCATGGCTTGAAATAGAACATAGTGAATGTAATGAAGGACCAAGGTAGGCTCACTTCCAGGGTCACAGGCAGCAGAGGTGCTACTGTGTGATCCTCGAATCATACACAAAGTCCCGAGGTTTGTGTATCAGATCTGTGTTTACATACAGGCAGTGCCAGTGACCCTGGCTGGCCACAGTCTGGGGAGAGGATTGTGGTGTGAAGACCCTGTTGAGGGTGTCTGTTAATTGATCTCTCTCAGATGAAGAAAATAAGTCAATTTTAAAAAATGAAGTACCAAGCTAATGCCATGGACATTGAATTTGTTCCAAAATGATAAGTCAGATGTATTTCAATGATTTTTCAGGTATCATTGTGACACTCCTGTTTTATAAGCTTTATAATAATGATGGCAATATGCAATAAAGTCTCAATCGATTTACCAAATAAAGTTTTTGTGATAAAACCAAAAAGGTTTGAATAACTGTATATGGATGATCTGGATGTCTAGTTCTGAATAGTTTATGGCAGGAGTAATTTGTGTATGTATAGATTTCCACAGTGCCTTAGGAAGAATACTGGCCATTCATCAAGTTCTAATTATTGTAGTTAGGACAACCTGAGTCCACCATTTAAGTCTGTCATGGCTGTCTGTATTGCTCAAGGGTTGGGCCATATTCACTGATCTCCTCTTCTGGGTTTGGCATCATGGTAGTCACTGAGGAAGGAGGAACTATTTCAAATAGGACGTAAAAGATACTGTCGTTCTCTTTCAAGAGCATAATGAAGAGTGCTAGGAAATTTACTACAGAGCCAGTGATCTGAAATCTTATTAGTAGTAGCTTCTGTCTCATAAAATCTCTTGTTCCACATCGTCACTTGTGGTATTTTGGCCTGTCCTTTGCTAAACAGACATACTAACTGAATACGGGGGCAGACAATGCTGACTCTATCAAAAAATAATTAGGTTTACAATGATAAATATATATTTTACCATTTTCATTGATTAGATGTATCTCATAACCCAAGGCAAGTGATTTTTTTCAATCCTTTCTCTTTTTATATTTTACCATAGAGTTGAAGCTTTGGGAGAAAACGCACTTAAGTGTTCATGTTTTTTAAAAAAACAATAGATTTCTTAAGACCTGCCTAAAAATGTACATGTTTCAGGATGAGTAAGCATAGTCTTACAAGAATTATTTTTAGGGACCAGCAGATAGCATAATGGCTATGTCGCTGGACTCCCATGTAGTCAACCGCGGTTCAAGTCCTGGACCCGGTGGCTTAAACTCACGCCGGCCGCGTGTGCATGCGTGCCCAAGATCTCAAGAGGAGAATGGAGAAGGGATTGTGGCGTGGCCATCCTCCCTGGGAGGTGAGTTCTCGCTTTCTGTCTCTCTGTCTCTTTCTGTCTTTCTGGCTAGCACATGTACCCTACAGCAAAAACCTCTCAAAAATTATTTTTTTATTTAACTTCATTATTATTATTTTAATATTTCCAGAGAGAGACACGAAGAGAGAGAGAGACAGAAAGGAAGAAAGCAAGTCTCCAGGTCCAGGACTCAACCACGGTCAGCCATGTGGGAGTCCAGCAGTCTTTACCACCACGCCTCCTGCTGGCCCCATCTTACATGCATTTTTATGATTATGACAAGAAGGAAAATGAAACTTAATGTTCTGAGGTAGCTGAGAAATGATCAGATGGAAGGGGCTACTACTTGCTTGTATTTATTTATTATTGTTATTACTATCATTATCATCATCATCGACATCAGACCTGGCTGTAGTACCAGAGAGCTTGACAAGGTAATATTTTAAAAAAAAGGTTGTGTTGTCCTTAGGTATTTTGAATGATGGTAGCAGTAGTTGATAGCTATAGGCCCTGGTCAGAGGTTCGAAGCCAATTACTGTATTAGTTAAGTTTTCTGTGTTGTAGTGACAGCTCTCATGGCCGGGGCAACCTGAGGTGTATTCCCCCAAGATGAAGTCCATCCCATCATATGGTTTGGATAGACCCCCAACATCTGGTCCTTAGGGTCTCATTACCACTCCCTCTTCGTTATTACTTCTGTGTTCTGTGTCCATCTTTATATGATGGATATTGTCAGACATAATACTTCTCAACAGCTAAATGATGGGCAGAGTTACTTGGTTACTGGTAAGAACTCGCTCTCATTGCAGCTGGGAACCAACACACCTGAAATCCAGCACGCACCCTTTACTTACCCTTTACCAAGTTGCTTGTCAGTTATTGCCAAGCCTGTTTTCCATGGGGACCTGGAAACTCCTCCACTCTTCTATTTTTTTTTTTTTTTAAGGAGAGGTTTTTGCTATAGAGTGCATGAGCTCGCCAGCCAGACAGAGAGACAGAAAGCGAGAAATCATCCCCCAGGGGGTATGGCCATGCAGCAATCCCTTCTCCTCCATTCTCCTCTCGGGATCTTGGGCACGCACACATATGCGCCTGGCGTGAGTTTTAAGCCACCGGGTCCGGGATGCGAACCGTGGTTGACTACATGGGAGTCCAATGACATAGCCATTACGCTAACTGCTGGTCCTCACTCTTCTATCTTCATTGATCCTTTAGTTTTGCTCTGGTATGGCCCATAGCTTCATCATAGCTCTTGCCTTGTGTTTAAACCTGCAGACTTGTTTCCCTGCTGTCACTTCCTGCACATGTACAAGGGGCGCGATTTGACCTATAAGCACTCGTTAGTTATGCTCCTCCATAGTATAACTATCATGCATTATTTTACCAAAAGACCTTTTCACCATCAAGGGTGAGACGAAAAAGAACAAAGTGGGTAAAAAGATGATCAAACTCCATCCTTCAATTTTTTATTTTTTAAGTTGTTTTCCATAGAGCTGCATGTGCTCACTGGAGAGACAGAGAGAGACTGTAAGAGGTAAAGTGAGAAATCACTGCCTACCCCAGCTACCCCCGTTCCAGGGGTATGGCCATGCCACGGTCCCTTCTTCTCCATTTTCTTCCTGGGATTTTAGGCACATAGGCACATGTGTCTAGTATGATTTTCAAGCCACCGAGTCCAGGGCTTGAACCATGTCAGCCATGTGGGAATACAGTGCCTTCATCACCGTGCTACCTGCTGTCCCTGATTCTTCAACATTTTAATTGTATATTTTAAAATTTATGGATACGAATCCAGAAGGCAGATACTATGTCTTACCTTTGTGTACCAGAATGCAATATATTAAATTGTCGAGAGTCATGACACATTTTTGCATAGAAAGACATAGAAAAATAGGTCATAGCATTCCGAGTCACCTGACTGTTCATGATACGTGGTAAGGGCTCATTCAATGTTTGGTTTAACTGGATAAAATATTTATCTGTATTTTACTATTGAAGGGAGACTTTCTATGCTTAGCGATATTTCTTTTTTTTTTTTTTTAATTAATTGCCAGAGGGTGCATGAGCTCATCAGAAACAAAGAGACAGAGACAGAGACAGAGAGAGAGAGAGAGAGAGAGAGAGAAAGCACCCCCTAGTGGGATGTGGTTACACTGCAGTTTCTTTTCCGTTTCTCATTTCTTCATTCTGTTGGAATTTCGGGCATGCATGCACACATGCCTGGCATGTTTTAAGCCTCCAGGACCTGGATTTGAACTGCAGTTGGTCCTATGGGATCCATTTCCCTTATCCTCCACGCTAGGCTAGGGACTGGCCCTAATTTAATGAACTTGTTCCAAGTTCCTCTGGATGACATTAATAAGAAAGGGGTTGACAGATTTTGGCTGCAGAGCCAAGACAAGATCTTTAGATGATTTAAGCTCCTAGTATTTTCTAGTTTGGTCCTTCATTGTCTCACCAGAATCAGTAAGATTTTTGGTACTAGGAAGTCCAAAGAAAATAGTTTAAATTTGCTTGCGAAGGCAAAAAACAGAGACCATTGCAGAGTGGCTCCTGGCTGGGGAGCTAAGAAAAGCAATTGTTTGTTCTTAGGTTTTTTGAAGATGTAAATAGACCTCTGTGGAGAAATCTGGGGGAAAGCTTAGCATTAATTAAGGACATTGGCCTAGAAAGTCAGGAGATTTATTAGAAGATAACCTATTTTTATTGTCTTGCTGTAAAATAGCAATAGGAGAACACATCAACTGGTGAAGAATTATGGCACTTATTAAATATTAAATATTTATAATTTTTATAAATTATATAGATAATATACACCGTAAGATTATAATAAAATTTATAAATATTATAAATGGTACCATTAAGAAAAGAAATAAGAGCATCTGTGTAAATGCTTGAGAGAGGACTGATGTTAATATTGGTAGGCTGGTTCAGATTCTTTTTTTTTTAGGGCATGTGCACTTGACAGAAAGACAGAGGCAATGGAGGGAAAGTGAGAAATTACCCCCAAGGAAGGATGGCCACATCACAATCCCTTCTCCTCCATTCTTCTGCAGGGATCTTGGGCACACACACATGCACACATGCCTGGCATGATTTTCAAGCTGCTGGATCTGGGACTGGAACCATGGTCGGCCATGTAGGAGTTCAGTGCCTTAACCACTACGTGACTTTCTGGCCCCCAGAATCATTGTGATTTTGGTCTAATGGAGTGAATTTAAGTCAGAAAAATTGATATAAGGGGCCGGCAGATGGCATGATGGGTAAGGGCGTTGGACTCCCATGGCTGACTGTGGTTCAGGTCCTGGACCCGGTGGATTGCTTTCTCACTACTCCCCTTCTCTCTCTCTCTCTGTTCAAATGGAAATAAATAAAATAAAGTTCAACAAAAATAATGAAATAATTCTTAAAAAAAAAAGAAAAATTGATATAAAATACTGATCTTGGGGCCAGGAGATGCCATAGTGGTTAAAGAGGTGGATTCCCACATGGTCGACCACAGTTTGAGTCCCAGCCCTGATGACTTAAAAATCACTCTGAGCACTTGTGCATGCATGCCCAAAATCCCAAGAGAAGAGTGGCAACAGGGGGTACAGCGTGGCCATCCTCCCTGGGGGTTATTTCTCACTTTCCCTGTCTCTGTCTCTGTCTCTCTCCAGTGAGTGCATGAGCCCTATGGTAAAAATCTAAAAAATAAAACAAAAACGAAAACTGACCATCTTTGATGATCGATGGTCATATATTTTATTGAGGACAAGGACTGTTCTGAGGTTACTGGGAACATTCTGTTACATGATAAATATATTAAATTTATGTATAGTACATGTGCCTCAGTTTCCTTATCTGTAAAATGAAGTAACAATGATGTGTACTTTAGAGGTTTGTAGTAAGGATCAACTGTGTTCGTACAGAGGTAGCACTTGGTGCAACACCTGGTGGAGGGTCAGTGTCCATTAAGAGTATGGTGTTAGTGTCACTATTTTCAGTCCTAAGGCTACTTTATCTCATCTTCTCTGAAACCTGCTAAGTTCCCACAATTGAAGAGCAAGTGACAGGAGATTCAAAGTAGATATCCAAAGGTATTGGTAAAGAAATCTAAAATTTATAAATTGTAAAATTTGTCCTTTAAGAAGTAGTGGTGTCTTTCAGGAAGATAAAGAAGGCAACAAAGAGAGTAACTTGTGAGAACATGCAGATTAGAGGAAACATCTACCTATAGAAAGTGACAAATTGTGAAGTTGTGAGATCCCTTCTAGATTATCAGTAATTCAAATATCTTTCTGATTTTAGCATTTCAGAAAGTAGATTCACTTTTTCTTTCCATTTCTTTAAATAAGTCTTTAAGTAAAAACAGTAATAGTTACTTTTTTTTTTTTTTTGAGAGAGAGTTTTTTTTTTTTTTTGCTACAGGGAGTGTGCGCTTGCCAGAAAGACAGAGAGAGACAGAGAGACAGAAAGCGAGGAATCGCCCCCCAGGGTCAATGGCCACACCGCAATCCCTTCTCCTCCATTCTCCTCTCGGGATCTTGGGCACTCACGCACACATGCCCGGCGTGAGTTTAAGCCACCGGATCCGGGACTCAAACTGTGGTCAAGCCACATGGGAGTCTAGCAACATAGCCATTACGCTAACTGCTGGTCCTGTAATAGTTACTTTTAATGAAGCATGATCCTTATGCTAGACATTGGATTAAGTGCTTTATGTGTACCATCTCATTTTAAAATTTAAATTTAGGTAGATAAAATTAGCCCCCATTTTACACATGACAAACTATGGACTTAAAAGTATCTTGTCCAGTGTCACGGACTCAAGAAAAGATAAAGTGTAATACGATCATTGGAGGCCTCAATTTTCTCATCTATAAAATAATGGGATTATATTTCCAGTAAGTCTTCTAGAGGCCTTGTGCTGGAATTTTCGCTGGTATTTAATACTGACTATTGCCAAGTTGTTGCTTCTGCCACCTAGTGGACACTGTAGTCATGACCATATTAGCATTGCTAATCTTGGGCTGGTAGCTTTAAATTCTGGAACATTAGAGAAGGCTTAGAATAATTCCCTTTATGAAGAGAAGAATGAAAGTTAGAAAATGAAAGTTGTTTTCCAGAATACCAAAATAATGATAATAATAATCAATACATGAGGGCACTTCCAAAAGTTTGTGGGAAAATGGAGTCAAAGTACTAGTTTATTTAGGTGCAAAAAAAAAAAAAAAAAAAAAAAAGATTAAAATCCATGCATAGTGTTTTCATAATATATATTTTTCCATAAACTTTTTGAAGAGTCTCTCATATAATCACGACTTTCGTTAGGATTACACTTAATATTTAATTTATGACAGTATTTCTGCCAAGTGATGTTAGTACTTCTGGAATGTGCAGTTTGTCCCATTTGCAATGACTTTATTTGTACCAAGATTACTGTATAGCTCAAGATAAGGTAATTTCTTAAAAATATTTTTTAAGAGAGGTTTTTGCTATAGGGTGTGTGCACTCACTGGAGAGACAGAAAGACAGAAAGCAAGAAATCACCCCCCTGGGGAGATGGCCATACTGCAATCCCTTCTCCTCCGTTCTCCTCTCAGGACTTAGGGCACGCAAACACAGGCACTCGGCATGAGTTTTAAGCCACCAGGTCCTGGGCTCAAACCATGGTTGACTATGTGGGAATCAAGTGACATAACCATTATGCCATCCGCTAGACCCTTAAAAATAAATTTTAAATGAACTGTGCAACAACATATAACTTCAGACATAATAAAAACCTTTGAGAAATTATTTTATTGAATACTATAAATGATATTTAAGAGTTGTGGTACTCAATAATAAGCATTTTGCATTTATAAGGAAATTGTGTCAGTCTCTTGCTTTTCTGTTGCTCAAGAAGCTCCTTAAAAGATTGCCTTTAGATTACTGCTGTAGCTAGAAATGCTGAGAGTTGAGTTTCTTCCATGAAACCTCATCTCATCCTTTTTTCCCTTAGCGTAGGAAATCTAAGTATCCCATTAAACAGGGGACAAAGGGAAAGAAATGAAAGCGTAAGGCTTGGAGCAATTGTAGGCTATATTAATGCCCCCGGGACCATAAATCCCAGCTTTCTTATCAAGAATGATTTCACAAATTCTCCTTGATGGGAGAAGATGTTCTTCGGATAGATGAGGTCTAGATTAGACTCAGACACAGATTGTTATGTGGCCTCGGGCAAGTTATTTAACCTCTTTAAGACTCAGTTTCTTGAGGTGTGTTTGAGACAGTACCGTGCCTTATTTTATAGGTTTGCGGTAAGGCTTGTATCAGATGAATATGCTGTAAAAGTACAGGCTATGAATATCAGAAATGACATAGCTAGACTGAAAAGCAGTGAGTTAGGCTGTGTTTTACAAAAGAAGAATGCTAGAGAAGAAAATAGGGGGACCAGCAGTTAGCGTAATGGCTATGTTACTGGACTCCCATGTAGTCGACGGTGGTTCGAGTCCCGGACCTGGTGGGTTAAACTCATGCCGGGCGTTTATGCATGGGTGCCCAAGATCCCGAGAATGGGGGAGAAGGGATTACGGCATAGCCATCTCCCCTGGGGGGTGATTTCTCGCTTTTTGTCTCTCTGTCTCTGTCTGTCTGGCAAGCGCATGCTCCCTATAGCAAAAACCTCTCCCCAAAAAAAAGAAAGAAAATAGGCTATCATCAATTGTTTTAAGTACCTTATGTTAATTAACATCCCCAACAGAATCATGAATAAGGTCTAGAGTGGTTGAGGCTAGTTAGCTAGCCTGGGGAGGGTATTAGAGGGAAGCTGACTTTGGAAACTAAAGGCTGTATTTAAGAGGAGTCCTGAAAAAGTTCATAGAACATGTACACTGTGAAAAATGTGCATGATTTTCATTTTTAGTTTTTCTATTTTTTTGTTCCCAAATAAACTCCTACTTTGATTCCATTGTGCACCAACTCTTTGAAGTGCCCTCGTTGTTTATGCTGTCGTCTTTCTTGGGCTCTACCTGAAATTCCAATGTGGTGAGTGAGTTGTTAGGTCAGCTTGTAGCAGTCATTCACTTTTCAGCTTTGGTTGAAAGAGCTAGAGAGAGATTTGTTGAGGGCCTGGAGAAGAGAGAGGGCTTGGGGATGGAAAGTTTGTCATCTCATCTGTCCTAGGGTTGGCTCAGTAGAGGGATTTTTAGAGAATCAAAAGGAGATTTGACAAGGGAGTTTGGGAGAACTTGAAGACAAATAGCCACAAGGAGATAAGACACTCTCCTTTATCAAACTTTAGACAGGCTCCTCTGAGCCCTCTTTTTTTTTTCCTTTTCTTTTTTTCTTTATCCTTCTTTGTTTCCATTTATTTATTTATTTTTACATTTTTCCACAAACATTTACTTTACCTATCAAAAAATTTTTGTTCCTACTCCATAGATCTTGATGGTTAATAACCAACTTTCAAAATGTCAAACTACTGAATTTTGAAAATAATGTTCAAAATATTTCTTATAATTTTGTATAATTTTGTTTGTGACTCTATAACAATGGAGACAATATGGTTCTAAATATTTTTGAGAAAATATTTACATGTCAACTACTCCAATGGTTGAAAAACAAATGCCCAGCACACAAGTTAATCTTCAGATATGACATTCTAATCAAAGCGCTGTCCAGTAATGAGTATTTCCAATTTCTGATTTAACGCAACAAGCATTATTGAACTTTTATGCAAATAACCCTTCTGCCACAAAATAAGAATACTGCCAAATATTTCCAATTCAAGAGGGGTCAGGAAGGAAGAAAAGTTTGTTTCCATTTAAAGAAACAAGCAAGAAAAATATTTTAACAAATTGCTGAACCTATCAACAACTCAAAGGAAAGTAAAATGTCTAAATTGGGAAAACAAGCATATTAAAAAAAATCAGTAATGTTTTACTCAAAAGTTATAAAATTCTATTTCACAATTTCAGTCTTATAAGTTCAAACATTATTCTGTTGAATATGCAGTGTTACTGTGGTCCAATCTTTCTATTTTAATCCTGGAAGTTAATATTCAATGTTATTGATATTTCTTGTCCCTAGCATTAAATTGGTTATTTTCTTGGTTGCCTTTTATTCTCTTATTTCTTTATGTGTCTTTAGTTTCCTGGTAGAGCACATTTTTCAGAACTTCTTGAAGAGTGGGTCTGCTATTCTTTCAGGTCTTGTTTATCTGGGAATGGTTTTAGCCTTTCTTCCTATATAAAGGATAATCTTGCCAGATATATTATTCTTAGCTGAAACTGTTTTTCACTTAAAAAAATGTATTTTCCCATTCTTTCCTTGCTTGCATTGTTTCTGATGAAAAGTCTGAGGTTAAACTGATTGGATAACCTTTATAAGTAACCTGACATTTCTCTCTTGCCAATTTTAGTATCTTGTCTTTGTCTGTAGATTTGGCCAATCTGGCTATGATGTGCCTTGGAGATGATCTTCTTGGGTTGATTCTATTAGGGGTCCTTTGTACCTCTTGGGTCTGGATATTTGAATGCCTCTCTAGACTTGGAAAGTTGTCTTCAAAGATTTCATGGAATAAATTATCAATGCCCTTATTAGATTCCTCACCTTCTGGGATACCTATTATCTGGATGTTTGGGTGCTTAATGCTGTCTAGTATTTCTTGTATAGTATTCTCATTTTGGAGGTTATTTCCTCAGTATTTTTGGCTGTTTTTTCTCTAGATCAGAGGTTTTGCCTTCAGCATATGAGATTTGATTTTCTGCGTGGACTAATCTGCTTTTAATACATTTGAGAGGGAACCAGCAGTTAGCGTAATGGCTATGTTGCTGGACTCCCACATAGTCAACTGTGGTTCGCGTCCTGGACCCGGTGGCTTAAAACTTACACTGGGCGCATGTGCGTGCGTGCCCAAGATCCCGAGAGGAGAATGGAGGAGAAGGGATTGCGGCGTGACCATCCCCCCTAGGGGGTGGTTTCTCGTTTTCTGTCTCTCTGTCTCCCTCTCTCTCTCTGTCTGGTGAGCGCACGTGCCCTATAGCAAAAACCTCTCCAAAAAAAAAAAAAAAAAAAGGAAAAAAAATACATTTGAGAGAGGTTTTGATTTACTGAATGCATCCTTCAACTCTAATAGCTCAATTTGATTCTTTTTTATGGTGTGTATTTCCTCTTTCAGGTCATGGAAGAACTTCAACACCTCCTAGAACTTGTCTCTTTTCTCCTGCATCTTCTGAAGTCCATTATTATTATTCAAGAATTATTTAACTTTATTTATTTATTATTTACTTTAATTTGACCAGAGAGGGACAGAGAGAGAGAAAGTGAGAAAGTAAGCCGGTAGGTCCAGAACTAGAACCACAGTCAGCCATGTGGAAGTCCAGTGCCTTGAACCATCACGCTGCCTGCCGGACCCAACATGTCTGTATTCTTGATGTCTCCTCTTAGTAATTTCCCTTCCTCCATCTTCCCCATTCTGTTTATTGGCTGTAACTCCCACTTGTCTTTATTGCTTTTAGAGTTGAGCTTAGTCTTTCTCCCATATTGTGATGGTCTGACACCTATTACAATAGTACCAAATTAGATCGTCCTTGTCATTTTAGTAAGTAGTAGAATAATTTCTCTTTACCAGATAGTGTGATGTCTTTGTCTGTTTGCGATGCTATAACAAAATACTATAGACAGGGTAATTTATAAAGAACAGAAATTTATTTCTCACAATTCTGGAGACTGGGAAGTCTGAGATCTAGATGTCAGCAGGTTTAGCATCTGTTAAGGGACCTGATCTCTCCTGGGATGAGGACAACTTACTGCTGCATCCTCCAGAGAAGATGAACTCTATATCCTCATAGACATAGAAGGGATAGAAGGGCAAAAAAGAATAGAACACTATGTGAGGTTTCTTTTATAAGGGCCTTGATCTCATTCAAGAGAGAGGTGCCCTCATGACCTAATCATCTCTTAAAGGCTCTACCTCTTAATGCTATCACATTGACCATCACATTTCTGTCCATGAATTTTGGAAGACACATTCAAACCATAGCATATGTATGAATTAGAATATGGGAGAGGAGCCCTAGAGTGTAAAACTCCTTCTATAATCTTGCAGTTGGGTGGCTTAGGAAGCCTTGGATAAATATATCATTTATGATGGTGTCAGTATCTCCTGGTGGGTCCCACCAACAGTGATGGTGATGAAATTTTCTCTGGTGTCTTCATGGATAGAAGATAGGGTTGGATCAATGAAGGGGACATGGTGGATTCCTTATGGTGACAGTAAGTGGCCACTTGGTCCAGGAGCACTTGAAAGGCTACGAGGGCTGCAGACCTCTACGGTAAATCATTACTGGTGATCAGAGATCTTATATAAGCAGATAAGGACAAGAACAGGTACAATGTAGTCCTGATAAGTAAATCAACTTCATCTATATCTTTATACAGGGAAGGCTGGAGAAGCTCACATTTCTCATGAATAAACAGAGGGCCCTATTCCTGAACAGGCTGAGTAAAGAACAGAATATTTACTTTAATCTGAAATCTGTTAATGAATAACACATGGATTCGATCACATAAACAGGGAGTTGATTTATAATCATTGCATCGAGGACCTGTTCCTTGAAGCTAAAACATGAGGTGATGGCATTTTCATGGCAATCTTTACTGAGTGATTTATTGGAAACTTACCATCTTATGAATGGCAAAGAGAAGAACTGCCCCCTTTACAATGTATATATAAATCACCTAAAATTATGATGGATTAAGTATTCTTTCTCTTTGTGACAGTAATAAGTGTTATGAGCAGCTTTTAATAGTTATAAAGACAGAAGAGATAAATATCCATTACGATCAGAGGAAGTGTTTTTTTAAACCAGCTCCCCCACTTTTTCTCACGATGATGTTAATTATTGATGGCATGGGCGCATTAATAATTTCACTTTATCTCTTCATCCAGGCGGTAAATGAATTGTAACACTGTGGGATTTGAATAATCAATACAATAGAATGTATTTAAAAGTTTTGTATCTCTCCCCAAATTCCCTTTGTCTTAATCATAAATGGTGCTTAAATGAATGATTATTTAAAATTTTCATAGAGAGGAGGAAATTATTTTTTTCCAACATTTTTCCTTCCTTTCCTTTTTTTTTGAGAGAAATTTTTGCTATAGAGTGCATGCACTCACCAGAGAGACAGAAAGAGAGAAATCACCCCCTAGGAGGGCTGGCCGCACCCCAATCCCTTTTCCTTCATTCTCCTCTTGGGATTTTGGACATGTGTGCACATGCACTCTGCGTGAGTTTTAAGCTGCTGGGTCTGGGACTTGAACCGTGGACGGCTACATGGGAGTCCAGTGCCTTAATTACTACACCCCCTGCTGGCCCCAACAGTTTTCCATCCTTTAAGTGACCCATATGGAAATGACAGCATACATGGAAAATTCTGTAGGGGCTACAATATTGCATCACATTCATCTTTACATCATCTCAGTTGTAAAACACAATTTTATTTATGTATATACACACACACACACACATTCATTCATTCATTCATTTATTTATTTATATTTTAATGAAGAAAGAAGTCCACAAAGACAGAAGTCCCTAGGATCCACAGAAATCTTGGGAGGCCCTGCTGACAGTGTTTGCTTCTCATCCTCCACTGCAAGGTGGTTCTGCTGCACTGAGCAGAATGTTATGGGCAGGGCATCGAGACTTCCCGCCTTCCTCCTGGGACTACCGTTTGCTTTTCAAGCCTGCAGCTTCAGAGATGCTTTCTAAGGACTCTTTCCAGTCTTTTTTATTTTTTGGGAGAAGAGCCTATAACTGGTGCAAATTCTTCTCACAGCTGCTACCCACAGGAATTCTATGAGGGAACTTATAAAAGCCAATGGAAAAATAGACCTAAAGTATAAGTTTATTTTGGTGCAATTTTTTTTTTTTTTTAATGTATGCCTAGTTTGTTTTTGTTCATAGTATACATTTTCCAGGAGCTTTTTGATGACTGCTCATATGTATTCTCTTGCTAGCCCACGTTCAGCCTTTATCTGCTTGTTAAACGTTTTAGATGAATTCTTTTGATCTACATTTAGGAATAGCTGTTTCAGGTAAGCAAGTGCTGGTGTCCCGTGTTGTCAGGCAGGCATTTATCTTTCTTTTGGAGAGATTTTTACTATGGGGCGCATGCGCTTGCTGGAGAGACAGAGAGACAGGGGGAAACAGAAAGCAAGAAATTCACCCCACAAGGGGATAGCCGTGCTGCATTCCCTTCTTCTCCATTCTGCTCCTGGGATTTTGGGCATGGATGTATATGCACCTGGCGTGAGTTTCAAGTCACTGGATCTGGGACTCGAACTGTGGTTGGCCATGTGAGAGTCCAGTGACATGAACATTACATCATCTGCTGGTCCCAGCACCTATCTTTTTTTTTAAAAAAAAGTATTTGTTTTGGGACCGGCAGTTAGTATAATGGCTATGTTGCTGGACTCCCACATAGTTGACCGCGGTTCACGTTCCGGACCCGGTGGCTTAAAACTCACGCCGGACACGTGTGCGTGCGTGCCCAAGATTCCGAGAGGAGAATGGAGGAGAAGGGATTGCGGTGTGGCCATCCCCCCGGGGGGTGATTTCTCGCTTTCTGTCTCTCTGTCTCTCTCTGTCTTTCTGGCAAGTGCATGCAAACCTCTAAAATATATATATATATATATATATTTGTTTCAGTTGCTCTGGGACCTCAGTCCTTTAAATTGTTGTATGTTTGTATGTATGTATGTAGTATGTATGTATTCATATCTCTCTCTTCCTTGAACAAAAGAGACAGAGACAGAGAGACAGGCATCCCTACTAGGACGTTGATGCTGTGATTCCCCTGTAGCTTTGACCAGCCCAGATCATGGGCCTGTGTGTGCCTGATATTTCAGGGAGGCCTACAGACAAGTGCCTAGAATCTTCTGGTGTGGGTCAACCTCTAAGAGTGTATTGTTTTACCACCAAGACACCATCCAGCTTCCAGTCCTCTGAGTTGTGGCAGGAAATTGTGCATTTGCCAATCGTCCTGTGTCTGTCTTTCTTTTCTTGTACTAGAAAGAGCCATGCTATTTCTGCTGGCTGTATCTCAAGCAGAAGCTGGAGTCAGCGTGTATCTTTAAATTTCTGCTATCTACCCTGACATTCTGGGCTGGTTTCCTGCTGCGTGTTTGTTTTGTGATTTATTTCTCTTTGTGTTCCTTCCCCTCTCTTAGTTGCCAGTACCTACTACATCCATTCTTCCCTTAGACTTCTGAACATAACCCTGTTTCAGACCTGGTAGAGGGTAAGAAAGGCAAGTGGTAATTCCTCTGGTTCTTTGTTTCTGATCTCAGGAAGGAAGTGGTGATGCACTGAGCTACTTTAAAAAAAAAAAAAGAATTATTTTATTGGGACCAGCAGTTGGAGTAATGGCTATGTTGCTGGACTCCCATATAGTTGACCATAGTTCGAGTCCTGGACCCGGTGGCTTAAACTCACACCGGATGTGTGTGCGTGTGTGCCCAAGATCTCGAGAGGAGAATGGAGGAGAAGGGATTGCGGCATGGCCATCCCCCCTGGGGGGGGGGGTGATTTCTTGCTTTCTGTCTCTCCGTCTTTCTCTGTCTTTCTGGTGAGCTCACACGCCCTATAGCAAAAAGCTCTAAAAAAATAATTAAAAAATTATTTTATTTAACTTTATTTATTCATGTATTTTAATTTGACCAGAAAGTGTGTGTGTGTGTGTGTGTGTGTGTGTGTGTGTAGAGCGAGAGAGAGAGAGAGAGAAAGAGAGAGAGAAAGCAAGCCTCCAGGTCCGGGACTTGAACCACAGTTGGCCATGTGGGAGTCCAGCGCCCTTAACCACCACGCCACCTGCTGGCCTTGCACTGAGCTCCTTTTTCATGTGTATTTGAGACGTGAATATAAAGAATTGTTTGAGGTATGAGTGATGGGCACTGACCCCCTCCTTTCATTTCTAAAAAGGGGCATCCCTGGCTACTATCTTCTGAGAGATTAGGATTAGAGACAACATTCTCTGGCATTTTCCATCTTGATGGTTTTTTTGCATAGCCTTTTAATTCATGACTACGAATGACAAAAGGAAACACGGAAGCATGGCAGGACCCAAAGAGTATTCACAATGTTCTCTTTAGTCAGCTGAAAGTTATTCCACATCACCATTCTGTCTTAGCACTGATGTTTCACCCTAACAATCATTTTTATAGTCATTTGGAGAGAGCTAAGAAATGAATGACTTAAGCACTGTCCTGAAATCCTATTCATTTTCCTGTGCTTGTTTGGAAGAGGGTAGGGTGGAAACTTGACTTAGGACTGGAAGGCTGCTCACTGGCTTCCTAAGTTACTCAGAATGAGGAGAGTAGTGCATTTGACTTTCAAGGCCACCCTGGAACACTGTCAGGTAATGTCACCAGGTTGCTGACATGAATCCCTTCTTTCAAATTATTGGGTGCTTCCAATAGGGATAAATGGAACAGGGTCTGATTTTCATGGGATTCTATTCCTATGCAGATCTGTTAGCTACTGCTCCTAAGTTAGGGGGGAAAATATAATGTATGTTCCTCCTTTCATTTGATTTTCTACCAGGGTCTGCAAGAATTTTCAGGGTATAAAAGGCAATTCAACCCCACAGTGGAAGTCTTCTGCTTGTTTTTACAATTAAGAGTACTCTATAACCCCAGCCACGCATTGGTTGGATTCATTGAATCATCTAATTCATTTTATTTTTATGTTTTTAAAAAATATTAATTTAATTAAATTTTATTATTTCATTTGCTAGAGGGTATGTGTGCTCACCAAAGAAAGACAAAGAGAAAGAGAGAGGGAGAGTGAGAAAGCAAGCCACCAGTTCCGAGACTCAAACTGCAGGTGGCCATGTGAGAGTCCAGGATCTTAACCACCATGCCACCTGCTGGCCCCTCCCATTCATTTTAAAATAAATATTTATTAGATGCACTTTATGTGCTGAGATGATGGAAATGCATCTGGAATAAACACCCAGCATAAAACCTGGACTGTGGCAGATTTTCAGCAGATTTTTTTTGAGGGCATACGTGAATAAAAACACGATTTCTAGTCTCGTGACGTGTACATACGGCAGTGATGTGTGTATCTGTCCTGTGATAATGATAGACAGGGTATGTTGGGAATAAGAGATAGCCTTTGAATGTGACTTGGATCATTAGGAAACTTTCTAAAATAGCTGGCATTTGAGTTGAGTTATGGAGTAGCAGTATGGTGATGAAGAGGATGATATTTCCGTGATTAGCAACACAGACTTTGTTCAGCAGATCTGGACTTAAGCTTCAGTTCTGCCACATGCTTGTGTCAACACCCCGGGAAACCACTCAAGTAACTGCTGGATCAAGCCAGACTAGGTTTGCCACACCTACTGTAGGGAAGAGAATATTACCATGAAAGAATTTTTGTAGTATCTTAGAAGTGAGAGTTCAGAGGAAGATAGGTAATGTGTTTCAGCCCTGGCACTGAGTGACTTTCAGGCTGGCCTTGCAGGAAGGAAGGACTAGTGGGACCATTAGTTGGCGTAATGACTATGTCGCTGGACTCCCATGTAGTTGACCGTGGTTTGAGACCTGGCAGTTTAAACTCATGCTGGGTGTGTGTACGTGTGTGCCCAAGATCCTGAGAGGAGAATGGAGGAGAAGGGATTGTGGCATGGCCATCCCTCCTGGGGGTGATTTCTCATTTTCTGTCTCTCTCTCTCTCTCTCTCTCTCTCTCTCTATATATATATATATATATATATATATATATATATATATATATATATATATATATATTTCTGGTGAGTGCACACGCCCTATAGCAAAAAAAAAAAAAAAAAAAAAAAAAAAAAAGAACCAACAAACAACAACAACAAAACCTTTCCAAAAAAGAAGATGGAAGGACTAGTTAGGGTAGGGCAGAGTTTGTAATGTGATAGTGAGGTGAGGTTCTTGAAGAAAGTCTGGAAAAGAAGGCCAACAGTCTTTAAAACTATGCTATCTTAGTTGATCCATCATCTTATTTTCTAGAAAGAACATTCCCTAAAGCAAAGAACTCAATTATTTTTGCTTACACTCAGGATTAACACAGGACAAAAAAAAAAAAATGTTGATTTCAGAGCTCCCTCGTTAGGTGACGCTCCCTCTACACCAATTTGCTTTAAATTGAAGCCAATTTAATTAATGAACCTTACAGGATTTAATGAGATAAAATGTGTTAGCACAGATGACTTGACCCAAAGAAAGTGTTCAGTGCAGGATTGCAGAGCTGTCATCAGCAGCGTCACCACCATGTCACCTTCATCTTCCTCATGACTCTGATGATGATGATGTGATAGCCTTGGGGTTTAGAATCCTGTGCTTAGGGTACCAGTAGATGGCATAATGGTTATGTTGCTGGACTTCCACATGGCTGACTACGGTTTGAGTCCCAGACCCAGTGGCTTCAAACTCACACTGGGCACGTGTGTATGTGCTCAAAATCCTGAGAGGAGAATGGAGGAGAAGGGATTGTGATGTGGCCATCCCCGCTGGAGGGTGATTTGTCACTTTCCATCTCTCTATCTCTGTCTCTCTGGAGAGCACATGCACCCTATAACAAAAATCTCTCTCAAGAAAAAAAAAAATCCCGGGCCTGGTTGCCACAGTTCTTTCACTAACTTGTTTGACTTTGGGCAGATGGCTTTCCTTTTCCGGAACCGGTTTTTTCTCCTCTATGAAATAAAGACATTGTTTTCTTCATTTTGAAAAGGGCGTCCCAAGTTTCCTCCAGGTCTATGAATAAATTTGGCCTGGAGCAACTTGTCCTGTAACCTTTTTCTGTCTGAGCTCACCATGCCATTACTGTTCTCTCCTGGGCTATAGCAAGTTTAATTCACTTTTGTGAAGCATTTGTGTTCTCCGCTGCCTTAGGCCATTTCTGTACTGCTACAGGGACTACGAATGCCGAGCTATCGGGCTGATGGAGATGGACACTCTGCACCATTTGGCTGCGAGGCCTTCCTTACTCACTGATGGGCTGTTCTAAACAACCACGGAAATTGTCGCGGGGCTCATTCACACCCTGGTAGAAGTCGTCAGAGAATAGTACCTGGTAGCATGATTCAGGGCAGAGAACACAAATGCGTCATCGGAAACACGAATTTGGAATCACTCCATGCCTCTTTTTAGGGAAGTTACTTTGCTTGGATGAGTCTTGGTTTCCCCATCTAGAAAATAGCAGTAGGAAGGAGACATTAGTGCAGCAAGGGCTAATGGTCTTTTTAAGTAAGGCACTCAACTCACCTCAGCTGATATTACTGTTCAGTGCTCCATGGCCGTTTACCCAGTTCTTGTGTCATGCCAGGGACTATTCTAGGACCCGGAATGGCACAGATAAGCCAGAAGAACTTTCCCACCCCCAGGTAGCTGATCCTCTGGGTAGGGAATGTTAGGCCGAGTTAGCATAGGCGGAGTTAGCATATGTTAGGCTGAGTTAGCATAGGTTGATTTAGCATAATCACCCATGCTAGGGCTGTTAGGCCAAGTTAGCAGAATCACCCCATGTCAGGGCTTCAAGGATGGGGCCCAGCAGCCTGGGAACTCGTAAATAAACAGAGGACAGGAACTCATAAATAAGCAGAGGATGGGCAGGCCTGGCGGTGCCACTCGACCTAACATGAGTTCTGTTATTTTTATAAACACTTTACTCATGAGGCTTTGTCTACTTTTTAAGAGCGTTTTTGTTGTTTGTTTGGTTGGTTTGTTTTGGGTATAGGACACATGCGCTTGCCAGAGAGACAGAGAGAGACACTTCCCCCCACCCCTCTCCTGGGAGGATGGCCATGCTGCAATCCCTTCTCCTCCATTCTCCTCTTAGGATTTTGGGCGTGCACACACAAGCGCCCTGAGTGAGTTTTAACTCGCTGGGTCTGGGGCTCAAACTGCGGTCAACTATGTGGTAGACCAGTGATGTAACCATTACACTATCTGCTGGTCCCGAGGCTTTGCTGGTCCCGAGGATTTGTCTTAAATATTAGTTTGAAAGGAAACAGAACAGGTGCTGATAGCGTGAAGCACCTACTCCACACCAGAGCCAAGAAAATATTTTCTAATTTAAGCCTTGCAAAGACCCCATGGGTATTATAGTTTCCATGTCACAAGAGGAATTCAAGATGCAGAAAACTGAAACAGTACCAGGATTCAATTCCAGCTTTCTCTGATTACAAAGCTTTGGCTCTTCTGAAGACATTGGTTACTAGTTACTCTTAAGCTTCTAAATCTGTATCTTTGTATATTTTATACCGTATGAAGTTTTGGGAAATATTGTAATTGCAAGTCATTCAAATGTTGCCATTTCACTTCACAGTTTCTTCCAGCTCTTTGCCTCATTTCATTGACAAAGACATTGCATGTGCTTTCTTTTCTTTTTATTTTTTTCTTTTCTTCTCGGCCTTAGGGGGTATATGGTTGTCAGAAAGAGAGACAGAGACAGTGAGAGGGAAAGTGAAAAACCACCCCCCCAGGGGGGATGACCATGCCATAACCCCTTCTCCTCTGTTCTCTTCTTGGGATTTTGGACACACATGCACACGTGCCCAGTGTGAGTCTCAAGCTACCAGGTCTGGGACTCAAACCACAGTCTGTCATGTGGGAGTCCAGTGATGTAACCACATCGTCATCTGCTGGCACCCATTGCATGCATTTTCAGATTCTCATTGTGTACATCGGGACTGGCTCATACACAGGCACCAACAGGTAGAAAGAAAGCTCTTCCAGTTTGTTACTGCATTTTATATACTTTAAATATTGAGTGTTCCAGAAATGCTAGATGTTGCTTCTATTGTTGATAATATTATTTTTACCTATCCTGAGTTAAGGAATGATCAAGCCAGCAGATAGGAGTGACTAAAAGGGGAGAAGTAGACTTTAGGTTCTAGATTTGAGAGTTGTTACTTGTCTTTAGAGTTTAGGGACCTGCTGCAAAAAAAAAAAAAAAAAAAAAAAAAAAGAAAAAAAATCTAGCAAAAAGGATAGGAAACCAATGACTTGGCAATGGTTCTGGAGAACCCTTAGAATGAGGGGCCTACAGCCTCTGATGGCTGTCCTGAAAGCTCCCTGGCATTCCTAGCTGTGAATGATTTGTAGGACGCTATATATGGGGCTAAGATGGCTTCACTGCTGAAGGAGAAGGATTATCTTTTGTGGCTGAGGAACCCCAGAGAAGAGTTTAACCACGTTGCTGGGATATTGCCTGCCTTGGAGGAAGCTGAGGAGGGAGGGCAGGCAGTTCAGATGGTCACTGAAGGGGCAACAGAAGAGAAAACATACTGGGCTTGGCCCCATAGCCTCGTGGTTCAGGGAGCTGGATCCCACCTGGCTGACCACGATTTGAGTCCCAGCCTGGGAAGCCTGAAAAACATGCTTGGTGCATGTGTGTTCCTGTCTCAAATCCCAACAGAATGGAAAGATGGCGGAGAAGGGATTGTGGCATGACCATGCCTCATTGTGGGTCCTTTCTCCCTTTCTCTCTGTCTCTTGCTAGGGAACACAGGCACCCTTTGGCAATTAAGAAAAAAAGAGGAAGAAAAAAAAGAAAATATATCTACTTGGACATTACAGCCAGAGAGAGGGAGAATAAGCAAATCCCTAAGGAATAAATGGCCTCTCAAAAGTGGAACTGCTTCAGGACAGGTAACAATCTGAATACATTCCACCTAAATTTCACAGTAGCAGACAAAGTCATGTCTACACACACACACACACACACACACACACACACTAGCACGGCTTTCAACTACACGTATTAATCGCAGGAGGATGGGTACTGTAGAGGCTTACATTACTGACCTTAACAATTAAGTGAAAGAAACAGTGAAAAACATAGAGCGACGTTATAAGCACATGGAGATTAAGAGGGAAAAGACAGGATGCTTGGAAGTCAGTTCCCAGCACCCTAAGAAGTGACTAATAGTCCCTTCAGAAGGAGAAGAAGGAAGTGATAGGGGAGGCATATTAAACAAGTAAAAGGAGGAAATCTTGAGCCAGAGAAAGCTTTTGAAATGGTGAAGTCAACCAGATGTCTAGACAGAATTAAAAAGAGAAGACTCATACCTGGTAAAGTTCAGCTCTGAGCATAAAAAAGAAAACTTAGCACCTTCGTCTCTTAGCCAGAACCATCATCTTCCAGTAATTAAATAAATAATGAAGACAAAGGGAAAGAGGAGAGGCACTCGATATGTGTTCTCTAGGTCTTTTAGAAAACAGGGACCAGCAGTTAGCATAATGACTTTGTTGCTGGACATCCATGTAGTTGACCACGGTTCGAGTCCTGGACCTGGTGGCTTAAACTCATGCTGGGTGCGTGTTTGTGCATGCCCAAGATTCTGAGAGGAGAATGGAGGAGAAGGGATTGCTGCATGGCCATCCCCCCTGGGGGTTGACTTCTCGCTTTCTGTCTCTCTGTCTTTCTGGCGAGCGCACACTCCCTATAGCAAAAACCTCTTAACAAAAAAAAAAAAAAAAAAAAAAAAAAAAAAAAAGAGAGAGAGAGAGAGAGAGAGAGAGAGAGGGAGGGAGAGAGAGATAGAGAAAGGTACCTGGGTTCAACTGAAGTGCCAGCATGCTCCACCCAGAGAAGCACACTTGGTGAGAACCACTGGAACGGAACCTGAGCTACTGGAACCTATTCCCTATGAATTCATGGCATGATGGGAGTTAAAAATAAACTAAATCTATGGTCTATTAAAAAAGAAAAGAAAGAAAAGAAAAGAAAGAAAAGAAAAGAAAGGAAAAGAAAAGAAAAAAGAGAAAAGAAAAGAAAAGAAAGCTTCGCATCTTTTTCATTGACTAGTTATTTTCAAAGAAAAAAATCAGGCTGGCATTTGCATTCTCTATGTTGCTACACTAGACATCAGAAGAAAAGTAGCCCTTATAATCTCCTGAAAAACACAGTCAAATAATTATTTCCATGTCTAGTGAAAAATATTTTTAGATAGGAACTTAGATGCTATCTCACACAATTAACATAAATAATATATTACTCAAAAAATAATTGCAACCAAACAAATGCATCCCAGTACTAAAATACTTAAAATGGAAGAAACTGACAGAAAAGCAGAGGTGAAAAATAAGTCTTTTTATAGATATGTCTGTGTGTATTTATATCTAAGAGGATTGTAATAAATGACATAACAAGTCTAACATAGATGTTAAACAGGGAGTTTCAAAATTATAATCGCTAACTAAGCAGAGTCTGAGGGGCTAAACTAAACTCAAGAGAATCAGGTCAGTGTCATTTTTCTTCTTTTTTTTGGAGAGATTTTTGCTATAGGGTGTGTGCGCTCTCCAGAAAGACAGAGAGAGACAGAGAGACAGAAAGCGAGAAATCACCCCCTGGGGGAGATGACCACGCTGCAGTCCCCTCTCCTCCATTCTCCTCTCGGGATCTTGGGCACGCATGCACACGCACCCGGCGTGAATTTAAGCCACCGCGTCCGGGACTCCAACTGCGGTTGACTACATGGGAGTCCAGCGACATAGCCATTATGCCAACTGCTGGTCCCAGGTCATTGTCATCTTGAGTTTGATTTAGAAGAAGAAATATTTGTCTGAAAAAAGGAAACCTGTTTGACACCTGTTTGTCTAGCTTGGCTCTTAGCCATTTTTCTTTATACAACTGAATAGTTTTTATTTTAAAAGAGAAAAGCAGAGGTAAGATTGGGAAATAAGACTTTTTTTTGCGGGGGGGGGGGGGGTGGGGAGCAGTTTATTTCCTAAGATTCAATATCTGTCTAAAACTCCATTTTACTATGTCTTCAAATATTAGACATGGATATAAATTCATGAGTGTAATACCTCTCACATGGAACTTGAAACCCTGCATGCTGCTGGTGAAATGTAAAATGGGGCAGCTACTTTGGAAAATCGTCTGGCTGTTCCTCAAATGCTTAACAAAGAGTTACCATATGGTTCAGCCATTCCACTCTTGGGTATCTATCCGAGAGAAATAAAAAGATATACCCACACGTAAACCTGCACACAAACATTCTTAAAAGCAATGCAAAGGTAAAGACAACTCAAATATTCATTAACTGATGAATAAATAAATGAAATGCAGTACAGCCATACAATGGAATATTCTTTGGCAACAAAAAGGAATAAAATCTTGATACATGCTACAGTATAAATAAACCTTGAACATGTTCCATGAACAAAGCCAGTCCCAACGAATTACATGTTATGCGATTCTATTTGCATGAAATGTTCAGAACAGGCAAGTTTATAGAAACAAAAAGGTTAGTGGTTTCCAGTGGCTGGGGCGATAAACAGGGGAGTATGGGCCTTCTTTTTGGGGTGATTGCATAACTGTGGATGTGCTAAAATTCATTGATTCGGTACATTTCTTTTTTTTTTTTTTTAGAGCTTTTTTCCCCTTTAGTTTCCAGAGAGGGCATGTGCTCACCAGAGAGAGAGAGAGAGAGTGCGAGCAAGCGCATCCCTCTTGGGTCATGCTCATACCTCAATCCTTTGTCCTCCATCCTGTCAGTATTCCAGGCACACACACGCATGCATACACAAGTACCCCCAAGTTTTGGTTTGTTTTTTTTCCAAGCCTCCAGGGCCGGGATTTGAACTGTAGTCAGCTGTGTAGGGTGCCATTCCTGTTGCCCAGTGCTTAACCACCATGCTACAGGGCTTACCCAATTTTATACACTTTAAGTGGGTCAATTGTATGACATGTTATTTATATAACAACAAAGCTGCTTAAGAAACCCCCAAACCTACCATATCTCCCTACAACTATGTATTTCCAGTGTTCTAAGTCTTTTCTAAAAATTTATTAGTATTTTTAAATACATGGTCAAAGAATGACAATGAAATCTCACCCAGTTTTGTAGACTTTGTGGAGAGAAGAGTTAGCATTTTATGTGTGGTTTTTAGAAAGTCACCTATAAAAATAAAAGGTAATCAAGATTGACATTGTAACAGATCTTCAGTTAACGTCTTAATGGACCAAAGACACCTAAGTCGTCTGTTACTGAAACTATATTAGACATTTTCATTGGAACACTTTTGGTTATCATGGGAAAAAAATGAAATATAAAAGGAGTTTTGCAGCTTACAAAGGTTTCTGCTAAGGGAAATTCCCAAGCAGAATGTCATGGTGGGTCAGACAGCTCTCCTCACGATTCTTTTCTGAATGTAAGGGCCTTGGGCTGCCCGGTATTTAACACCGGATTGGTTTGATAGGTCTTTGAATTCATGACATGTTTCTCTGGAGCAAGTGTGTTTTTTTATGTCATTTTTATTTTCTTATCATCTCACTTATCTTTCTCTTTCCTGCCTTTTTTCTTATGTCCACAGCAGGTTTTAAAAAATGGATTTTAAAATAGTTTGCATCTGATAGGAAAATAAGCTTGTTCACTGAGAGAGAAAAATATAGAGAGACTGAAAGTTTTACATTGAATGGAATGTTTTCAGTTGCTGAAATCTTTCTGAAAAGTGTCATTCTCTTCCCTGCCCATGAAAATAACATATGCATTTAGATCATCAGTGCTGGTTGAAAGACTTTGTGGCTCCTGAATTTCTTATTCTCAACATGTATTTATCCGTTGCTTATTAAGTAAGATCCTCATTGCATAGGGAAGGTTGTGCTGAAGATGACATGAGATAATGGGCTGAATATATCCTTGAGCATGTATCTTTCCTGAAGATTTCTTGTTTTACACACATTCTAATATGAAAATGTATCCAAGTGACCTCCCTCTATACCTGTATCTTCTTACCAGAAACTATAAACTCTTTTTTCTTTCTTGAAGAGAATGATTAGAGGGATCAGCAGATGGTGTTATGATTACATCACTGGACTCCCATGTAGTCATCTGTGGTTCAAGTCCCAGACCTGGCGGCTTAAAATTCACACCAGGGATGTGTGTGTGCATGCCCAAAATCCTGAGAGGAGAATGGAGAAGAGATTGTGGCATGGCCATCCCCCCTGGAGGTTGAGTTTTTGCTTTCTGTTTCTCTTTCTCTCTGGTAAGTGCATGTGCCCTATAGCCAAAATCTCTCTCTAAAAGAGAGAGAGAGAGAGAGAGAGAAAGATTATAGTTGCTCTTTGAAGATACTGACTATGTCTTCCCACATACTTTAGCAAGGTATTATTCATGACACTTGGGGTTCTTTTTATATTTTTTAGAAGTTTATTTACTGGGCCAGCAGGTAGTATAGTGGTTAAGGTGCTGGACTCCCACATAGCCAATGGTGATTCAAGTCATGGACTTGGTGGTTTGAAAATGATGCCAGGTGTGTGTGTAGGTGTGCTCAAAATCTCAGGAGGAGGATGGAGGAGAAGGAATTGTAACATGGCCATCCCCCTGGGAGGTGATTTCTCACTTTCCCTCTCACTGTTTCTCTCCATTGACTGCATGTGCTCTATGGCAAAAGCCTTAAAATAATAATGAAGTTTATTTACTGGGCCAGCAGGTGGCATCGAGGTTAAGGTAGCTAGATCCCAGATGCCAACTGCTTTGAGTCCTGGGCCTGGTGGCTTGAAAAGCACACTGGTGTGTGTATGTGTGTGCCCAGAATCTTGAAAGGAGAGTGGAGGAGAAGGGATTGTGGCATGGCCTTCCCCTCCTCGAGGGTGCTTTCTTACCTTCTCTCTCTTTCTCTGTGTCTCTATCCCAGGTGAGTGCACATGCCATATAGCATATTTTTTAAAAAAATTTTTTGAGAGGTTTTTATTATAGGGCACATGCACTCGCCAGAAAGACAGAGAGAGACAGAGAGACAGAAAGCGAGAAATCACCCCCCAGGGAGGATAGCCACATCACAATCCCTTCTTCTCCATTCTCCTCTCAGGATCTTGGGCACGCACGCACACGCGCCCGGCATGTGCGTGCCACTGGGTCCGGGACTCAAACCGCAGTCGGCTACATGGGAGTTCAGCGACATAGCCATTATGCTAACTGCTGGTCCCAGCATACTTTTTAAAAAATTTATTTGTTCTATGAGTGGGAGAGACAGAGATACGGCACCCCAAGAGGGTCTTGCTACTCTGACCCATCCCAAGCCTCAGCCAGCTCTGACTTATGAGCACCTATGTGCCCAGGATCCTCAGGGAGGTCTCCTGACCTGCACTGACAACCTTTACATGGAGGTCTTCCTCACAGAGCTTCATGTTTACCACAGTGCCACCATCCAGGCCTTCACTGTACACATTCAAGCATGGCAAAGCAGACCTTATTTAGAAGGACTTATTGCAGTAGGTATAGCAACCACTGCAACAAGGTTTTGCAATAGGAGAGAGAGATTGGACCTAACTCCAGATACAGAAAGGTAAAGTGGGAATTTATAGCCAAATAGCAGGCAGGGGATAGGGGATGGAAAATTACCGAAAGAAGACATCAGGGATAAGGGATGATTCTGGCTCACCTGACCTAACAGAACTTTTGATTAAGGTAAGTCAGGAGAGTGATCAGACATCACCTGGGGAATAGTGGACGATGAGGAACACAATCGTGTATAGAAAGTGATAAGATATTGAGAGTGGAAGGTTCCTGCCTTGTAGACTTAGCAGGATCTTTGCTAAAATTGGGCACCCAAGGGACATGCTCAAAGATAGGTCTAGTTGGGTTTGAAGGAGCCTGCCTATAGTTTGGTCAAGGAGAGACTCTTGATCAGTATATGCGTGAGATGGGATAATTAAGAGGGTGAAGAGAAAGACTTAGGTCAGCAGTAGGGAAAAGACCCTGGGGAGGGTTATCTGCAAGGTAAGGTTCCCAAAGAGACATGGTTCAATACCGACTTCTTACTGCACATGAAATGTCATTTCATGGGGAAGAGATCTTGGGAATCTGCATGTATAGTGTAGTGGTTCTTGTTCTATTGTGAAAAAACAATTCTGTCTCTTCTCACTTATTTTTAAGATTATGTGTTAAACACCTCTTCGATTTGTCAAGTTTTATGAATTTATGTAGTCAAGAAAAAGTATTAAGACTTGCCCTCTTAGAGTTTCTAGTCAAGGGGAAGCCACTGAGGAAAAAAATTCATTATTTAAAAATATTATTTAATTTTATTTATCACTATTATCATTTTTTTTTTCAATTTATTTATTTGCATTCATTCTCTGAACATCATTACAGCATACAAAATGAGATTTTCCATCCAAATTACACTATATATTGTCTCAATCAAGCACATCAACAAACATGTTATTGTCAGCAAATGATCTTCCATTTCTTGTCTTCTGTATGTTTTGCTTTTTCCCCCCCATCCTAGATTCTCTATCTCTTACCCTCTGCCATCTCCCACTCTCCTCCCACAGTCTCTGGTAACTATGTTTGCTTTCTATACTGTTTTCTCCTCACATTTTATTGTAACGCCAAAGACCCTAATCAATCCAAATACCCTCATAGCAAACACAGGTGATACCCACATTTCCATGAACACAAGTCTTACTTTACGCATCCTATAAAGTAGTACCTAGCTGTGGCTACATATCCTACTGCAGTCATTGAATAGATATATATTTTTTTTTCTGAAACTTTTTTTTTTGTAACTCAATTTACATTCCTTCCCTAAGCTTCATCACAGCATATTTTTAAAAAATTATTATTATTTGCTATAGGCACTCAGCAGAGGAAGACAGAGAGGGAGAGAGAGAAAGAGGGAAAGTGAGAAAGGAAGATGGCAGGTCTGGGACTCAGATTATGGTTCTCCATATGGAAGTCCAGTGTCTTAACCACCACACCACCTGCTGGCCCTATTAACTGTTTTGTAATAAGAGCTTCAAGAGGGAGGGCTGGGAACCAGCAGTTAGCATAATGGTTATGTCGCTGGACTCCCACGTAGTTGACCGCGGTTCGCGTCCCAGACCCGGTGGCTTAGAACTCACACTGGGCGCGTGTGCATGTGTGCCCAAGATCCTGAGAGGAGAATGGAGGAGAAGGGATTGTGGCGTGACCATCCTCCCTGGGGGGTGATTTCTCGCTTTCTGTCTCTCTGTCTCTCTCTGTCTGTCTGGTGAGCGCACACGCCCTATAGCGAAAAACTCTCAAAAAAAAAAAAAAAAAAAAAAAAAAAAGGGAGGGCTAACACTGCATGACACGCCCGATTCTCTCTAATGGGTTCTCCCTGCTGAGCCAGAGTCATCTTTGAAATTGGCCAAGTTGTTCCCACCCTAGTTTAAACTCTCCAGTCATTTCTCAACCAATTTAGAATAAAGAACAAAACCTTTCACATGGCCTTCAGGGTTCTGAATTTCTCTGTCATTTTCTTCAATATTTCCTATTCTCACTTTCTTCATTTTCCAAGTGAATATTCATGGAGCTTTGCTGGGTTTTCATATGGATGTCTATCAAGCTGTCTCTTAGTAAGCTCATTAACATTGCGACAGCTTATAGAAATGCCAAAAGGTCCCTGAGGTTTAATGTGTGCTTGGGTTTTGATGAAGATGGAGCTGTCAGTGGAGCTGTGCTTAATAACAGGGCCTCTCTCCGATTCTGACGCTGTGGACGACGCAAAAGCACTCATACATTCATAGGTCACACCACTGCAAGGTCACCGGGTCAGTCAATGAAACTAGGATGGTAGGACCTGGTCTTAAGCTTACTGAGAAGCTTGATGACATTTTCTACTTTTATCTTCCCTTAGTGTTTCTTATCAATGAATGCGATCTGATTACAGTGCATAAAAATACCCAGCTAGAGATCTGTCCCAATTCTGTCACTGGGAAGTCCATGTTCCAAAGGAAGCTTCACTGTAGAATGAAGAAGGCCTTTATTTCTTAGTAGATGGCCCACTTTAATGAATTTCTGTGATCTTTCCTGTCTACCACCATCTCAATATGTCATGCAAATTACTGGTCAAGACACATCTGTTTCATAGACTTGTGTCTCAGTGGTACCCTCCTAGATCTTTCTAGGAAATATTTTCCATGAGTACATAGGGTTTTTGGTGTGAGGCTGGTCCTGTCCCATCATTTTCAGTCTTTATATTAGGTTATCAGGAAAATCATGAGGTGTTTTCTATGTAGAAATGCATCATGATTTTCCTAACAATTTAATAGGAACCCTGTAAATGATTTATTTAAACAGATAAACATTTAATATGGACACATCCGTGCTGCCCCAGGGACACTCTCTGTGGAGAATGCTTGCCTTATTTGAGAAATGGATTCCCAGTAAGACTATCGTGTATCTGTCAGAGATGAGAGCACACATTTATGTTCGGGGGCACACGCGCTCTTAGCCTCTAACTGGACAAATCCCTGGAGTTACCAAGGGAATAGTGGTTGGGAAGGATAACATGGAACCACAAATCTTTACTTAACTGGGTCATTTCTTTGGGAATTAATTCTCCCTGGCATTACAAGGCTTTCCTTTCTCTTTCCTGTTGTTGATACTCATTATTTCTTTTTCTGTGAAGTCCGCAATTCCAGGTTAGTTTTGCTCAATAGTGTGATCGTTTCCTCTTACATATGAGTTTTTGCCCCTAGAGAGCAAGAGAAGAAAACAAATTCCGGGAGTAGAATCTAAATGTACCCTGTTTATCTGAATCAGTGGACTGCAAAGTTAGGAATCCTCACAGCTATGTTTACAAGCATCATTGACCTCATTGATGACTTGATACCTTGTAATGTCTTGGGGTTTTAAAAATGAGTGGGGGGGGGGAAAGGCATCATAAACATGAGACTATTTCTTTTCTAATTCATAAGTTTTATTTACCTGGAAAGTCTAACACATGTTTGCAACAAAACAACATTTATTTTTAGCTTAATGGGTTGGATTTAAGGCAAAGAGTAAGATTATATTATATTGGAGCCAACCTGGGCAATCAGAATGAATTAGTGCCTTAAGGGTGGGTAATATAATCTTCTGAAAGTTAGAAGAGTTGAGAAACCACATGCTGATTATTATAGGCAAAAGATATTTTATTATAGGCAAAAGATACTTGGAAATCGCCTAGATATGACTAAGACGAGTCTCAGAAAACCCTATTGAAAGAATCATAATCTTCATGAATTACATTACACATAGAAAAACACATTCCCTGGTGGCAAACCTGTTATTACATTGTACTTTTTACACACATACTTGATTTTGCAAGTTTTGTTAGCCTAGACTTAGAGAAAAAGCAAAATGTTAACAGGAAATTAAAAAAAAAATTAACCAGGTAACTGTGGCTGCCAGGCCCCCAGTCTGGCAAGACCCCCTATAATGCACCTGTGGACTGGAAAAGTCTCCTGATTAACCACTGTGAGCTCTATTTTTGATCTATTGAAGTTATTTACTAGTCCCATGTCATTTCCCTCAGCTAATCTGGTTCTTCTGAAATGAGTAAATCATATGTAGAAAATTTACATATAGAGGATTGACATCTATTCTCATCTATATGGGATGTATGGCTGTCTGGAAGTTAGTATTGTTTGGGGGAGGGCTGTAGTATGGGGTGGGACATGATCAATTCTTTTCTTTTTTAAAGGATTTTGCTATAGGGCACATGCACTTGCCAGAGAGAGAGGGAGAGAGAGAAAAGAGAGACAGAGAGAAATCACCCCCTAGGAGATATGGCCATGCCACAATCCCTTCTCCTCCATTCTCCCCCTAGGATTTTGGGCTCACATGCACACATTTCTGGTGTGATTTTCAAGCTGCTGGGTCTAGGACTTGAACCATGGTTGGCCATGTAGGAGTTCTGTACCTTAACCACTGTGCCATCTTCTGGCCCCATGATTAGTAATTTTTAGCTTCTCTTACAGACATGTATTCTCTGACCAATGTGGATGAATAAGTCTCCTTACCCCAGGGACCAGTTATTATAAATAGTTGCTGTATCCCTCAGACAACTTTGCACATGGTTGCTTGCTCGGTTTACTTAGGATCAGTTATACTACACCCAGTTTCCTAGTTCCTACAAGCTACTTATGAATGGTCCCACTTCCCTTCCACCAGCAAGTGGTCAGACAGGATTTTTTTTAAGAATGATTTTATTTTATTCATTGCTATTGCTTCCTGTTTTTTTCTTTTAAATAATTACTTTTTAATTTAATTTTATTTATTAATTATTTATTCTTAATTTGAGCAGAGAAAGACACAGAGAGATAGAGAGAGAGGGGGAAACTGAGAAAGCAAGCCACCAGGTCCAGGACTCGAACTGTGGTCAGCCATGTGGGAGTGTCTAGCACCTTAGCCACCATGCCACCTGCTGGAGCCTGCTATTGTTTTCTGTTTGTTTGTTTGTTTTTAAGTTCACCAGAGAGAGAGAGAGAAGGAAAGTGAGAAAGCAACTTGCCAGGTCCTGGGCTTGAATCACAGTCAGCCCTGTGGGAGTCCAGCCACCTTAACCACCACACTATCTGCTGGCCTCCTAGACAGGAATTTTGCACATGTGAGAGGCATGATACATTCTTGTTCATTGAAAAAACATTTTTTTTTATTAATGAAGGGTTTAAGTGATTTGCAAGAAAATATTTAGGCTACTGTTGCTAGCTAGGTACTAAAATGAGATACTAAATGCCATATGGAACGAGGACGTTTATGATAGGAATGAAAAGAGGTTAATTAGCTGCCCATGTTAAATTTTATTCTTAAAATCAGTGTAAACATCATGTATTATTCTCATTAAATATTTTGCTTATTCTCCGATACACTTATATCAACAATGGTACAAGAGAGGACATTTGGAAATGTCAATTACTAATTAAAATTTACATCTGATGACTCGGTATGGGATTATAGGGCACTAATGTTATGTTTTGAAAATACCAAAGAATATTTGATAATTAGCCTTGAGGGGCTATCTTGGTCTCATTGCTCTGAACCAAAAACATTCCTTTTCTATGACCTGTTAAGTACCAGCCAACATCTTCTAGAAGAATAGTTCAGCTGACAACAGTGATATTCCTGTGTAACAAAGAGATGCCAGAGTTATTTAATACATCTTTTTTTTCTTTTTAGATTCATTGTGAAGTCAGATTCAACTCAGTTTTATTGAATTGGAAGCTGTTATACAATAACATATTTTAATTTGCATTAATACCCTGGAGGTAGATGGTCTTCTATTTTCCCAAGCTGATACAGGTAGATATTCTGACTCTAGAATCCAGTGCTTTCCATTGCCATGGGTGCTTTGACATAGGAAGCAAAACCAGTTCTTTTAGACTAGGGCTACTCCGTTGCATAACAGTTAAGAATAAATGGTACTAAAATCTGTTAGAACCTGTTTCAAGCCTGGTTCACTACTCCTTTCTCTTACTCCCTGAACATCTTTCTTTTTAATAATATAGCCTCGGGGCCAGCCAATGGTACTGTTGTTATGTCGCTGGACTCCCACATAATTGACCATGGTTCTAGTCCCACACCTGGCAGCTTGAAAAATCATGCTGGGTGTTTGTGCATGCATGCCCCAAATCCTAGGAGAAGAATGAAGGGGAAGGAATTGCAGCCTGGCCATCTCCCTTGCGGGGTACGATTTCTCACTTTCCCTCTCACTGCCTCTTTTTATTTTTCTCTGGCAAGTGCGTATGTCCAATGGCAAAGAACTTAAAAAAAAAGAGAAAAAAGAATAAAGCATGATATAAAAACATACATGATTAATATGTATGCAATTAAAGACACCATAAAGCACAATCCTCCTGAGAGTATTCGCCTTCTAAGAGAAAGCCAGTGCTCACACTCCAGAACTGATACGTTAGGAAGAAAATCTAGTTAGTGAGCAGATGAGAAACATCTAGTCTGGTTGAAAGCACAAGATTTATAGTAAAAAAATAACTGAATTTGACATTCCTCTCTCTTCCCTGGGCTCAGTTTCCCCATTTGTAAACTGGAGAGAACAGGAACTCTTAAGAGTTGTGGTGAAGAGTAATTGATAGAAGGCATGTAAGTGCCCTGCCTGGCACCTGGCACCGTATGCCATGACCTGAAGGATAGGTAGGATACACCAGGCCAAGGTGAGAGGGAGAGAGTTCCCTGTAGAGGAGGCACCATGCATAAAGGCCAGGGAGAGGGAAACCATACGGACTGAGGAGAAAGAACGCCAGCCACTGTGGTAGGAGAACAGAATGAGTGTGAATGTGCTAGAACTGGGAGGAAGCAGATAGCATAGCAGGTAGCTAAAAATCAGGCACAGGCTGGTAGTGAGGAGTCTCTAAATCTCTCAGCAGCAAGGTGATGGTCTTGGAGATGGCTGGACTGCTCTGTGTTAGAATCTTGGCTTTTGACCCAGTTGATCTCCCTGAATTTATATTCATTTCTTTGTATAGTAGGGAGAGTGGTGGGATCTTTACCCCACAAGGCTACGATAGGTATAAAATGAAATAATGCAAATGTACTTCCATGCCAGGTATAATCCTGGGACAGAGTTGGGACTGTTGAGATGTGTATAGAAGCTAGCCCTCACCCCCACACATGGAATTGCTAGAAAGTTATGAATGTATGCATGTATGTGTGTGTGTGTATTTATATACACACACACACATGCACACTTTTTTTTTTTGAGAGATTTTTGCTATAGGGTGTGTGCACTCACCGAGAAACAGAGAGAGAGACAGACAGAAAGAGAGAAATCACTTCCCAGGGGGATGGCCACACTGCAATCCCTTCCCCTCCATGCTCTTCTTGGGATTTCGGGCATGTACATGCATGTGCCTGGCATGAGTTTTAAGTTGCTGGGTCTGGAACTTGAACTGTGGTTGACTCTGTGGGAGTCCAGAAATGTAACAATTATGCCATCTGCTGGTCCCAGGATATGAATATTTAGCCTGTTATCTCCTTATGAGATAGCCATATTCATTGGGATGCATATATGGATGTATGTCTACCTGCACATAGAAAGTCACCCTTGCAGACAAGGGTGTCCATCTGGGGTACGCTAGACAGGAGACAGGTATTCTCTCTTCCTGAAGTGGGAGGACATTAAATAATTTTGTTTCTGAAAAACAGATCTGTATAAGCTTCCTATTACTGCTGAAATAAATGACCACTGATGTAATGGCTTAGACCAACACATATTTATTGCCATCTAATTCTGGAGGCTAGAAGTCTGAAATTGAGCTAAAATTAGGCCGCTGTCAGGGCTGTGTTTCTTTTGGAAGCTCTTGAGGAGGATCCACTTCCTTGCCATGTCTAGCTTCTAGATCCCAGCTATATTCCTTATTTTATGGTCTCCTCTCCATGTTTGAAGCCAGCAGCATCTTCTAATTTCTCTCTGACCTCCCCTCTTATAAGGACCCTGAGGTTACACTGGGGCCACCTCGATGCTCAAGGATAAACTCCCCATCTCAAAATCCTTAACTTAGTCACATCTACAAAGTTCGTTTTGCTATGAAGGGTAACATATCCACAAGTCCCAGGAATTAGGACATGAGTATCTGGGGGATCAGTGTTCTGCAAGCCATAGGATCGTTCTTTTCCCCAAGAGGAATGAGGAACCAATATTCTTATTGCTAATATTTAGGCTCTCGATCAAGATTGGCCATTGAAGGGTATAATGAGATAAGAGAAATAAACAAGACTTCCTCTCCCCTTTCTTTTCTTCCCTCCTCTTCTTCCATTAAACTATCTCTCATGTCTCTCTAACCAAGCAGGCATTATTCCAGTCCTCTTTGTAGCATGGGCCTGGACCCTTATCTGAAATGCCCTGTGGTCTCCAACAGGTTAATTTCTCCTTAGTCTTCAGATTTCAGTTCACCTATCCCTTCTTATGAAGGTCAATGGCCTTTAGTCCTGGGGTTCATGCTAGGAACCCCATGCCTGATACAGGGCATAGTCATTCATTTGGTAAATATTCGTTGCATGCTATGCAGGTTGGGACCTCTGAAGACAGATGCTGAGGCAGAGTTGGAACGTAGTATATTTATTACACAGCATGCTTATTATTATTATTTTTTTTGGAGAGGTTTTCGCTATAGGGCACGTGCACTCACCGGGCAGACAGAGAGAGACATAGAGACAGAAAGCAAGAAATCACCCCCCAGGGGGGATGGACATGCCGCAGTCCCTTCTCCTCCATTCTCCTCTTGGGATCTTGGGCATGCACGCACACGCGCCCGGCGTGAGTTTAAGCCACCAGGTCCAGGACTTGAACTGCGGTCAACCACGTGGGAGTCCAGCAACATAGCCATTACGCTAACTGCTGGTCCCAATTTTAAATAATTTTAAAAAGTTGCTGCAAAACTGAAATTAAAAAAAAAATCAGTGGTGCCCCCTTAAAATTATTTTAAAAAAATCTGTGTAGGGACCAGCAGATGGTATAATGATTATGTCACTGGACTCCCATTTATTCAACTGAGTTTTGGGTGAAACCCACACCAGGAGAAAACTCGCACCAGGTGCGTGTGCATGCGTGCCCAAGATCCCAAGAGAAGAATGAAGAAGAAGGGATTGTGGCATGACCATTCCCCCTGGGGGGGTGATTTTTCGCTTTCTGTCTCTCCGGGGAGCGTAGGCGTCCTGTACCAAAAATCGCTCTAAGAAACAAAAAAGGAAGTGCCTGTGAACCAGGCACTTAGGCTGTGCCAAGTTTGTATCTCACAGTAGCTTTCGAAGCATTTTCCTGTGTTTTTGGTCTGCCATACCTTTATTACTCTGATATTTTGTTCTACTCCTTGCTGTTCATCTGTCATTAGCTAAGTATTCTGTAGCTAAATTACAGTACTTGGAGAATGAAGTTTTTCCAATATTTTGCCCCTGTGCTGTGATAGACTCTAACATGAGGAAAAGTATGAAATTGATTTTGAGATCTTGATGTTAACTAAATTACAAGTTTCCAAGTGGCTTAACCATGCATTTTCTACCTGACATTTAATTTACTTGCTTACCAATTTATTATTTTATTTTCCTAAAAGATTTTTACCTTTTTTCCCCTACGGGCTTTTCATTGCTGTCTTGAAGGGTTTCTGTTGAAAGCTATACTTTTGCATATTTTTAATTGTAAGATTTCAAAGTGGAGCTTTTAGGCTCTAAGGTTAAAAGATCGGATTCCAAGACGTTTAAGTGGAATTGTTTGTTTGCTTTATTCCCTGTAGTCTCTAGCAGGTGCCTGCAATCAGAGTGGCTAAATCTTATCACTAGCTATTGAGGATTTCATTTCCAAATAGCAGAATTCTGGATCAGCTCTTAGCTGCATTTCAGTGACATTCTTTTTGCTGGAGTACCAAGTTTATGAGAAAGAGCAATGGTGTGTGCCACTGCTATAAAAAGCTGTCAACAATGTGATTTCCCCATAAAGTGTATTCACTCCTCATCTGGACAGTCCAAAGTCATGGACCGTGATTCTTTTAGAGTGCTATTGACCTGCACATATTCATGACTTTTCCTTTCTTCTAAGACTCAGATTGACTTCTGGAATAGTGCTATGCATAGCACAGTGGATCTTCTTCCTAGTTAAACAACCAGTTCACTGTTGAAAGTCATTATTATTATTATTATTATTTTAAGTTTTTGCCATAGGACAGGTCCACTCATTGGAGAGAGACAGAGAGAGAGAGAAAGCAAGAAATCACCCCCCTGGGGGGATGGCCACACCCCATCCCTTATCCTCCAGTCTCCTCTTGAATTTTGGCAAAGCACACACATGAAGCTGGTGTGCAAGCTGCCATGTCAGGGGCTTTAGCTACAGTCATCCATGTGGGGATCTAGTACCTAACCACCACACCACCTGCTGGCCCCCTGAAAATTATTTTTTTAAAAATCTGTGGAGGGACCAGAGATGGTATAATGGTTATGTCACTGGACTCCATTTATTTGATCATATTTTGGATCCTGGACCTAGTGGGTGGAAACTCACACCAGGTGTTTCTGCATGCATGCCCAAGATCCCAAGAGGAGAATGGATAATAAGAAGGGACTGCAGCATGGCCATTCCTCCTAGGGGGTGACTTCTCTCTTTCTGTCTCTCCAGCAAGCACACATGCCCTAAACAAAAGTCTCTGTAAAAAAAAAAAAAAATGGAAAGAAAAGAAAAGAAAAGAAAAATCTGTGGGAATTGTCCTAATGATAGAAAGAAAATGGGGAAACACAATTTTATTAAACCGAGGTAAGGACAGTGAGACTTGGTGGTATTTCAGCCAGGATCTGCTCCCTCTATATGCTCCTTCCAGCTCAGTGTGGTAGAGCTAGGCACGTGCAGCCAAGAAGATGGGTGTCTCTTCCTGGTGTCTCTTCTAGCTCTTAACTAGAGATACTGCTACACTCCAGGAAGCCATGCCAGTGGCCTCTCTCATTTCCTGTCTCCCCAATTTGTGTTGTAGATACTGTAGTCTAGGCAGGTGCAACTGAGAGGACGGGTGCCCCTTTTCCCACCTGGTACTTACTTACTCCTGGGTAGAAGCTCTACCAGGCATGGAAGGTCAAGAACACCCCTCACTTACAGCATGAGGACTCCACACCAGGAGAAGCCAGCTGAGATCAGGGGCTAACATCTTTGCCCAAAGCCCAGCCCTTAGGGCAGACATACCACTCTGGGAGAAGCAGAGCACTTTCCCTGTCTCCAGCTCTACTGCACTGACAAAGGGATGACCCTCAGGTAGTAAATCAGGTTGGAAAACTGCAGAGTGCCCCAGAGCTTCCTAAGAGCACTGGATGTACTTGGAACCCAAAATGGGAATGCTTAAGAGTGTTGTTGAAAACAATAAATATCTTGGTGTTGACCAGTTAGTGGTAATGCCCTTAGATTGGTAGCTCCATGGTAACTCATATCAACATGGTAGATCAGATCAGGTTTAGCAGTGAGAACTAGAGAAAACAGCAGCTCCTAAGAGTCTTTCTGAGCCTAAACGGACTCAAAGACTAGCCATTCTCTGCCCCTGAAAATGGCTCAAACTGTACAGGGAAAGCTTGTGGCATAACTTATGCTCCAGCACATTGTCAGAATCGATAGATGAATGCTGGTCCTATAGCACAGTAGTTAAGAGCTATACAGAGGAATCTCGATGCTGCATGACTGGTTAGAGTTTGAATCTCAGCCCCAACAGCACAGACTAAGTTCTTCTGTGTGTGCCCAGTATCCCAAGACAATGGAGCATTAGAGGAAAAGGAAGTGCAGCATGATCAGGTCCCATTGAATGATCCTTTTATATTTTTCCCCTCCCTCTTTTATATGTGTGCATATGCCCTATCTAGAATAAAGGGAAAAAATACAATAGAAGAGTCAGGTAGCAATTAGTGGAGACTGGTGTCTTGATGTGATGTTAATAGGATCAGACCAGCTCAGATCCACTGTGTGCATGCCTAAGGCTATACCTTTGGGGAATAACATCAGAGGTTGCACACTGAGAGGAGAAACAGACTGCAGTGAAATAGTCTGCAAGATCACTAAGCAAATAAAAAGCAAGCAGGAAAATAAGCTTCAGAAAGGGGACAGTGGTGGTGATTCATTGGCTGGAAGGGAGCATATATTTAGCATACAAAGATTTCAAAGCAGAGATTATAAATATGTTCAAAGAATTGAGGAAAAATATGCCTAAAGATTGGCAGAATACATTATGGTTGTCTTATCAAATAAAATATCAATAAAGAGGTAAAAATTATAAAAAAGAATCAAATGGAAATTGTAGAATTGAAACACACAAAAACTGGAATGAAAAACTTACCAGAGGGCCTCAACCATAGATATGGTAGAAGAATCAGCAACTTGAAGGTAGAAAGATAAAAATTATCTAAGGTGAAGAACAGAGAGAAAAAAAGAATGACGAAAAATGAACAAAATCTGGGAAAAGGCCAGCAGGTGGTATGGTAGTTCAGGCGCTGGACTCCCACATGGGTGATCACAGTTCAAGTTTTGGACCTAGAAATAAAACCTCTGAGAAATATGGGGCACTGTTTTAGCCTACTATTACATTGGTAACAGAAAAACCTGATATTGGATGAATGATAAATAATAGAGGTTTATTTGACTCATGACTCCAGTGGCTGGAAATTCCAAGGCATCACCCAGTGGTGGAGGGCAGAATTTCGAACACAGCAGAGCATGCTCTGTATCTATGTGATATTTTCCTGCCTCGTTATCCTTTCTTATAAATCCACCAAGACTCAAACATGGGACTCCTGCTTTAACTACCCAATCACTAACCTCTTATCAGAAACACCACCATTGGATCAAATTTTTACTCTCTTAATCCCATTACAATTGCTCAACACATAAATTTTGGGGAACATAGTCAAACTATGGCGGATCCTATTAAGCATAACAAATATGCGTAATGAGAGCACCAGAAGGAGACTAGAGGGAAACAGTACTTGAAGAAATAATGTCTGAAAACTTTTATAATTTGCTTTAAAAAATATTGCCCCTCACATCATAAATTCTAGGAATTCCAAATAGGATAAATGCAAAAGGATCAATAGCCTGACATATCACAGACAAGCTTTGAAAGTTAAAGTCAAAAAGAAAATTGTGAAAACAAGAAACAAAGGAAAGAGTCATCACTTATGAGGGAACTTCAGTATGATTAATAGGTGACTTCTCATCCGAACCAATGAAGGCCAGAAGGCATCAGGAGGATATAGTCAAGCTGCTTAACTATGAAATCTGATAAAACTGGAGTAATTTATCCAAAGAACTTTACTAACCTAGAAGAAAATATCTGACCTTGGAATGAATCAATCCTACCAAAATCCTCTGCCACCTTGGGAGATCTGGATGGACTGACCAGTTGCCCTTCATTCTCTGTCTCTCTCAGACGTTTCCTCTTAAAGCAATGTTTGGTTTATAAGAGGCTTGGGAAATCAAGTCCTGAGGTGGGGAAGTGTCAGTGTAGGTGAGCGAGTCTCTGTGGAGAGGAGGTCCTGAAATGTGGGGGTCTGAGCTAGAGGCTGAATTGCCCAGAGTTCCTTTAATGAATTATACAGCTTGCTGTCTACATTGATCAAATTAATCAGAAAATCACCAACTCCACAGCTGAAGTTAATTTTAAAACATTCCAAAGATTGTGTAAGTAGTGTAGTATTTCTTCATATAATTCCTTATTTTCTGCAAAAACATACTGCGCCCGAATTCTTATGCTCGTTTTTGGCCAGGTTCCAGGAAACTTCAAGATATTCTCCAAGACAAATTGAGAAGTTAAACCTCTTTTGCTGATGTTTAAATACATTTAAATATTGCCATACAAATAAAGTTTTTCTCTTTAAAAAAAAAAAGGAAAAGAAAACAGATGCCATTCAATAATTCTCCACCTGGTTGATCTGAAGGTGAAATAAAGACATTTTTACATACACAAAAACTGAGAGAATTTGTTGCTATCACACCCATCTCTGGAGAGATACTAAAGGAAATTCTTCAAGCTAAAATCAAGTGATACAGTTTCAGATTATATCCACACAAAGAAGAAAAGAGCTCTGGTACAGGTAAGTATGTAGGTAGTTATAAAAGATGATATAATTGGGGGGGCCGGCAGGTAGCATGGTGGTTAAGGGTGCTGGACTCCCACATGGCTGACAACGGTTCATGTCCCAGACCTAGAGGCTTGCTTTCTCACTTTCCTTCTCTCTCTCTCTCAGTCTGTCCCTATCGGGTCAAATTAAGAATAACCAAATAAAGTTAAATAAAATAATTCACACTTGCTCCTAGTGGAAGAAACATTCTCATAAAAGGTATCCAAAAGATGGTATAACTGGCTACCTTGTCTCCTTTCTTCTCTTAACTGATTCAATATGCATTTGCCTAAATAATATGTATATAATTGTATTGTTAGACTTATAATGTATAATGTGTAACATATTTGAAAATAACAATGCAGAGCTCATGACTGGAAGCTAAACAGTTTTAGAGTGAGGAGATAGCACATGGAAACTGAAATATATAGGAAGAAATGAAGAGAACCAGAAATGGCAAATAAAAAGGTTAATATGACAAAGTCTATAAATACATATTTGCTCTCCTTTCTTCTCTCAGCCTCATTAAAAGATATAAAATTACACAAAGGAATAATTCTGACAATGCATTGTTGGGCTTGTTATATATATATATATGTGTGTGTGTGTATATATATATGTATATATATGTGTATATATATATGTGTATATATATATATATATATATATACACGTGATATGTACAACAATGATAGACAAAAAGAGAGAATTATATAAGAATAAAGTTTCTTTGTCTCACTGAAATCAAGTTAGTATAAAAGCTATGATGCATTTTAAAGGCTTTAGAGCAACCATGTAGATAAATAACTTGAAAATGTGTAGTTAAAACATCATTAGAGAGAATTGGAGCCCTCATGCATTATAGCTAGTATTGTCAAGTGATGCAGTCAGTCTGGAAAACAGTTCAGCAATTCTTCCAAGTGTTAAAAATAAAGTTACCATATGGTCCAGCAATTTCACTCCTAGCTATTTACCCAAGTGAAATAAAGTATATCTACACAAAAAATCTGTATAAAAACGTTCATGGAAGCACGATTTATAATAACTCAAAAGTTGATACAATCCAAATATCCACCAGTTAACTAATAAATGAGATATGGCATGTTAATATAGTAGAGCATTGTTTGGCAATGAAAGGCATGAAATAGTGACATGCTACAACATGGATGAAGCTTGGGAATGTGCCAGATGAAAGAAGCCCGACACAGAAAGGACACACATTGTAGGATTCCATTTATGGGAAACGTCCGTAGTGGGCAGTTCCACAGAGAAAGAAATTAGATGGTTCCCAAGGTCTGAGAATACTGGGGAGTGGAGAGGACTGTTAATCAACATGGACTTCTTCCCAGAGTCAGAAAAATGTTCTAAAATTCTATGGTATTGATGGTTTCAGAACTATGCAAACATACTAAACCCCACTGAGTTGTGCAGGTTCCCTTAAAGAGAGCTAATTATAGGGTCTATGAATTACATCTTAAGAGTGCTGTTAAAAATGATCACAGGCCCCGGTCCAAAATCCTGAGAAGAGAATGGAGGAAAAGAACTTGCGGCTTGGCCATCCCTCTGAAGGATGATTTCTCACCGTCTGTCTCTCTGTCCTCTCTCTGTCTCTCTGTTGAGCACATGTGCCCTATAGCAAAAATCTCTCTCTCAAAAAAAAAAAAAAAAAATCACAGGTCAACTGGCAGCATGTTGGTGAAGGTGACTGAATCTCACATGACTGACCAGACATGGTGGCTTGAGAAACATGCCCAAGTCCGAAATTTTGAAATGGAGAGGGAATTACAGTATGATTATCTCCCATGAGGGGTCGTTTCTCAATTTCCTTCTCTCTCTCTCTTTCTCTGCAATGAATGCACATGCCTTCTGTCAGATAAAAAAAATCATTTAATTATGCTACATAATTTTTATAATGCAATGAATGCAGATTAACACCATTAGATGTCAAAATTCTGTCTCTTCCCACTTGTTGAGAAGTACCTGGTAGACATGCCGATTATTTCCCTTTTTACCACTGAGGAAACTGAGGCTTAGTTTAGTGAAGTGATTTGTCAAAATTCCCATGGATACTAACTAGGTAAAGAAACCCTGGTGGGAATACAGGTCTTCAGACCTAGAAAACTTGTCTTTCCTAATGTGTCAGATGTTTCCCTAAAGATCTGAGGGTCTCATGCTACGTTTGTTGCCTTGACCCAAAAAAAGCATAAAAAATGAAATGATATTTTTTCATAACGCTCTTGGAAAATGTAAAATTGTAAAGAAGAAAATGAGCTTGAATAATAACACCCAAAAATAAAACTTCTGAACATGTTGAAGAGATTATCTCCAGTTTTTCCCCTACACATTTATGAATACACATTCATTTTTCACATAATCAAGATCACACGCCATATATAATGATTTATCATTTTTTTAAAATTTTGATATTATCTCCTGAGTAATTCCCCATGGCACTATTCTCCAGAAACATAATTTAATAACTGCCTAATATTTACTCATATATGCATTATAATTTATTTAACACTCGCACTATTGGACATTTAAATGGACTCTCAGAAAAGTGCTTTGTACACAAACCTTCATCTGATCTTGATTATTGACTTAGAAGAAACCCCTAGAATGTTTTAAAAGACTCTTAGTGTATATAGCCAAAGTGTTCTCCCAAAAGGGTATGTGAATTTTTTATATCAAAAAGCATTTATGAGGAAAATGTGAAAGGTAGTGAGTGGCAAAGGTTGAGTCAAAAAATCTGAGTTTGAAAACTGTCTTCACCACATACTAAGTATATAGGGTATTATTCAAGGGTCTCTGAAGAAGCAGCACCAGCAGGATGTGTGTGCACATGTGAATGTTCATTGACGTATGTATACATGTAATGAACATGATCAAAATAAGGGTTAAAATGGGAAGCAATATTGTAAGGGCTTTTAAAATTATTTTAATTTATTCTATAATTCAATCATGGTGTATCAGTACAGCTTGTAAAATGAATTTACCCAACATGAATACACTTCACATGGTTTTAGAAATTAATCATTTGGGGACCAGCAGTTGGTGTAATGACTATGTTACTGGACTCTCATGTAGTCAACCATGGTTCAAGTCTTGGACCCAGTGGCTTAAACTCACGCCGGATGCATGTGCGTGCGTGTCTAAGATCCTGAGAGGAGAATAGAAGAGTAGGGATTGCGGCATGGCCATCCCCCTGGGGCATGATTTCTCACTTTCTATGTCTCTGTTTCTTTCTGTCTTTCTGGTGAGCACACGTACCCTATAGCAAAAAACTCTCAAAAAAAAAAAAAAAAGAAAAGAAATTAAACGTTTGGTAGTAATTTCAGTAGTGATCAGCACTGATTACTTACATAAATCCTGAGATGTGAGAATTTAGACATAAGTATCTATATCCACTCTGGGGATCATAAATACCTGCACTGAACTTTAAGGATTGCTTAGAAATTAAAGCATTTCTAAACATACATGGTACATGTCATGTCATAACCTTAATATGGTTGCACAGATGCAAAGCTTTAATTCTGCCCTCTGACACAGCAGTTTTCTCAAATTTAGAACACTTCTGTATTTTACACGTTGTTGATATAATTAGTGGATAACAAACTGGCGTGATGATCATTAGCTACTGAGTGCTGATAATAAAAATCATATTTAAATGCTTAATGACTTAAGTTAGTCAGTCTGAAAAAGCAAGAATTCAGTTAATATTTTATCAGTCATCCAGTTATTTTTCTTCCTACTTAGGAACAAGATGGTAATATATTCATTATCTTTATTGATTTAAATTAAAAAAATAAATTAGAATTACAAGCAGCCGACTCAACTGGGATACTCTATTTGGATACACTACTTATCTTTCGGTACAGGCTTATTTTCTGATTTACTTTAGATGGAAATGGTGTTGCCGAACCTGTGTTGCTAGATATTTATTCCTATGTTTTTCTTTCTTTCTTAGTTTCTAATTCTTTGAACTCTAACAATTGTCATAAAACATTGGGATACTATTCTTCTCTCCATTTTAAAAATATTTATTTATTTATTTAATTCAATTTGTTACTATTATTATTATTATTATTATTATTATTATTATTTTAATTTGACCAGACAGAGAGAGAGAGAGAGAGAGAGAGAGAGAGAGAAAGGGAATGAGAGAAAGCAAGCCACCAGGTCTGGGACTTGAACCACAGTCGGCCATGTGGGAATCCAGAGCCTTTAACCACTACACCGCATGCTAGCCCACCGTCTCCATTTTTTATTCTGTAATAGTAGTATAGAACAAAAACAACAACAACAAAAAATCACCCTCCTTCCCCCAAGAAAGAGAGGGGCAGAGAGGAGATAAGAGATTTTAAAGAACTGGTTTATGCAATAGTGGAGATTGTGGGGGTTGGTACGTCCAAAATTTAGAGAGACAATAGAGACTTAGGGAAAAGTTGCAGTTCCATTTGAAAAGCTGTCTGCTAGAAGAAGATCTTCTTGCTCAGAATAGGCCAGTCTTTGTTTTATTCAGCTTTCAACCTATGGGATGAGGACCGCACACATAATGGAAAATAATCTACTTTATTTAAAAGTCACCAATTTAAATGTTAATCTTGGGTCACCAAATAGTATGGTGGTTAAGGTGCTGAATTCCCACATGGCCAACCATGGTTTGAGTTCTAGGCTCTGTAGCTTGAAACTCATGCTGGGCATGTTTGTGTGCATGTATAAAATCCTGAGAGGAGAATGGAGGAGAAGGGATTGTGGTGTGGCCATCTTTCTTTCTCTGTCTCTCCAGTGAGTGCATAGACCCTATGGCAAAAACCTAAAGTAAATAAATACCTAAAAATAAATAACTGTTAATCTTATCCAAAAGACACCTTCACAGAAATATCCAGAATAATGTTGGACCAAGAACCTGGACAGTGTGGTCCAACCAAGTTGACACATAAAATTAACCGTCATATTAAGTGTATGTCTCCTTTGTATTATCTTCCTCAGTTTCCTCATTTGACATGAAGAAATGTGGTATCTACCTCAAAGAGTTGGGAAAATAATTGGGTGAAATAAAATGAATAAATGAGAGCAAGCACAAAATAAACATTAGACTTTATATTATTATATCACCTTACCACTACTAACAATTCTTATCATTTGGAAAATTTTTCCTAATTTTAAAGATAAAAATGTATCTCACTATTTATTGGCCATTTAGATTTTCTCCTGCAAATTAACTGTTTATACATGCCTTTTGCTAATTTTTGGTTGATGCTTTTATTTTCTTTAAAGAGAGTTTTGCTATATGGTGTGTGCAAAAAGTCATCTCCCAGGGGGGATGGCCATGCTGCAATCCCTTCTCCTCCATTCTCCTTTTGGGATCTTGGGCACACATGCACATGCAATCTATGTGAGTTTTAAACCATCAGGTATGGGACTTGAACCACAGTCGACTATATGGGAGTAGTCATGACCATTATGCCATTGGCTGGTCCCAATTGATGCTCTTGTATTTCCTATTTGGTTGATAAATGTAACATTTTTCAAATGTTAAATCTATTAAGTATATATATAATTACTCATTTAGTTTTTATTAATGCTGTTAAATATATATATCTATATATAATTTATATTCAATTATATATAAACATATATACCTATTCACACATATATGTGTGTGTATTTATATATTCAGTGTGTGTGTGTATACTATCTGGATCTTTCAGTATGTGTGTTCCTTGAGGGCAGGCACTAAGTCTTAAGTTGCTTTATGTTCTCTTCCATGTTTTGAATGTATGTGTCTCACCAAATTTCATATGTTGTAACCTCAGACTCTATGTGATAGCATTTAGTGGTGGAACATTTAGGAGCCTCTGGCCTCATGACTGGGATTACTACCCTTATAAAAGGACTTGAGGGGACTAGCTAGTGCCTATGCCCTCTGCCTTCCACTTCGTGAAGATGCAGCAATAAGTTCTATCTTGCGAGCAGAAGTGAACATCTTGATTGAATTCAATGGCACCTTGATCTTGGACTTTCCAGTCTCCAGAACTGTAAGAAATAAATTTCTGATCCTTATAAATGACCTAGTATCAGGTTTTGTTTTTCAGTAAGTCAAATTTACAACTAGTAAGTACAATCCAGGCCTTAATCCAAGAGTGAGAGCTATATTAATAAGAATAAAGACAAAGTAGTTACTTTTATATGGTCTATAGCATGTTACCAGCAAAGATGGCTGGCCATCTGTGGGAAGTCATTTATGTGCCCATAATTGGTTTGATAGTAATAGTGGGAGACCTTCTAGAAATATACTGCTTTCCTCTAGATTATGGGCTATAAAGTTTCAAGTCTGTACCTGTAAGGAGTTCAAATTTTAGCCAGGAGATGGGCATGACAACCAATAAGTTCAGTGCATCATGAAAAGAGTCTCCTGTGTGATACTTACAAGATGTTAAAGGGATATGGAAGATCAAGTACTGACAGTCTCAGTTCAAGGAACTGTAATGAGGGTTTCCCGGAGAGGCTGATGTGTGGACTGAGCTGTCCAAGTATGAGTGGAAGTCTGTCTAACAACCAAGGATACATAGTCTAGGTAGTTGTAATGGCCATTGCAAAAGAAAGATCAGGGTAGATTTGCGGACTCTTGTTTCAGTGTGATTTAAGATAGGGGAAAGGAGGTCTCAACTCCAGTGCCAACTATTAAAAATGAGAACTTTTCTGGCATTTTGATAGGAACCTAAGGTTACTCTTTGCTCAGTTGGAAAGAGGTGCTGATTGATTGGTGATGTATGCCATGGGTGGACAAGGTAATTCTGGGGCTTTGGCTGACAGATAAGCAAACAACAGATTGTAGGAAAATATAGTCGAAATCTATCCACTTTTGCTCATCTCCACCACAGGGCTCTCACCCAAGCCGTCACCATTTCTTCCTACATCATTGCAAATATTTCCATATTGCTCCAACAAATTAATTAAAGGGATCTGTTTTAAGGACACATCCTCTTTTGTTGCTCCCCACTGGAAATATTCTGGTGGTGTCCCATGATTCTCAGGTTAATATCCACATCCCTTGCCAAGTGGATAGGATTTCATAAGCTCTATCTCCTGTGAAACTCCCCCACCTCACTCTTCACCACTCTTCCTTACCATAACGAAGGCCCAGTATTCTTTTCTCTGTGTCTTGAACATGTAAAGCCATTTCTGCTTCAAGATTTCTTCAAGAAAATGGTATCTTAGTCTTTTTCAATTCTCTGCATGATGTTCTTCCTTTGTGTCTCAGCTAACATCTGAACCCTGACCACCCTCCTGAAAGTGGCTATCCTTTCTTCCAGTTTTTATTCTATTACAGGGCTTTGTTTATTCGATGTACACAAATTGAGCATCTCTAATCTGGAAATCTTAAATGCTCCAAATGCTGAAACTTTGAGAGCACCGGTATGATGCCATGAGTAAAAAATTTCCACACCTGATCTCATGTGACAAGTGGCAGTCAAATACTGCAATACAAAAATATTGCATAAGATTAATTTCAGGGTATGCACTTAAGGTATATGTGAAACATACATAAATTTCATTTTTTAGACCCTCCCCAAGAAATCTCACAAGGTAAATGCAAATATTTCCAAATCTGAAAAATCTGAAATCAGAAACACTTTTCCCAAGCATTTCAGATAAGGGATACTCAACCTGTGTGCATATACTCTGAGGTTACGTGGTGACCCCACCATGCCACCCATCACCCTTTTAGAACATAAACTCCATGAAGGCAGCAACCGAGTCTAGTTTGTTCTCCTGCTCTGAGGAGTTAGATAACTAGTGCCATCATAGGTTTCTTGAATTGGTAAATGGATGAAGCGATGAAAAAAAAAATGACTATGAAAAGAAATCCCAGTAACTGGCTGTATATGGGAGAGATCTCAGACAGAGAAGAAGAAAAATGCACACTCTTGTCTCTGCCTAGAACAGACAGGCTCTTCTAGAAGGGTTGGGGCATTAAGCCAGTCAGGTTTCCTGGAAGGAGCTGCTGCTTTTTTTCTTTCTTTTTTAAAAATATTTATTTATTTAATTAATTCCATTTGTTGTTATTATTATTTTATTATTATTATTTAAATATGACCAGAGAGAGAGAGAGAGAAAGGGAAAGTGAGAAACCAAGCTGCCAGGTTCAGTACTCAAGCCACAGTTGGCCATGTGGAAATCCAGCGCCTTTATCCACCATAGCACCTGCTGGTCCTGGGCTGCTGCTTTTTAAAGAGACTGATTTCCTCCCAGTGCCTCTGAGACACATCTTGAAACACAGTCTCCTTTGACATTTGGATGGACATGCTTCCATCTCTTACAAGACTGAATGGACATTCTTCTATGTTGTGTTGGAATGCCAGCAAATGCTCCATAAGCAATCACCTTCCCACCACACCTCCCACAAAAAAACTGGTATTGCCACAACTTCTGAACACATTTTAAAATGCACATATAACCCAGGATAGATCCTGGCACCTCCACCTATTAAAAACCCCTGTCTTGGACCAGGCAGTGGTATAGTACTAATGAAATGCTTTCAACAGTGGACCCACCACATGGAAAGTTTCTTTTTTTTATTGGAGAGATTTTTGCTATAGGGCGTGTGCACTCACCAGAGAGACAGAAAGTGAGAAATCACGCTCCAGGGGGGATGGCCATGCCACAATCCCTTCTCCTCCATTCTCCTCTTGGGGTCTTAGTCACATGTGCACAAACACACAGTGAGTTTAAGCCACCGGGTCCAGGACTCGAACCGTGGTTGACTACATGGGAGTCCAGTGACATAGCCATTAGGCCATCTGCTGGTCCCAACACATGGGAAGTTTCTGTAATAGCTTTGTGTCTCAAGGCCTCCCTATGCATACTGGTCTGTAATCTGGGCTGGCTGAGACTGGGGATGAATCTTGTGAAGACCCTCCTGGGGCTACTTGTCTCCCTCTCTCTCTTTCTTGCTCTCTCAGAAGAAATTCAAACCAAACCAAACAAAAACCACCCAAAACTTTAAAAGTCCCCGTCTATATTTATGTTTATGTATGCTTACTCTTTTTTTTTTTTTTCAAGACTTGAGTGAGAAGGGACCATAGGGAACTCCCAGGCATAGTGAGGTAAGGCCCAGCTGGGAGCAGAGGAGGGTACTGAAGGAAACTCTTTGCTATTTCTCAGCAGAGATGCAGGGACAACCTTGTAGACACAGTCGGGGGTGGCTTTGCAGGGTCACCATCTGGGTCCTCTCTGTGAAATACCATCTCCTGCTTATCTTTCCTTGATCCTGAAACAATGGTAACACCAAATGTGACTTGAATATGATGAGTATATACCATGGTTCTGTTCCTCCAAACCATACAAAACTATACAAAGAAAATTCAGGAGGGACCAGCAGTTAGCGTAATGGCTACGTCTCTGGACTCCCATGTAGTCAACCGTGGTTCAAGTCCTGGACCTGGTGGCTTAAACTCACGCCGGGCGTGTGTGCGTGCGTGTCCAAGATCCCGAGAGGAGAAGGGAGGAGAAGGGATTGTGGCTTGGCCATCCTCCTGGGGGGTAATTCCTTGCTTTCTGTCTCGCTGTGTCTCTCTGTCTTTGGCAAGCGCATGCGCCCTATAATGAAAACCCTCTCAAACAAACAAGAAACAAAACTCAGGAGTGATGGGGCACCCAGAGAACAGCCAGGAACTAGGGACTGTGTGCAGAATGACCTCCTAGTTTTTCTGCATAGCTGAAGTTTCTCCTGAACACCAGTGCATCTCCAGTCACCACTGAGCACCTCATTATGGACAGAAGTGCTGTGCTCTCTCCTGAGAATAATCAGGATTGAATAATATTGTTCATTTATTTATAACTCACTTTCAACTTGGTTGAAAACCTTTCCTCCTGTTACTATTTTTGTCAGAAACTATAATGATCATTTTTCACCTAGTGACTAACCTCCCACCTACTTTCTGGCTGGTTCTGTCTCATTTGTAGACGGTGGGTTTATTTTTTAAATGAAAAAAAAATTTTCCTCCCTCACGACCTCATTTTTATCTTTTCATTTCTCCATTCTGCTCACTTCCTATACTTTGGAGCACTTGATGTGTAAGAGTCTGGCAAAGTGTTAAGTTAGGAAAAATCATAGACATTAAGAAGAATGAACTGTTTCTGCCTCAATGAAATATTTGCAACCTAGCTTGTATCAAAATTAATTTTTACGTAGTTCTCATTATTTTACATAGTCCTAATTACATAGCTCTAATTGGAAATTACTGTGCCAGTTCATCGTATAAGCGTTTCTGCATTTTCCCATCTTCCTCTGGTTCTCAAGGCAACTTTTTCTTGTCCTACCGTAAATGTGGCAAAAATATATAAAGTAGATAAAAAGTAGGTAAATACAGTGGTTGATATGAACAACACCTAGAAGAATATTACAGTAGTTTATTTTATAAAATTCATATGTGACTTGTCCCGATTTCTAAAAGAAAAATTAACATAGTGTTTTTTAAAGAATTATTTATTTAATTGTACTTATTAATTTATTTTAATTTGATGAGAAAGAGAGGGAGGGAGAGAGAAGAAGGAAGTGAGAAAGCAAGCCAGCAGGTCCACAAGTTGAACCATGGTCAGCCAAGTGGGAGTGTCCAGCACTCCAACCACCATGTCACCTGCTGGTCCCAACATAAGATTTTTAATAAATATCTCTTTATTTCATTTAGTTCTGTTAAACTTTGTCATTTGGAAGGTGTGGTTATCAGTACAAGGAGGAGTGACAATACTGCTTGGGTCCTCCTTTAACCTCCCCCTTCATCCTCCTGTGGTCCCAGGGTCTATCATTCCCACCCCATGCTACAGGTACACAGGACATTAGAAAAGTGGCTCAAGGGGCCAGCAGGTGGCATTGTTTTTAAGGTGCTGGACTACCACCTGGTCGACTATGGTTAGAGTCCTGGAGCTGGTGGCTTGAAACTCATGTTGGATGCATGTGCATACATGCCCAAAATCCTGAGAGGAGAATGGAGGAGAATGGACTGCTGTGTGGCCATCCCCATGGAGGGTGATTTCTCACTTTATGTTTCTCCAGTGAGTGTACGCACCCGATAACAAAAATCTCTCTCTCAAAAAAAAGTGACTTGATGCAAGGCAGGCACAGAGCAATGCCCCAGATACTCCCTTTCTTCTCCTTCAATGCCATTTCTTTTAGCTTAATACTCTAGAGGTCCACCTTGAAGAGGTTTGAAGTGGGTTTTTTTTTTTTTTTGGAGAGGTTTTTTTGCTATAGGGCGCGTGCGCTCGCCAGACAGACAGAGAGAGACATAGAGACAGAAAGCGAGAAATCACCCCCCAGGGGGGATGGTCACGCCGCAATCCCTTCTCCTCCATTCTCCTCTCGGGATCTTGGGCACGCACGCACACGCGCCCGGAGTGAGTTGTAAGCCACCGGGTCCGAGACGCGAACCGCGGTCGACTACGTGGGAGTCCAGCGACATAGCCATTACGCTAACTGCTGGTTCCCTGAAGTGGGTTTTCTCACAAATTCTCCTGCCACTGTATGGAGATCTTACTCCTATCCATGAGTTAGAGCTGGATGCTGGCCCAGCTCCATGGTACAACAATAAGCACTGCTCGGGAGAGGCTGGATTCCACATGGTGATGGTGGTTTGAATCCCTGGCCTGATGCGACTGAACGACGTGAGGTATGTGTTCTAATGCCCAAGATGCACCATGCTGAAGGACTGGAGGAAGGGAATCGAGGCTGGACAAGGCGCTGCAGAGGGTACTCCCTTCTCTCTCTCTCACCTTCTCACATTCACATGCATGTACTCCGTGGTGAATAAGAAAAAAAAGAAAGGAATGAAATTAAAGAACCAGATGTGGATGCTATAGTGCATATATAAATCATAAATAGAATAATAGAAGAGTGTGGAGTTGAGAGGTGGGAAAGAACAAGAGGAGCCACTTCTTAGTGGTGCATTTAAAGAAGTCCTACTCAATGCATGCACTGTCTGAAACGTCTGTACAGTGGTGCGATACTTAAGGTCACACCTGAGGGCAAATCTGAAGTCTGCATGAAATATGCAAGGTGAAACTTGGTCCTAAATCTGGCCTGTTGGATGATTCAGGGAGGTGGGATGAAGATAAAAGTCAGAAAGAGCAATACGTTTCAAATAATACATTCCTTTCTTGATTGTTAGTATTTTATGTTATCTTTTGTCCTAAATGAGTTTTAAAACGTAATTCATTCTTTCTCTCCTGGGAAAGGGTGTGTGTGTGTGTGTGTGTGTGTGTGTGTGTGTGTGTGGCTTTCATAGTGTCTAGAACCCATGAGTTACCTGCAAACCTGAGGAGACAAATGAGGACACGTGTGTTTGAGGCACAGGGAGTAAGGACTCTTTGGAATCCCATTCAGGTTTTTGATCATGCATAGCGTGTGAGTTCATGCATAACCCTAAGCTAGGAGTGGGGTCCTATACGGCCCAGTCTCAGTGTGGTATCACTTTCTAAAAAACACACTTGGACAAATACAGTTAAACATCGTTCCCTCTTTACTGATGTTTTTCCCAACACTTATCAATGGGAGGAAAAGACATCTCTATATTCATCAAAAAATCTTTTCTTTTTTTCCCTTAGGGTTTTTGTTATAGGACATGTGCACTTGCCAGAGAGAGACAGTGAAAGGGAAAGTGAGACATCACCTCCCAGGAGGAATGGTCACGCTACAATCCCTTCTCCTTCATATTCTCCTCCTGGGATCTTGAGATGCATGCACACATGCTGACATGATTTTCAAGCCACCAGGTCAGGGACTCAAAACACAGTTGGCCATGCAGGAGTCCAAAGTCTTAACAAGTACGCCACCTGCTGGCCCCATCAAAACATCTTAAATCTTCCCTCTGTGTTCCCATGTTCAGTATTTCTTGAGAGAGAGAGAGAGAGAGAGATGAACAGACATCCCCAGCGGCGTCTTCATGTTACACTCCACCCCCAGCCTCAGCCAGCCAGGATCACGGGCACATTCCTCCACGGACTGGAACCCCGAGCCCTCTCATGTGGAGTCAGCATCATGAGTTTTGCATTGACTACCACTGCACCACTGTACCGATGTTTAAGATAATGCACTGTTGTCTTCTACCTGCGGTAATTAGGGGTTTATTCTGCTTTAAACTGCTGTGACTAGTTTGATCCACAACTAATCGCAATTCTCTGAACTAGAGCTGCTAATAGGGAGAGTGGCGGTGGGCCTCTGGAGGAATACTTTTTGCTGCCGTTTGCCTAACCTAATTTTCTCGTCCTGGTTCCTAGAACTTAGGAAGACACTGTAAATCCAGGGAGTAATAGAAACTCTCCAGCCTCAGCATGCTCTTTGTATAAAGATTAACACCTGCTCTTTTTCTCTTTGTAAAATCACAGAAATCCTCTCTCCAATGACTTGAAGCGAACATTTGCTTAAGAAATCTGCATATCACAAGTGAAGAGAATGGTGTTTTGGGTTTTTTGTTTTTGTTTTTAGGAGATTTTTTGCCTTAGGGTGTTTGCACTTGCCAGGAAGAGAGAGAGACAGAGACAGTGAGAGGATAAGTAAGAAATCACACCCCCCCCCCCCCATTCTCTTCCTGGGATGTTGGGCACGCATGCACATGTGCTCAATCTGACTTTTAGGCCACCGGGTCTGAGGCTTGAACTGCAGTTAGCCATGTGGGAGTCCAGCGAAGTAACCACTACACCAACTGCTGGCCCCAAGAGAATGATTGTGTTTAAAACAGAACCTTGGTGGGTGAATTTTAAATGTTTTTTCAGAGTGTATCTACTGTTTTTGCTTCAGATAAGCAGTGATGGGAATCAGTCACTGATACCTGGTAGATTTAATCCTGTTCTGAAATAACTAGACCATGGTGCTAATGAAAACAAAGTTTTGTTTTGTTTTGTTTTCTCTCCCTTTCCAATAGAATCTGATTCTCTACTAATTCTTTGTCATTTTATTCAGTACTTCTCTGTCCCCTGAGGTTGCTTGCACTGAATGACGCTGGTAGAGAAAGGGCCGTAGGTTTTATTCCTTCTTGAGTCTGTTCATCTCATTGGATGGGAAAGCCATAACCTTGGCCAGCTGGCTCCTAAATACAGAGGGCAGTCTAGCAGAGGCATGGGGTCCTACAGAGATGGGGCAGGAAGATAAGTTGGGGGATCTCTGGATGAAAAGCATAGTTTTAGTCTAAATCCATTGTGGCTCTCTCTAGTGTTCCTCCTTACAGTAGGCTGAAGCTAGTCTTTGTGTGCCAGTCACAGCACACTGAGACTCAGTGGCAGATATCAAGTCCTTTATTATAAAATTTAAGCTCAGTGGGGCCAGCTGGTAGAATGGTGGTTAAGGTGCTAGACTCCCATGTGGTCAACTGCAGTTTGAATCCTGGACCTGGTGGCTTAAAACTCACGCTGGGCACATGTGTATGCGTGCCCAGGTCCTGGGAGGGGAGTGAAGAAGAAGGGATTGTGGCTTGACCATCCCCCTTGGGGGATGATTTCTTGCTTTCTGTTTCTCTCTGGTGAGTACACATACCCTATGGGAAAAATCTCTCTCTCAAAAAAAGTGAGTTTCTAAATCCATTATATACAAAGGCATATCTTGGCTCACAAAAACTCATTTTAGATTAGCTAAAATATAGGTTCAGAAATACAAATTCGTATTTTCAAAACTTTTTTTTTCTTTTTGTTCTCCTTGCAAACACTTGAGATATGTGCCTGATTTTTCTATGATCCTTTATCAGGTTAGCCCTGTAGCATGGTGGTGAAGAGGGTTAGAACTCACTTGACCATCTAGAGTGTGAATCCCAGTATTGATGGTTTGAAAATATACCTGGTGCATGTGTGTGCATACCCAAAATCCCACAGGAAGGAAAATGGAGAAGGTATTACGGTGTGACCAGGCCCCATGGAAAGGAGTTTTCTCCTTCTCTCTGTGACTCTGTCTCTTTCTAGTGAGCACATGTGACATCTGGCAATTAAAAATATATACATTTATGTTTCTCCTAAGAATTTCCTTTCTTTGATTAGAGGGTTCACATCTGCTACCAAGAAAAAAAGAGTGATCCATAGTTCTTGTAGCTTTTAATCAAATTGTGAGTTAGATAAAGTCATTTTACCTCACTTCAAACCTGTATGGTTTTTGTATTTTATCTCTACCCAAGATATTGGTCTTAATTTAGACTTGATCTTTGGTCTTTGGTCTTAATCTGACCACCTTCCATTTGACTTTAAATTTTTCGTTTTCAGCTTCCCACATTCAAACCAATCTGACTTTTGTGGGAATTTCCCAGGGCTCAGCAAGATGCCAGAATAAGCCTCCTCGACTCCTTTGCACTATAGTTGGTGAGAAAGGGACATGTGTATCCAACACAGGTGGGACATGTGAATTTAACAAGGGAGGAATTCAGGTTGCTACATCTCATTGAAAGGAAAATGGGAACTGTGGAGGCTAAGCTAGAGAACTACAAAACGGTAATGGAAAAAGCGACCAGCAGATGGCATGGCAGTTCTGTCGTTGGACTCCCACATGGCCCACTTTGGTTTGAGTTCCAGACCCAGTGGCTTGAAAATCAAGCCAAGCATGTGTGCGAATGTGCCCAACATCCTGGGAAGAGAATGGGGGAGAAAGAATTGTGGCATGGCCATCTCCTCTGCAGGGTGATTTCTCACTTTCCTTCTCACTGTCTCTCTTGCTCTCTCTGGCAAGCACATGTGCCTTGAGGCATTAAACCTCTCTTAAAAAAATAATAGAAAAATAGAATTAAAGTATGAGTTTATTTTGGTGCAAATATTGTGAAATGTAGCATAATATTTTTCATAATACACATTTTTCCATGAGCTTTCTAAAGACCCCTTATAATACAGCTTCGTATTTTTGCCACAAGACTGGAATCTAGGTCTTCTATTTATAACTTAAATGTTAGTTTCACTATATCAGTGTTTCTCAAACTAAAGTTATCTCCATGCTTCCTTTATAAGTTTGGCTACATATGTTCAGACCCACAGTAATAACTACTTAGTAGATTCTAATTTACTTTCTCTTATATCAGCCTTTATGAATATCTCTAGAATTATAGATTTGAAATATGTATATATCTCCATAGATACACACACACACATACATATGCATATATAGATATACATATATATGTATGCATATATATATATATATATATATATATATATATACACGCATACACACTAAATAATAAAATATACACTAAATAAACCATGGCTCAAATTAAAAAAAAATTTAAATCCCTAATATCACCTTGGGGACCACCAGTGGGGTGTGGCTTCATGGCAGGAAACCAGGAAACTCACCATCGCAGGTGTGCTCCTTTGAATGCTCACTCACTTCTTTGGCAATGCTGACACTTTGGTTGGCTATCTGGGAGGGGGGAAAGAGAGGTCTCCTTGTCCCACTTATCTCACAGAGGTAGTAGTTTACCCTGTTGGGGCCAGCCATTCTTGAGTTTCGAGTAAGATGTGAGACTAGATTAATGGCAACAGATATAAAGGTAAGTTACGTGCCCGCTTTGACCTTGCTTTCAGCCTTGTCTTCAAGCAGCTTTTCTAAGGGGTAAAAATGATTTGTTTCGCCGGTAATGCTAGGCATGTGATGGCATAGAAAGATACATAAGAAATGGTTCTTGTCCTTAAGAAGGAATGGTCAGGGACCAGGACAGTGGTGATGCCACTGGACCCAAGTGGAAAGATCCTGGATTTATATCTTGGGACCTCCTGAACAGGCTGCATGTATACTCTGGGCTGGCTGCGATTTGGGTGGATCATGGCATGAAGACTATTTTGGGGGTGCCTGAGTCTGTCTCTCTGTATGTCTCATGGAGGAAATACAATAATACATTTAAAACCAAAAAAAGAGGGAACTGTTTACAAGCAAGAATAATTGCAGGTAGGTGGAGACAAGTTACGGTATAACCGCAGGTAAAATGAGGCACATTTTGTAATTGTTTTTCTCCAAAGTACAGTGGCCCTTCCAAAAAGACAAATCTTACAGCTGAGCATAGAGTGCTTGGAAATGAGCTGCTGGAAGAGTTAGCATAAGAACTAAGTAAATCAGTCAGTTCAAGAGTCCTAGGACTGGTGCTGGCTTGTGGCATGGTGGTTAAGGCAGCTGGACACTACATGGCCAACAGCATGGTTCCAGTCCTAGACCCGGTGCCATAGATAACATGCCAGGTACCTGTGATCAGAGAAGCTTCCAAAATGCAAAACCAAGACCTTTCCATCTGGGTCCAGCTGCAATCACCAGTGCATCACTGCCTGGTCCTTGACCATTCTTTCTTAAAGATAAGAACTACTTCTTCTCTTTTATTCTATACCATCAAGTATTTAGTATTATAAGGTCCTAAAAAGGGATGTGAGCAGTCCAGGTTGGGAAAGCAGAGAAAAGGTGTTAGGAGAATGGTTATAGACAGGGCTGCCAGTGTGACTTCGGGTGCTCTGGACTTCCATCGTGGTGGCAAGACTCTACTTTCATTCTCAGTGTGGTCATACCAGTTCTTTCCTTAGCCTTGGTAGGTCTGGATATTGGGATGAGCTCTTCAAACTCTTTTATTATTATTTTTTATTTGCCAAAGGCCTCGTGTACTTGCTGGAGATAGAGAAGAAACAGAAAGAAAAAGACAGAGAGACAGAGAAAGTGGAAAAGCACTTCCCGGGGGGATGACCAAGCTACAATCCCTCTTCCTCCATTCTCCTTCTGGGATCGGGGGCACACACACACACACACATGCGTCTGGCATGTTTTCCAAGCCTCTAGGTCCAGGACTCGAACTATGCAGTTGGCCATGTGGGATAGAGTCACCTTAATCATCACAACACAGGCCAGCCCCGGTCCTGGAACTCTTGAGTTGATCATTTTAGTTTGCTCAATATACTATAGTCAAGCAGAGTTTCTAAGTGAGAATTGGTTCTCCAGGGCATCATGCTACCTGCCTCAGATCCTCATTCATCCTACTCCTGAAGATTCTGAATCCTGGGACCAGCAGTTAGTGTTATGGCTATGTTGCTGAACTCCCATGTAGTTGACTGTGGTTCGCGTCCCAGACCCGGTGGCTTAAACTCAGGCTGGGTGCGTGTGCGTATGTGCCCAAGATCCTGAGAGGAGAATGGAGGAAAAGGGACTGCAGCATGGCCATCCCTTCCAGGGGGTGATTTTTCGCTTTCTGTCTCTCTCTTTCTGGGAGCGCACACGCCCTATAGCAAAAACCTCTCAAAAAAAAAAAAAAAAAAAAAAAAGATTCTGAATCCTTTCTAGTCTGCCTGAGAACTTTGCAAGATCACCCCTTAAAGAAGAAAAGTTAAGAGTTTAAAGCTAGGATTTTCTTTAACTCTTCGTCACTGTTTTGGGGACTCCCTGCATTACCACTCTCGTAGCTTTTATTTGTTCCAAGAGTATACTCTTCATTATGCCCACCATGAATTGGGCACTATCATATGCATGATGTTAACAAAATCCGTCCCACCAGTCTCATAAGAAGGAATTATTCATCCACTTCTGGCAGATGGTATCAGTGCTCTGCCTGGAACTACCTGATCTCCTTACCCTTCTCACAAACACCAGCCTTGGTGTGCTTTTGGTCTCCGTGATCAGCACCCGCACCTCTGATACAGACCTTCCTCCAGGTTGTGGTGCTTGCTTTTTCTGGGTTCGTAGACATTTCTTTGGCAGTTTATGACTTGTTGGTGCAATACTGATCCAATGGCTGGACAGCATGGGAGTTTAAATGCTCCACCTCCCTTGCGCCTGACTAAGATGGCTTTGAGGTAAGACTGATACCGAAGCCCCACCATGGGACTGATGCAAGTTTCCCTCGGTGGGACTCTGCTTGATATCACCAGTCCCTTCTCATCCCCACTCCACTTCTTCACTCCCTTATTAGTCTTTCCTGGGAACACTTTCTAATAAATCTAAACTTTCATGTGGACTGATCTTTCCGAGTTGTCTTTGGGGAAATTCTCTCCCAGTCAATCCCAATTTTGCAGATAAGAAATTCAAGTCCTGGGGGACCAGCAGTTAGTGTAATGGCTATGTCACTGGACTCCCATGTAGTCGACTGCAGTTCGCGTCCCAGACCCAGTGGCTTAAAACTCACACCCGGCGCGTGTGCGTGCATGCCCAAGATCCCGAGAGGAGAATGGAGAAGAAGGGATTGTGGCATGGCCATCCCCCCGGGGGGTGATTTCTCGCTTTCTGTCTCTCTATCTCTCTCTGTCTGTCTGGCGAGCGCATGCGCCCTATAGCGAAAACCTCTCAAGGAAAAAAAAAAAAAAAAAACAAACTCCAGTCCAGAGAGGCTAAGTATTTTGCCAAAGACCACTCAGCTGGTAACTGGCAGCCTTGGGATTCGAATTCCAGCAATTTAGCTTCACTTAACCTTGCAAAGTAGGAGGGAAGAATTGGAGAGTCAGATGGAACACTGGCAAGAGCCTTCTTTAAGGAAGATGGTGAGAGAATGCGGATTTTCTTAGAGTACTGAGGCTGGGGTCAGATGAATTAGGATTCTTGAGATTTAGGTTGGAACCCACCATTAGAAAATAGAAGAATTTGAGAGTGCAATGGTGGTCTCCAGGGACTGAGGCAAGGAGGAAACGGGGTGTGGGAGTTCTTGAGATTTGTGGTGTGACATTGTGTCTGTGGTTAACAATACTGCATCATGCACTTAAATATTTGGTAAGGAGGTAGATCTCATGTTAAGTGTTCTTGCCACAATTTTAAAAAGAAAGAAAGAGAGAGATAGCATTGTGATTCAGATCACAGGTTTCAGGGCAAGCAGGTGGCACTGGACTCCCATATGGCTGACGGTTTGAGTCCTGGACTCTGTGGTTTCAAAGTCACACTGGGTGTGTGTGCATGTGTGCCCCAAATTCAGAGAGGAGAATGGAAAAGAAGGGACTGTGGCATGGCCATCCTCCCTAGAGGGTGATTTCTCACTTCCAGCCTCTCTCTGTCTCTCTCCTGCAAGTGTACATGACCTATAGCAAAAACCCTCAAAAGAAAAGGTTGCAGGCTTCAGGGTTAGACATACCTAGTACAAATTCTGTTTCAGTCATTATCTAGCTTTCACCTCGATTAAAACACACCTTTCTGGGCTTCTGGTTTTTCATCTTCAAAATGAGGATAATGATTTTGATGCTCCATGGCATAAAGTGGTGCATTCATGCTGTGCCTGGCACACAGTCAGCACTAAACACATAGTAGCCTTCCAAGCCCTAGGAAGGAAGGGACAGGAAGGTAGAGAGAAGTGGAACAACCTGACACAGTGTTGGGAACAGAACAGATTCTCTTAAATGCCCAGGTACCTCTTCTTAACCCTATGACAACAAACCTTCATCTATATTAGTTCTAACATGGCATTTGTAAGCTAGCCCGAGAATTCAGCTATCAGATATAGCTATGTTTTTAATTGGAAGAGGTATCCAGAAACCCAAAGGATAGCTCTGTAAGTGTTAGAAACACTGGCCAGATATCAGTTGGAGAAGTCCTATTTCCACTATTAAATCAAGATTCACAATTATTAAGCCATCTGTTCACCCAGTTGCCAAATTGATTGGACATGATAAACTATTTTTATAGAAACAGGTGCTGAAAAATACATGATGATATACATTTCCCAGATGAGTTCTTTATCTGAGACAACTTGAAATTGTCATTTTATTCTCATTGGCTTTAATTGTGCAGAGTATGTTTAAAGCTCTGGGAACAGTGCTTGCTGGACGCCTGGTGAGTGGATATTAATTCTCTTCCTTTGCTACTACTGTGTACACCCATGGATTCTCAGAGTGAGCATGACCCGAGACATAAGGGACTCTGGTGGTTGCGGTTGACATTTATTTTAAGATCTGTTAGGTGAATTTTATAAAGTCTCCGAGAGATGTCTTGTATTGGATCTTTTTCAAAAGCCTGGCACAGAAATGCTTTAAAAAGGACAAAATGATAATCCTTTTGAAATGCCAAAATAGTATTTGAAAATAAGACAGGTCATCGCTTTGTCGATCTAAAACCCCTCCAAGCAGCTAACATCATCCTATAGTAATGACAGGAAGACCACAAGGTGACCGTTTCTGTGGATAAGCAGAATTATATCCTTTGGCTATTTCTCTCCAACTCTTAAAACTCTTAAGAAGAATAAAATTTTATGGAAATGACACATAATTAAAATGACCTCAGTTTCCTTCATTATCCATAGAATGGAATTTCTGCAGAACAGTAAATCAAAAGACTTAGCCTATTAATTTATCTTTTGTAAATTCAACAGTTTGACTTAACACAATTGATAGCAATTCCCTTCATTTCTTTGTGCATCTGTGTAGTTCACAAGAAAAAAATTCAACAATGAACATTTCATTTTTCACTTAAAGGCATGGAGAAAATTCTGAGTTAGTCTTTTCAGAAAACAACACATACATTGTTTTATCTGACAGGCAAAGGGCATGCCATAGAAATGCTTACATTTTTCATGTAAATGTTATCTAAAGATCAGCATCTCCACTGTCTCTTTTATCTATATTTTTTTCTGGGATTTTCTAAAGAAGATGGAAAGGAAGAGGGTAAAAATTTAACCAGGATAAAATGAGCATTAGCCAGAAAGAGATAAAAATTTAACTGGGGAAATTATTAATTAAATGAGATCTACTCTCAGAGTTCATCAACTATAACCCTTTAGGCCAAGTACAGCCATTGCTATAAATAATACTTTATTGGAACAGAGCAGCATCCATCATTTTATATTTCGTCTGTGATTGGTTTCATGCTATTGGGACATTGGATAAGTCATGACATGTTTTTCTATGCAAGGATGCATCATGAATTTTCCAACCACCCAAAAGAATGGCAGAGTTGAATTTGCTGTGGCAAAGAATATATGGCCCGTAAGCCTAAAAAGTTTTATGTCATTTTGTGAAGAAAACAAAATATACTGGGCCCTGACATATGCCATAGGTCTCAGAGAATAGTCTTTTTGATCGTCTCTAAAAAACCATTGGGTGAATTAAAATGGAAGGTTAATATGCCAGGGGATGTCAAAAAATTGGAGAACAGTTAGAACTAAAATATAAGTTTACTTTGGGGCCAAAAAATTAGAAATCTCTGCCTACTTTTTCTGAATACATATTTTCCATGAACTATTTGATGATTCCAAACCTATCAGTTTCTAAATTTAGGTTGGAGGTGTTACTGCTGCAGGAAACGGGGAGGAGGAAAATGGCCTGCTTAGTCCAAGTGTTTGTACTGCTAGGAATCTGTCACCAGCAGCCTAAAGAACAGACAGAATTACTGCTCTTCTATTCCAGTGCCATCTTACTGGTACAGAAGCAGCTTAGGGTGTTCCATGGGAAGTCAACAAAGTGCATACATAAAAGTGCACAACTTTGGGGTCAGCGGGTAGTATGATAGTTAAGGTGCTAGACTCCCACATGGCCAACTATGGTTCAAGTCCCAGATTCGGGAGCTTGCTTTTTTACTTTCCTTCTCAATCTGTCTCTCTCTGGTCAAATGAAATAATAATAATAATAATAATAATAATAATAGCAATGAATAAAATAAAATGATTCTTAAAAAAATGTACAACTTATATGCATCCAACTTGGTTCTTACAGTGTAGCCACATCCTAGATATTACCATGATCCTGAAACTGCTCCTCACCCATCACTGCCCCCCACCCTGGACTTATTTTGCCTGCTTTGGCATTTCACACAGAGTGACATAGTCTCCAGGGTCTGGCTTCTTTCTTCCACACTACATTTGTTAAGTTGGTGCATAAATAGCAGGAGTTTATTCTCACTGTCCTGGATACAGTGAACATTGTGTGAACTTTCCAAAATGCATCTGTCCATTCTTCTGTTGATGGACACCTGTCCCCCCATCCCTATTCCCCTAGTTTGGGGCTATTGCACATAATGCTGTCATTCTTTTAGTTATTCTCATAGTTAGTAACTCTGTGACCTTAGCAAGTTGCTTAAGCTTTTCTGCCTCAGTTTCCTTGTCTGTAAAATGGGGTAACAAATGGTACCAATTTCATAGGCTTGCTGCTATGATTAACAGAGGCAGCAGCTAACACACAATTCATTCTAGACACTCTATAAATATTATTATGGGGGAGCTTCAAAAAGTTCCTGGAAATATGTATTACAAAATAACTATGCAGACTGGTGCTGTGGCCGGGTGGGTAAGGGAGCCGGATTCTATATGGTTAGAATTTCAGCTCTGGTGGCTTGAGAAATACACTGGGCACATGTGCATATACCCCAAAATCTTAAAAAGAAGAAAAAGTGGGGGAGAAAGGATTGTGAAAGGATCATTCTCCAGAGTGGGGTGCAGTACGGGGGTGCTTTCTCATTTTCTTTCTTTCTTCTGTCTCTCCCCAGTAAGCACGTGCACCTCTGGCAAAAATTTTTAAGAACAAACAACCACAAATTTTAATTTGAGGGGTAAAATAAACTTAATTCTACCTTTTCATGAACTTTTTTGATATACTCTCTTACTACCACCTTAGAACGCTAAAATGGCTGAGGAGAATGATTAGAACTGTGTCTGTAGGCACATGTAGGGCACCTGTGCATGCGTGCCCAAGATCCGAGAGGAGAATGGAGGAAAAGGGATTGCAGCGTGGCCATCCTCCCCCGAGGGGGGGGGGTGTTTTCTCCCTTACTGTCTGTCTGTCTGTCTGTCTGTCTCTCTCTCTCTCTCTCTCTCTCTCTTTCTGGCGAGCGCAGGCGCCCTATAGCAAAAAATCTGTTTCTAAAAACCAAAAATCGAGAAGACAGTCTTATCCCTTAGAATGAGGACAAAGAAGACAAAGCATTAGGAGAATCTCATTTCCAACAAAACCAGCAAATGTTTATCCTACGACCACATGTTCCTAACCAACTAGACAATAACACGTGGGAACTATCTACCACAGGACTAGAAAGAAGTTACACGAGAAAGATTGGCAAAAACAAAAAGATGAAGTAACCCACCGAAATAGCCGGAACAATGTTTCAAAAGCACCACCAAGTGGTCCCACTTTAACCACTGGAAAATACTTTTTCCGCTGACAGCAAGGCCAAGGTCTGAATTATTAGGAAGTCAGCGAAGGTAGAAATCCCGAGATGAGAAAGGATGGAAAAGTAAAATAGAGAAACTGCTGTGAAATGCGAGGGCCACGGCTGCGAGAGTAGCGCGTGGGGCAGGTGGATGCCAGAACGTTCGTAAGGGGAGCAGGGGACAGCGAGGCCGACCTCGGAACCGAGGGCTGCAGGCCCAACAGCGGTCATGCAGCGGGTATCAGGGGGCAGGGCTCCCTTCAGGGAAGGAAACAGAAATCCCAGCGAGCAAGAGTTGGAAGGAAAGGCCAGGCGGCCAGGACGCGCCTGCGCACACCTGCGCAGCCCTGAGCCCACGTGCGGCCCTCGCCCCGGAGCCCAGGTGGGACGCGAAGCCCAGGTGGGACGCGGGCACAGTCAGGCCCAGTCAATCGCACCGGCCCGGAGCTCACGGGTCCGTCCTGCGCCCGGGCCGCAGCGTCTCCACCCGGTTCTAGCTAGGCCGGCCAGGTCCGCCCAGACCAGCCCCTCTTGCGGGTCTGGCGCCTGAAAGCGGTTTCTCAGGCTGTGGCCCGCACAGCCCCGGCGCGCCCACGGACGTGCCCACCGCGCGCTCGGCCCCGCGGACAGACCTGCTACCCGGCGCCCGCGGCCCGGCTCTGCTTTGGCGTTGGCTGTCATCGACGAGCGCTCCAGGCCACTGCCACGGCTACGTCCACGTTGCAGCTCTGGCTGACGCTCCTCTCAAGCCCAGCTCCGGCCTCAGCGGGTTCCACGCGGCGCCCTCAGGCCGGACCGCGTCAAACCGAGGCCTGCTTTAGGTAATGCGCGAAGTTGTGAGAAAACGCGACTGGGGAAATGCGAAGTCTGTAGGTAGAGTTGGGGGAAATACTCTAGTCAGAGTTTGGTGGGTAATGGGACCAGCAGATGGTGTCATGGTTATGTTGCTGGACTCTTACGTAGGTGACTGCGGTTCAAGTCCCAGACCTGGTGGCTTAAAACTCATGCTGCGTGTGTCTATGCGTGCCCCAAATCCCAAGGATTTGGAGGAGAAGGGATTGCAGTATGGCCATCCTGCCCAGGGGGTGATTTCTTGCTTTGTGTCTGTCTGGCGAGCGCGGACACTCTATAGTAAAAACCTCTCTAAAAACAGATAGATAGATAAATGTTACTTTCCTGAGGTTTTTTTTTGTTTTTCTTTCTTTCTTTTAAGTAATTTGGGAGAGAGTGCTTGTTCTCACTGGAGACAAAGGGGAGGGGGAAGAGGGAAAGGGAGAAAGCTCCCCACCCCACCTTCCTAATGGGGGATGGCTATACTGCAGTCCCTTGTTCCTCATTTTTCTCTTGGGTCTTTGTGCACGTGTGCTCATGCACATGAAATATTTCTCTTTTTTTGAAATGGGAGAGATGTTGCTGTAGGGCATATGTGCCAGCTTGACAGAGAGAAGCAGAAAGTGAGAAATCACCTCTCCCAGGGAGTGTGGCCACCCCACAATCCCTTCTCTTCTCCCCAACTCTGCTCTCATGATTTTGGGCAGCGTGCGCGCGCACGCGCGTGCACACACACACACACACACACACACACACTTGCCATGAATTTTAAGCCATGGTGTTTGGGACGGGAACCACGGAATGACTGTGTTGGAATCCAGTATCTTAACCACTATACCACCTACTGGCCCCATGAGTATTTCTTAAACTCACAGGTTTGGGACTTGAACCCTGCTGTGGGACATGTGGGATCCAGCTGTCCTAACCACCATGCAACAGGCTGGCCAAGTTTTTTTTTTTTTTGAGATTTTAATTGTTACGTTTTCAAAAGTATTTACTACAACTGTTTATAGGAGTGATCTTCAAACTTTTTTGGGCCACGTAAAAAATATTCTGATAACAGTTGGTCTGCTGAAAGTTAAGATACTTTTCAGAAGAATTCATATTTACCTAACACACTGTTGCCTATCTAATTCTGAAGATGCTTTATTTCCATTGATAGTTTCTTCTTTTTTTAAACCATATTTTAGGGACCAGCAGATGGTGGAATGGTTACGTCACTGAAATCCCATGTAGTAAACCGTGGTTTGAGTCCCAGAGCCATCGGCTTAAAACCCACACTGGGTGTGTGTTTACGTGTGCATGCCCAAAATTCTGAGAGGAGAATAATGGAGAAGGGGTTGCAGCATGGTCATCTCCCCTCTGGGGGGTGATTTTTCACTTTCTGTCTATCTTTCTGTCTCTCTGATGAGTGCATTTGCCCTATACCAAAAATCTCTCAAAACAAACAAACAAGCAAAAAACAAACATATTGTATCTGCACTAAGGTACATACTTTTTCTACTTTAGCATCTATGATACTGAGTTGTATCACCATCTAATTGGGAGCATTATTTTCTTTGTTAGTCCTGCATCAGGTAATGGTATATCTTACCACCATTGGTGTCTTGGATTTGACAGAGGGTGATGCATTCCTCCGTAATATTGCTTAGTAGGCACCACTATTGCCGAATATCAGGTCTCATGAAATTGTCACCATCGACCTCGACCGTTTCCTTCTCTCATGATGTCAAAAATAAAGTTTCCTCCCAATTCCTTAACCATTACTTTTTCTCTAACAAGGAACTCCTGACAAGGTCACTCCATCTGATTGGCAGCTTTTGCATTGGTCAAAGAAAGTGCTAAAATCTAGCCAGTGCTCCCTTCACTTGGAGAGAAAGCTAGTGAGAAAAAAAAAAAATGCCTTTTTGTAATTTGTCTGCTGAAATTAGGTGCTCTTTGTAATTTGTTCACCCAGTGTGATTGCCTTTTTATAATTCATGCAGGGCACAGTTTGCACAAGAAACAGACCTGGTTTTTGGTATCATAGTCTTAACTTGTTCTTTTTCTTTATCCATCCAATCGTTTCTGCCCCTTACTGTTGCTGGGTTTTGTCTTACCTTTCAATGAGGTTAAGTTTAAAGGAATCTGAATTTGGTTTTCCCATCCACTTGTAAATAACTACTGTCAGAGCCAGGTGGTGGTGTGATGGTACCGTTGCTCTGCAGTGCTGATCTTGGGCCACATGGGAGTCCTGGGTTGACTTCTCAAGCTTTCTTGTACATGCTGGGCTTGCATGTGTCTCTGGTTCTGCCTGGATGAGGCTGGGGGGTGGGTCATGGTATGAAGACCCTGTTGGAGGTAATTTTCTTAAGAAAGAAAGAGATGAAAAATAAAAAATAAAACACAAACAGGGACCAGCAGATAGTGTGGTGGTTAAGACACTAGACTCCACATAGCCAGTTGGGGTTTGAGTCCTGAACTCAGCTGTTTGAAAATCTTGCTAGACTGGGACCAGCAGATGGCATAATGGTTATGTCACTGGACTCCCACGGAGTCAACCATGGTTTGAATCTTGGACCTGGTGGCTTAAAACTCATGCCCTGCGTGTTTATGTGTATGCCCAATATCCTGGGGGGAGAATGGAGGTGAAGGGATTGTGGTGTGGCCATCCCCTTGAGGAGTGATTTTTCTCTTTCTGTCTCTCTGTCTCTTTGGCAAGTGCATGCATTCTATTACAAAGGAAAAAAAAGCTCTCTTAAAAAGAAAGAAAGAAAATCTTACTGGGAATCTGTGCATATGTGCCCACAATTCCAAGAGGAAAATGGAGGAGAAGGCATTGTGGCATGGTCATCCCCTCTCTTCTTCTCTCTGTTTCTCTCTGTCTCTATCTGGTGAGCACACTCACCCAATGGCAAAGCAAAACAAAACAAACCACACACACACACACACACACAAACAGAACACTATCTCTGGTGGACATTATTGTTTTCTTTATTATTACTACTTTTTGGCCTTTCATCATCCATTTCTCCTTTGGGTAACTGTTCTGTAATTTCCCCATGGATGATCATACCCATCCATCTCCGTGCTCAGCCCAAGTACTTTGGAAGGGGCTCAGCCAGAGGTAGAAGCCTTTGACTTAGACATAAGCCAATCAGCACATCCTGCTTTCCTGACTGTAAGGGATCCTGACCCAATCAGAATTAAGAAGATACTCTGTGGCTTTTCCCTAGAAATCTTGGCCAAGAGATTCTCCTTTTTTTTTCTTTCTTGAGAGTTGCCATGTATCTCGTTTCTTTTCTTTCCATTTTCATTATTTGTGATAGAATGTATGGACACATATGAGGCAGGGGAGGAGAGGGAGGGAGGGGGGGGAGAGAGAGAGAGAGAGAGAGAGAGAGAAAGGAAAGAGCACTAGTCACAGGATCTGCTCACACTATTATCCTCTTCCTTCGGTCTTCCAGCCCATTGGATCTTGGGCATCATGCTCATTCACGGTGTGCTTTAGGCAGGCCAGACTGGGGATTTGAACCACATCTGCTGTGTAGAATTCAGCTTTCCTTGAGCAGCACATTGCCACTGCACCATGGAGTTGGCCCTATCACATTCTTTACTAATTTTAACTAGTTAAAATTTATGTGTGTGTGTGTGTGTGTGTGTGTGTATATGAATGATATTTTTTATTTTTCTCCCCCCCACACACACACACAAAAACACCCCTGTCATCTCAGAGCTGCCTGCCCTTAGGATGTCATCTTCAGTAGCACCATCTATGATGAGTTGGCTTCTTACATTTAACATTTTTTACTTCTTTTTTTTTTTAATTGTCAGAAGGTACATGTACACTCTAGAGAAACCCCCAACCTTCCAATAGGGCATATTCACATTGCAATTCCTTCTCTTTCGTTTCTTCACTCTGTCAGGGTTTGGGGCACACACCAACATGCACATGGTGTGTTTTTCAAGGCTGTAATTAGAACCACAGTTGGCATGTGGGATCCAACTCCCTTAACCACTTGGGTATGGGTTCTTATCATAGACCTTTCCCAGACAGATGTCTTATTGGTTCATCGGAAAAATCATGATGCATTTTTGCATCGAAAATTATATCATGACATTTCCAATGACCTGTTAGCTGAAAGAACCAAATAGCTTATTCTAGATTCTAGATTTCTATATATCTGAATTATGTTTCAGATAAATTCCATTCATGTAGTTGAAGGGGCAACTTGTATGTAGAGATGAAACACTTTTTCTGTTACCTGTAAAGCCTCCTGGGATTCCCGGGGTGGTTGGACAGATAGACCCTCTTCAAGCCCTTATTCCAGGGTGCTGCTTTCCATCTGAGAAGGTCCCAGCATCCTTCACTTTCTAGAACGTCAGCCAATAAGTACATGTGTTTAGACTTACTAAACCACTATGTCCCATTTGAATTCTAAAATCACTTGGTGCATTTGGGGAAATATACATAGCATCTCAAAAGTTTTGTACTAAGCAGTGACATTTGTTGCAGATGATCATTCTGTATTTTCATTTGCATTGAGGTAAGTTCATGTTTAGCTGATAATTTGCTTGCACAGTCAATACTTCTTCGGGCCAAACGCATGACAAATATTTGTATAGTTTTCTTTTACTGAAAGCTATTCTTTACAAAGAAGGTGCGGGTAGCACTTTTACAGAGTGCATTTTTCATCTATTGACTGACATGTTGTATAAAGTCTTCAGAGGGAGTCTTCACACTGCAGATAAACAATAAAACAAGAGTTATTCCCCACAGGAGATGTGAAGTCACAGACCATTACATTTATTGACAAAGGACAAATTATTCTCTTCATCGTATCCAATACAGGGAGCCAAGTGATACAGATTCAATTCATATACTTTATCCCCTTCCCTCTCCAAAATTACTTACTGGAAATATAAAGTGTAATGACTGTATGTTGATGATTACATAATTTTTCATTTTACTGAATTCCTCCTATTTCATTTAAGGATGCATTCTTGATAATTAGGGTGCTTGCTCACATTCTGAGAAAGTATTTGATACTGCTTGGAGTGACTTAGACCTTAAATGTTTAATACTGTTTACATAGTGGTGCATTGGTAATTGAATCAGTGCCACACACCATTCACTCAATCTTTTTGCATTTTGAGACTCCACTTTTCCCTTGATGATTGAAAAGCTCCATTTAATGAAGTTACAGGCTCACACTTTGAAGTGTTAACTTTTGTTGCATGATTTAAATTATCCGTGGCAATCCATTTATAGAACATTTGTTCTCTTTCTTTGGGTATCTATGTAGGCAAAAGGAAAAGGAAGGTAAATAGAATTGTCTATGTAACAATTTAAGCCAAGGAAAATCAAAATTGTTGTGGCAGTGGTTAGCTTTATCCGATGTTGTATCCCGTCACAGTGAATGTATCTTCTGTGGGATTCTCAGGATGGTAGCATAGATCTCTCTGCAATGCAGCCCAAAGTTGTAAAAGAGCCAGGGGGGCTCATAGATCTCAGATTGACATCCTTTATTCCTCTCTAACTTGACACAACATTACAGCGGTTGTGATTGATTTTCAGTGGATTCATGAAACTTCAGGTATCACCCAACTGGGGAAGAGGAGTCCTTGGGAGAAAAATCAGGGAACTTGACTCTCACTAGCTAAACTTAACACGTCATTTAACTCTCTTAGTTTTAGTTTAAGATCTGTTGTGGCTTTTATTGTTGAATAGATAACGTGACTACAAGCTCCCTCACTTCAGGTGACTAGGAGGAAGAACCTCCTATCTATTTGCTACCACATAATTGCATACAATGAAACAAAATTCAGTATAAGGTAAGTGATCATAAACTCCGATCTACCTTGTGTGATCACTGGCAAGTTATTTAACATTTGGGGATATTTATTTTCTTAATTATAAACAAATACTGATGGCATTTTAATTTGAAAATTACTATGTTCAATTTTTATAATATGTGCAAAAACTATGTATATTAAGTGTATCTTTATCCTGTCACAATACCTATAACATAGGAAACATTTATTAAGAAAATCTATTTATGGAACCAGCAGATGGTGTAACGGTTGCTTTGTTTGACTCTCATGTAGTTAGTTGACTGTGGTTCAAGTCCAGCAGCTTAAAACTCACACCGGGTGCGTGTGTACCCAAAATGCCAAGAGGAGAATGGAGGAGAAGGGGTTGTAGTGTGACCATCCCCTCTCCGGGGGATGGTTTCTTGCTTTCAGTCTCTCTGCCTCTCCAGTGAGCACACATGCTCTACAACAAAAAATCTTACAAAAAAAAAAAAAGTATATTTTTACCATGAAAGAGCAAGACAGAAAGGAGATACATGAACCTTCAACAAGGTGACGATGCCATAATCCCCCTCCAGCCCCAGCCAGCCAGGATCATGGGCACATGTGCATGCCTGGCAAGAACTCAGGTCTTTCCCATATGGCCTCTACACCGTGGAGCATTGCTTTACCCCTGTCAATGGTTGGCCAACATAGGAAAACATGTCAACAAGATTTTGTTACCTTCCTTCCTTTTCTTCTTTATAATTGTCTTGTGTTGAAGTAACTATGTAGTAAGCCTTTACAAGATTCATGGGAAAACAACTCTTGCATAGTTTTATAGAATTCCCTCTCATGAGGAAGCCTGGTGAGCACTGTAGTGTCTGAAAGTAGATACCATGGCAGAGGGAAGACAAAATGATAAGAGATTCTGCAAAGAGAGTAGGGGAGAACTGTAGAGAATTTGAAGGCCAACCTAAACACTGAGGCTTTGGCTAACAGAAAATAAGAACTGCTGAAGAGGTCTGGACAAAGAAGTGAAATAGGTAATACCTAGACCAGGCTAGAAGCCTGAAAACCACTTAGAAAGGCTGTAGGAAATTGAATGCTAATGAAATATTACATAGTTGATGGCACCAGTAGTAAACAGTGACATGAATCATCAGGATTTGAGAACCAATTGCAAAACATGGGCACAGAAACTGAGTGTATAGTTTTTAGTCTCAAAACTGCAACTGTCTGATTGCCATCAAAAAAGATAAAAAAATAGAGGAAAGGTTTTGGTAAAGGTGAAAAAATACACAGAATGGAGAGCTGATTTAATGGTTCCAAAGTCAGATTGAGTACCAACACCTAAATAAGTAGTTTCCTTCAATGACTGGCAAGTAACACTACAATTAGAATTTCAAATGCATATTAGAGAGAGGTTCTGAACATTTTAAAATTATTCCAAAAAAAATCGATGCATTAGAAAGGTAAGATCTATACAAGTATTTCTGCAATGAATCCTGTTAAGGAAAAGAGTCTTTTCATGGTTCAGTATGCATAGTTCCTCTAACCCTCATCTTCAGGGACTTGGCATATTTAGTTTATTGGGAAACATGACGAAGAACAGCAGCAGTAAAAAAATCTCTACATCTGTTTTTGCTTGCCAGGTCCTTCCTCCAGTTGATGTAACAAATATGTATTTTTAAAATCCATTTATTTGTTTCTTCCATGAGAGAGAAGAAGGAGAGCGAGCAAGGACCTCCAACAGTGTCTTCACACTGTGTCTACCTCCGTTCTCAGTCAGCGTAGACTATAGGTACAGGCGTGGGTGCCCAGCATGCAGAGACCTTGGGATGCCAACCCGAAACCTTCCTACGTGGCTTCAGCATTGCAGGGTGCTGGGTTACCACCATGCTACCAGCTGGCTCCAATGTAACAAATACTGAATTATGAGTTGAGCATCCTTTCTAAACAAGAGAATCTAGTAACCTGTGGGAGAATTAGCAATCCATTGTAACAATTTTTTTTTTTTTTGGAGAGGTTTTTGCTATAGGGCGCGTGCGCTCGCCAGACAGAGAGAGACAGAGAGACAGAAAGCGAGAAATCACCCTCCAGGGGGGATGGCCACGCTGCAATCCCTTCTCCTCCATTCTCCTCTCGGGATCTTGGGCACACATGCACACACGCCCGGTATGAGTTTTAAGCCACCGGGTCCGGGACGCGAACCGCGGTTGACTACATGGGAGTCCAGCGACGTAGCCATTACGCTAACTGCTGGTCCCCATTTTGACAATTTTTAAAAATAGCTGTCAATGGCTCAAGACATTCTGTACCTCTTGGGATTAACCGGGACTTTGTCCCCCAGAAAGAATGGGAAAAAACTATGAAAGTTGGGTCCATTAAAAAGTAAGTTCGTGCTCTGCAGGAAATGGATGGGGTGGACAGAGATTGATAGGCCTTTGTGAAAACCCGATTAATGCATTTGTTCCCATCAAGTTGCTTCTCATCTTTTTTGGGTCCAAAAACTTTTATGTCTTGCTGCTGCCTTATAAAATGCACCAACACCTCCCCGTGTTCTGATTTCTTCTGAGCAATTCTCATTTTACGTCTGCAAACACAGCCCATATTCCATGACAGAGAATGAATCTCAGAATTTCTGCCGTTCAAGAGGTCTGCCTAGGAATGGTGGATGGGGACAATTGCCCTGCTGGGCCAGGCAACTGATCAGTGTCAGGGAGGCAGCAATTTTCTTTTATGGGAATGGAGGGAGGGCATGGACTGAGTGGAAAACATTATTATTGAGACTTGAGGATTATGTTCAAACAGTTTAATAGTTTCCATATAATTACAAAGAACTGTCTTTCTTCATTTTTTTATGTTCTTGACATTCAGTTTAAATCTATGGCACCCTTCCCATGCAAATATGGAAATTTTGGACTCAAGAGTAAGAGGGACTTTATTAGCTCTGTTCTGTTTCAAAATGGAGTTTGTATCTCATGGTGTACATCTGTTTTCTAAATATTTTACATTTTTCTGTACCAACACTATTTCCAAGTTTAAAAATAACCCACCATGATTTCAACATTACAAGAATGCTTAGAAAGGGAAAAAAATGGATTTTTTGATAAGAAAATGTTTTTGATATGAAATTGATATGAAATGGCTCAGCATCTCCCTCTTCTTCTGGGAAAACAAACAACATTTAGAGAAAATGTAAAATGTAAAACAAAGATAGAAATTCTGTATTTTGGTTGACTCTGAAAAGAGACCTGGAGTATCTGAATCGAGTTCATGTGGAGACTATGTGGGAAGAACTGGAGAAAACAGAGCCTCGTCTTGGTAGAGCCCAGAAACTGTCAACAAAATGTATTTTTGGAAGGTGAGGGCATGACGTGAAAGGCAGAAAATATATTTATTTTTGAAACATCAAGGGTAGCAATAGATGAACTGGGTGATAGCAGAGCAAGCTGGCCCTGGGATGGTTCAGAAAAACAGTGGGATGGGCTCCATGAAGACTCATACAAAACAGCCATTTTCCTAGAAATTTTGAGTTTTGTTTGTGTGTGTGACACATGAATACAATTAAAAGGAACATTTTCGTAGGAAAAATAATGTGCCCAATGACCCACAAGAAAAATATACAATAAAAACAGAATGATTTCCTTAGAAAAAGAAATAGAGTAAAATGTTAAGGAGGGAACAACAGAAGAGTGCCAGGATAGTTTCCCAGGGTAGTTTTACCAAACTAATAAAGAATAGAAAATCACAGTGCTACTTAAAATGGTCTAGAACATAGAAAACAGATTATGAGTCATTTTCTAATTTTTAAACAAAGTACAAAAATGCTATTAAAATTTGACACAAATTGTTGAGAAAGAAAAAAATACTCAGGCCAGCAGGTGGTATGGTAGTTGAGGCACTGGACTCCCACATGGATGAGTGTGGTTTGAGGCCCAGACCTGGAGGCTTGCTTTCTCACTTTTTCTCTCTCTCTCTTTCACTCTGGTGAGTGCACATGCACTGAAGCAAATGAAAAAATGATGACAAAATAAAAATTAAATAAATCTTAAAAAAAACTCTTTTTTTAGCTTATATAGAGAATTTACTGTATACATATTTTTTTCTTATTTTTCCTTTTTTATTGCATTCAGTCACATTATTATTTGTCTTACAAAATGGATATTTCAACAGGTGAACATCTCTCCCCAACACAGTTGACAAAACCACAAAACACCCTCAACAGACAATACCAAAAACACTCTTGATCACTAACCCCAGTGCTAATCTAAATCAATAAATTTTTTTTTAGATAGATTTTTGTTATAAGGCACAGGCACTCACAGAGAGACAGAGGGACAGAAAGTGAGAAATCAACCCCCACAGAGGATGGCCACACTACAGTCCCTTTTCCGTTCTCCTCTAGGGATTTTGGGTATGCACACATATGCGCCTGGCATGAGTTTTAAGCTGCCGGGTCCAGGACTCGAACCATAGTCAACTATGTGGGAGTCCAGCGGCATAATGAGTATACCATCTGCTGGTCCCTAAATCAATATTTTTAAATAGCCACTATTAAAAAGTTTCCTAATGGTTTAACATTGGTCATGATCTCAAAAGAAGAATCATGACTTTCTTCACATATGCTGAAAAGGCATTTGATAAAATTAAACTTCCATTCAGAATTAAGTACAGTCAATAAACAAACATGAATTCTTCTTCAGGTTGATGAAGTATCATAAGCCAATATGCTGCCCATTGGGAAGCAGCACTGGAAGATTTCCCAACTGAAGTCAGAAACAGCTGGTCTCAGGCACTACCACTAGCTGTACTTCATCTTGCAGTGGGGGTGCTGGCTAATGTAATTAAGTCAAGAAGAAAATGAAAAGATTTAGAAACTGTTCAAAAGAGACATCTTAATTTCCAGAAGAAATGATTACATGCCTGGAAAATATAAGATAATCAACTCTTAAAAACAATAATTAGGGATCAGCAGGTGGTGAGGAGGTTAAGACCCTGGATCCCTCATAGCTGGCTACATGGTTTGAGTCCCAGGCCAGGCAGCTTGAAAACACAGTGGGCAGAGAGAGGTTTGCAGTGTGGCCTTCCCCAACTAGGGGATGATTTCTTTCTGTCTCTCTTTCTGTCTCTCTCTCTGTGTCTCTCTCTCTGCTCTCTAGCAAGCACATGCATCTTATTGCAGGGGAGGAACCTTAAAAACAAACCAACAAAAACCTATACTTAAGGAAGTCACAGGGATTAGTCCATGCGAACCTAGGCCAGCCACAGTGGCACATTGCTCTGTGTTGCTGAGACCAAATGGAAAGGCCCAGGTTTGGATCCCAAGATCTGCCTGTATGTTCTGGGCATGTGTAAGCCCATGATTCTGGCCAGCTTGTGTTGGGGGTTGGATCACAGTGAGGAACCCATTGCGGGTGTCTGTCTCTCTCTTTGTTCCCTCTCTCATGGAAGAAATAAATTATATACATAAATTAGTAATTGTCATGTTCAAAAAAGATCAGACAGAAGACATATTGTTAAAAACGTCTCTACTTCAAATTGTGACACAGAAAGTAAAATGCCAAGGAATTAAGAAATGCACAAGACCTTATGACAAATTGAAAGGCACACCACGCCCTCGAGTAGAAAGACAATATGGAAATGATCTCAGGAAAATACCACATAGCAAGATTTTCTGAACTGGACAAGCTGATGTCAAGTTTTCATTAAGAAGTAAAAAGCATTACTGGGCATTAGAATATTCAGTAAAGTTTCATACTTACGAGTTTGATACTGGCACATAAGCTGAAATATCAGTGATCCAGAATTTAAAGTCTGGAGACAGATGGATTTAACTGTAGAATTAGTATTTTTAAAAACTGATTTTTCACATCACTGGAGAATGTTGAACCATTTAATAAGTGATCTCAGAACAAATAAGTAGACATCTAGGAAGAAAATTAGTGTGGGTTCATACTTATTACACTATAAAAAGTTTAAATGGATAAAAGTTTTAAGTGGCAGAAAAATGAAAACTATAAAATTACTATTAAAAAGCTAAAGAACATGGGAGAATGTTTATAAGCCTTAGGACGATGTGGCCTTCCTCATGTGAATTTAAAATCTATACATCATAAGCGAATGATGAGATAATCTAAATAAAAAGGAAAAAGAGAAAAACTTCAGCCTACTCCTTTCCTTAGAAAAGACAATAAGCAAAGCTTTTTTTTGTTTGTTTCTTTTTTTTTTTTAAGAGAGTTTTTTTTTGTTTTTGCTATAGAGTGTGTATACTAGCTGGAGAGATAGAGACAGGGAGACAGAAAGCAAAAAATCATCCACCCCTCTGAGGGAATGACCATGACCATGCCACAAATCCTATCTCCTCCATTCTCCTCTCAGAATTTTGGACATGCATGCACATGGGTCCAGCATAAGTTTTAAGCCACAGGGTCCGGGACTCAAACCACAGTCAACTATGTGGGAATCCAGCGACGTAATCATTATGTCATCTGCTGGTCCCAATAAGCAAAGTTGTTTTAAAAAAGATAAATTTAAAATATTTCAATACATATCAGAAACAAAGGTTTACTAATACTGATGTATAAAGAGGACTCTGAAACTCATAAGAAGATTTACAATACAATTTTTAAGATGGTCACGACTTACAAATATACACATCACAGGCAAGGAAATAAAAATGACTTAAATGTATGGAAAAATATGCTAAAATATCACTCATTATAAAAATATGTATATGAAACCATATTGAGATCTAATTCTTCACCTGTAAAATTAGCAAAACTGCAAATGGTTCCAACATTTTTTGATGAGTTAGTGAGAAAGGAGTACTCACACACTTGACTGTATAGATATAGACTGGTATAGCCATATTGAAAGCTTACAGAATATGTCAAAATTCAAACTCACCAAGTCTACCTCTAAAAATGTATACTATTGATTGTACTCAAATATACATGATCTATGTAACATAATTACATTATTGTTTATAATAGCTAAAGATTAGGTGTATCCTCAATATCCATTATAGGGCATTGAATAAATTAATTATAGTATCTCTATATGGATGAATATCTAGTTGTTAAACATACATACACACTCACAAGGAAGCTCAGTATGCTTTGTGGTGAGAAAATACTAACATACATTTAAATGAAAAAAGCAAAGTGCAGAGCCACAGGGATTGTATACTACTATGTGTGTTCAAAGAAAAGAAAGAATATACTGGTTGTCAGAAAGGTCATGACATATTTCTCTATGTAAAAATGTGTCCTGACGTTTCTGATGACCCAATAGGTCTGTATCGGTCAGTCTATGAATAAAAAAAATCTCTGGGATGATAATTAAGACACAGATAGTAGTGATTACTTGGGTTGAGAGGGAGAGTCTTCATTGCATACCTTTTGTGTACTTTGCTGTTTATTACTTGAGTCTCTTTTAGACTCTAAGCAAATAACTAAAGGGAAAACCTCATAAACATAGAAAATGGAAAAGCAAGACATTAGAATAATGCCAAGAAATGAAGGAAAATAAATCGTTTTAAGCTTATAAACCCTCTCAAATGAGTTTTATGACATAAAGTTCAATATTATGCACATTATACAGAAAAATAGATAAATCAAGTAGGTAACCAATACAGAATAAGTCCTTTGTTTGCAGAAAGGGTATGTGATCAGTAGGATTACTGCCTGGGTAGATACTTCAGGAGTGACTACTGTATAGTTAAGGTTTGGGATTGGCAGATGGCATAATGGTTACATTGCTGGACTCCCATGTAGTCATAGTGACCACTATTCGAGTCCTGGACCCAACGGCTTAAAACTCCCAACACGCATGTGTGCATGCATGCCTAAAATCCTGAGAGGAGAATGGAGGAGAAGGCATTGTGCCATGGCCATCTCCCCTGGGAGGTGATTTCTTGCTTTCTGTTTCTCTGTCTCTCTGTCTATGCACCCTATAGCAAAAATCTCTCTTAAAAAACAAAACAAAACAAAAAACAAAGAGGTAATGTCACCATTTCCAATAGATCGGACAGTGTTTCTCATATGAAATGAACCAGTTTTTATATCAAAGATTAGTTTTGGTGACTGCTCAGAAAGGAGCATCAGCCAGTCCCCAAATAGCCCCCAAGCTGCAGAAATGAAAGGAGATGTGGATTCCAGAGAGTAAAGGTGGCTTGCCAGTGGTAATGATGCTTGCCAAGAGCCTCAGTCTACAGGCTCCCCTCAGGTTTGGGGATTAGGATGCGATTAAAAGGAAAAAATGTGGAAAGGCAATCAGAAGCAAAATAGTTATTTCATGTTAGTGTGAACAGGAAGAATTTTAGCTACCAGTGTTTTTAATGACTGTTTGCTTCATAATTGACTAAGTCTGGTCACTTACATTAAACTGCATGCCATGAAAGAGGCAATAAAGTGAAGACATTGGAGAGAAAGCGATTTACTTTTTATTCTGGTAGTGGGTGAGGAAGTATAATTTACCAAGTCACAGTTTCTTTTTACTACTACTACTAATAGTTACCATTTAATCTGTGTTTATTACTGCAAGGCATTGTGCTAGACACATAGGCATTTCTCATGTACCTTCTCACCAAATTAATAACTTAAATATGAGGGGTTATGAAAAAGTTCATGGGAAATGTATATTGTGAAAAAACTGCATGGATTTCAATTTTTTTTAATGAAATTTCTCACTTTAGTTCCATTTTTTTCCATGAACTTTTTAGACCCCTCTTATATTACTATCTATCAGTAAGCTTCAGGAACTACCTAAGGTTATCAGGGGCAAGTCAGGGTCTAGCCTGCTGGCATAGTCAGCAGCATCATGCGCTGCATTGCTGGAAGACACATGGCTGGTATGGGTTAGGGTTCCTAGGTTGACCTGGAAACA